>CM052015.1:41734904-44134904 GCA_028476595.1 Obolodiplosis robiniae
CGTTGGTTGGCCTTTTCTTCTGAAACTTCCAATGATTTGAGCGAGTTTCCCACGACCTAAATAAGTGAGAGAGGTCAGATGTTACATAATATTTTGTGAATTTTTGAATCGTGATTTATATTAAAAAAAAACAACCAGAAAATGGTTCAGAATCAAAAACAATTCAAAACAAAGAATTTAGAATGGAATCGTTATCGTCAACATCCTGGAATTCCAGGGAAATATTTAAATCTTGGTTTGAAAGTTAAATTTCAACATCAAAGATTTCAAGGAATGGATGGATGGGTAAAGTAAGCTAAAATGAAGTATCGTGGCTGATCCGCATTCCGGATCGATCGAAAAAATTTCACTGCAAATTCAAAAATATGTTGATTTTTACAATAGAAAATCAAAGATTCCCGGAATCGTATGTTTTAAATAAGGCAAAATAAAGATCAATTTCACATGTCTTCAGTTGATGTCTCTCTCAAGACGATTCAAGCTGCATTTTTCAAAGTGTTAGATTTATAATCATGAAAATTCTCACTTTCAATTCTTCTTCAAGTTCCATGATTTTGGCTTCACCGGACTTGACACGGTCTTCAGCGACCTCCAATTCATCTTCAACGAAGGCCAATTTGCGTGACACTTCATCAGATTTACCGTCGGCGTCTTCAGCGAGAAGGCGAGCTTCCTTCAATTGGTTGGTCAATTGGTCCATACGTTCTTCGTCTTGTTGAGAACGGTTTTCAAGTACTTTGCACATACTAAAAAAGACGTCAGTAATTTGTTTTAATTTGGAAAAGAGGCGAATATCCGATGTGAGATTGAATTAAAAACGTTTGAACAGCCTCAGAATCAACTGCACGTGTGTTTGTCCGTAAACAAATTCAAAAGTGGCCTTGGGCTAGAATCAGCCAGTGGCATCTTTTTCGATGGCAAACGCAAAACATTTGACATAACAAACGATTTCACTCTGAACACACGAACACTACGATTGATCCGAGGCCGTAGAAACGCCTCGGTGAAAATGGGAATGTTTTTGGCAGTTGTTGGTCTTGGTTGCATACCGGTTGTTTTCATCGGCCGATTGGGTGGCTTCCAACAATTTTTGTGTGGCGGTGCCCGAACGTTCTTCCGATTTCTCCAAATCCTCTTCAATTTGTTGGACTTTGCGATTCATTGTGGCTACTTCGGATTCGGTAGCGGTGAGGGTTTTTTCCTTCTCCTCCAATTCTTGGTTGGCCAATTCCAATTGGTTCTTGGCGTTAGTCAAATCGATCTCAACTTGCACCAATTTCTTTTCGCAGTCGCGCACTTCTTCGAGGACTTTGTCGGCACGCATGTTGGCATCTTTAGCTTGTCCTTCGCATGTATCGGCCTTGTCCATGGCATTATCTTTTTCAAGCTTCATAGCTTGCATCTTCTTCTTGATGGCGTCCATGTTGATTTGGTTTTTTTTGCTTATTTGTGTACACAGGAAAACAATACACGAAAAATTCGCTACAAAATTCGAACTATCTGCAACAGGACGGAAGAGAAAAAAACAAGTTCTATGAAACTAAGTCACGAAAAACGAGAGAAAAACTATTCGCTTGTGACAAAATTGGTTACATTTGCTATTGATGGAGTGACGATCAGATTATTTTCTTAGCTAATATTAGAAATTTTTAAATCCGAAATTTTTAATCGGTACAAAATTGGCTATCTTCCGTTGATTTGTTGCTTCTATTCGAAGTGGAAAGAAATGAAAATCCAAATAACACCCACATCTCGAATGTGAAAATGCCTACGTATCGCAATATTTAAACAAACAAAACAAGAAAAATGTGTGCAAGATCGAGAGCCAAGTGAAAAGGAAATGTGTAGAAATTGTGTAGATGAAATGTGGGCATTGTACTCTCTCTCTCCCTCCCACTGTGAGTGAAATGAATAGCTCAACTGGCAGCACCGAACCAAAATTTCTATTTTTAAATTTATCATGAAGTATTTTAGCATCATCTCTCTTCTAGCGCACATTCACTGCCTTCTCCTCTTGCCGCATTTATTACTTTTGGCCGATTTTTTATCGTTACTACTTCTTGCTTTTTGCTCTTTTTTTGGTCCTGAATCAACTCCAATTTCATAATGTTCAATTTCTAAAATAGAACACGACGGAATGGAAATATTCGCTGTTTTATTTGTTTGCTTTTTGATATTGAACAGCATACATGCAATGTACCGATGATTCACCTACTTCTTAGATGAACGATTCGTCACGGTAAGAACAAGTTTGAGCAATAAAACAATTTTTATGTACTGCTGATTGCCAAGGAAGTGGAGAGAACCAAAGAATCGTTTGAAATTTTGGTGACAGAATTTAACAATTTTTGGGATGAGAATTTCGCTACTTGCGAACGGAATGCGAAATTAACCGTTTTTTTTAAAATAATTTTTGATCGCTTTGAAATTGATTTGTTCGAGTTTTGATCGAAAATTTGCTAGTTTTGGTCAGAATTGTACTGTTTGACTATAAAATTTCGGAATATTTGCTATTTGGAGATTTCCAATCCAGCAATTTAGAGAATTAAAGTATATCTTTTTTAAAGAAAAAATCTAAATGAAAATGTAAATTCTTTATTTCTTTTTCACTCTTCCTTCCTCTCTCCCCTCCTTGGTGCGATTTCGAATCGATTTTGACTCATATGGTGAAGAATGAGCGAAAGTGTGCGAAAGTCGGCAACATACTGTACGACACTGTGCAAAAATAGATCAAGTAATCGTGCACTCATAGAATGAATATTTTAATGAAGTTTGCTGTCGCATTTTATTTGGCCCTCTACAAATTTTCTCTCTTGGCTGAGTACATCATCGCGTATTTATAAATTACTCAATTACTTCAAAGTCCCGAACGAATTCGGCACGGCTACGTGTGAAATTCGCCGTCACTGATTCAAATCAACACCGATTCTAGATCACGGCACATACAAATATTTATTTATATGCATGCGTGGGAGAGCATTATGCGATCCAAATGGAACTATTTCCATAGGTGTCCACAGAATTTCTCGAGTATTCGTTGAACAAACTTTTTCGATCCACTGAACAAATTGAGAAAAGAGAAGAACTAGGCAAATTTTCGAATTATTTTTTGTGTGTGTAAACTTATTACAAAAAAGATGATTGAAGAACTAAAATATAGAAATATTTTATTGGTTTTCCTTTGATTTGAATAAAAAAATCCATGTTGAATAAAACATCAAATTCACTATTGCTGATTTAACACTTATATAATTCGAAAATATGTCACTATACAATTACAATCCCCGGGACCCCCATCAGTCGATCAGAAAAATAAATTCAAAACAATAGCAAAAATAACCGAATTTTGTCCGCCGATTTTGTCACTCTCAGTTCAAAAGAATTTCAACGTTTTTTCCGTTCTTTGAATATCACTGATGAAAATGATCAAACCGAAAAATAGTTGAGATTTTCCACAGAGCAGAGCGTTAACTGACCTGAGCGCTCGAAACAGTCCAAACGATAGTAAAAACGCGAAAGCACTGACGATCGTCGATATGTCGAGCCCCACCTTTTCGAGTCGTCTCAACTAGAAATCCCGCATCGATTTCCCCTTCACACACACACACACACTGTTGACGCATATTTTGCATAAAAATAATTACCGCATACGCCAATATGTCCTTATGATCGGATGGCGAGCAAATATTTCGTTTCGTTCGGCCGACTTGGGCATCGGCTACTGCTTTTTTCGTATTTCATATGAAAATTTGTGTTATGAGTTAAATTTAAAATTATGCTTTTCAACGAGAACCGTAAAAAAACAACAACGTAATTCTTTTTTTGTAAAATATGAGGAGAATAACAAGTGAACATCAATTCGCCCATATTGTTTTGAGTTTGCAAGGTTAGTGAAACATTACGAGAGATTTCATTCTTAAACCAAGGAAAACCGAATGCTTGCTGTCTAAAACCGGGTTCTCAACGATTTAACGCGTTTTTCATTGCATTTTTCACACAAATTTCATGATTTCAACATATTCAACATAGAAAAGACATGACGATCAAAGGACAGTCTTCGAATCAGTATGATCATGAATTGAGATACTCAGAGCAAAAATGCCCTTTCTACTATAACATAGCATTTAACATGGTTCTGCTCTGAGGTTCACAATTATGCCAATGGAATCTTTTGATTTAATCTCAATGATGTGCTCCAAATTATTGAAATAAAATTGACCATTTCTTTTCAATCAAAATTACTGAATTTTCTTTTTTTTCAATTTTCATTTTTTTCTTGAATTTCCTGCAATTTTTCTCATTTATCTTGACTTTCTTTTTTGTTTTCTTCCTTTTTTTATAAGAACTTTCTTTAATTTTCATCAATTTTCTGTGTATTTCTTTTTTTTCTTCATCAATTCCCTTCAATTCCATTGAATATTCACCAATTTTGATAGATTTTTTTCCAAGTTCAGCTTTTTTTAGTTCCCATCGATTATCGCCCATTTATTTGGTTGAAAAGATCGATTATTGGAAAGCGGTTGCATAGACATGAATCGACTACCTGGAGCTGGGTCGATCTATTTTTACTTACATGGCCTGAATGAGCGATGGAAGTGGCCGCTATTCATGATTCGGTGACAACATCGTTCCATTTTGTGGGATTTCATTGAATTTTTTTACAAAAATAAAAATCGCTCGAGACCAAAATGCTTGAATGCCTGTACGCAGACTCACATATCTATGTGTCTCTATCATCATCATTGCATAAATGTGTGTGAAACTTTCATGAGCGCTTTTGTTTCGGCATTCTTTTCCATCGGATTTTGGCAACGGGCCAACATCGTTTAAATATGCAGTCTAACGAAATCGCTGATTACTATAGTTTCTATTTTGTTCCTAAAGATTTCAAATGCACTAGAAACGTGGGCCAGACACGTCAACCGAAGAGATATCGAGTCGAAATTTGTAATCTTCGCTAAATTAACTCAAGCGATTT
The DNA here is from genome assembly GCA_028476595.1 of Obolodiplosis robiniae. Taxonomy (NCBI): domain Eukaryota; kingdom Metazoa; phylum Arthropoda; class Insecta; order Diptera; family Cecidomyiidae; genus Obolodiplosis; species Obolodiplosis robiniae. Next base: position 41,739,883 of record CM052015.1, read on the forward strand.
TTATTTTGTACAAAAACAAAACACATATTCATAAAAGGGTCCCAATGCTCGGCTTTTCAGCAATTTACACACATTTTATTTTGATTTTTTTTCTATTAACAATTATTATGTTTTTAAACACATTTTTCGGAAAATATAGTGCTTTAAATCAATTGAATCACATTTCAGTGCGATTTTCCGTGGGGGAAAATGCCATGAATTGTCCTGTTGAAGTGAAATGGTATAAAAACAATGCAATTTCTGTTTCAAATCGATGGCAAATGATGCTCAGTTGGCTGGGTCGAAAACATTTTCGGTATTTGTTTGTTATTCAGATCTTGCGCATTGACGATCATCGGCAGCGACATATTCGAGGACTGAAATATGGTACAAACAATTCAAGTGAACAGCGAATTTTACTTTACATTGAATTGAATTTGTGACATACCTTCGATTTATCGCGCGATCGATTCGACTTATGGGAGTCGGAGTGTTCGAGAGAATGATCTCGCCGCTTCGCTAAATAGTCTTCAAACAGCGGATGGTTCATTAAACGTTCGCATGACCAACGTTTTGCTGGATCCTTATCCAAACATTTCTGTAATTTTGGAAATATTCTAAATATTATTCTATAATTTTAAGGTTAACATGAGTGTATCGTTCAAAATCCGTGTCAAAAGATTTAATTTATTATCATTCATTTTACTATGGAAACGTTTTATGACGTGGGAGATCCGTTCAAATAATAAAAATCGAAGATTTTCGATAGAAAACTTCAAATCCATGAAAATAAATACGAGAATTAAAAACTGTCAGTGTTCCACCACTAATTTTGTTCACAATAAACATTAAATTAAATTATATTAATGTCTTCTCAACCTTTTTTTTTTATATGTCACTGACATGTATCGTATTCTTGAATGATTTCGTCTATTTTTAGCAACCACTTGTTATCTTTTTATTTTTTTAATTTCAATTTGAGAACCGATGTGACGGTAACGACATTCGACATGTTGCTTTCATATAAAATCGTTATTTTGTTTGGAAATTGGTCTTTTTTGTTTGGAAATTTGTACCAAGCTGCCAAATTTGCTCGATTCCATTCTTAGACATTGAAAGAAAACACCTTAACATCACAAAGGGTTGAACCTTCGATATAATTTTTATGTTTATTATCCACAAAAGAAACGCGGTGGAACTAATTCGAGCCAATCGGCTGATAAATCGATTATTTCCAATCCATGACTCTCATTTCATTTTAATCTCGGTTTTTATATTTTTGTAGTTTAGATTGTTACAAAATATTCAGTTTTTGTGGAATAATCACATATGGTATTTTTGCCGAAAGAATGAAATATTCAATCAAAATCAGATACAAAATGTTGTAACGTTATAGACCACTTCAAAGTTACTGTAAATACAAAATGCACCAAACTCAGCTTTTTGACAAGTGACACAAATAACGGTTTGATAACTTTCAAAATGTATTGACGAAATTTAGGTCTTGGGATCTATTTTCATATGCACTTAAAAACTCCTTAAGTGTACGACTTTGGTCATTTATATGTTGTACTGAATATATATATATTTCTTTTGAATATTCAACTTTGAGATGTGGCCCTTCAACATAATTTCCAGTGTTGAATAGTAACTCTAAAATTAGATATGGCTTAGTTTGAAATTTTCAGATAGATCTCAAAAATCTTGAAATATCAAGAAAATCTCATTGTGAGATATAGTTGTGCCGTTTTGGTATTGTAATACAATTTATAATACTTAATACTCAGTATTATGACATGTTTTATTATTATAAAAAGTGTTTCCCAATAGGGGTGATATGATTTTGCATGTCCCTATCGGGCTCATTTGAACTGACATTTTTGACGTCTACTGTCAGTTGTCATCAGTAAGGTTTGCCATTTAATCATGAGTAGTTTCACGCTTCCACAATGAATAATATTCGTCGAATATAGCCGCCGTACAGGCCAGTATCGAGGAAAACCGTGAATTGTCCGTTTCACGCCGATCTCAGGAATTGGGCCTGTCCAGGATGACTACCTGGCGTATTTTGCGGTTGGATCTTGGCCTACATCCCTATAAGATGATTCTGGCCCAAGAACTGAAGCCTAATGACCATCGTTTGCGTCGGGAGTTCGCGAATTGGGCTCTGGAATCAATTGAAAATGATCCCAATTTTCATCAAAAAATCATCAAGCTTGAACGGCTTCGGGTTTGCAAGAAGAGTCGCGGGAGCCATTTGGCCGATATATTGTTTAAATCATAAATGACATAGAATATCCAATATAATAAAAAAGATTTCGATCAATTCCGCATGAATATTCAGTGTTTTTTTCATTTTCAAAACATTCCGTTATTGGGAAACCCTTTATTAAATATTTGTAATACTTCAAAATACTCGAGTATTATGATTTATCATAATACCGGTATTATGAAAACCCAAATGCTGTTATTATAATCAATCATAATATTCGCTATGGTTATACTTCGCCATAGCGAATATTTTAACCGATCATAAACCAGTCTTGGATTTTCATAATACTGGTATTATAACCAATGATAATACTCGAGTATTTTGAAGTATTGTTAATAATTAATACTGAGTATTAGGTATTATCATTCATGATAATACTAACAAAAAAGTAGTATTAAGTATTCGGTATTTTAATACTGCAGTATTATGAGTTACAACTATATTGTGAGACTATAATCTGAAGACTATTCATAAATATAATTTCATACTCATAATAACATGTTAATATGATGGCAATTCTATCTACATTTAAATGGCTTAGAATAAAAATGACCTCAACTGTTGGTGTAAATGTCAAAAGCACAAAATCATTATTTTTCATATAGATTAGTTGTTGTAATTACTTATATAATTTGGGTCATTCCTATTATTAGCCATTCATTTATTTATCTCTAATTTTTCAACAACAATTTCTAAAAAAGCGTATGAATAAATAAAGCAATCAGCCGACATCACATCATTGCATTGCAAGTTTGCCTTTGACACAATACTGATTCTACCAAGTGGAAGATCACTCTCATGCTCCGTTTCAATATTAATTTCTAAGTTTTGATCGATTTGCTTGTCGATGCATAATAAAAGGTCGATTTTGTTCTACTCAATTGAAATTATTCATTCGATTTATCAACTGCGTTGTAAAACATGAGATAACATCTAGATCTCTATCTACTATCAAACTCTGGTATAGTTCAACAAATTAATAGATAAATTTTAATCGTCAGTGATTTCAATTGCCAAATTTGCATTAAAATTTTATTTTAAATGATTAATTTGAAATGTGACTCAAGGCAAAGCACTTTCGAGAAATATTCAGTCAATATACGGAAAAGCTTACTCTCGCAAAATCAAGCATCGCAGGATATTTCAAAACTCTTGGTGGGAATTTTGATTCCAAACCTTCGATGACTGGTGGTACTGGCAGCGATATTCCCTATAAATTGTTTTATATTTGAAAAATTTCAAATCAGACGAAAGTTTAAATCAAACAAATAACTTACTCCAAAATACTCATTTTGATTGAAAATGAGTTGATGCCGCGTCAAAATATCGCCAATAGTTTTCCGTATTAAATACAATTGATCGACATCACTTCGGCCAGGCCAAAGTGCATTTCCACGAACCATTTCTGCAAAAACACAACCAATTGCCCAGACATCGACTGGTGTTGAGTATTGCGTATCACCGACCAACAGCTCCGGTGCTCGATACCATCTTGTCGCTGCACAGAACTCAAATTATTTCGATGGAATTGCCGTGCAATCACATTCAAAGAATTTAACTACATACCAACATAATCTGTGTAATCTTCGTTTGGACTAAGCATTCGTGCAAAGCCAAAATCACATAATTTCACTTGCCCTTGAGCGGTGAGTAGAATATTTTCTGGTTTTATGTCACGATGTAAACAGCCTTGTGAGTGGCAATACGCGACACCATTCAATGTTTGGTAAACTATTTGTTTTGTTAAATGATCTGGACAACCCTGAAATAATTAACACATTTGTCAAACAGTTATTTTAACAGCTCATATTTTTGTTACGTATTCTGAAAATGCAAATTCTAATGAAGAAAAAACTCATTATACTAATACGCACTTGAGGATTTCTCTCCAATTCATGCAATACGGTGTGTTCACAGAACTCGAAAACCAAATGCAATCGACGCTTTCGACGAAATACCTCCAGCAACGACACCAAATTTGGATGTTTTAGATTCTGAATGGAAAAATGTTATTATAATATATATTTTTTTTTTCATTATTTATAGGTGACAGAATAACGAAGAGATACTCAAATAAAGACTTAAATTCAAAGATCAAACTCAAGCTCAACACACTTTAAAGAAAAAAACACTGATACAGCTTTTGAGCCCTAAATTTCGAATTAAACAACATAAAACTACATCAAAGCTCCAAAATATACTAGAGAAACGTTTTTAAATGGGAAGAAATTTTCCAAACCTTTAGCAAACGAATTTCACGTAATGCAATTTTGCGAATGGCCGGATCCTCTTCAGACTCGACGAATCGTTTAACTGCAACTAATCCGCCCGTTTCATGATCTCGACACTTGTAAACAACTCCATAGGATCCTTCGCCCAATCGACTCAGTTTTTCGTATCGCTCCATTTTCCCACTCTGTACATTCGCTCTAAAAATATTACGAAGAAAAATACACACAAAAATTAATAATCCATCGAAAATAATTCATTTATCGATTAAATTTCAAATGAAACGATAGTTAAACAAATCAATCGCAAGTGTCTACAGAGAGCGACAAATGGGATTGCGTGACGCAACATTATCCCACATTGCTATCATATCAGAATGAAAATTGTAACTTTTAATTTTTCCTCAAAGTTTACTTTACTTAACTAGGTTTTGTCGCGAAATTATGAAATTTTATTCACCTCCAGAAGTTTATCATAAATTGCATTAAAAATGATATTATTTTGCTATTAGAATGTTTAGAAACGGATATTGCACTGGCATTTAATTGAAACAACTTGCTGTACGTTAAGCTGTGCACTGGCCAATGGACATCAGCAATACTCGTCGCAATGCCGCTCGAATTTTGTCAAATTAAATATTCAAACAAACTCCATCCTTTCTGTGTATTGCTTTGTTTGGTTGGCCCAACTCAACCAATACTACAGCATTTCACGGTTATACGTAAATCAACTTTTCCGAAAAATCGATTTCTATAACTATTCGGTCTGTATCATCGTATCCGTATGTTGTTTTAATTGGAATAGCGTATACCTTTCAACTCGTATCAAATTTTCCTGCATGTTTCGGAGCGCGAAAGCTTTTTTTCAGCGTTGAAAATCCCATATTGTCGACGGGATTTTTTATGATTGATGGTAAATCGATATTAATTTCGTTCGATTATTATAAATTAAACTAGTGTAAATGTTACCTTCTCGAAAGCAATGGAAAATGATTACCGAATAACCATAAACGCTTCTCTCCGAACCATTTGTCCATAAAGATGCCTTTGCGTAGTTGATATTCATCAACACTTTATCGAATCGTTTGTATCGAGGCGAAAAAAATTTGAAGAACTATTTATGTTTCTGATTTTCAGTATTCACGCGTCTCGATTGTTAGACATTATTTTTAGTTACGATGGAGTTTTTTTAACATGCTTGAACTTGCTTTTTCTGCGTAAATGTCTTGATTTGACTTGTTGATTGGAATCTTGTAATTTGATCCACTCCAATTCAAACAGTTATTTTTTAGGAAATGCAGAATTTGCAATTTTCGGGATGAATGGAAAAATTTGAACGAATATTACTTCAGCAACGAAAACTGACCATTTCCACAATCAGTACGAATAAAAAATGGAATAAACGAAATACAATGGGTTTTATTTAGGCACTCATGCGACCTTTCATTGCGATTAATACACGGATAGGATGCAAACACATCAGACTAGTAATTCACATAGAATGTCTGCTCATACGACAAATGGTTTTTCGTAATGTTTCCTATTTAGCTTCTTTCGTTGTTATAAGTATGATTGTTATTTTGATATTGAGTTAATGTTGACTGTTGACTAGAGGAGAAGTTCGTTGGAAGTCGTTAACATTTCATTGGTTTTTCAGTTGGTTGGAGCTCACTCTGTTCACGTAACATTTCACATTTCTTTTGAAACAAGAAATATGGCTTTGATTTGAAATGTTATTTGTGACATTGGATTCCCGGTGTCACTGCTATTGGCAACGCTTGTTGTGACGGCAATTTGTCATATTTTCATTACCGATGGGAACTGATTGTTGTTTTTCAGTGTAATTTCACCAATGGGCTAACCTTTCAAAGTTGCGTGACTATGAAAATAAAACTAAATTATTGAATCGCCAATGGTCAAATACAATGATTGAGAGTTCTGGATGAATGGAAATGCTAAAAATGGACAGAATAAGGAATTTAGACGATCATGGATAGAAATGAAAGTTCGAATGAAGATAGAAATATAATGAAATGAAATTAATAGAAAATTAGTATTGTTTAAACTATTTGAAGAATTGAGGCTGTAATTAGTGCTTTGGAAATAAAATGTTTCAAATAATCGCATTAAATTTTCGCTTTCTACTGCATATGTCCATTATGTTTTGACTATCGAAACTGTCTGATGTAATTAGAGAACCATCTTTAGCGAAAAGTATTTTCCACCACAGCAAAAAAACATACCTCAAACTATATTTCTGTTTCGTAATGCAAGTGGGAGCCATGGAAACGGGTGCTAAGCGAAAATTACCGATGTAAAAATTAAGTCAATATTATGATTGTGAAATTTTTTAGGAGGAAACAACATACATTTCGCACCATATGGCGTATTTAGTAAACAAAAGTAATTACTAAGTGTCAACATGGCCAAAGCACTTACGATCAAAGAAGCATTAAAGCGTTGGGAAGATCAAACCAAACAAAATTCCGTCGAAGCGAAGGACATTGGCCTACAATTTCAGTGGCCGCCGATTGAGAAGATGGACAGCACACTGTCCACACTCGTTAAATGCGAGTAAGAGTATCCATTTGTTAATTGATTTGGATAAGGTTCAATTTCTCTCAAATTTTCTAGGAAATTGAGCATGTCAACTAACATGATTGAAAAAATTACCGGTTTAAATGGCATGAAAAATTTACGCATTCTATCACTGGGACGGAATTACATCAAATCTTTCACTGGCTTGGTAATTATCGAGATTGATAAACTGTATTCTCAGTTTGTCATGTTTTTTTCTTGTTTCAATTCTTAAGATATTTTTTTTTTTCATTTCTTTTCATCGCTCAAATTCATTGTCAATTCCATGTGTAGGAAGGTGTTGCTGAAACGCTCGAAGAATTGTGGATCAGTTACAATCTGATAGAAAAACTTAAAGGGATCAATGTACTTCGAAAACTGCGAGTCCTTTACATGAGTAATAACAGTGTAAAAGATTGGGCAGAATTTATACGATTGCAAGAGCTGCCTTGTTTGGAGACTTTATTGTTCACAGGTAATCCGCTTCACGAGAGCTACACAGATGAGGCTACATATCGAGCTGAATGTATTAAAAGATTGCCATCACTCAAGAAATTGGACGGTGAATTAGTTGTTAGCGATGTCGATACACAATTCGCACAAGCTCAAGCTTCTGCTACTAACCCAACCGTATAATTCATTTTTAAATTTTTTTTTTTATATTGACAGTAAAATTATTAAATGTAAAATAGATTTAACATTCCAATTTAGCTTAAAGCTTAAGAATAGTTTTCAGTTTTGATATCATTTAGACCCAATTCTTCATTTTGTTCAAATGAACGGTCATATCGTTCGACAGTTAGTCGATCGTCGAGACTTCCGTCATCTGTTAAGGCCTGTACATAGCTGTTTCCCGCTGGATCATTAAGAATCAACGTGATTGGGCGTTCACCATTCATAATTTCCTGAAGCGAAGCTGCAAATCTATCGAAAACAAATTATAAATAAATCTTCATTGTGAAAATTTGAGTTTGTCATGCGTTTTTCGTACTTATCAATTTTGGCTTTGGATTCAACATCGGCTGAATCAGTAAAAACAGCACTGTTATCAATAATTTGCTCACGAATCGCATTGAGAATGCCTTCGATAGTCGTGAATCGGCCACCGAGACCCGATGCTCCAAACTCACTGTCTAATTCGGGTATATCGATTGTGCAAGTATCTGACTGTAGAACGGGAAAAAAACGATGAAAATATCAACGAAACGATTTTCGGTGGCAATAATGGAACAAAAATCATAAAAAGTGTAGATCATTCTTCCAAAAACCCATTTCTCCATAAACCTACCTTCAAAACATCGCGACTCATGTCTTCCCTCCCATAGATTTTCACAGTGATTTTGACGCCTTGATCTTCGATGCCGCCACCAGACTTCACTTCATTCGTCCTCGCTCCGCAAATTTCACAGTTTGTTGACATAATTACGACTTCTTTGAAATGTGGAATATTCGTGAGTTTCATGTTTGTCTCGCACTTCGACTTGCAACTTGGGCAATCCGTATTGAATGTTAGCACTTCTCCATGCAATTCCTCGAGGGGCCATTCATCTTCAGCAATTGGCTTCAATATGTTATTTTCATTCTCAGTTTTATTCTCTTCATTCAATTCAGCTTGTGTGAACATCCCCAGTTCATGATTCTGTTCTTTCGTTCGAATAAAATGCGTCATCGAACAGCCTGAATCTGGATTGGGTGCATCCAAATTTTCAACGCGGCAATTTCCAGATATATCTTCAAAGACTACCGTAAATGGCGTTTCAACGGATTTAAGTCTTTGCAATTTTTCTACAAAAGCATCGATTTGTGCGGCAATTTCGGGATGCTCAACACGTCTCACGGACTGATCCTGCTCAAGACCAGCTATCGAACGGTCGATGATACCTTCAATCGTTGTAACCTCACCTTTCTGAGATTGAGCTGGTATTTCAAAATCTAACTCAACAAATCTCACGCTGGTTCGATCTGATTTTACAACTCGACGATTCAAATCTCGCGGCGTATTAACTTGAAGCGTTATTCTACATCCATTCGGATCAATTTCACCTGCCGGCTGAATTTCATTATTCTCAAAGCCACAGTGCTCACATGAAAACGAGGCAAGAATCGTTTCTTTGTAGAATGGAATGCGAGTCAGTAGCAAACGAGTTGTGCCCTGGAAATTCGAAAGCAATTTTCTTCAAATTCAATTATATCAATTTTATTTCAATTGGGCTTCTAAGAATAAACACATCTCACCTCATTCTCATGTTAATGGATATATTCATTATAAAAAGCAGGAGATGAGATAAGAATGACCACTTTTATTCCCAGCCACTCAATTAAATTTAAATTATTCTTCATGATCAGAAACAATATAAAAATCCATTTAAGACGCAATACCGGCGATATCGCTAAACAATACTTACATTTTTGTAGCAATTCATGCAGCATGACTCGATTTCAGTGACTGTGTGGTCGACATCGTCGAAATCGTCGACATTTAGATTTGTAAATACCACATTTTCCTTAAAATTCGCCATTACACAATTAAAATTGATTTGCAATATAAAAAAAATCCAATTTATTTATTCTTTCGGGTTGAAGTTACTGGATAAATGTGTTGTGCTTGCACAGCATGGTGATTGTCATCATAGGAATATGAATTTGACGTTTCGACGAAACATCTACCCACTTGAAGAATTGGGTTGCGTTCGTTGTGTGTTCGCTCGTTGGCATGTGTCAATGTAGTATTGCACAAAGTAACAAATCAACATTCAAATTATGAAAAATATCGTTAAAATTGCTTTCAAATGAAAATGTTTCTGTTCTTTTTTCAACAAGCACAAGGTTGGCAATGAAAATTGCATTTTTTTCTTTTTTCATTTAAAAAAAAAGATATTAAACGAATTTTACTTGTCGGTAAAATGTGCTATCGAAGAGAATGAAAAAGATCAATGTTCTGTGGTTTAAAATGTGACCAAAACGAAGGACGTTTTTTGCACGTACGCACACAGACGAAAAAAGAGAACGTGTGGCAAATATCCTATACACAAAAACACCTAAATATCCAATGATGCGCCACATGTTTGTCTCTTTCCCACATGCATAGAGCGCACGCGGTAATCTGAATGGTGTGCACTCAACCACACAAATGCCGTGTGTACATCGCGCATACACACAGAGCGCTAAGTCAGTTGAAATGGCGAGTATGCGTGTGCACAAGAAAGAGACATGCTCTAACACAGCGTGAGACGCTCAAATATTTCGTTCACAGAAATTTATATATATATATATATAAATATATATGTGTGTGTGTGTGTGTGTGTGTGTGTGTGTGTGTGTGTAACGACATCCAAACAGCAACAACAAGAGCTCACCGAAGAACAAAAAACGTACGTTTATTTTAGTCGAACGACGATTTCACCAGTGTGTTTAATATATTTTAAGTTTTTCATTGTCGAATGTCGTGTGTCATATGTTCGGCAATATTTATCCAAAATTATTCGGAAAACAATATTCGTCGTGGCGAGCAGAAATCGATTGCGAATGAAACGGTTTACTTGGATTAAAAGTTATCAAAATCGATGCAGTTGTTGTTGGCAAATTCATTGGCCAATTGTGTTCCGTTTTGTTGTTCAAATACCATGTACGACCATTTTCGGACAATTGATTCAATAAATTAAAACAAACAAATTTCTTAAATGAAAGAATACGATTTTTTATATATAGATGCATATAAGTGAAGTTCCGCGATCATCATCATTTGAATGATTTTCGGTTCGTGTTGACTTTTGCGTATTTTGTGCAGAGAGTATGAGCATGAGTTGAGCTATTGAATAGCAACGAATTTCGGAGCCTTGCGCGTATTTAGCAAACAAGAAATAAACAAAAAGAAACAAATAAGAAGAAACGAACGAAACGAAAGAGGTATGAAAATACGAAATAATAAAAGAAACGACCGAATCTTCGATATTATCGCTGCTCATTACATATGTGTTAGAGTAAATGAACGTTTACAAGTGAGCGATGAATGTGTGTTAGTACAATCCTATGGACATTCCGCCGCCGAAAGACGATAGCTTAAAGAGAAATAGAAGAAGAACAGTGCTGTAGTATTATTCTTTTCGTTCATTGAGTCATAGAGAGAAGCGACGGTGTACACATGAAGAGCTGCGTGAATTTTTTCAAACTAAAAATTAACGGTCGAACGAAATGAGTGGAACTGATTATGCGAATAGTTACAGTACAGGTGTTACATTTGAACATGGATTGGTGGGAACAATGAAGCAATCGCTGAAAATTAACGAACACGACGAGAAAGAAAATCACATCGAACTTGTTTCCAATGTTGAAATTGCAACGACACCAAAAATGGTGGACAATCAAGTGAATGTGAGTGCAGTGGAAAAAACAGTGGCGGCAGATCAACGGATTTGTTTGGTCGGTGCGGTGGCTAGTGATGAGAAGACGATCGAAGCAACACGGATATTTAATGTACCAGTCATATCGTCGGAGACGGGCCTCGAGTACGCTCACGACACACAATGGACCACATATTTTGTGATGAGCGAATTTGAAGGTGAAGCTTTTAATGTGATACGCAAAAGTAAGCATCGAATCTATGGACCGACCGCATTGCAACAAGTGGCCCAGTCGGGCAAGGGTCTTGTCTATGTGAACCGGCCGATTTATAATTTTGCAATGAAAGGCATTGTTACGTGCTTTTCGGGTATTCGTCAAAAAGACGAATTGACACGTTTAGTAAATTTAATACATGCGATGGGTGGATCGATACGAAAAGAGCTCAATAGTCGCATAACGCATCTGATTTCGAACACCAGCTCCGGTGAAAAGCATCATTATGCCAGAACATTTAATTTAACGGTTGTACGAACGGCATGGATTTATGCGGCCTGGGAACAACGTGATGATCCTGAATTTTTTGCCAATTCAGCTGAATTCAGTGCAAAACATAAGCTCAAACCATTCGAAGGTTTGCGGATTTGTTTTTATGGATTTTCGCCGGAAGATCATCAGGAAATGGTTGAAATTTTGAAAATGAATGGTGGTACTCCGACAGATTTGGACGATCCGGATTGCACGCATTTGATTATAGCCAGTAATTGTACACAATTCCCGGATATTTTATCTGGTCCAACATCACCACCACCAATCGCACCAGCGCCGCAACTGGCCAGTGCCACGACTCACTCAAGTATCGATAAAATTCTACCACCCGACGGATTGGATCAACTTAATTTGAATGACAAAAATGTTCAAACTAAATTGAATAATGGCCAAATTATTGACACACCGAAAAAACCATGCAAAATGAATAATGTGCGCAGCGATGGCAATATTCTGTCGGGACATGAAGAGAATCCCTTCCATGAACCAACCAATCTTTCACCAATCCTCCAAAATATTATTGAAGAAGAGGAAGAAAACGCATCCGAAGATAAAGAATTGTCGAAACGCAAACGTGATAGTTTTGATAACATTTCAATCATATCGACCGACACATTTACCACCAAACAATTCAGTTCGGCCAAAAAACCAAAGCTCATTCGCACTGGATCAATAAAGCGATCATTGCGTCGAAGCATGAGTTTTGCGGCGCTCAAAAACCCAATCACCAGTATGATACGTGTTCGAAGAAATTCCGTTGATCCGAATGTGTCAATCAATTCGATCACATCGATGGATAGCACTATCACAGAATCGGCCAAACGACCAGTTAAAGATAAGCTATTGAGTCTGAAAGATCGCATCACCAATCGATCGAAACGTGATTCCTGTTTAACACCAAAAACATCGAAAAAGCTCGATAATATTGATACCTACAAATTTGCGATACCAAATGAAGTAAGCACGTGTCGCAAATTGGTCAACAGTACGATGAATGCGGCAACAATGGCTGAAGCATTGCAATCGAATCCAACCGAATATCAAGAGGAGAACATGAGCGAACTACAATTCCAAGACGATAAACAAATGACAGGTTACGATGTTGCTGATTCATCAGCTTTGCGACCACCATCGATCACCTCACTGCCACCTGTCGTCGATAGGCAACCCGGGCCCGATAGTCATAGGCCCAGTATTACACACATAGTTAAGTCAGACTGGTTTTGGTATACCATTCAAAAGGGAATTGCCAAAGAGGAAGACTACCGATTCGATGACTATTTGGATAGTGTGGCGAATACACCGGGAGGCGATCGTCGCGATTCACTGCAGTTGAAGCATCGCAAACGAAAACGCTTCTCGATACTTGGTGCTTCTGTGAAACGGCGCTCATCGATTTCTGATGCCGGCTTATCAGTGTCGGGAAGCTTTCTGGATTGCACAAATAGCCCCAGTATTAAACATGATTCGAAAGGTAAACAAATATTTTGTCATTTTATTAAGTATTGTATTCCCTTCCCTCTCGAAGAAGAATTTCCATTTGGAATGAACACTTCTAGTTCCATTAGAAGGCAATAGTTTTAATTTCATTATGAAATTTTAAGTGACCAAAATAATTCTCCCCTCTCATTCAGATTTCGATTGCAGCATGGATAATACGCCAAAAGCGAAAAAGCAAAAATCGATGCGATTCAATCACTTTATGGATTTGTATTCAACTGAATCGAATTACGTAGGCATTTTAAATACAATTGTGTCTGAATTTCAAAAGCCATTGGAAGATATGGTGGATACGGTTGAAGAATTGCTGAATAAATCCGAGCTGCGGGCCATTTTCAATAATTTCTCACCGATCTACGAGGTGCACTTGCAAATGCTGAACCATTTTCGGGAGCTACAGTCAAACTGGTCCGACAATTGTCTCATCGGCAAGATAATACTCGATCATCGTAATGCTTTACTAAAAGCATATCCACCATATGTAAACTTTTTCGAGCAAATGAAAGACACGCTCCAAAAGTGTATTGCCCAAAATCCAAAATTCCATGCATTTTTGAAAATAAACCAATCAAAACCGGAGTGTGGCCGGCAAACACTCCAAGACCTCATGATTCGGCCCGTTCAACGTTTGCCCAGCATGAGTTTGCTAATCAATGACATTCTCAAACATACACCAAAGTCCAATCCAGATGCCAAAGTGCTCGAGGATGCACTGAATGCGATCAAAGATGTTATGAAATATATAAACGAAGACAAGCGCAAAACAGAAGGTCGAGTTGCTTTATTCGACATTTTCAATGACATTGATAACTGTCCAGCCGATTTGGTGTCTTCGCATCGCAGCTTCATTTCGAGATGCGAAGTCTCGGAACTTTCAAATTGCCTGAGTGGACGCGACGATCCGTTGATGATATTCTTATTCACCGATTATATTGAAATATGCAAAATTCGAAAATCGCGTGGCATCAACAACATTAAATCCCCGACTGGCACATTGAATGCACTCAATACGACAACACGAGCGCATACGCATGGCAAATCATACAAGCACATTCGATTAATACCGCTCAGCGCAATACCATGCGTGCTCGACATAAAAGACAGTGAGCGGGCATTTGCGATTACCGTCAAAGATAAGCTCTATTGCTTCAATATCACCGAAGAATGCGATAAAATTGTGTATTTGAAAAATTTCTGCAAACAATTGGCGGAAAATGCATGCCGTGCCGATTATGAGCAGTTTTTACGCAATTGCGAATCACACGAGCTTGGCATCGATATCAGCGATATCAATTTTGGAACATTGAAAAAGGTATACAATTATGCACGCGCCCGCCTTGTATCACGAGCATTCAGCTTTAAAACAACGCCGCTCCGTTTGAAACGAGCCGTTTCGTCAACATCACCACTCTACGCAAGCACCAATTCATTGATGTAATCGAATCGATATGGTTAAGTCAATGGGTTTTAAACATTCCCTCAAATTATACATACATATATTATATATATTCGCATTTAAAATGATTTTTTCCTCTTAAATTTGCGACAGCAAAGCATTATACAAGTCATTACTTGCGTAGAGAAACAGCAAAAACTATAGAGAAGCTTTTTATTTTCTGTCATTCTTCTTTTGCGAAGATTCATGTGTATCACTCAAGGCTAAATAGCGTAAATAAAATTTTGTTTTTCGGATACTTGCTTACGTAAGGCAATGAGCGCGATTCATTTTTATTTTTTTGGATACCGTTTTTCAAACTAGATACTAAAAATAACAGTCATCTAAATTTTCTAACGTCTATTTTCACAAGCACAAAAGAATCTGTATTATAATTTCGGTCGCCGATATATCACAAGAAATGTCAAATAAGAGCAAGCGCGAAAAAAACGCACACACAAACACACACCAGAAGCATCATAAAATATGATTGGAGAAAATGAAATGTAGTCGGTTATCATCACACGCGGGGCGAATGTCGAACGATATTTCCGAATGTAAATGCTAGTTGGCTGAACTGATCAAACCAATCTTATGAATAGCATAGAAATTCTTGCTCGACCGCTTTCGATTATTATTTGTTCCTCTATATTTCTCGTACGCAGCGATACTCTTCAATTAGGTTTATGTAATAATTAATAAATTGTAAAACATTCGAATATATATCTATATGTATATTATATACTTTATTGTGCGCATTTGGTTTACACAAAAACGCAAATACAGGCGATAAATAACAAATGAATTTATATTTCGTAACAAATATCTTGAATGTACAATTCTTTTTCAGAGCGCCATTTTCTTTTAAACGAGAAAAATAAAAACGATTATATTTTGGTAAAATAAAATTTAATTTCAACCACACAGAATTCGAAAGTTCAACGATAATTGACGTTTTATTCCATGCGTTCCAAACAATATCAGCGACAATTACGGTTTGTATAGCAGCTATTATTTTTCAAATGTATAAACACCTCTTGAATTTTGATGCACCGATCAAATATAATTAAAACCTGATCTTAAGCAGATGTACCAATGAATCTAACATTTTTTTCTATGTTTGGAACAAATTTTATCTTTTTTCTATTTTGATGGTGATTTGAATGAAATTTGAGATTCAAAACAGCTGGTTTCATGAGTAAATGGTATGAACAAATCAGGGTTTTTCCTGCGACGTTTAAAGGCGCATTTGCTTTTTACATGTATCAATAATAAATAAATAAATCAATCTTATTTTCTTTTCTAAGACTCGAATATAGATTTAAATTAACTTTACAAGTCAACTTTTTGAATGCAATAATTGACACCATCAAGTTGTCACAATCAATATAAATACAAACTTTAAGAAAATATCACTATGAGTATGAACAATGTTTGTGAAAGACAAAAGCCTATTGCCCTACTGCTGATTATTTCATTGTAAAAATTTTAGAATACAAATTTTAAGAAGGTTAAAACATTATTTTTCGGAAATTCAAGAAACATTTGAGCTGAAAAATATTAAAAAAGGAATTGTGCCAACGACACATGGTGTTCCCAGACGGTCACCCATTCAAGTACTAACCATGCTCAATGCAGCTTAACTTCAGTGATCGGACGAGAACTGGTGCTTTTTACATGATATGGTCGTTGACGAATGTAATTTGATATTTTCCGAACAGATTATTCAAATGAAGCGTTCGAGCAAAAACATTTAGATTCAATAAAATTGAAATGTTCCAAAAATATGAATGATTTCATAAAATTCCTTCGCGGCCATTGCATATTAAATTATTATTTTTATAATACGAAGTATTCAACAACGTTTTAATGTAAATCGCGTCAAGTGCATGCGTTTATTTACAGCCTGAGTCACATTTCGTGCAATATTCTATTCCGTGGGTATTTCTTGTGAGCTTTGACATCAACTATTTCCTACATAGCCATTTCTGTGTAGTGTTCCAAAAGTCAGCCAAGTGAATTGTTAAAAGAAAATCGGCTATTGTTTATTTTGTGCCATACAAAATAATAGCCGCAATAACAAGATGCTAACAGGGGAAGAAACAAAAAGTTTGAATTTTCAAAATGTTTTTATTTATTGGTTAAGATATCATATAAATACAATTTTTTTCGTGTTACTTCGAAATATCATGAAACATAAACCTCTATTTAGCCAACTTTAATTTTCATTTCTTCCCTCATTAACATAAAGCACTCACCCCAAATCCTCCACTCAATTTCACCGCAATTCGCTCTTAGCCTCTGTCAACATTATCAATATAGGCAGTAACAAACTCGCTGAATCCCTCAAATCCATTGCCGTTACTTTAGTACCGAATATTTCATTTTTACGAATTTCAGCTTGAACTCAAATGCGACCTGCATAAATGGATTTTCAAAAATATTTTCAGATATATCAACCTTTCCTTCAATTGCATTCAACACGCAAAACTTTGCTTGTAAACCCATTTTCCAATCCGGATACGGTGTGGTATGTACATTAAGGTGTTTTTCATATTTTAAATTGAAAAAATGGTAGCTTTCAAAATAAAGAGCAAAAAATTCTGTATCAACTGATGGCTCACAACGTAGCGATTAGTATTCAGACTTCCCGAAGCAAAAAACACGATTATTTTTTCAGCTTGATTTTGAGCGATCGAGATTTGTAGTGTCATTCGTAAGCAAATTTTTTTGAAATGCCAAGGGAAAAGAACCTTTTATTCCGTTTTTATTTTGTCAAAGGATTCAATTGTTGCTATAATATCAGCGATTTAACCGACAAAATGGCACAAATCAACAAAAGAGATGGATTTTGTTTTGATTTTCGTTTGGATATCGATACAGAACGTCAAATGATGCGGTGAATTTCATCAATCGGCAGTTTTGAATTGAATTGCCGAATTCAAACAAGCGAGAATCCACAAAGAGTGTGTTGTTTGAACAAGTAAGTGTGCTTCACCGATAACGGTGCATTTTAACGGAGTCATTTATTCAATTTTTGTTTTGTGTGTTAGGATTTTTTGCATCATTCGATGAACGGGATTACATATTGCTGACTTAAGATAAAGTGAATTTCATCACCCGGAGATTTTCGATTGTATTGCCGAATTCAAACGAGTGAGAATTCAGAAAGGATCTGCATTTTGAACAAGTAAGATGTGCTTCGATTCATATTAAAAATATTGTGTTAACAGTGAACTTTTTACAAATTTATTAATTTCGTTTGTGTTTTTAACAGGTGTATTCTAAAGTGTGAACTATGCGGCAAAGAAAAAAGCCATCGAAAAATAATGCCAACAATGAAAACAACGATGATGATGATGAGGACAATGGAATAGTTACAATCAAATGTGCACTTCCTTCGATTCTTAGACCTCAATTTCGAAGAATAGTCATCGATGATATCACCGCCAAAAGTCTGCAAGCAACGAAGATATGTTCATTAGCATCACTTCTGCTCTTGCATAAAGTTGAGCGCGCATTTGACGAAAATAACACGGAATTTTTCAATCAAGATGGTGAAAAAGTCATACGAGATTGTTTTTTTTTGCTGTTCTTAAGAAAAACATCACCAAAAACTCTATGATTGCCGAATTCCGTGATTTTGTGACAAATCTCGATGACGAACATCGTTTTGAATGGCCAAACAACGATTATTTTGGAAATGCTTTCAACGATTTGATTGACACATACAAAACGAATGTCACGACGAACTTACATACGCATCGGAAGAAACGCGTCTACAAATATCTGGAATTGAAAGTGCACGAACACAATTTGAATGAGGACCAACAATTGGATAAGATCGATATCAAAAATGCTGTCAATTTAGCAGTAAATGGTCGAGACGACATTCCTCAAACTATTAACGGTGCATTGGGAAGAGCAAGTCGTGATATCCTTCTTGAAATGTTACGTGATATTAGTTGGTGGGAAATGGACAACATTTCGACATTCACGAAGATGAATTGGTTCAAATCGCTGCCAATGTGGATTGCAATGCAACGTGAGATCGATGAATTCAACATCAATCAGCGACAACGAGAAGAGCATGAACAGCCAGAGCAAAATGATAACTCAAACAGTGCACCGAAAATCAAAAATTTTGCTGTCATACCAATTTGCAATCTAAGGCGAACGCACTATCCAATTGACAACTACACGCTTTATAAACTACTTTGTGGACAGAAGATCATCGCAAGAAATGTAAATGGCAATCAAATTACATTCAACGAGTTTATGAATGATAAAGCATGGTATTGGAATCAAATCTTCTATTTGCGTAAAATCAACCGCGAATTCGGCAAAAGAAAGAAGCAATTCCACTTTCGCATTCTATCTGATGGCGTGGCGGTATCGATATTGTTCGACGTGAAAAAGTCGGAGTTCAAGCCAGTCGATATGCAGGAGATCATTCGTAAAATCAATGCTGGTGAGATCGTGAATGAAGTCGGCGTGGACCCGGGATTGAAAAAGTGGCAAGCGGCAGTGCGCCGGAACATCGCCACCGGTAAAGAGGTGGGTAAATCTTCAAAATTATTTGATTAATACTAATATTGCATTTTGTTTGTTTCATTTCATAGGTCAACTTGAATATAAGCAGCAAACGCTTCCATTGGAATGCTAAGGAAAAAGTGCGAAAATGCAAATCGAAACGATGGACGAAACATTTCACTATCGAAGAAAACAATGATCACAACGACCGCCACTTGTATCCAGTGATGCCATCGCCGCTCGGGAGACATTGGTGGTGTTACATTCAGCATAGGTTGAAAATGCTGAAACGAGGAATGGAGGTGTATGCAACAGCAAAGTATACACGACTCCAACTCGACAAGTACATCGAAACAATTAGAGCCGTTGATAAGGCAGTAGGCAAGATGGTAAATTATGAGCCATCAATTGTTTATTTTGGAGCTTCTGAGACACCACCAGATTCACCAATTCGCATCAAGAAGCACGTGAGATGCCCTGGATCGAGAAAAACCATCAATGCACTGAAAAGCGTGGCAATTGTATCGTTATACCAACCGATGAATATTACACCTCCCAAACCTGTGCGAAATGTTTTCGACGTTTTGACCGAAGAACACGGAGCCATACCTTCAAACTGTGTCCAGATTGCCATCCAAACCATCTGGCGTTGCTGCCATCGATTATCGTCACTCAGAAAGACAAACAATTGATGAAGCTTTTGAGAGCAAACCTCGGAAATCGCGATCCAAATCAACACAACGCAGGACCTTTACTGTCAAAATTTATAATATACCGCAAAAACTGGCTAGTAAACCCTGTGATTGGTGAAATGGAATATGTTTTCGATGGACCACCAATTGTATTTCCGGATGAGATGGAAGTAGACGATGATGCCGCTGAGCAACCAAACGAATTCCAAGAGGAGATGGTTGTAGACGATGTTGCCGCTGAACATCCAATTGTACATAAAACTGTTTGGCAACGCGACATAGTCGCTGCAAAGTGCATTCTCATAAAAGGTATATATTAATTAAATGGCAATAGCGGCAATGCTTTTTTTTAATTAATAAATTTGTGTTTTCAAGGACATTGTGAGCTATTTGGGATTCCGATTCCGGAGACATTACAGCGACCACTGAGACCAGTCGTAAATCAGCACTAAGCATCGAGCATTATATTTAATTCGAAAATTAATATTGTAACAGTTTGTTACTTCCGCTACTTCTGAATTTGTGTGGTAGAAATGGCTTTATGCCAGGAGTACTAATTTGGAGTGTTTTTTTGTAAGTATCCAAATGAGGTACTGTTTATAATACATTCCGTTGAGCGATTGATATTCAGAGTTTTCAACAACTTCTCGAATCAGGAATGCAAAAAGATACAGTTTATTGAAAACATGCTATAGAAATGAATTGAGTAACAATCAAGTTTGTCTTTGAGTGTTTTTTGCTTCGGGAAGTTTGAATACTTATCACTACGTTGTGTAAATACCATCAATTTTTCGCTCCTTTATTTGATGCTACCCACAGAAACACCCTAATGTATAGTTGTAGTAGTAAAAGTTACGAAGCGTCTCAAAGCATATCTGAACAAAGATGGCGCCATCATAAATCCAACTTTATTATTTAATATTAAATTTATAAACGCTTCCGAGGTATGAATCCAAATATACGAAAGTAATTTGGTCATGCGCCGATCTCATAACCACCTGGAAGAGCAACTTTAGCACGGCCAAAAAGAGCCAGGAAGATCTTGGATGGGGTTGCCCCCAACATTGGGGAGCCATGAGCGGTCCGAAAAGTTGAAAAATTGCTCAATCACACACCGCGGCTATTTTCTTTTTCTAATTTTCCGCACACACCACTGTGTGTGGTAAAGGTATTGCGATCGGTCCAAAAAATTCAAAATGCCCGGAATAAGTTTTCTATGCGTTTTGAACCTAGAAAAAACGATTGCAACCATTCCCGGAGCAATTTTTTGTCCGTGTGTGGTACGTTGTACGTTGTACGTTGTACGTTGTACGCAAAAATTTGTCAACACGATAACTCAAAAAATTGAAATTAGAATTGACACAAACATTGGTGTTCATTAGGAATAGAACTATTACTATTCAGCCTAATTGGATAATTTTTTCGGGTAGCTCTAGTGGAGTTGAATCCAAGCACACCGTGCTTGTACGGGATTGGAGAGCTATTCGAGAGTATGCCAATTGACCGCGCCATCTTATTTTACATAGGTGAACTCAATTTAGATCCATTGTAATACGAACGAAATTTGTATTGACACAAATAATAAAAACAAATGAGTCATTGAAACGATTGAAATATCACATCAATACTACTGCCCAATAGATGGCGCTGGAGAATAGATATGATTAAAATGTCTTAAATAGCTCGGTCCCCTTGGTTGAATCAATAAACGGGCTGTTTTTCAATATAATTACGAAAAATTTGTATGGGGACTATGTCTAGTTCGCATTGTATCATTATGAAACTTTCAGGATATTACTTTTTTTATGAAACAAATGAGTCATGCGAAATTTCAAGTCATTCTGATGAGGTTTAAGTCTACCTCCCCTACAACATTTTCAATTTTTGGGGTCGAAATTCAAATTTTTTCATTGGATGAACTATTTGTGATTTTCTAATCTGTGTTTTTTTCATCAATTCGAATGCTCATTAATTTTTTAACAAAAGATATATATAACATAAATGTGGAATCATATTTATCGTTGGCATGAATTGAAAGTTCAGAACTTATTCGTAATTGTTTTTACCAATTCAAAAGCAGCGAACGTTTGTTGAAGTGAAAATTAGAAACTGAGATTTTTTTTGTTGCATTAAATTTTAATTTAAATTTAAATTACATGATGTTTAATGACTTGAAATTCGATCTCATCGTAATGACTTGAAATTTTCATGTGATTTATTCTCAAAGTTGAGTGATGATTCGATAAGAAATAAACATGAAAGAAATGTGCGGAAAAGTTAGTTTTACGTACGTAAGACCATTTATTCTGTTTGTCATTAGGCTATAAATTTCAGTATATGTCATTTCGTTGATGTGTGAAAAAAAAATATTTTTTTTCCTCCGAAAATGTCGAATTTCGTGCCTGAAAAAGAGGTTTTGCGGGGAAGTTTGAAGAAAACTGCTGCTGAAAGTTATCGATTGTTGATAGAAGCTTACGGTGAACATGCTCCAACTCAAAGCACTTGTGAACGATGGTTTGTACGCTTCCGAAATGGTGATTTTGACTTATTGATAATTCTTCATTCAAGCATTATTGGATGAAAATTCGTTACGATATACCTAAACGAAAAGCAGACTATGTTGAACCCGGCCAACCATCAACCTCATAATCAAAACGCGATATTCATTGCCCGAAGCTTATGTTGTGCATTTGGTCGGATCAGAAAGGTGTGATGTATTTTGAGCTGCTAGAACCGAATGAAACGGTTACAGCTGATCGCTACCGACAGCAATTGAACAAATTGGCACATGCACTGAATGAAAATCGGCCATTGATAGCTCGAAAATACCACAAAGTCTTATTTCACGACAACAATTCCAGACCACATCGTGCAAGCATCTTTAAAGAAAAATTAGAAAGGCTCGATTGGAATCACCTTGATCAACCCCCTTGCTCCTTCGGATTACCATTTGTTCCAATCAATGTAGACCAGCCTGGCCGATGTACGCTTTCGAAATGCTGAAGAAGTGCGAAAATCGATCGATCGATGAATGGATTGCCTGGAAAGATGAGGACAAACAACGCAGGAAGATGGCGTGAAGTCATAGCTAACGATGGGCAATATATTGGTTAATTTACTTATTTTTTTAATTATTGAAATAAATATTTTTTTAACATAAAAAAAAACCCCATTATAATGCCCGTCCCCAATATATTTCCGACGACAACAAAATTTATTATTATCGCTATAACATGATGATGGAATGGATAAAAGGAAAAGAAACAAACAGTTTTGATTTATAAAATGATTTTATTTAGCAGTTGAAATAGCATAATAGCATTTATTTTGAGACCATATCAAAACTCTTGAAACATAATTTACTGTTCAGCGGACCACAATTCTGTGTTTTAACCAATTCGATGCCTGGTCCATTCCAAGTTAATGGCTAGTGTATTTGTGGGGATTTCGCCGACTATTTTCCCAAATTCATTGTTATTTAGGGTATACTATCTCCAAGGTGGACAATTCCCTCAATAAAGAATGAATATAAGCAATCGTTGACGATTGTAATCGTGCCCTAACGACAAATCTTCTGGCAACAATGACTATAGCATTCTTCACAATAAAAGGCAGTTCTCAATCGGTTTGACATTTCTTCTTTAAGACTTCAATCACTGTGAAAGCGCTGAATAATTTTAAAAATGATTCAATTTGCTTTTCTTTATATTTTATAATCTAATCAAAGCTAGAACACAGTTCCTTATATTATTCTATTTAATAGGATGATGACAAAACGATTCTATTTTTCATAAATAATTTCGATTTTTTCCGAATAATTTGTTGTTGTATTTCATTTCAATCGTTTTACGGTTTTGTGTAATTTGAAATGGCATCAATCGTGTGCTTGTTGAGTATCAATTTAATTAGGCAAGGCTTTAAGAAGTCGGCATTTAGGCATTAATCTGTATATATCTCCAAACAATGAAAACAAACCTGTTGCTATGTCGATGATGCAAAATAAAATATTCGCGATAAAAGAGACCGATTTCCACATTTGGACATAATAAAGTGGCAAATGATACCGGATGTTAACAAATGAAGAGGAGTCATTACAAAATATGTGGGTGTGTAGATAATGATTTGAATGCACATTGATGTGTGATTTCAGTTTATAGCTACGTTTATACAAAAATGATGGGTGAGTTAATAAAGAAGATTCCCGATGAGCAATTGAAGATGATATCCGACGGAAACATTTTCAAAATTATCTACTGGGGAAAATAATTCAAAAGTAGTTTTTCAGTAAAAAGGTAATTGCGAGAATATTCAAAAGTAAATGCAATGCAAAAGATGATTGCACAAATTCCGAATCAAAAATTCTTTATCCGGAAATGTAATAAATGAAAATACTTCTTACAATCACTTTTTGTCCTGCATTCACATTGAAATTACGTTATATTCAATGAAAAATTACTTTTCATTAATTTTTCTCTTATTTTCTCAAAATTGGAATCATTCAAAAACTGTCTGCAATATGTTTGTGTCTGTCGGAATGTCCTTTCACTACGTTCAAATCCAGCAATATAACGGCATACAAATAGAAGTTCATCAAACGACTTTCAAACCGCAATTTTTATTTTCAACGTGTTTTTGTGGAACGGTTTTATGTATTGAATAAATTTGTAAGTTCATTGGAGGAGATTTATTTTTATTAGGAATCATCAATTTTAGTAGCTGTCGGCGTAGCCAACATCAAGTTGATGCGCAATGCGTTTGCTATTCTCTCTTTCAGCCAAGAGTTCATCTGTAAATGCAAATTTTGTGTGTATATTAGTAAGTGATTCTATAGACTATTGGTTATTTGGCTATTAATTGGTCAAAAATTGTTGTCTGTGGGTGGTTTCCGTCTTTGTCTTATATTGGATAAAATAAGATATTAAAACAATTAAATTTTAGCTGATTGAAAATAAAAGGACTCTCTTTACTTTGATCTCCAAATAAAAAATACAAAAAAATATTGTTAACTCATAAAGTGAACAACCGAAGTGTCACTGTGTACAAATCATAATACAAGTTTTGGTGGCAAATCGCAAGAGTATGCTTTTGTTGCTCATTCTTTGAGGATGAGTTCGACAAAAGCGGTGTCGAGATCGTCTCCGATATCCTTGTATTTTTCCTTTTCCATGACGAGTTCGTCTGTTGATTCGACGATATAAATAAAAATTCAGAAAAAACAGAAGAATTAACCAAATAAATTCGCAGTATTTTCGAAATTCATTAAATGAATTTGGAATCGATTTTGTTGATTCAGTGAGTAGTTGTTTTGTTTAAATTTCAGAACAGCATTTCTAAAAAGTAATTGGCAATGCAAAACTCAACTCACACACAGTTACCTTGAAAAAAAGCATTGAATATAGATCAAAGCAATGTTTATATTTAATAGAAAAGCGTTAAAGGGAACGTGCAAAGCAGTTTGTTGATAGCTTATTCGTGATTGGAAACACAGTTTAGGAGGCTGCTGCATCGGCTGCTGGTGGAGCTTCAGCTGGAGCAGACTCTGCTGCTGGGGCCGGTTCTTCCGGAGCCGGAGCTTCGGCTGGCGCACCTTCTGCTGTTGGCGTGGGCTCAGTTGGAGCTGGTGCGCCCTCGACTAGCGGGACTCCTTCAGTTGCCGGGGCTCCTTCAGCTGCTGTAGCAACCTCGGCAGGAGCAACACCTTCTGCAGGTGCGGCACTATCAGCCGGCGGAGCACCTCCGGCAACAGGCTGCAGCAGATGTGATATAGAAAATCGCTTAGATTTTAGAAACGACACATTCATTAGTGTTCATGATAATTCATTGACGTGCCATTCATAAAAGAGAAGACACAGAGAAATTCATTTTCTCAAATCGATTGAAACTGTGGATATTGGATAATTTTGACTTGAAATGACATTTTATCCATTGTTATTAATCATTCTCGGTCACAATTGGCTCTATGTCATATCTCGTTGGTGCTCAAGCACGTCAGTGAATGACCTCAAACTCAAACTTTGTGTTGAATGCCATAAATTCACAAACCGCATCGGCAGCGAGCTGCTCAGAGCCTTCTGGCACTGGCACTGGCTCTGGTTCTGGTGGTGGTGGCTCGTAGTTCTTAACAAATGGCACTTCAGCACCTTCTGGTGGCAAGTCCAATCTGAATTCGAATGGTGGTGGTGGTCCCTTTGGCTTCGGTGGCTTCAATTTCATACAGAAAATCAGAGTTGGAAATCATTTCAAGCACGTAGCGTGTTCACAATTTAAATTATTGACTTGTATTCGCCATTACAAAAGTTCAACACTTTTGAAATGTAAATACAATTTAACAATTTGAATAGTGAACACATTGTGCGCAATGTCCTCTTGTTGATTTCTAGTTACTTCTGGTTCGGATTCAGCTGGAGCGGCTGCAGCTCCTTCGGTGCCTGGAATCGGTTGGCCATCTTCACCTAATTGCACTGCAGCAGCACCTTCGATTGGTTTTCCGTCCTCGCCAACGGCTAGTGCTCCTTCAACCGGCACTGTTGGTCAGTTTCATTCAATTAGTCTGATCATCGACATTTACGAGAAAAGTTCATGCGCACAAACACGATATTTCCCTTTCGAAAATGAATTTTACTTTGGGCTGAATCGAAAATGAATTTGGTTTTTTCTAAAGCGACATTCATGATATAAATTCGATATAATAGTATCGTGTTCGTTCGACTAAAACTGCAATGTCTCAATTTGCCTGGTGGTGTTGGTTCTTTTGGTGGCGGTGGAGTTGGATCCTTGATCGGTGTTGGTGGTTTTGGATGTCTGTCATTGTACACCACTTCAACACCAGGTATAAGCTCTAAATTTGATTCATAACATGAAAAGTTGAAATAATATGAGGATTGCGAATCGAATTTTCAAATGAGCTATTCAATTTCTGACCGACAAATGCAAGGTCCAAGTCATCTCCGATCGTCGCATATCGTTCTCTCTCCTTGATAAATTCATCTGTTGCCAAATGAATAAATGTATCAGTGAACAAGATCCAGTGTAAAAATACATTGACACATTTCGGGAGACACGGGGATCAACAGATTGACACAATGTAGTCCACAATCAACAGAAATCAGTGTCATTGATCAAAATTAGTTCTTCTTCTTTCCAAAAAACCATTCAATTTTTTGCCATTTATATAAATCATTGGGAAATTATACACATTTTCTCCATTCCTCTCGATTTTCCTCGATATTTTTCTTCATTGTTTGGGATTTCATTATTTCTTTCGTTTTTTTCCAATTCTTTTGATTGGTACAATTTTTCTGTTTCATTCTTGACTCGTTCACACGCATTCTTTTGTCCTCATTTTTTGCATCAATAAATCCATTAAAAAGAACATTTTGAACATTCCCAATTAAAAAATACATTCTCTTGAATTGCATTTCGAAAATATGTGTTTAACCATTGAATAAAATAAAACCAGCTATCATTTTGAAAGGACAAAAAAATCATTTAATTATCTCTGGTTCAAATCAAACAAAAAAGAAATAAAATCGAAAATTATTAGAAGAGTAAAAATATATGAATGGCTAAGCCATTTTTAGTATTTTTTTTTCAATAAATCCCGAATGTAAATAGAGTGATCTGATTGATATTTTTTTATCTTCATTTGTGTGTTAATCTAAGTCTAGTGTTTCATCTGCTGAATTCTTTCAAAAATATTATTGTTGTTGTTTTTTTTTTCAGTTTAATTCCGATGAACATATAGTATAAACATTTCGAAGTAAATACTTCATCTCTCTTTCTGTGTATGTCTTTTTTCTCGATATTTCATTTGCTAGTCGCTAAATAATATAAATATAAATCTATATCTGCCTTGCTTGCGTTCTCAGGCAAATTCGTTTGTAGGATCAACATATATAGATGGAATTTCATGGAATAGGTAGTTTATTTAAAACGGATGAGCAAAGATATCATATGATAGCTGATTCGTGTGTCTAACTGAGCTTTAAAACAGTCCTCGTTGCAATTAATGTGCTATTCAATTTAAGTACGTGAACAATTTGGAAAAACAAAATATTGATATGGAATTTTCTGAAATGTCTTGAATTAAAATAGACTTGGAATTTGTTAATTTTTTAATCGCAATTTAGTTGTTTTGAAATTGTTTGGAACGTAATGCAAAAATTGTCCTGCTATTGGATGTCTTCTTTTTATCCATATCGACTGGAATGTAAATGTCTATATTTATTTACGTTGATGATTTGAATGAAACATTAAATGGCATTCACTCTTATGGTTCATGGTTTACTTTCATAAATGGAAGATTTTTTCTCTCTCACTTTTCTATCATTCTCCTTAAGGTCTATCAAAAAAAGTTATATCAAAAAAAAACTTGAGGGTTTCATGATATACAGTTAAATATTCAATTTTTTCGCTTAAATACATGAACTTGTTCCCTTTTGTTGTAGGTGATAAAGTGCTTCGTGCATATTTTTCTTTTTTTTTCTTGCTGATCGGCGATAATTTTTTCGTTATAATACATTTAGTGCATTATATTTATGCTTCGTTTCATTGTTTATCCGAAGCAGCAAATCTAATCAAATGTTTTGCTATAACATTCATTTGGGGGGGTGTGGCTCTGAAAGAAATGTCTAAATTGATCCTGTGTCTTAGGTTTTGTGTGTGTGTTTTCACATCCTCTTTGTCGTTTACATATTTTGAATGTCATGCAAAGTCGCCTCCATCTCTTCTTGAAGCAGTTTATTCTTTTCACGTTCAACTAATATATCGTCTGTTTTTTTGTTAGCGGGACATCGAATTTTATTAATTTTTATGGCGCAACACATCAAGTTTACACACATTAGGTCAAGCACGCAATTAATACATCAATTGGGAATTATCAGCGCAACACAAAATTAAAAGAAATAGAAAAAAAACGAACAAAAATAAATTTAATAAAATGGAAAAATGCTCAAAGAAATTAAATAAAATTAGAAAATTTAAATGTAAATATGTTTTTTGGAACGTGTCGTTATTGAGTCTTAGTTGTTAGTCTTTGGGCAAAATGATATTAATACAAATCATCATTTTTTCTGCTTTAATTTAGATGCCTCAAAATGTATTTGCATAAAATCGATTGTTAATAAAATTGACAGTTTTACAGTGGAATAAAAACAGGGCAAATTGCACACAAATAAACGTACCTTCAAGTCTGTCGACTTCCTTTTGCAATTTCTGAACGGAACGTTCAGCAAATTCGGCACGAGCTTCAGCCTGTTGTTTTTCGAAAGTAAGAAAAATTACAATTAATTTGAGCTCATCTAGTTTGGCTGAACATTCCTGAATTCGAGCCCGTGCACGGTTTTTGGCATCGATATTTTTGAATTTTCAATTTATGTTTGTCGGGAAAAGGATTTCTCTTATTTGGTTTATTTTTTCCCCTTTTCTCATTTCTAATTCATTCTTTCATCTTCTTCTCACTTCTGTTTTTTGTATTTTTTCCGACATTTTCTTTTACTTTCTATTTATTCTTGATTTTAATCCATTATTTCTTCTCTTTTCACGAATGAATAAAGGATTCATCATTTTCTCTCGTGCACGTCACATTCAAATTCAGGAAAATTCACATTTACACATAATTTGTGAGTTGATATTAAGTTTTAATTTTAATGAGCGCACATCAATTGAAATACAAATTCCAAGAGCTTACATGCATTGTTAATAAATGAAAACAAATTGAAGTTATTTTGCTTTAAAATTGAAATCAAGTTAGAATTAAATATTAAATTAAAAACAGTCAATAAATACAAAAACACGAATAAAATAATTATTACAATATTTAACTTTTTTTAGAATTTATACCTCGAGTAAAAACGGTTGGAAAATGCTTGAATTGGTTCAAATATTGGAAACAAAGTAAAAGAAATTATGAAACTATTCTTCAAATTTTCGTTGAGCTCAAAAGTTTGATTAAAATTTGAAATTATCTTTTTACAATAAAATAGCAGAAACTTTTTTATGACAAAGATAATAAAATCTGTCGATCTAAACTTATTTCAAATGAAAACCCATCTACCGAAATTGTTTGTGAAGATATGCAAAATGTACAAAATGAATCCAAAAGTAGAGACTTACACTGGCGCATTGCTTTTTGAGTGCTGAAATTTGTTCCTCAGCCGTTTCGCGATTAGCGGAAGCCTATTTTTCATTTGGAAATTCAACAATTTATATAAAGATTGAGAAGAGAATGATTTTTTTCTACAAAAGTCCAGGAAATTTTAAAAAAATAATAAGATTCGTCGTTTTTATTGCAATAAAATCGAGGCGAAATTTCTTGGAAGATCAATCCAACACCGAATCATTCTTTTAAATACATAAAATCGTCTTAGTGGATTTTTTTTGAGTAAATACAGTCTCCGAAGTTGTGCGAGAGGATAGCATTTTTGAAGATTTTAAGAAGATTCGTTGATATTTTCAAAAGATATCGAATAGGATTTTGACCTATAGTTGAGTTTTATTTACATTAAAAGGTGATTTGGATTACTTCCAAAAGGATTTGGAAAGTAATTGACCCCAAAGATGTAGAATTCCATTCAAAAGTGATGTCGCTCATGAACTATGAACAAATTTGGTAATATAAATCACCTCTTTGAGCCTATGACTTAATGAGCGAATCTGTTCGCCGCAAGTTTCTTCCAATTGGGTTGCCTAGCTCCGTTGAATGTAATTGACACGAGCGAATTGTGTGAGTCAAGCCCAGAGTTTTTAAATATTGTTAATTCGGACAGCAAAATAATCACATCAAAAAATTAGTAAGATTATGGGAAAAAAATGCGCATGAACGCTGGCATTGTTTACAATTTATGGATTTTTCTGGTTATTTTCAGCAAGAGTAAATTAATTGGCGATCGGCCAAAATGATTATGTTCATAAATAAACATGGCCAACAAATTGTCTGAAAACGAACACATTTAAAAGCGAAAACACATTAACAAACGCAGTTACAACAAACGAAATGCTGTTGCGAAGCCTATTTTGTGTACCTCCTTGAGACGGGTGGTCAATGTCTTGATTTGGTTCTTGTATTCTTCTTCACGTTGGTTGGCCTATTATATATCATTTTCGCACGATTTTCAATTTTGATCGGAATTTTGGACAACGATTCAATCAAAACTCATATTAAAATGATTTTCTTTTTAAGATTCATACGAGGGTCAAAAAACACATATTTTTCAATAAAAACGTCAAATTTTTCGAATAATTTTTCCGTTTTGTTGAAGTTTAGAAACAAAAATGCAATTCAATTGAATGGAAATTCGAAAAATTATTTTCAACATTCGAAAATACTTACAAATACTGAAATATATTTATTAAATTAGAATTGATTTGAAATTATTAGAAAAATATTTGAAAACAATAATTATTCAAAAATATTTTCAAATCCTTTGTTTTGCATTTTTTGAACCCCATAGAAAATATTTCGAGCCGATTTTGAATCAGCTTTTCCTCAAAAAACTTAAGTAGTGAAAACGAAAATGTACCTTTTCTTCCGAAACTTCAAGGGATTTCAAGTTGTTACCGACAACACGGAGTTCCTCTTCGAGCTCAACGATTTTGCTGTATCCAAAGGAGAAAATATTTAATTAAAACATCAATCTTTGCCCAAAAAAATTCAGTTATTGTTGAGAAAAACAAATCCACAAAACAGTTAAAGAATGATAAATAGCATTAGCGCAAAATACAAACCTTTCACTGAATTCGACTTTTTCTTCAGAACGCTCTAGATCCTGTTCCATGAGGACTAGCTTACGAGCAACCTTTTGATTAGCGGGTTATGCGGAATAAGCAATGCACACGAATCAAACAGATAATGGAATAAACACAACATGTAATTAGTTTCTTGGAATTGGTTCAAGATTAATTGGTAAATGGTTACATTGGGATGTGTAAGCAATCACTTAAAGTTCTAGCTAAAATCTTTCTTATATGCTATCGTTAATACGGGTTAAAATTGGAATTAATGATAAAATAGTAGCATTCTATAGCGGGGTATATTCGTCTTTGCGGCATCGCACCTGAAATTTGGCTGTAAAATTAGATTAGGTCTTAAGCACAATAATCAACAATTATGTTTTTGGCATGAAAAACGCAGAGCGCAAGTAAAACAACATCAACAAACTGGCAAAACAAACAACGATCCAACCAATTTTTGAAACGTACTTTTCGCCGAGCTCAGCTCGTTCTTCAGCTCTTTCCAAATCAGCTTCAACCATGGCCAATTTACGAGCAACCTAAATGGTTAACGCAATTCACCCATTCGGACGGAATGAAATAGTAACGGCAAGAAAGATTTCGACATTAGAATTGATAATTTGACATTTTGATTCTGCCTTTAAGCAATTTGGTGCGCATTTGGGAACTGAGCATTTCCACTTAAGCGGTATTAAATAACAATTATATCGCAATCGAAGCTCAACATCCTGCATTTCGATGAACTCAATTTTGTTTTCGCAACTTATTATTAATGTGAACTTGCTTCCATGGGTTTATAAATAATATTTAGTGACTTTATGAAATGAATCTGTTTGATGACTTTGCTATTTGAATTGGTCTCTTGAAAAATTTGACCGTGGAGAGATGACGAAAATGATTTTGTGTGAACGAAAGTACGAAGAATCATGTTTTATTACGAAAAAATATCTTCAACAATACCGATTTTTCTCATAAATTATTCAAGATCTGTAAAAACATTCCGGCAAATGGAAAGATCACACGATCAAAATCAAAACGAAAAAAATTAAATCAAAATTAATTCAAATTGAATAAAAATTATTTTCGTTGTGTCATTATATAGAATTGTTTTGTTTGAACGAGACTCCCGTTTGTATTTAAATTAAATTCATTGAACCGATTTGATTTATTGAAATTGATCTTACATCTATAGATATAAAAAGTCGAATGAGAAATGACGAATCTCTTCAAATAAAACTCGTAACTTTGAAATGAATTTCGAATCGTTTAAAAATAATCAAAAAATCTTCAAAATTAATTGTATATTTTATTTAACTGGCTTGAATGGTTCGAAAAATGGTGCAGGAAGCGCAACGAATCTGTCCTCGAAAAGATTCAATTTCTTATTAAGATATACCAAATAAAAAGTTGAATTTCTAATAACGAAGAAACAATTGAAGGATTCAATTTATTTGTAAGGAAAAAGAATAATGAACAAAAAAGTATTAAGATCAATTTTCAAGTTCCAACGTCCTTTAAATCATTTTCTTCCATTATAGAAATCGATTATTTTTTTTTTCTAGAAACAAGTTGCATCGACCTCTGTGATTATCGACTTTCGAGTCCTTCAATTGATTTAGGAATATTTTCTTGAGATTCAGGATTTCTCCAAGAATCTTGCGACAGCTGCATAAAAACTGCACGGCTAGCCGATTATCATATTATTTTCCAGGCAAAGTCATCAAACAGAAATTGAGTTATTAAAACAGTGTTTGTTGTTTCATTAACATAGATATATTTTTCATACATGTATTTATTGTGATTAAAAATGTTTCTAAATGTTGTGTCAAAAATATTCTGATGTACAATGTTTTTTTTTAGAATATATTTTCCTTTATCGATTTAGTTAAGCAAAAATGATATCAAACCCATTCTCTAAAGTATTTCACGGAAGTATCTTGTTTTGATTGAACGTTGAGTTCCGTTGTGATTGCTAGAAAATCGCTATATTTAATGAATTAGCTTGCAAAAAATAATTATATAGATGATTCTTCTTTAAGCTTTTATCAAAATCTTTGGACATTTTTCATCAGATGAAGAGGACGACACAAAAACAAAACTCCATCAATTGATAACTAAAATAAAGAAATTCTTAAAGTTTCTTTCTATTCTACAGCAACGACAATATATTTTCTTTATGTGAATTTTAAATTTGAGCATTAAAAAAATGTGTTCCGTTCAACAACGTCGATATTCAAGCAGATATGTTTGTGGAAGTCCGCCCGAGAATCGTGGCTGGTCGTTTCAACTGTCCTCAAACTGTTAGAATTCAATGCATTCATGTTGGTCGAGTTTCGATTGACGATATAATTCTTATAATTTATTCCAAATGTGTAAGGCTTGTCAGCTTATTAGGCAAACAAGTGGCAATAGATTTTCAAGCGAATGCGAGCTGGTCGCAAATGTGGTCAAGTAACACGTAAAAGCACCTCATCGTATTTTTTGTCGGCTTCTTCAGCGAGGAAGCGGGCTTCTTTCAATTGGTTCTCAAGAGCGTCCATACGTTCTTCATCGGCTAATGAGCGATTTTCCAATACTTTGCGAGCGCTGCGTAATTTTCCGATGAATGAAAATAGAGAGAAAAAAATTCCACAAAATTAGTGTTGGAAATGAGACACAATGTGTTCGATGGCCGATCGATGAGCGTCGCTGCTGCACCTGAAATTGCTGCAAAGAAACGAAAAACCCTAACCAAATTCAACCCTATCGATCAGTTGCCATATTGGCAACTGCCCTAAACACATCCCGTTGTGTACTCATAGAGAGAGAGAGAGAGTGAGAGAGAGTGATAAGTGTTCTACCTCTTCGTATTTTTTATCCGCTTCTTCAGCAATTAACTTTGCTTGTGCTAGTTGTTGCTCCAAGATGCCTACCCTATCATCTTCCATATTGGTTCGATTTTCAAGTGCTTTTCGTATCCTATTTTAGGCATTTCATTCAACAACAAAAATTAAAAAAAATATTTCGTTCGCTGGTTCCAAAAAAAAATCCTGTCGAAAATTGAATTTGGGGGAGAAAATGTGTGTTTTTTTGTTCGTTTGACCTACCGTTCACTTTCATCAGCGGCTTGAGATGCTTCTGAGAGTTTAGCTGTAGCTGATGCCAAACGTTCTTCCGAACGTTCCAAATCTTCTTCGAGCAATTGAATGCGACGATTGAGAGCGGCAACTTCAGATTCAGCCTAAAAAATTTACATTTTTCATTGGCGCATAATTTTTCAATAATTTGGCAAATTTTTCGTTGGAAAATAATTTCTTTGCTCTCATTCATTTAAATACTATTCATAAAAACTGATATTTCATACAATAAAAATAGTAGAACTTAAACAAAATAAGAACAGTTCGTGAAAAAAAGAGTGATAGTCGATCCAAAAATTAGATTTTAGGGTGTTTTTGAACGAGAGAAAAGAATGTTGCGTTCATCAAAATCACGTTCGAATGTGTGCACACGCACACCAGAGAAATGGAAAACATAATATTTTTCGCTGAATTATTGCCTCGATTCAAATAAATAATGAAAAATCGAGCGCGTTTGTCGTCGTTGCGTGGCTCCAATTTGAAATAATTATTTAAATAAACGAAGTGGAAGGAAGAGAAATGTATTTCTGCATCGCTTTGGCAGATTTTCACTGAGACGACATGATCTCGGTTCGATTATTATTATTATGAAAAGAGAAAATTCTCAGATAATAAATAGTTTGACGGCTTAAGAAGTCGATAAAAATATGGGCGACGAACAATTAGAACGTTTTTGAACTTAGAAAATAAAATGAAAACAAACGGTTTGGACGTGTAAATTACACATTTTTCTGTTCTGCTCGTCAAGTTTTGTTGCAAAGAATATTTTCAATGGCCGTTTTGATCTGACAACTGAATGCTTTGTTATTAGATTTCGATGGAAGCGGAGGCATGTATTCTGAGTTAATGTGTTGTGTTTGATCTTTCCTCACACATTCTTCCTGTTTTAGTCATACATTGAAAAAATCGTCTTTTTGTCAATGTAAAGATTCCAGTGCTCCAGCTTATTTTGAAATTCAATAATGCGTTCTTTATTCCAAATTGCTGACGATCGCATGAATATAAATGGAACAATGGCATCGTGGAACAAACAAGTGCTTTGTTTCAGTTTGTGTGCTGAACGGCACTAAAGCAACGGAAGCATTCGATGAGACAATTTGATTGCCGCCCATGAAACGATTCCGTGAATAGACAATGCTCATCATATATCATGTTTCTTTTTGCTTTCGTTTTGTTTATTTCACTTCTATTCATTTGCAGCGAAAGATGCACGCAGCCATGTGTGGTGTGAATCGCGTTGGTATTCGTTGCATCTGTTTAATGTGTTCTAATTACTAATTAAACCTTCAAGGTTCATGAATATATAAAGGTAATTCAAGCTAAACACATATTTCCGCACGATTACAATATGTGTCCACCAAAAAATCCAAAGAACATTTGAAATGTGTCTTTTGGCAGTACTTTCTATTTCGGTATGAAGGTGAAATGATATTGAAACTGAAGTCGCGCCATTAATGAAATTCGAACACAGCGTCTTTTGTTCTCACTTACAATCTTTCGGCCTGTCAACATGTATGCAAATCAAAAAATGACATTACGTCAGACTTTTGTCAATTTTTATTTAATTGACATTTCAGCTTGACCAAAAAAATTATCGCCTACTTATTTCTTTGTGTGTGTCTTTCAATTTGTTTTACTCGCTTCACAAAATGTGTGTCAAAGTCACTAATTTCGTTTTTGGTTTACGACCATTTTAGAAATATAGCCATTTGTTTTCAACCCATTTATAGGCGCATTGAAACGTTTCCATTGACAATTTGAAAATGTCTGTGATGCCCATCGCATTTCAAATCAAATTATATTTATTTGTAACGACGATGTGACTTCAGATTTATTATTTGCTTGCTTGTCATTTTACAAGCATTAGCTTTGTTCAAAGAAAGAAAAAACTAATGAAATGAAAAAACAAATAATTTGCCACGCTGTGGCATTGCTCAATTTAATTCGGCCACTTTTTTCTCTAAATTGATTGTGTGAAGCGAGAATTTTATGGACAACGCGCTTTTTGTTTTTCAGGTGGAAGCCGTTTAAAATTAGAAAATGACGCATTCCGAAATAACTACAATTATAACGCGAAGTGACGTCAACGCGAGATTTCGATTTGGCACTCTTAAGCATTTTGCTTTCGTTTTTAGCGGAATTGTTTCAACTCGGCTACACATGCGTAAATTCCTAGAGCCGTAGAATTCGACTCATTCGATACGTAACTCATTTATCTAAGTGCGCGCACAGTACATAACATGGAATGTAAATGTCAAGGCGGGCACATTCAGAGCGCCATCTAACCATATTGTTCTCTCCCAATTACAACATGTACCAAATTAATAAAACAAAGTAAAGAAAAAATGATGCGATGCTTCACATAAAAACGAGGTCGTTAGGTCGTTATAGTTAAATGATTTTAATGCTGCGGTGATGACTCTTTGAATTTGCCAAGACTGTTTTTTTCGGCACTCGCAATAATGCTGATTTCAAAGTCGCATCGTTGTTTTTCTTTATCAATTCGCAGACCTTTTTTATGAGATGAATCTTTGAATTTGCAAAGATTTTATACTTGTATGTAGAGACGAGTTTTTGAGAAGTGAAAAAACATGATTTTCTGATTCGACTAAGAGTTCCACAGCGATTTCAGTTGGTAAAAAAATGCATAGTAATTGTTTTTGAAGTGAATTATATGTGACAATCAATGTATGAAATTTAATTATTATGGTTGAACGCCACATACATTTGTATTGCATCAATTTGTCGCAGCTTTTTTTCTCTCTCTTCCAATTTTGCCCGTTTCATTCCCGTTTGTTGGTCACAGGAACGTTTTTATTTTCATTTTTTGAGAAATTGTAACTTATGAATTTTTGAAGGGGCAAATCTATGCGTCGCGATCTATCAAAGCAAACCGTTCAGTGCACGCAATCCTTCTGCTTCTTGTTTTTTCTCCATATGTTTTAATGATCATATAGGAGATGAGAAATATCTGCTTGCTATGCTCATGTCACAACACATGACAACAATTAGTAATTTATTATTTCGATAATATAATAATCATTTGTCGAACAGCAAAATGGATCGCGCGCTAACGAATGAGTGAATCAGTGAAGTTTGGAAGCGTAGAATGAATGACGCAAAAGATTAATGTTTTCGGCTATTTCATTGAGTTTATGGGCATCTGTTTCGGTGGATCCAATTTTCGAAGTTCCGCATTATGCATTTTTGGTGCTATTTCGCAACACTACAATTGCAATTACACATGCAATAACTCAAACACATCATCGTACATAGTCAGCCAGTGTGACTCCTTTTTGGTAATATCATCTTTCGCATAAGTTTTTCCTTGTTTTAAAAAAATTCTTTTCCATCACTACAAACAGAGCAAATCAAAAAACGAATATATGATTCATGAAAATCGACGCAATCAAACATGTAAACACGAAACGGCAGAACAAGCGAACCGCTCGTGAACAAAACAGGCAATTGTTTCACATTTTTTTGTGGAAGGAATTTGCGTTTTGCTCAAGACGATTGCCGCTGCTGCATTTTGAGCATGTCTTCTCTATCGCGATGGAGCATTGCCGGGATATTGTCACAGTCTTGTTATTTGAAACAATGTAACGCGAAACATTGTTATTTGAAATGTAAAAATGACCTTTTTCGCATTCGGCATATAGAATTTCCCATTGACGAGAATCGCACACTTGCATATTGTATGAGTGGTAAAAATCAAATATAAAGAAACGGCAAATCAGCGATTAAAGTGTTTCTGGCTGGGAATGCCATCAACATTTTACGAGAACTTGTTTCGGTAGCTGAATAGATCGAGGAAATATCGAATATTATGCAATCGGTGTGACTATGTGACACATACGCTGCGATCACACTTTGCGGTGTGCGCGCACACTTCATATTGCAATCCAACCAAATCTCGCTTTTTAATCGCAATTTATATGCAACGTCAACATATATTAATAGCACGTTCCACCTTTTTATCCCATCTTTCGATTCTTCTCGTGCGCTGATCGCTCTCTTTCCCGCATACCGGTTGTTGGTGATTGGTGTATTGCCTCGACATATTTTTTATTCGTTGAAATTGAATGAAATGCGAGGCATCAATAACCGGTCGCAATGCAATGAGAGAAAGAATCGCTTTATACAAACAATGCCATCGTTGTGTGGACCAGGAAAAGTGAAACATTTACATCAAATAGACCCATGATTACACCACGAATTGTTTGCAAGACCAATTTTTGCTAGAATTTAGCGTTCGAAACTTGAAATTCATTTCGCGCGTGTGTGCAAGTGTGTGGTCGCACTCTCACGGGCGTACACAATTGTTTCATCCTCAAATCCAATGTAAACGAACGGTCACGAGACGCTAGATGTATTAGACGCTTGCGAATGAAAATATGCTGACATAAGAAAACATAATGCCAATGCTAGTTCAATACCGAAGCTCTATGCTACGATAATAATAGACATTTTCTTTATGCGTTTTCAAAGAAAACAAATTGTTTGAACGCATTAGGAAGAAAATGGCCTTGAACTTCTTGGAGAAAATTTGGTCTTAGAAATGGTTTTAAATTTTTCAAATTGGTCTTCAGGTTAAAAACAGCGATTCTGAATTTCCAAAATAATCAATTCACTAAAATAGTATTGAAATTTGGTGAATTTCGGAGTAATTTCAATTGATTACCATAAATTGTGCATGCTTTCTAATGAAAAAACCATTTTCGGTCGTAAAACTGATTAATCACAAGTTTGTTCTGTTCAAATGAAAAATTTGTAAATTATGCTGGTTAAAAATGGCTGAGTGTCGACATTTGTTCACGTTCTCATAATTCGTGGGTGCAGTGACGGAAATGCAGAGAAATAGAGCAAAAAGGAGTTCAAGAGAACGCAAGAGAGTGAGAGAATTCATTCAAAATGGTCAACATATATCTCGAAATGGTCATAAAGCTGAGGCTGTGCTTCTAGTTCACTGAGTTAAATTCTTCCCAGCTAATTATTTTGATCTATTGGCCGGTCGACTTGACTTAAGTTGGGCATGAATCAACTGTTTGTAAGCCGGTATTCAATTCTATTCAATGAAGACTCAATTTCGATTCAACAAACAACCAACCGATTTTGCGATGTCGACAGAGAAAGAATTAAAAAAACACTTCTTGCTGTTGAACGCGTTCCCGTTGAGGTTATTTTAGTTGGAGTTGGTGAGCCGTTGTGCAAGTGTATGAGTGTCGCTATATATAAATTCAGTGGATTCGCCAAAAGCGGTTTGAATGTTAGTCTCTCTCTCTCATTGTTGCTCATTACGATTATTAAAAGCCGGTCGAATCGTTCTGGAAGCGTGTGTTTGCTTCTCTACGTTTCGTTTGTTCATCCATCTTGATACGTTCAGTTGTACGGGCCACGATTAGTGAAGTGAAGAAGCAGAAGAGAAAAAAACAGCACACACAATACACAAATTAAGCCGTAGGAACATGGAGAAAAACCCATACACAGGCAATGGGCTGGCGCTGTTTTTCGTGTTTCATGCTATTAAGACCACAATAAAATATTTATGTTTGTTGGCACCACACACGGGCGCGATTGCCAAACGAACATCATTTTTATGTGTGTCTATTTTTTCTTTTCGTTCTCTGCACGGTATGAAAAGTACCGTCGATTATCCGTGTGCATGAAATCAATGTGACACATACACGAATGTTGCTGGTCCGACAAATTGATTGGCTTTTGACTTGACAATTGAATAATTATTTGCCGAATTATTTGCAAATGATTTTTTTTTATTTGATAGTTGCGATTGGTAAAAATCGATAAAATCACGTGAACGAAATTGTTGTGGTAAAATCTTTTGGATCGAAAGTTTAGATTCGAAACGCGTTTTGGCTAAAAAAAGGAATGCAAAAAAAGAACAGAATCAACTCACTTCTTCGCGGCGAATCAACTCGCCTTGTAAGCGTTTTTGGTATTCTTCACATACATCCTTATACTTCTCCATTTCTTCTTTCGTTTGACGCATCTTCT
The DNA here is from genome assembly GCA_028476595.1 of Obolodiplosis robiniae. Classification (NCBI taxonomy): domain Eukaryota; kingdom Metazoa; phylum Arthropoda; class Insecta; order Diptera; family Cecidomyiidae; genus Obolodiplosis; species Obolodiplosis robiniae. Next base: position 41,780,847 of record CM052015.1, read on the forward strand.
TTTTCAAAACATCAAGAAGTGTGCCTTGTTGAATGTTGGTCGTCATTTTGTCTCAAATTTTTTTTTTTTATTTATATCAAATCGATTGGTTTTCTACTAACAAAGAACTTGGTTGCGCACAAAAAAATATCACACTTTTGTCAAAAATGTGGAAAACGGCAATTTGGATTGGAACAATTATCAATTCACTGTTTGAAATGTGCACTCGCGTACATCAAATTCCAGTTTGCAATTCTCTCGTTTTGACAAAATTAAAGTGAATTGGTGCGTTCTCGTACGAAATGTTCTTTCACGTATCGCACCCACTTTTTCTCACTCTCTTAACCAGAGATTGTAATCGAACACTCAATATGTTTTTTTTTTTTTTTCAAAAGAATCAAATTCGATTTCTTTATGATTCGATTGATCGATTTTCTTTAAATTTTGTGGCAATTTTCTTTCTAACTATCGAAATCAATGGATAAATCGATATAAAACTGGACACATAAAATAATTGGATCGGACACAAATGAATGAGTATAAAACTGTACTACAGGGCACGAAACACAAGTGACTCGCCCGAAACTTCAAAATGGCGAACCCGTACAGACACTTCGTGTATACATACTCTATATAGAATGAATACCACAACCACTGACTCGGCAAATGAGCATGTATTTTGAATTGTGTCATATTATGTGTTTTGGTGTTCGCTTTTGCTCTCTTGCCATACATGTTTGTGCCTTGCTCAGCGCACTGAAAAAATACACACAGGCGAGTGCGCGAGTGTAGTGGTTCGGTGCTTGTATTGACAATACCTCTGGATATTCGTTTTATATGTAAAACATGTATATGGGATTTGATTGAATTGGAAACGACATATCGTTTGGTCATACCATGCGTAAATGTTTCGATCTTTGTTTGGGTGTTCGTGTGTTCATTTAATGAATATCTGTTGTTTCAATGCTTTTGACCTTAAATTGAATGGTTTTGCATGTATATTGTATATATGCGCGCAACTGATCTCTCCTTCTCACTCTCGTGAACTGAGAGAGTTCATGCGTACCAAAACTGCCAGAGCAAGATCATTGATGAATAAATGACCAATGATTATGTGTTTTGAACTGAAAAATGTGAAATAGTCCAAAATAGAGTGCATGAACAATGAGAATAAGGTGAGGCACGATCAGAACTCTCTGCATATGTTGCATCTACACGGAATCGATCTAATCGCAATTGGAAAAGAACGTTCTGTTGTTTTGTTTCGCTCGATGCCCGCATACAAAAGACAAACAGGAACTAACATCATATTTCCCTTTCTATTGCCAAACCAATTGGAAAATATATACTGAATATTCTGTATGCAGAATGATTTATTTACTCAAACATTTGTTCAATAGAGCCAAACAAACGACTCCAAAATACGGAGTGAAAGCATTTACAATTGACATCGCAGCACAAAACATGAATTCACTATTTAATCCGTTCAAAAATGAATGCACATCACAAATCGTGTGAAATCAGTTGAATCGTTTCGATTCTTGTAGTAAGAATCGGTGCAATATCATAAACAGTCATTTCAGTGGTTTGCGCAGGGCCTAGTTCTGCTCATCCTAACCTTTTGTGTCTCACAAACAGACAGTGATCGCCTTTCAATTTCAAAGCGACGCCGATTCATCGGCTTTATTTCTATACACATCAGTTGCACGACATCGTGCACGGCTCTGGTATTTTTTACGTTTTTTATTTGTTAAATGCAACTTTTATTTGTTTCAATCGACCTCATGAATAAAGCCAACAAATTATGACTGGTAAAGCACTGTGGCTGTAAAATTACTTTCAATGCCTGCGATTCATTTGAAACAAAATCGCTATAATATACTAAATCATGAGGTGCCTTCAAAAGTAACCAATTGGTTGTTTGGATCGGATTCGTGTGTGAATCGTTGTTCGATTTGCACGGAATATATGTATTTATGATGTCGATGATTACAAAATTTTGATCGTAAGCTGTCTGCACTCTATCTAAATTAGTCATGTCAAGAAAGAAGCCCTTCATTAGAATTCAATCGGCGTCGAACTCGTAGAGTACGCAAATTTATGCCGAAAGATGCGTGCAAGCATATGTAGTCTGCGAAGAGAGTCTCTGAATTTCGAATGGTCCAGGATTTTGTTGGAATTAACGTTTTATTTTAAATACAATTTCGTTGCAATCGAGTCCTAAAATTTCGGAAAATTTTGGGACAAAATGGCTGACTATTGCCTTGCTCATTATATATGGTCGAATGAAATAGATATAAATATATAATCTACTTTATAGTAGCTGTATTTGATACTGTTTCTACTTGTGCTAAAGTGAGCGACCGAATGAAAAATGGCTAAGAATGATTATTTTATTAATCATGTTATGTCGATTACAATTGAATGACCGCTAGTTTCTTTTTCTGGTATTTTATTTTCTAGAAATGGGGGCTTGTTCCTGAGTATTTGAGAATACTCTGATTTTCCGTGTGAATTTTCAAAAGATCGGTTGATTTTTTGCAAATTTTCTCTTGAAATTTCTTTAAAAATTTCAGATCAAACGCTCTCATAAGTTCAAGTCGATAATTATTACAAAATGGTTGCACAATCAGGGTCTAGTCCCATTATTGCCTAATTGTTTCTTAATATCTACTGTCTAGATTTTATCAAACGCATTCTTTTGAAATACCGTATCGCTCATAAATTATTGACCTAGTTTATAAGGTAGAATTATGACATCGTGATAAATTGGTGAATAATAAGAGTGATAAGTTAAAGTGAGACTCGGCGAGAATTTGATTATGCACACTTTTACTGGAATTCCATTTGTATACCCAGCAACACGTAAATTTTACAAATTGCTTTAAATGAAGTTGTATATACAGAAGCTGCAGAATTGTATCGTTTTGATAGAGAGCGACGAGCTTGTTATGGATAATTGATTTGTAATCAAAACAAATCGATTCACGGAATAGCAAGTGTACGATGTGGATGAATGAATCGATCGTAAAAACAGTCCGTTTTGGAGAAAATACAATATATACGAAGTGAACGAACAGAAACGCCGATTCCCCATGAAAACCAACAACTCATTTTGAAAACAAAGATAAAATAAAACATTAGAAAGAACTTAAAAGTTGAAAAATGGTTATTGTTGTTGTTGTCGAGGTTGGAGAAAAGATGATTATCAAACGTTTTTAAATGACAGTTCAACTTAATCGATTTTAAATGAATGGACGCTCTCCCATAAACTGCTCGGTGAATTTGAAAAATGAATTCGAATTGCAGCTGCTGGCGCCAAGCATGTGTCATTTTCATATTTTTTTCAGGGTATTGTGAACAATGTCATTGATATTCGAGTTTGCCATTTAAAAATGAGGTGATCTCATTGGGCTTAAAAGTATATTTTAATTGGCGAATAACACAAACGTGTGTGCTACACCGTCTAACTTACACGGAGCTCCGTAAAAGGACAATAAATCGTTATTAAATGAGCGTTTATTTCATATTTGGAAACAAAAGGAAAATCTGTGCTCGAATGAGTTTGCTCCGTTTGTGCTTTTGAACGATTTGTTGTTTGCTAGCGATTCTTGAAAAATGTTTACATTATCTAAACGAAATATTCAGTCACACACAAAAGCTTAATTTCAGCTGTTCAATGAATATGTCTTATCTTTTTTTTCTAGTCTCGCAGCAATGATGTCATGTGTAATAGTATCAATTTTCACAGGTAAATACTTGTGGTTTGAGCTATGAGCAAATTGAATTCAAGTCATTGGAAGCAAAAACGTCTACACAAAAATAACAGTGTTGAACAGCGAAAAGATCTCACAACACATTCTATACGTGTTAAGAGGCTCGATTTGAACGTTAAATCGATTGGAAAATGCACTTATTCAGAACGGTGCCACACTTAACGCTTTCTTCCATTCTGTTTGAAAACAAGAGAAATTAATTCGTCCAGAAAAATTTGGGAATTAAAACAAAGTTGCATTTGTTTGTGTCGCCGTCGTACACATACCCGTTTCAATTGTGTTTTCATAATATTATGCAACTCATTTCGGATGATGTTCAACTTCATCATAGTATCCGAACTGAAAATGGATCGACCGAATGCGAGTCCTGGATAGTCGGCGCACCGTCGATTTTGTCGTCGATACTCTCGCTCGGCGACGACCTCAGTTCGTTCACTGGTGCACCGTAGTTTTGACCATTCGGCCGCTTCGGGGTCATTTTCAATGTCAGCGCTGCCTTCATTTTCCATCCATGGATCCGAATCGGCACCTTCCAACGGCGGTCGCTCTTCAGACGGCGGCAAATTCTTCGCTTTTTTATTGCGTCTCTCTTTTTTGGCACCAACACCCGTTATTGGCTGCAATTTTTTCGATCGTTTCGATTTCGATTTACTGCCTGAGCTGCTGCCACTGCTAATTGAATCGTTAAGATCGTCTTTTAAATGGGATTCCATATCAATATCACTGTTCAAAGCACCCGTCGCCACCGTCGATTCAACCATATCTTTGCTCATTACATTTATTCGATTCAATTGTTCGCTGGTGGAATCAATCAATACATGTGCATTCTTCAATGCAGCATTCAATCTATTGTTTTTATTGAAATCATCGTTAAGCGTATTGGTTGTGGTATTGTCAATAAGATCTGTGTTGCCATTTTGATCGGTTGCTACGTCAAAGCGTTTGTTTTGATCGGATAAATGATCGGACAAGAGTATATCGATATCACTGTGGTTTTGTTGCGCTTGCTCTGAATATTGTGTGACGGGCAGTTGATCACCTCGTCGCAATGCAGCGATCACTTCATCAGCATTTACCGTCGAAATTCGGGTGCCACTGTATCGAACATGATGTTGATGCCCTCGCTTTCGCCCCGATCCGCCCATATTTTGACCGCTATCACTTGTTATCGCCTGCTCATCTCTGACATTATCCACATTCCCATCTCGCACACTTTCCATATTTTCTGGCTTTCCCTTTCTCACCACACGTTATTCTAAAAAAAAACAAATTCATTCGTTCGTGAACAGAGAAATTGATTGTGTGTCGATGGAAAATTTTCCTATCGAAAACAAAGTGCTTACGTTACGAGATCACCAGCAAATGTTCAAAAAAAGTGTCGTTGAATCGCTGCTCCGATTACCATTCTGTGTTCCTTCGTGCTGCCATTGAATTCTTTGAAAACGGTGATTTTTTGCGGCCAATCGATTTTTATTTTCAATTGTAGTTTAATCAAAACCAATTTTTCTCTTGTCGTGAGCACATATATTTTTTTTCTGCTGCTGAGCTAATTGACGTTTCGAACAACGAATTGATGTTTAAGTACGTCAAATACATGGATCGATCGCTGCTATATAGGCCGTGTGTGTGTGTGTGAAGCATATGTTCGCGTGTATGTTCGGTGTTACCACCATCTATTGGGCGTGTCTGGTAGCACTAGTTTCAACGTTTTAAATTTAGCTACGATTCGTTTCACCGCGCGTTGGATTTTTTTTATTCTTATTTGTGAAATTGTTGGTTTTATGTTTTTCTTTTTGTTGCATCGATCGTTTCACTGCACACCGTGTTGTGAAAATTTTCGAAATCCCAATTGGTGCTTAAAAATATTTTGCCAAATTCGCTGTTTTGGCACACAAATCAAACGCCCTTTCTCCACCCAATCAAAATCAGTTGTCGCCGTCTACGTTGTCGTTACTGCTCTGTCAGAACTGCGAACAAAATTTATTTTCGGCTTCATTCAAATCCACTCTTACTTTCTCGTCTGACTCAAACGACTGTGGACTTTGAAATGTGGAACACTATCTCAGTGATGATCAATGCATTAGCTCTCTCTCTCTCTCTCTTTCTCTAACTCTCTCTTTCTTTTCGTCTTTCTTCTCTGTAAAAATAGCCACAGCAGAAAATGCACACATTCTCCTTTCATTCTCTTCTCCCCATTGTTATTTCACTCTTCGCACATATAAACACCGCACATTTACTTTGTTACAAAGGAAGGCTATCAGGAGACACCGCCGATCCGAATGCATATGTGGAATTCGAATGAATATGAAGCACACGCATTCAGAATCAATGTTTATTTTTGGCCAGCATTTGGCCGATTCTCCGTCGTCGTGCCGCATACATTCTTATGCTCGGCATCTCTCCGTTCGCCACCAATCGCGATATTTCATTGTGTATTAGTATGGCCGATTTCAAAAATAAATTGTTGGGTGCGTAGAGTTTGAAGGTGTTCGCAGTTGCGCAAATGATTAACATGCATTTCGAATGATATAATTATGATTTGCAATGATCATTCGCTTGAAAATATCTACGGAATTTTTCCAATATTTCCGAAACGATTCGATGATCCGATTTCGCCCAATATTTATTTTTGGATCAGTAACGCTGACTAAATCTAAGGTATTCAAAACATCTTATCGTCACATTTTGCACTTTCATTGAAAGTTGTAGGCGGATTTATCGCTCGATGGACACATATGTGTGTTTAATTATTTGAACAAACACATGAAGATTTAGTAAGAACTTGATGTTCATGTAAAATACAAACACAACGGATTTTAGGAGGATCGAATGAAATATTTTAAGATTGAGAGAGGAGCATTTGGAAATTTTAAGATTGAGATTGGGCAATTCTAAATGAAGGGAGCGGCTCCCTCCCTGGAGTCAAAAGAAAATATAGATTCATCAATTGTACTTAAAAGATATTCATTCACCATTCATGAAAATATCGACGAATTTTCAACTATCATTTCATTAGTTCGGTAAAAGTTCCATATGATTCGCCCCTGGTGCTCTATAGACCCTCAAACTTACATTCAAAAATGCTTTTTTGGCCTATTCATACAAATTTTCTTCGGTTCAACCAAATTTGGTGTTAGCTCTGTGCCAGATTTTATGTGAAACATTTCAAATGTGTCAGTTTTGTGTCAATACAATAACACGGAAGACGTTGGCACAGTTTTCGTACCGAAAAATCTTAAAATCGGTTTTTTTTCCTACTCATTAACGTGAGTAAAGTTTATTTTTCAGAGACATGTATGGCGCGTTGAACGAAGTATTTATTGGGTATTTGTAGCTAACACATTTAATTCAAAACATAGGTGGATTCGCGCCACACCGTCGAATATCAAAAATAGAACATTGGGATGATGCGTTTTCATTTGCTGCGCTACTATTTATGTTGCGCGGAAAGTTCCCGAAAGACTTGTTTTTCCCGAAAAAAACGAAAAATGTATTTGTATACGAAAGAAATTGACTTCCATCTTTTTTCACTACAACACCAAATGATTTTTACTAATATATAATTCAATATTGTGTTCCATTCGATAGCTAGGGAAATTTATTTTTTATTGTTGCTGAGCATGAAAATATGTTCATTTTTGTCCAAAGCGAATTCGGTGATTTGAACAATACTTCCACAAATTGATTCTTAATCATCGCGGTATAAACTTGATGTTCATTTAAAACCTGGTCTGTTAACAAATGTGACCCTAAGAGCAAAACCGGCATAATTGCTATGTTATAGCTTAGCTTCAATCACAGTTTTGCTCTGAAAACTCAATCATGCCTTTAAAATATTTAATTTGACTATTTTCGAAGAAACTGAGCCATATATTTTCTTCTGGTTCAGTCATTGGCTCTGATTAAATATTAGATAACGAAGATATTCATCTTATCTTGAGAAAAATAATGAAAATATGGTTTTCGACGGAATGAAGATATCAGTTTTTATGAATATTCGAAGATCTTACACATATTTATCGAAGTGCTCGAAGATAATAAATAAATGGAAAAATGAGTACTCACATTTTGCAAGGCCTTGTTTTTTTCGTCTAATTTGGTGTTGACTTGAGTAAGAGCTTCTTGTGTTTGATCGAGTTCATTCTCAACGGTTTGAATTTTCTTTTGAAGAGAACGAGCTTCTTCTTCAGCCTTGAATTGATGAAAATATTTTGGAATTAGATGCTTGAATTGTCCCATACTTCAACTCAAATTGAGCATCGTTATTTTATTTTTGCAATTTGCTTATCAATTTTTAATAATGCAGTTTTCGATTTTTTATTACTGTGAAATGCACATACCTTTTCGGCACGGAGATTGGCATCGCGTGCTTGTTGTTCGCAGACCAATGCACGATCTAAGGCATTGTCTTTTTCAAGCTTCATAGCTTGCATCTTCTTCTTGATGGCGTCCATGATTTTGGCTTGTTTATTGAGAAGTTTCACACAAAAAAGTTCTGAACAAATTCTGAAACGAATCAACACACGAAATTAATCTAATGCAATTTGAATGTTCGGATGGAATCCAAAGGTGAATCGGCGTTATCTAAAAATGGTATGTGCCGGCAAATCATTCCATTTCGAAATATTTCACTGTCTTTGGAAAAAAAACAAAAAAAGTCTTTGCGAGGAAAAACGAACGAAAGAAAAAGTTGAATTCGATTTGGTTTTCCAAGTGTTGTGATACATTTTGTGAGTCACCATCACCGCCATAGGCGATAGATTTTAGGTCTATTAAGGTCATACGTCATTTTATCGCTAAGTGCGATAGCTTAAGCGTCTGACCAAACTCGAAGCCGCTAATTGGAAAGAGATTTTAATGTCTTGCTCGTACCTCAGAACGACGAAAGAGGAAATTGTAGATATATATTTAAAAAAAATGCTCCAATGAAACGAGTATGTTTTGCTGATATTTATAAAAATTTAAGTGTGGCAATGTCTAAAATGCATTCATTTTGTTTGTGCGTTTTTTTTTTCTCTAAAACATAATGGCATTGAAAACCGTCAATTCGTGCGATATGCATGTGAATTCATGCATTTTAACGTAATTCAATGACCATTCATCAAAAATATAACCTAGAAATAAATCATAAACAATATTTCTCAGGACCAAAAATGGGAATGTGTTTTTGCAAACTGGATCGCTTTTTTCGACTTCATTGACAGCATAAAAATCGCCAATATCAAGGTGCATGCACACACAAAAAATTGCGTCGTATGTGCGTACGAAATTGTCAACATCAATCGAAATTGAAGTAATCACCGTTGATGGTTATGTCATATAAGCGATGAATTTCTCCATTTTCTGTATGATGCATGGAACGGCATTCCTCCATAAATCAGTAGTCGGCAGAAAATGACTATTTTCTGTGCAAAAATGTAAACCATCGAAAGATGTTAAGAGCAAGTTTGTTCGCTTTGCAGAATGCGCGATTCTTCAATGCTATAACGAGAGCCCACACGCACACAAATGCATCGACACGATAATGGAATGGTAAAACGTGTGAGAGCGAGAGAGAAAGAGAGAAGAGAGACGGAGAAAACAAGCGCATATATCTTATGAATCGACGGCCCTGACAAGGCCGTCGCCAAGCATTTATAAAACAACGCGCTCTCATGTTATGGTTATGCGGTTTCGTTCTCCATACACGGTAATGCGTTCATGTCGTGTGTTTGTTGCAAGGTAAAATGAGATTATTTTTTCCGCTGATTCGCTCATTCGAATATCAAATACCACAGCAAATTGTCTGAAACGCGGAGAAAATTGGAAAAGTAAACAACAACAACAACAAAAAAAGCGTTGAGCGTGTTGATTAAATACTAGCGCAGCGGTTAATGTACGTTTTTTATTTATGAAACTTTTAATGCGTCGTACTTCAAAATAATAAACGAAATCAAATCGCAAGCTTATTAAATGGTTTGAATTGGGAATACCCGAAAAATCGAATGGCACTGGATCGCGCATTGAATTGAAACCGTTCAACGAGTCTGACATGTGCATTGTCAAAAGCTAAATCTATATGCTTTTATATCAATGTTCACGATTCGAAAACTTTCCGCTCGCGTTGCATTTGTGCGAACTCATTAAAAAAAAATGAACTGAAAAGAAAGATCAGCCGAGAAAGAAACGATCGAGTCATCGCAAATACACAATTAATCGCTAAGTATGACAGCGAAAAAAAGTGCGAAAAAATACTTTTTAAAATCGGTGGCTCGCGTGTGCGCGAATTTTTTCCCCTGTTTAATTACTAATTTTGATCTTAAAGCGCCATTTTTTTTTCTTTCTTCGGCTTAGATCACTCTATGCTGAAATAAAATAATAGAAAAATCGCACTGCAAAAACTCATATATTTGATGGGCAATTTACTTTGTTACAGTCGAGAGCGTGTTATCGATACGGACCAATTACCGGATCGCTTATTGTTATTTAGCAGCCAATATAAATGAAAAGACGATGTTACGATTAATTTGCTGCAGTGAATGGCGTTTCTTCCTTTCTTTCTTGTTCTCTCTCTCTCTTGCACTTTACCAAACTTCAATTTAGGTGCTGGAGCCACTCAATCGAAACAGTTTTCATCACAGATGCAGTTAACGCAAATTGAAGTTTTTCAATTAATACATTCATTTATAGGGAAAATTTAGACCTAATGCTTTTTTCGAAGTAATTCAAGGTGCTTGACTTTTAGAAACTTCGATAAAGGTTAACGCTTCTTTTGTGATCACAAATCGAGGTGCTTTGCCAATGTTCATGGAAAATTCAAGGGAATATACTGAATTTCTTTTTATTTTTTGGAAATTCTTTGCGGATTTCTAAGTTTTTACGAATTTTTCCATATATTCAACATTTCTCTTTGATATCTGTAATAGTTATTTTTTTAATTGTTTAAGCTTGTTGAAGTACAAGCTTTTTTTAAGTAACAAGACCGAATTTTGAAACTTTTCGAAATCGACTTTAGGTTTTCTATCTAAAGAAAACAGCAATCTTTTTTTTATTATTATTCTCTTTTCATAATATAATTTTTCTTAGTTTTGTGAATTGTTTGAATGGAATAACGATCAATTTTCATTCATTGTAAATAAATTTAAAACCAAATCTACAGGAGATCATGAATTTCCAACAAAGTAGGTACTGAATTTTCTCTTCAAAAATAGATTTTCATTGGGAAATATCTGGATTACATCTAAGCGCGCCGCGTTGCGATCTCATTTTTTAAAAATAGCCGTTCTTCAGTGGGTTTGCTGTTTATTTCATTAGGACGATCATTGCGCCAGTGTGGCGGATGCGAGAGCGAACGAAATTCTCAAGGCAATTGCTAAAAATTTACATTTCTGACGTGGGCGTGCTTAAGACATCGTGATTTTATTTTTAAAAATCCGTTGGCTTTACGTAAATTTTGAAATATGAGCAGCGAAAATATGCGATACACGATTTTATTTTAAGCCCTTTAATAGTTTAGAGCAATTTAAAGGATGCAATCCGAGTTTTCATCCGAAAAACTGTCGCTTATTATAACTTGCCTAAGATATATGTGCGGAAATGGAGTCGAGCCAAATTGTTGGCGAAAAATTTATTTTCCGAATATTCAAAAGAAAAAAACACCTTCAATTAAAAGAATTTTAGTATTTGACAACTTTTTAAAAGAGATATTCTTAAAAATTGTGCAAAAATTAATATTGTATGCAACAAAAGACGAAAATAGCAAAACGATAATGACTAATTCAAAACCAGCTCAAGAAATTCCTAATATGTATCGGGAGATTTGTCGGCATAAATCACTGATAATAATAAATCAGATCTCAATTCGCGAATTAACCAAATATGTTCATTACAGTATCGTAAACAGCTGGAAACCAAATCGAAAACTTCAACAATTTTGCACGGCACTGTAATTTGAACGAAACAAAATCAAACACTTTTTTTTATCAATTCGTTTTTCAATTCATTGGGAAATTCCACCGAAAATAACGAGTAAAAACAGAAAATTCAAAGTTTTTTTAAGACACAGCTAAGAGATTCGATGTGATACTTACAAATCGAATCTGCGTATTGAACAATCGCCGACGAACTGAGAAACATTTTGAGCCCCTGGTAATCTTCGGTGCTGCGGCTGATTTTGATATTATGTGGTGTGTGATGACTCAGCTACATACACAACAAGCAATAAAACAGTGAGCGAAAGAAAGAGAATGGAATATGAGGAGAATATAAAAATGCGCTGTGTGTATTTCTTGTTGAGTGAGATACACGTATCGTGTTATGCTGTGCGTGTTTGCAATGTATATCAAGTTAAGCTCTAAAAATAAAACACTCTTGAAAACATCGCGCACTAGTTGAATCAACTGGCTTGAATTGAAAAGTGTTGAAGAAGCAAATATCGGAAATGTGTGTGTGTGTGTCTGTTAAGTGATGGATCTTTCATTACACAACCGCCTGCGATCGCTATTTTTCCTTCAAAATATGCTAGAATTTCAACGTGTGTTCGTGATGTGAAATGTTCTGAATCTTCCTAAAAATAACATCATCCAACTTTTGAAGGAACGATGCGTACAAATGAGACCTTTTCTCAATCGAAATGGCACCCACTCATTTTTTTCGATTCAATCACAATTTTCGTCCTATAAACGAAAAATAATTCGTAAGTTTTCGATAAAAATTAGGAATTAAGCTTAATCCACCGAAAATATATGAAAAATCTCTCGATCGAATTGAAATTTCTAGAACAAAATCTCGATTCAATAAAAATTGTAGAGAAAAAACGGCAGCAAATTCGTGTATATTCAAAGAAAGGCCTCAAACCGTTTCCAATATTTCAGTTTGCAGACATATGATGTAATTTCATAGAAATGCGGATGTTTATCGGTCGGTAGCCGTTCAAATTTCTTATTTTATTTCTTTTGGTGCATTCATAATATTCAATGGATTTCATGCATATCCAAGCAAATCGCATCTTGAAAGCAATAAACATAGCGTTGCAAATATTTGTACAAACATGTGAAAACTGTATTTTTTAACGGAAATTAAACATGATTTAAAATCAATATTTGCTCAACTATGGACAGCGACCTCGGCTGCATTTAGGAATTAGAGCACCGGAACATATAATATATTAAATAGAAAATTTCATTGTTTCTGGTCTAGATCTAAATCATGACTTACTGTTTCATTTGAATGCGGTTTCTCTTTTATAATTCATTTTGAAATTATATACTTACTTGCTTGGCAGTTTCGACAGGCAATTTTATAAGCACAAAGTATTTATATTTTACAAATCACATTTGATTGATAATATCAACATAGTAGTATAAATATCAATTCTTATTAAAACACTTTGATCGAATGCCACAGTTACGGTAAATATATAGGACCATAATGATTGAAATTTCAAACCAAAAAATCAATGCATATTTTGAATATCGGCGATTTCTAAAACCAAATTATCCCGGAGAAATGACATTCATTCTAAATCAATTATTTATCTAGCTCCTTTCATAATTCACAATTCTATCTCCTGAATGCTTCAATGAGAGATTGATTCACTACAATATGAGCTTCATTTTGTTGACCTATTTCAACTACAATTCATATTATTGAATTATATTGAAAACTTCGGTTCGAAAATATTTTTATTTTGTCAATACAACATTCAATCGGATATTGCGTGATTTATTTTTTTTTTAATATTTCTCGCTCAACCACTTTCATTCGAAAAATATGTTCGCAACATAGCGGATTACATTCGTCAACGACCATATCATGTAAAAAGCACCAGTTCTCGTCCGATCACTGAAGTTAAGCTGCATTGAGCATGGTTAGTACTTGAATGGGTGACCGTCTGGGAACACCATGTGTCGTTGGCACAATACCTTTTTTAACTTTTTAGTGTTTCTCATAGGAACACCGATGAAAAAATATTTTAGAATATATGAACCGTGGTTTGAAATCACTAAATTTGAACGTATTTCCCAAATTAAAAAAAGATTTTTTACTTTTCCGCACAGACCACTGTGTGTGGTAAAGGTATTGCGATCGGTCCAAAAAATTCAAAACGCTCGGAATAAGTTTTCTATGCGTTTTGAACCTAGAAAAAGCGATTGCAACCATTCCCGGAGCAATTTTTTGTCCGTGTGTGGTACGTTGTCCGTTGTACGCAAAAAATTGTTAATACGATAAAAAATTGATTTTAGAATTGAACAAAAATTTACACACACATTTGTCTTCATTAGGAATAGAAACCTATAAATTTTTAGCCTAATCGGATAATTGTTTCGGGTACCTCTAGTGGAGTCGAATCAATAAATGGGCTGTTTTTCAATATTATTAAAAAAAATTGTATGGGGACTATGTCTAGTTCGCATTGCATCATAATGAAACTTTCAGGATATTACATTTTTATGAAACAAATGAGTCATTTCACAAAATTTCAAGTCATTCTGATGAGATATAGGACTACCTCCCCTACAAAATTTCAATTTCCGGGGTCAAAATTCAAATTTTGTCATTAAATTGGATGAAGTATTTGTGATTTTCTAATCTGTGTTTTTTTCATCAATTTGAATGCTCATTAACTTTTTAACGAAATTTATACATAACATAAATATGGAATCATATCTATCGTTGGCATGAATTGAAAGTTCAGATCAGAGTGAACTAATTCGTAATTGTTATTACCAATTCAAAAGCAGTGAACGTTTGTTGAAGTAAAAATTAGAAACTGAGATGTTTATTTGTTTTTTTTTATTAAAATTTAAATTTAAATGTGTAATGACTTGAAATTCGATCTCATCGTAATGACTTGAAATGTTCTGTGATTTATTCTCAAAGTTGCATGATGAAACGATAAGAAATAAATATAAATCCAATACAAATGCGAAGCAATCAATGAAAAACCCGTAAACATGAACATTTTCATTTAAATTTTTTTTCCAAATTAGAATCGGAACGAAATGATTCCCCTGATTCTACTGAGTTAGGCCGGTTTTGCCATGGTCTTCCGGACTCAATCTATGGTCTTTAAAGTCTCTTCATCAATACTACCTCCCCTACCTGTTTCTCTTTGTCAAAGTCACGCCATGGGCGGAATTTATACCGTATTGGGTTTTTGTCCAGCTTATACACAGCTTGCTGTGTCCACATATTGGTATAAATGTAGGCTTCGTAATAAATAAATAAATAAATAAACGAGTTACTTGTACTCGTAAAAATCATATTTTAACTTTTTTATGCCTCAAGGTTTATTTCTTCGGAGCGAAGGTATGGGAAAAAAAATTGCTATTTATTTCATTTTACAATTTGAAATACGATAACATTTTTTCATGTTCACTGTCAAAAACAATTCTAAAGTTTTTCACGGATGAGCTGTAAAAAAAAAAGAAATAAATAAATTTTCGTTAAAGTATTCAAATTTCTCAGAAAACCGTGCAATCTCATAACAACATAAATGTAATATCAAGCTTATATTGAGTTTATGGAGAGTTTAAACGATTTTCTGTTGAATTTGAATTTATACGGTTTATCCGTAACTCAATTCGTGATTATTTTTGTCAGTGTTAGACATTAGTGTCAAGGATTTCACATCTTCTCTTTTATCCTCATGAATTATTTTGTAGACATCAAGTGAGACTAATAATGATCAGTTGTGAACACAAATAAAACAAATATTAGCGTTTCATCAACATTCAATTTTGGTCAACCGAAATTTCAAAATGGACGTTATAACAATCACAAAGAGCACAAAGGAGTCACGTTGGGATGGAAATTAATTTTGCAAAAAAAAAAGAAATGGGATAGTGCCAACGACACATGGTGTTCCCAGACGGTCACCCATTCAAGTACTAACCATGCTCAATGCAGCTTAACTTCAGTGATCGGACGAGAACTGGTGCTTTTTACATGATATGGTCGTTGACAAATATATTCCACCATTTTTCAAAGACAACATCCGTATTGATCACTTTAAGACAAACAAATAAATTAAGTGTTAAATTTTGCTTGAATTAAACAAAAATGATTTTATCAACAAATTTTTTATAAGTCGTTTTTTTAACTGAACATAAATATCATGTTAAATAAAAAATATTCAACGAAAAAATAGATTATTATTGTTATTAATCACAATAATATTGTGGCGCATGTTGATTTTAATGGAGAACTTATTATAATCGCATGAGAGTTTATTCGCCGAATCCTCTTTAGTGTGCTAAATCAAAGATGAAATCGTTGCCCCATTCCATCGATTCGATACGTTTCAATTCGATTGAGCTCAAGTTTGTTTCCTTTTTCACCCATTTTGTTGCCAAATAAATTTTTTCTGCGACATAAATCGTTACTTTGGATGCTCCGAACAATCTCGCGCGCTGGTTGTTCAATTTTGTTATGTCCAGCACATCGTCATTGAAATTCGTGCCAGGCAGAAGATCTGTATCCTTAATCTTGTTTAATTTCGGTGAATGAAAAATAAACGGCAGAATCTCATCGGCAGTTGCGTTATCGAAAAGAAGGCGCTCAAGTTTAGTAAGGGCGCTCGGCAATGTTTCGAGATCGGTTACATTTCGAGCATGACTGCAACCCAATTCCTGTAGATTAATGAGAGCAGATACATTGAAGGCACCCCTATTGATTGGAATAATGTGAAGTTTCACGAGGCAGTTGAGTGTTGTCAATTCAGCAACGAAATCATTGAAATTGTTGGAAATGACTTCTATATACAAGTGCAATCGCTTGTAAAATTCTTGCTTTCGGAGCTCATGTAAGATCTCGAAAATTCCATCAATATTTATAATTTCAAGCGCATCAATATGAATAGATAGATCGTCCAGTTTGATATTTGAGTTCATGAACAATTCTTGATTTGCTTGAAATAAGCTTAAATTTGTTGAAAACTTGTGAATATTTGGATTTTGTTCCAAAATCATCTGGATCCCATCAACCTGAAGTTGAATCTGATGCTGCCATACATTACTTATCATATATTCAAAGTGTTCCAAATTTGGATATTTCTGTCGAAACCAATTGGTACCATTTCTCAAAGAAACTTTATCACGATCTGTCTCATCTTGCACATACAAATGTTTCAAATTTCTGCACAATTTCAGGAAGTCTTCGTAGAACTCGAAATCTTCTTCACCAACTACTCTTACCAATGCCATGAACTCGACTTTAACCAAAACTTCCTTCATAAGATGCATCGTGTTGTTGTTTATGTCTACCTCAATGATTTCGATTTGCTTTATTGATTTGTAATCAGGAAAGTGAACCAAAGAAGCTTGCGAGATTTTTATCTTCTGAACAAACTGCCGGAAATCCTTGACAATACCTCCACTAGTATGAATATGACCACCATGCTACTCCACACTCGCAGCTGAATAGTGATCTCTGAAAATTGATCCGGCGACGATTTGTATTCGTTTGCAAGTCTGGCCAATATTAATCAGGTCCTCTTGAGACAAATAATCAAATATTTCTCCTAATTCGTCGATTCGAAGCATGAAAATACGTGGCAAATGCTGTTTGTCTAAAGAATCAGCTGAGGTAATTTCGTTGATGAATTGCTCATCGCTCATTTTGAAGAACGAAATTGTTGTGCACTCAAAGATGGCAGGTGATTGGGGACTCAATCAGTTGATTTCTGCAATCTGAATGAAAATATTTTAGTTTGGAGTTTTTTTTACAGGCGAAAATTGTATAATTGCAAAAGTTGGACAAAGAATGCCCTGCGCATTACGATTAGTTTGCACAAATATCGACTACACAGACAAGTGGATGTTGCGCTCATGAATGCAATCGAATTGAAGATTAAAGTTTCACTTGGTTTTATAAAAATCAAATGAGCTTCTAAGCAAAAATGATCACTTTCTTATGTCTGTAATGCAAACTTGTTCTAATTTCAATGCAAGCATGAATTCAATATATAAGTTTGACAGCTGAATGCCATTTGACATTCATGTCATTGCGCTGAAATTCAAAATTAACACTCATAATTTGCGAAGAGTTGATCCATACATTGAGGGGGTTTGAGACTTGAAAAATTAGTCTAATGTTTTCTTTGAGTATTCCTCGAATAGTTTGCTGCAAATACATTCCAATATCATTAGTTCAGCGAGGAAAGTGAAGAGGTAATTCCATTTTCCAAAAAAGTTATTCATTTTCAACCTACGAATTTTAAGATCCGAATTGAAAGTTCCTTTGCAGCCGCTATCAAATGAGCCACAAATACATAGTCCGATGAGTTCTTGGCTTGATGCGAGAATACCCAATCGATTGAGTTTGATCCCATCGTTCTGGCCAATCAAAACAATAGTTCTGAAAGAATTCGAGTTGACAACTCAAATTGGATTTCAAAATCGATGCAACATAATAAGGGAAGTTAGTAATAAAAAATGAATATTCACCAAATTTCATCTGATGCTCTTACGTTTGCGGATCAGCTGATCTTCAAGAATTCTCACGCCGTGTTGATGAAAAGCATTTAATTGTGAAAATATTCAGTTTCTGGCTCAAATTAATGCTTTGTTACTTTACCTTGCACACACGACTGTGTGGTAAAAGTATTATTAGTAAAAGTATTGCGATCGGTCCAAAAAATTCAAAATGCCCGGAATAAGTTTTCTATTCGTTTTGAACCTAGAAAAAACGATTGCGACCATTCCCGGAGACATTGTTTGTCCGTGTGTGGTACGTTGTCCGTTTTACGCAAAAATTTGTTAACACGATAACTCAAAAAATTGAGATTAGTATTGATCAAAGATTTACTAACACATTGGTCTTCATTAGGAATAGAAACCTATTAATTTTAAGCCTAATCGAATAATTTTTTCGGGTAGCTCTCGTGGAGTCGAATCAATAAATGGGCTGTTTTTCAATATAATTGAGAAACATTTGTATGGGGACTATGTCTAGTTCGCATTGTATCATAATGAAACTTACAGAATATTATTTTTTCATGAAACAAATGAGTCATTTCTCAAAAGTTCAAGTCATTCTGATGAGATTTAAGACTACCTCCCCTGCAAAATGTTCGATTTTCGGGGTCTTCTCGGGGTCGAAACGATTTTTTTTATGTATTATTGTATCTTAAAATTTAAATAAAACCAATGTCAATACGTCTTAAAATTCAAATCTAAACCATATTGGTAAAATTATAATATTGTCGGTGAATTCACATTTAATAATAAAAAAAACGTTAGATTCTCTGTGTGTGAGTTTGAACCAAATACCAATACTTTCGCAAACATGGCATGGCTGATTCGTATTATTAATTAATCCTAAGTCTCATCGTGATGACTTGAAATTATGTGTCACTTATTTTCAAAGTTACATGATGATACAATAAGAAATAAACATAGCCTGTGAGCCCGTAGACTGTCGGGAAATGTGCGGAAAAGTTATTAGTTTTACGTACAGTACAGGCCAAAAATATGGATACAGCAACAGATATTTCGTTTTTCCAACTTTGTCATCATATTTTCATAATAAATTGATATTGTTTCGCTTTATTTTTGTTCTTTAATGTAAATCTGAGATTTTTGAATCATTCTGAACAAAATCTATGGCAATAAAATGAAATAATTACTTCTAATTGTCTTTTTCCATGCGCAATAAGATTATTGCGAATCTGTGGCAATTAAAAATATCATTTTTCTTGTTGATTCCAACGAATATTTCTGCTTGTTTTGAATTTGCCACGTTTTGTTTTGATAATTGATATGATTTTGAATGGTTTGCAACGACATGGTCTGCATCACACCACCTGAATAACGGTAAATTCCATGAAATGTATTAAGATGAAAAAAGTATCAATCAAACGTCAATAACGATCAAAATATCAGTGGTAAATTATAGTTTCTGTGCTGCAAAATGGCAAGAAAAAATGAAATAAGTCCAGAAAAACGCTCACAAATTGAAATATTAAAAAAAACTGGCAAATCATACGCCGAAATCGCCAAAATATTAAAAATTTCGAGGAGTGGTGTGCAGAAATGTTGGCAAAGATTCATTGAAACTGGCAGTAACATGAACAGAGCTGGACGCGGACGACCACGAAAGACATCTAAGAGAGATGACAACCATATTTTATTGATTTCCAAGGCAAACCGATTCAAATCAGCGTCAGATATTCGAGCTGAAATCAATGAATTATTGGCCGCTCCAATTTCCTTGAATACTGTCAAACGGCGACTGCGAGAAAATGGAATGGTTGGACGAATAGCTGCGAAAAAACCACTCTTGCGACCGATAAACAAACGGAAACGTTTAAATTTTGCCAAAGAACACAAAGATTGGTCGATTGCTCAATGGAAATCAGTGCTTTGGTCAGATGAGTCAAAATTTAAACTTTTTTCAGTAATCGGAGTCAATTCGTACGTAGAAAACCAGGTGAACGGCTCAATTCCGATTGTATTGCGCCAACTTTAAAACACGGTGGCGGTTCTGTGATGGTTTGGGGCTGTTTTTCGTATGATGGAGTCGGCTAACTCAAGTAAATTGATGGAAAAATGACAAAAGAGTCATACCACAGCATTCTTCAACGCCATGCGATTCCATCTGGAAAGCAATTGATTGGTCGTGGATTTATTTTCCAGCAGGATAATGATCCAAAACACACTTCTGGATTGTGCTCCACTTATTTACAAAATAAACAAGACCTTGGTGTGCTTCAAGTCATGGAATGGCCACCACAATCACCAGATATCAACCCAATCGAACTTCTGTGGGACGAACTCGATCGCCGTGTGAAAGATTTGCGACCAAAAGGCCTTGCACATCTCTGGGAATGTCTAAAAGATGCTTGGCAAAACATACAAGTGGAAACACTGCATAAACTTGTTGAAAGATTGCCCAAAATATGCGCTGCAATCATCAAAGCCAGAGGTGGCCATTTTCAAGAAAATCGTCTTAAGTAATATTTTATCATTTTCGATTTGTAAAAGTCATTTAATTTACACAAAATGAATATAGAATAGTCACTAGAAGTGAATTCGAAAACATATGTGCCTTCAAAATGTAGATAAAGACATTTGATTTCGTTTTAAAGACAAAAAAATGATTTTTTCTTGGTGTATCCATATTTTTGGCCTGTACTGTATGTAAGACCATTTCTTTCATTTCGAATGCCTTTTTCACACTGATCCCAATTTTTACTGACGAGTCCATCTTTACCAATACTGAATCGCTTCCTGCGAATTAATTTTCTGGTAAAAATATATTCCAATTTTAAATAGTGATTCATATGCTTTTTAGTTTGAAGATCGTTCGAGCAGCGCTGGGATGTCACAATCGTATAATTTGTTTTAATTGATTCCGAAGAGCAGTTGGTTGAAAGTCCAAAGAAACCTTATAATAATTTTAAGTGAGATTAGTTGAATGGTTTACAGACATTGCACTGTTGATAATGGTGTATAAATCTCTAGATGTTCGCAGGCTCGAATATATAAGAAACTTATTTCTGGTGTAGTTTTTCTCAAATAAAAACGTCACTGAAACAAACTAATAAAGTTTCGAATATATACGTGTATTTTATTTGAATTTAAATCAATTAAATAGTTTTGGAAATATATCGGAGCTGCTGTCCTCTGAATGTAAGCTCTATTCAACCTCATCGCAGTGGACTGGATGTTTCAATGGTATCATCGATTTCTTATCAACGTCGCGAGGCATCGCTTTTCTCATATCTGCAGTTCAAAATGGGATTTTTTTTTCATTAAAGTCCAATAAGGAAACAATACAATGTTCGATTTCAGTGGAATTGACACCAAATTCCTTACCATAAGCGTCTTCATCAACATCTCCAGGGCCGGCATAGTAATCTATAACCGTGCGATACACAATATATCCCAGATTTTTATACATATTGATAGCTATTTTATTGCTGACTCGCACAAATAAATCCACAAAGTACGTTTGTTTCCTAAAACGGCGAAATCCTAATTAGAAAGTCGTTCTTTTAGTAATTTCCAATTTGCTCACTTTTCCGACACGTTTTCTAGGAAATTCATTAGTGTTGCGGCAAGTCCCAATCGCCTATAATCTGGAGACACCGTCAGGGCTGTAACATGCCCGTGCCAGTTTTCAGCGTGTCCTTCGGCTTTTCCCATTACTAATAAAAAGAGTTCAAAATTATTCTACTTGAACTTGATAAGAGTTGATCATTGATTGCTCATAAAAATATGAAAATTCTAAGAATTGTGGCTCTTGAATGTGAAATAAATATGAAATCTGTATGAGAAAATGATAGGAATCCAAAAAATTCTAGATTTATGTACGTCTTTGTGATAGATGAACGATTTTACTTACTGTAGCCCATAATTTCGCCACTTGGTGATTCGGCAACTTGGAAAAATTCTGGCCAATGTGCCAGATACTGCATATAGAATGAGAGCCCATAGGTTTCGGTGAGTGGGTCCAAGTTTCTGTATTGAAAAAAAAAAAAAAATATATTCAGAGGTGAAACGATAAAAAAAATGGTTGGTCCACTACACGATACGAACACATTGTTAAATTTGAACATGTCATTGCATGTAAATGGTCGTAATGTTGTCATTTTGTCTAATGAATTTACGAATTTATACAAGAAATTTCTGGTTTGCGATCAAACTTTGAAAACACACATTCGAGTAGCTTGTCATTTGTTTGGGGCTAAAATAAATGCACATCTTATTGTTCAGTAGCGCCGTGTAGCGGTCATTAGATGAACAACGTTTTTGTGGCTGTATCGGCTCAGCCATTGTCATCTTCTTCGTTCGCATGGTTGTCATTGGATGTGCAGTCTTTTGTTAGTGGAAAATGGCGTGGAGCCAGTTTCACTGTGATATGTCAGCCGGCTTTGAAATAATTCGAACGAGATGAATATGTGAGCGCGCTTCACACACATACAGCCGAAAACAACACACCAATTTACACACAACTCAAACAATTTGTATATACACAGCCAGTTCATTGTTGAGTTTGACTAAACGGCTGTAAATGTCTTTCTGCTGTGAACGAGCAGAGCATATTGTGTGTGCGTCGATTCAATATAATATATTTTTTCATTTTCATGGGCACAATATTATATGCTTTGATTCTGGAATTATTGGAACTTTAGTTCCGCACAAAATATTTGGAGATTATAAAAAGTGATTTGAGTCAGAACATCCTGTGGAAAAAGTGGGACGCTTGCAAAAAGACAGAGTAACATAATTAATAGTCGAGTTTTAATTATAGTTTACCAAACTCGAAGAGTAACAACAACAACGACAACGATGAAAACAACAGCAGAAACAAGCACATTTAATTGTAAATTGTGAGTGAAATATTATTCGGTGTGCATTATAATTCGGTAATTATTATTCATAAGTATTCGTAGTAAATTCTTTTCGATTCACTGGTCGCGCGTCCAGAATATTTTTCACATATGCAAAATGAACGAGAGACAAAAAAGGTCGTACAACATATTGTTTTGGTCGTGTTTTTCCTGTTTAAATCAAAACATCAACCGCCCGATATAAACTACATTTTAAAGTTGGAAAAACAGATTCTCGTGAGAAGCGAACATATATCGGTTCGCATAATTTATCTCGCGTTTATTTGAACACAGATAAATTCCAGTCGATACATTGCATTGCAAAAGCAATCGAATCAATGTCACATGGTACATTCTCTCTGTGCTCCTTATTTGAATAACTGTTTTTTCTTTCGGTGGATGAAAATTTCGTATAGTGAAGCGCGGTGAACCCGCCAGAATGTGTGTACGCGACCATTCGATGCTCGTATCTCTGTACCTGTGTGTTGTGTACCCGCAAACGAAAGATGCTGCGTTAACTGGTGATTTAAATAAAAAGTCATTCGCACTCGTTTTCGGTCTGTGCACATTCACCCTTTCTTTTTTGCTTGGCAAATTTCTTCTTTCAATTGGCAATGAACGTTGTTGCATACGCACGCATCATTCTCTCTATTTCTCTCACTCTCCGTCTCTATCGCGGGGCCAGAGAGACTTCCATTTTATTGTTTCCTTTTCGTCGCTTCGCTTATGATGACTTCAAACGAGAATAAATTAGTATTGCGATCACACTTACGTTCTGACTTCGAAAAATGCTGCAATACATTTAAGTAAGCTATGCTGTGGAATAGGCGACACAATCCAATACAATGCAATCCAATGCCATATATTTGTTGTGTGTGGCGCACACAGATGGATGCGGTCACTTGTGTGTATGCGTTGGATGTAGTAGTCACGTCAATTCGGCATACATCGTAAGACTTCCCGAATTCAGCCGAAGTGACGTTGATTGCGTTGTTCCTACACTGGCAATGTAGCAAAGCATAAAGCCACCAGAATAGTGGAAACAAATTGAAATAAAAATAAAAAAGTCCAAAGTGACATACCGAATAAATAGAGAGGAAAAAACGTTTATAATTCGTGTCGAAGTGAATACGGTTTAGTTTTCGTTTGAAGTTTCATAGCAGCCAGTTTAATAACAACACCAGCAAACAAATGAGAGTCAAAGGCAATGGGCAGCGCGCGGCAGCTGTCGCGTTAGAGGTCTCGCTTCTTTCGAATATATTTTTTTTCCTTATTTATCTCCGCATTTTGTCCATTGTGTGTCTCTCATACACTTCGTTCACTTGGATTTCACCTCATTTCACGATATTTATCCATAATTGTACATAGTATTTTTTTTCGTTGGTTTTTGCGCACGCCATTCGTTTAATGGGAAAAAAGAGACATCGAATTTATATATATATAATATACATATATATTATAACAAATGTACGCTAACATTAATAAAGTCGCTCTTTGGTTTGCACACATAAATCGTTTATGTTCCACACAGCTCAACGTTCGCTCTTGCGTTCATTCGGTTCGTTCGTCTGTCGTCCGTGTGTATGGTCTTGCACACACACACACACGCACGCAAACAAGCATCCAATCCTAAAGCTCAACAGTCTCGTATTCTCTCTTCCGATTATGATGAGTGATTTTGATTGTGTTTGAGGGCTATACACTTTGCTACACATATGAATATATATTTATATATTATGAGTCGTAAGTCAATGTGAAAAATTTGTATGCGGTGAAGAGAAAAACGAATGAACGAGAAGTGATTTTGCACAGTGTGTGCTTGTGCTCTCGGTAAATTGTGTGAGAGTTCATAAATTCTTCTCCGTGTGTATAGAGCGACGAATGTAGAGGGAATTTCATGTGTTTTTTTTGTTCTCTCTCTTTTGTGTATGCTTGCCTCTTGCTGGGGGCCCCAGAAAGAGTTGTGTGAAAACGGGAAAATTTTTCTACTTCTTCTACTCTCGAGCACCAGCACTCTCGTCGTCGTGTAATAATTTTAAGCGCGCGCGACCGAAATCGAACAATTCAATATTTCAAATTAAATCAGTTCGGACAATCTTTTTGATGTTCATGTATACGGATTTATAGTCTTCAATTCATTTTTGGTTGTTTTTTGACAGATTGACAAGAGAGAAAGAGAGAGTGAGAGCTGAAAAGTAAAAAATTGCAAATGGCTGATTTTATTACATGTTATATCGGGGTTTGTGAATACAGTGAACAAACAGCACCAGTACAGTAGCTGAATTAAAACATTAACAACAATTTCGTTTTTTATCGATTCAATTCATAAATTAATTTATGTTGTAAAATTTTATTGGTTATTTTATAAAAGCGAAGTGAGAAAACCATCACAAACCGCCGAACAAACAATTGCGTTCAGCAATGAATTGAGTGTAAAGTAATTTGTTTGAACGAGAACTGAATTGGTGCAATTGTATGAGCATTTTTTAAAGAAAAAATAATATTTAGTATAAAAATTGTGTTAAATTCAATACAAAATGAGAAAAAAGTGCATGCTAATGTTGGAAAAATAGAAAAAAGTACCGTTGTGTTTACCATCGAATTTCAGCAAATGTGTGTTAATGAGCAAGGCACATAGAGTAATCAATGTGTGTTGTAACCATTTTTCGTTAAAATGCAAACGATTTTCCGAGAAAATGTGGTCATTGTGATCAGCAATTCATTGCGCGTCATCAAATTGTTGTCATTGTTGTGTTAAAAAAACTCATGCACACGTAATCTTCGGCACTTTTACCACATCCATTCAACGGATATTGATTCGAGCACATCGGAATGGTAGATCCGCATCAAGTGTTGATTGATAATGGGAATAGCTTCGCAAAAATCAGCGACACATCAAATTTACCAACAGCAAATTTGCGTCAAGGTATGAATGAATCGGATCCGTTGAAGTTCACGCATAGTCAAGAATTGCAGCCAGGTGCCGAAATTCAGAGTGTTATTTTTGAAGTGAATACAGTGCAAGAAAATAGACAATATGTGTACGATGAGCGAGTGGACGAGATAATGTGTGGTCCATCGCCACGAAACGTTGCCACCAATTCGACAATTAAATCAAATGATACAAACAGTGTTAGTGCAACAGCTTTTGCAGTCGCCCAGAATGGCGATCAAAGCGCATTGACACCGACTGGAGACAATAATGTGAGCGCAAATAAATTGTGTGTAATTGTGAATAATAAGCAAATAAGCGAATCGAATGATTCATCAAACAAGCAAACACCACCATCGACATCCATCATTTCAGCTGAAGTACAAGGGAATTCAGCTGAATTTCAAGCAAATACAAACATCGTATCGGATAAGCAGTTTGCCGCAACTAAAATGGACTCAAGAAAAGTAGAACCGTTACGAATTAATATAAATCGCGACCCGATAAAAACAAAAATTAAATTGGGACCGCCCGGTGAACGGCAGCTAACAATGTCACCGAAATCATCGTCATCGTCATCGAGCACTGCTGGCATCGACGAATTGGACGATGCCAATGAATTAGCACATGAAAATCAACAAATTAAATTGCCGAAAATCACCATTAAACCGATTTTAAAACCGGCGGACATCGAACTGCACCACAGCCATAGTGCTAGTTCACATACGCCGTCATCATCACAAGAAGCAATACCAAAATTGAAGATTAAAAAAGTCGATACGAACATTAACAACAGCAATTTGACATCGCTGCCAATGCATTCGACAGCAGCTTCGAATAGTGATGAAATAAGTGGCAATTACCAAACACATTTACTATCTGAATCGAGTCCCAGTGTGCCTAAGTAAGTGTCATTTTACACGAAATGTCCATTGTATTGCGTGATGAAGTTTTAATTTGAATTGGATTTCATAACGCAGCATCGCTCAGGTAATACTAACCAGGTTTATTCGTTTGTTTATTCATTTTAGGTTAGCTACAATGCGTAGTTCAACGACAAATTTATCGATCGGTTCAAATAGCTATGATGATGGCAATTGCACCGCATCCAATGAGATAGTTCCGAAGTTGACAATCAAGTTAGATAACCATAGTCAGCACAGTACATTGCCCGGCGATACAACAAGGAGCTTGGTGTCGGCGGCTGGTGTGAAATTAACCCTTAAACCGATTGCCGAACCGCCACTACCACGATTCACCATCACCAATGCGTTTAATGATACCGCTAAAGTGGTGATGCTAAACAACAGTGAACAAACAGATGAATCGAGTGATGAATTGCCATCACAGCCGCCATCAAGCCAACCATCGCCAAACGATAAAGTTACATCTCGAACTGAGTACGCAACACATGCAATTACATCGACTTCATCGTCATATTCGGGCGCAAATGCGGAGGATAACTTGTCAACGTGCAGCTCTGGATCTTCGTCGAGCTACAGCAGCAGTTCGAGCATTGCAAACAATGATATTAAATTGATTATAAAAGTATGATTTTGAAATTATTTCATGGATGAACAAAGTTGCTGACTTACTTTTGTTTTTATTCTCTTTAGGCAACATCAACCGGAAGCTGTGTTGTAAGTCCAAACTCGGCGTTGGTGGTGCGGAATTCACCGTCATCGACGAAAACTATCAACAATTTGAAAGTCTCAAGCAGCAAAATCAGCAGTGGCGAACAGTCTAAAGTCAATAATATCACATCAAATGTGGTGACATCGTCGACAGTCAATTCGAATGATTCTATTCCAAAATTGAACATCAAACTGTCAAACATCGATTATCCGCAGGTCATTCACAATGAAATCGATCAAAATGAATCGAAGCAGGAGGCGATTCGCACGGAATCGCCGTTGCCAAAACTCACCATTCGCATGGCCAATGCGCAAGAAGAAAATATTGTTATACCAAAGGTAACAATCAAAGCTGTGGTCAATCCAAACGAAAATATAGATCCAGCAAATGCCGAAGCGCAATTAGTGACACCAAAAATCATATTGAAACCAATACCAAAACCAATTGAGAAGCCGCTTGAGATAATCACAGCTGGATTAGGTAGTCCGTTCCAGAATGCAGAAAATGAAAGCCAACAGTCGCCTCGAATCATCTTAAAGATAAATAAGAATACAATGTCACAAACAAAGGAATCGTCAACGCTCACGTCGACAACAATTATATCGGAGGAGCCGATCACACGAAGCGATTCGCCGCAACCGGCTAAACCAAATGAGCTGAAGCGGTCGAATCATGAGTTTGATATTCGGGCGAAAAAGCAAAAATTGGGTGGCGATGTGGTTCAGTTGCTCAGTTCTGATTCGGAAACGGACGATTTGGATGCGCCGCCAGCAACAAATAACAATCACCAAGACTCGAATCAATCGGTGCGAAGGGATCCGTTCGATTCGAACGCAACCATGAATTTTGATACGAATTCTGGTTTACGATCGATTTTGTCACGACCACAAATGAAAATTCAACCGCAATCATTGCAAACCTTTTTACAAACTCTACCTCCGTTTAAGAGTACCAGTGATAGTAGCTCAAAATTGAACGATGTTATTGATCTGTGTCATGATAGTAATGATCGAATGATAGATGCCCCATTGGATGAAGAAACAAATTCTGAGGAAATGTTGGAGGCAAAGAATCAAACAGCCGAACCAACGGACAAAAGTGCACTCGGCAAACTACACAATGCTGAACAAAATAAAAAATCAAATTACAATTGGCAGTATTTTTACAGTGAAAACGCAAGAGAACAAATCGAACCGATCCATCCGCTGCTTCAACAAGACATTGAACGTGCCAATGTGCTGGCTGCAATGATGGAAGCGGCCAACAATCAAGATCGATCGACGAACGGCAGCAGCAACAATAATAACACTGCAAAAGTTGAGAGTTTCGATCAAGGAACTGCCGATAAAAATGTGCTTATGGATCATGATGGTTCCAGTTCGGATTGCATTGTAATCGAAGATACAGCGTCCGAACCGTTTCCCAATGAATTTACCAGCGGTGAAAATTCGGCCGAACAAAATGGCCGAAAGAAAGATTCGGTGGATCGCGACTCGGGTGTTGATGTATCGAATTCTGTGAAGTCGATGAATGAAGAAGAAGCGACACCAGTAGTGAAACGACCGCGTGGACGACCACGCAAAGGTACGACGCCCAAACCAGCTACAAAGTGAGTATATTTCGACAACTTGCACAGCGCAACCAATGAAATTAGTATTTAACTTGAAATCCCGTTAATTTAACATAAAAAAAAAAATCTCATTCGCAGGAAACCAGTGAAAATTCCTGCATCGAAGCGTAAATTTGCCGGTGTTCTAATGTCACAGCAAAATGTTCAAGCTGAAGAACCGAGTCTGGGTATTTCATTTCCACTTTCTGCAACGGCGGCGTCCGTGCTAGATGATACGCCGGTTGAAGTGTCCCCGGTACCTTCAAAAAGTACCGACCATTTCGAAAATACAGCCAATACCGTTCAAAAGCAAACGACGACAATTCTCACCTCTTCCGGCACAATGACAATCACATCAACCACAGCGCCCATTGCGATGGACACGACTGAAGTCAGCGTTGCAACCGATTTGTCTGTGTCTTCATTAGATATTGAATTGAATCAAATGGATCCGATTGTAACAATGGATGTGTCATCAACGGAACTCACTGCAACCCCAGTATCAGTTCATGTAGACGGAAAAATGGTCGGTTTGATATCGCCAACGACACCAAGCGTGCCAAAAGAACGAAAAAGACGGATCATCATCGATGACGATGACGAGTCACCTACATTTAATCCATTGCGTAGCACGAAAAAGATTCGCAGCAAAAATCGACGCAATCAAAACAGTTTGATGCTGAAGAAGCAACGAAAAGCTCAACTATTATCACCATCCGATAAGCCAAACGAAAATGCAGTATTCACATCACCCGAAGCTATCGTAAGTAAAATTGAATTGTGCACTTTGATTGTTCAACGAAAAAAGAAAAACAGTAGATTTGATCCTAACGCCTCCCTTAATATTCATTTCGGTATGAGTGTGTCGTTCTTTTGTTCTTCTCTCTCTCTCGCATTCTGTTCATTCGAAGTTATTTATGAATGAACGGCCAATGCTTTTATTTATACAAATCGTGTTTTCGGTTGGTTAGTTGGTTCGCCTCTGACGCTACATACGAAACACATGTTTCAGCCGAAAGGCTGTGTTGTGAGATGTGTGCGTGTGGGTCTGCCTGTGTGTACGAAGTCGCGTAAAAGCTGTGTTTCTATTCACTTCGCATACACAGCACGCTCTCACTCGAATGAGAGGGCCACGTAAACACGCGTGTTGGATGGGTTGCAAGTATGTGTGTCAGCCTTCTTTTTTGCGCGCGCTAAGAGTAACTGTGTCATGCGAGAGTCGAGTAATGTGAAAGCCGCTTGTCTCTAATAATGTTTATTTATCTGTTGAGATTCAATGAACGCAAGTTGTCATGCTCTCACCGTGTCGCCGATCGAAACCAAGCTTGAAACAAAGGCGAACAAACTTTCGTTGCATCTAAATTCAACAATCCAATTCCGATATCGCTGTAATGGAGCCACTTACGATAGGGCGATTAAATTATGATTATTGATATGTATGAAATAAGAAAACAATTTGCCGTCGAAAAGCATGCGCATCAACAATTCCCACCAGAAATATTGAGATGAAACCCACCATACACACACATGACATGCGACACAGCGCGCGGTAATTTGAGTTTTTTCTTGTGAATTTTCTAACATTTTATTTTTATACAGATTTATTAATACTTCAATAACAGTTATCAATATGTGAATTTGACATAGGTCAGGTGTGATAAGACCACTTTTGCACTATGATTTTCATCAATTTTGTAATGAAACTGTTATTATCAGAAAATGAACGAATCTTTCTCTCGTTCGGAACCTATCTCAATACATTTACACTACACCCTGCATGTAATAAACGACGCAAGATAGACACATCTCTCCTCTCGATCTGGTCAATAGACATTTATGAAACATTGCTAGAACTTCGATCTATTGATTTGTTGTAAAAACAAAGATTTCCCACTTGAACTTTCCAAGCACTCACTAGATATTCAAATCAGCTCACCCAAAATTGATTTTCTCTTTGATTGAGAAATTGAGATGAACTCAAAATGCATAGAATAACATTTTCAATGACTCATGCGAATGAAATAAAGTGACTCCGAGGAGTGAGCAATTGTTTGCAATACATGCAATTTGGGATCGAAGGCTACTTTACGTATATGTTGTGTTACGATGCGTCGCTATTTCTTTTAACAAGTGTTTAATTTCTTTTAACAAGTGTGTTTCTTGTGAATTGAACAAATAATCGATGGATTTGTGACAAAAAAAAATGAAAATGTTCGAAATTACAGGAACGACGAAAAGTGGTGGCGATAAAAGACACACCAACAGCACCGCTTCAAGTGTTCGAAGAGGATACGCGAATGAGTGCTGACTCATTGTTCACATCACCCTCAAACAGGCAAGAATTCGAATGTTTCATTCAAAAAGTTGTATTTACACAAAAATGATATTTTCCATTTTGCATATTTTTTTAAAAAATATTGATCGATTTTTTGTTTGAATTTTCAGAGCGACGGAATTCCTTCAGAATGACGAATCGCAGAGCTCACTGCACAGTAGCACCAGTGTCGCTGTAGAAAATTCGGCAAAGAAAATCCGTTCGAAAATTGAAGTTGTCGATCCGGAAGGGTGTGTATTGCAATCTTTTTGAAATTGAATTTATTGTATTCATTATGATAGTGCGATGATGTGGAGAAATACAATAGCCAAATATAATTTTTTTATGTTTTCTTTGTTTAAGAACTGTGAAACTTTCAGAGGATCGCATTCTGAAAGCTTTAAAAATATAGAAGACTACGCCACTATACATTGCACAACCATAAATCTATATGCAAACTGATTTAACTTAACATATTTTATTTTCCCATCAACAGAAAGACGGAGTTCACCGTTGATATGATAGCGGAATACGATTGGCCACCGCCGAAAGGATGCTGTCCATCGCGGAACCGAGACACTTTTATGATTCAAGAGCAAATCGCCGAATATTTGGGTGTAAAAAGTTTCAAGCGGAAATATCCAGATTTGCCGCGTCGCATGGTTGAAATGGAGGAACGCAATTACCTAATGGAAAAACAATTAGTGTCTGAGAAAATGTGTGACCTTGGTCTGACGGCCGTGCTCGCCAGCGATGTTCTAGACATCATGAACAATGATTTCTTCGAAAAATATGAGGAGTATCGAAGGTATCTGAGGGAAAAACAACTACGAGACCTAGCTGCACGCCAAAAGCAAATGCAGGCCGGAATTCTCGGTAAAAATTTAAGTGCACGGGAAAATGCGATGCGAGCCGCATCAATGTGGAATACAGACTTCAATCGAACGTTAGTTTCAACTGTTGGCTGACATTTAAACATATTTTTTTGTTCTTAAATTTTTATTTTATTATTCTATTTTGTCATCGCTTGACTTTTGTTATTCAAAAACATCCAACAAATTTATATAAAATCGCAATAATTATTTCAACGTCTATCCTGCCTTTCTTCAATCTAGGCGAAAGGAGAATCGACGCGAGTGTCTTGATCTTCAGAACTTCGTGATTCAAGTGCCCGAAAATCATCAAAATACACAAAGCCGTCCAGCAACGAAACTATCACACTATCCGGTTGCACTGGTGCCAGGCCAATTCCAAGAGCATTACCGAAAATTCAATCCCGCTGAACTATTGTAAGTGTAGTGGAGAATTGGTGATAACTTCCAATTTAATCGTTAATTTTCGAAAAATATGTTTTTCTTTTAAATTATACGAAAATGGAATGGACATTGTCATTCCTGACAATTCAATCCATAGGATGCGAAAGTCATCGATACTAATTTAAATGTGTTTGCTCATTTCAGGTGCTATCCAATGAACACAGTTTTGGCGGATCCATATCAACTGGACCGAAGATTGCGAGAATATTACAACAAAGTTCGCCGATCGCATTATATTAGTGATGACGAGAGTGGTGATGAGAGTGATAGCAGCAGCTCATCGGATAGTGATAGCGATGATTCCGATAGCTCAGATGTAAGAAACACTTCAAAATCTACAATATTATTCGAATGGAATTCTCGCGGAAATTCATGTGGGCAAATTATGAAGCTTCACTTTCAAATTTCAGAGGAAATGTCAAACATTTTTCTATTGAAAAAATTAGAAACTTCGGTCATTAGTTAATTGTGGTAGTATGTTAGGGTTTTTCTACCTAATAAAGTCGGATTTATGTATAGCTTATATTTGAAATGTCAACTTTATTAAGCAGTCTATTGCTGCCCTCTACCGAAAAAATAGTGACCGAAATTTGTACATTTTAAAGTAGAACAAGTCTAACATTTCTGCTGAAATTTATTTACGAGGTCATTTACGTTCAATCGATTTCAAACTCTACGTTGTTCAATAAGTTTTTTTGAAAACTCTAAGCAGATAAAATAGAACACTTTGACATTTCAAATCAAATTGTTTAAATGGTTCCATTTGCTATGAATTTTGTAACATTTTGTTTTTGTAATAGGATTCTAGTAGTTCGGACGACGATTCAACTGAGGAGCAAGCTGAAGTGAAGGAGGAAGGGCAGAAAGTCGAAGCGGAAAAATCACCGATAGAAGCCAACAAAGCAGTGCCGAAAATCGAAAAGAGCGAAAGGAACAAATGTAATGTTTGCAGTGGACCGGAACGTTGTAACCAACAGAAAAAACCAGAGATTTTTGTAAGCTGCACACAGTGTAAACGAAATGGTTGGTTCTTTTTTTCCCCAAGAGGCTTGATATCCAAAAGAGAATATCCAACTGATTGATTAATTTGTTGTTGTTGTTCAATTTCAGCCCATCCAACATGCTTGAAAATGTCGACACGTATGATTCGACGTATCAATGAATATGCGTGGCAATGCAAGAGTTGCAAGAGTTGCATTAAGTGTCGACGGAGTGAAAACGATGATAAAATGCTTTTTTGTGACCAATGTGATCGTAGCTATCACATCTATTGCATCGGACTACGGAAAGTTCCAGCTGGTAAGTTCAATTAAGTAAATTTCTTTTAAAATTTGCATTCCAAATTGAAATTTTGAATAATGAAAGTGACTCAACGCGTTGCTTGAGAGTGTTTGGTATATTTTTAAATGTTTAGACATGTTTTATTATTATATTTAGACAAGAAAGTGAAAATTGTTGAAAGGTTGAAGATATTCTTAAGAAAAATAATGAAAACATATAATTTTATTGAAAAAATGTAATATTATTTGCCGATTTATGGCTATCCCAACTAATGTTGATCCTTTTATCCGAATGTTTTAGGTAAATGGCATTGTGCGGTGTGTACGGTGTGTACGTTATGCGGCTGTCGGCGTCCTGAGGGTCATAATAATCCGAATTTGACGCTGCAGCAAAAACAAAAGCTGTTGGCCGTGGCCAAATGGACTCACGAATACCAGGAGAATCCATTGACACGGGAACAGGAGCATGTTTCAATGCTTTGCACATCGTGTATGGCAATTAAACACAGTGCAGCTAAAAATGTTTACTTTAATTAAAAGTTTGAAAATGGAAATAACTTTGGTATAAGGAAGAGAAAACCACTGTGCAATCGATGACAGAATGCGATATTCAATGAATATCCAGGAAAAATCGACGACGACGATGACGTGTCAACATATTGCTCCTGATTCGAACAAAATTTGCAGCAAATTGTGCAAAATGAAAGACAAAAATGTAATAAGAATGTGTAGACTAATTTTGACCTTATTGTGAAAAAAGAATGCTGCTGCTAAGCAAATAGAAGGTGTAACTTTTGAAAAAAAAACAACAACAAGTTTCTCTTGTGCTTTTGAAATTTCCGAACAACAATTGGACAATTTCAAACTTATCGTTAAGCATTCAGTGTATAGGTATTTATTTGTTCATTTTTTAGATATTCCTTTTATATTAGTTTTTTTTTTTTTTTTTGGCTTTCGACGAAAAGTGAGAACTGTACAGCGGCAAACACATATATAAACACACCAAAAATGTTCTAAAGATTGTGTTTTCATTTCTAAAGTGCTTTTACCACAAACAAATTGAGAACAATAAATAAATTTCGTTGAAATTCGTTTAAATTTTTTGGGAGTCACTTTGGATGGTTTTTTGGGTCAAAAACAAAATTGAATTTATTAAATTGACCGTTGACTCAATTTTATAAGCTTTGTTAACAATGTGCAACACGCTGCAACAGAAACTATTTATTAACATTTTAATTATTAACGACGCCATTTTAGTTACGCACTTTAAATTGATATCTGTAAAAAAAACCAGGAACACACACGGCAACACACTCATATAACAACTAACAAATTTCGTAGAAATTCTTAATGAATAATCCTTCTTTCATTCTTGTTCTTAATTATAAGTTTAAGTTCGTAGAAAACCGATTGTGCTGGTCATTTTGCTGCCAATCGATCTGTATTAGCCTCAAATCATAGGGTTTCATCAAAACATATAACCATTAACAAAAAGAATTTACGGCTACTTTATTGATTGACTAATTAAACTAATTTTCCTTACTTCTCTCGGAAAAGAAACCACAATCCCTTCACTTGAAATTCACTTTATTTACACACATCACGA
The DNA here is from genome assembly GCA_028476595.1 of Obolodiplosis robiniae. Taxonomy (NCBI): domain Eukaryota; kingdom Metazoa; phylum Arthropoda; class Insecta; order Diptera; family Cecidomyiidae; genus Obolodiplosis; species Obolodiplosis robiniae. The sequence continues at coordinate 41,816,609 of CM052015.1, forward strand.
ACCAACGATTATTATCATTTTCGAATATTTTAAACATGAGGACAAGAGAGAGAGAGAGAGAGCAACAGAATGTTTCTGTTCTATAATTATCCTAATTTCTGCGTAAAAACGCATTCAAGGGTTCTAAACTCAAATCACATGAAGGAAACAACACAAATATTGGCTCAATTTTAGCAGCTCACTTCTAGTTTGTATCTCACAGAGTCGCTCGGTGCAATCAGATTGTAATCCACCAAATGCGTCAAAGAGTCGAACAAAACAAATGCATTCTTTTCTGCACATCGAAAAATTAATAATTAAAACTAATCGAGATTCAAATAAACATGCAAATAAAAATTCAGCGTTGTCAAAAAAGTAATTCTAAAAATCATCTCAAAACCAGCATAAATGAAAGGTACACATAAAAAATGAGTGAAAGCAGTCGCAATTAATTATTCATTCTGGTGGACCGGAGACTTTCGATTGAATTCGCGAAAAATTGGCTGCAAACGAAGCACTTGTATAGAATTGATTTGAATCGCTTTAATTTTACAAATAATATTACAATTAAATTGCAAGCTCATTGGCTATTAGCGAATAGGGTAACAGTTCACTTGCTCGCGTTAATTAAGAAATGATACATTCATAGACATCATCCACCTTCACCTCCGCCGCTTCACACCCATACACACTCACACATTGCAATTTGGCATTGACAATTGCAGAAAGAGAAACCATAATTCACAATGACATTCAGCGCACATTCAGTGAGCGAAATAAAACATTTGAATTTAGTGTATATTATTCAATGAAAAACATGTGAAGATAAACATAGAGTATAAAGAGAGCTATTATAAATGTCTTATTGTTAAATGTAGTTTAGATTTTGTTATAAGAAACCTACTTTTAAAGAATGGAACTAACGGGGTCGCAATTATATATAAAATCTCTGTAAATTTTGCAAATCGATAAAAAAATATAATTGTTTTTTTTTTCTTTTTTTTTTTTGATCGATTGAAATTGATGATTGGAAAATGGGCCTCCCAGTAGGAGGATGTGGAGTTTGATGGCTTATTTAAGTTTTATGGAATTTTTCGATAATTTCCGAATTTCAATTTTTTTCTGCGGTGGGCTAAACCACTTTTCTGTTTAAATTTCACATTTTTTATGTGTGCTGAATAAACAATTCATTTTTGGATTCATTTCTTGATTACAAGTGAGGAATTTGCTGAATGGAGTGTGGGACAAAACACTCAAATACAAAGTATATTTATAGAGAGCGAGATAGAGAGAGAAAGAGAGAGAGACGATATGGATCAAAATTTCACTAGTTTTTGCAGGAGATGTGTATTTGTGCAAATCATATATGAAAAATTTCTAATCAAAATCAATAAATAAAGATAAACAAACATTTATCACAAATATTATCCCTATCTCACTGACAACTATAGTTTATTTTTCTAAGTTCACGTCATTTTGTTTTGCATTAGAACGAACCAATTATATTATGATTATTATGATATGATTTTGTCTTTTATAACAAATTACATTAAAGGAAAATAGACAGAACGTTCGATGGATGTTCAATTTATTGATTTTACTTTGAATGGTAGTTATTGTTTAACTATCTGTATGGGTTTAATACTAATATTGAAGCAGATTGATTCAAGATCGCTTTTTAGCATGAAAGGAATTTAATTTGAGCGAAATTTGTTTAAGGTAAGTATTTCTTAAATCCCCATGGTTTGCACTGTTAAATTATCGCATATTGCATGCATCTCATCATCTTTTGGTTCCAACGGGCTGAGCTGAATTTCTTCAGGCACCTCGGAATAACTTCTTCCCCGAATCCGGAAAAATTCTCTCGTCAAATGGATTCAATTCAGGGACAACAGAGGCAACAGTCCATTATGGAATTAAATTAGATACTAGAGTGTATAGAAGTTTTGGTTTGGACGATGATCACTAACAGTTACTTGGTTGACAGCAAACCGTGCATTATATAGCGGCTTAAGAAGCTATCTGAAGACAACAAAAGGAGTGAAAGTGGAAAGATTGCGAGATGTAAAAATAGCGAGAAAGTTATGAGGTAGATATAGAGAAACATTTGCGCAGGTAAAAGTCACTGCGAAGTGAATGAAGCGGCTTGATATTTCATTCATATTCCCAGGATACACACGGGCCACTTAAGTCCTATCAAAGTAGGCCGTCCTGTTGTAATGCCGAATTTTGTAGACGTACACTGATTTGAAAATACTATAGTATTATATGATATATCATTGGGTAATCGTAAATCGATGAAAATATGGATTTAATCGATTTTCGTTTATATATTGGCTTTTCCATCGACCAATCGATTAAATCTGTATGTGTTGAAATACGATAATCTGTATTACGTAGGTTGCACACAAACGAATGCGAATCACTAAGAAAAAGAAATCGTTCTCGGTTGAAACTCCTATATTGTTTTTCAAAGTACTCTCCAAGATGATTGATACACTTTTGCATTCGCTCAAACCAATTAGAGAAGCATTTGTGCCACTCCGAAATGGGTGTCTCCAAAACGTGTGTTTTGAACGCATCAACAGCTTCTTCGGGCGTCAAAAATCGCACACCACACAGTTTTTTCTTCACGCTCGGGAACAAATAGAAATCATTGGGTGCCAAATGGGGACTGTACGGCGGGTGGCCCATCAATTCGATGTTTTGAGTACTCAAATAGTCGCTTGTTTGATGCGATGTGTGAGAGTTCGCATTATCGTGATGAAGGATAATTTTTCTCTTTGCGTTGTTTTTTCTTAATTTGCCAAATACTTCTGGCAAACAAATGGTTGTGTACCATTCAGAATTGACCGTTTTACGTTGCTCTAATGACACATGATCAGTTTTTCCTAAAAAACAGGCGACCATTTGTTTGGCAACGCTTCGACTTCGAATTACTTTTGTTGGTTTGTCTTCAAATTGAAACATCCATACGGTCGACTGTTGCTTAGTTTCGGGCTCATATGCATAGATCCATGATTCATAACCTGTCACGATGTTGTACACAGAATTTGACGTACCTCGGTTGAATTTATTGAGCATTTCCTTGCACCATTTGACTCAAGCCTTTTTTTCATGATCTTTCAATTTATGCGGGATCCATCGTGAACAAACCTTTCTTACGCCTATTTTTTCGTGCAAAATAATTTGTATGCTTTTCATACCAATGCCAAGGCATGCCGCAATTTCACGATAAGTCACATGACGATCTTGCATTATCAGTTTCTGCACAGCAACGAGGTTTTTTTGGATAACAGCCGATTTTGGACGACCTCCCTTAACATCGTCTTTGAGCGAATGACGGTCACGCTTGAATTCATTGAACCACCGATATACAGTGGCACGGTGTGAGGTTTTATTATTAACGTTGAGATAATCCAAATTGAAAATCGTAAAAAATTAAAGCACGAAAATGTTCACGAGTTGATTCCATTTTTTGGCCGAGGAAAAATTTTCGGATTGTTGTAAACAAGACAAATTGCGTCTTTAGCACCAAACACTGTGGAGACGTTTTACTTATAAAATGTCAAACTTTACGATGACGATGTCAGATTAGCGTCTGGCAATTCGAGAGTTGCCCATTTGCATTCGTTTGTGTGCACCCCACGTATTGAACATGTTATTTTCATTGGTGAACGTAATGTACTATTTCTTCATAGAACAAATGGAAATATATTTGTTTTGAAAAAAAGAGAATAATTGAATATTGCAACACAAATACAGATCAAATCGATTGGAAGAAAAGGCTTGAATATCATCGAAAATCGATGAAATCCGTAACAGGCGGGTCAAAAAGTCTTTGGCCTAACTAAGAAAAACACAATTTTTTTCCAAAATTATTATTTATTCATTAAAGTACAGTGGAGTCTCGATTATCCGTCAGGCAGCGGACCAGAGCTTCGACGGATAATCGAGTTGCGAACAAAAAAGACGGATAATCGAATATATCCCAAAACTGCGCTAAAAGCTAGAAAAAATCATAAAAAATAGATCATTTCCATAATTTTAAATGTTTATTTTGATATCAAACGATGATTAACATGGTGTAAACATATAATATGAGTAGAGCAGGTAACATGTGACTGTTGTACATCGATTAAAATTTATTTTGAAAAAAAATCAGTAACTTTCGATTGCTTGATTTTCGTTTGAGATTTTGCAATGGCAAGGCTTCGCATTCTTCGCAAAATCATCGCATCGACATGGCAAGCGTCATTTTGCTGTTCGTACCAATCCATGAATTGTTGAATGTGAGCTGCAGCTTGTCTGGCATCTTTGCGTGAATCTTTTAAATTAGCTACTTCATCAGTAGCATCACCACCGTCATATTCAGCGTCTACATCATCTTCCAAAACAGTTGGTTCTGGTTCCGTCACCTTTTGAATGATTTCGTCGTCTGTTAGTAGCTGATAACAATCATTATCATCGTCACAGTGTAACCATTCATTGACTTCTTGCCTATCCAACGAAAAAATAGCTTCACATTCAGTTAAAAGTTCATTTGTAACATGATCGCGCTCAACTGTGTGAGCAACAATATCTGCCTCTGATTCAGGCCATAATTTATTCCATGATCGTTTCAGTGTCTCGTGAGAAACTTCAGCCCAAGCATCTGAAGCATTATCAACAGCATTTTTCAAATTGTATGATTTCCAGTAATCTGGCAAAGAAATGTCCTCTTCCATAACTAGACCTTGAATGAATTTTTTTCTGTATCGTCGCTTGAATGTTTCGATGAGATTTCATACAATTCATATTCATTTAGCTGACTCAGATTTTTGTCTCGTTCCAACATTTTTGAGCGAACTCTCGCTAAATAAATCAATAGAAAAACAACAACAACAAAATTTTTGTCGGCCCAAAAAAGTGACGGTTAACAGAAGTGACGGTTAATCGAGAGACGGATAATCGAGACTCCACTGTAATTCCCTTTGGCGGAGATACAATCATTCCAACGCTTCTCTAACTTTTCAATACCGGTTTTGTAGAACGATGTGTCGAGGCCTTCAGAATACGCTTCAGTAGTTTCGGCGATCAGTTCCTCATCAGAGCGAAATCTCTTGCCACAGAGCATCTTTTTGAGTTCTGAGAAAAGGTGGTAATCGCTGGGGGCCAGATCTGGACTATACAGTGGGTACGAAAACAATTTGATGCTCAATTCAACTATTTTTTCCATGGTTTTTTCGAGTTGTGACACGGTGCATTGTCTTGGTTAAACAACACTTTTTTCTTCGCCAAATGTGGCCTTTTTTTGATGATTTCGGTCTTTAAACGCACCAACAAATCAATGTAGTAGTCGCTGTTGATTTTTTTTTCCATGTTCCAATTATTCAATGAATATAAGTCCATGCGCATCCCAGCAGAGGCCATGACCTTACCAGCTGTTTGTTGCGTCTTTGGACGCTTTGGACGCTTTGGTGCACTTTCACCGGGCGCTCTCCACTCAGCTGACTCGCGACTGGTCTCCGGAGTGTAATGATGGATCCATGTTTTATCCATCGTGATGTACCGATGCAAAAATTCCGACTTTTTACGCGTAAACATCGCCAAACAGCTCTCAGAAATGTCGATTCGTTGTTGTTTTTATTCTGGTTTAAGGAAACGCGGCAGCCACTTTGAAAACAGCTTTTTCATGCCCAAATGTCCGTGTATTATGGTGAAAACACTACCTTTTGATAACTTTAAGGCTTCAGCTATCTCTTGCAACTTCACTTTGGTTCCAAATTATCATTTTCTCGACTTTCTCGACGTTTTCTGCCGTAACTGCCTCATTTGGACGACCAGAGCGTTCAGCATCATCGGTATCTGTCTGACGCTTGATTTCGATGGTGCAGATTCCTAATAACACTTTTCAAGCCATTCGTGGGCTGTAACGGTATTTTTTCCCATCAAAAAACAATGATAAATCAACTAATCAACACACGAAAACACAAAAGTAACGTAGTTATTATAAACAGAATGACATGAAATTTTGACAGTATGCTTTAGAAGGTTGGTACTATCGAAAAATCATAAGGATCATAATAAGTGACGCCATCTGTATGACAGGCCAGAGACTTTTTGACCCTACTGTTATTCTCATCAATTTTTGATTACCTAATGACAGTATTTTCAGTTCAGTGTACCGAGAGACCATTCAATGATCGTCGGTTCTTAAGTGTTCTGTGTGTACTTTGTGAGTATTCATGGAATATGTTTAAGGAAGTGATTGTAGAAGTACCAAAAGAATGTTGTGGCATGTTTGTTGTGAAGAATGGGAGAAAAAAGACTAAATGGTGGAACGAAGATGTAAGAAATTCTTTGAATGAAAAGAGAATGAGATGAATCCGTATAATTAACCATCATTTCACAATCTTCTATCTTCTTCTTCTTCTTCTCTATCTATATCTAAATCTAAATCTAAATCTAAATCTAATCTAATCTAATCTAATCTAATCTTATCTAATCTAATCTAATCTAATCTTCTTCTTCTATCTATATATATATATAAAAAGAAGTGTACATTTTGATTGTCACTCCATAACTCGAGAACGGCTCGACCGATTGCCATAAAATTTTTAGGGAAGGTGCAGGGAGGAGTGATGATGGTTAGTAGATTTTGATCAAAATCGGTTCAGCCATTCTCGAGTTATGATTTTTTTCCTGAAAAAATTCAACATTTGAAAAAAAAAGTTTAAATTTCGGTCCGACCTAACGAAAAAAATCGATCCAACCTACTACACAAACTCATATATACACACACATTTATTTGATTGACAACATACAAATGTTAAACAGATGAACCTGTCAAAATGCACATGTTTGCCAATCACTTTCTTCTGATACAGCCGGTCATACATTCACTGCTTTCCAATTGGAATTTTATTACAAGTGATTTTTTTTAGTTTCATAAATATTGGTAAGTATTAATAATTTAAAAAATGATTTTAAGTGTGTTCAGTGCAAAAAAATGTGTTTGGGTTCAAGAAAACATAGTGAAAAGTGATTTTTTTCCATAATTTCATCATATGCATCATCCATTCAGCGTGTACTCAATATCGAAATCGTTCGTAATGTGTACATTGTTGTTGCTGTTTTTGAATTATTTTTAAATAAGCAATCCTTAATTCATATTGAATTAATTTCATTGATTTAGAAAAAAATGCCACCAACAAGACGATCAACTATAAGTCGACGTACGCGTAATTCTACCTATAGATTGAATCAAAGGAGAGCGCAAAGTGTAGAAGCGCAAAGTGTAGAGGAACGCTCGCAACAAAATCAAGTACAACAATTACGAAACGCACGTCGTCATAGATCGGCAGATCCAAATCCATTAAATCCAGCATCGAGACGAACGACACAACTTTCACGTCGCGCTGTGCAAGAGATGGAATATGCTGCTTTCGCTTACAATATCGAAAATGATTATAATGAACATGCCAATATTGGCGGAATGACGGTGAGATGTCCACATTGTGATGCAGTCAAATTTCAGGGTGAAACGCCTGGCATGTGTTGTGCTAATGGCAAAGTGAGACTGCCAGCATTTGAATCTCCCCCCGATCCACTTCATTCATTCATTTTTGGAACGTCGCAAACGTCTAAGCATTTTTTGTCTCACATTCAAGAATACAATGCGGCATTTCAAATGACTTCTTTTGGTGCGACCAAAATTGTAAGAGAAAATTTCATGCCGACGTTTAATGTGATTACTTTATGTGGAATATCATATGAAAAATGCGATCTGAGCAGCAATTTTTTTGATATGTTCAAGAATTCTGACCCAGCATCTAATTACATTTCACAAATATTACAGATTCAAGGTCAGATTTATCATCGAGCTGGTTCCTTACTGCCATATCCTGATGCTGATCATCAATTTTTGCAAATCTATTTTATCGGAGATGCAAATCGTGAATTGGATCGGCGTTGTACAATTGCTGCGCGTGCAAGGCGACAAATTGTTTCTGAACTTCAAACATTCTTACATCAGTACAATGAATTAATTCGATTGTTTAAAACCGCTCTCGATCGTATGCCATCTGATGATCACAGAATCGTTATCAGGGCTGACAAAACGCCCTTTGGAGAGCATGCGAGACGATTTAATGCACCAACAATTGACGAAGTGGCCATTGTAATTGTTGGAGACCAATTTCAATCTCGCGTGTGCAATGGCACAAGATTAGCAGTAAAATAAATGGTCTAAAGAACGTAAAACTAACTTTTCCGCACATTTCTCGAATTTTTCTTTGATTGGTACGCATTTGTATTGGATTTATGTTTATTTCTTATCGAATCATCGTGCAACTTTGAGAATAAATCATTGAAAATTTCAAGTCATTACACATCATGTAATTAAAATTTGAATTTAAATGAAAAAAAAACGAATAAACATCTCAGTTTCTAATTGTTATTTCGAAAAACATTATATTGACCGTGAAAAGAAATAGTGATAATGGAGGTAGTTTTATATCTCATCGGAATGACTTGAAATTTTGCATAACTTATTTAAATATTTGTTCATAAAAAAATTATATTCTGAAAGTTTCATTATGATATAATGCGAACTAGACATAGTCCCCATACACATTTTTCCTAATTATATTGAAAAACAGCCCATTTATTGATTCGACTCCACTAGATCTACCCGAATAAATTATCCGATTCGGCTGAAAATAAAATATGTGTGTATATTTTTGATCAATTATAATCTCAATTTTTTGAGTAAACAAATTTTTGCGTACAACGTACAACGGAAAACGTACCATACACAAACAAAAATTTTCTCCGGAAATGGTTGCAATTGTTTTTTCTAGGTTCGAAACGTATGGAAAATTTATTCCGAGCGTTTTGAATTTTTCGGACCGATCACAATACTTTTACTACACACAGTGGTATGTGCGGAAAAGTAAAAATTGATGCCAAATTTAATTGAAGCCACAATATTGACCGGAACAGCGAAAGGTGAAATTGTGCTCATACCACGAATTCCACTGATTTCAACAGACATGCCATTTGAATTTAAGGCGCAAGGACAAACGCTTCAAATATGCGGATTAAATTTGGAGGAGCCGTGCTTTTCACATGGACAGCTATACGTGGCCTGCTCAAGAGTTGGAACTCCAAATTGTTTGTTTATGCTCGCTTCAAATGGGCAAACAAAAAATATTGTATATCCAAATGTTTTGGATTGACATTAATAATTTTGAAATACAATGCATTCATTTCATTAAAAAAACCTATAATATTTCATTTCTTTTTTTGGTTGGCTGCAACGAAGTGCAACGGGGTCCGCTAGTATATTTATAAGGCTAAGTTCACCCAAATGGGAGTACATATAACACTGAATAAAAACGCAACCTGTTGGATGTAGGTGTGATTCAATTCTGCTCTCATTTATTTAGTTGAATTATTTAGGACATGCACCGGAGTGCATGTCGTCACCGTGCATCAGCTGCGCAATCGTAAGCGAATGCGTGAGCGGCTAAGCGGCTGCATTATATCCGCTGGTTGCAGAATCGAACTGATGAAAAGGTATAGGGAGCAAAAGCGTGTGGTGAGAATGATGGTGAAAGGAGCAAAAGAAACAGAATGTGTGAAGTTGGGTTAGGATTTAGAAGATGCTGGACAGCAGAGGAATAAGGTATTCTGGTCTAGGGTTAAGAATATTAGGAATGATGAAGCAAGAAACGTATTCCTGGAGCTGTGTTGAAACCAGACTTGAAATATATGTTGGATATTTGTCGTTCAAAGATTATGCTGGCTTACGCCAGACGATAGTTTCATACTGCAGTCGTCATATTTTATTCTCTCGTTTTGTTCGATGTTCATCATCATCACTTAATGCGTACGAGCGTAAATGAAAACGATATATTCATTAGCCAACGTGTGGCCAATGCATTTATTAAGCGTAAGTCAGCACACGGACTATGATGGACAACGATTTGCCAAGACTGGTTGAAACGATGGATGGACTATTTGTGTGAGTTGTTGATGAAGAAGGGTGACCCAATAGGGATTATACTTTTTCCAATAAGAATTACTCAGCAACTGTCAAACATATTAATGACTTATAGCTGTCAAAACATTAAATAAACATTGCCATTTTACCATGCATCGTTTCATACTTCTCGATCGTTTGGAATTTATTAAAAAATGCTACCGAAATTCCGGCGCAGTTGTGACTGTTTTACGTGAACAATAATCTTCTTTGATGAGGTACATTTCTGGCTAAGTGGCTACGTAAGCAAGCAAAATGTCTGTTACTGGAGCGACCACCATTTTTGCATGAAACAACTAATGGAGAAATTCCTTGAAAGAAATAGGGAACTGTACTTCTGTTTCGTGGATTCGCAGAAAGCTTATGACTGCAATCCGAGATCTAAGTTGTAGTCAGTCTTGGCCGAATATGGTGTGAATGGTTATCTTCTCAACGCGATTCAAAGTTTGTACGCAAACAGTAAAGCAGCACTAAGAGTGGATGGAGATTTGAGTGAATAGTTTGAAGTACGTAATGGTCTCCGACAGGGATGTACAATTTCACCTCTTCTATTCACTATTTATATGGACAAGCTGATCAAATCAGCCAATTTAAGAGGTAGAGTAGCTTTGGGGGGCAATATGATCTCTGCACTCGCTTACGCAGATGATCTGGTACGGACAATTCTGAACTGGAGCTGCAAAATAGAATCAAAGATTTGGAAGAGGCTTGTACGAACTTCGGAATGACCATTAGCGGCACAAAAACTCAAGTTATGCATGTGGGCTAAACTGGAAAGCCAATTCATTGCATTTTGAATGGCAACTTGTTGGAACAAGTTTCCCAATTCAAATATTTGGGTTGCATCTTTTCGGAAGATGGAAAATTTAATAAAGAGTTTGAAGAGCGTAGGGTTTATGGAAATAAAGAAGAAGCGCAGCTTAGATCACGTAGGGTTTATGGAAATAAAGAAGAAGCGCAGCTTAGATCACATGTTTTCAATAAACGTGAATTGAGTACAGAAACAAAGATGTTGATTCACGGGTCAATCTTCAGACCAACTATTTTACATGGTAGTGAGAGCTGGGTTGATTCTGAGAATTTGATTCATGATCTGGAAGTGTCTGATATGAAAGTGTTGAGAATGGTTTCGGGAGTCTCGAGCCGCGATCAGTGCGAAAACAGAATCCGAAATGAGACGATTCGGAGGGATTTGAATGTCGAATCGGTAGGAAAGGAAGTAAGAGAATCCAGACTGAGATGGTTTGGTCATGTAAAAAAATGCATGGGAGAGGAGCGATTGCCGAAACGGATTCTGTTCGCCGAAGCTGATGGGCCAAGAGGTATGGGTAGACCACGACGGCGTTATTTATATTCCGTTAAATATGATTTGAATGCGAGGGGATATGAATGGTGTGATGAAACTCAAAACTTGGCTCTCGATCGGGTTTTTATTTGTGGAAAGGTATTTTTGGGGGTTATATTGAGCAAATTGTTTCGTAAAACAGACCAGACGCAGAAAGGCAATAATGGTGAATGTTTGTTGTTGTTGTTGTTGTTGTTGTTGTTGTTGTTGTTGTTGTTGTTGTTGTTGTTGTTGTTGTTGTTGTTGTTGTTGTTGTTGTTGTTGTTGTTGTTGTTGTTGTTGTTGTTGTTGTTGTTGTTGTTGTTGTTGTTGTTGTTGTTGTTGTTGTTGTTGTTGTTGTTGTTGTTGTTGTTGTTGTTGTTGTTGTTGTTGTTGTTGTTGTTGTTGTTGTTGTTGTTGTTGTTGTTGTTGTTGTTGTTGTTGTTGTTGTTGTTGTTGTTGTTGTTGTTGTTGTTGTTGTTGTTGTTGTTGTTGTTGTTGTTGTTGTTGTTGTTGTTGTTGTTGTTGTTGTTGTTGTTGTTGTTGTTGTTGTTGTTGTTGTTGTTGTTGTTGTTGTTGTTGTTGTTGTTGTTGTTGTTGTTGTTGTTGTTGTTGTTGTTGTTGTTGTTGTTGTTGTTGTTGTTGTTGTTGTTGTTGTTGTTGTTGTTGTTGTTGTTGTTGTTGTTGTTGTTGTTGTTGTTGTTGTTGTTGTTGTTGTTGTTGTTGTTGTTGTTGTTGTTGTTGTTGTTGTTGTTGTTGTTGTTGTTGTTGTTGTTGTTGTTGTTGTTGTTGTTGTTGTTGTTGTTGTTGTTGTTGTTGTTGTTGTTGTTGTTGTTGTTGTTGTTGTTGTTGTTGTTGTTGTTGTTGTTGTTGTTGTTGTTGTTGTTGTTGTTGTTGTTGTTGTTGTTGTTGTTGTTGTTGTTGTTGTTGTTGTTGTTGTTGTTGTTGTTGTTGTTGTTGTTGTTGTTGTTGTTGTTGTTGTTGTTGTTGTTGTTGTTGTTGTTGATAGATGGAATGAATAGACCATTTATTTCTAGGTTTAAAACGCATAGATAATTCATTTCGGGCGTTTTGAATTTTTTGGACCGATCGCAATACTTTTACCACACACAGTAGTGTGCGCGGAAAATTAAAAAATCTTCATTAAAGTTAAGACTACAAATGCTACTCAAAATGGAAACATCTGCCTATATATTTTGTATGGAAAATTTTGGTTTTTTCACTAATTTATTTTAATGTTTCTCTTTTACCATATAATCATTTAAAAATTCGGTAATATTTTTGTCAGTTCTTATATCTGTACTGTTTTTCTATTGAACAATTTTTATTTGATAAAATTACATTTTGACAAATATAATAAAATAAATCCGGATTATGGTGCTAAGCAACCCCAAAAAATCTTTCTGCCTGCGCCACTGGATGAAAACTAGTACAAAATGCGTCGAACCTTATGAAAATTAATCGAGTAAATTCACAAAGTGGGCTCACGGATTTTATCAGATATATTCGGATGCATCCGATCCGAACCAAAATTTTTTCGGAGAGATCCGATCCGGTCAGATCTTGATTGTTCGGATTGATCGGATTGGCACTATCCGAAGAAGAATAGTCGGTTCAGAACGGTGGTCATCCACAGAGACTTCTATTTCATAATATATTCATATTGTTGCAAATTACTCATAAAAGAATAAGTTCATTGAAAATAAATACTAAATTCAGATATCATTCGTCGCATCAGTTCCATTCGGTTTTGCAGATTGATGTTATGAAATGTAATTTTATGGTATCAACCTCCTATTTGCTATTGACTGTCATACTGATGCTGGAACACACAAATGCAATGAATTATCAAATATATAAATAAATTAATTGGAAGAAACTCTATTGTATTTTCAATTTCGTTTGTTGGTAATTTTTACTTACAATATGCATGTCAATCCATGAACGATGTGCGGTGATCTTTGTATTTATCATGTAAGCGACATGCACTCCCCCATTTTGGGCTCTTCCTAATAATCTTCCTCTGTATACGCCGACCAATATATCTTGGCCAGATGATGTGCGATAAACCACTGGACCTATAACAAATGACACAAACTTGTTTATTTATTGGAATTTATATTTTAAATGATATATTTTCAACCTCCTGAGTCTCTTTTTGACGCTGTCCTTTGCAGCTCTTGTTCTATATTTTGGTTCTGGTGTTGTGGATTTACTGGTTCAGCCCCAGTGCAAAACCTGTCTGGTCCTTCATTGCAGTCAACTGGTCGCATTCGAATCATTCGAAGATCTGTGGAAAACTTACTAAATTGAGTCCTTCCAAAACCAGTCATACATAAATGCGGGAATGGATTGCTCATTAACAAGAATTCATCATCATAAGCCAAGACTATTGCTACGATCGTTTCGCCATCAGTCATCTCCGCTTGCGTGATAATAATTCCAATATCATTATCTTGTATTGTTCGATTATAATCGGAATGGCCGATGACTCTGTCAACGTCGAATTTCATTCCATCGCCAACTGATCTTCTATTTCTTTGTTGGTGTAGTTTATTCGAACCAGCTACAGCTGCATATTTGGTAGCATCACTTATAAATGTATTCCCTTTGTAGAAACAATGAGCAACAGTCAATATCATCCTTTTTTTTATAACAGCTCCACTGCAGTGCGGCGCATTCCTATTATTCCTAATTATAGCAGCATGATATTTGACTCTATCCTCTGCAATAATTCCATTCAAAATTCGTTCTCCCAATCGAAGTTCCGCTATGAAAAAAGAAATTAGAATAAGTTTAGTTATGATTACTATCCAAAATATTCGCAATTTTAAATCAAAAATTACTTTTTTTATTTCCTGCCCCATCATTTGCAAGCTAGATTTTAAAGAAAAGGAATTAAATATGGAATTGAATCTTTTACAAAATTTTCATTCTGGAGAATACGAAACAAGAAATGATTTTCGAAACTTCGGAAGTTTCGTCATTTTTTTTAAGGATTTTTACTTTAACACCTGTTAGTGTTCCGTAGATTACTTCAAAAAAAACTTACCGAATTCTCAGCCTGCAAGAATAGTAATAGTAAGATTCCCCACAAAATCCCCATATCTATGTTAAAAATCACACAATTCAAGTAAAATGTATGTGTCTTTTTATAAGTTTGAACGATTGCGTCGCTCCAAATAATATTACATTTTCCAGTGATGACTGCCGGCTTTTATGCATCTCAATTTTCGATTTATTTGAATGTATTTCTGATCGAATTATTATATTATATATTGGTAGTGTAAATGAGTTTTCGCCGTTTATTATATAAAATAACCATTGATTTGAAAAACAAAATGAAGGAAAAGATTAATCAAAGTATTGGCCATCAGAAGCTATGACTTTTTCCCATCTTTCTTGTAGCATACGGATTACGCGATGGAAGAACTCCCTATCTTTTGAGGCCAAGAATGAATTAACCCAACATTTCACTTCTCTAGAAGAAGTGAAGCGGTGCCCAGCCAGGTTAACCTGCATGGATCTGAACAAGTGGTAATCAGAAGGGGCAATGTTTGGGCGATATGGCGGGTGGGGTAGCACATCCCATTTCAGTGTTTCCAAGCATGTTTTGACGACATTTATAACAACTGCAACATGTGGCCGAGCATTGTCATTTTGAAGAATAACTTTGTCGTGTCTTTCTTACTATTCTGGCCATTTTTCACGCAATGTTCCGCTCAAACTCATTAATTGGAGTCGGTAGCGTGGCCCGTCAATGGTTTCTTTCGGTTCTAGCAGTTCATAGTACACCGCATCTCGTTGATCCCACCATATACACAGCATTACCTTCAATCCATGGATATCTTGCTTTGTTGTCGATGGTGCTCGTTGGCCGCGCTTCACATATTCTGTTTTGCGCTTAGGGTTATCGTAATGAATCCACTTTTTATCACCAGTCACAATACGATGCAAAAGTCCTTTTCTTTTTTGTCTTTGGAGCAGCTGTTCACAAGTGAATTTGCGCTTTTCCACGTGTCTTGGCTTCAATTCATGTAGGACCAAATTTCCATGCTTTTGAACCATTCCCATGGCTTTTAAACGATAGGAGATGGATCGTTGTGTCACTCCCAATGATTTTGCGAGCTCTTCTTGAGTTTGACAAGAATCTTCGTGCAATAGTGCTTCTAATTCTTCATCTTCGAACTTTTTTGACCTTCCTGAACGAGATTTATCTTCAACATCGAAATCACCACTTTTAAAGCGTTGAAACCATTCTCGGCACATTGTTTCCGATAGAGAATGTACCGTAAACATCCCTGAGTAAACGAAATGTTTCGGCCGCACTTTTCTTTGCTACAATGTTGTGTAATAATACTTCCCGCAATTTGGACTTTTTTGGCACGAAATTCGGCATATTTGATGATGAAAAAAATCATGTTGTACTGTGAAAAGTTATATATTGTTGCCATCTAACAATGAACGGTGATAACTCATTTATACTACCAATATCTACATTTAATATGCAAACTGATATATAATAATTGGAATATTAAAATTTCCAATACGTTTCATGATTTAGTGAATGGAATTTATTCAAATATGAAGCGTGTGAAGTTCATTAAAATCATTTGAATGTATTCAAGTAATTATTTAAAATTCCACATAATTTCGATTTTATAATAACATTCTTCTGAAAATTTGCATCAGCTCTGTACGGTATTGTAGATTGATGTCATGAAATATGCTCTTTGGTTCCCTTCTCCTATCGCATGGCATGTTGACTCTGGAATAAATACATTTTGCAAAGCACGTGTAAAGTCTTGAAACAAAATCGATTGCAAAGAACTAAATGAGTTCTGTGGGAAGAAAACCTTTTTTCAGATTAGATAGGAAAAACACTGAAGCTTGAAACTGCTCGACAAAAAAATACACTCAAAAAAGTATCTAATAATTGTGGAACGGGAATTCATTCGTAATACAGTGAAATTGCCAGGAGTATTGTGGAATCCGTGCATCATAACCACAAAATTGTTCCCAACTCATTCTGAAAGTGATTAATATTGTAATTACGCCTTCCAATACAACCAATTATTCCGCTACAAGTGATTCCGCCGCAAAGTTGGCCGTAGAAGAGGCCGCGTTGGACGCCGAATTACGAATTTTGGAGAAGCGTCAACGTATTGCAGCATTACAACCTGGATTAGCTGCCGAATCGTGGCGCAAGTGCCAGCCATATTGAAAGATAACAAACATTCCGTTCTTCCGTTTTCCGGCACTGAATTTTACGATTCAAACAAGTGGTTAGCTGACTTTGAACGTGCTTTTAATTCAGTAAATGGTGGACCTGATTTCCGATTGAAAAGTCTCCGTCGATTGATGAAGTCAGACACCGAAGCTGGATGGTTTCTACAAACCGATAGTTCCATAACCTACGCTGATTCCCGTGCAAATTTTCTGCTGAATTTTGGACATTACTATTCCATTTCCGACGTTATTGACAAAATGGAGAAAAATACATTTAACCCATCAAAAATTTCCGTTATGGGCTACAGTCTCCAGATGTAAGAGCTTGCATTACGCGCTAATATTGATGAGCCGCAAACTGTACGTTTCATTATCGATGGATTCCGAGACCGTTCTTTTATTCCGCTACAACAATTACGCAATTGAAACAGTTGTCGCCGCGTTACGTTCAATTACGATGGTACTAAGCATCGACATCGACTGGGAAAAGTTACGTCGATAATCGTTTGAAATCAAGTGCTCCGGCCAAACCATTGAATCCTACGAATCCTTCCGTTACGACAGTACGTTGTTATAATTGTTTTGGTATCGGTCATATTCGGTGCTGTATCTGAGGCGGCGCGAGCGGTGCATTTACCTCGGGGGCCTGCTGGCCGGGGCGGCTGAGGGCGGCAAATTCAATGAAAACCGTTTTTTTTTTACTTTTATTGCGACTTAAAATGAAATTCAAAACACTTTGCCGCCTAAATTTGTTCGTGAATTTCTTTGTTTTAACAGTTATTAGAAATTATTTAGCAAACAGATATCATTTTACTGAACGCAACCGATCATGCTGATGATATAGAAATACATGACACGTGTCGCTCAGTTAGAATTGCGCATTGAGTGACGCGAACGCTATGAATCATTCTACATATAGAAACAACGATACATCTGTTACATACACGACAGTGCCATTGACTTTTGCTCAATACTTTGACTGGACTAAAAAAAGGACAAATCATGTTTATACGCGTCGAATATTGGCACCGCATCAATTGTGTCTCATTCAGGAACACACTTTCAGTAAAAAATTGGATTTTGCACATTTTTCCACTGCATCCAAAATTATCTATCATTCAATGGGTGATAAACTTAAAAAGCCTAGTACTAGAGTCAGGTAATTTGTATCGCAATCAAAAAAGAAGACGTGATGAAGAAGATTAACTACAGGCAAATTAACTGCAGCGTTTGCTAAAGACATCTCAAACTTCCAATGAATCTGCTAGTGCCGACGACGACAATCAATTCACTTTAACTTCTCAATATCGCCAATCAAATGAACATTCCAGTTAATTTTTCCACATCCGATGCAATCCAAAGCCTCCGAAGCTTGCAAAGTCGGGATGAAGAAAGTATTAATCATAAATCAAAGTATAAAGATGATTTTTTTCACTATATCATCGATGCTGCCATAAATTCACTCGACGAACGCTTTGAAAAATATGATTTAAAATGAAGTTTTAACAGTCAAAACTGAAAACACAAATGAAAAGCAAATGGACATCGTTGGTGAAGACCTGTTCAACGAAATTCAAATCTTTAATCAAGTTTCCGCTACAGGCGACTATCGACCACTTTCAATTTTGAATTATTTGTCATCACACAGCTCGCTCGAAGTGTATCCAAATTTAGTTACAGCATTAAAGATCTTTTTAACAGTTCCGATAAGCGTAGCCTCGGGCGAAGGAACTTTCACCAAACTAAAGTTAATCAAAACAAACCTTCGTACTATAATGTTACAAGAACGTTTAAATGACCAATCTGTTATCTCAATTAAAAAAGATTTGTTCGATGACATTCATTCACAAGAAATTGCTACTCAATTTGCAAGAATGAAAGAACGACGTCATTAATTCTGAATTAATGTTAAATTATTATTTAGAAAACCATTAAACTATAAAAATATTCCTGAATCCGACAATCCCACTAACAAAACCACATTGACAATGCTTTGAAAGTGTGTCTTATGCAAAATGTGTATTTCCGACGGTCTCAGACATCAGAATACATTTAAAATTTCAAAACCACAATATTGCGACTGATATTTGAACTAGAGATTGAAAAACATTTCAGGTTTATTTAAGTATTTAGGACGAATTTCGGGGATGTTCCAACCATAATGATGTTGATGACACCGCCAATTATTTGAATTCCGAATTGAATATTGTAAGTGTTGCTTTTTTGATGGATAGTGAATTGCGATATTGCAATACTTTCGTTTCTCTCTTTGATTCCGATGGTGCGATCAGTCTCATGAGACGTTCTGCCGTTCCGAGTAAACTTTTCAAGAGGACTTGGCAATTTTAAGTTATGCACTTATGCAAATAATTCCATTAAAATTGAATTTCGAAACATTGTTTATAAATCATTGTAAAAAGAATATTTGTCATTCCGGATGATTTTTCTCCGTACCCTTTATTCAGATGAGAATATCAGTATATACATTAACATTGATGACAATTCGAATCGAGGCGATTATTCGTCGGTGTGCCTCCATGCGACTCATGTCAGAACTACCGGCGAACTGACAGCATCATGGCGAACGGTCATCAATAAGTTAAAGTTTATGTAAGATCTGAATAACAACGACAACTGACAGCGTCAAACGCGTCATAACACACCGTAAAAATCAGTGTCAAACTGACATAGGCCACGCGATGGCGCCACTCATTTTTTCGGTTTGTTTTGACGCTGTCAGTTGTCATTGTTATTCAGATCTGCCTTTAATATTGGGACGCAATTTCCTTAGTGCCTTTAGAATTAAATTCACTTTTGCCAAAAATATTCCGAGACGAAATATTGAATTCAATAGGAATAAAATTAACGAATTTCCGAGAAAGTATTGCATTGTGTTTATTCATGTTTCATGAATGAATTTTGAATGAAAAAAAACATTTGCACGGAATTAGAGATCAGGTAGATCATTTAGCTTTGACTGCATTTTGAGACGTAATTTTCTTTTGTCCATCCATTTTGTAAACACACCGTTGCAAAAACATCATCATGTTTTCTAGGTTGACGTCAAACTTTATGTTAAGCACAATATGCAACTTAAAAAATATATCCAACAAATGAGCTATGTCGAATTTCACCACCTTAAAATAAAAATACAAACGATTAGTTTTATTAATAGGTGTTTCGGAAGGTTCGGTCCGTTTTCAATAGATGGATCCAGTAGCTATATAGTTATTAAAATGATGGCGGAATGTTGTTGTATTAAGAAGGTTAGACATCTGTCAACAATAATCAGTCAAGAGAAGTTTACATTTCGTACAGTAACAAACTTTGTTTTTCTAACAAAAATGGCAAAATACAAAGCAAATAAACAGCATTTGCGCGAAGTTTTATTATTCTATTTTAATGGTGGTAAAAGTTGCAGAAGCACATAGAAATATTGTGGAAGTTTATGGTGAAATAGCTCCAACCGATAAGTCATGCAGAGAATGGTATCGGCGCTTCAAACAAGGTGATTTTGATGTTGAAGACAGAGAACGATCGGGACGGCCAAAAAAGTTTGAAGATGCAGAATTGCAAGCATTATTGGATGAAGACTCAACTCAAACATTGAAACAATTGGCAGAAACATTGGAAGTTTCCCAATCCACCGTTTCTGAACGTTTACATGCATTGGGAAAGATCCAAAAAGAAGGAAAATGGGTGCCTTATCAATTGAAAGAAAGAGACATCGAAAGACGAAAAACCATCTGCGAAATTGTGCTTGATCGGTTCAAATTAAAGTCTTTTTTGCATCGAATTGTTACTGGCGATGAAAAGTGGATCTATTTCGACAATCCCAAGCGCAAAAAATCATGGGTAGACCCAGGCCAACCATCAACATCACAACCAGTACGCAATATTCATGGGAAGAAGACTTTGCTGTGCATTTGGTGGGATCAGAGAGGACCTGTGTATTATGAGTTGCTAAAACCTGGTGAAACGATTACTGCTGATCGCTACCGACAACAATTAATCAAATTGAACCAAGCATTGAAGCGAAAACGACCAGAATAGGGTGATCGAACACACAAAGTGATTTTGCTTCATGACAATGCTCGGCCTCATATTGCACAACCGGTGAAAAACTATTTGGAAAACATCAAATGGGGCGTACTACCCCACGCGCCGTATTCACCAGACCTTGCTCCATCAGACTACTACTTATTCCGATCGATTCAGCACGGACTTTCCGAACAACACTTCACTTCGTACGAAGCAGTGAAAAATTGGCTTGATGGATGGTTAGCCTCAAAAGATGAGAAGTGGCACTGGGACGGAATCCATGAATTGCCAAAAAAATGGGAAAAAGTCCTAACTAACGATGGCAAATACTTTGATTATTGAATTCATTCATTTTGTTATTTAAATAAATGCGTAAAAAACACAAAAAACGGACCGAACTTTCCGAAACATCTATTAGTTATATTGAAATCGAATACGAATCCAAAAGTATGAAGTCAAGAGAGTTTACCGGGAAGAGATGCTCTTCAACAACAATGTAGAAGCAGTCTGCTTCTTTAGGTGACAACCCAGTTGCCAGAATCATCTGTTGTGGTGCTGTGCCAGTCTGTGAAAGATTAAAATTCAGATAATATTCTGATTGCTCACTCTTTTCGCATAATTCTACATACCACAGAAAAAACAACCAATCTTTCAGATGGAAAAACCTTGTCACATTTTCTTGGAATTCGTCGGAAACATTTTCAACAAACGCAGTAGATCTTCAATTTCCAAAGACCAGGATGATTGAACTGCGTACTTTTTATCTGTGCAAATTTGTCGAAGGCCATATTTGGAATAGAGCATCAGCATTTATTTTTTCGAACTCCAATTTAAAGTCCAAACAAATCTATAAATGAAAAATATTGAATCTTGAAAAAAATGTGAAAAAATGTAATATGGTTATCCTCACCAATTCTGGATTTGAAAGAAAGAATGGAAAGTGTTCACGGATGTCAGTGTCCAAATTTTTCATGATTCCCTTAAGCAACAGTCGAGTTGAATTTAAATTTCGTTCGATTTCTTCGACATCTGTATTTTTGATAACAGCAGACTTCAAAAATTGTAAATCATCATCAGTACTAGCTGACATTTCTTCAGGATCATCGATCGCCTTTTCGGCTTCAATTGTTTTCAAATAACGTTTTCGAACATACTTCACGCGATTATGAAATTTGCTTCCATCTGACATCAGTTAGGCCTTGAGAAACCAAACAAAAAAGAATTTATCTTGAACTATGGCAATGTAAAATATAAACATACAGTTTCCTCATGATTGAATTCTGTGCACTTCAAAAATGCGAAGAGTTTGACTGCTGCACGGGCAACCATTTTTCGGCGCGTCATATTAAGATTATCATATCCATAAGCATCAATCATAAAATCCACCAATACGTGTGTTACTTTTTGATGTATATCGTCTTCAACACGTTTCTTATTTCGGTATGTCAACAAACTGCCCATATTGTTGCGCAAAAAATACATTTCCAGCATCTGAACAAAAATAATTATGTACGAATTGAATCAATTTTTCAAGCCAGTTCATTCGATAAACACAAAACTACACTACTCAAACCACTTACGATTGGTGTGACCAATGTTTTGGCGCCTTTCAGGTTCGTAGCTTGCATTTCTACTTGTATGTAGAATGAACTCCCTCGATGAAATGTCAAAATGATGTTGGAATACATAATTTTTGGTATGGGCATCTCCAAATTATCTTTTAAAACCATTATAGGTTCTTCTGATGGATCGATCACAATGCCAAATGTTTTGATTACTGTAATATTGATGCAAACAACGATTGAAAAAACAAATGCAAAGAAACTGACACAGAAAAACACTTCTCACAAGATGTTATACGTAGGGTAAGATGGGGCTATTCCCCGCGTGGGGCTATTCCCCACGTGGGGCTATTCCCCGCGTGGGGCTATTCCCCGCGTGGGGCTATTCCCCGCACCACTGTTTTCTCAGAAACGGTAACACTACATCTCGAATGTGCATTCTTATTGTATGTGTCATACTATGAGTCATGTTTGGTTGGTGAAAGTTTTTTTTTTCATTCAGTGACAGATCGTCGAGCAAGCCAAACGTGTTTTTTGTACTCCTCGCTGCAATTTTTTCGGTCCACAGAATTTGAACTTTTTCTATTTAATGTTTTATATTTTCATTTAAAGGTGAGTGTTTTTTAAACTAGAAGGCGAGTTCTTTCGAGTGAATATAGAGCGTTTTTAGTTTCGTTTTGTGAAATTAGTTTGGCATCATCGAATAGCCAGAAGCATACCATGGAAGTGCGGGGAATAGCCCCACCATCGGGGAATAGCCCCACGATTTTAGATTTTGGGACAGTGGCTGTAGCTCGTTACGGGTAAATCACACACTATAAGTAATATGTAACAAAAGTTGCGCGTTGGGTCCAGCTTTCCAACGATACCACTCTTATCTCGAAACTCAATCCGAGTCGCGAGATAGTCGGATTTATGCTTACATGCGGGGAATAGCCCCATCTTACCCTACCGTTATCCGCGAAGACATCTGAGTTAATTTCATTCCAATTCAGCTGAATACATTCAATTTGTCCTTGATAAAGAACTCGAACACACAGTGGAATATTTTTATTTGTCGGATTGAAATCCGAAATATTATCAACTGTTTCCATGCTTAAAACTATTTATTTATTTAAATATTTCATTTTTTCAACGATTCGTAAAGTTTGTTGTGCGCAAACTTAGTATACTTTGACGTTCATTGTGAATATTTTGACGTCTGTTAAATGTTCCCCTCTCATTGTAATTAACTACTCTCAAAAGTAGAGAAGTACTCATATTCTCCTCCATAAAGTATACAATTATACTTAAAATTTTCACTGTGCACCATACACGGACAAAAAAGTGCTCCGGGAATGGTTGCAATCGTTTTTTCTAGGTTCAAAACGCATAGAAAACTTATTCCGATCGTTTTGAATTTTTTGGACCGATCACAATACCTTTGCACAGTGGTGTGTGCGGAAAAGTAAAAATCTGATGCATACAAGATATCACATAAACACAGTAAGGCATTAGATTAATTATGTGAATCAAATTTAAAGTGTATAAATGATTTTTCTGTGATATATTTATTTGTAATTTTTTTCAGGGATTTTTAATCTTTCTTTTATTAGGTAAGTAATCGTTAGCATCAGAAGAAAGTTAATAAAAGGTCATTTTCTTTAACTTTTTGCTCGTATTTTTTTTGAAATATTGCGTATTCCATCTTTAATGTGTTTGTTCAAAAGTTTTTTTTCCGGATCGCTCCTACATTGTCGTTGGTGGTCATCGAATCAATTCGCTCTGCCAATAACTGTTCCGAAGTGTGATGTCTACTTGGTGTGACAGCGTTCGTGTTTGTTGGATTTTTTTACTTCTTCCTGTCGCTGTTTTGCCTTTCAAATCTCCCAATCTTTCAGGATATAAACCAGTTATTGCCAAACAAACAAATGTGACGTCCTTTGATTTATTCGGTGTGATTGATCGTAATTTTCTCAATTACTCTTCACTAAAATCGTGAAAAAATGATGAAAACCTTATTTTTTTGCGGTTCACATGTTACATCTTGATCAGCGTGAAAAACATTATTATTAGCATCGACATTAA
Organism: Obolodiplosis robiniae; assembly: GCA_028476595.1. Taxonomy (NCBI): domain Eukaryota; kingdom Metazoa; phylum Arthropoda; class Insecta; order Diptera; family Cecidomyiidae; genus Obolodiplosis; species Obolodiplosis robiniae. The sequence goes on from CM052015.1 coordinate 41,840,838, forward strand.
CATTCATGGCGACAGTTTTGGTATTTTTGATTTTGTGCAATCTTTCGATTTCAATATACTTATTTAAAAGAATTTCAGAACAGACTTTGAGAGCTTCTTCATGTTCTTGGCATTTTTTACTTTTCCGCACACACCACTGAGTGTGGTTAAAGTATTGCGATCGGTCCAAAATATTCAAAACGCTCGGAATAAGTTTTCTATGCGTTTTGAACCTAGAAAAAATGATTGCAACCATTCCCGAAGCAATTTTTTGTCCGTGTGTGGTACGTTGTACGTTGTCCGTTGTACGTTGTCCGTTGTCCGTTGTCCGTTGTACGCAAAAATTTGTTAACACGATAACTCAAAAAATTGATTTTAGAATTGAACAAAAATTTACACACACATTTTTCTTCATTAGGAATAGAAACCTTTTAATTTTCAGTCTAATCGGATAATTTTTTCGGGTAGCTCTAGTGGAGTCGAATCAAAAAATGGGCTGTTTTTCAATAAAATTAAGAAAAATTTGTATGGGGACTAAGTCTAATTCGCATTGTATCATTATGAAACTTTCAGAATATCATTTTTTTATGATGAAAATGAGGCACGCACAATTTCGAATCATTCCAATGAGATTCAGGACTACCCCCCTGTAAAATTTTCGATTTTCGGGGTCTTCTCGGGGTCAAAACTAAAAATTTGTATGGCGGCTATCTTAAGTTCACATGGTTTCCTTTTGGAACTGTCAGAATAATATTTTCTATGTTTTTCAAGTCATTCTGATGAGATTTTAATCCAGCTCCATCACAAAATTTTCAATTTTCGGGGTCAATAATCAAATCAATAAATTGGATGAAGTATTTGTGATTTTCTAATCTGTGTTTTTTCATCAGTTTGAATGCTCATGCTGTTACCGAAATTTATACTGTTGTACATAACATAAATATAGAACCATATCTATCGTTGGCATGAGTTGAAAGTTCACATCAGAGTGAACTAATTCGTAATTGTTATTACCAATTCAAAAATAGAGAACGTTGAAGTAAGAATTAGGAACTGAGATGTTTATTTGTTTTTATATTAAAATTGAAATTTAAATCACATGATGTGTAATGACTCGAAATTTGATCTCATCGTAATGACTTGAAATTTTCTGGGATCTATTCTCAAAGTTGCATGATGATTGGATAGAAATAAACATAAATCCAATACAAATGTGTTGCAATCAATGAAAAATGCGTAAGCCCGAACAATTTCGGGAAATGTGCGGAAAAGTTAGTTTTACGTACGTAAGACCATTTATTTTTTCCTGCTATTTGCGTTTTCAGCATTCGTTTCAAATCTAAGCAATTTTCCGTGCGACGCTTTGGAAACCATTTTTCGGTCAAACAGTCTTGATAAAATTTTCAAGTGCCGGTTTTGGACGTGGGGATTCAATTCTTCCACCACGATTTGTAATTCAAATTTTGTATTGAATGAATGCAAGCGTTCACATACTTGATTCAACAGAGAACGTATCGCTAACGGAATCCCTTTTATAGCTTTTATGTGTAAATGTTCAACAAACATTCTATACAAGCGTTACGCCAATATTGGTATTGGTGCATGCAAACTAAGTTTACAGTATTGGCAGTATTGGCGTGACGCTTTGTATAGAATGTATGTTGAACATTCACATATTAAACGTCGCGCTAACTTCGAAAGAGGAGCAAACGTCTCATCCGCTTTTGTATGGGGTAGTAGTTTACAAAAACATTCACTGCGGGGCCAAATGTTTCAACTTATTGGAATTTATTTGCATTTAAATGTTTAATGTTCAAAAGTTAAGAATTCAAAATTAAGTATTCAAAGAAATAAATATACTCCATTAAACAGATCGAAGCTCACAACTGAAAAACACGCTGCAAGCCACGTTGCTTCATTTGTGATTGATAATATTATTTCTAAATCGATACTATCCGCAGCTCAGAATCTTCCACTTCAAAAAACTTGGTGCTAAAAGCTATACTTAGATTCATTAATAATATCGATAAAGAAATAATATTATCTGCTAAAAACGAAGCAAAGTGGCTTGCAGAGTGCTTTCCAGGTGTTGCGCTTGAACCGCCCTGCTGATGATCATAAACTTAATGTATTTATATATTGCTTTGAATACTTAATTTTGAATTCTTAATTTTTGAATATATCAAATGAAATTTCAAATACGTTTCAACAAGATGAAAAATTTTCCACGCAATAAATTTTGCCTAATAATTCCTCATCACTCCTAAAATTCACAAATTTAAGACGACAGCCGACTACTGAATTCATATATTGAATATTGGAACATCACTCAAAACTTTCGAAATATGAAATATAATTCGTTATCGAGCTTAGGATTGCTCTTAAAATATGAATAAATTATTAGAATTATATAAATGAAGATTTAGGGCCGTTTTTATTTATTTATTTTTTCGTTACGAATCTTAAATTAATTCCAATACGTACTCACGGCGAAATATAAGCATGCTGGTCAGGGACTCAATGCCACACAATTTCCGCCCATGAAGCGACTTTAAAAACAAACATTTAAAACAAGAAGGGTATTTATGAACAGACCTTAAATACCAAGATTGACCTATGAATAGACTGCGGATCGGTTTTTTTCCTGAATTCGGGAATTTCTGTTTAAAATTTCGGGAAAATCGGGATGTTTTTCAAAGCTGAAAAATCGGGAAAATCGGGATTTTTTATCTGAAAAATCTGAGCAAAATTCGGGAAAATCGGGATTTTTTTACTTGAAGTACTTACAAAAATTGGAATTCGTTCACAACAATTGAAAGAAATTAACGCATCAATTCTAATTAATGAAATGATATATTGCAGTAATAAAAATATAATGATAGAAACATAAGTTCTAAGTAATAACATCAATGTTGTTTGATGCGAAAATATAAATATAGTTAGCAGCAATCGTCTGGAACATCCAAGTCAATTTCACCATTGCGCAGTTGTAAGGCCCGATTCGTCATACGTAGTTTGTTTTCTTTGTATTTTTCGCCTGATTGAATAGCCTTCAAAATAGCAGGTTCGCTTTTGATGTTGTTGTAAAATTCGATGCAACTTTGATTGCAATTGAACTTGATCAAGGCCATTGACCGTATTCGCGAGAGATTCAACTCCGACCGATCATCCGTCCATAGTTTTTTTCACCAATGAAAAGCAACGCTCAGCTGGATCATTCGCACCTGTAATGAAAACAAAAAATATGTATATTTAAAATAGCGAAACAAAATTTCATTTGCAAAGAAATAAATGAGTCTACCTGGTATGGAGAGAATGTAGCTAACAAGTTGAATCAATGGATCGCAGTTGTAGTCTTGTTCGGCACACTTTTTGAAGAAATTAACCCAACGTTCCCCAACCGAACGCTTCTTCGCTTTGTCTTCGGCAATTTGGACATCGTTTACGTTTGCACTTAAAATACCAAAATTATGAAACAGTCGTTGGTGTTTTTCTTGTGGAAAAATTCCCTTGTCGATTAAAACCCGTACACTCTGGTCGATTTCAGTCCAAACCGGTGGCTTATCGAGGGAAACCCATTCAAATTGCGTTAGAAACTGTACGTGCTACATCCATAAATCCAAATATTCCAAGCAACCATCTATGAAAACATATTTAAAAAACAAACATATTTGAAAGACAAATATTTACATAGATAAATAGATTTTTACCATAAATCGGACGAAGAGTCGGTTCAAAAACATCGGTTTCATCAAAATTGGGATTTTGTTGTTTAATTTTCCGCAGCTCCGTTTCAGCATCAATTGTAATGTATTCCATGGAAACTGTTGTTTCAAGTGATCGGCGCAAGTCTGCAACGATTTTCACTGCTTCATAGCCGCATGTTTGATTGCCTTCAATTTTGAGAATAGCGTCTTCAAATAATTCACACAAATCACGAAAAATTATCAAATAGAATTTGTTCATTGGATCCGCGAAAAATTTCTTCAACACAAACGGCACTTTTTTCGTCGGCTCGGATTCGAAGTATTCTTTCAATGGTGCATACACTTTCAAAACAGAGTTAATACTGCTCTTTTTTGCCAGGAATCTTACACTCGGACAGCCTTTGACTTTCGAAAATTGAACAGACATTTCGTCACAAAAACTTTTCAGCGCTTCAGTCTGTTTGGTTGACATGTAAAATTGTTTGTATATGTGCATTGCTTCAGCGATGCAGCCGATACCAACTAATTTATCACCAAGAGCCTCTTTCAAACGAGCGAAAACATTCAATTGGCCTTTTTCACGATCAACATTTCCGAAATTGGTGCGACAGTTGTCGCCACAATATCCAGATATTTTTTCACCGATTTTATACTTTTCCCATGTAAACTTTATCACATCAAATATGTCTTTTCCCGTTTCACTTAACAAATTGCTAAAGTCGATGAGTTTCGTTTTGATTCCTTCTAGGGGTAAAAAATATCGCGCAATGATCGGATACATCGTGACTTCCTTATGACTACTTGTGTCTGTACTCAAACATACATACAGCGTCCCATTCAATTCCAACTGGATTTGATTTAATATCATGGGTTCGAAAACTCCAGTTACAATTAATTGCTCTGGCCTTTTTCGCTGAACATGCGAAACGTTTTTGATCGTAAACACTGCGCACTATTTCCGACGTACAATCCATTGACCTGAATGACTGATTATGCCGCACCAAGTGATAAACTTGCATTCCTTCTTTGGCAGCGTTGAGAAAATTTTCTTGGTCTTTCTGCTCGAATAACTGGTTAGCAGGCATTGTGGTCAATTTCAGTCTATCCATATCTTTATGACCTTTTCCGTTCGCATGCGTTTTTACATCAGCAAATCCTCCGTGTGTTATCGAAAAAACAGAGTCACACCAACTGCAATATGCTCGCGTTGTGCTCTCGATAACATTTCCTTCTTCATCCTTCTCCTTGGCAGCCGTTAACCATCCTTTGCCCTCTGGTTTTGATTCCCAATTTTTGTTGTATTTTGTTGCCTTCGGCATGATTTTAATAAAGGTTTGTTTTGAAAATATTTCAACGCAATTTATTTTTATTAAATATTTAATTTATTCTGCGATCCATATTATCTTCAATGTTACGCATATGGATTGTAACATTTGGTATCAATAATGATGTGTTTTTTATTCGGAAAGTGGTTTTTTACAGTATAGACCAATACTTTTTTGTGTGGTTCAGGCCTGTTTTGGAATTCTACATGTGTATTTATATGATAGCATCCGTACATGCCTTTCAACCAAATGAAACAGATCCAGCTCTTACCTTCTTTGCGATACTGCATGCTTCAACAATTTTTTGACTATATCATTTATTTTATATCATTATTCATTGTTTCTTAATGTAAAAAAAATTTCCAATTTTTGTTTCTTTGACAAATAACATACGATGTTACAAACGAATATATTGTGCATGGTCACCGGATCGCTTCATGTTACATTTTGTTTGGCCATAATATTTATGGCAGCAGTCAGCCCATTCAATCGAACTAATACCAGCCACCTGAAATTCCGGTGCTTTGTCTTTTATCAATACAATAGTAAATTACAAAAGATTTGTATAATTGTACTTAGTTCGAAGTTCGAATGATTTGTTGATCTTTATTTGAACAATTGACTGGATTTAATATGAAGAAATATTTCAAAATAGAATGGCATGAAGACGATGATTGTAGTCGATAATTGTTTTATCTCATGTTAACGATACAAAAATTGATTTAAATTATATTTCACTCTGTTAAAAAATAGTACAATAAAATGTTCATAGGTCAATCTTGGAATTTAAGGTCTGTTCATAAATACCCTTCTTGTTTTAAATGTTTGTTTTTAAAGTCGCTTCATGGGCGGAAATTGTGTGGCATTGAGTCCCTGACCAGCATGCTTATATTTCGCCGTGAGTACGTATTGGAATTAATTTAAGATTCGTAACGAAAAAATAAATAAATAAAAACGGCCCTAAATCTTTATTTATATAATTCTAATAATTTATTCATATTTTAAGAGCAATCCTAAGCTGGATAACGAATTATATTTCATATTTCGAAAGTTTTGAGTGATGTTCCAATATTCAATATATGAATTCAGTAGTCGGCTGTCGTCTTAAATTTGTGAATTTTAGGAGTGATGAGGAATTATTAGGCAAAATTTATTGCGTGGAAAATTTTTCATCTTGTTGAAACGTATTTGAAATTTCATTTGATATATTCAAAAATTAAGAATTCAAAATTAAGTATTCAAAGCAATATATAAATACATTAAGTTTATGATCATCAGCAGGGCGGTTCAAGCGCAACACCTGGAAAGCACTCTGCAAGCCACTTTGCTTCGTTTTTAGCAGATAATATTATTTCTTTATCGATATTATTAATGACTCTAAGTATAGCTTTTAGCACCAAGTTTTTTGAAGTGGAAGATTCTGAGCTGCGGATAGTATCGATTTAGAAATAATATTATCAATCACAAATGAAGCAACGTGGCTTGCAGCGTGTTTTTCAGTTGTGAGCTTCGATCTGTTTAATGGAGTATATTTATTTCTTTGAATACTTAATTTTGAATTCTTAATTTTTGAATATTGAACATTAAAATTCAAATAAATTCCAATAAGTTGAAACATTTGGCCTCGCAGTGAATGTTTTTGTATAACTACTACGAAAGAGGATTGATGTAAGAATTATATATAAATATCGATCGGGCACAATACAATTTAGTTCTCTTGTAACTGATCTCCCTGTAATTACAAGATATTCTTTGACAAAATGACGAATGTTTCGATTTCATTTTTGGTTATTTTGCTGATTGGCGTGTGCGCGACGATGAAAGATTATGATCCAAATTCTGAGAACGTGGTGTTTCCGATTTCAACCCGTAGTGGGATTTTGTTTGTGCAAGGAAGGCCCAACGATCCCGTATTCAAGAAACTTTTCCCACCACAAGCAGCACCAGAACCAGCACCACCAGCGACCTCATCAAAAGCTGGAGGCTCAAAAAATAAAAAACCAAAAGAATCAGTGAAATCACAAAAACCAAGCACTGATCGTATTTCGAAAATGCATATACGTCCGTGAAGAGTCGATCAGGAAAATATCACAGCGTCAAGCAGAATTGTTGAGCTACTATTTATTGTAAAATAATAAATATTTAAATAAATGCAGCACAAATCTAATCAATTGAATTTATTCTTATTTCAAACTTAATATAATGATTGAATGTTAGATATAAACTGAATTCTATGGAAGATTTTGCCCAAGAAATATGAGAAATATATATCTAGTTTTTGGCAAAGGTCTTAAAAAATCGTCGAATAGAGGTATTTCCGAATTTTTCTTAAGAAGCAATGTAAAATCTACTTTCGTCGCCACCTAACACACTGAAAAACCACAACTTCATTTTGCTAGCATTAGGTCTTCTATGAAATTTAAAACTATATTTCGTTGATAGATTTCTTTGAAAAATGCCTAAGCTTTGTATTTATGCAGTGTTTCTTGCAGCTCTTTTGTCAAATTGGTCAAAGCTTCTTCTGTATTAAAGCGATCTAAATTTTTTTCAATTTGCAACTATGAAATTTAAATGTCAGCTATTCCATAACCAATATTTTGCATATCTTTCGGCGCAAGTAAAGTGGTTTCAACATTTTGAGAATATCGACTCCTTTATCCCAAAAATCTTCAGTTGTCTCAACTTGTAACCAAATTCTCTGTCATTTGACAATTCAATGACTACACTTTTAAGTTGCATGAAACCTTCGAGCTGTAATAGAAAAAGAATAAATATACAGACTTAAGCATTTGAAAAAATACTGAAAAATAACGGTTGCAATCGTTTTTTCTAGGTTCAAAGCGCATAGAAAACTTATTCCGGGCGTTTGGAATTTTTTGGACCGATCGCAATACCTTTACCACGCACAGTGGTGTGTGCGGAAAAGTAAAAAACTACAATGGTAGATGTTCCGGGGAATTCATTGTAAACTCGGATGTGCCTCAAGGAAGTCACTTGAGTCCTACACTATTTTTACTATTTATCAACGACATTGTTGAGGAATTGGGTATTGATGTGTTTATATCTTTGTTTGCTGATGATTTTAATTTTTATTATTTTCGAATATTTTTTGGAGTCTTTTCGCGGTAAAAACGAAAAATTTGTATGGCGACTATCTTAAGTTCACATTGTATCGAATTGAAACTTTCAGAATTTAATTTTTTCTTTTCCGCACACACCACTGTGTGTGGTAAAGGTATTGCGATCGGTCCAAAAAATTCAAAACGCTCGGAATAAATTTTCTATGCGTTTTGAACCTAGAAAAAACGATTGCAACTATTCCCGGGGCAATTTATTGTGGTACATTGTCCGCTGTCCGTTGTACGTTGTCCGTTGTACGCAAAAATTTGTTAACACGATAATTCAAAAAATTGAGATTAGAATTAAAAATTTACACACACATTGGTCTTCATTAGGAATAGAAACCTATTAACTTTCAGCCCAATCGGATAATATTTTCGGGTAGCTCTAGTGGAGTGGAAAAATTTGTATGGGGACTATGATTATTTCGCATTGTATCATTATGGAACTTTCAGAATATTATTTTTTTATGAAAAATATGAGTCAAAATTTCAAGTCATTCCGATGAGATATAAGACTACCTCCACTGCAAAATTTTTGGGGTCAAAATTCAAATTGTGTCATTAAATTGTATGAAGTATTTGTGTTTTTCTAATCTGTTTTTTTCATCAATTTGAATGCTCATTAACTTTTTAACGAAAGTTATATTTAACATAAATGCGGAACCATATCTATCGTTGGCATGAATAAAAAGTTCAGACCAGAGTAAACTAATCCGTAATTGTTATTACCAATTCAAAACCAGCGAAGAAGCGTTTGTTGAAGTGAAAATTAGAAACTGAGATGTTTATTTGTTTTTTTTTTTTATTAAAATTAAAATTTAAATTACATGATGTGTAATGACTTGAAATTCGATCTTATCGTAATGACTTGAAATTTTCTGTGATTTATTCTCAAAGTTGCATGATGATTCGATAAGAAATAAACATAAATCCAATACAAATGTAAGCCCGAAAAATTTCGGGACATGTGCGGAAAAGTTAGTTTTACGTACGTAAGACCATTTATTTTTCCTCGCTATTACCGAATTTTGCGAATTTTGTATATTTTTTATATTCAATTGGACCGGATACGCACAGCATTGTCTGTTTCCCAAGACCATTCTCAAACGTTAGCACGATATCTCATTGGAATATCGGTTGAAACAACGAATAATAATTCAACCCTATTTCGAGCAGGCATATCTATCAGAATGGCGCATAATATTTTGGATCACATGCGGACTACACATTTCAAAAACAAAAATATTCACAATCTGGGGTTCGGCCAAAGTACAGCAATGGAATGCACCGGCGAAAAGTGGAGTTTCGAAATAATTCTGGTTCAAAAGGCGCAACCGGCGCAACATTGCAATGGCGAATCGACCCAGACGCAATGAATTTAAGCGGAATGAATGTGATTTAAATAAAAATTATGCAGATAAACAAGAAAGTTGAAGTTCGTGCACCGAGTGAAGAGAGCAAATAAAAGGAAATTGTGGTAATCAACGACGCTGAGCGATCGAACGAACAAAGTATTAGATAATAGTGTAGGCTCGCAAACATGTGATAGCATTCAGCCACTGACCCAAATATGCGGTTCAAATTGGTTTTACGTTTTTCTGAAAGTAAATTGAAATTGAAAGTAAATGAAAATACCACGTTTTTTATTCGTAACTCTCATATTTGTTATTTATTTATCAAATTTTTATTGAAATGAAATTAAATTAGAAATGGGAAACTTGAATCCCTAAAATCGACACTTGAACAACTGAAGCAATGTCGGCAATGTCATTGGGGATTGTTTTTTTCAACGTCGTTGTCAAAGCGATCATCGACTTCAGAAATAGTTCCCAATTTTGGAATAGCCATATATGATGAGCAGCGGCGATGTTGAACACGTTGGGATCGTTCAGATGGTTCGGTTTTACCATCAACATCGAACGTAACGTCTGCATCAGCAACTTTATCGTCAGTTATACCGGCATTTTCCATGGCCATTTTCAATTTATCTTGGAGGGGTGGCCGGGGTGTCAACGATGGCAGGCTCACGACTGCACCAAACATTGATTGGCGCAAGCGGGAATCCACCGACATTGCACGTGGGCGGCCAGCGACAGAGAACGGCAGATTTGGCAAGCGTCGGAACGGCTGGAAGTCGTTTTACAGTTGTTATTGTGCTTGTTTTGGAATTGGATCCGCTTTGAAAGCTTCTAACGAGTCTAATTCCTATAATTCTCTCAACTCTTTGGTAAATGATTCGATTTCGTCATCCGAATCTACTTCTTCCAATTCCAAATGAAATGATTCAACCGATTCAACGGGATATTCAACCGATGCATCTTCGATGTCGGCACCAAATGAACCGGTTGCACTGTCCGTATTGTTGTTCGATGGGTTCGATGGCTCAAGATTATTAAGATTTAATTCAATCCCTTGAAATTTTTCAGCTATTGCAACTATTGCAGCAGTATCATCGGTCTCATCGATGTATAGCAGCGATTGTATTGACGCTAGAAATATATTAGCACATATTTTACAGTGGCTATAAATATGCGATATTTGCACTATTGCAAATGCCGTCGCATGTGTCGTATACGCAATACGTAAACGACGTTTCTGCTTCGTTTGCAGCCTGTGCATGAGCGTTAAGCTGTTGAATTATTTGCTAATTTTTTATGTGAGGAAAATCCAAAATGAAACTCAACAGCAATTACAAACGTGAAGTAATAAATATTTCTGTTAATTCGTTAAAGAATTTCATTTTCGTAAATGTCGATTTTTTTCATTTTATTTGTGACAAATGAAAAAATGAGATGATGTAAAGAGTGATTTTTTAGCTGGTTTCTTTTTGACGTTTAATTTTTTGACAGATGTCAAATTCCAACTGACGTCTGTCACAGTCAAAAATGCTCAGTATGCTTTGCAATTTCAAGATGGAAAGACTTACAAACGAGCAACGCTTGCAAATCGGGTCCATCCATGGACGAACTGCGCCGTAAGTTCGGCGAACAGTTCATCTCTCGTTTCGGCCCCGTTCATTGGCCGGCCAGATCGTGCGATTTAACGCCCCTGGATTATTTTTTGTGGGGCTACGTTAAGTCTCTCGTCTATGCGGACAAGCCAGCAACGATTGCCGACTTGGAGGACAACATCGAACGCGTTATTGGCGATATGTTGGATTCCGGCCGATATGTTGGAGAGAGTGTGCCAAAATTGGACTTCCCGTATGGACCATTTGCGCCGTAGCCGCGGCCAACATTTGCATGAAATTATTTTCAAAAAGTAAATGGCAAGAACCAATTTATCGATTTCAATAAAGATTTGATTCACTTTTCGAAATTTTTTGCGTTTTTTTCGATTTTCAAAAAGAAACCACTTAAAAAATCACCCTTTACTTCAACTTTAGTAAAAAGAAATCCATCACGTTGGCGACAAAGTATACAAATATTCTTTTTTCTTTGAAATCGACAAAACAACAAAACGCAAAATAAACTTATAAATTAAAAAAAAAGAAAGAAAGGGGAACATTCGCCATCACACAATTTATGAGAATAAGAATATTAAGCCGTAAGCAGCCCAAAATATTTAATTTACGTCTCACACTTAACCATCACAGCAAACAAGAATCTGAAAATATGAACACTAAAACATTTTTTTAAAGATGATCAAATTCCAACGTACAGAAGCGCTCATATTTCTGATGCATTCATAAACTGCTATTATAAAAATATATGCTTTTCGTCAATAAAGTAATAACCATGCCTTAAATTCGACGCTAATAAAAGATTCCCATTTGATTTCAACATTTCCTTAAAATTCACCTTGTTGAGTTCATACTGTTCGCAAACATATTTTTATTTTACTAACTTATTACATTTTTCATTTGAATCGATTCAACTTAATTCTAAAATATGATTTAATCTACTCATCAGTCGTTATTAAAAAAAGTGAATGATAAAAATTGAGATAATGATACGGTTTTCTATTATTCTAATTTTAGTTGTTTGAAAAGCAAATTAATAAATCAATATCGTCCTTATTTATTTCATAAAATAAGTCTTTGTTCAAGTGAATAATAAAAATTTCTTCCAGTCTTGATTGGCAGAGATTACCACGTCTTTTAGTGAAGATGAAGTCCAGTGCTGAAAAATCTCTCTCTATTTTAATCTCGGTTGGCGGGACACTGAATATGACCACCGCAAGCTCGTACAATTCACTTTGAGTTTCCTTATTTGCTTCCCAAAACTCAAGTACAGAATATTTTAGACCAAGTGGTTCCGGTTGATAATTGTCTATCAACGATTCAATATCTTCTGTTTGGTTTTTCTGTGAGTTGTTTTTTTCCACATGATTTCCCTTTTGCAAATGTGCAGCTATTGCCTTTTCTTCATCAAATTTAAAACTCAAGCTATCAACCGATTCGCTGGTGTCAATCTGAAGTCCTGTTTCATGTGTTTTGAAAGTTAACAATATACGCCAAATTTTCAAAAGTTCCTGCTTTGCTTGCTTTGTTTTGTTTTCATCTTTCTTGACTCCATTTGGAAGCGTGGATCGAGATAGAGCGCACAATTCATTAAGCGATTCTTGAAAATTTGTTAATTGCGAAATTTTGCTGCGTCCAACAAATGTTTAGCAAAGCCGGTTTTGAATGAATTCTTCTTTGAGCAGACTTCAAAATGTAGTTCCATACATAACCATTTACCGCATACGTCTGAAAGAGTGAGTTTTTGATACTGTAAAGCCACTGTTAAGTTGTATGGGGTTTACAGCAGGATCATCAATTCTTTCAATACATGCCATTTTTTCAATACAAGTTGAGCAACCTTCCAGTTTTCATTTGTTGTCAAAAGTTTGATTATAACTTCGCATTTGTATACGTCGTTTAGCTATCGAAAATGATAAAATCTCCATGAATTAAATATTCCTCAAAAACTGAATAATTTTTTTTTACAATAAGATACATTGTGCCCCATCGAGTTTTTGACTCCAATCGTGGCAATGCATATTCTATACCAAGTTTTCCAAGTTTTCTGCATGTAGAATCAAGCCGCAGCAGTTGTGTTGATGGAAGTTTCTTGAATGCATCCGTTTGCATTAGCTGTAAGGTGTGAGCAGCGCAATTTACGCCCATTATATCGAGCAAAAAATTGGCTCCAATTTCTTCCAATTTGTTGGTCATGACATGTAAAAGACTATCATGACTATCGAGTGATGCAGCTTCTTCATAAACCAATTCAAGTGCCTCGTCATCGCTTATTTCTCTAGCTTGAGCCAATAGTTCCCCAATCTCATCGTCCGTTTCATTGTCCTCAATCAAAAAATAATCTTCTCTTGGGCTTGAAGCAGCAGATTGAGTTTGATTGCTTTTGTTAATTTCGTTGTAGAGATGATCGACCATATCACGAACCATTTTTAAAACATTTTTACCGTTATCAGTTGTGATTGCTAATATCTGCTTCAAACTAATGCCAAAGACTCCCAATCGTTCAGCTACAACCTCAGCGAGATATACACCGGTGTGAGATTCTAATAACTCAATGAAACCAATTGAACGGACTGTCAATTTTCCATCAATTATATATTGAGTACTAACACCGAGGATAGACCGTCGATGTTTTGTGACAATATCAGCCAAAAGGCAGATTGTGCGGTTTTTAACTTCTTTGCGAATTTTTTCTCTCACTTTTTCAGCCGTTTCACTTAAATGCCACTTTACCTCAGACAAATTTTGATTGCTTAGGTTTAATCCACACTTGGCCGCCTCAAGTTCGTTCAATTTTTTGCGAATTGCTGCCTGAAAACTAGAATCCATCAAAGTTGCAAATGGTCTGCCTTTTACAGATATCATTTCTGTACAATTTTGTAACAGTTGCAATCGTGTTACCAGGAAAGGTTCTTTTTTTCCCTGTGATATCTCCGCAAATTGTTTTGGATGCTTTGCTGATAAATGCGCAGCCAAGTTTGATCGGTTTGTACCATTCAGTTCACATTTGCACAATGAACACTTATGAGTTTTCTTTTTTTTTAACTGAATTTTCGCTGTTTGAAATTGCATCATCAATTATTTCGAAATACGACAATGATCTTCCAGTAATGTTGTCATCTTGTCGTCGTTTGTTTCTATAGTTTTTCAATGAACTCTCCATTTTCAATTAATTTCAAAAAATTCTCCAAAAAATTTGTATTGCACAAATGTAAACTTAAAACTATAATGAGACCGTGTTCGTATTTTAATTTGAAGCGTGCTATACATGCAACCGATTCACAGTATTGCCTACAGTCATATGTTAACAATAGCTTCGATGTTCGTCGTGAGCACATTCATTTGAATTCAACATAACAGTATTCACTTAATCGTAGTAAGCACTGGCCACAACCTATTGTTTACACAAACATTTTAAAATCGGATTGCGCACACTGACATTGCAAATTCATTTGAACTCAACATTGAAATATTCACTTCATCGTAGTCAACATTGAACACAACATACATTTTAAAATTTGTTCGTCCACATTGTTAGTTTTTATCGTGATTACACAATATAAAGATTTAAAAGTTTTTAAGAAATATTAGAAAGGAAATATTATAAAGGCTTGTGTGTCATTGCAAAACAATGTTTGCTGTTGTTGCAATTCTCGCGATCGCACATGAGCACTGTATTGTGCCGGAAGAATTCATTTATGGCCTCAGTGATGTTGAAGCTGAAGTCAAAACGTGGGGTATAAATAAGAACCACAAGCACTGGGATTTTTGGTCACGCAAGCTTCTCAGCGATTTTTCAGTAAGTATAATTAAATAGAGACAATTTCTTATTGCAAGAAAATATTTTAGTTAATAGCTTGTCAATTATATTATAGATTCGTTCGAAGAGGCAAAAGCATATCGTGATCGTTTTCGGCCGACAGTTCCAGTTATCTACGATCCAGCTCGTTTGAATCAACAGCCAACACCGCCTAACGAACCCATTTTAGAAAACGACGAAGGACAAGAACACGAATTTACTTTACCAACAGTTCGAATGGATGATGGTGATGAATTGGCTTTAGACAATTTGAATGATTTGATCGAAGAAACCGATTCAAACGGTTACGAAAATTCTGTTGGTAATGCTGAAATTGAAGCCGACGTGAATGACGAATATGTCACAAATGACAAAGTTGGTGGCGTGGCCGAAAACACCGAAGATTTTGTTATTGACAATAATGGTGGTAACCTTGACTCCAGCGAAGGAAACGTTGTTAACACTGGAACTGATTCTGAAGTAACGGCAAAATACCAGCAAGTTGACGACGAAACTGTCTCTATCAACGAAAATGTCACGGTCGAAGTAACTGAGTCTTTAGATGATGTAAAATTGCGAGATGATGGCAATTTATTTGAATGGGTCACGAATCGACCATTTTTCAAACGGCATTTTATAAAATTGTTTACAAAACCACTGAAATTATTACAATATATTGTGAGAAACCGCGAAAAATTAAAAATAAATTCAATTAATCAAATTTATTGTTATTGTCCATGGCGTAGCGCCTCATACCATGCACAATGAATAAACTTAAAAATTAATATTATTATTGAATGTAAATGAAATTTTTGTTGAATCGATTAGTTTGAGTCTAGAGTTGAATTCGCGAATATATTTAGAAAATATTAGATGGTGTCCGTGTCGAAACGGTTTAGTTCCAAAGATAACAAAGTTTTTGTACCCTATTTTTGCTGCGGCTTCAGTTTCGTCATTTTATGGTTAACACGAAGTTTCACCGTCACCCAAACACACATCCTCTACTACAATTGACTTGGCTTGACCCGAAGAATAAATTGTCCCAATTGATCGATTGCAAAGATATGTCCAAGAATGAGCAATTCAAATTTTGCTGTCGATGCCCACAATTTTCCCGTTTAAAATGAAAAAAGCCGTAAAACCATTAAGCTCTTGCAACTGATTGTTTTCAATCGAAAGATGTTTCAACTGATTTGGTTGTGATGGTAGAATATTTGCGTCCAATATTTTGATTTTATTATGCGACAAATCCAAAATGTGCATTTCTGTTTCCATTTCCAAAACGCACCCGATTCCATCTCCATCAAACGCCAACTTTTCTCAGGAAATTGCCAGATATATCCAAAAACTGTAGATTTCGGAGACTTTCAAATGTATCTGAATTCAAAACAGTGATCTGATTGTATGAAATGTCCAAATGCTCTAGATTTTTAACGTTGATGAAGAGTTGATTCAAACTCGTGAGTTGATTATGCGATAGATTTAATTTCTTTAAATTGGAATTGAATGCAAAATCGCCAATTGCATAGATTTCATTGAATAAAA
Organism: Obolodiplosis robiniae; assembly: GCA_028476595.1. Classification (NCBI taxonomy): domain Eukaryota; kingdom Metazoa; phylum Arthropoda; class Insecta; order Diptera; family Cecidomyiidae; genus Obolodiplosis; species Obolodiplosis robiniae. The sequence goes on from CM052015.1 coordinate 41,857,277, forward strand.
AATCAATTTCGCCAAGTTTTTCCGTTTGATTGAATAGAAGCGATGGAATTTCACCAATTTGATTGTGCGATGCAAACATCGTGGCTAAATTAGTTGCATTCGCGAAATTCTCCAGTGTAAGTATTGTCAAACCGATGCCAGCGGCATTAAAAGTGTGGATATTGTAATATACCTCAAAAAATTTGTGCGGAATTCGCGATAATTCACAGTTATGGAAATTTACTGCACCAATCCAATATTTTCGATATCCATCCGAAATTAAAGTATATAGATGCTGATTACGACAGATGGATTTAACGTTAGCATCCAAACGCGCTTTATATCGCGTTTTCCGCGGATTCCAAGAAATCAATCGCGGACCGAAGTATGTTATGAACCACGAATTAAATTGATATCAATTTAATTCGCGCTTAATATCACGTTTTCCACGGATTCCAATTAATCAATCGCAGTCTGAAGTATGTTTCAAAACACGAATTAAATTGATATCAATTTAATTCGCGCTTTATATCGCGTTTTCCGCGGATTCCAAGAAATCAATCGCGGACCGAAGTATGTTATGAACCACGAATTAAATTGATATCAATTTAATTCGCGCTTTATATCGCGTTTTCCGCGGATTCCGGTGAATAAATCGCGAACCGCGGAAAACATCCGCTGAATACACCGATTTCGCAGGAATCAATCGCGGTCCGCGACTTTCAACCGCGAATTCCGCGAAGTCTGCAGAATTGTACACAAACTTCGGCAATTAAATGAGAAACAGTATATTTCAAAACATAAATTTAATTGATTTCAAATTAATTCCCGCTTTATATCGCGTTTATGCGCAAATTCCGGGGAAATCAATCGCAGATTCCGCGGAATTTTTCACGAGCTGCGGCTATCAACCGCGAAACATTACGTTTCAAAACACGAATTAAATTAATATCAATTCAATTCGCGCTTTATATCACGTTTATCCGCAGATTCCAGGGAATCAATCGCAAAACCGGAATAAATCACGGATCGTGACTTCCGATGATTTAACAGTGGAATTTCACCATGGATTTATCAATCACGATCGCGAGTATAATTTGCTAAATAAATAAACTCTTAGAAAAAGCAAACAAAGAAATTTCTGAAAAAAAAAACTCAAATAATGTATCTCCATGAATCCTGAAAAATATTCTTGAGCTGTGTTTGTTTAATGAAATAACATTATTTAAATTTCATGTGAGTTTCTTCACTCAAAATTATAATTGAATATATCTTTTATTCACTTTCATATAAAATATCATAGAATACAATTATTGAAAATGCAATGCAATGCAAAATAAACTTTCTATTTTCGACTAAAGAAACTATCGATATCGAACTCCAAATCGAGAAGAGACCCATTGTAAGATTCCGCGCTCACGAAGTGTAGAATCGTCATGTTATGATAGGATTCGTCCCTGCACATAATGGATCGACCTTGAATTAACTTTTCGACATCATCCTCAGTTAGAGCATTCACAAATCGTTGTGGTAGAATCACGACCTTTTCCCCAAGATCAGCTTTAATTTGCTTTCCATATTTTTTCGCGGGGACGAAACCAAATGATGACACCAAGTAGTCACCAATTTCTAGATCTCCAAATTTGACAAATGGCTTGTTGTTGTAGCACAAACTGTTCAACAAAGTTAGTTCCGATGTCATGTTTACGAAAAAACAATGGTAGATTTTGTTTAAAATTCTTGCAGTAAAAAGCACCTTGATATACTGCGAGTTAACTGATTTCAAATCAAGAATAACTCGAGTATTTATTTCGAACATTATCAGTTAAATAAACAACCCCCACCAACTAAAAATACGATTGTCACTTAAACTTTGTACCTTGTACTTTGACCACCCCGCTGTTTTGACCATAAATTTATATGGATGCAATAAATCAATCTATTGTTTGAGTGGGATCATACAAAACCCACCTTTGTAGTTCAGCGAAAAATAGTCTTACATTAACACTTCATCATATTTTTTTATTGCGGCAATAACATGTTAGAACAAGTTACATCACATGGTGGCATTGTGTAGAAGGAGCAACTTGAAATATACATTTAAAATCAGAAACTCTTTTGTACATCCTTATACTTTACGTTTGAACGTCAATGCGAAAAATTTACACTCTAAAAATTGGACAATGTCGTCAAGAATCGATTTTGAAGCTCGAAAATCTGCCTAGAATCGTAGATTATTTTCATTCGGTATGAGCTAAATCGCGAAATTCTCGGATCGTTTCCAACAGAATCCGGGTCCAACACATAAATTTAAAATCTTTAAATAAAACGACCCAGCTGTAGAGTAGTGGTTAGCGTGCCAGCTTTGCAAGCATGGGGACGTGGGTTCGAATCTCCTAGTGGCCGTTTGATTTTCTATCAATTTCATCATTGCTAATAACAGTGATATATTGATGGGAGAAAAACTAACACATAAAAACAGTGATTTTCGACTCACGGAGTGTTTCGGAGGACACTTTAAGCCGTCGGTCCCGTGTGTGTGCACAAAGAGGATTTTGAGTTAGCACAGACACACGTAAATTGACTACCTTAACGCTAAGGTTGTGTTATTGGGTATTTCAATATTCAATACACCACCGCAAAAATGGTAGTAGCCATTCATGGGCCCGAGCATTCGAATGCGGTGCAGTCGTGCCCTGCAAGCCCCTCACCAATGTATTCGAATAATAGTTCTCATGCTGGTGGTATTCATGGAATACGAAAAAAGACTGAACACACCTAACGGTACACAATTCGGTCTATAAATACTGAATGATGATGATGATGATGATTTAAATAAAACGACTTCGGATAAATTATTCATGTGAGTGACTTTATTCAAATGTATAATACATACAATATATTGATTAATATAAATATCTATCGAAGAGAATCAAAGTAGCTCATGCCTTTAGACGATTTTGGAATGAAACGAATGCATATTATTATCGGACATTTACAAATTATTAAAGGAGCGCATGTTTTTGTAATGATTCCATTCGAATAGAAATTGTTAAAGAAGCACATGTATTTCGGTGAATTTCATATGAAGGATGTAAATTTTAATTGAGACTCTAATTCCATATTCTGGGGCTCACAAAAGTAGCCTAGGGTACCATTAATTGGAGCAAGTACAGTGTTAATGACAAGGTGAAGAAGCGCTCTTGCACAAAAACGAAATTTTTTTGAATTCATAATTCACATTGGTGAATAACATTAGACAAAGAAGAATAAATAAATGAATGATGAAAAAATGATGAATGAAAATTTTAAATTCCTCAAAAGGAGCATATGATGTCGCTTATGCGATTCAATTGAGTTTTCAATACCAGGCGCGCATAAATGCAAGGCATCCCATATAGATGCTCAGCAGAATATGCAAAGCATCTGCCGAACCAAGTAGCCACTAGCCAGTGTGTATAGAACACAAAGCGTGCGCAAGAATACAACAACATGCTCCACTCAATTAGATTGCTCTTGCGTTGGAAGGAAATAGTAAAAGTACATGAAACACCCTAATGCATTATTACACACGTGTATGGTGTTACCTTACCTATACAGAGCAATACAGACTTCAGGTCATTTTCTTGGAATAATGGTAGAAGAAAACATGTGGATTGAGACAAAATCTAATCGGCCTGTTTTTGCAATTTATGATATTGTTTCAACTACAGTAAATGGTTCTAGTAACGATTATGTGAGAAAACCAGAGGTCTCTTCAATACCTTCCTATTTTAAATGGTGATGAATACCAATGTAGCGCACCATCTCTACCTATTAGACTCAATCAAACTCTTTAACACTTCAACAATTTTTAGTATCATTATGTTTATGCTGATTTTTTTTCATTTCAAAGCAGATGTACAATTCAACCAATTTAATAATGTTCATTTAAATATTTACAAATAATGCTGAAATGAAAAATAAAAACAGTTTTGAAACCCAAATAATGCTCATAACAAACACACGATGATTGTATGCTATGAGAACGAGACGCAAACCTGTTTGCTTATATATTTGTTACGCTCACACTGATTTCTCCATCACAGTGGCTGTACTCAAAAAAAATGCATAATAAATCTAATCTTAGGCAAAAAAATGAAAACAGCAACAGCGCTGCTAATCTACCTATTTTTTTTGAGAGCTTAAAAAATGTATCTCAAAATGAGCTCGCATGAAATGAAAATGAGAGTTCACATATATTTGCTGTCATCGTTTCAAATGTATGTTATATATAAAGATGGTTCAGATGGTGTTCGCGTCGAGCTGAATGTCAAAACTCAGTCTTGTATCCTCCAATCGACATCCTTATTTGCTATACCACAGCGCATATTGTTCCCATGGATCGCCTTTCTCATTCCAATCATGCAATCCACCACCACAACAGAAACATATTACACGATTTTCTTTTATTGAGTGTAGAAGAATCCCGCACCATTGTTTTGGAGTCTGCCACATTGATTTTGACTATTTGAATCGGTGGGAAGAAAACTTACCTTCAGATAAGATAGGAAATATACTGAAGCTTGAAATTGTTCCGACAAAATAATGAACTCAAAAAAGTTGGAAATAATTGTGAAACAAGAATTTATTCGGAATAATTGTGAAACATAAGCTATATGTAAAAAAAAAATTATTTCCAATATTACCTTGATGCATTGTTTCTCCCCAATAGTTTCAGTTTCAATATATTTCCTATCTTATTTGAAGGCATGCTTTCTTCCCACTGGTTCATTTGTCAATAGACCTTAGGGAATATCTGGAGATTTCATCTGAATTTCATGTACGAACAAGCTTTTTCAAAGTATTTCACCTTATGTATGATAAATTTTCATATTTATTTTTCAGTATATAATCTGAAATATAGTAATGTAATTATGTTGACTATTCAATAATATTTTGTTTCTTTAAGCTTAAATATCAATGAATATATCTCTTGGTAATAATTTGTATATCCAGATGCATTCAGAGCAATCAACAGATGTTGCTCTTTTACATATATTATTGAGATCATCATAAAATTCAACTAAATATTTGTGAGTCTGTTGACAAATATCCCTAGAATCAGAGTCATTGCTCTCAACAAATTCAGAATCATCATCAATAAATTTCAAGTGAGCGTTTCTCCATCAACATCATCATTAAGGTTTTTAAGTTATTCTGAATTTGTTGAGAGCAAATTTCTTCTTTTGCCTATATATTATTCGGACCTTGAACAAATAATGTATGCAAACGCGCCTACATCTGGATGGTATATATTGTCTTAAATTTTGTATATACTTTGGAGGCTGGTTCACTGGCGTTGTAAAAAGATTATGAGATGCTCGATGCCACGTTCGTTCTCCCAAGCGATGCACAGACAATTTTTGTGTTTGGGGTCTTTGGCCTCTTAAACGAGTCATTCAGAATTGTCGTTAACTAAAACATGAACTATTTGCGGGTGTTTAATGGTGCAAACCACTGGAAATAGATCATAGGCGTCGCAAAGCGAAAACATTATACAAATGCAAAAAAAGAACGCCAATTACATTAAATTTATTATCTCTTTGTAAGTCAGTCATATATCAAACATCATTGTTTTATTTTGTACTAGCAATACAATATCTTATTTCTTGTTCATGATACGTAAGTATTTGAATAAATTGAGTTCTGCTTGAGAATTCAATCATCTTGCGATTAAGGTAAAAATAAAAAATTGGCATTAAACATTGCAATAGTTACTAGCTTTCGAATCTAGAAGACCACTTCAAATCAATCGATCTTATTCAAATAACAGCCTCATTTACGTCAATAAGATCAAATAAAAAAACACTTGCTGAGGTAAACTCTCGTTCCGCAAGCGAATACAAAACACAAAATTATTGATGTCATTGTGCAAATTATATCAAGAGCTGTTTTTGTTTTTATGAACAAATGCAAAATATACACAAATTTGAAATACTAACTGAGACGTTGTGAAATCGTGCTTGAGTTTTTTTTTTTTTTTGAGTGCATAATTCAGGCGCAATTTCGTGACGTCAATTTGCCTCACATTTTTTATAATTTCTCAATTGTTGACAAAACCAGAAACTTAATATGATTGGTGGCACAAAATTTGATATTAATTGTTTTAATTTTGCGAATGCCTATTTTGTGTATTCGTTTTGTTTATTGTAAACTGCTATTTTTATATACAGGGTATCCCAGAATTCCTCACAAATCTCTCTACCACAGATTCCTTGGCTCAAGCCGAGTAAGAAAGTAAATGAGCGCTTTTTCATTATCGCACGTTTAAGTTGGGTTACCTCTAACACTTTAAGTCAAAACGCTCTTTACAAAAATCTTTATCATTCACAGGGTCACTACGCCTGCATTTCGAAACAGAATTTAGCGGTTGATATCTCGTTCAAAAGATATTGAGATCCACTAAATAAGTCAGCGAAAAAGTATTTAAAAAATGTCAATGGAGAGTCTCCATTGGAACGGCAGAATTTCCGAAAAATTCAATATGCTCGTGATGAGTTTTCTATGCGTTTTGAACCTAAAAAATGATTGCAACCATTCCTGGAACAATTTGTTGTTCGTGTGTGATACGTTGTCCGTTGTACGTTGTATGCAAAAATTTGTTAACACGATAACTCAAAAATCATCTCACTTTAGATAATCATTGATCGTTCATGAATATATTGAGAATAAAAACCCATTAATGTCCATCTAAATTAAGGTCAAGTCATTAAATGGGTTGTTTTTTAATATCATTTAGACACATTTGTATGGGGACTATGTTTATTTCATGACGGCAGCTATGTTCTTCGAACGAAACAGTGTTAAGCTCAAGTTTCGACGTAAACGACAAATGAATTTGAAACCTATTGTTCAATATTAATTTAATTTAAACAAAAAAAATTGTGCTTTTTTTAATATCTGCAAGAATCTATATTTTCACGAGATTTTGTTGTGTTTTCGAATACTAAAATAATATTTCAAAGTGAAATATAAGTCCATGGTGAGTTTTAACCAAATACCAATGCATTCGCAAACGTGGCATGGCTGATTCGTAGTAATAATTTATCCTAAGTCTCATAGTAATGACTTGAAATTTTGTGTGACATATTCTCAGAGTTGCAAGGTGATAATATAAGAAATAAACATATTCCATGAGCCCGTAGACTTTCGGGAAGAGTGCGTAAAAGTTAGTTTTACGTATGTAAAACCGTTCATTTTAATATAAATAAAGGGGGCGCCAGTTTTTTTACCTAATAATTAGTCGAATGAATCCTGGTTTTTTGTTCATACTTGTAACACCCATTCAAGTTGTCTCAATCGGAGATTTTAAAAGCTGGGATGAAAACCTTTCTAATGGTATGACTATGATTCCTGTATGTTGTGTTTATGAGCCAAAGTGACGGTTTAAAAAATGGAAATTCTGGCCCAGGCGATCAGATCAAAAAGAGGGTACTTAGGACACTCGCGTGAACTACCATTGACCGTAACATATCGCAAAATGTAAAGCTTTACTTCATGCTTTTTTCCAAATCATTGGATAAGATGGTGTTGGCTAGACTGGAATTGTATCCCAATAATCCCATTTTCTACGAAGAAGAAGGAGGTTTACCGAAGGATCTATCAATTAATTGCTAAACAATTAACTTGTTTTATACCTAAATTACGGAAAGCGTGGAAAATACGCCAATATCCAATTCGACATATACAAATGTTGAAAATTCTCAAATCTGAATATTTTTGTATGACGAATTTGGAAAAAACCCAATCGATTTTAATAACATTCAAAAAAACTTCTGTTTTTTTACCGAAATTCGGTGCCGTTTTGACATTTTTATGACATATACATACATAGAAAATCTGAATCTATTTATATAATCTATGTACGTAAAAGGCAATTGAAACAATATCATGTCCATTAAGGAACGAGATCATTAAAGTGAGATATGCCGCTCGTGTTTCGTTGAACACGAGAAAATTCTCGAAATCAAATTAGAGAATATATTTGTTGTTTTAATAAAAAATCCATGATTGCATAGTTTATACCAGAGCAACCGAAAATCACGTCCAATTGTCATTTTTAAACGGTTTACCTTCGCAAATTCCCATACAACAATAAGCCATTAGCAGCCCTTTACAGTAGCATGCACTCTCATTTGCAAGCATTTTGAACCATTCGAAAACACATGTACGCTTCAATATGACACCTCCGCAGCCACTCGAAGCCATTCACAGCCGGTAACAGCCATCTGCATCCATTCGTTTTAGCCTAAAACCGCTAAATTTCATATAAAAAACTGTCTGAATAATTATAGCTTTAAAAAGAATACATATGAGGAGGAGTTGGCTGGAATAAATAACAGCAAAAGAGGTAAAATACATTTTTTTTTATTATATTGTTTATTCAAAAGAAGAATCGATCATATGTAAATAGGTATCAATCGGCCGGTGTTGAATGAATAAAGGGACATAATACAATCAAAACCAGTTTTCTGTTCAAAATGTCGAATGGCGCACACATCTTCTTTTTATATAAGTATTTCAAGAGTTGATGTATTGTGCAAAAAATATAAATTGATTGAAACACTTGCACGATCCACAACCAGTTTGATCATTTTAATAAAAGATTATTTTTTGAGTTGAGTTATGCTTCCCATCTGTTGCCGAATTGTGCAGATTTTACGTTATCACATTTCGTCTCAATCATAATTCACCATTTTCGTCTTCAAATGAGCAAAAAGCCTATGCGATAAGACAAAATATTTAATTTTAATGGAGCGAAGTTCAAGCAAATACAATAAAATAGTTTTGATGACTCTTCTTGAGAAATTTTTGACTTCATCGCAACCCTACATTTCGAAGAAAAATTGTCCAGGAAAACGATTTAAGATTGCACTTACCTTCAGAATTAATTATTTTAAAAATTCACGGAGTTTTTGCAACGCTTTTTTAGAAAGATTCAACACAAAACTTGTTGAAACGTATTTCTTTTGCTATTATAAGTCCCAACTGAATGACGCTGATATATGCACCGAATGAATTAAGCGTTAATTATTGAATTTCAAATTCATAACACACAAACAACGACAGAATTCAATTTTATGTGTAACTACTTCGTCTGTCGCCAAATGGCCGTTTTGGACTTCGAAAATGAGAAAACAAGAACTAAGCTGATAAAACAAATGATATAAGCACACATCCCAACATTTTTAGCTGCTGTTTGTCTACCTAAAAATCGGGATTATCTTAAGAATTCGTTCTAAAGGACACTTGAATAAAATAAAATACTCAAACTTTCTGTTTATGTTTTACTTTTCAATATATATTTGTACGAAGTATTCAAGTATGGACATCGTTAAAGTCTTACATCATCTTAAGAATAAAATAAAAAGATTCTAAAGTGTTTTAATTGAGTTGCCAATACGCCGGATCTCCTTGTTTATCGTGATGACTGTTTCGTAAATGCACAAGTAAATTAACTTTCTGTATGAATGTTTTCGAGCAATTTTTGCATGAAAACGGCCTCTCTCCCGTATGCTTTCGATTGTGCCGCAGGAAATTCGTTTTAACGGTTGTTGTGTACTCGCAATGTGTGCATTTCAAGGTGTTTGTAACTGGGCCGACATTTCCGCCGCTGCTGGTCACCATTCCCGCGTTAACTGGTAATGTTACGCTCAATTTCGACTCGCCAGCACCATTTGGGGGCGTCTTAGGAATGGGAAGTCTTGAAAATAGTCCTCTGCCAAAACTTGTTCTTACGGTACTTCCGATGACGGTTTTTCTTCGATCTTCATTTGATGTCGTCACTCGCACTTTCTCTTTCGAATCACTTCTCCTTTCCGAAGATCTGCCAAATTCATTTTTAATACTCATTTTTCCATGAGATACTTTGTGGCTGGTACCATGTAGTACTTGAGAGCTGTTTGCCTTTTTCGGTATCATAACCATTGAGCCATTCAATGTTAATCGGCGGTCCAGTTCACGCGGGGATGTCATTCGGTTCTCAGCCAAATACATGTAAAAGTCGGTTTGACCTCTTGCCAAATCCAAGCTCTTTTTCCGATTGTTCATTTTGCGTGCATTTATCGAAGCTTCGCTGGACGGTGAGTAAATTACGTTCTCATCGTCTGAAATCGTTACCGCAGTAGCAGTGGTCGCCCTTGATGCTGTCGATTCGATGATCTTGGGAACAACACGCGAAACGCTGATTTCCGATCCAATTTTCAATATGCTATTGGAAAAACCGTTCGATTGATTGGAAAGATAATCTTCAGTCGTAGCAGATGTAATGTCGAACTCCTGGCATTTGCGCTTGGCTGGTGGACCGCTTGTTTCATTCAAAATACTATCACTCGATTTCATGTTTTTCGGTAATCCAATCAAAAATGAGTCATAAGATTCCATAAGGCTGTAAAAAGAAGAAAATACGAATTAGATTGAAATGCAATAACTTGAACTGAAGTCGATGGACATAAAATCTCTTCGGAAATTTATAAAAAAATCCAAATACAAATAAAAAAAATTCAATATAAAGACCTACCGATTATTCGAAATGGCAATAAAGTGAAGACGAAAATCTGCATCAAATTTCATGCCAGTATTTAGAAAGTGTTGCTTGATGCGTTCCAATGTCTCTTGAGTTTCATGAGCAAGACTCGTCGAAAATGAATGCAATTCATCTTGCCAACTTTTAGCCAAACGATTGATTCCCTCAGAATCAAAATTATTTCCGTTTGATATTTTTCCCGAAGTCATGCTGAATTCAAGCGTATTTTCATTTGAATTCAAACAACTTTCATCATTCAAATCGACTGGTTCCAATTTAATCTGGAAATCTTCGAAAAATTCAGACATTGTCAATTTCGTTTTCACTGGTACACGTATTCAAAAAATCTAAAACAATTTTGAGTTAACAAATCACAAATAAACTGTACACTTTCTAAAAATGAATATGAACAAAGAGCGTAAAATTTTTTTGTTCAATAATATCTTTGATGTTGAAATTTAGCAAATTATCTCGATAGAATCACAATCTTGACTGCTTCACACTTCGAACAGAACTGATTACTTTCGCTTTAGGTGCAGAGCCTTTTATCTGATATACGATCTAAGATGAAGCAAAATTGTGCTATGTGACCCTTTGATCTTAGGATCTTCTTCTAAGTTGAAGCCTTGATTTCAACCTAAAAATCAAACAGGCATTAAAAAATTACAGCAAGCTCAACGTACCTGTTTAAATATAACCATTACCTGAGCTTATGTACTTATTCACATTTGCCTGCAATTATCTGCTTGAAATTGCCTAAACTGAGTGCTAGGTCAAAAGTATCTTTTTCTCACCTTCGGTCATTTGTCGAATGTTTATTTATGTAGATCATTTTTAGGAATGTCCAAATTTTGGGCTTAAGATTTTCGGTGAAAAAAAGATACTTTTGACCTAGCACTCAGTTTAGGCAATTTCAAGCAGATAATTGCAGGCAAATGTGAATAAGTACATAAGCCCAGGTAATGGTTATATTTAAACAGGTACGTTGAGCTGGCTGTAATTTTTTAATGCCTGTTTGATTTTTAGGTTGAAATCAAGGCTTCAACGTAGAAGAAGATCCTAAGATCAAAGGGTCACATAGCACAATTTTGCTTCATCTTAGATCGTATATCAGATAAAAGGCTCTGCACCTAAAGCGAAAGTAATCAGTTCTGTTCGAAGTGTGAAGCAGTCAAGATTGTGATTCTATCGAGATAATTTGCTAAATTTCAACATCAAAGATATTATTGAACAAAAAAATTTTACGCTCTTTGTTCATATTCATTTTTAGAAAGTGTACAGTTTATTTGTGATTTGTTAACTCAAAATTGTTTTAGATTTTTTGAATACGTGTACCAGTGAAAACGAAATTGACAATGTCTGAATTTTTCGAAGATTTCCAGATTAAATTGGAACCAGTCGATTTGAATGATGAAAGTTGTTTGAATTCAAATGAAAATACGCTTGAATTCAGCATGACTTCGGGAAAAATATCAAACGGAAATAATTTTGATTCTGAGGGAATCAATCGTTTGGCTAAAAGTTGGCAAGATGAATTGCATTCATTTTCGACGAGTCTTGCTCATGAAACTCAAGAGACATTGGAACGCATCAAGCAACACTTTCTAAATACTGGCATGAAATTTGATGCAGATTTTCGTCTTCACTTTATTGCCATTTCGAATAATCGGTAGGTCTTTATATTGAATTTTTTTTATTTGTATTTGGATTTTTTTATAAATTTCCGAAGAGATTTTATGTCCATCGACTTCAGTTCAAGTTATTGCATTTCAATCTAATTCGTATTTTCTTCTTTTTACAGCCTTATGGAATCTTATGACTCATTTTTGATTGGATTACCGAAAAACATGAAATCGAGTGATAGTATTTTGAATGAAACAAGCGGTCCACCAGCCAAGCGCAAATGCCAGGAGTTCGACATTACATCTGCTACGACTGAAGATTATCTTTCCAATCAATCGAACGGTTTTTCCAATAGCATATTGAAAATTGGATCGGAAATCAGCGTTTCGCGTGTTGTTCCCAAGATCATCGAATCGACAGCATCAAGGGCGACCACTGCTACTGCGGTAACGATTTCAGACGATGAGAACGTAATTTACTCACCGTCCAGCGAAGCTTCGATAAATGCACGCAAAATGAACAATCGGAAAAAGAGCTTGGATTTGGCAAGAGGTCAAACCGACTTTTACATGTATTTGGCTGAGAACCGAATGACATCCCCGCGTGAACTGGACCGCCGATTAACATTGAATGGCTCAATGGTTATGATACCGAAAAAGGCAAACAGCTCTCAAGTACTACATGGTACCAGCCACAAAGTATCTCATGGAAAAATGAGTATTAAAAATGAATTTGGCAGATCTTCGGAAAGGAGAAGTGATTCGAAAGAGAAAGTGCGAGTGACGACATCAAATGAAGATCGAAGAAAAACCGTCATCGGAAGTACCGTAAGAACAAGTTTTGGCAGAGGACTATTTTCAAGACTTCCCATTCCTAAGACGCCCCCAAATGGTGCTGGCGAGTCGAAATTGAGCGTAACATTACCAGTTAACGCGGGAATGGTGACCAGCAGCGGCGGAAATGTCGGCCCAGTTACAAACACCTTGAAATGCACACATTGCGAGTACACAACAACCGTTAAAACGAATTTCCTGCGGCACAATCGAAAGCATACGGGAGAGAGGCCGTTTTCATGCAAAAATTGCTCGAAAACATTCATACAGAAAGTTAATTTACTTGTGCATTTACGAAACAGTCATCACGATAAACAAGGAGATCCGGCGTATTGGCAACTCAATTAAAACACTTTAGAATCTTTTTATTTTATTCTTAAGATGATGTAAGACTTTAACGATGTCCATACTTGAATACTTCGTACAAATATATATTGAAAAGTAAAACATAAACAGAAAGTTTGAGCATTTTATTTTATTCAAGTGTCCTTTAGAACGAATTCTTAAGATAATCCCGATTTTTAGGTAGACAAACAGCAGCTAAAAATGTTGGGATGTGTGCTTATATCATTTGTTTTATCAGCTTAGTTCTTGTTTTCTCATTTTCGAAGTCCAAAACGGCCATTTGGCGACAGACGAAGTAGTTACACATAAAATTGAATTCTGTCGTTGTTTGTGTGTTATGAATTTGAAATTCAATAATTAACGCTTAATTCATTCGGTGCATATATCAGCGTCATTCAGTTGGGACTTATAATAGCAAAAGAAATACGTTTCAACAAGTTTTGTGTTGAATCTTTCTAAAAAAGCGTTGCAAAAACTCCGTGAATTTTTAAAATAATTAATTCTGAAGGTAAGTGCAATCTTAAATCGTTTTCCTGGACAATTTTTCTTCGAAATGTAGGGTTGCGATGAAGTCAAAAATTTCTCAAGAAGAGTCATCAAAACTATTTTATTGTATTTGCTTGAACTTCGCTCCATTAAAATTAAATATTTTGTCTTATCGCATAGGCTTTTTGCTCATTTGAAGACGAAAATGGTGAATTATGATTGAGACGAAATGTGATAACGTAAAATCTGCACAATTTGGCAACAGATGGGGAGCATAACTCAACTCAAAAAATAATCTTTTATTAAAATGATCAAACTGGTTGTGGATCGTGCAAGTGTTTCAATCGATTTATATTTTTTGCACAATACATCAACTCTTGAAATACTTATGTAATAAATATATAACTCATTTGTATTGGATTTATGTTTATCTCTTATCGAATCATAATGCAACTTTGAGAATAAATCGCAGAAAATTTCAAGTCATCACGATGAGATCGAATTTCAAGTCATTACGCATCATGTAATTTAAATTTTAATATTAATAAAAAAAACACGAATGAACATCTCAGTTTCTAATTTTTACTTCAACAAACGTTCGCTGCTTTTGAATTGGTAATAACAATTACGAAATAGTTCACTCTGATCTGAGCTTTTATTTCATGCCAACGATAGATATGGTTCCACATTTATGTTATGTATAACTTTCGTTAAAAAGATAATGAGCATTCAAATTGATAAAAAAAACACAGATTAGAAAATCACAAATACTTCATCCAATTTAATGAAAAAATTTGAATTTTGACCACGAAAATCGAAAATTTTGTAGGAGAGGGAGTCTTAAACCTCATCAGAATGACTTGAAATTTGGTAAGACTTTTTTTTTCATAAAAAAATAATATCCTGAAAGTTTCATAATGATACAATGCGAACTAGACATAGTCCCCATACAAATTTTTCGTAATTTTATTGAAAAACAGCCCATTTATTGTTTCGACTCCACTAGAGCTACCCGAAAAAATTATCCGATTGGGCTGAAAACTAATAGGTTTCTATTCCTATTGAAGTTCAATGCGCGTGTAAATTTTCTGATCAATTCTAAAATCATTTTTTTGAGTTATTGTGGTAACAAATTTTTGCGTATAACGTACAACGGACAACGTACCACACACGGACAAAAAATTGTTTCGGGAATGGTTGCAATCGTTTTTTGAGAACACAGTGGCGTGTGCGGAAAAGTAAAAAACAAACACAAATTTAGTATAAATTCTATTCTGAACAGATATAAGCAAATATAATTCAATATCATTACAGCTAAAAACAAAAAATAACAACATTTATTTCAAAAAAATATGGAAAAAAGATATATCATTTAACAGAATACAAAATGTAACTAACTCATACTAAGATATTTTGAAGGCGTATGTATACAACCAACATTTTCCAGAATGAAATTCAATTTAATTCAATCTGTATAAATGATTGAAAAAGGTTGTGATAATTTGATCCGAAAATGGGGAAGTATTAACACATAAATTGATGTATTAATTTTGTTTACTATTAGGCCAGACGATATAAAAATCAAGTTCCAATATTTATATAAAAAGATTGTAAAAGCTTTCACTGGGAAAAAGTGCTGTTTTGTGTGTTCATTATTGAACTATTCATGCATTGTATACTTATGAATATACTTCTTGAATATAAAATCTCTTTTCATTTTGAGACTAAATTGAGTTCAAACAAATTGAAATGTGCAGTGTATTTCAGTCTTTGATTAGCCTTTCACAACTTCTCATCGAAAACCATGTCTCCGTTATTTTACGAATAGTGATCAGAAATACATTATGTTTGACATTAATGTTTAGTCTTAAGAGCTGGTGCATTGCAGAAGCAAATAATAGATATTTCACAAGTTTCAAATACTGGCCAAAATTAAGAAGTACCCAGAATTTCGAACTTTTACCGTGCTTGTAGAATACATGTTCTCCTTTCAATTTTCGTTTTTTAGCTGCATCATTTTGACAGATAGCACAGAAAACTTTCGCATGAACCATAACATCAATGATTCTAACCAAAAAATTGCTTAGATTTGTCTTTTGTATTAGAATAAAGATGTCGGACCGAATGAATCCATGAACCCTTTCAATCTGTCGATCAAATTAATTGATAGTTTTTGTTCTACCGACCGATCGATGTTGATTAGATAGAATAAAACCCCTTTTTTCGGTCTATGTTTCTGGTCAATACTTTATTTCAAAGAGATGCCGACGTTTCGAATCTAGATTGGATTCTTTCTCAAGGCTTGTGGGAGACAAATTTATACAGTCAATCAGTGAATTACCACGATCTAGTTAATAGTAGAATTCCCTACTTTTGACATAGTATCGATGCTGTCAGATGAATTTATCCCAATTAGATGCATCTAAAATAATATTTTTTTGCAAAAACATCAAATAGATGGCAATATTAACACTAATCGTTAGAATAGTGTAGTGAAAAGACATAATGAAATTGTGCACCAGATTCAGGCCGAAGTAAATTCAGTAGAACAAAGAATCGCGTGAAATTATTACAATTGCGAGCAAGTTACTATTATACAATCGATTTTGAGAATATTCCACGTCAATTTTATAGCTTTATTGGAATTTTCAAAGATATCATTTTCATCTTTGAACGATCCAAGAAAAATTGTTTCATCATCCCGAAGTTACATGTCAATTTATCGAGGTCAATTGACATTAAATGATCGCTTAGATCACGGAAGAAATTATCGATTAACGTCGAATCAATTTAAATAGATTGAAGAGACGAACATTACTTCATTGTTTTCGTTGTAAGTGATCAGTATTCAACTTTCAGAACGAATACGACAAACAAACGCAGAAATATAAAAAAAAAAATGCAAGAGATTGGAACGTTTCGACGAGTTTTACCTCAGGTGATTTCAACCCGTTTTTCGAAATGATGACCTTTCGATATATACATTTGAAATTCAAGATTTTTGGATAATTTAATTTGCAGTTCAATAATTGAGAATATATTTATTAAAATAAGGAAGAATTTAGTGATTTAAGAAACAAATATTAAGGCGAAAGAGAAGAAAAAATTGATTTTGAAATTAATAATGTTTGCTATTGAAATGTTTGTCAATCAATACAGATTTTAGCCACTGCAGTGAAATATTTAATAATTTTCAACCTGGGCGAATTTTCTGTATTCCCATCAATTGTAATTCCATCTCTTATTGGCGTAAGAAATAAACTAAATCCCGATGAAACGCTTGAGATAACCGCAGCGCAGACGTCATGGTTGTGTATGTTTTTTAAAAAGAATAGCAAGTTTCATTTAGCACATTCAGGAGTTAGTTGAAAGGAATTTCATCGCTTTATTCATCTTTCCGATTTTAATCAATTGTTTAACTTTTCTTTTCTTCTGTGTTTTGAATTCGATTCCGGAACGCAAATTAACCTCGGAAAGAGGTTTTTTATTTCATATCAATTTTTTTGCTTGATTGAATTTAAGGATAGATGGCACTTCCTATCCGCCGAAAGTACATCTTAAATTAATGGGAGGGGTGATTTCACGCGATATGATGTGTGATAACATCGATATTAACACTTCATAATGCTTTTCATTGCATCAAATTAATTCTATGTATTCATTTTATGTCAAGAGACTACTTGTCTTTGTTAGGTAGGACTCTAACACAAATTTTGCAAAGTGTGAAACCACGGACCATAACCCAATTTCGTTTATATTGCAAATAAACATATTTTATTCGCATTCGGGATGCTTCGGTCAATGTATGTGTGTTAAATATGCCAAAAGTGAAAATTTTACCTATTTTTATGCGACGTCGTGAACAAGATTTTTCCCAAATATGACATATATTGCATTTTTTGTCGCTTTTAGGGCTATTATCAGAAAAAAACATATTATAAAACTGTTATGCCATTTTTGGAGATATTTGGCCGAAGCCAAAATGGCCATCAGACAAGAAAGTGTCGGAACAAAAATTCCTATCTTTCGAATAGTTTTTAGTCCTGAAAGTATCTACTGGATTTTTTGAAATAAACAAAGATACCAAATCAACATAATGGAAATGTATAAATTTTTGAATTACATTTGGAAACCCCCATAACTTAGGTATGGGAAGGTCGATTATCAACTTCCATTGTTTTTTTTTTGGACTTACGGCCCAAGGGTTTTCCGAAGATACCCCACTTCTACGGATCGGACCTCTGTTTCAAAATTTTGAAATCACGTGTATGCATTGGCTTGTGACTCTTTCACTGGGGGTGTTTGCCTCACTCGCGTGGACTAGCGTCCACCGCGATTTAATTTTTTTTCTCTTCCCTGGCTAATTACTCATTTCTTTACTTTTTTATATTAATAATATGATCCAATCAAGAAGGAAGAGATAGATGGATACAAATTTAATATTCATCGTTGGCCACAACTTTTTCTCATCTTTGTGGCAAGAGGCGGATGCCACGTCTAAAAAAATCGAATGGTTTAGCGGCTATCCACAATTCGATCCAATTTTTGACTTCATCATAATTGAAGAAGTGCTGGTCAGCCAGGCCATGTATCAATCGGAAGAGATGATAATTGGAAGAAGCAACGTCTGGGCTATACGGCGGGTGGGGTAGGACATCCCGCGTGGATCATGTTGGGTTTTGCTCAATCATTTCCGATAACCTGTTCGGGATTTACATTAATCGGATTTTGTATGGGCTTGAAAGAGTCTGCTTCAATAACATATGTTGGTGCAATAAGGTAAATATCTAACGGTAAAATAGAGCATAATTGAACAAAATATATGACAGGCAAAATACATAAATTTAAAAAAGGAGAAGAAAAGGAATTGGTATTTGCAAACTGTAACCGTAATCATCTCGGCCATCACCCAATGCGGAATGAAAATATCGAATCTCAAATTTGATGGACACCCAGCTAATTTACCCGCATGTGAATTACTCGATGCAGAATTGAAAATCAATTTGAAAGTGCGGAATCGTTAATTCAAGCCATACATCCACAATCCCATCAACAAAGAAAGAATATACAATATATCATTTTGGAGCCATGTCATATGGAGAAACTGGTTCGAAACAGATGGGCATCGTGTAAGGTATTTTTTGATCGAAAAGACAATAAAATTGAATGGTGATTCATAGAGGAACTTCACAAATTCTCGTGTTCCAATGATTTTCGGACCCAAAGCTCACCAAAAAACATATGCAATGGCAACGCTACACGATGAATGTACGTCTCGCTGTTGAGACCTTCAGCGAATCCGTTGCAAGCTCCCTACAATTTCTGATGCAACATAATATCCCACAGTTCCAAGGTGCTCAGCCGACAATTGATTTCATTCGCAGAATGAATACGCTTTTTGACATTTTTAATTCTCGCCATTGCAACGAAAAAAATATTTTCAAACGAAGATTATCAATGGAAAATAAACGTGTCATCTCTCACTTCTTTGAAGAAACTATAGAGTGTTTCAAGACACTCAAGATTGAGCAATCTTTTTATAAGTATGTTGAGATTGAAGACCAGGACGGAGAAGAAGAAAAAGTGCAAAAAGTTAAGCCACAAAAAGTTAAAACAGCAAAAAAAGAAAGAATGGTCGATAGAATCGAAAAGGTACCGATACTTCATACTAGACATAGAGTTTCTTTCCGTGGATTCATCATCGATATGAAATCCTTAATGGCAATATTTGAAGAATATGTCGAAGACAAACAAATTATAAGCAACATTCCAACATACAATATCCTTCAAGATGCCATTGAGATGATGTTCGGTCGAATCAGAGCATATGGCGGTTTTAACAATAATCCAAACGTACAACAGCTGATGGGAGCCTTTCATAAGATTCAATGCAACATGCGAATGGATCTGTGGCAGCTTCATTGCAAATTTTCAAATTATACTATAAAAATGCATTCATAGATCACACCAACTTAACACTAATCGTTAACGTTGAAATTGAGATGACATCGCAGTTGTTGCGTTCACGTTGCGATTGACAAAATTCATCAATCATTTATGCGAGTGACAAAATTCACTCTCTTCTCCTCCGACCGTCACACAGTCAGCACGCAACTTGTACGTACAGCAGGAGGTTCATTTTTGTACGCGACCTAACTCAACAAATCAATCCAGAATTAAACCGACTTAGTCTTTTAAAAACTTAAAAGTGGCCTTTCATTTTAACATATCATCGAACACACATAAACTGATATCCCAACTTGAAAGCATCCCACATTGGTGACACCGACGTGATCATTAACAGGGAAATATTTTTAAGAATAAAAGGTGCTATCGTTCACATTTCCTTCATCGATTGGAATCTTTTACGAAAAGCAGCGACTCGGGAGTGGAACGGAAAACCAGTGACCAATTAAAACATAAAATTCAACAAAAATTAAATAAACGTAACGAAAAGCAAGTGTAAAAATTCAAACACACTATTTTTTTGGAGAACCACGAGCAAAATTACCTCGTCAACCGTGCATGTTGTGAGCAATTTTTTTGGAACCAACGTGAATTACGGTGCATCGAAAATTGTTGGTGGAATCAAGGCAATTCATGTGCGATTTCTTTGGGACCGCATGGTAACATCCAATTGGAGAAACGGTACATTGAAAAATTTTATTGACGCCACGTGTTAAAACGCATTTTTTTGGAGCACAAGCAAAATCACACTTTTCAAAACCACATGGTCGGACCGTTACACAGCAATAAAGCCAACAACAACGTTATTGAGCAAATCCACACGGCAATTTTCGCGATTTTAATTGAAACCAAGGACAGCATCAACCCCACAGTGTCCGATAATTGAATTTTGATTTTTTTTTCTCGAAGTTCTTTGGCTGATATTTCTCAACATGATTAACAACGATTCGGCACGATCCAAAGGTGGAGACGACCAAGCACAAACCGTTTCAGCAAACGTGAGTACCGTTGATACTTTGCCTACACACGAAATAAGTCGAATTACAATAAGGCCTCCGGCATTTTTAAAAAATGATCCTGATATTTTTTTTATTCAAATGGAAGCTCAATTCGTTAACGGGGGAATTACACGCGACAATCATGTTATTGCTTCTCTCGAACCACAATTTTTAACAATGGTTTCTGAATTGATTTGTAATCCACCAACTGAAAATAAATACGAAACTTTGAAAAATCGCTTAATTACAGAATATACAGCATCTGATCAAAAGAAATTAAAGGTTCTACTCAATGAAATCGAATTGGGCGACGACAAGCCATCTCATTTATTACGTAAAATGCGCGATTTAGCTCGAAATTCTTTATCCGACGATGCTTTAAAATCATTGTGGATTGATCGTTTGCCGGAAAACGTCAGAGCGGTGGTAGCTATTTCAAACGATAATTTGAATACATGCGCTACATTAGCGGATAAAGTCGTCGAATTAGCAACGCCAAATCAAATCAGTGAAGTTAAATACGATAATAATCAATTTTCTCTCACGCAATTAAAAGCTCAAATCGACGAATTAACAAATTCCATCCACGAATTACGCTCAAGACGTAATAAAGACCACATTGGTCACAAAAACCAAAACTCGAATAATAGAAATCAACGTTCACGTTCCAAATCTAACAGTAAAAAACCATATTGTCGTTTCCATTACAAGTTTGGCGCTATGGCTCGTAAATGCGAACAGCCTTGTCGATTTAAACAGAACGACAATAATTCCAACAACAAAGCGGAAAACTAAAAACCACTTCGCCTCCGGCGGCATGCGAAGTGGCCCCCAAACGCTCACGCCGCCTTTTCGTAACCGATCATTCTAATCATCGTAAATATCTAGTTGACACTGGTGCGGATTTCTCAGTTTTGCCAAAATGCTTATTTAAAAAATTAACTACGCCGGAAACCTATAGACTCTTTGCCGCAAATGGCACACCCATAGAAACTTTCGGTTATTTCACATGCACAGTCAATCTCGGACTACGACGCAATTTTACGTGGACATTTTTAATTGCTGATATTTCAAAGCCAATTCTCGGCGCCGATTTCCTCGACGAATTTGGTCTTCTAGTCGACATCAAAAATAAACAGCTAATCGATGCAAAAACTAATTTACGCACTAGATGCGTTTCGCATTTCACCCATTACGAACGAGTGAGCACAATCGACAATAGATCGAATTTTCATGATTTAATCAACGAATTCAAAGATCTCACTTTGCCTCCAACATTCAATAAGTGCAATAATTTGAAACAGAACTCAGTTAAACATCAAATTATTACAACTGGCCAACCTATTTATTCTCGCGCTCGTCGCCTCAATCCAGAAAAGCTAGCACAAGCCAAGAAAGATTTCCAAATGATGATTAACGCTGGCATATGCCAACCAAGCAAAAGTCCTTGGGCAAGCCCGCTTCACATGGTGAAGAAAAAGAATGGTCAATGGCGCCTTTGTGGCGATTATCGAAATCTGAATGCAATCACAACTCCCGACCGATACCCATTGCCTCATATTCAAGATTTCACGCATATTTTCGCAGAAAAAAATATTTTCTCAAAAATCGATCTCGCCAGTGCATACAACCAAATCCCAATTGCCGAAGAAGACAAAGAAAAGACAGCAATCATCACCCCTATCGGTCTTTTTGAATATAATGTCATGACATTCGGTTTGAGGAATGCCTCACAAACTTTTCAACGTTTTATGAACAGCATTTTCCATGACTTAGACTTCGTGGTCGTATACATTGATGACATTTGCATTGCTTCAAAAGACAGAGACGAACATCGTAAGCATTTACAAATCGTTTTAGAACGTCTGCGCAAAAAAAACATCAAAATCAATCTTGCCAAATGCGACTTTGGTCAAGAAAAAATCCTTTTCTTGGGCCACATCGTTTCAAAAGATGGCATTGCGCCGAATACAGAAAAAGTCGAAGCGATTTCCAATTTCAAAAAACCGGAAAAAGCACACGAGCTTCGCCGTTTCATCGCGTTTTTAAATTTCTATCGTCGTTTCTTGCCCAACGCTGCTCATGTTCAAGGCAAACTTCAATCATTAATCAAAGGCAACAAGAAAAAAGACAGTTCTCCTATAGTCTGGAATGATGACGCGGTAAAAGCATTCGAACAATGCAAATTAGGCATCACAAACGCTGCGCTTCTAGCTCACCCAATACAAAAGTCAAAATTAGCATTATATGTTGATGCAAGCAATTTTTCTATAGGTGCTGTCTTACACCAAAATTCAAATGGTCAATCACAACCACTAAGCTTTTATTCCAAACGCTTGACGGAAACGCAAAAGAATTATAGCACATATGATCGCGAACTTTTAGCAATTTTCCAAGCCGTAAAACACAATAAGTTCATGATCGAAGGACGTGAATGCATCGTGTATACGGATCATAAGCCTTTAACCTTCGCATTTCTCCAAAAGCCAGACAAGGCTTCACCACGTCAGTTGCGACAGTTGGATTTCATCGGTCAACTAACAACTGACATTCGCCACATTTCTGGTAAAGACAATATTATCGCCGATATGTTATCGCGAATCGAAGAAATCAGTACCAAAGAAATTAGTCTAGAACTTTTGGCACAGTCGCAAGCAGACGACGATGAATTACAATCTAACATCGACGGAAAAGCCAAACATTCGCTAACATTTAGCAAAATTGCCATTCCAAATTCAAATCTTCGCATTTACTGCGACACCTCAACCAGACAAATCCGTCCATACATCGTGAAAGCCTTGCGAAAACGAATTTTCAAATTTGTTCATGGTCTCTCCCATCCAGGAAAAAGAGCTTCAATGAAACTTTTAACTGAACGTTATGTTTGGCCAAGCATCAACTCAGATGTTTCTCAATGGACAAAACAGTGCATAGAGTGTCAAAAAAGTAAAATTCACCGACACAATAAAACCATTCTCGCCAATTTCAAAATTCCTGATGGCCGTTTTCAGCACATCAACATCGATTTAATTGGACCATTGCCAATGAACAAAAATTGAAAATTATCATTCAAATATTGTCTCACATGCATCGATCGTTTTTCACGCTGGCCAGTAGCGATACCAATTGAAAATATGACAGCCGAAACAGTAGCTGAAGCACTCCTTCAGGGGTGGATTCAACACTATGGCACACCAAAGTTCATCACTACCGATCAAGGAAGACAATTCGAGTCCATCCTATTTAAGGAATTAAATCGTTTACTTGGTTGCAAACACTTTCGTACCTCAGCATATCACCCTCAGGCAAACGGCATGATAGAACGAGTACATCGTACTCTTAAAACTGCCATAATGTGTCACAAAGATAAAGGCTGGTACGATTCATTACCGTTAATTTTATTAAGCCTTCGCACTACATTCAAACCAGACCTGTATGCTTCACCAGCAGAAATATTATATGGCACGACATTAAAATTACCAGGAGATTTCATTGATAAAAAAACAATTAATTACTCATCAGATTTTATCAACAATCTCAGAAATATTATGAGTCAAGTAAAAACTACTGTCGCGTCAAATCATTCAAACAACGATCATTTCGTTCAAAAAGAAATTTTGAATTGTTCGCATGTATTTTTGCGCGATGATTCAGTAAGAGCTCCATTTAAACAGCCCTATGATGGCCCATTTGAAGTAATTAAACGTAGAGAAAAAAATTTCGACATTAAAGTGAATGGCAGAGTAGTAACGGTAACCATTGATCGACTGAAAGCAGCATTTTTAAACAATGAATTGTTAAATGAAAACAAAACCAAAAATATTGTTAACCAAAATAATTAGGTTAAGGATAATTCATCCATTGAAAAAAATGATTCGAACATTTCAAATGATTCAAAAAGTTCAAGTAATATTAACAATGAACCCATAGAAGTTAAAACACGATATGGAAGATTGATAAAAAACCCAATCGTTTTGTAACTTTTGCATCGTGATCCTGGCTGATCACTGGTGGGGGAGTATGTGGCAGCTTCATTGCAAATTGTCAAATTATACTATAAGAATGCATTCATAGATCACAACCAACTTAACACTAATCGTTAACCTTGAAATTGAGATGACATCGCAGTTGTTGCGTTCACGTTGCGAGTGACAAAATTCATCAATCATTTATGCGAGTGACAAAATTCACTCTCTTCTCCTCCGACCGTCACACAGTCAGCACGCAACTTGTACGTACAGCAGGAGGTTCATTTTTGTACGCGACCTAACTCAACAAATCAATCCAGAATTAAACCGACTTAGTCTTTTAAAAACTTAAAAGTGGCCTTTCATTTTAACATATCATCGAACACACATAAACTGATATCCCAACTTGAAAGCATCCCACAGATCTTTCACCGAACAGCAACTGTAGAATGTTCGATATGCACTTGCCTGACAATTTATTTTATTCAAACATTTACTTTGTCTCGTCAAAACGGGCAAGAATTACAATGAATGAACAAGCGTACGAAACCCAGAAAGAATCTATCCTGGAATTGGTCAATGGCCCCGTGATAGAATCGGTCGACGAGGTCGATAATCGCGATAATGCCGATAATATTGGATGGCACTTCACACTTTATGAACACATACATAGCATCTCAAATTGAGCAAAAAATAATGAAAAGCAAACATTTCAATTGCAATGATTGCCGCCTGGTTTTCGACGAGAACGAAAAAACTGAATCAATCGATTCATATTTTTTCAAATATATACCATGCAGAAGCACCATTGATGTATGTAAAGCGGCAGAGAAATTTTTCAAACTTTATGACGTCCAGGAGCCGAACCCCCGTTACGATTTCAAAGTGCTATATTGCCTCATTTTTCGATCAATGAATTTTGTCACTTTGTCAACTCTCCTATTCATTGATGATTTGACAGCTGATATTGCTTTACAGTGCCATCCATACAATATATGGTGAGTGCGGCGAACATGATGTTCTCGTATATGTGAAAATTCATATAAATCAAAACAAATTTCGAAATTTTCTTCTTCTTCTTGTATATATCGCAGACTTTGTGCGCTGATAAATAAATATATTGATGAATGAAAAATGCTATGTGAATTAACCGGAAGCAGTAGACAAAATGTACAAATTACATCTCTCGCATTTTTTGAACGACAGAGAAATATCACTTTATGTTGTGAGTACATGGACATGCACAAATGCACACTTGGTGATCCAGGGGGCGCCACTGCCAATCAAGATCCAAGCAAATACATGTAGCAGTTTGAATGCAATGCCGAACACAAGTATCAATTCATCAAATGTAATGTCGGCATGTATATTGGCACAAGAGCGACACAAATAGCCACACAAAAAACCTTCGAAAATCAAGATGATTTTTTCCGAGAAAAGTTAAATCGCTTGGTCAATTTCAAAGGTCAATAGATTTTCAGTCAATATTTCAGAGACAATGCGCAATATTTGGAAGAATCATCAACCGCACCAACATTCTTGGCGTGATGGCCGAAGTCCAGAATATGCCGTCATAAAAATTCCATATTAAAGTCAATCCATCCAGTGTTCACCTATTAGGCATTCAGATTTCATCACTATTGATCGTTATCATCAATTAAAACTCCAGGTATTATTATGTTCCAAAAAAATAAATACAAAAAGGAAAAAATATTCTAATATATTAGCTTGAATCTTTCTCCTTCATAATTTTGGTGAACAAACATATCTATAACAATAAAATTCATTTTATCAGGTTTCATTTCAATCAATTAAGGTAAGTGTAGCCGGTGTAGCCTTTCCGTGCAAACTTTTATGATGTGACGTTGCGAATAGTATTACCTTTCAATTGAAATCATCAACATTTGTTGTTTTTATGATAGTTTTTGTGCAGAATATTGGATTAACCAATAAATATCAAAATATAATTAATTAATAAATAAAATAGCTATCTGACTATATGTTTGCACATTATTAATACAAAATTCGCGAATACAAACGACTGTCGCCGGCTCTCAATGTCAATCAAAACGAATGAAATGGTTCGTGAGTGTCGATCTAGTCGATCTCTCTTGCGAACAACTGCTCTTCCAGTTCAATGGCAATACTACATGCTCTTGCGACTTTGTACGACAACGTTTATGCATGATGGAAAACACGGAAAACACTGCGAATGGGCAATCTAACTTAAATGATTTGTTATTGAAATGTGCAAATTTGAACTTGAATTTGAGGTTATGTTCTTTGTGATGCATGACGTTTGAGGCGATAGTTCCAATGATGGCGCCACCAATGAGTGTCGTCGACTCTGCCGAAACAAAATGTACTGTCATAATACGGTGTTGGCAAGAACTGTTTGCCAATCGATTTTCCATGGTTGAACTACTTGTTGAGTAGCCGATTTACACGCAAGGAACGAAATAATCGATTTTCTCAAACTTTGCTTAAGTTGACAATGGTTAGAGTGCAAAATGATCTCATTTTTCTGTTTGCTGATCTCATTCATTTCATAATATTTAAAAATGATTCATAGTTAACAAAATCGTATTCAGTTGTAATCAAATAATATTCAGAAAGGTATATCAACAATTTTGCAATTTCAAATATTGAATTTCTCTTTGAAACAAAAATACCTTTTCTAATGTCGAAACCATTGTAATTTATGAACTCAGCTTTAGACATTCTTTCCAATTCAATGATATTAGGTGCTTCAAATAACTCTAAATGATTTGAGGAGAAAGTAGATTCAATTTGTTTGATTCTTCGTCCATGAAATATACGATCAGTGAAAATTACTTCAGTCGTGCACATGTGCTGTTGAACCCGATAAGTGATAGTTTTTGTTATATTAATAAGATTCTGCGATTTGGGACCCATCGCTTCAATTATACGCACATAATGTGTCATGAAATGATGTTTTGGAATTAACAGGATCTCGAAAACTGATTGTATTTTGCTCAAATGTACATTGGTCCAATATTTTAGTTGTTGTAAATCTGTGTCATCAATTCTTGTTGAATATACAATTAGGACAATGTGCAGTAAGGATTCAACGCAAATCCAAACTCGCTTCAGTTCAATCTGATTCCGATCATGGTGAAAAATGAATGGCATGTGCTGTAGGAGACAAAGCATTTGCGAAGCATTTTGACCTATTGAGCGTTTATTCAGTCCGATTTTGGATGGAAGATTTTTTCTATTTTGCCTGCCATAGTCGAAATGTTGAATTTTATCGTTGATTTGATCTTCAGATAAATGGTCTTACGTACGTAAAACTAACTTTTCCGCACATACTATTATAAATTTGTTTACAACTGAAGAAATCGAAGATGCTCGTGAATGTTTGTTTCTTTTTAAGTGTTTTCATAAATCATGAAGTTTTGAAGTGCACAAAATTCAGTTACCACTTTAAAAGAAACACACAGTCTCTCGAACCGCTTCGATTGGTTTAGTTTCACCTGAGTC
This sequence comes from Obolodiplosis robiniae, assembly GCA_028476595.1. Classification (NCBI taxonomy): domain Eukaryota; kingdom Metazoa; phylum Arthropoda; class Insecta; order Diptera; family Cecidomyiidae; genus Obolodiplosis; species Obolodiplosis robiniae. Next base: position 41,885,547 of record CM052015.1, read on the forward strand.
ATTTTGATTCTCAGCTACAAATTTATAAAGAATGTTGCGAATGTGAACGTAAAAACATCACTTTACTATTGTTTCAGCGGCGAACAACATCCGTACAAAACCTTCAAACAAAGAAAAAATTGACAAGTCACATACAAATACATTGCAATTGTTGGAGACGGTTGGTTTCCGTACTGAGCTGTGTGCGTACGCGTGCTTTGGCGCGGATATCTTACGGTAGCGAACCGTCCTCAAATATTGCATTGTATTTGTCAATTGTCAACATTTTCGATGCATGTTGAGAGTAAACAGTAGTTTTTGCGAATTTTATGAATTCATCGTTTGTACGTACTAGTGAAACGCGAGACTTTTCACAAAGAAATCGGTCACAGGAGAACTTGAAGCAAATGTAAATATTGCGCGTGGCAAATCTACATGTAGATATGGCGCGACTTAATTATGTAAATGTTTATTTAACATAAGCGTTCCTTTCGATTATACATGGCTGGAATCAATTTATTCCAGTTTGAAGACTTCGATATTTATACACAGATTCACTTGTGTATAAGGTTGACTCTTTAACTCATGATTTTTTTGCATACAAATTACAAACTATTCTTTTTTCGTCAATCGGCGGCAGAATAATGTATGCAATTGCTGCCAACATAAAGAAAATCGCACCTCGTTTATTCTATAAGGTAGAAATATAAAAAAAAAAATTAAATCGACGTTCGATATTCCCAAAATGTTGCTCAAAGTATAAATGCCCAAGACGAGGATAACTCTTAGAAACAGATCGATAGAATGCGAAATGGTAACATAAATGCCAAGTAATTCAAAAACATCACCAAGAATCTGAAGCCATCCTATGAATAAATCGATAAATAACCATTTTAAATGAATCATCTAAATTAGCCAACCTATTAAAAGTCCTTCGGTTCGCAAACTGCAACAGCAGGAGTGGAGCATCTTTTCAACAGTCTAAATACCAAGTACAATACAAAAATTGTTTGGACCGATCGCTATATTTTGCGGAAAAGTAAAAACATACAGCGAATACAAGAAACGGGACATGTAGTGGACGAACACAAGTTTGAATTAGTCTTATTGCGTTGACACTTTACATCTTTATTCCGAGAAAATCTTCTCCCAACTTCTGTATATGATTTCAAAATAATGGAGTGTTTTTTGGCCACGTGACCAAATTAAGGCACTGGATTTGCATCAGATTATAGCTAATGCAATGACCATATTGAATTTTAGTAAATACTCGTCGATTATGTCCACACAATTCCATTTCATAATGAAGAGCGGAGCAAATGATTCTCCGTTTCATTTTGCGTTCTTTTGCACGCTTTCAGTTTATACGCTGTGTAGAATTGTACGAATATACCGGTATGTATTCTCTTATGCGGCATCATTCCAATACTTATGCATCAACACAACAGCGGCGACCAATCGCTGTCAAATTCCGTCACTGCGAATTGTTCTAAATACATTTGTTGTGTTTATTTCATGTGAATCAGTCGCAATCGCAGACGGATGGAATTTTTTCGTTTTGATACATAAATTTATTGTGTTGATTTTTCGTTAGCCGAAATTTATGAAAAAATTAATTAATAGTGTTTTGTTGATAGAACAGTTTGAGTTTTCCATACTTCAATAAAGATTAACAAATAAGATATAGTGCCGAAAATCGACTAATTCTTCAAAAAGAAAAAGAGGAATAGTCTTCCTACTTTGAATTGAATGTTAAAAATTACATGCAGTGAAGGTTTTTGAATTCTAACGATAGTTGAACAAAAGTTTTTATTAACTATAACCGATTGAATTCGGGTAAGTTTTGTCTTGTAAGAATTTGTATTGAATAACAACCCCATTTTAGTTTGCATGTCCATTGCTTTTGCTTTTTGTTCGCTTATTGATACGAACATCCGGCTGGTTGCGAAATTGCATTGAACAAATTAATGTTGAATCATTCGAGAATATCTAAGATTTAAGAAAAATCGTGGGACATTTAAATCAATTGCTCGAGACTATATAAAGTGATTTTTATTCTTAATTTTTCATTTCATTCCAAAAAGCGATTTGTTTTGACGTATGTACCTCGATGAACCTTTGACATATTGGTTTAGAATGGGTGCATCTAAAAACGTCCGTTAATTCAGTTGAATTTCAAATGATATTAGAAATGTAATATTCTAATAATGTTATGATAATAATATCATCAAATTTAAATATATGAGTGAAGCAACCTTAATTAAAACAAACATAAGAAATCACAATTCGTTTTCAATTTATTTATTTGACACTGGCATTTACATTGTCATTCATTTACTTTAACGTTAGACGCACCCATTCTTTGGACTATAGAGGTTAATCGAAAGTACATACTAGTTAACGCAAAGTATATACCTACCGAGTGAATTAACCGGTTAATTGTCAAACTCTGATCCAAATCCTTAAGGTCACAGATTCGCTTCCATAGCCGAGTCATATGATTCATCGCCACTTGTTTTCGGTTGGCTTATCATTCAAAAAAACACGGTAACGATTATCAAGAAATAGTGCGGACAGCAGCGTTGCATTTTCATTAACATTTTTTTCTATTTCCGCCATACGAGTAATCAAATTGTTCGTGAATTCATGCGATGACTTTTTACCCAATTTCGATTCAAGGTCGACTCAATCAGCGTAAAAATCCGAAAGAGTTTCCTGGACAGACTGAATATTTACGGTGAACTGATAGCAGACAAACAAAATCGTTCCCATTGTGATTCATCTATTTTCAGATCATTATTTGTTAATCCAAGCGTATTGATAAACTCTTTCAAATTCAATAGTCGGTCGATCTGGAAAAGTTGAATTACCATCTTTTCCATTACTTTTGAAACTAATTTAACAAACAAACTCATAACATTAGTTGATTAATTACCATGGCATATTTTCCGCTCCATCGTGTGTCATTATCCAGAGGCGGGAATTGGAGGCCTTTTCCTCTAATTGCACGAATAATTTTTGGTGTTCGCAATTTCTTAATAATAAATCGGCATTTTTCTATTAAATCTGTCGTTTCCTTACTATCACTCAGGGCGTCTTTGATAGCAAGCTGGAATGTATTGGCACCACATGATAAACTGATAATATGCTCAGGAACAAAGTCAACGTTGAAAAGCTCGGATTCCGTTTCTTTGAGTATTTCATCAAAAAAGTCAGCCTCAACTTCCTCTAGTGTCCATGCTGTATGAATTTCATCCGCCAACTCTTCAGCCAAGCCATTCATGATTTTAGCTGAAAGCAGCACATTTGCTCCATTGTCGGTTGTTATCGAGTATGTTTGCCGCAGTGCTATTCCAAACTCTTCCAACACGTGTTTCACTTCACTGCCAAGATTTTTTCCAGTGTGTTGACTTGTTAAATTAATCATTTTTAGTGTACGAACCACAATTTTGGAATCCTTCACATGTTGGATATTCACACCCAATATGCCACGGTTGTGTTTTGTAGCAATATCCATTTGCAATGAAATGATCAGGTTCTTTGTTTCTTCGATAATTATTGTCTTTATTTCATCGCGAATCGATCTCATATGCTCCTTGACTATTGGAATTGTAATGCATTCTCGTTTTCCTTGTGTTTTTCAATTTGAGCCAGAGAATTAACCAACAATTTGCGAAAACCTTAGTCATTGACAATCGAAAAAGGTCGACCATTCACGGTGATCATTTCGACAGAAACATCCAACAGATTCTTATAAGGAATCGCACTACTATATTTGTTTTCACCGATTGTTTTTGAGAAATCTTTGTGGCACAATTTCACATGTCGTTTCAAATTCGATGGACGTTTTCCTTTTATCTTTTTTCCACATTTAATTGCATTTGTCAACAATAAACACCGACTGTGGTCCTCTTCTTCTTCATAATCGAAAATATCCCCAAAAAGTTTTGCTGTTTCTGCAGCAGAAATTAATGTTGATGCAGCCATTCTAACGTTTTATTTCGAATCTAGGATCATCAGTTGACAGATTAAATGTCTATAATGCCTCTTTGCACGAGCACTTAGCGCCCAACAGAAGAATATAGCGAACAACATCAATAAATCAATGTATCTATCTTACTTACACAGTGACACAAATATTAATACTTTTAAAACAATTCCCTACAAATACACGCGAAAGAGCATTCTATGCGCGTCTGTTTTGCGTATTTTCTTGAATAACGATCTCAATTTGTTGAAGTAAGAAAGAAAACTATTTACTCTCTCTCTTGCTGTGTCTTTGCCTGTCAGTTCAGATGAAAATTGAATTTCACAATTTAGTTCGTTTGCAAAAAAGTGTTTTAACGGTCGTTTAAAAATGTATGTCGCGTGCATTCTAACCGAATCGAAAGTAAAGGTGGTGATTCCCATCTCATGATTTGCATCGTTGGATATTATTCAAATATTCAACATTGGTAAAGTTCGTGGCAAAGTTCACAAGATTTTTTATTTCAAAGATAAAACAATCGACCCAAATTTCCGCCTTCCCGTTCGAAGTGATTTCGACGAATTATTTTGGATAGTGACGATGAAGACTTTGTGCCACATGTGCCTGTGTCATGCCCAATCAAAGATGAAATCGAAAACGGAGACGAGATACAAATGACAACGAACATCCAGAAATAAATATAGGCTCGTCTACATCATCATCGCAAACGGTTGGAATCAATGGAGCCGACAAACACGTTTCATCCAATGCAATTGATGGTACGAGCTCTCAAAGTGCTGGCTGCATATCCACATCAAATGGTCGTCAAAACAATGACTCATCGAATCCAATTGCAATTGCCAGTAAAAGTTCTCAAATTGCAAGTATCATACGCACATCACAAGCAGCTGAAACAAATGCTGTTTCAAGAAATGGAATTACAAATTCGATGTTCGATCCGGTTGCGGGCTATTTGAACGTGGTCACCGATGTGAGTTTAAATCTATGATTGCATTGCTTTTTTTTATTGAAAATGTGCTTGCATTTAACAGGACAAATATGATCGATACTTTCCAAGTGCAGATGTTACATTCACCAATTCGATTTACACATTGCTCGAATATTACAACAACAAAGAGAAAACTGCTCATCACGGTGTTATTTATGATTTGAAATACATAAATTTATGGATACGTTGCCATGGCTGAAATGGAACCCCCCTGGATTTTCATACTCCGAAAATGATCTTGGCCAAAGGTAATAATTCAACCGATATGTTAATTTCCATTGCTATTCTTTTATTTTTTTTTTTCTTTGACAGAATTATTTGGTGTTCATGTTAACGGGAATAAGGATCGGATCGTGTTTTTCGAAAAACAAGTCGAAAAGTGTTTGGAAACGCTTCAAGAAAAACTTTTTTATCAGCAAATGAAGCGACATTGAATGTCGATTTTTTGTGTTAATCAAAATAAAGACTTGATAAAAATAACGATGCAATTTTTTCAAGATTTTCAAATAAATGTGAACAAAAACACAATACGGTGTTGCTCATAAAACGATCGTATTTCATTCGTTGTTAGGTGTATTGCATAACAGTGTTAGTTTGTCTCTTCTTTTGTTTTTAATTCTTTCTTTTTCTTATTCGCATCGCACATAAACTGTAAGATTATAAACGCACAGTGTAAGAACCTGTATTATATTGCTGTGCGTTGCTTGCTCGTGTGCGCCCATCGCACACGACATTGTATGCGTTTCGTTTCTCATACCGCAAACTCAGTGCGATATTTCGTCCCTGATAAATATATCCCTATGCCCACACAACAAAATCCTTCTGAATTGATTCAATCCTATCTGAATGTATTCTATGATATGGCTGCCAAACTATACTAGCATATTCAAGTTTTGACCTAACTAGTGCACAATACAACATTTTCGCTGAGTCGATTGTAAATTTATTCTTTAGTATTCGTTTGATGAAGCCCATTGCTCCATGTGCACTGGCAGTGATCGCATCAATGTGACTGATAAATGTTAGCCTTGTGTCGCATATCACGCCTAAATCTCTGTGCAGATTTAGCCTTTCAAATGCAGAGGATTTGTGTATTGAAACTCAAAAAAAATTAGCGCTGCAGCTTGCTTGTCAGTTGGCAAACTGCAGAACTATTAATGATGCTTATGGAGACGGACACAAAAAATTTGCAACTTGTTCAGAAAATTATTAATAAAATTGACTAAAACAACAAAAAATAATATATACGTATTAATTATTTCAATAATTATTGTCACAAATTCTTTCAGATAAAAAATAAAAATAAATCTCAGGCAAGTATGAACGCTCCATGTGCTCTAACTGCTCAACGTACTAGACTATCGAATAGTTGTCACATTTCCAAATGGTCTTTAGCTGTCATTATCGTTGTTTGGTTTGTTAGCAGATGTATGTTTTATCGCTTCAAATAAAAAACGATTTGCCCGATTTGCATTGAATATTTAATACAAATTATACTTGATATTTTGTGCTGAATGAGGAAATAAAAGTGAGTAAATAAAACGCAAGTGTTTTATTTGAAGTCACAATAAGAACTGGTTGTGCATTGGCAAATGCCTTTATTTATAATAAGCAAAAGAACGCAACGTGATACATTGGAAATGTGATATGCAATTTTGTTGTTATATCAAGTCACTCTCTTGTTTGATAAATTTTTAATTTCTTCGAACATTCTGATTTAATGGATAACAAAATTAGCAGTGAACAATACAAAAACAGTAAAATCTTATTCTCAAACTCTCGGTGGTCCGTTGTAGCGCTTCTTTATTGCCTTCTTATAATGCATGACGGCGCAGGCTATAATCTTTATAATTTCGCAAGCGATGAGGCAATATGATGCCAGTTGTATTTTCTCGTTGACAATTAGCTGATTGTGTGTGTCGCGCGCTTCGCCAATGATAATGTTATTGTTCATATGACCACTCGTATCGACCGTCTTTGACTCGCTCTCTATTTCTTCCGATGACGTGAACCAACCCATATTGAATGTTGTGTTTGAATCGATTTATTATCGGTTTAACTGAACAATTGTGACTGAGGTTTATTGCTGTGGTGACATGGATATTTACACCAAGAAAATCTTAACACTAAGCATTAATTGTTGAATTGCTGACTGCGTATACCTGCATCAAGCAAAAAAAAAGGAAAGAAACAAAAAAAGAGGATGTTATGTCATTTTATGCAAACCCATTTCGGTTGCGAATTTCAAAGTTTTTTCTCCGGTTAATGCCTTTGTCAGCAGATCAGCTGTGTTGTCGTGTGTTGACACATAATGCAACCTGATCAGCTTTTTAGCTATTTGTTGCCTTGTATGATGATATCTGACATCTATGTGCTTTGTTCGTTCACGAAAAGCCTCTTTTTCACCGATCTTAATTGAGATTCAATTATCTTCGTATATGGGTACTGTTGATACGAATGATGGTGTTAATTCGTTTATGAATTGCTGTATCCATAAACTTTCTCTTACAGTCGATGAAAGAGCAATATACTCAGCCTCGGTCGAGGAGAGTGCAACTATACTCTGTCGTTGGCTTTTCCAGCTGATGGCTGCTCCACACAATTTGAATACAAAGCCCGTGCAGGAGCGGCGCCTATCGATATCGGGCGCCCAGTCAGCATCAGAAAAACCATAAAGATCACACTCGTCACCCGTTTTTTGATAACACAGTTTTAGGTTTTTTGTACCCTTTAGATACCGAATGATGCGTAGCACTGCGTCCCAATTTTGTTCACAGTGTTTACTGTTGAAGCGACTGACGTCGTTTACCGAAAAAGCGATGTCTGGCCTGGTACCCTGTGCAATATATAGCAAACTACCAACTGTCTCTTGGTAAGGTACATGGCCCGTAATATCATTTTTATCGTCGATCATTCTCACTGATAATTTAATGTTCGGATCACTGGGTGTTTTGGCAACCCTTTCATTCACTTGATTGAACCGTTTGATCACTTCTTCAATGTATTTCGTTTGATCGACTTCAATTTTTTCGCTGTACTGATTTATTTTTAAACCGATGCATTCCGTAGCATGACCAATGTCTTTCATATTAAAATGTTTATTCAATTGACTTTTAATTTCACTCAGGTCATCTCTCGATTTGTAAAAAATTAGTATGTCATCAACATACACCGCGATTACCAACACTTTGTCTTTACTGTAGAAAATACATGGGTCGAGGCTCGATTTAATAAGTCCAAATTTTACTAGTGCATCACTTAATTTGACATTCCACTGTCGCCCGGCCTGCTTCAAACCATAAATGGCTTTATTTAGTTTGCAAACTTGATTCGTACCATCATTATATGCATCAGGCTGTTGCATATATATGGTTTCATCCAAATCACTTTGTAGAAATGCCGTGATGGCATCCATTTGATGGATTTTCAAGTTTAGTTGAGCAGTTATTCCAAACATTATACGAAGTGTAGTGGTACGCACGACTGGACTGAAAGTGTCATCATAATCGATTCCATGCCTTTGCGAAAAGCCTTTCGCCACTAGACGGGCCTTGAAACGCCTTTCATTTGCGTTTTCCTTCAGTTTGAAAACCCATCGTGACTTAATAGCTTTTCGATCCGGTGGTAATTGCGTTAACGACCACGTTTTGTTTATACGGTGAGAATTCATTTCCTCGTCCATCGCCCTTTTCCAATCTTCGGCGTTTTGGCTTTCGAATGCCTGCTCAACAGTTACAGGTTCGGCCAAAAAGGCTGACCATGCGACTTGAAGACGTTCAATAGGTCGACGCGTTCTCGGTTGTGGTCGTTCTGTGTTCACGGTTTCCACATTTGCTCGTGTTTGGTATGTTGGATCATTTCTCGTATCATCTGCCTCAACAGATGTCTCATGCATTGTTTCTTCGATGTCATGTTCAGCTACATCACCTAAAGCACTCCCCGTAAGAGTTTGTTCCGAATCAATCGCACTTTCAAAGCTCTCATTTTGATCATCGACCACCCCAGTGTCAGTATCCAAAAAATCTTTTACACTCTCTTCGTCGGTGTCATGTTCAACATTGAGTGTGTCGGTCACATTGTCATAAAAACGAACGTCGCGACTTATAGTGAGCCTGCGTGTATCTCGATCGATACAACGATAGCCTTTCCTATCGTCATCATGCCCAACAAAAATCATTTCTTTCGCATTGGCATCCCACTTTCGACGTCTTTGCTTTTGAACATGCACCATGACTTTTGATCCAAAGATTTTTAATTCGGATACATCAATCTTGGTGTCATAAAAAACTTCATCAGGCGTCTTATCCTTTAGCACAGAATTTATGGAATGATAAGCAATGTAAGCGGCCATGTTAATTGCCTCGGCCCAATATGATTTTGGTAATTGAGCGTCAAAAATCATGCACTTGGCCTTTTCTTTAAGCGTTCTGTTCATTCTTTCGGACACACCATCAATTCCGGTGTATATGGTGTTGCGAATTGATGTCGTATACCATGGTCCCGGCAATACTTTTCAAAAAGATCAGAGCAATATTCACGGATAATCTTGATTTGACTGTCTGTTTGTTTTTCTATCATGGTACGGAAAGCTTTGAACTCGTCAAAAGTTTCAGACTTATGTCGCAGAAATCTCACCCATACTTTGCGCGAAAAATCATCAATAAACGTTAGACAATAACGTTTTCCACTAATTGAAGCCGTCTCCATTGGCCCCATGATATCCGTGTGTATGATCTCGAGTTTCTCTTTTGACTTTGTTGTACTCAATGTAAACGGTAAGCGTGTGCTTTTTGCTCTTGCACAAATCATACATGCGCGAGCCAAATTTTCATCACGTGAAAAAATAATGCCATTAATGTTTGAACGCATTTTTTGCATTGTCTGAAGGTTCATATGACCCAACCGGCGATGCCACGTGATGGCACTATCGCGATTGTCAGCTGCAAGTAAGCACATATTTTTTGCTTTATTGCCAATTTTGTAAACTCCGTTGGTTGGTTTAACGAACACGATCACTTCACCTTTTGAGTTAGTAATTGTGCAACCGTTTTTATTGAAATTTACGTTATTGTCTTTCTGGCATATTTTGTATACAGAAAGTAAGTTTGCAGCAATGTCAGGCACATGTAAAACACTATCAACTGAAATGCACATATCATTTAGTTCAATTGATACATCACCACATTTTTTCACGTTCATTTTTTCATTGTTCGCACTCATAATACTGCTGATCTCAGACGGTTTTGAATTTCGCATTCCTTTATCGCTCTTTATCATGTGGCAGCCGGCACCAGAGTCGATATACCAACTATCGTCGTTTGCTGCGATGTCACTTTTACACATTAGAGCTATAAAGGCTGCTTTCTTCGAATCGTCTTTTTTGCCACCTTTTTTTTCATTTTTTGACTTGTCAGCCTTATTATTTTTTGTATCTTTACTGTCACACACGTTACTTAAGTGCGATATCGATCCACACGTATAACATTTTTTTTTATGGAATTTCTTTTTCTTATTTTTGTTAAAAAAAGGCACTTGTTTCACCACTATTCGAAGCTTGCATATCTAGCAATTTTGTAGTAACCAATTCGGCGGTTATTTGTTCGTTGTTGGTTTCAATTCCCATTATTAATGGACGAAAGTCTTCGGTCAATCCCGCTAACATGATAGCACCCAGCCATTCACCTGTTAGATTGAATCCTATTCCGATCAATTTATTCGACGTTGACTTGATCTTTCCGATATAATCGTTCATGTTATCAGAATCTTCAAGTCGAATGGAAATAAGTTCACGCAACAACGTAACTTACGCGATAAACCACGATCTTCAAACAGAGTTTTTAACACATTCCAAATTTCCAATGCACTCGTTGCTGATGATATATGCGCGTATATACTAGGCTCTACACTCAGTGCCAATAATCCTTTGGCTTTAGCCAATTTCGCAATATCAGTCATTGTTGCCACATTTGGCGTAAGGGTATCAACCGGTGTGAGTGCTTCGATTAGTCCCTCATAATCAATCAAATTTTTGACCGCGAACTTCCAGACATGATAGTTGTCCGATCCGGTCAATTTTATGATGTTGAGTTCTTTACCCATTTTTTACAAAGCACGAAAAACAAACGATACAAGAATAATTAAACTTTACACCGAACTTCGCTTTGCTACCAACTTGATATTTTGTGCTGAATGGGGAAATAAAAGTGAGTAAATAAAACGCAAGTGTTTTATTTGAAGTCACAATAAGAACTGGTTGTGCATTGGCAAATGCCTTTATTTATAATAAGCAAAAGAACGCAACGTGATACATTGGAAATGTGATATGCAATTTTGTTGTTATTTCAAGTATTATTATAAAATGTTTCAAGAAACCACATTCGAAATTCCTGCGTTTGCGCCGACTTTGTCAGATTTCAGCAATCACTATTGATTACTATCGTAATCAAGATTGGCGCATATGATCTCTTGCTGGCTGCTGCATGATTGAAGCGCGCTGCAGCGACCATCACTATTGATTACTATCGTAATCAATATTGGCGTATATGAGTTAGAATAACCATCAATCAGAACCAAATTATATGAGAATTGTGTTATGTCGAAGCGCTCTGGAGCGACGATCAATTTTGACTACCAATCAACATTGATCAAAGCTAGTAGTTTTACTATAATTACGACAATTTATGTAAATTCCAGACATCTAGTAATATGATTAAACCTGGAACTAAATTATGAAATCCGTCTATTTAGGATACTTATAATGCTGAATGATACAAGATTTTAATATGAAAAACATTTTTAATTTTTTTCGACAAAATATGAGTTGCACATTTTCTTTTTAATCAGATTTTGTAAATATTAGAAGTTGAATAATTAAAAATCAGAACGACTTCAATTACGGCGAGCATTTTCAATTTCTGCGTGAATGCGCTGCCATCCGAAAATGGGCTCTTTTGGAACGAGATTCAATACACGTTGTGAAGCATCTTGGAGATGCACCAGTGGAATCCGAACTGATTCGCACACGAATCGTGCTTCATCTGGTGTGGATTTCATTCCCCTGTAGATAAAAAAATGCACGAAATATTTCAAATAAATTCGACAATTCAGAAAATTTGCTAATTACCCAGACTTTTGGACCATTTCGTGCATAAGATCTTGCAATGTGGGCTTCGGTGGCGGTGTTTTTGCTGGCTCATTATTCATTTCGATTGGAGCATTAGCTTCCGGCTGTTCGTATCAACGTATCCTCGGAAAACAATTTACATTTCGTTCTCGAAAGTCGATCAAATATAACATAACCTTTACAGAAACAACCTGTTGACATCGTTGAAATGTAAATGAATCAATTTAAATCATGTTAATGATGTAAATAAACCAAATAAAAAACCAGATTCGTTCTGTAATGGCTGTAATGCTCGTCGATGTGTGAATGTTGCACTTAATCTACTAAATTCGCTTGCTTATTAATTTATTCAATAAATTTACTTATTTTGTTGGCTTTGTTGACCATACCTTTTGTGCGCATTATGCTTTGTCATGCTTTGCATTACAGACGTGACAGATGTCAGTCACAGAGATCTACTACCACAGAAATGAGTACATAGAGCACATGGAGCGAAAAAGTGAAACCAAAGAAAGATTATTGAATTAATTTACTGGTACTCCTGACGATACTGTGAAAGTTCTTGAATTTCTTTCACCAATTCCAACAAACTGTGTCCGTGATGTCAAATATGCGTGGAACCATATGACAATTCTTCGGCCGAATCCAAAGTGCGCAAGCTTTTGCAGCATTTTCTTGTGATTTACACGAACCTATTTTCAAAGTCATTTCTCCTGAATTTTTTTAACTGCTTTTTTTTTAACCTTCACACAATTATAGATTCCCCTCATTATATTTTGAGTGTAGACTAATGTGTATGAAATTGCTTGTCTTAATTTATGTTGAATCATGGAGCACCTATGATTATCCGAATTTAATCTGTTGATAGTAAGATAATTAGCACCTCAACGAAACTAACGTGTACTTTTATAAATTTATTTTTCCTCTTCCACGCTATTTGTGAAAAAAATAATGGACGTGAACTGTAAACAGGAGCTATAATAATTGTCTTCACGAAGAAAATGAAAATATACAATACAATAAATGAAGAAAGAGAGATTTAAATTTATTGATACTTCATATATTCATACTTTTGCATATAGCATACAATTTTCCAAAGTTCACAAGAGAATAATTTGATTGAAAATGATAAATTCAATAAAAAGGGCATTGTTTGAGAGGTCACATCAGCTCCATTTCATATTGCAGATTAATTTCATGAAATGTATCCTTCCGCACCCTCTTCCTATTGAATGGCATGCTGGGTCTTGAATAAACAGATTTTGAACAGTATTGTTGTAGTTAAATATGGAAATAAATGGTCTTACATACTTAAAACTCAATTTCCCGCCCATTTTTCGAAAGTCGGGATTTTCATTTATTACAACAAATTTTTATTTGAGTTTTGTCTATTTCTGATCGTATCGTCATATCTTTGAAAATTTTAGTTTTTTCATGGATAAGAAAGTCGAACAAAATGTCAAGTCATTCCGATGAGATTAGTGACAAAATAAAATGAAGGGTCTTACGTACGTAAAACTAACGTTTCAGCACATTTCCCGACATTGTTCGGGTTTACGGGTTTTTCATTGATTGCTACTCATTTGTTTTGGATGTATGTTTATTTCTTATCGAATCATCATGCAACTTTGAGAATAAATCACAGAAAATGTCAAGTCATTACGATGATATCGAATTTCAAGTCATTATACATCATACAATTTAAATTTTAATTTTAATAAAAAAAAACGAATGAACATCTCAGTTCCTATTTTTTACTTCAACGTTCTCTATTTTTGAATTGGTAATAACAATTACGAATTAGTTCACTCTGATGTGAACTTTCAATTCATGCCAACGATAGATATGGTTCCACATTTATTTTATGTATAACTTTCGTTAAAAAGTTAATGAGCATTCAAATTGATGAAAAAAACACAGATGTATTGGCAAATTTACTGACCAAATTTGAATGTTGACCCCAAAAATTGCAAATTTTGTTGGGGAGGTAGTCCTATACCTCATCGGAGTCATCATGTTAACAAATTTTTGCATACAATGGACAACGGAAAACGTACTATACGATGACAACAAATTGCTCCGGGAATGGTAGCAAATTGCAATCGTTTTTTCTAGGTTCAAAACGCATAGAAAACTCATTCCGGCCGTTTTAAAATTTTGGACCGATCGCAATACTTTTACTTCACACAGTGGTGTGTGCGGAAACGTAATAAGCAGCAGCACAACTTTTCTTTCAAATTATGTTATTCGCTTCGAAAATGAACCTTATTACACGAGCTAAATGATAAAATTTCGTATGACTTTTTGTGTCATAAGAAAATAATAATCTGAAAGATTCATAACGATAGGAATTAATGAACTAAACATATTCCCCATACAAATTGTTCGTAATTATATTGAAAAATCCTCCATTTAATGACCAGGCACTAACTGAACTATCCGAAGACATTATCCGAATGAGCTGAAAATTGATAGGCTTCTATTTCCAATGAAGACCTTTCTTCGCGTTTATGTACGATTGATATTAAGCTAATAAATGAGTTATCGTATGAATGAATCTTTTCTGAGGACTTACAACGTACCGACAACAATTGATTCTAAAACGCATAGAAAGCTCATTCCATGTGTTCTGAACTTTTTGGACGGGTCGGATACTCAAACGCTATTTCTATTTTATTTTCAATTTTGTTCGTTGATAATATTTACTAACAATTTGCTGGTTAATCCATTGAAGATGTGCGGTGACTTTTGTATGTACCATGTGAACAGAGTTATCTTTTCCTTTTCCTTTGTAAATGCCGACCAATATATATTTGCCAGACGATGTGCGATGTACAACTGGACCTATGAAGAATAGCACATTCAGTTAATTTATTGACATTTATATATTATAACAATTTTCAACCAACCTCCTGAGTCTTGGTCCGTTCCTATCCTTTCAATCGATTGATCTTCCGGTCCACTTGCATCAGGTGGCTGCACTGGTTCAGCCTCAGTGCAAAACTGGTCTGGTTCTGCAACGCAGGCACTCGCTTTCATTCGAAGAAATCGAAGGTATCTGCCATTTTCGCCAATCTCCTTGACTCCAACATCAGTCAAACTGAGCGGGACTGGATTGGTTAATGAGTAGAGTTTATCATCAGTAGCCAAGTCTATTGCTTCGATCAGTCTGCCATCAGTTATCATCTTTTCTTTGGTTATAATCATGCCAATATCATTCGCAGATTTTTTTGGGTCGTAAGATTCATGGTGCATGACGTTGGAAACGCGGAACACTTTTCCACAGTAAGTTTTTCGCCCATCAACCATTCGGAATATTTCATCCGAACCAACTGAAACGTCATAAATATCAGCGTCGCCTTGATATTCAGAATGATGCTCCATATCGTAAAACCCGTATGCAGCAGTCAATACGATGTTTGGTTTGATTACGGCGCCACTGCAGACATAATAATCTTTCCAAAATATTGCAGCATGATATTTAACTCCATGTTGTGGAATCTCCCCTGTCATCTCTAGCAATCTCTATTTGAATTTTTAAAAGAAAAATATTATAGAATTGAGCTCTTGGTAAGTTAATGAAATGTTTATTTCATTGAGGAACAAGAAAAGATATTCGCTCATAACGAATTTATTTCATTTTGATTTTAATTACTTGGTTATATTAACTTACAATTTGTCTGTTGATCCATTCAAGATGGGAGACAATCTTTGTATGATACATGTAACTGACATGCTGATCCCCAATTTTTTCGGTATTTGCACCTATAAATATGCCGACCAATACATCTTTGCCAGACGATGTTCGATGTACAACCGGACCTATAACGAATAACATAAATAGTTAATTTGTTGACATTTATGTTTCAATTGATTTCCAAGCAACCTCCCGAGTCTCCGCCCGCTGCTATCCTTTGCAGCGATTCATCTACCGGTCTGCCTGCATCTTCTGGATTCACTGGTTCAACTCCAGTGCAAAATAAGTCTGGATATGAATCACAGGCAATTGCTTTCATTTGAAGCGATCGCACTTTTGTGGAGAATTTGCCGGTCTCAATCAATCCAGAACCTGTCAAAATGAGCGGAACTGGATTGGTTGTTGAGTAGAGATCATCGTCAGTAGCCAAGGCTATTGCTCCGACCAGATTGCCATCAGTTATCATATTTTCTTTGGTTATAATCATGCCAATATCATTGTTATTCAACTCTGGATCATAATACACAGGGTGGGCGAGCGTTGAAACGCTGAACAATTGTCCAAGCCAATGTTTTTCTTCATCAACCATTCGGAATAATTTATTTGAACCAACTAAAACTGTATAAATGCCAGTGTCACCTTGATATCTGGTTTGATCATCGGCATGGTATAAACAATGCGCAGCAGTCAATACAATGTTTGGTTCGATTACGGCGCCACTGCATGCATAATTACCGTATGTAAGTACATTAGCATGATATTTGACGACATCCTTTGGAATCTCCCCGTTCATAATTTGTCCTCGCTAAAAGACAATTATTGTGCTTTATAAAAGTATTTGTGAGAGTTTACATTACATACCAAATAAACCAAATAATTTTGTATCTTTACATGATTTATAATCACAACAATAACAACAACAATGACTACAAGCATTGGAAGATCATTATTGCCTTTCAGTGTCTGGATTCTACGGAACAATTTGCCTCATTTACCCCTATTAATACTTCTCCAAAACTCCGATCGAGAGCCAAGTTTTGAGTTTCATCACACACAACTGAAACTTAATAACGTCTACGTGGTATAGCCCTACCTCTCCGCCCATCAGATTTGGCGAACAGAATCCGTTTCGGTAATCGCTCCTCTCCCATGCGTTTAACATGACCAAACCACCTCAGTCTGGATTTTCTTGCTTGCTCTCCTACTGAATCAACGTTTAAATCACTCCGAATCGTCTCATTTCGGATTCTGTTTTCCCACTGATCGCGCCGCGAGACATTTGAAACCATTCTCAGCACTTTCATATCAGACATTTCCAAATCATGAATCAAATTCTCAGAATCAACCCAGCTCTCGCTACCATACAGAATAGTTGGTCTGAAGATTGACCCGTGAATCAACATCTTTGTTTCTGTACTCAATTCACGTTTATTGAAAACACGTGATCTAAGTTGCGCTATTACTTTATTTCCATTAACCCTACGCTGTTCAAGCTCTTTATTAAACTTGCCATCTTCCGAGAAGATGCAACCCAAATACTTGAATTGCGAAACTTGTTCCAACAAGTTGCCATTCAATGTGCAATGAATTGTCTTTCGAGTTTTGCCCACCAAACAGTACTAGATCATCTGTGTTGATATTATTTGATGACAAATGAGAAATGAAATGAAATGCCTGTATTAATGTGTAATTCAATATCTTTATATTTCCATATAAAAGGAAGCGTTCCATTAAAATATAAACTACTTGAATTTGAACATTACACGAGTGTTGTTTCATTTCACTGTCCGTGACATAATAATATTGCTTTCTAGCCACTAGCGATCTTCATACTCTAACAGGTTATTACGGCCCGCGCTACGCGATTGAAATATTATTTTGTGCAAGTTCTTTTTGAGTTTTTTTTTTTTTTTCGTTAAAATTTTTCTCTGAAAAGATTTAAACCAGTATTCAAAATGATAAATATGAGTGGAAATTTGGCATTTGAGCGTTTAAGAGGCAGAGAAAATTTCAGCGAATGGAAAGTTGGTGCAAGAGCCTATTTAACGTCGAAAGCACTTTTCAACAATTGCATCGTTAAATTGGCAGAAGATGCAACAGCAGTTCAAAAAGCGGCTGATGAAAAGTCATTAGCTGAACTAACTCTACTTTTGGATTCAAGTTTATACTCCTATATCGAACATGCTAGTGAGGCGAAAGTGGCATGGGATATTCTCATCGAAATTTTTGAAGATAAGGGAGCGGTAAGAAAAGTGTCTTTGTTAAAACAATGGATCACCTTAAAATCTGATCAGTGTGCATCGATCCACGATTATGTAAATAAAAACGTTTCTATTCGAGCAAAAATCAAGAATGCCGGTTTTGACATTAGCGAAGAAATTGCTGGTTGCATTCTATTGTGCGGTTTAAGTGAAGAGTATAGTCCACTTGTAATGTCAATGGAAGCAAAAGCGGAAATCACGTTAGACTCTGTGAAAAACTTATTATTGCAATCTGTTGACGCGAATCGCCCAAGTGAAAATGCAATGAGTGTTAAAAAATTCGATAGAAATTCAAAAAAGAAGTATAAGAATGACAAAAGTAAGAAACAGGTGAAATGCTACGAATGTGGTGGTCCACATTTTAAAAATAAATGCCCAAATGTTAAGAAAGAACAGAATGAAAAGAGTGACATTGTTTTGTATACGTCTTTTGTGTCGGTTCTTGATAACGAAAGTGAGAGCAGTGGAGGCGATATTGGTGTTAATATTGACTCAGTGTCTCGGGACAATTCGTTATTCGATAAAAACATTTGTGAAAAATCGTGTGTAGTTGGTGAAGATGCAGCATTATCAAGTGTTATATCAACCAAAAACAGCAACGAAAATGATTGGTATGTTGATTCTGGCGCGACTAAACATATGACAAACATCGATTTTAGTATGCAAAATGTTAAACAGCCGCAAATTAAACAAGTAAAGGCGGCAAATGGTGAAAAGATGGACATTGAACGTACAGGTGACATAAAATGTAAAATAAGCAACAATTCGGTCTTTGTATTGAGCGATGTTCAATATATTCCAAAATTATGCGTCAACCTTTTGAGCGTGAGCCAAATGGTTAAAAATGGTTGCAGTGTTACATTTAATGCCGATGGCTGCAAAATATTTTCCAAAGAAAAAATTTTGCTGGCAGAAGGAAAAATGGTCAATGGTATGTTCATAATCAGAATTCTTTTCACAGAAAATGCATGTGTCACACGCCAAATTGAAAATTCTGATGATATTGCGCTATGGCATCGACGGTTAGCGCATATAAATTTCAATACACTGAAATCGATTTTAAAATTGAAGGCAAAACCTGACACCAAATGCATTGTGTGTGCAAAGGCATACCGTCTGTACGATGTTAATAAACGGAAAATAATCATCAGCAGAGATGTGATTTTCCTGGAATGCGAGAATATGGTTATTGATAAAAACAATTTCAATAACAACTCACATGTTTACATTCAAGACGATGATCGTTCTGAAGAAATTTTTGAACCCGAGAATAATCAAAACTCAACAGAAAATGATGCACCTATTGCTCCAGGGGAGAGTGATAGAGAGATTGAATCAACAGGTGCTAATATTGAAGCTGAAAATGACGATATAAATGAGCCGAATGAAAATGATTCGAATAATGCAACTTTTGAATCAACGAATGAATCATTGAATGATACTACAATTGATGATGGCGCGAGAGAAACTGTTGCAAATGATCCAGATTTTCACACAAGGGCGAGAGTGGATACTACTGCAGATAGACCGATAACAAGGAGTTTGAGAGATCTTTTAAATTTACATGTAGCATTTTCTGTTGTTCATGAACCAGTTTCATATCAAGAAGCCATAATCGCTGATGATGCAAAAGAATGGAAAATGGCAATGCATGAGGAATTTGACTCTCTCATCAGAAATAATACATGGATTTTAATTGAACGTCCACCGAATGTGAAGATGGTCGACAATAGATGGGTATTCAAGGTCAAGCAGGAAAAGAAAAACGCACCTTTTCGATATAAGGCAAGGCTGGTTGCGCGCGGTTTCACACAAGAGTATGGAATCAATTATTTTGAAACATTTAGTCCGGTTGTACGTTTTACTTCGATCCGCACTATATTGGGAATAGCAGCTCAAAGGAAAATGAAAATTAAACAATTTGATGTTAAAACGGCATTTCTGAATGGGGAATTGGCTGAAACTGTGTATATGCAACAGCCAATTGGTTTCGATGATGGCTCCGGACGAATTTGTAAGCTTCAAAAGAGCCTGTATGGCTTGAAACAATCCAGCAGATGTTGGAATAAAAAGTTTACGGATTTTATTAAGTTTTTTGGTTTTAGTAAAAGTAAATACGATCCGTGTGTGTTTATCAGTAGGCAGAACAATGCACTAACAATTCTGGCGATACATGTTGATGACGGCATCATCGTCAGCGAAGACGAGAATGACATAGAGCGTGCAGCAAAAAGAATTTTAAGGTATATTAAAAAAACTCTTAATCTTGGTATTTTATATACTCAAAACAGTTTGGGCGGAATAAACGCATACAGTGATGCTGATTTCGCTGGTGACACGGGCACAAGAAAATCGACTTCCGGATCTGTTCTATTTTTCGGAAATAACATCATTAGCTGGTCATCAGAAAGACAACAAAGTGTATCATTATCCACGACTGAATCGGAGTATATCGCTGCTTCACAATGTGTGAAAGAATTGATCTGGTTGAAGAATTTACTCTGCGAAATTTTGAATGAAACATCGATCAAAACAACGCTTTTTATGGACAACCAGAGTGCCATTCGTCTTGTGAAAAATCCTGAATTTCATAAGAGGAGTAAGCACATAGATATAAGGTATCATTTTATTCGTGAGAAATACGAAGAAAAATTGTTTGAACTTGAATATGTTGCAACAAATGACATGCTTGCTGACATTTTCACTAAAGCCCTTCCGGCCACAAAGTTCAATGAAATTGTTAAAAAACTAAATGTTCATGAGATGTAATCGAATACTTTTACCGAATCATGAAAACAAAATTTTAAATATCATTTCAATCACATTTTCAAATTTTGTTTAGCTACTGCAAAATAATGTACATCAGGCATTTTTTTTTAAATTTAGCTTATGTCACAATTCATATAAAAAGTCACGGTCGGGGATTATATTTGTCAGTCATAAATTGTCAGTCGAAGACTAGAGTTAAATTTTGTTCTCTCGTATTTTCGTTCTTAAAACCTCATTCAGACTATACATTAAATAAATAAAAATGGGTATATTTTTTGACTCATCTGAAGAAATAATTGAAACCAAGACCGTCGATAGCAATGGACAAGTTAATAATAATATAATCATACAGGAGGCAAAAGACACACATAGTCAATTGTTGCTGAGTGAGAGGCTGATTTTTGGAACGTACATCCTGATTGGACTAGAGACAATAAAGTTAGCAATTTGTCTATTCAGTGCATATCGAAGAAACATCAAGAAGAAGTATCGGAATGATGGAGGTCAAAATCATGCATAATCCAAAACAACATCTGGTCATCAAACAGGGAGAGTGTTGATATTATTTGATGACAAATGAGAAATGAAATGAAATGCCTGTATTAATGTGTAATTCAATATCTTTATATTTCCATATAAAAGGAAGCGTTCCATTAAAATATAAACTACTTGCATTTGAACATTACACGAGTGTTGTTTCATTTCACTGTCCGTGACATAATAATATTGCTTTCTAGCCACTAGCGATCTTCATACTCTAACAATCTGCGTAAGCGAGTGCAGAGATAATATTGCCCCCCAAAGCTACTCTACCCCTTAAATTTTCTGATTTGATCAGCTTGTCCATATAAATAATGAATAGAAGTGATGAAATTGTACAGCCCTGTCGCAGACCATTACGTACTTCAAACCATTCACTCAAATCTCCATCCACTCTTACTGTTGCTTTACTGTTTGCGTACAAACTTTGGATCGCGTTGAGAAGATAACCATTCACACCATATTCGGCCAAGATTGACCACAACTTAGATCTGGGAATGCAGTCATATGCTTTCTGCAAATCCACGAAACAGAAGTACAGTTCCCTTTTTCTTTCAAAGAATTTCTCCATTAGTTGTCTCATCCAAAAAATTTGATCTTGACAGCCGCGCATTGGGCGGAAACCCGATTGATTTTCATCCAAGAGCGATTCGACAATAGCTCTTGTTTTCTTTTCCAAAATTGCACTATATACTTTACCGACAACGCTCAGAAGAGAAATTCCTCGATAGTTGTTGCAGTCTCTATTACTGCCTTTCTTATGAAGTGGCGAAATGACTGCGCAACCCCATTCTTCGGGAACAACAGAGGAACTCCAAGCTAAATTGAAGATGCGATGCAGCGAACACCTACCAAACCACCACTAATCAAATATTCATTCCTAATCTCATCCACACCCGCAGCCTTACCCCAACTCAACTTATTTATTGCACTCTGAATTTCATCCATGCTAATCTCTTCCAAACTCTCTTCACTCACATTTACATTAACATTCTCATTCACCAAATCGGCATTTTCTACATTCAGCAATTCATCAAAATATTCCTTCCATCGTTTCAACACATTCTTCTATCACTAAATTGCCTACAATCACTATCTTAAACAAATTCCATTCATACTCAATCCCAGACGCTTCGTTCATTTCGACTTGCGCAAATTTTTCCCCTAATTTTGCTAAAAACTCTCTCGTTACATTCACATCTCGCAATCTTTCCACTTTCACTCTTTTTGTTGACTTCTGATTGCTTCTTAAGCCGCTCTTGCTAATGCATAGTTTGCTGGCTACCAAGTAGTGATCAGAGTCTAGACCAAAACTTCTATACACTCTCGAATTTAAAACTGTTTTGTGCAAGCTTGCCTCAACGATAATGTAATCGAGAAGAGATTTTCGATTCTGACCAGGATTTTCCCACGAATACATGTGAATTTTCTTATGTTTGAAAAATGAATTAGTTATAACTAAATCCGAACTCTGGCACAAATCGAGTAATCTCTCCCCATTACCATTCGCGGCAGACTCTTCACCAAATTTTCCCAATACAGCGGAAAAATTTGGATCATTTCTACCCACTCTCGCATTAAAATCGCCTAATAGAATGAATCACTCTTTCACTGCCCTTTCTATCGACTACATCATTCAGATCGATGTAGAAATCGTTCAAACGGTCTGAATCTGCCACTTCACATGGCGAATACACACTCACAAATCTATAAATTGCTTCCCCAATTTTGATCGAGATCCACATTAATCTTTCATTGACGAATCTATGACTGACTACCGAACACTCTAAACTTTTGTGAATCAAAAACCCTACGCCCCAATTAGCTCTTCCTCTAGAAACACCCTACAGAAATACGCGGTAATTCCCTAACGTATCCTCAAACTGTCGTTTAATACGAACATCACCCAAAGCTAAAACATCTAAATCAAAAACATTCGCTCTCTCAACTAATTCGAACTTCTTCGATTCAAAACCTCCTCTCAAATTCAAAGTTCCAATATTCAGAACGGTCTTCAACTGTGGAGCTCCGGTCAGGTCCCGGGGAGGGCGAGCTCCGTGGCCTCCCCTCGTCCGAGGCACAATGTTTCGATTTCGAGCTAAATAAATTTAAAGTGAGGGGCGTGCTAAGCCACACTGCACCCGAGAAAAAACACATCCATTTTGCCGAAAGCGACATGTCCGCGGAATTTCCATACTACCGAAATCGGAATTAGTAAAAATTTGTGAGAATAAACTTGGCCAAATGTATGAAATTGGAACGAACTCACCAAATTACGTGTACACTCGTCACATATGAAAGCAGTATTAACTGAACAGTATTAACATTTACCGTTATAGTATTGACATAAATAGTTGAGAATATGCGCGGAGAAAACATGAAATTAATTGTAAAATTACTAATAAAATAACTCGAAATTGATAGTTAATGAACACTCAAGATGAGTAAAACGCAGTTCAAATTATGAAAAAGCTAATTCGCGGTGCACTTTTCTTGTTTTCACGGCCGCCATTGACTAACTAACGGACACAAGCACATGGACTTGTCATCTGCTCATATTAAATGCACAAAAGCAATATTTTTGAAAATTTAATTTTATAAAAGGAATGAAAAATTGATTTCTACTCATAAACGTCCAAATTAAATATATTTTGCGGCCAAAATATTCAAAATTGCACAGTCACTGTAGCCGGTGCTTATGATCACATGCTGGAGTTTGGCATTTGCCGCGTAAACAAGTGTACACTTTCCCGTACCGAACACACACTTTATACAAAAAAAACCGAAAAATCGAAATTTACACGCGAACTCCATAAGATACTAAAGCGAACACGATTACTAGACACAATGAAAACAAAAATAAAATTTAATCTAGCTTAACAATTTATAAAATTCGAAAAATGTGAGAAACGATTCGGCAGCAACAGAAACCCACTTCTTACACAGAAAATAAAGTATCTGTAAGAAGAACAGACAATGGGAAATGCTATTTTATAACCGCTGTCTTTACTATGTACAGATACTTTATTTTCTGTGTATGGTTTTGCTGAGCTGGTAGCGGCTGCTGAGAGCAGTAGCTGCTCAGTTATGGTTGGGAAATATTCATGGTTTCAAGCTTAAGCTCTGTATTTGGTGGGATCAGAAGGGTGTCGTGTACTATGAGCTGCTCCAACCTAACGAAACAATCACAGTGGACCGTGCATTACAAGAAAAACGGACTGAAACGATGGAAAGACATATCAAAGCTATTTTGCAACATCTTAACGCTCGACTATGATTACCACTTGTTCAGATCGATGACGCATGGCCTGTGGAGCAGCGCTTCACTTCTTATGAAGATACCAAAAAATGGATCGATTCATGGACAGCTTCAAAAAACGAGTCGTTCTTTCGCTGAGGAATCCGTCTCTTACCCGAAAGATGGGAAAAAGTTGTGGCCAGCGATGGACAATACTTTGAATTATCCATTTATAACCATTTTTTCGGAATGAAGCTTTGAATTTTGCGCGGTTTTTAATGCATACTCCCACGGCGGACAACAAATTGCTTTGGAAATGGTTTCACTTCAGCGCGTTTTTTCGGTTTAAAGAGCATCGAAAACTCATTCCGATCGTTTTGAATTGTCTTGGCCGATCGCAATGTTTTTATGCACACAGTTATGTGAAGAAAGTTATTCAAAGGATAATTATAAAGAGCAACGGTAAGTTTTGAATAAATTTAATACTGCTTTTATTTGAGAAGCTTTGATAGATGATTTTATTGAAGTTCTTTGGATACTTCATAATTTTATATTATGTTTGATCATGATAATTTCCATTCGTTCTTTGAAATACGAAATATTTAATATATTTGGAAGAAATTTTTTCAGAATACATGAATGGGTGAGAATGAAAACCGACCTCTAACTATTGTGAGAATTAAAATGAGACCAGAAAAAAAGTGAGCATGAAAATGAGACCCGGCACTTGTTTAACGGTTGTCTTATTTTTATCTTCATTTTTTCCGTGCTCATTTTTAGTCTCAAAATTTGCTGGTCTCATTTCTACATTCATATTTTAAAAGTTTTCCGATCTCATTTTTATCCTCAAAATATTCATGATCCCATTTTTACTTGTCATCTGCTCATATTAAATGCACAAAAGCAATATTTTTGAAAATTGAATTTTATAAAGGAATGAAAAATTGATTTCTACTCATAAATGTCCAAATTAAATCTATTCAACGGTCAACAATTTCTAAATTGCACAATCACTGTAGCCGGTACTTATGTTCACATGTTCTAGTTTGACATTTGCCGCGTAAACAAGTGTACACTTTACCGTACCGAACACACACTTTATACAAAAAAAAAAAAAACGAAAAATCGAAAGAACGTGTCAAAATTATATCAGTTCCCAATATCATTTGTGCTTTGAATCTGTCATATGGATTCAGTGGGTGCGCCATATGTATTCGTCAGAACTGTCATATTCTGTCCTTATTGTCCATATCGAACTTTTTCCATCATGAGTATACCGCTCTCCGCTTTCTAGTGTAAATAGGTACGGTGCCACCACTTTATTACACATTTCATGTTAAAAGCTAGATGGTACAAAGCGTTGACAGGTTCTTTACACGCGAACTCCATAAGATACTAAAGCGAACACGGTTACAAGGCACAATGAGAACAAAAAAGAATTTAATCTAGCCTAACAATTAATAAAATTAGAAAAATGTGAGAAACGATTCGGCAGCAACAGAAACCCACGTCTGTCACCATCAACGCCATCTTGCGTTTTTTACTTTTCCGCACACACCACTGTGTGTGGTAAAAGTATTGCGATCGGTCCAAAAAATTCAAAACGCTCGGAATAAGTTTTCTATGCGTTTTGAACCTAGAAAAAGCGATTGCAACCATTCCCGGAGCAATTTTTTGTCCGTGTGTGGTACGTTGTCCGTTGTACGTTGTCCGTTGTACGTTGTACGCAAAAATTTGTTAACACGATAACTCAAAAAATTGATTTTAGAATTGAACAAAAATTTACACACACATTTTTCTTCATTAGGAATAGAAACCTATTAATTTTCAGTCTAATCGGATAATTTTTTGGGGTAGCTCTAGTGGAGTCGAATCAAAAAATGGGCTGTTTTTCAATATAATTACGAAAAATTTGTATGGGGACTATGACTATTTCGCAATGTATCATTATGAAACTTTCAGATTTTGTTTTTTTTTTGAAAAAAAATGAGTCATGCAAAATTTCAAGTCATTTCAATGGGATTTAGGACTACCTCCCCTGTAAAATTTTCGTTTTTTGGGACCTTTTCGAGATCAAAACTGAACATTTGTATGCCGACTTTCTCAAGTTCACATTGTAACGAATTGAAACTTTGAATATATTATCTTTTTATGAATAAAATGAGTCATGCAAAATTTCAAGTCATTCTGATGAGATTTAGGACTACCTCCCCTGTAAAATTTTCGATTTTCTGGGTCTTTTCGATGTCAAAACTGAACATTTGTATGGCGAATATGTTAGGTTCACCTTATTTCCTATTGGAACTGTTAGAATATTATTTTCTATGTTTTTGAAGTCATTCTGATGAGATTTAAATCCAGCTCCCTCACAAAATTTTCAATTGTCGGGGTCAATATTCAAATTAATAAATTGGATGAAGTATTTGTGATTTTCTAATCTGCGTTATTTTCATCAATTTGAATGCTCATACTGTTAGCGAAAGCTATACTGATATATATAAAATAAATGTAGAACCATATCTATCGTTGGCATGAATTGAAAGTTCACATCAGAGTGAACTAATTCGTAATTTTTACTACCAATTCAAAAATAGAGAACGTTGAAGTAAGAATTAGGAACTGAGATGTTTATTTGTTTTTATATTAAAATTTAAATTTAAATCACATGATGTGTAATGACTCGAAATTCGATCCCATCGTAATGACTTGAAATTTTCTGGGATCTATTCTCAAAGTTGCATGATGATTCGATAAGAAATAAACATACATCCAATACAAATGAGTAGCAATCAATGAAAAATGCGTAAGCCCGAACAATTTCGGGAAATGTGCGGAAAAGTTAGTTTTACGTACGTAAGACCATTTATTTGACTTGCGATTCACTACAAAAAAAGAAAAATGCTTCTCGAATTCTAAATTCAACGTACGAAATTGGAAACGATATTTACGCTGAAATTGATCAGAGCAAGATAGAACTTCAGTTTACTGAATTAACTGATCCAACTGAAGATTTAAGCCAGATTGGTGAAACGAGTGGTTCACAAACTTCTAATTTGGATGGTGAAAGCGACCCAAACCTTCCCGATAATTTATCCGAAGGTAAAAATCAATCAAATTCTTCGAGTTTTACTAAAATTGCTCAAAATCAAACCAAAAGTAGCTCTGCGAATCCAATAAATTCAGTGAATGAATCCAATAGTTCAGTAAGCACGAACATTAAACATTCTTTTAATTCATACGCGAATAATTTGGAAACGGCAGCGATGGCTCAAACGCGTCAAGACTTCATGCGCTTAGCCGCACCAATATTAATTATAAATTTGACGGCGATGCGTTGAAACTCGAAAGTTTCTTGAATGACATAGAGCTAGTAACTGAACTGGCAGAAGAAAACAACAACGATTTGTGTTTGAAATTTATCAGATCAAAGTTAGAAGGCAAGGCGTTGGAATGCATGCCAGATAATATCCAATCGGTTCAGGACATAAAAGATGCCTTAACGGCAGAAATCAAACCAGATTCGTCGAAAGTAATCGAAGGCCGAATGATGGCAGTACGTCTGGTAAAGGGCAACCTTACCAAATTCTCTGAACAAGCGGAAAAGTTGGCAGAATCTCTGCGATGCAGCCTTGTTGTTGAGGCTATTTTACGTGCAAAATCACAGGAAATGTCAGTCGGAAAAACAATTGAATTATGCCGAAAGATCGCTAAAAGCGAGGTGGTTAAATCAGTTATTTCGTCAACTGCATTTACTACACCGGCAGACGTTATAGCAAAGTTTGTTGCGGAAAATGATATTGTCCGTCGCGAAAAGAAGGAGGCCGAAAATCACCGAAATTCAAGACAAAACAATGGTCGCGATGTCAATCAGAACAGAAACAACAATCGTTTCGGAAATAATCGAAATCGCCCAAATTTTAACAATAATGGCAACAATCGCCAGTACCACAACAGGGAAACACTCCCGGCCCGTCACAAGGCGGGCAAAACAACGAACAAATTTATCATGTCCCACTAAATTAACTCATTAAATTCTACGTATCAATAATGTCTATTCAGATTTCATATCAGTATCAAGCCCATTTGCGAAAAACAATATTCTACTACTTATTGATACCGAAGCACACGTTTCTATAGTTAAAGCTTCTTCACTTTCTGATAATACAGCGAATATCGATCGGAATAACATCATTTTCTTGAGGGGTATAACTGACGAAAAACGGGAGACGATAGGTTCAATAAATTTAATACTAAATTTTCAAAATATTTCAATAGAACACAAATTTCATGTGGTATCAGATAATTTTCCAATTCCATCCCTTGGAATTTTGGGCAAGGATTTTTCCAAGAAACACAATTGTCTTATCGATTATGAAGAAATGAGCTTCACCATAAGACCTAAAGATACTCAAGCTTCACCAACTATTCCAATTCATTCCGAAGTCATTCGTGGATTATCAGTGTTGCCTCCAAGATCTCAAACTATTAAACTTTTCCATATCAAAAGTGATCATTTTCCATGCATCATTGATAGACAGGAAATATCCGATGGTATTTTTGTTCCGACTACCATTGTTCAACGATCCGAATGATGAATACGAGTTCTAAACACAACTTCCCATACTAATTATGTTAAAACAGAAAATCTGAATACGTCACGAATTGATGAATTTGACATCTTTGTCAATACCCAATGTGCACATGAGAAACGTCAAACCAGAGAAGAAATGTTGATCGAAAAACTGAACTACAAAATTCCGGAACACATTCGATCAAAATTATTCCCAGTGTGCAATGAATTTTCTAACATTTTCCATTTGCCTAGTGATCAATTGACAACCAACAATTTCTACACTCAAAAACTAAATGTCAATGACAACATACCGGTTTGTTGGAAAACGACTTAATATAAATGAGCACATCAAATTATAACTCACCATTGATCTTGGTACCTAAAAAAAGCACGGATGGTTATAAATTTATTCCCACTTCCTCGCATTGACGAAATTTTGGATGGGCAAAGCAAAATTTTTCTCGGTAATGGATTTACAGTCCGGATACCATCAAATTCCAATAGATCTGGGATCACGTCATTTTACGGCTTTCAGCACAGAAAACGGCTTCTATCAATGGAAAGTTTTGCCTTTTGGAATAAATATAGCTCCGTCTTCATTCACTAGAATGATGACGATTGCATTTTCTGGATTAAGCTCAGAACAAGCATTTATTTAAATGGATGACATAATTGTCATTGGTTTTTCCAAGAAACATCATTTAAATAATCTTCGAGCAGTTTTTGAAACTTGCAGGAAGCACAATCTGAAATTAAATCCAGATAAATGTGACTTCTTTCGAACTGAAGTTTATTTTCTCGGACATAAATGCACTGCTGCTGGTATTGCATGTCTAAATAAACTCACACGCAAAAGTTCTGAATTCATCTGGACAGAGGAATGCGAACAAGCTTTCAATGCACTGAAAAATGCACTATTATTGAATACATATCAGCAAACATCTTGACCTATCCTGATTTTTCAAAACCATTCAATGTGACAGTCGACGCAAGTCAATTTGCATGTGACGCAGTACTAAGTACATGATGGTTTCAATGAGCCTATTATGTTCATTTCAAGATCATTCAAGAAGGGAGAACTTAACAAGCCTATTATAGAGAAAGAACTGCTTGCAATACATTTTGCATTGATTACATTGCGTCCTTATCTATATGGAAATAAGTTCACTGTTTATTCAGATCATATACCTATACAAACTCAAAAATCCTTCGTCAAGATTAACAAGAATACGACTTGATATTGAAGAGTTTTGTTTTGATGTAATCCATATAAGCAGAGACTGTATGCAGCATAGAATTATCGCGGATATATATGTGCAGCGCGATACTTATACTGAGCATCTAGCTAAGATATTCTGCCGCAAAGTCGACGCTAAGCGGATCGCAATACAGCTACATTCGATAGATATTAAGATAGGAGATAGAGTTAAGATAAGAAACGAGCCTTACGACAAATTCAAATTCATCTACAGTGGACCGTTTGTGGTTCAAAACGTTGAAAAAGAAAACGTTACGATAGATCTTAATGGCAAAAACTATAAATTACATAAAAATAGAGTATCAAAATATGATTAGAATAAGTTTTATTTCAATTTTTATTTCTTTTAACTAAAATAAGAAATAAATATAATATATAAAAAAAAAAAACCAAATAAAGGCAAAAATGGTCTTTTAATGTTTGTTTTTGTTGTTGTTGTAAATAAAAATAGTAAAATACAAAACGTGAGCAAGGAACTCTGTACAAATTAGATCCTCAAATAAAGGGCAGGATTTGCTATGAAATTTAAAATAAAGATTAGAAAAAAAGAGTAACTAACTTTGGTAAAATTTATGTGATGATCTAATTTCCTAAAGAAAGGAGGTGTAGTGCAAATACATACATGCACTGGCTGTATACATACATGTAAAGCGCTATGCGCAACTGACTAACTCACCAACATGTCAATGAATATATTAGTCTAAACTTGACCTCACACCAAACAGCTTGTGTTTTATTCCTCTTTCTTACATTACATCTATTCCTAATGAAGACTAATGTGTGTGTTAATGTTTGATCAATTCTAATATCAATTTTTTGACTTATCGTGTTAATTAATTGTAGCGTACAACGGACAACGTACCACACACGGACAAAAAATTGCTCCGGGAATGGTTGCAATCGTTTCTTCTAGGTTCAAAACGCATAGAAAACTTATTCCGGGCGTTTTGAATTTTTTGGACCGATCAATACTTTTACCACACTATCACAGTGGTGTGTGGGGAAAAGTATTAAAGATTCTTGTAGTGAAATAAAAAACAGCACAATTTGTTATAATCAAATCATTACAAACATTTTCTCATAATATCAAAAAGTGTTTAATTTTTCTAAAATGAGCTGTTTACATGTAGAAATAATATTCAAATTCTGAATATGAATTTCAATTGACATTAAATACGTTTAATACTTGTACAACACAGTTTCGTTCTAAGAATATAGGTCTTATATAAATATTTCCCAAATCTTATCGGATTGATTTGAAATTGTATGATAAACATTGTACTTCACATGGACAAAACCTTCCATATAATGACTAGACCCCAATTCCATTCCCAATGAAGACCTAATTGCGCGTTCATGTACGATAACTTTTTATCGTACATTTTTGAGTTAACAAATATTTGCATCGCAATGCTTTCACACACACACACACACACACACACACAGTAGTGTGTTCGGAAAAGTTATATTTAATAAAAAGCAGTATCCCTATCGATAATAAGTCATGTAGTGATACAAATTATGTTAGAATGGGTATCCAACAAGTTACTCACACAATTCTTGGCTTGCAACAATAGAAATAAGAGTCCCCACAATATCACCATTTTTCTTCTGAAGATCACAAAATGAATGCTTTTAAGTATTTTTTGTAAATGTGTACGGAAACGTCGCTCCAAAATACATTGAACTTTCCAGTGTCTTCACGGACTTTATCTATCAAAATTTGAAATTCATTTAAAATGGATGGATGTTTTGATCGCACTCTATTCAAATTCAATATGTTTATATTTACGTAAGTCATTTGAATATTCAAATGTACGTTTTGTGACTTGTTAATATGGAATACATATATTTAAATACAAAACATGTGCAATTCAGTGAAATCTTTCGAATTCATCATTTTAGGAAATGTTCAAAATTTTTAACAGAATTTTTATTTTCCAATTCTTTATTTCATCCTTCACCGATATTTGCATCTGTTTATGGAAACTTCAGTAAGATATTCAAAATTTCGGAAGCAAATTTCAATTTGGGGAAAACCAACACTGATGAATGTTAAACATATGTATATGTGAATCGGTTAGAATGAAAGTGAGACTTCACATCTCATCTCTTGCTCTCGCTAACAGAAAATTTCATAAGAAAAAGCAAGAGGCTAAATATGAAGTCCCGCTTTCATTCTACACATGAATCCGTTTCTTAAACATATTTTTTGTTTCAGATCTTATGTAATTAGTGTAATTAGTTCGGGAATTGTTCGGGTCTACGCATTTGTATTGGATTTATGTTTATTTCCTATCGAATCATCATGCAACAGTAGTAATGCTAAGCGGGTTCTGACTCGCGGATTAAATTGATATCAAATTTATATCAATTTAATTCGCGGTTGATATCAAAAATATCAATTAAATCAAATCAAAATCATATTTTTATTGTTTTATCCAACGAATGAAAAAATGATATCAATTCTGAAAAAAAAAAAACTTACTAATTATCTCAATAAATAATTTTTTTTCATTTTCATTTTGATGTGTTTCTTTACGTCAAAATTAATTAATATAAACCGAAAAAAAGTTAAGCTCGATGAAAAGAAGTTAGATAAAGAAAAGCTGAAAAATGAAAAGCTGGAAAATGAAAAGCTGAAAAATGAAAAGCTGAAAACCTCAAATCTACTTGAAAAAAAAAAAAAATTTGTTCCTCTTTACAATCATTTATTGAATTGATAAAAAAAATCATTGAGTACAAAGGAAAAAAATATTTAAATCTCTTATTTAATGTCTTTATTTAATTATGGTATAAGTGAAAATAGCAGGTACATGCTTAATCTAAATTCAAAGCGAAACCCATATTGATAAGAGAGCCGGTATATTTATCTGCACGTTCAAAATCCAACATGATCATATTACGATGGTCTGGATCCTTGCCTTTATAGCAAATTAGATATTGATCTTGATTCAGTTTTTCGACATCCTCCTCAGTCAAAGCTTTAGCAAATCGTTGAGGTAAAAAAATAACCTTTTCCCCAAGATCGGCTCGAATTTGCACACCATATTTCGTCTTTACGCAAGCGAATGATTGTACTAAGGGTGAGCACTTGATGTTTAAAGTGAGTGGTTGCTTTGTTGCAGTGTTTGAAAAAATTGTGCAAACAAGTGACAATGAACTAAGTGAGAAACAAACATTATATATTCAAACTAAAAATGAAATTGTTGATATTAATAGTGATTTAGTGGACATTTATGACGAAAACTTTGTGAAGTACATTCTCATGCAAGTGGAGGAAGTTGTTTTCAAAGGATCTGGTTTTACCCTCTCGGAAATTAAAGAATTGACAATTCAAGTGAATAAATATGAGCCAATAAGAGCATCACCTTACATTGAACTACCAGAAAATCTAATGAGGAAAAAAGCAATTGTTAATGTTTTCAATAATGATGAAATGTGTTTCAAATGGGCAGTTTTGTCTGCTTTGTGTCCAGCGACCCGAAACTCAACACGCTTGACACAGTATTTGCAGTATGCAAATGAACTGAATTTCACCGGAATTGACTTCCCTGTCAAACTTAATGATATCGATAAATTCGAAAAGTTAAATCCAACAATCTCAATCAATGTATACGTCGAAGAAAAATTCAAAATTCGAACACTGCGTATCACGAAAAATGTAAAAAGACAGCATATTCATCTTTTACTGATAACAAAATGCATTTCTCGCGGAACGTCGGACTCTAATATGATCATCAAATCGCATTACTGTTGGATCAAGAACCTAAGCAGGCTAATTTCCAATCAAGTTTCGAAACATAAGGGTCAGCTTTATTTCTGTGATCGTTGCTTAAACCACTTTCAAAAGCTGGAAAAATTGACACATCATCGAGAAAACTGTATGAAGCAAAATGAATTTCAAATCGAAATGCCAACAGATGAAAATGATATGATTGAATTTGTGAATAGGAAAAATCAATTAGATTCACCATTCATTATATACGCAGACGTTGAATCTCTCTTAAAGGAACCTGAAAAAAAAATATTTGATAGTGACGCTACTGCTGCATATCAACAACATGAAGTTTATAGTGTCGGATACTATTTTAAATGCAGCTATGATGAATCAATTTCATACTACGACAGCAGACGTGGACTCGATTGTGTTGATTGGTTCATGGGTGAATTGCAGAGATTAGCACATTTTGTAGGACAAACATTGAACAAAATTATCCCACTGAAAATGACACCTGAATTGGAGGAGAGTTTCCAAAAAGCAGCGAAATGTCATATTTGTGAGAGTGAATTTGAAGATGGATGCGTAAGAGTCCGAGACCACTCTCATTTAACGGGCGAATATCGCGGTGCTGCACATCAAACATGTAATCTACAGTACGCTGAAAGTAGAACAATTCCTGTAGTTTTCCATAATTTGACTCATTACGACTCGCATTTTTTGCTACATAAACTGACCACATGTATTCCAGGTCAGGTTTCAATTATACCATTAAATACAGAGCAGTACATTTCATTTACGAAAACTGTGAATGGATCCGCGAAAAATTACAAAGAATCCATCAAATTGCGATTTATCGACTCACTTCGATTCATGGCTTCTTCATTGGACTTTTTATCGTCACTAATCCCATTGGAAGAGAAGCGAATATTGAAGGTAGAATGTTCAGATTTGTGTGAGCGTCAATTGAAATTGCTGGAGCGAAAAGGTGTCTTCTGCTACGATTACGTTGATAATTGGGAAAAATTGGAAGATACAACTCTACCACCGAAAGAAGCATTTCACAGCAAACTGATTAAACAAGACATTTCAGATGCGGACTATGATTTCGCGGTTAAAGTATGGAATGAATTTAACATAAAAAATCTCGGTGAGTACTCGGATCTTTACTTGAAAACCGATGTGCTTCTTCTTGCCGATGTATTCGAAAACTTCAGAAAAACGTGTAAGACAATCTACAAATTAGATCCCGCGAACTATTATACAGCACCTGGCCTTTCATTCGACGCCATGCTTCGCTATACAAAAGTTAAGCTAGAGCTACTGAAAGACATTGATATGCTTTTATTCGTCGAAAGAGGAATTCGAGGTGGTATAAGCCAGTGCAGCAAGAGGTACACCACGGCAAATAATAAATATATGAACAATTTTGACGAAAGTAAAGAATCAACATACATCATGTATCTCGATGCGAACAATTTATATGGACACTCAATGATGCAGCATCTGCCTCATAGCCAATTTCAGTGGTGTGAAGATGAATTTAACGCAATGAAAATATTAAATGTCACAGATGATGCTGAAATCGGTTATGTTCTTGAAGTTGATTTAGAGTATCCACCACATCTACATGATTTACATAATGACTACCCATTTTGTGCTGAAAACAAAGAAGTCCCAGGTGCAATAGGCATTAAAAAACTTCTATTAACGCTGCATGATAAAAAAAACTATGTTATCCACTACCGCATGTTAAAATTAGCATTACAGCATGGGTTGAAATTAAAAAAAGTCCATCGCGTCCTTCAGTTCAAACAATCTGCTTGGTTGAAGCCATACATCATGCTCAACACTCAAATGCGAACAAAGGCGACTAATGAATTTGAGAAAAATTTCTTCAAGCTGCTCTGCAATGCAGTTTTTGGTATGTATTATCGAGAGCTGTTTTTCATAACGCAATTTAATCTAATTGAGAATGTTAATTTATTCTAATTCACAGGCAAAACAATGGAAAATTTGCGGTCCCGCGTTGATATCAAATTGAGATCGGAATGGAGTGGAAGATATGGTGTAAGCTCACTCGTCGCTAAACCAAATTTTAAGAGATCAACCATATTTGATGAGAACTTTGTCGCCATTGAAATGGAAAGAACGAGTATTTTAATGAATAAGCCAATAGCTGTTGGCCTTGCAGTTTTAGACATATCGAAAACTGTCATGTATGATTTTCACTATAATTACATGAAGCCGAAATATGGTGAAAATGTGACATTAGCTTATACTGATACCGACTCATTTATATATCAAATTAAGTCTGATAGTTTTTATGACGATATGAAGAGTGATATAAGTAGATATGATACTAGCGATTATCCCCCAGATAATGTTTTCAAAATCCCACGTGTAAATAAGAAAGTTCCAGGTTTATTCAAAGATGAATTGAATGGTAAAATTGTAAATGCCTTCGTTGGATTACGCAGTAAAATGTATTGCATTCAAACGAATGGTATAGATAAAATGAAGAAAGCAAAGGGTGTGAAGAAATATATCATAGAAAAAGAAATTAACTTTAATCACTATTTTGAATGTTTGATGGGTAATTGTGAAATTGAGAAAGAGCAAAATTCATTTCGCTCAAGATTACATAAAATGTATACCATTCGCCAAAATAAAGTTGCATTAAGCGCATTTGATGACAAACGTTATATTTTAGAGAACAAAATTGATACATTGGCCTGGGGACATTATAGAGTACCAATCAATTTTAAAATAGCTAGAAGAATTAAGAATGCATCCAATAATGAACAAAGACAAACGTAAAGAGTACGTCAAAAAAAAAAGAAGGAAAAACAAAATAAAAGAGCATCGATTCAATTCAATAAAAAATGTTATCTTCTTTTTATTTATTTGTTATTTCTGAATTTAGAAATTTTTTTTTCTGAAATTTTATTATGATGTTCCGCTTTAAATATATGAAATAATAACTTTTCAGCTTCTCTTATTCGCTGTTCAAATCGAAAACGGTCCAAAGCGACTTCACACCATCTACCAATTCTTGCTGGTATGCATATTGCCATACATGCAAATGCCAAATATGCACATTCATGTTGAATGTTACCTGAAAAAATGAGCAATAAAGTATACGAAACATAGGCTCAACACCGTTACCAAACATTTCGCTCACTTGTTTTTGTTCAGAATTGTTGGACATTGTAAAATTTTATGGAGAAAAGTAAACAAAAAAGCTTGACTGAAATAAAAGACAGAAATTATTTTTATTGCTGTTTATTCAAGTCAGCTGTTATAGTACATCGTTTTTATCTATCCAACTATTATGTCTATTGTCGAAACCTAGCCACTTCACGTAAACTGCATTGTTTCGCCTCCGAAGAAGTTTTTCAACTAAATAAACATCCGGAAACTTAACTAATTGCATCTCTTCAGCATAGACGCCTCCTTTAATCTCATTCCCTTCATAATCAACTAATAAATATGTAATTGGGTTCGTATGCTGAACTTTCCTTACAATAAATATTTCAGTTGTCCAAGATGGTAAATAACCTTTTTCGAATACATGTTTATATTTACTTAGTCTAACATGGTCCCCTACTTTGAATTTTACAATATTTTTAAATGGAATAATTCTCTTATGATTATACACAGTATCTAAGAGGTACTGCTGGTTGTCGGAATCCACGTCATTTGGTGCCATTTTTATTGTTCGATGTTTAGTTGTATTGTACTCATAAACCAATTTGGGCAAAATGCTAATCCACTTATGATTTCCATTCAAGCTAAATTGTTGGTATATCTTTCCCTTCAAGGTTCGATTGAAACGTTCCACGATTGCCGCCTTCTTTGAACTAAATGTTGAATAGCGATTAACCTTGTATTTGTCCAATAATCGCGTCATTTCAGAATTATAAAATTCGCGCCCCATGTCAACTTGTAGATTTCGTACAGGTCGATCAATCGAATCTAAGATTGACTTCATAGCTCGGGTAACTTCCAATCCTGTTTTTGTCTTAAGTGGTCGTACATATGCCATTTTTGAAAATGTATCAATCGCTGTTAAACAATACTTCATTTGGCGATCAGGTGGCATTTCAATTAAATCTGCTTGCAATGTGTCGGCGATACCTCTCATTGCGCTTCGGCGTCTCGCGAAATGTTTTCTCGCATCGCGATGAAGCTCCTTGACAACTTGCAATTTACTCATATCAATTCTAGCTTAGTTGAAACAATTTGATGAATTCGCGAACTACTTTAATTCATATAAATTTAACTGCTTCTGATAACAACACCACTAAAAGGCGAGTACTCGAATTGATTGTCGTAAATAATCAAGCAATTGGCAACGGTATTTGGCGGAATATTGGCTCGAGCATTTATTTCCAAACGAATATCCACTGTACCACCTAAAAATGTTTCATCAGATCTCGTACAGTCGAATGTAAATATCGGATTCGTACCAAAATCTCCATTTCTAATTATAATACCATTACGACAATCATCATCATTGTAATAAGCTCTATGGATGTTAAGATACGCGAAATACAGCTCCTCATATTTCGAATTGGCAAAGTCTAAATTAAAGTTCTCGTATGGATAATATTCCGAGTTCAAGTACAACTTAACATCAGAAATGTTACAGTGATCATATCCGACCGAGTTGATTTCCACGCGTTCTCTATTCGTTTGGAATGTGACAAACACGAATCGCGGTTTACTCATTTGAGTTGTTGATTTAACCGTCCAAATATGCTTATTGCTCTCCGGTAACTGAGGCATCTCATAGTAATCCCATGATCTATAAGGAACGCTAATTGACTGCTTTCGCTCTAGATATTTTAACATCTTTAGTTTTGAAATATCCGATAGTTGAACATGCGGTATTTTCCACTGAATTTTATTCAATTTAAAGGTGAATGAGTCGGTGGTCGCTCTATAGACGCCGACATCTGTTCGATTGCGCATTAAGATGATTTCATGTTTACAATTCAATAAAATTTTTCGATAGTCATCGCAGAATCCCAGAACTTGATTCAGAGGAATAATGAATGAATACGTTCTCACTGCCAATGCCAAATCTGTATAAGCATGTGACAATTGATCCAAAAAATATTGTCCTGCTTGAGTTGATGCTACGAGATTTTTCATTTCGCTTGATGTTCCGACATTTTTCGTACGGTCAATTTCAACACCGTTTATTTCATAGCGTATTTCACTGAAAAAACGCGCTGCACAATTTGCACTCCATGTGCCAACTATAGCTTCATGTTCGGTACCTTGTCTACGTCTAACTTCAACTTCTATATAAATATAGCTTTCCGATGGTAAAACATATAAATCCTGCGATTGAATTGCAATTCTAATTTCATCATTTGCATTAAATGATGACGTGTATGGCGAATAGCTGTGGTATTGTTTACGTATGATGGTGCTATCGCGAACAGGTATATTCATTACATTCAGAATGTCACTCATTTTTTCCAATTTTTTTTTACTTTGAACCCCAAAGACTCCAAAAATTTGATATTTTTCCTTGATAATTTGTATGTTGATGATCGCGATGTTGTTCGCTTAATGGTTTTGGGTCGAGTGACTTTTTTGATCGTCGAATTAACATTTATATCGTCAAATCCGAATGTTTGAGCACTTTTTGAATTGTATAGAAGCATTTTATTTTTATTTTTTTATTATTTATCGTCTCGTTTTATATGAATTCGAACTGTAATCTCTTCACCACGAAAGTCAATTGATTCGCCGTTTTGGTCCACAATAGAAATTTGAATGCAGCTTATCCGACGCGGTATTATGGGTAAATAAATTATGTTTCGAGGTTGTTCAATAATTTTATACCCAATGTCAACTTTATTGGCTGAAAATTCATAAATTGAGTGACAGAGTTGACCATTCACATATGCTCCGGATACAATATTACATTCAACTCTTACAACATTCAATTTCGAAATTCTAATTATATCTTTCGCTTCCACCTCACGGTAAGCTGGAATTCCTACGTTATAACTAATTTTCTTTATCGAATTATCATTGAGATTCACTTCATCATCATCATCATCATCACCTGTGAAACCTTTGTCAAAACCCAGCACATTGAGAACTGATTTCGACTCGTAATGTAAAATTTGATGATCACATCTGATAGACGCTTTCAATGTATTCTTGTTGATTGAATAGAAGAAACTAATTGCAATTTCATTCAGACAAGTCGCCATATACCGCAATAAATCATCAACTTCATAGCAGCCGACTGGGATTTCAATGAATCTCGCTCTACCATTCCCATCAATGAAATGAAAAATATTATTATCTTTCGTGATATTCGGAATTGAGTGATAC
This sequence comes from Obolodiplosis robiniae, assembly GCA_028476595.1. Lineage (NCBI taxonomy): Eukaryota > Metazoa > Arthropoda > Insecta > Diptera > Cecidomyiidae > Obolodiplosis > Obolodiplosis robiniae. The sequence goes on from CM052015.1 coordinate 41,926,045, forward strand.
GCTGTGAAATCCAGAAGACCGCAAGAATAGCTTTGATTTTCATCAAGAACTATCTCAGGAAATATTGCGGCTGATAATTCGGATGTATTGCCGGTTAGTGTTTCAGTAAACGATGTCATGATTGTAATTTTTATACTGATCAATTTTGCATGATTTCACTCACATTTATACGTTCGACCAAAATGTTTGTAAGAATTCCAAACACAATTGACCACATATAACTGTTTCGAATTCTTGATATTGGTGATAGTTGTGCATGAGTTTCACATTTTTCCCTAAATATGTCTTCAATTCGAGTGGTGGAAGAAGATTTCCGAAGCTATCAAAATACCATGCTGAATCATTAATTTTAACCAATGCGGTCCAATGCGTCCCATTCGATCGAACACTATCATGATTCAGTATCAAACATTCTATTTTTCTTGGTTTTTTCGGTAGTGTATCGCGCATAAAAACACCTCGAAAATGCGGAATTTTTAATAATTCAACGTATTTGATTAAATCATGATTGGTAAGTGGTCTATCTTGTGGGACGCTCACCACACGTTTTTTGAATGCGGCTTCAAGTAGAGACCGTCGCCAGTTGTATTTTTATGTGGTTTTAAGTATAGTCCGAATCCATTTGCAGCCGGTTTTAGATATAAACCTTGACCGACTTTCAGCTCGATTGCCCCGTTCTGATGTTTATTCGCCTCAAATTGAGTTTTAAGTTCTTTTATTGCTTTTACTACTGAAGATGCACCACCAGCTAGAGACCCAATCGCGCTTAGAGCAGCAAAGATTGGTATGAGTGGAAGGACACCTCCGGAAATTTTAGGCACTTTTATCACTCTCGGTACTTTGATACGTTTCCCTTTCGCAGTTTTTTTACTTGATTTGAGTGCCGCTGTAACCGCGGACTCAAGGCTTGCTTTCTTTGAGCTTTTCATATCTTTTTTTACATTTTTGATCAATGTCTCGAACTTTATTTCCTTGATTTTTTTAGCTTTTTTTCGGCCATTTGGTTTTTTTCATGCCCAAACCGATTTTGTGTAAGCCATTCTTGACTTTCATCGCACCGGATACAAGAAGTGATGCAGCCCTTTCACCGAATTTCGCATCCTTCGAGAAAACACGTTTAAACGCAGCCGATCCTAGTTTTTTATCTGCCTCGTAGCGTGCCGCGGAATCTTTATTATTTGCGTATGCTATATCATGTTCTTTGCACAATTCATCTAATTTATTTACACCTTTGTCCCCGCGAGCCAGGCGCTCGTCTAATTTTGTACCTGGTCCGCAATATTGATAGCTTGGCAAATGCAGTTCAAATGGGAGTTTGTCTATGAGCTTATCAAATAGTCCATGTCCGCAGCATTTACGCACTTTCCGCGATTTCTTTTTTGCACTTTTTTTCGATGCTTTACGACCAACCATTCTTGATCTTCTCTCTTCAACAATTCGCGTACGATTAATTTCATTCAAAATATATATTCATTATTTATCAGATCTACATTCTCAGTTGATCTCAAGATGCGTTTCGTTAAACATGCTATGGATATATCTGTCAGAAATATTGACGATTCCGCTTCGAGCGATAAATCAAAGGAAAAGCGACATAGTCCACTTTTACCGAACAATTTGAGGTGTATCATTGCCGGCCCAAGCGGCTGTGGAAAAACGAATTTGCTGATAAGTTTGATCGAATCAGAAAATGGACTTAAATTCGAAAATTTATATATTTATTCAAAGACATTGGAGCAAGATAAATACAAATATTTGCATGACATTCTAAGCCCAATCAAAGAGATCGGATATTATACATTTTCATCTTCAGATGATGTGATTGAACCTAGTGAAGCGAAGCGGAATTCTATTTTTGTATTTGACGATGTGATTTGTGATAAAAGTCAAGATCGCGTTCGAAGTCTTTTTTGTATGGGGCGGCATTATCAAACAGACGTTATTTATTTGACTCAAACACTAACTAAACTGAGCAAACATTTAATTCGCGATAACTGTAATTTTTTGATTCTATTCAAACAGGATGATTTGAACTTGAAGCATGCCTACAATGATTTTGGTGTAAATTGCGACATGAAATTTGATGAATTTAAGAGATTTTGTTTGGAGTGTTGGCAGCAGAAATATGGATTCGTTGTAATCGATTTAGATAGCGATGTAAATAATGGTCGATACAGACAAAATTTCAGCAATTTTTTACAAGTATGTAAGGATTGCAATTAGTAAACAGGACCTTAGTATATGTTTTGATTCAGAGACGTTCACATATAATATAAAACATGAATCTTGATAGCAGTCGTGAGAATCAGTTAAATCGCGAAAAGGATATTAAATCCAAACTCGTCAATACACGAAAGATTATTCAAGATAAATTCAAAGCAGCCTACAAAAATCGAATGACCCGCGAAATTGATTTGAATGAAAAATATCAACCTATAACAAAAAAAATTGAAAGACTTGCTGAAGCTGTTGGAGGACAGAAATTCCCCAACATTCCAAAAAAAACGATTTGCTGGAAAAGAGAAACGTCTATCAGATTTCCGACGAGTCTCGCAAACTGAAGATACTGAGTTTGAACCAATTACTATCAGCGACATGGACGCGAAATCTTCAGATTATGATGATTCAGATGATGCAATGATAACGGATGATGAATATAATTTTGATCTATCGAATCCATCTCGAGTGAATATTCAAAAAAGGCAGCGCAATGATAGCGATCCTGACAATTCATCTATTTTGAAGAAAAAACTGCCAAATGATGAAATAACATCTGAGGATGAAAAAGATATTGAAGCAGCAAAAAAAATAGATCGAAAATTGGATGAGCAAGAAGCGATAAGAAGTATTCGCGACTACAGTAAATACAGAGCCGCAAGAAAGAAAGATATAATGACTGAACTTATGCGCGAATCCGACGATAAACCAATTACAAGAGGTCGATCAGCATTTCAAAAACGAGCCGAAAAAAGAGCCAAGAGTATTGGTGAAATGACTTTGCCACTTAGAAAAAAGTTGCAGGCGCGAGGGGTCTGGCTGCCTAAACAATTGGCTGATTCCAATAAAGAGGCATTCATTACTCCGCGAAAACAACGAGCAATCACGGTAGATGAAATGCCAATCGAAAATATTTCATTAATTACGTCGGACAGTGACGGAGAAAGGCAATGTAATGTAAGATTACGAAAAAGAGGTAGAAAAGGTGGACAGAAGAAAGATCCCGAGGGAACCGAAAACATGAAAAGACCTAAACGTACAAAGAAAGGAGGAAACATAGAATCTGACTTTGTACCATACAATGAAAATGTTGCATATGAGTTTTATGACGATCCGAACGAACTTTGTGAAAGACTACAATTGCTAATTGCTTCACATGTTGCTGGTAATACAAACCATGCTCAGGAAATGAACTCATTGCTATCTGAACTTAGAGAATTGGGCATAATCGAGTAAACAATAACAAAGTGACTATTGCAATTTTCTTTTATTTCACTTTCCTGTTTTATGATAGTATGGTAATAAAACCTCCTAACTGCATTACTAAGAGAGGATATTTTTTTTTGTACATAGAGAATCGGTGAAAGCATAATGTTCTTCATTCCACTTGTAAGAGATAGAGATATAGACGTCATATGTGAAAGAAGGATAAAGAATGTACAAATGGGAAGATATTTTTTCATATAAATATCGCCCGATATTCTTCAAAATTCAGTTTAAAAAGAACTTCTCAAACAGCGAGTCTTCCTACACACAAATTCAAAATGATAAATATCATGCTCGATCTTTTGCTCCAAAATATTCTCATTTTGCGTAGCATCTTCGCGAATGAAATGCATCGCAATGTTCAACCGATGGCATCGAGAAATTTACGTGAGCATCATAGTCGCAGTCATCCCTATCAACGATCCAACTCGCGAAGATCACCATCTGTAAGTGAACAATCAACAGCAACATCGCCATCATTGGAATTATATATGCAGACGGTACGAGAGATGCAGGATCGATTGGACACACCATCATCAACGCAGTCAGCAGGAGGAAATGCATCATCGTCACCCTATTCTCCAGCACCGTCGGCAGCGAGCTCCACTTTTGCACCGCAGATGGAGAATTTTATTCAACAATCCGGATTTGACTTAAATGATGGTCCGGACTACTATTCATCTAGACATCAACCGCTTGAATCGATGGGAGTAAATAGCGAGCTCGCCATCAATTTGAATCGCGATTCACCAAGGGAAGCTGAATTGGTGCTCATTCCGGAACCTGCAGACATGGTGATCGATCTCACAATGGGTGAACGAGATGCAGATGAAGAAAATCCAGATGACGACGTCCAGATTGTGCCAGCTGTCCAGGGCGAAGTGATTGATGTTGATGGTGATGATGATGTGCAGATTGTTCCAGATGTTCAAGGCGAAGTGGTAGAAGTTGAAGACGATGATAGTGGTGTAAGAGCAAATTCGAACTCGGGCAATGATGAAAATGACCATGAGGAAGCAGGGGACCGTCCAAACTGCGCAGTCTGCCACGAAGACCTATTGTCCAACAACCCGAGACTATTACATTGCCGACATATATTTTGCACTCGCTGTGTATACGCTCTTCTTCTGAATGCGCCCCATCCAAACTGCCCAATATGTCGTCGACCCTTCGCAATTGATCGATGTTACCCGCTTTATTTCCCATAAGGAGATATCGCTCAATTTTTTTTAATTTCATTTCATTTCAATTTCATTAAATTTTATTTCCATGTTATTCAATTAATTTTTTTCAACAATAAAAGATTTTATAAATTAGAACAAATAATTTTTATTTCATTTTTTTTCGAATGGACTTCAGATTTTCAGCTTTTTCATTTTTCAGCTTTTCATTTTTCAGATTTTTTATTTTTTGCCTGTTTCACCAATTTCTTCTCTTCAAGCTTTTGATTTGATTCAATTGATATTCTTGATATCAAACGCGAATTAAATTGATATAAATTTGATATCAATTTAATCCGCGAGTCAGAACCCGCTTAGCATTACTACTTTATTGATATTTTGTCTTACATATGCATACTAAAATTTAATATTTTTGTCAACGGTGGGCATTGAATTATCTTCATCGTCGTCATCATAGTCGGATTCCGTAGCTAACTGGAAAATGCCTTTGAAATATGCTTTTTTTTTGGCGGTGTCTTTTCGCAACAAATCAGTATGTTCCTGTTTGTGCAATTATGTGAATTGCATTGGACTTTTGAGTTCGGGATTTTCTCAATGATAAAATGCTCTGATTTCTTTTATATTAAATAAGTGTATTAAGTCATGAATCTAGATTTCTAGCATGTAAGAAAATTGTTTGAAGCATTTAAATAGTAAATAGTAAGTTTTGATCGAAAAGATGCGGGTTTAATGGTGGGGAGTACGCTAGTCGTGCAATGACCTAAACCTTTTCCTAGCCAATAAAATTGTATTCAAAGAAAGATAGAATAAAAATAGTCAGTCCATGGCGGTGATATATATACACAAAAATAAAATAGCTTTAATTGCTGAATTTTAAATTTCGATTTGATTGCTTTAAATTAATTTGATTTGGCAAAACTGAATAAATGGAAAAACATGTGAATATAATGCAATGATATGTGTGAATGTGATGTGCAGAGCGTTTGACTTGAATGCTGTCAGAGCGACGTTCTCAAAGCAAGTGACTAAGTTATCGGCGGCTTCGAAGTGAAACACGTCGATGTACAATGATTTCCGTTCAATGTATTGGGTGTGTTCCTAGAAAGACGCGCTTTTTTTTGTTCAAAAAACCATTTATTTATGTATGAAAATGAAAATACATGTCATTCAAAATATTGTCCATCGGAAGCTACGACTTTTTCCCATCTTTCAGGCAATTTATGGATTCCATCCCAAAAGAATTGCTCATTTTTCAGAGCGAAGAACGAATCGAGCCATTTTTTGATACCTTCAACTGAAGTGAACCGTATTCCGGAGAGGTGATTCTGCATCGACCGAAACAAGTGGTAATCGGAAGGGGCCAAGTCTGGGCTATAAAGCGGGTGAGGCAGAATTTCCCATCCGACGTTTTCCAAATAATTTTTAACAGGCACCGCAACATGTGGCCGAGCATTGTCATGATGGAAAATTATTGACTCATGTCTAGTCGCATATTCCGGCCGTTTTTGCTTAATTGCTGCATTCAATTTGATCAATTGTTGTCGGTAGCGGTCCCCATCAATGGTTTCACCTGGTTTTAGCAGCTCATAATATAGCACACCCTTCTGATCCCACCAAATACAGAGCATTACCTTAGCACCATGAATATTCGGCTTTGGTGTCGATTTTGCAGGCTTGCCGCGCTTTGTATATGATTTCTTTCGCTTCGGATTATCGTAATGAATCCACTTTTCATCATCAGTCACAATACGATGCAAAAAACCCTTCCGTTTTTGCCTTTGAAGCAGCTGTTCACAAGTGAAAAATCGCCTTTCAACGTCTCTCGGCTTCAATTCATATGGCACCCAATTTCCTTGCTTTTGAATGTATCCAGCTGCTTTCAAGCGTTTGGAAATGGCTGAGTGAGTGACTCCCAATGATTTTGCAAGTTCTTCTTGAGTTTGACATGGATCTTCATCAAGTAATGCCTCCAATTCGTCGTCTTCAAACTTTTTTGATGGACCTGGTCGCTCTTTGTCTTCTGTATCGAAATCACCACTTCTAAACCGTACAAACCACTCCTGACACATTCTAATGCTTACAGAATATTCAGGGTAAGCTTCAATGAGTAAACGTTGCGCTTCTGTTGCACTTTTCTTCAAATGAAAGTAGTGTATCAAAACTTCCCGCAAATGTTGTTTTGAAGGCACGAAATTAGACATTTTCGATTATGATAAAAAATTCTGCAAAAATACGACTGTTCACTTTGACACTTGTAATTCAATAGATTTTTTGATGCTCTTTAAGATATAATATCTGTCACTGTCAAAAAAATGGCGCGAGTGAATCGAAACGAAGTTAGTAACGATGCGCGTCTTTCTAGGAACACACCCAATACAAATTTTCATTTCAATTTTCTACGTTAATTTTGGTTCAATATTCTACGCTAGTTTTAGTTCAATATTTTCCGTAAATTCAAGACTTTAAAATTTAAATATCAATTCATGCTCCAACGACGATTTTTGTCGTTAAGCCAGATTTTGATTGCACTTCTTGGATCCCATTTCTCTAAAGCAGGCAGGTTAGTTATAAAAACGTCAAAAGAATGACCAAAAACGTCAAATTGAAAACGTCAAAAAAATAACAAAAAACGTCAAAAAATGAACAAAAACATCAAAAATATGAACAAAAACATCAAAAATTTAAATCGTCAAAAAAAATAATCAATCGTCAAAAAAATAACCAAAAACGTCAAAAATGATTAACAAAAGCATCAAAATTAAAACGTCAAAAAAATAAAATTTTTAGCGACTTTCTTTTTGGCAGCACTGTATTTCACAGATCACGCGTGATTCGTGTCTTGTGTCATTGTCAATCTTGTTCAGTTTGGTCTATAATTTATCCATGAATCGACTTACGAACGAAAAACGCTTGCAAATTATTGAATTTTACTATCAAAATTCATACTCGGATAAGAGAGTGCATCGCGTTCAGCGACGAGGCTCATTTCTGGTTGAATGAATACGTCAACAAGCAAAATTGCCGCATCTGGAGTGAAGACCAGCCAGAAGCATTGCAAGAGCTACCAATGTATCCCCAAAAAGCCATTGTTTGGTGTGGATTATGGGCCGGTGGCATTATCTTCAAAGACGACAATGGCCGGAACGTTACTGTGAATGGCGAGCGCTACCGTCTGATGATTGACGACTTTTTTTGCCCAAAGTGGAAGAATTGGATATGCCTGACATGTGGTTTCAACAAGATAGTGCCACATGCCACACAGCACGCGAAACAATGGCCCAATTAAGAGCCACCTTCGGTGAACAGTTTATTTCACGTTTGGGGCCCGTCAGTTGGCCGCCGAGATCTTGTGATTTGACACCGTTAGACTATTTTTTGTGGGGCTACACGAAGGCTCATGTTTATAGCGACAAGCCCGCTACGATTGACGCTCTCGAGCACAATATTCATGAATTTATTCGTGAGATACCGGCCGATATGTTGGAGAGAGTGTGCCAAGATTGGACCCAACGGATGAGCCATTTACGGCGCAGTCGCGGCCAACATCTACATGAAATTATCTTCGAACATTAAATTATATGGACCGTTCTATCGATTCATATAAAGATTTCATGCATTTTTCTTAATTTCCTGTGTTTTTTTTTTTTCAAAAAAAACTTCGAAAGCTATTAAAAAATCACCCTTTAGTTGTATTTGATAAACGAAAATTACAATAAAGCAAGCATCATCATGATAATAGAAGACTCGATAAAAATCGTTTTATTTATAAATCAATCGTCGAATTGTTGAACAAAAAAGATCTTGGGTATTTCGAAAACAGAAAATGAGCACTGAATCATAAACAAACAAGATAATTTACGGAATCGTGGCTATCTCTTACATTATAATTTGGTTGTTTTTGTTAATTTTTTTGGATTTGTGAAGATTTTTGACGTTTTCGGTTATTTTTTTGACGATTGATTATTTTTTTTGACGATTTAAATTTTTGATGTTTTTGTTCATTTTTTTGAGGTTTTTTGTTATTTTTTTGACGTTTTTATATTCAACCAAGCAGGCATATTAAAATACACGTACATGTATTTATTTTCCGTATCCAAATGAATACTTGATCTGAATGATGTTTTCACAAGGTTGGCGGCTTTGATTAATCGTTCTGTATCAGCTGACTGTGGCGTGCAAGCTGCGATGCGACAAAGAATAGCGTGTACGGTTTCGTATTTCGTTCGATTGACCGGTTCAATTAATCGTTTCTTTTGCTCAGTTAGGCTTAGACCATTGCATAGCTTCAGATTGATTAGTTCATTGAATTCTAAATTTAAGGTAGAAAGTTGTAGATCGGCACCGAACATTTGGTGAATTTGTCGAATGTTTGCATCAATTCTGTATTGCATGAATAGCCGGATGAGTGCAATCATATCTCGGTCAAGTGCAAATCGACGGTCAATCATATCTGTTGCGGTTTTCAATATATCATCTCGTATTTCGTAGCAGTTACCAATTCAACACCTTTCAGCAAAAAAATAATTTCACCGTCGATATGAAAATATATTAATCATATCAATTATTTCTATTCACTCAGCACAAAATCACGACGAACACAAATTCAATTGCAACCTTCAATGCAACAGAATAATACTTACGATTTTTGGTGATATTTGTTTGGCGGAGAAAAAAATCTAATTTAGGCTGATTGCCACTCGGTTTGATTTTCTTGCTCATGTTCGGAACCAAATGCAAATTTTTCAAATTAAAAACATATTTGAGATGATCTTCGAATAGCACTGTGTGCTCAACAGAACTCTACTTTGTGTCGCTAACAAACGGCTACTTTGTGTGCGATATCAAGCCAGTAGTTTGGAAATGTAAACAAAATGAAATATGCTTCCTAGAAATGAAGCCGCCAAACACAAACCGTTTTGTGTATACAAATGTATGACATAAACAAAGTTAACAAATGATCAAACGCATTACAATGACTTTTGATGAATTTGATTATTTCAGAATGAGTCACTAGTAAAAGAAATCATATCATCAATAGAGTTTTATGAAATGTGGCTATTTTTTTTTCAGAAAACTTATGAATATGGCTTAAGATGAATAAAAAAAATCTAATTCTTAACTACCCATTTCACGTTTAGAACTCCCCATTTGGACCACAGCTACCCACTAATATAAACCATGCTTCAAAGAGAAAATTCAAGAAATGGGTCTCACTGTGGAACAAATTTACAATGCAGATGAAACTTCGTTTTACTATCGTTTACTGCCGGACAGTACATACGTGGCTGCAGGTGAAAAAGAAGCAGCTGGTTACAAAAATTCGAAAGAACGGCTATCTTTGATGTTATGCTCAAACGCTGCGGGCACGCACAAGATTAAACCGCTCATTATTGGAAAATCAGCAAAGCCTCGTGCTTTCAAGCATTTCACAAATCCGCTCGACTATGCAAATTCAAATAGAGCTTGGATGAAGACATATATTTTCACCAAATGGTTTCGAGAATCATTTGTGAAACAAGTGAGTTTTTGAAGCGTGTAATTTTTATTGCGCGATACTAAAGTCTTGAATTTTTTTTTTCATTCAGGTTCGCATATTCACAGGACTTGGCAATAACCTCACTAACGCGAGCGCCACCTGTCTGTTGGATCTGCATTGAGCTGTCACTCATCGTCGTTTGACGTCTTCACGATTTGTAAACAAAGATGCTGTTTAATTGTTATTTTTGCATTTCGCTTGATTTCTCTGATTGAAAAATGGATACAATTATTTTTCTCTGTTGTTATTGTGGAATTTTTATCAAGAAAAACCTCGCCAATCTGAAGCGACACGAAAACAAACATCAAAATTCCATTCAAAATATAAAATGTGCAATGAAAAACTGTCAAGCATCATTTCGAAACAACAGTAATTATACTAGACATTGGACAAATACACATGCGAAGAAAAAAATGCCAGACGGTTTGAATTATGTGGCAGGGAGACCAAAATCGAGAAAAATGGGCCAAAATTCAAATCCTAAACAAAGACCTGCGAATGCTGAATCTTCCTCAGTTGGACTGCAATTTGAAAGAGTCGTGGTAATGTGTCTGATGCGAGAGCCGTTTTTTGGAGAAATAAAGTTAAAATAATTTTTTGGAGACAGAAGGATACAATTGTATATACACATTTTCAAATTGTTAATTAATTTATATATTATTATTTATCAATTGTGAATTAAAAACCATGCAATTTTTCTATTTAATTGGTTGTTTTTTTATTTTATTTCATTCCATGTTTTATTTCGATTTTTTTTAGATGGAATTAAATTGAATAATCAATAAGTAGACTGATTCCTGAATCCATACATCAGTTCCAGAATTGATAGAGCTTTACTTTTTTTATTTGATTCCATTTGATTCGATTTCATTATTGTACGATTTTTTTGTTGAACATTTCAAAAATTATTATGTCTTTTTATTCTGGTTGTTGCATAATAATTTTGTTTACCCGGCGTTTTGTGAATGTTAGCGAGCAAACGATGGCGAATACGTTTTTCGCACAATGATGCCAGATGTTGGAGCTGGTGATGTTGGACGTACATTTGAAGCATTCAACGGTGGGAGACGAGCTGGTTGAAACTGAGAATGAAAGAAAAGAAGGAAATTTTTGTATATTTTTACTCATTTGTTTGCAAAAAATTCTTTATTAGCAGTGAAATAAATAAATGCTACTAATACTCACTGCTGATGCCACAGAACCTGGTACAGATGAAGCGGATGTTGATTGAACTGGTGCAGATGGAATTTGAGTGGGTAATGCTGGAGGTGCTGACGAGCTTGAAACAGCAACCAGAGAAGTGCCAGCATTTACGACCGGAGTTGTAGGTGAGAGTGTAGCTGGTTGAAACTGTGAACAAAAGATAGAAAGGAAATCGTTCTATAACACATCACTCAATAAGTCTTTGATCTGACACATAGATGGCGCCACTAGTACCGAATTGCCCACATCAGCTGACAGCTAAAACCTTAAGATGACGTTTGTCAAAATTTGAGCCAAATCGACCGATTAGTTTGCGAGTTACAGTCATTTGGGTGAAGCTACTTTTGTCATTTAAAAAAAAATGGATTCAAAGCAATTTCGTGTGTTGATTTATCATTGCTATTTGATGGGAAAAAATACCGCCACAGCCAAAACTTGGCTTGATAAGTGTTACCCGGTTGATTTTGGGATGCACACGGTATTTTGTTCATCGACTATCTCAAGAAGGGAGAAACAATCAACAGCGACTACTACATGAAGTTGTTGGAGCGTTTGAAGGAAGAAATCGCGAAAAAACGACCTCAAATGCAGCGGAAAAAAGTGCTGTTCCACCAGTCGTGGAAAACGATGGAAAAAATACACGATTTACACTTCGAATTGCTTCCGCACCCACCATATTCGCCAGATCTGGCCCCCAGCGACTACTGGCTCTTTTCAGATCTCAAAAAGATGCTCCAGGGCAAGAGATTTCGCTCTGATGAGGAGGTGATCGCCGAAACTGAGGCCTATTTTGAGGGACTTCCGAAATCGTTCTATAAAAGAGGCATCGAAAAGTTGGAGGATCGTTGGAATCAATGTATAACCCTCGAAGGAAACTATGTTGATGAATAAAGTGGAATTTTGCCAAAAAAATGTTTTTTTGTATGTCAGATCAAAGACTTATTGAGTGATGTGTTATGTTTACTCATTCGTTTATAAAAAGTTCTTTGTTGGCAATTTAATAAATAAATAGTGAAATACTCACAGCTGATGCCACAGAACCTGATGGAACTGATGATTGAGCTGATGCTGGAGAAGCTGGTGGCAAACCGAATGTGACCATTCGTTGACCCAAAGATAGTCCACGCTTGCGCAGAGACGACTTTAATACATTCAGGTGATTTTTTAAAATGATTAAATGTTTACTAATCAATTGAAAGCTTTCAATCCAGATTTTTTTATTTTATAATATTTTTTATAGCAAATCCAGAGCTTTTTTCACTGGTGGTAATTTATAATCAAACGACTAAGTCTTTGGCGCATATTTTTTTCTTGTTCGGTGAATGTAATCGTCTTGGCAATGTGTTTTCCTCTGATTCGAATAAAATCGCATATAATGTTTTGAAATTATTCTTGTGATCTGTACCATGGTGATTGTCAAAAGATTGCGAATATAAATTCTCAATATTTAAACTGGAAAAAATTGTAAAGTGAATTTGATCTGAACTGAATTGGCCTTTTAGGATTTCTAATTTTAAAATATGGTCTGCTACTTGGCAAATCTCATAAGTGCTTTGACAAGCTAAGCGACTTTTTGAGCCTGTGAATGATCTGTGAACTTTCTCATTTTTTCTGAAAACCGCCTGACACAGATCACAAATATTTTGTGCGTTAAATAATAAATAATAATAATATTAATTGAAATAATGAAAATTTATATTTAAATCGTATGAGTGGGTATGTGAGTAATGAGTGCGTCTTGTACAATAAACTTGTCATAGAGAGCTTTGAGCGTTTGAATATTGATAATCCATCCTTGAAAACCAGTTTTCCATAATGAACTACACAACGGTGTTAATCTGGCTCCAACATTTGCACGAACCTGTAGTCCTTTGATGTAGACGATCGCTTCATCACAAAAACTGAATATATCATCAGCATTCTCGGTGCTTAATCTCCGCTTGAATGGATTTTCTGATGAATCTTTTGAATCAATAGTCGTATTAAATATGTCAAATGAACGATCGAACATACGGATTAATTTTATCGTCGGTCCAGCACCTTTAAACTCTGGGTAGCCTTGTTTCATAAAATACTCTATAGCGTTTGCTGTGCTCTTGTGTTATTTTATGTATTGTATCAAAAATACCTTTCTGTTTGAATTTGAGCAGATACTCAATGTAACTCCAATTAATTGGTTGATTCTCAGAGTCATAGAGGATTCCTTTATTTGAAAAGTTATTTCGTACGAGCTTTATGGCATGGCTGGGATCAAGTATGATGTGAGTGAGATCATTTTCTATTTGAAAAGTAGCATTGAAATCAACAGAAAATACATTCAAATTAGATCCGGCAATCTCGCACATAGCTGGGTTCGATTTGAAGCCATTAAAAGATATAAAGGGTTTCCCAATAGGGGTGGTATGATTTTGAATGTCCCTATCGGGCTCATTTGAACTGACATTTTTGACGTCTACTGTCAGTTGTCATCAGTAAAGTTTGCCATTTAATCATGAATAGTTTCACGCTTCCACAACGAATATAGCCGCCGTACAGGCCAGTATCGAGGAAAACCGTGAATTGTCCGTTTCACGCCGATCTCAGGAATTGGTCCTGTCCAGGATGACTACCTGGCGTATTTTGCGGTTGGATCTTGGCCTACATCCCTATAAGATGATTCTGGCCCAAGAACTGAAGCCTAATGACCATCGTTTGCGTCGAAAGTTCGCGGATTGGGCTCTGGAATCAATTGAAAATGATCCCAATTTTCATCAAAAAATCATCAAGCTTGAACGCATTCGGGTTTGCAAGAAGAGTCGTGGGAGCCATTTGACCGATATATTGTTTAAATCATTAATGGCATAGAATATCCAATATAATAAAAAAGATTTCGATCAATTCCGCATGAATATTCAGTGTTTTTTTTCATTTTCAAAACATATCACCCTTATTGGGAAACCCTTTATTAGTTAAAACAACGCCAACACCAATGACCTCTCTTACGACTGCATTCAAAAGCATATTTTTTTGCTCGGCCGTCAACGAACTAATGAAGTGATACGCTATTGGCAGCTGAAAGTTTTCGTTCATTCCACTGAACATATTCACTATTGCATCTTTTGCCAACTTAGCATGTTTTTTGTCGATCCCAGGAGTCGTTTCGTAGCCAATCAGTTGTCCGTTGACATTCTGAACCATCTTTCGTATGTTCACTTCGTCGAAGAGCATGGCCCCCATGAGCCTTTCTCCTACTGCGGCTTTCTCCGCAACTTTCAACTTCAATATTTCGATGCATTGTTTCAGGATGCCGGGCTTCGCGTCAATGTTGGAGTTAGAAAACCACGATCGAATTGTTTTTTGTGCAGGCAGTCTATTGCTGAACTCTTTGTTTACAAAACGATATGCGGCTGGAGAAATATTATTCAAGCCAATGCTGAAATTTCGCATATCGGGAGAATACTTTTCTCGATGCTTGATTCCGGTTGCAAGACATGAAAGAATATTCCGTTGAACCACCATCTATAATCGTAAAGTGAAGCTCAATTTCATATATTCAATTCATTCTAATTGGAGAAAAAAATGTTTATTCAAACCTTGCGATCATCTTGGCGCTTATTCAAAGCAAACTCAACAAAATCATCATCAATTTTCACTTTCAAATCCTCCAGCTCATTCGATTGGCGTGAAATGATTCCTTCCAACATTCTTTTATCTTTTTTCAGAGATCCAATTTCTTTTGTAAGAAGATCCACAATTTGACTAGTTTCATTTTTGTTTTGCCCTACGTTTTCCTCCACATTCTCACTGGTTTCAATCTGGTTTTGGCATACATGTACTTCAACCTGTTGTGAATTATTATCATGGGGAAAAATCGACGGAACAGCATTAAAAAATGCTCAATAAAATCTTATTACTTTTGCGTTCATAACGATGTCTTCAATGAAATGAAGCATACAAACAAAATTGATTGTTGGTGAACAAATGTGATGTGACAATGACATATCCCACATTTTTCTCCACTGTGGTTCGATTGGCATCCTTTGAAATAAGCATTTAAAATAACAATTAATTTCATATGAAGAAAAAAACAACAAATAGAGACTATACAAATTATTAATTCTTAAGTCATTTGGTTATTTTCACAATTGTTCTCCTTGACACGTGATGTGCTTATTTTATCAGTCAAAAAATTTCAAATAATTAGCAAACAAAATGATTAAAAATCACCTGAACATATGAATCTCCTTGTCATTGGTGCCATAAAAATTGGGACAGTCTTTTATCTTGCAGAATCTCATCATAAAATTTCCATTAAGAACATTTCATTATATGTGATTATATGTGACTATATGCTAATTTGCACTAATTTATTTCAATGAAATTAGACTAGATAAATCATTCTTGGATTATGTATACTTCGGCATGGATTGTCAAGTCACATTTTTATCGATATGCACAGTATATAAGTCAGTGCCAGTCTACCGAATTGCTGTTGATTCCTGAATCCGTTTCTTTTCGAATCAAATTGACTTTATATAAACAATTTTGTTTGTTTTTTAGTGAGATAAAATTTATAAATAAGAAATGTATAATCTGAAAATTGTTCTCAACATAATTTTTAATAACATTAAAAACAATCAAATAATTTTAAAATACTTCATGTTCATTCGCATTTCAGAAGTGCACTACACCGGAGGGCGCGCATAAGTTGGAAATCATCGGAAATCGTTGAATTCATTTTTGACGTTCAGTCTTAGTTTTAGTCTGCAATTTTGAAATTCGACGAAACCAAATGGTTCAAAGTATACTATGTTCATTCGTGCTTAGCTTGACGACCAGATCAGTCGAACAGTTTTAAATTTTTCATGGCCTTCAATATGCATTTTTGAGGTTGGAATCACTCAAACTTTGAAGAAAAATTCAGAGAGTAAAAATCCATTTCAATCTACAAAATATATCAAAAAATTTAAAAATGCATATCAAAAACAATCAAATTTTCCAAACACACAAAAATGTCTGACGCTACCGATCATTTCGAGGTGGAACGTTATTTGAATTCAATTGGATTGACTTAGTACCGGATTGCTGTTTGTAGTCATTTGATTCCTGAATCCATTTATTCTTCAAAAACTGATTTGACTGCATAATATAAGCTCTTTCTGCCTTTTGATGACTATTTATTTTACTTTTTCAGATATTACCGATGTTGCAGGTAATGGACTCAAATATTGGTGTGAATGGCCAATGCAACAAGGCAAGTTTGTTGAAAGCACTGAATGTTTCGAAAAGTGGCCACGGATTGTGCAAACATTCCTTGAATCGAAAATTCAAGAGGTCAACGGAGCAGATTGTCTATCAATCGGAAAACGAATTTGTATGCTACACATTTTTATGAACAACATGAACTTTTACAATACATAGAAAAACATTATAATTAAAATATTTCTATTTCAGTAACACGTAGTCAACGGCGCTTGGAAGCACAATTCGAGCGTATGTATTGTGTACGCATTGATCGAAAAGTCAATTTTGACAAAGTGTTGATTTCAAAGAAATCTCAAACAATCAACAAACGTCGCACTATTGCTGGAAGTCTGATGCCAACGAATGTATTAAAGTCATCTCTGCGCGAGCGTGGACTATCTTTGAGTCAACGAATGGTCACATTCGATTTGCCACCAGCTTCTCCAGCATCAGCTCAATCATCAGTTCCATCAGGTTCTTTGGCATCAGCTGTGAGTATTTCACTATTTATTTATTAAATTGCCAACAAAGAAGTTTTTATAAACGAATGAGTAAACATATAGAACAATTTCCTTTCTATCTTTTGTTCACAGTTTCAACCAGCTACACTCTCACCTACAACTCCGGTCGTAAATGCTGGCACTTCTCTGGTTGCTGTTTCAAGCTCGTCAGCACCTCCAGCATTACCCACTCAAATTCCATCTGCACCAGTTCAATCAACATCCGCTTCATCTGTACCAGGTTCTGTGGCATCAGCAGTGAGTATTAGTAGCATTTATTTATTTCACTGCTAATAAAGAATTTTTTGCAAACAAATGAGTAAAAATATACAAAAATTTCCTTCTTTTCTTTCATTCTCAGTTTCAACCAGCTCGTCTCCCACCGTTGAATGCTTCAAATGTACGTCCAACATCACCAGCTCCAACATCTGGCATCATTGTGCGAAAAACGTATTCGCCATCGTTTGCTCGCTAACATTCACAAAACGCCGGGTAAACAAAATTATTATGCAACAACCAGAATAAAAAGACATAATAATTTTTGAAATGTTCAACAAAAAAATCGTACAATAATGAAATCGAATCAAATGGAATCAAATAAAAAAAGTAAAGCTCTATCAATTCTGGAACTGATGTATGGATTCAGGAATCAGTCTACTTATTGATTATTCAATTTAATTCCATCTAAAAAAAATCGAAATAAAACATGGAATGAAATAAAATAAAAAAACAACCAATTAAATAGAAAAATTGCATGGTTTTTAATTCACAATTGATAAATAATAATATATAAATTAATTAACAATTTGAAAATGTGTATATACAATTGTATCCTTCTGTCTCCAAAAAATTATTTTAACTTTATTTCTCCAAAAAACGGCTCTCGCATCAGACACATTACCACGACTCTTTCAAATTGCAGTCCAACTGAGGAAGATTCAGCATTCGCAGGTCTTTGTTTAGGATTTGAATTTTGGCCCATTTTTCTCGATTTTGGTCTCCCTGCCACATAATTCAAACCGTCTGGCATTTTTTTCTTCGCATGTGTATTTGTCCAATGTCTAGTATAATTACTTTTGTTTCGAAATGATGCTTGACAGTTTTTCATTGCACATTTTATATTTTGAATGGAATTTTGATGTTTGTTTTCGTGTCGCTTCAGATTGGCGAGGTTTTTCTTGATAAAAATTCCACAATAACAACAGAGAAAAATAATTGTATCCATTTTTCAATCAGAGAAATCAAGCGAAATGCAAAAATAACAATTAAACAGCATCTTTGTTTACAAATCGTGAAGACGTCAAACGACGATGAGTGACAGCTCAATGCAGATCCAACAGACAGGTGGCGCTCGCATTAGTGAGGTTATTGCCAAGTCCTGCATATTCATGACTGAAAATAATTTACCAAAGAAAGCACTTCTGCTCGTTGATAATTGTAGTGCACATGGCTCCGATTAGTTGAACCGACTAGGAGTGACGATGACCAAATTTGTGTATATTTCTTGCCGCCAAATGTCACATCAGTTTAACAGTGGATCAAGGTCCCATTTGCATCACCAAGTTAAAATATCGGCAACAATTATTGGAAAATGTGTTTTGCAAAATGACTGAAAACGCTGATTTGTCGATTTTTGATGCTCTTCGTCTGCATACAATCAAAGATGTAATCATTTTTATGAAAAATGTTTGGAATGAAATATCCGATGATTCGTTGAAAAAGGCGTGGAAACAACTTCTACATCGCGATGATGAAAATGTCAACATGATTGATGAAGAGGACGACGACGAAACTGTATTGTCGGAGATGTCTGAATATGCAGCGGCCATACAAATGTCACGCACATTGTTGAAAAGAATGTTTCCAAATGCTGTATTTTCTTTGGATGAAATTGAGAATTGGAACGATGATGAAATAGAAGAGAGTGATGCAAAGTTGTCTTCATCTGATGATGAGAGCATGGACGAGATGGAGATTCAACATGAAAGAAAAGTGCAACATTCCGATGCACTCACTCATGTGAACGGCTTATTGAAATGGTGCAGCGATTATGAAGAAAATGGTGCAAAATACGTTTCAGAATTACTGGAAATACGTTCTCAAATAGTATTGGCCAGCACTCAAAAACCAAAAAAACAAATGTCTGTCACTGATTTCTTTGAGAAAAAGTGATATAAAAACCAAAAATGTGTTGATTAAATTTGATGCTTATTTAACTCATTGTTAAAATCATCTGTTTTTTTTTGTATTTTCTGATGTTTTGCTCTACTTTTTTCTCATATCAAAATTTCCTCGATTCTTCGAAATCCTCGATACTTCGAAATGGGGCCGGTCCCAAAAATTTCGAAAAATCGAGGTTCGACTGCAACTCGGAAACTAATGATCCGACAGCTGTCAAATTTATACACGTATCTTTTGAAGGTTGGTACTAGCTGAAGATGGTATGGATTCAATTATAGTAGCACCATCTATGTGTCAGGCTGGGGAGTTTTCAATTGACCTGTTATCTCTATCTGATAAGACAGCTTATCAATTCGATGTGTGTCTGTTACAGCGTAGTTTTCCAGTGTGTTTATTCGCTCATTGTGTCCACTCACTTCAATTCTCATATCGTTGATTTTTTGTTCGAGTGTTGATTGAATTGTTTCAATTTTGGAATTGGTGTTGGCGAATTCCAGTTTGATTGTTTCTTGTATTTTATCCAAATTGGTCATTTTGGCAGCAGCTGGAACACTTAGTGGTGTATTTTTTAGTTTAATGAATCACCTCACTCAGTGCACTTTACTGTTGTTTCATTTGTGTATTGCAAGTGGCAAACGAATATTGAGGTTATGTTTCTTTGTTCAGTTTTTATTCTCACGATTATAATCAAAATAGCTTATTTTCATGGAAAACTCCAACTAATTACGGATACTGGTATTCTTATTCACCATAGATGTTAATTTTTCCACTAATTAGTAGATTTTTTAATACATGGACTACCGGTTGAAAATGTAGTTTTTTTCATAAAAATCAATGCTTTATTGCAGATAAATGGATACAAATTTAACATTCAAAGTATTGCCCATCGCTAGCCACACATTTTTCCCATTCGACCGGTTTGGCCGCAATCCACGAATCGATCCATTTTTTGACTTCATCGTAATTACCGATCCATTTTTTGACTTCATCGTAATTACGGAAGTGCTGGTCAGCCAAGCCATGTTGCATCGATCGGAAGAGATAGTAATCGGATGGCGCAAGGTCTGGACTATACGGCGGGTGGGGTAGGACATCCCATTTGAGCCTGTGCAACATGTGGCCGAGCATTGTCATTTTGCAAAATAACTTTATCGTGTCTTGCGACCGTTTTTCCTTCAGTGCTCGGCTCAAACGCATCAATTGTCGTCGGTAGACCTCGCCTGTGATTGTTTTATTCGGTTGCAACAGCTCATAGTATACCACACCCTGCTGGTCCCACCAAATAAACAGCATAACCTTCAGGCACCCGGCGTTAACAATTGTCAAAATAACAAATTTCATGTCAATGTTGGCAGCGCCATCTGAAGTGTGAAAGTGAAGCCAACATTGACATCCGACTATCAAGAATACCGTTTGACATTCAAATCGAAAAATTAAACACACGATGTTGACGACGAGATTTTTGTTGACGACGAGATTTTTTATAAATTATTGAGATAAATAAAAATAAATATATAAAAAAAATGAATGAGTCAAAAGTGCAACCAACAATTGAAACACCGATATTAAAACCAACCATTGAGCAATTCGCCAATTTTCAGCAATACGTCAAATCAGTGGAAGCAAAGTACAATTTTGCTTTGGTAAGTTGTGCAACCATTCAATATATATAGAATCCAACAAAATTAATTAATTTGATGACATTGCCTTTAAATTTTCTTGTTTTAGGTCATTCCCCCACCAGAATGGAATGCAGAATCCAAAGAATTTCCACCCGATTTTGTGCTCCACGACGTTCGAACACAAGTTGCCAATGATCTATTGATGGGCGGTGTGGACGTTTATTTTCAAGAAAATGTGGAACAAATGACATACAGTGTATTTACTGAAAATGCCATTGGCAAAGACAACGATATGTCTGTAGCCGACGCAGAAGACCAGTTTTGGCAATCGGGAATAAAACAGCCACGAAAATACGCCATGAATATTGATTCCAGTTTGTTTGGCGACATTGAAATTTGGAACTTGTCAAAATTTACCAGCGATCACTCTAATATACACGCCACTCCGTATTACCGCGCTGTGAGTATGATTTTTTTTTATTTTTTTCACCTGTGTTTCAGGAGCAGTTGTTGATAATAAAAATGACATCGCTGGTTGTAAATGCAAATTTCAAAAACCATTGTCCATGTTGAATTTGATCAATGTAGCAATTTGCTTTTGAGATAATATTGACTGAATCTCGGGGGATTTCATTGTGAAATCAGCCAGTGTTTCACACACAAATGAATACAGAGTCAATTTTACAATGGTCAAATTTATTTTGGACTCGCACACAGCGGGTGTATATTTAATAGGTATCATGTTCCTCTTATCGTTTATTTGATTTTCCGCAATACAGACCGTGATCCAAAATGTTTTTCTTCCTTCTCCAAAAAAAAATACAGAGAAATTTATCCATTTTCGCGATGGGGGGCATCCAGGACCCATTGGTTTACATAGGTGAGCCGATGTCATCGTCTGCATTTCATCTCGAAGACGGCGACCTCAATTCGGTCAACTTTCTTCATCGAGGCAAACCGAAAGTTTGGTGAGATTTTTCACATAAATGATTTTTTAAAAATGTTTTCTTCGAAAATAATATGTTTTTCTATCGTAGGTATATTGTTCCTGTGGACCAGCTCCCAAAGTTGGAAAAGTTATCCCAAAGAATGGGAAGAAAATCTGGATGCAAAAAATTCATTCGACATAAGACTACAATGATTGCGCCTAGTATTTTGAAAAAACATGGAATCAAATATGCTAAGGTATTTCACCTCATATCATCTCATCTCATCTCATCTCATCCAATTTTTACATCACTGCACATTTAATTTCATTCACTTGCATTCAGATCACTCAATATCCGGGTCAATTTGTATTAGCATTTTCTGGGGCCTGCCACTGCGTCATCAACATAGGTGCCAACGAAGCAGAGGCGATAAATTTCGGCACCGATCGATGGATGGAATATTTTCCCAAATTTGAACTGTGTAAATGCCCGTGAGTCAATGACAATTTATGTTATTATTTTTCGCAGCTATTAATGTTTCTATTTCGTTGTTTTAAATGTTTCAGTCAAATGGCTGAAGGAAACAAAGTAATTCAAAATTTGAAAGAAATCATTGCTTTACGTACAGCAAAAATAAAATGCAATAAATGTGGTGATACGTTCGGATCACAAAAGGCATTGTTAGCGCACGACAAACAATTTCACAATGATGAGCGGGACAACTCCGTCTGTCCTGAGTGTACCACATCCACAACCACAGCTTATAATATGCAAATTCACATATATGTTGAGCATGATGTCAGCGTCAGCTTGGAAGAAGTCAATACATACAACGAACCGATCAAAAACACAAAGAAAAGTATAAATTACTATAACACCTCATTTAACATTCAAGCAACATGTTTGAACTAATTACTTCATTTCTTTCCAGTGCAAACTTCGTTGCTAGCAAAGCGGAAGAAAAGTACCACAAAAAAGTCATTCATTTGTTTGTATTGTGGCGAGACCGCCTCAAGCCGGGGTAAGTTGATTATGAGTTTCAGGAGCAATTTGAAATGTTATTTGAAAATTTTTCTATTTCTAGTTGCGAATTCCATGGAACATGGGGATGAGCATTCAGAGACCCCAGAAATAGCTGACATTGAAAACGATCAGCGTAAGTGTGATCATAGAACATGGCTTTCAGGAGCAACACTAATTTTGTTTCAATAATTTTCTATTTTCAGTTGAAATTTCCATTCCAAACGTTAATCTGGTTGCTGAAAAACCGAAAAGCAAAACAATCAAACGAAAGCTGCAAAAAGGCATCGTAGAAACAACAGAGTCTGCTCAATCGGTTGAAAACCACACAGCGCGCCACGAAAAATTCAAAAGACTTAAAACCGCACTATCGGATACTTTTTCAGCAGATCCGTGCCCAAAAACGACAATGGATCCACTTGGTATTTTTTCCGTTCGAGAAATCCAAAAACTGCCGAGAATTCCGAAAACATTTGGTTCTCTTGATATGGGACAATTAGACATCTATCCCATTCCAGAAAATATTGTTCGTTTGCAATCAAATGGAATGGGGTTCGAAGAATTTGAACAGATCTCTGCTGAAATGCGTTCAGATGAACATTCGTATTTGACGATATTCACCGCAATGTTGCATATGGAGGAAGCTGCTGAATCCGAACGCATACAAAGTTTGGTATTGAGGGGCGTCAAATTTTGGCTTGCATCGCAATCACGACCAATTTTCGTCACTGATTTTAATGTAAGAATAATTATTAATCAATTGGAGATTGAATAAATTCATGCTGAAACTTTCTTCGTGATTTACAGGACAGCTTTCACAAATCCATCAACGATGGACTGGAAACATGTCTAATGAAAGTAAATGGAATTTTAAAAGATCAGACAATCAGTGCCAAAATTGTGAAACATGATCAGAATAGAGTCTTCGTTGAAATCATTGATGGCTCAGCCGATTTCCTTGGAAACTATTTAACGCGATCGTTTGACATAACTTTTGTAATGAACGGTATAACCTATCGAGTACAGCACAATGCTCTAAAGTGGATTCTAAAGTGGATGAAAGATCATTCTTTATTCCCGTTATTGATCGATAGTTCAAGCTTTCAAGTCAATGAATCCACAACCGGACTTGACTATACAATTCAGTAAGTCAAATAAATCATTGCTTGTAATTAATATTATTATTATTAGTAATGTTTAATCTAATCACAATTGCAATTTCAGGTGTGATTTCAATAAAAAATTAAACGACGAGCAAAAAAAAGCTGTTTCTTCCATTGTCCCAGCGAAAGAGAATACCGTGCCGATGCTTCTTTTCGGACCGCCAGGTAAGAGAAAATCATTTTTTTAACGTCTTATACTGAATATCTCATTTTCATTAATAGGAACTGGAAAAACAAACACTCTGACAGCCGCCATCGCAGAAATTGTTCTCACAACTAGGAATTGCGTTTTGGTTTGCGCAAGTTCTAATTCAGCTTGCGATGAGCTTACCAAACGTCTTATCAAACTTGTACCTGATGGGTTTCTATTGCGAATGTATGCAAAAAGTTTCAAAATATCTGAACTAAGTGAATGCATCAAGAAAACGAGTAACCTCGTTAAGGATGAATTCAAGCTTCCATCTTTAGCTTACATTTATAAGTTCAGAATCGTAGTCTGCACGCCGACGACTGCTAGCAGTTTAGTTAGAGCTCGATTGCAAGACTCAAGCTATGACCCCAAACATTTTTCGCACATCTTCATTGATGAAGCCGCTGCTATACCTGAGTCCATTTTATTGACAGCAATTGCTGGTATGCATAATCTTTGAATTTGATCGCATATCGTCCATTCAATTTTATATGAAAATCTTGGTTTCATTCATAGGTTTGTGCACTGATCCTGGGAAATTGTACAGCCGTATCATTTTATCTGGAGATCCCAAACAACTGGGGGCAGTGGCAAAATCGACTCATGCTAAAAATCTGGGATACAACAAATCTTATATGGAATATTTGTTTAATCAAAATTGCTACAAACGAAATTCGTTGACTGACGAGTACGACTCCAGATATATCGTCCAGCTAAAGGAGAATTATCGCACGCATAAACATATTCTGAATGTGGCCAGCAAACTATTTTACGAAGGTCGGCTTAGAGCAATGGCGAAAGAAGGTTAAATAAAGCACATTTTCATTTTATTCAGTTTTTTTCATCTTATTTCCATTTACTTTTAGATGTAACGGATATGTTCATTGGATCATCAATCTTGCCTAATCCTCAGTTTCCACTCATTTTTGAAGATGTCCAGGGTGAATGTATAAAGGAAGATTCAAGTTACGTCAACTTTGACGAATTGAACTGTGTTTTTCACTACATCGATAAATTGATGAAATGTAAAATGAGTGGGAAAGCGTTAAGCACAGAAGATATAGGTATTGTGAGCCCATACAGAAAACAATGTAATGAAATCAAAAAAATTTGCAAAAGTTCAAATTATGAGGGAATCTCTGTTGGTACGGCCGAGATGTTCCAAGGACAGGAACGTCCAATAATGATAATATCAACTGTGCGAACGGGTAAAAAATTGGGATTCGTAAGTCACGAACAGGTAAGACGTAAGAAGTTATACCTAACAAGATGAACATTAAATAATGATTGCTATTTTACACTAAAATCAAAATTTAAAATTCAACATTTCAGAGACTAAATGTGATGATAACGCGTCCACAGTGTTTGTTAATTATAATAGGAGACGTTGCGACACTGGAAGTCGACGAAAACTGGAAAGTTTTAATCCAATATTGCCGGACTAATTTAGCGCTGCTGAAAAATGGAAAAGTTGTTCACCCACGCATCGAAGCTCCATCATCGGATTAAATTTACAAATAAATAAAAACTCATAGAGAAATAAACAAGTTGAATTGTGATCGACCAGGTTTTTGAAGCAATTAAAAAATGATTTTTCTCACAAAATGTAGTATTTTTCACTCAGAACACATTTTCTTTTGAAGAGGGTTTCAGGAGTAAGGATCGATTTGAGTTTTTAATAGTACCGTAGCTCGGCTGAAATTTCAAATGGGGCTCAGCCCGAGACAAAAAAGTGTTCCAATCCAATTTTTTCAAGTAAAAGAATAATTTTTTTTATATAAATTTCAATATTGATTCATTTTTTATTGCTTCTTTATTTCAATGATTCTCTATTTCAATCAAACATTGACAGAAACATGCTTGCAAGCATTTTTTTGTTCATGGTGATCAATGGTGATAGCTGGAAACTGTGAAAATATGTTGCAAAATTTATTTCGGTCCGTTTCCGTTTCAAATCACGACTCACAGGTATATTGAGCTCACATCACATTTCATCACATTTCATCACATTTCATCAAGCGATAACAAAGCAATGGCTTCATAACTAGTGTTTATTCATGCTTAGTTCCATTCATTCATATCCTCATTTTATCGAAATGAAAATCTTCAATTTCTTGAAAAATAAGATAAAGATAAGATAAATCGCTGAAGTTTAAAGATAAAATAAAAGATAATATCTTTGACCAAATACTGTAAATTATCCGCCAAAAATTTGATCTCTTATTGAAAATTACCCCCTGAAAAATTGACTTTTTGTCGAAAATTACCCCCTCCCCTCGGAGTGCTTGGGTAAGTACCTGTGTGTGTAAATAAAAAAGAGTAATTTTTATATTTTTTTTTTCTTCAATTTTATTGAATCATTTTTTTCAAAGAAATTTAATTTAGAACAAGATATCTTCGATATGTACATCATTGATTATAGTTAATAACAATTTTGGTCAGTTTTCGACGGATATGTTGACTATAACTACTATAACAACTGTTGTTGTTGTTGTTGTTGTTGTTGTTGTTGTTGTTGTTGTTGTTGTTGTTGTTGTTGTTGTTGTTGTTGTTGTTGTTGTTGTTGTTGTTGTTGTTGTTGTTGTTGTTGTTGTTGTTGTTGTTGTTGTTGTTGTTGTTGTTGTTGTTGTTGTTGTTGTTGTTGTTGTTGTTGTTGTTGTTGTTGTTGTTGTTGTTGTTGTTGTTGTTGTTGTTGTTGTTGTTGTTGTTGTTGTTGTTGTTGTTGTTGTTGTTGTTGTTGTTGTTGTTGTTGTTGTTGTTGTTGTTGTTGTTGTTGTTGTTGTTGTTGTTGTTGTTGTTGTTGTTGTTGTTGTTGTTGTTGTTGTTGTTGTTGTTGTTGTTGTTGTTGTTGTTGTTGTTGTTGTTGTTGTTGTTGTTGTTGTTGTTGTTGTTGTTGTTGTTGTTGTTGTTGTTGTTGTTGTTGTTGTTGTTGTTGTTGTTGTTGTTGTTGTTGTTGTTGTTGTTGTTGTTGTTGTTGTTGTTGTTGTTGTTGTTGTTGTTGTTGTTGTTGTTGTTGTTGTTGTTGTTGTTGTTGTTGTTGTTGTTGTTGTTGTTGTTGTTGTTGTTGTTGTTGTTGTTGTTGTTGTTGTTGTTGTTGTTGTTGTTGTTGTTGTTGTTGTTGTTGTTGTTGTTGTTGTTGTTGTTGTTGTTGTTGTTGTTGTTGTTGTTGTTGTTGTTGTTGTTGTTGTTGTTGTTGTTGTTGTTAACTGTTGACTCAAAGTCATTTCTGTATCTCGTGTTCGACACAAAAATGTTCTAATATGTAAGCGGTTTGTCAAACAACAGTGTGACAGCCGCCTGAGTTAACGTCATTCGGGTTACATATACACAGATATGGTATTCGGGCTTTGTCATAGTGGTAGTATGACACCGTGTATTCTTTCTTCTTGTTCCAGCCGTCACCGAGTGAACATGTGTTTGAATAAAGCTAGCTAATTTATACATTTGATCCGATTTTATTTCCTATATTTGAGACCATCACAAATAAAACGTTTATTATAATAATTTCATCATGGATAATCGAAAAATTATCCGTGTAAAAGTGTTCAAATGTCCCGAATATGTTGAGGTTACTGAGCAAATGTTGACAAACTACGAATCGCAAGACATGGTAAGTGTTTTAGAGATAAAATGTTTAGTGCTCATGTTTGCACTTTAACAACTAACAAATTGTTTTTCTTTAAGTGTTGCAAACATTAGGTTTGGATCCAACACAGGCAGCTTCTTCCTATTTTTTCGATCAAGATAACTATCAGATCCCAGTTGATTTGTTCCCGGTGGTCATTCCACAATTTTTGAATCCGTCGGTATACCTTAAAAAAATATTTAACCTACATAAAAACAGCGGTTTTGATATGGTAAATTCATCATTTAAATTGTACATTTGATCAATCTAATGATATTTTTGTCGTGTTTCAGAAATTGCAAGATTTTTTGAAGAAGAATGGTTGCAAATCGGTTTTTGTGCAAGCGGCAGAAGCCACAAAAAATGGGACAGAGTTGGATGTGAAAAATGTTCAATATTTGGCTGAAAAATTGGTCCACTTTATGGATTTTCGTGGATCGTTGGGCAGCAAAGTGGATGTTCAACAAGTTGCTGATTCACTAGTTCACCTATTGCCTTGTATAAAAATGGTAACATATTTCTCATCTGAAATCATTTGAAGTAAATTCATTTTCAGTTACATATCGAATTGTTTACCTGGACACACTGTACACGTTGAAAAAGGAATCTTCTACAATAAATTAATTTATCGGCGGTAAGGATAAAAAAGCAGTTGGAAAGGCCAACGAGAATGAAAATGTTACCGCTCAGGATTCGATCGAAGACAATGTTGTTGAGCAAATGGGAAAACTGACACTCGAAGAGGAATATGAATTTTTGTTGTTTTTCAAAACATGTGTGATTGAACGTTACAAGGAGATTTTAAAAACAGTCAATAAGTTTGCGAGAAACAACCATTCGTAAAAAGAAACCAAATTCATCGAGACGTTTCCGTTCTATTATGTTTCTCCAGATTTGGTAAAAAAATACAAGTTCTATAATAATTTTAATCTAATTTTTTAAAATTAATGTACAATATTTCTGCTCTCATATATTATACGACTACAGTATTCGCTTCAGTGGTGAAAATGTTCTGATCCAAATATGGCCTCATTTGCAAGCGAAATTATTCAATTTCTTGAATAGAAGTGAATTGGATGAATGTCTAGATATTGGTTTTGACATGAGACGACATCATTTTTAATTCTTCTTCGCAGTTTTTCGATGAAGAAATCATTCATGTTGAATGTTGACAAATTTATAACATATTCGAAGGTTGGATATACGCATATGTTTTAAATTTATCAGATAAACAAAATGTAAAACGTGTGTGTTTTTTACAGAATATAAATGAAAGTTCCGAGAACTTGGTCGACAAAAAACTATTTATCCGTGCATCATTGCTGTCGGTCATGAGAAAGAAAAAATTACCAACTACAACATTGACATCGAAATCCAATTGATACCGGTATAATCATACTTTATACTCTTTTTTTATATGAAGATGAACATTATGTGCTTTTTAATAGGTATCTGATGAATTTGATTTTCTAAAAATATTCGATATGTTTTTTAAGTGTCATAAAGTATTCAATCTTCAATATAATCCGGCGTTCATCAAAATTATGCATTTTATTGATTGTTTTGTGTTTGATCACACAGAGAATCCGGAAAATTTCATCACAATTACGATGCGGAAAGTTGAAGAAAAGCTAAACATTACAAACTAACCAAGGAACTAAAGATCTCAACATCTTCAGACATTAAAAGCTTATCGTTGAATTTTTTTCTCAATTTATAGCAGAGTGTAGCAATAACTGAACAAAAAGTGCAAATTTTATTCATAATGTTGATTCGTTCCTAATTCATTATAAGAAGTTAAATATTTTCAAGAGAAATAGTTTTGGAAAAGGTTCTTCTTTGTTATTTTTGAGCTCTACGAACCAAAAAGTTTTTTTCATATATATTGGCTGCAAAAAATTTGAATAAATTTGAAATGTGTGACAATATTAAAAGACAAAATTTATATTTAAATCATTATTCATATATTTCATTTAATAAACAAATATAGCATATGAATGAGTGCTGAGAAATAAAATTGTACGATATTTGAATGTAGTAATGATGCATGAATTTATCTATTTAGGAATGAGTTTAAACAAATCCAAGAGCCACAAATAACGTGAATTCTGCCTTGTATGAATTTTTTTTGATAAGACTTTTTATCCAAAAGTTCATCCAACTTGTATGCATGGAACAAGTTTGTGTTTTCTTCCAAAATTAACCTGTTACTAAACAAATCATACTCTTCTACATGGTATGAAATATCACATAAAAGCCAGTAATCATCAGAAGATCGCAAATTTTGGCTGATTTCGAAGAAATGTATTTTATGTAATAACATTAGACCTGGCTGAAAAACTAAAGCATTTACTTTCAATGATTTTAACATAACTTCATCTCCAGTGAGTTTATGCAGTATGATTGACCGGAAATTCTCGTACTCGTCGGAATCGATGAATGGTTCTGTCACTTGGCCAGGTTCGATCTCGTCACAATACCGATTTTCTTTCAACGCAATTTGCATCTGATGCTTTTCAGCTATTGTTTTTTTGAGATTGATCTTATTTTTTGTTTTTTGAGCAATCGCTTTTAGTTGCTGATGTTTTGCTTCAGATCTCATAGTGTTTGTAAACGTAGTTGGCCCCATACTTCGGATCACTCTCGGATAATGTGTCATTAAATGGTGTTTTGTTATCAAGTCTTTTTTCCGTACATCAACGATACTAAATTTTGTATGGGCTTCAATTGTTGACTCTAAGCGAATAAAATCGCTTTCAGTTATCTCTTCACTGGAAATAATTTCGATTATTTGAAGCGTGGTTGTCACTATAGTCCAAATATCTTCAAGTTGCGTCTGATATTGATTTTATATAAATGGTACATTTAATATGAGGCAATAAGCATGAGCTGGGTAGCATTTTGACCGAGATTTTTGGCATTCATTCGTAGTTTTGATGGTATATTACGCTTTTCAATGGGCCATAATTGAAGAATTGAATCATGTTCTGCAGATTGGATAAGGTAAAAAACTTCTTCTCTAAGCAATGCTCAAAGATAATGTGCAAGGCACCATTCCCTCCAATATATCATGCATGTAATCTACTGTGTAATTGTCAAAGATGTGAAAACCTGGTAAATCGTTCAACTTGCAATAATTTTGGACTCCTTTTGTTTCAGTAAAATCCAAGTCTTCTTCTTCCAAAATTCGTGAACATATTTCATTGTATGAATCGATGTCTCGCAATTTGGATGACTCTTCCTTTGTTAACTTTTTACATTCATGTTGATGGCATTCACAGAATCTACAGAAGAAATTTGCCTTAAAACTTTGGACTAGACCATAAATGACATTGGCTCCTAAGTTATCAAAGCACCATGTTATTAAGCAACCTTTAACTACTTGCTCATTTATTACGATGCCAGTTGTCGATAGCATTTTAAGATCCGCTATTATCACTTCTAAAAAACTATCAATACTAGTGGATTCACTTTTTATATCAGTTGAATTAGCTAAACCCACTAAGTATATGTTTGACAATTTCGATTGTAGCTTCTTTGGCATATTTCGTATAATCAAATAAAAGGCACACTTCTTATGAACACCGGCTTTAGATTTTAAGGCTTCGCCTGGCTCAAAGTCATCTGAATATAATTGTAGCAGCAAACTGTTTGGATATTCTTTCAAAAAATTATTTCCTTTATTTTCGCACAATTTTCCCAGTTGTTTCATCAACTGTCTGAATCCATTTATATCCAATGGCTTTTACTTCTGCAAAGCCATCATTTTGTTCAATTTGCTTTTTACGTTTAAAGGCTGAATCAGAACTTTGAAGCGCTCCTTTCAAACTCTGATGGAACTTATCAACGCTATCAATCAATTTTGTGTCCGTGGTTGAAATAAGCGACCCAACGACTTCACTGTATGTATCAATTACACTTTCCGTCAATTTGAATACTTGATCGGTTTGTGCTCGCGTTAGTGATATTAAAGTGATTTCATCTTTGAATTTTTCAGTCACTTTTATAATTTTATTTAAATTATGTTCATCTGTTGCCTTTAAATCAAATTTATACTTCGACATTTTAATTCAGAAATTGCAAAACTAGGTAATGTGAATATAAATAAAATGCTTGGTCTTCACGAAATTTTACAGGAAAGAAATGAGTTTGACATTTCGGGAAAGTCACAAACGCACGCTTGTGTATACATCACATACATATTAGACAAAGGTATATTTACACCTCCCTAGCGCTAGCGCCATCTGCTAGACAGTCGATCGATACATGTGAAACACAAGCAAAAGCACAAGCATAAGCGCAAGCACGAGCAAAAGCACAATGAATGTCAATGCGAATGACAGTGACAGATCGTGCTTGCGCTTATGCTTGTGCTTTTGCTTGTGTTTCACATGTATCGATCGACTGTCTAGCAGATGGCGCTAGCGCTAGGGAGGTGTAAATATACCTTTGTCTAATATGTATGATACATCATGTCAAGGATCGCAGCATAACGTCGTTACAATGCTTGTCAAGCCTGCGTTATCCCAACGCGTACGGCAATTTGAATTTATTTTAATACTAAAATACAGTATTGTATATATTTTTTGCTATTAGAATAACAGTTTGTATTTTTGAGCAAAAATTTTTTTATTAAGATATCTTAATTTTGGTTTATTTTTGAGGAAAAAATATGTTTATACATTATTTCTGAACTTTAGTTCCCCGTGTGCGGCGAACAGAATCCGTTTCGATAATCGCTCCTCTCCCATGCGTTTAACATGACCAAACCATCTCAGTCTGGATTTTCTTGCTTGCTCTCCTACCGAATCGACGGTAACCAGGTGTATAACTATGAAATTGGAAAAAATATTGGTCGTCTCCACCATGGAATGTATGAACTTTGGAACCATGTCGACCGCCATTTTTTATTATTTTGCATCTGTCAACAATATCCAATTCATAACATTACAAGTTTCATACAAAAAACTATATTTTGTTCACGCTAAATATGTCGAATTTTGTGCCTACAAACTACGATCTGCGGACATAATTAATTTTCTGTTTTTTAATGAAGAAAAATGCAACCGAATCGCATCAAATTCTTTTGGAAGCTTACGGTGAGCATGCTCTTGGTAAATCACAATGCTATGAGTGGTTTAAAAAATTCAAAAGTGGCGATTTTGATATCCGTAACGAAGAACGTGGAAGTCCACCGAAGAAGTTTGAAGACGCCGAATTGGAAGCATTGCTCGATACAGATGATGGTCAAACGCAAGACAGCTGGAAAATCGAAAAACCACTTGTGAAATGTTGCTTGCCAGGCACAAAAGAAAGTCATGTTTGCATCGGAATGTGACTGGTGATGAGAAGTGGATTTATTTTAAGAATCTCAAGCGACAAAAATCGTATGTTCGCCCCACCCGACCGACCACATTGACCGCAAGCCCAGATCGCTTTGGAAAGAAGACAATGCTCCGTGTTTTCTAGGATCAGCGTGGTGTAATCTGGTATGACTCCTAAAACCTGGTGATACAGTCAATGGTGAACGCTACAAACAACAATTGATCGAATTGAACCGTGCTCTGCTCCAAAAACGACCGGAATATCAGAAAGGACAACACAAAGTGATTTTCCTTGATTGTCATCCAGCACACCGCGGATGACCGGCCAGGGAAACGGTTGAGCTGCTCAATTGGGATCAACCACCGCATGCGGCTTACTCACCAGACTTGGTTCCTTCCGATCATCATTTGTTTTCGTCAATGGGACACGCACTCGCAGAGCAACACTTCGATTCATACGAAAATATGAGAAAATGGCGAGAAATTTTTTTGGCGAGGTATGCATAAATTGCCAGAAAGATTGGAAAAATGTGTAGCTTCCAATTGCCATTACTTTGAAGAATAAATTTGTAACCATTTTTTTACAATAAACGTCCAATTATGATGAAAATTTTCCTATTTCATAGTAAATCAATCCCCTCAAAGACCATTACGTACTTCAAAGCGTTCACTCAAATCTCCATCCACTCTCACTGTAGCTTTACTGTTTGCGTACAAACTTTGAATCGCGTTGAGAAGATAACCATTCACACCATATTCGGCCAAGACTGACCACAACTTAGATCTGGGAATGCAGTCGTATGCTTTCTGCAAATCCACAAAACAGAAGTACAGTTCCCTATTTCTTTCAAGGAATTTCTCCATCAGTTGTCTCATACAAAAAATTTGATCTTGACTTTGATCTTGACGACCGCGCATTGGGCGGAAACCCGATTGATTTTCATCCAAGGGCGATTCGACAATAGCTCTTGTTCTCTTTTCCAAAATTACACTATATACTTTACCGACAACGCTCAATAGAGAAATTCCTCGATAGTTGTTGCAGTCTCTATTACTGCCTTTCTTATGAACAGGCTTTACTATACGATGGATCCTCTTTCCGATGTTAATTCTCATTACGCAACCGAATACAAAACACAAAAATTGGTATCAATAATGTTGTGTTTTGTATTCGGAAAGTGGTTTTTTACAGTATAGACCAATACTTTTTTGTGTGGTTCAGGCCTGTTTTGGAATTCTACATGTGTATTTATATGATAGCATCCGTACATGCCTTTCAACCAAATGAAACAGATCCAGCTCTTACCTTCTTTGCGATACTGCATGCTTCAACAATTTTTTGACTATATCATTTATTTTATATCACTATTCATTGTTTCTTAATGTAAAAAAAATTTCCAATTTTTGTTTCTTTGACAAATAACATACGATGTTACAAACGAATATATTGTGCATGGTCACCGGATCGCTTCATGTTACATTTTGTTTGGCCATAATATTTATGGCAGCAGTCAGCCCATTCAATCGAACTAATACCAGCCACCTGAAATTCCGGTGCTTTGTCTTTTAGCAATACAATAGTAAATTACAAAAGATTTGTATCATTGTACTTAGTTCGAAGTTCGAATGGTATGTTGATCTTTATTTGAACAATTGACTGGATTTAATATGAAAAAATATTTCACAATAGAATGGCATGAAGACGATGATTGTAGTCGATAATTGTTTTATCTTATGTTAACGATACAAAAATTGAATTAAATTATATTCCACTCTGTTAAAATATAGTACAATAAAATGTGCATAGATCAATCTTGGTATTTAAGGTCTCTTCATAAATACCCTTCTTGTTTTAAATGTTTGTTTTTAAAGTCGCTTCATGGGCGGAAATTGTGTGGCATTGAGTCCCTGACCAGCATGTTCATATTTCGCCGTGAGTACGTATTGGCATTAATTTAAGATTCGTAACGAAAAAAATAAATAAATAAAAACGGCCCTAAATCTTTATTTATATAATTCTAACAATTTATTCATATTTTAAGAGCAATCATAAGCTGGATAACGAATTATTTTTCATATTTCGAAAGTTTTGAGTGATGTTCCAATATTCAACATATGAATTCAGTAGTCTGCTGTCGTCTTAAATTTGTGAATTTTAGGAGTGATGAGGAATTATTAGGCAAAATTTATTGCGTGGAAAATTTTTCATCTTGTTGAAACGTATTTGAAATTTCATTTGAAATAATAAAAAATTAAGAATTCAAAATTAAGTATTCAAAGTAATATATACATCAAGTTCATGATCATCAGCAGGGTGGTTCAAGCGCAACACCTGGAAAGCACTCTGCAAGCCACTTTGCTTCGTTTTTAGCAGATAATATTATTTCTTTATCGATAATATTAATTAATAATTGGCTTTTAGCACCCAGCTTTTTGAAGTGGAAGATTCTGAGCTGCGGATAGTATCGATTTAGAAATAATATTATCAATCACAAATGAAGCAACGTGGCTTGCAGCGTGTTTTTTAGATGTTGCGCTTCAATCAGTTTAACGGAGTATATTTATTTCTTTGAATACTTAATTTTGAATTCTTAATTTTTGAATATTAAACATTAAAATGCAAATAAATTCCAATAAGTTAAAACATTTGGCCTCGCAGTGAATGTTTTTGTATAACTTCTACGAAAGAGGATTGACGTAAGAATTATATATAAATATCGATCGGGCAGAATACAATTTAGTTCACTTGTAACTGATCTCTCTGTCATTACAAGATATTCTTTGACAAAATGACGAATGTTTCGATTTCATTTTTGGTTATTTTGCTGATTGGCATGTGCGCGGCGGTGGAAGATTCAGATCCAAATTCTAAGCCCGAAGTGTTTGCGATTCCAACCCCTGATGGGAGGTTTGCGTTGATAAAAGCACATCGCAATGATCCCGTATTCCGAAGCGTTTTCTCACCACTAGAATCAATAGGAGCAATAGCACCACTAGGAAAGCTACCATCAGCGCCAGCACCAGCACCAGCACCAGCACCAGCACCAGCACCAGCTTCACCAGCGACCTCATCAAAAGCTGGAGGCTCAAAAAATAAAAAACCAAAAGAATCAGTGAAATCACAAAAACCAAGCACTGATCGTATTTCGAAAATGCATATACGTCCGTGAAGAGTCGATCAGGAAAATATCACAGCGTCAAGCAGAATTGTTGAGCTACTATTTATTGTAAAATAATAAATATTTAAATAAATGCAGCACAAATCTAATCAATTGAATTTATTCTTATTTCAAACTTAATATAATGATTGAATGTTAGATATAAACTGAATTCTATGGAAGATTTTGCCCAAGAAATATGAGAAATATATATCTAGTTTTTGGCAAAGGTCTTAAAAAATCGTCGAATAGAGGTATTTCCGAATTTTTCTTAAGAAGCAATGTAAAATCTACTTTCGTCGCCACCTAACACACTGAAAAACCACAACTTCATTCTACTATTAGCATTAGGTCTTCTATGAAATTAAAAACTATATTTCGTTGATAGACTTCATTGAAAAATGCCTTTTTATATATATGTAATTGTCAAACAAAGGACTTCTTAAACCACTTGACCGTCACTCAATTTGCGAGCTCACACTGAGCTCTGAGCTTCTAAAGATCAACCTTATCGATAAATTTTGTTATTATGGATATCTGGACTATACGGTGGAAGGGTAAGCAATTGAAAGTGCAACTCGTGCAGTTTTGTCGTCGTTACCAATGACTTGTGACACGGTCTTGGTGAAAGAGGTCTTTTTTCTTCTTCATTTGGGGTCATTTTTTCAGATTTGATTTTTCAAACGCACTAATAACGCCATATAAAATTCGCTATTGATGGTTTTAGCCTTTTCAAGAGAGTCGATGAAGACTATTCCATGCGCATCCCAAAAAACGAAGGCCCTGACGTTGCCAGCTGACTGTTGTCCTTTTGGTCGCTTTTGGCGGCTTTTACCGGTTGCTCTCCACTCAGCTGGCGAACCGTGCTTCACCCATTGTCACATACCGCATGAAGAAATCCTTTTTATTGCGCTGAAACAGGTCCAAGCAGCGCTCGAAATCATCGACACGTTGTTGCTATGATATACTGTGAAATGCGCTTCTCCAAATTGTCGTAAAAAATTGATGTACACGCTCTGTTACTTACTAATACCTTCACGATGTCAGCAATCTCACGGAATTTTTGTGACAGTCTTATTTGGGTGTCCTGAATGTTCAGCGTCATTTGTGTCTGTATGACAGCTTTTAAATTTACCCTACCAATAAACAATGGTTGTTTTCGACGAAGCAGAATCCAAATAACACTTTTCAAGTATTTGCTTAGCTTGGAAGGTATTTTTTTTCCTTCAAAAAGCAATGATAAATCGACACACGAAATTGTTGACAATAGATGTTTGAAGGTTTATGTTAACCTAAAATTATATGGATGTGATACTTGAGTCGCCATTTACGTGTCAGATCTAAAAAATCTTTGTTGGGAAAATTTTTCCTAAAATTTTTATGAATTTACTTGTCAAGACTTCTTTTGGTATTTTGATCACCGGAATCGGACTATCCGTTCAAAAGTTAAAGCCGTTTCATTTTTACTTCTCCGCACACACCACTGTGTGTGGTAAAGGTATTGCGATCGGTCCAAAACGTTCAAAACGCTCGGAATAAATTTTCTATGCGTTTTGAACCTAGAAAAAACGATTGCAACCATTCCCGGAGCAATTTTTTGTCCATGTGTGGTACGTTGTCCGTTGTCCGTTGTACGCAAAAATTTATTAACACGATAACTCAATGAATTGAGGTCAGAATTGATCAACAATTAACGGACACATTGGTCTTCATAAGGAATAGAAACCTATTAATTTTCAGCCTAATCGGATAATTTGTTCGTGCAGCTCTAGTGGAGTCGAATCAATAAATGGACTGTTTTTCAATATAATTAAGAAACATTTGTATGGGGACTATGTCTGGTTCGCATTGTATCATAATAAAACTTTCAGGATATTATTTTTTTTGAAACAAATGAGTCACGCAAAATTTCAAGTCATTCTGATGAGGTTTAAGACTACCTCCCCTACAACATTTTCAATTTTTGGGGCCAAAATTAAAATTTTGTCATTAAATTGGATGAAGTATTTGTAATTTTCTAATCTATGTTAATTTCATCAATTTGAATGCTCATTAAAATTTTAACGAAATTTAATACAGAACATTAATGTGGAATTAATATTATTATTATTTTATTATTATTATTAACACCGCCAAGAACTGGCTGAATTTGTACAGTTTTGAGGCAAAAAAGAGTGTCCTCGTTAAAAAACCCATCTTTTCAATAGCTTTTTATACACCATAGAAGTGTAGAAAATAATGTGTATCACAACATTTTATATATCATTTAGTTAGCCGTGTGATTAAACACAAAAAATATACAGTGTAATAAAGTCATGATTTGTATATAAGATATCACAGCTCAATTAAGACTCAAATAAATATTGAGCGCTCGTCAATCTTATTGGTGCCCGTCAGATTTATTTGTGTTGTTTGCTCCTTTTTTGGTCCAAGCAGTGACAGTCAGGGATCATTTCCAGGCCGGGTCTCGATAAATTTTACCCAAGTCAGCAAGCAACATGTAATAGAGATCTCGAATCAGTGGTGTAGTATCAATTTGTTCCCAGTCGAGAACATATACAGTACCGTCAAAAGTATGGAAACCTTTAAGAAAAAAGCAATTTTTCATGTTTGCTGCCCTTTTTAGCAGACTAAAACTATTTTTTTCGGTCCTATTTATACACTAAGTGTAATTCCAATGTTTTCTGAATAATTTGTATGAATTTTATCAAAATTCAATTATTATTGTGGCGATAAAGAAGTACGAATGCGATGAAGTCAGACCAGCTTACTTTCGTCGAAATGTCCACCTTTTGCTTTGATGAGAGCGGCACAAATTTTGGGCATTCTACGCACAAGTTTTTGAAGTGTTTCAGCTTGAAGATTGTTCCACACCTCGTTCAGGCAATTCCACATTGAAATTTGGCTGGTTGGTTTCAAATCTCGGACTCGACGCTTCAATTCATCCCAAAGAAGTTCTATGGGGTTGACATCCGGAGATTGGGGGGGCCAAATCACATTTTCTAGCACTCCTTCTTCTTCTTTTTATTGAAATAGGCTGAACACAGCTTCGATATGTGTTTCGGGTCGATGAGACCAATGCCAGATGGGATTGCACTGTATTGAAGGATTCGATGGTAGTCTTCTTTTTTCATTATACCATCAATTTTGATGAGCTCGCCAACACATTCGAAGCTGAAACAGCCCCAAACTATTACTGATCCGCCACCGTGTTTGACTGTGGGTGCAATACATTTGGCATTGTATCTTTCTTTGTCCTTTCGACGAACATGTTGGCGACGATGGCTACCGAAAATTTCGAATTCTGATTCATCCGACCATAACACTGTTTTCCAGTCATCAACGGTCCAATCTTTGTGTCGAATAGCGAATTCCAGTCTCTTTTTTTTGTTTGGTGGTCGCAAAAGTGGGTTTTTCACCGCAATTCTCCCAAACATTCCCTTTTCTCGCAGCCGTCTTTGGACAGTTGACACCGAAATTGGCGAAGGCAGTCTTTCATTGATTTTGGCTCTGATATTTGGCGCAGTTTCGAATCGGTTTGCATTACTGATGGTTAGTATTTTGTCATCGTCTCTTTTTGATGTTTTCCGGGGTCTACCAGATCGTTTCTTGTTGACATTTGAGCCCGTTTCGCGGTTTCGTTTCAACGTTTTGGAGACAGTTCCTTTGGATATTTTCAATATTTTGGCAATTTCGTTGTAAGATTTGCAAATTTTATGCAAAATAACCACGTTTGATCGTTTTTCTATCGATATATCTTTATTTTTGGCCATTTTGTTCGCTTTGTGTTGATGAAATAATGTGCAATACTCAAAATCTGAAACATAATGACAAACAAATGCACTATTTCGCAACAAATGTCAAAGTGGCCGAATTTACCGTTACATATTGGACTGTGTGTTCTAATTCAAATAAGAAATGTCATCACGAACACAGAAGCATCTAACAAAAGTATAAATGTCACAACAAATATGAAAAACACGCGCGAATTTGATTTATGGAAATAACAATTGTGTTTTTCAAAATTAACGTGAATTATCTTCATTAACACAAACAATGAAAATATCACAAAGTAATAATTGAATTTTGATAAAATTCATACAAATTATTCAGAAAACATTGGAATTACACTTAGTGTATGAATAAGACCGAATAAAATAGTTTTAGTCTGCTAAAAAGGGCAGTAAACATGAAAAATTGCTTTTTTCTTAAGGGTTTCCATACTTTTGACCGGTACTGTACAAAAATAAGTATACCTGGATAGAAAGTTGCTTATGTACCCAGGCTTAGTAGGGGGTATTTCGGATGAATGATATGAACTCCGATCTCGATGACGCAGAAGTGAAAGTGTCAGGTATCATGTTTGCCATTTTAAACATTTGAACAATTGGTGCCTCCAAAGCCAATTTCATGGTTTTGTCGGTGATTTTTATAAGATCCGTGTGTCTCAGGGTACGTTCATGATTAAAAGAGACATTTTCACGAACTGTTGGGCAATTTGCTAAGCCATTTGTAATGTCGTAGAGTAGAATAAGCGATGAATTTAATCGCCTGCGTCGCAGGCTGGTCATGTTGAGATCAGTGAGACGTGATTCATATGGTGTAATTTTGTAATTATTTTGCACCGATGGACTCGATTTTTTTCTTGTGTACATCGTAAAATGGGAGCCACACAGCACTACAATAATCCAAATGTGATTGAACTAATACAGAGTAAAGCGATTTTAGTGTGCTGATATTTTTGATATCATGACAGAATCGTTTGACAAAACCAAGAGCAGCAGTTGCTTTCGAAGTAATCATGTCGATGTGTTTTGCAAATGTGAATCTATTGTTGATCAGGACGCCCAAGTCCTTGTGTTCAGTCACTCGTTTGAATGTGTGGTCTCCGTAGGTGTAATTTATGAGTAGTTGATTACGGCCCTTTTGAATCGATAACACAGCACATTTGTCAAGGTTGAGATCAAGACTGTTTGAGTCGCACCAACTCTTCAATCTACCAATTGCTAATTGAAGTACTTCAGCATCCAGTGGTGACCTAATGATTTTAGCAATTTTAACATCGTCGGCAAACAGAAGAATTTTTACGTCGGGTGGCATATACTCAGCAATGTCGTTAATGAAAAGTAAAAATAGCGTAGGGCCCAGATGGCTGCCCTGGGGTACTCCTGATGATGCGCTGAAGTCGTTTGAGACGCTTGAGCCAAATTTCACAAATTGCACACGGTCGAATTATATCTATTGCACAGTACAACAGTAAAAAAAGTCCAGAGATCTCATAATGCGATCTGTAAAGTAGACGTCAAGACGAGAAAAATGCGCCTAGTCCGAGGCCAAAGTTAGGTCATTGAACTAAGATATTCAATTTTGAATTTTACCAATTTTGTATTAAAAAAATATATAGGTTTACACTACAACTATACGAAAAAAGCATCAGATCGTTATGAAATTTTGCCACGATCCATTTTTTGGGATAAAAAAAAGTTAAGCAAAGTTTCATAATGATATCTTGTGTTTTTCGAGTACCTCCCATACAAATTTTCCGAAAAAAGTATCAATTTTCAACAAATTCATGACCAAATCAAATTGATATCGATTTATTTATACCATTTCAGAGAGGAACACATTAAAATATGTTATTGAAGTTTTATTACTAAAATTCCGAATGAATGTTTGACATATCGTTGAATGACAAATCAATAATGGTTGCGCCATATTTACGATTGGTTGTGAAATAAAAATTGAATCATGAGTTGTGCTTCGAAAATTAACGAATTTTGTTATATATGTGGAAAGTTCACCATTCCATTAATTCGAAGAAAAATGTCTCCAGAATTAGAAGATATTTACAAATTTTATTTCGGTAAATCTGTGATCAGAGGTGTCAATTATGCCCCCGA
This sequence comes from Obolodiplosis robiniae, assembly GCA_028476595.1. NCBI lineage: Eukaryota > Metazoa > Arthropoda > Insecta > Diptera > Cecidomyiidae > Obolodiplosis > Obolodiplosis robiniae. The sequence goes on from CM052015.1 coordinate 41,968,283, forward strand.
TAATGTATGCAAAGTTTGTTGCAACGGATTGCGATTGTGGTTTACTGAAAAACGTGAAAGAATGCCATTCAAAGTGCCGGTTACTTGGTCGGATCCTGGAGAACACAATCCAGCAGATTGTTATGTGTGCGCCAATGATGTTTTTGGATTGAATCGAAAAAAACGGAAATATTTCGTTTACAAGGGTGTACCATCTGCAGTTTTACCAGTGCCATATGAACGAGGTGAAGAAGCTCCAAAAAAAACCAAGTCCAACATTCGAATCGCTACAGCTCACTTTATACAGCGCAGCCGCACCTGATGATGATGATGACGAAACTTATCAACCCTCAGTTTCTACAGCACAACCGGTGGCTGTGAAATAAAATGTTTTAGACAATGTTGTTCGTAAATTAAATCTATCTCAAACACAAGCTGAAGTATTGGCTAGAGAATTGAAAAAAGCCAAAGTATTGAGCTCAAATGTAAAAGTAACCGGCTACCGATACCGAGAAGAACGTTTCGTTAAGTATTTCACGGTTTCCGACGACAACAAATATGCCTACTGCAGCAATTTGCATGGCCTAATGGATGAACTCAGCATCGAATACAATCCGGAACAATGGAGATTGTTTATTGACAGTTCAAAAAGCGCTTTGAAAGCCGTTTTGTTGTTCCATGATAACAGTGTAAAGCCTTTGCCACTTTTCTACGGTATCGAGATGAAAGAAACGTATGAGAGCATGAAATTCATCTTGGAAAAAGTCAATTACAATAACCATAAATGGCGTCTCATATCCGATCTCAAAGTGGTTGCTCTGGTCACTGGTATGCAAGCTGGTTATACGAAACATTGCTGTTTCCTATGCTTATGGGACAGCAGATTCCGTGGCAATCAATATGAAAGAAAAGAATGGCCAAATCGAGACAATCGACAAGTTGGACAACATAACGTACATCAAGAACCACTCGTTGCGATCACAAAAATTTTACTGCCACCACTACACATCAAGCTGGGTATCGTTAAAAATTTTGTGAAGGCTCTGGATCGAAATGGGGAAGGTTACAAATACCTCCGAACCATTTTCCGCGTATGTCCGAGGCAAAATTGAAAGAAGGTATATTTTTGTCAATAGAAATGATCCTTTTTTCTTTAAATTAATCAAATTGATTACTTTTTCTTATAATTTCAGGAGTGTTCAACGGACCTGACATTCGTAAACTGATGGCGAATAATGATTTTGACGCAAAACACAATGCTAATGAAGCCATCGCATGGGATAATGTTAAGGCAGTCATTCATGGTCTTTTGGGATCACACCGTGCAGATGATTACCGAGTGCTTGTCCAAGAAATGTTAACATCATTCGAAACAATTGACGTTCACATGTCCTTGAAAATCCATTCCTTAAACAGCCATTTGGACTTTTTTGAACGACAACTGCCATCCGAATCAGATGAACATGGTGAAAGATTTCACCAAGACATAATGGATATGGAGAAGCGATACAAGGGAAAGAAATTGGACCACATGTTGGCAGATTTTTGTTGGTGGACATGCCAAGATGAATCTTTTGAATCATAAATTCATACATATTCATTCATTCATTTGTCTTTCTCTTTGAAATGGTATAAATAAATCGATATCAATTTGATTTGGTCATGAATTTGTTGAAAATTGATACTTTTTTCGGAAAATTTATATGGGAGGTACTCGAAAAACACAAGATATCATTATGAAACTTTGCTTAACTTATTTTTATCCCAAAAAATGGATCGTGGCAAAATTTCATAACGATCTGATGCTTTTTTCGTATAGTTGTAGTGTAAACCTATATATTTTTTTAATACAAAATTGGTAAAATTCAAAATTGAATATCTCAGTTCAATGACCTAACTTTGGCTTCGGACTAGGCGCATTTTTCTTGTCTTGACGTCTACTTTACAGATCGCATTATGAGATCTCTGGACTTTCAAAAAAGTTGATTTTTGTTGTACTGTGTTGTTGGCATGAAATGAAAGTTCACATCCGAGTGAACTAATTCGTAATTGTTATTACCAATTCAAAGGCAGCAAACGTTTTTTGAAGTGAAAAGTAGAAACTGAGATGTTTATTTGTTTTTACTTTTCCGCACACACCACTGTGTGTAGTAAGAGTATTGATCGGTCCAAAAAATTCAAAACGCTCGGAATAAGTTTTCTATGCGTTTTGAACCTAGAAAAAACGATTGCAACCATTCCCGGAGCAATTTTTTGTCCGTGTGTGGTACGTTGTCCGTGTGTGGTTCGTTGTCCGATGTCCGTTGTACGCAAAAATTTGTTAACACGATAACTCAAAAAATTGAGATTAGAATTGATCAAAAATGTACACACACATTGGTCTTCATTAGGAATAGAAACATATTAATTTTCAGCCTAATCGGATAATTTTTTCGGGAAGCTCTAGCAAACTATGCGGCAACCTATAGATAATTAGGGCGGGTCAAATACCTATGATTTCCGTGTTGTATGGACCATTTCAAGAAAATTTGCCAGAGAAATCATACCTCTATCTTGAAAATCGAGTCTGCTAGTTTTCGTTTGAAATTTTTTTGTGCATATAACTATGAAATATTGTTGGGCACTAACTTCACGTTCACATCCATGACTCCAAAACTATTGATTGGATCATATCGAATGGACGCGCGTTGGAAAGGTGGGCACATTCTGATCAATTTACATAAAAAAATCATCGACATTGATGTTACGGTTCAAAAGTAATGAGCATGTTTGTGAAATTTTTTGAACTATTTCTTCAATTTTTTCATTTTTTTTAATGATTTCGAACAAAGCTCGGCTTTCACGGCCATTTTTGGATTAAATCTAAATTTCAATTCAAAGTACAATTAAAAACGAAGATTTTGAGCCAAAAATTATTGAAATCGGTTGATTAGTTCATGAGGAATTGCTAAAACAGTGAACACATAAAACACATTTTTTTGTCCTTTTTTTTTTTTTTTTTTCTTCAAAAATTCAAATTAAGAGAGAAAAAAAACAAACAACTAAATATTCAATTTGAACCGTGTTTTTAAACAAAAAGGCGGTAATCCTGTTTATCGACATATGTGTATTGTATACTGTATAATATGCACTGTATATCGACATGTGTGACAGATTGCAAGCAACGCCACACTTCAATGACATGTGTGAGAGCATAAATTATTGTTTGAAAAGTGTAGTTTCGTTTGAGCGTCATTTCAGTGAAGTGTAATCGAATATTACTTGAAATTTATGATAAAAAAATCAAATTGTGTGTCTAAAAAAGAACTATTTTAGAATTTAAAAAGGTATGTGTTAAAACATTGCTAATTTTGCAGTGTATTTGGTATAGGCAGCGCAGTGCCGAGGTAATGTTTAAAAAGTTAAAAAGTGACACAAAGTCTAATTAAATGAAGACAATTTTCATTAACCTTTTCAATTCTTTCAGTGAGACTTAAAAAATGGATCCAGAGCCGCATTCATCGGAACACAGTAGTTTGCAACATTTGGTTGCTCATGATGTTGCTTCTTTTGGCATGGCTTGTGAATTATCAGATCTTAGTTTGCCAACTAAACGGGACATTTTGAGACATTATTTTTTCTTGGCCGAACGTGCAAAAGCCGCTAGCAAAAATTTTTCTTATAAAACATTTACTCCCCAAGTAGCGGACACAGTGTTTGAAATTTGGAGTAGTCTTGGTATTGAACTTATAAAGAAAAGTAGCATTACTTGAAAATTGAATGCTTTGCTTGACGCATATCGTAATGCAAATAAACAAAAATCAACAGCCCAAACAGTATTCACAAAATTCGTACAATCAACAAACGAATTACTTAATATTGGAAAATGCCAATGCGATTTGAAAACAGGTGATTGCTCATGTGGATCAATTCCAGAAAACTTTATATATATTAGAAATTCGAAATCTTTGATATCGTTTAAAAATAGCTTGAAGCATCTGTTGCGTGCCGGTCAATAAATCGTATTTATCGTATTAAATTTACTCATTACCAATTAATTAATTATAATTAAGTACTAGTATACCATTTTTCATTTTACATTTTCATTTGCTTATTCATTGATGTTAACGTATTTAAATTGCAAAAAATTATAATTGTATTTTCCCCTGCCGGTTTTACCATGGATTTCCGGATCGAATTCTGACCAGTATTGGGTCTCTGACCAGCATGTTCTGAGCTTGATTTGAACACGTATTGGCATAAATGTAGGTTCCGTAATAAATAAATAAAATAAATAAATAAACTTAAAAAATTTCATGCGCGATCAAAATAATGACAGAAATCTAACGATACCGGAACACGATGTTGTAAGTGAAGAAACAATACCAACGACTATGGACGAAACAATACCAACAATCCCAGTAAGCAATGATCCTACATACGCACCAGATGATGATGATATGGAAGTTGAACACCTAGACTTGAAAGCAGACAAGACTTTGAATTTATTTGAATTTATTTATTTATTACACCGCCAAAAAATTGGCTGAATATGGCGTAGGTTTTTTGTTTAACAATTGTACATCAAATTTTGATTAATCATTATTTACATCGACATTTTCTCTACGAGAAAGTAAAATCTTTAAAACATTCGACTTAAATGAATTCTTAGTTTGAGATGAATTGACAACATCCTTAAATACATTTATACAACGAATAAAACGAGCAATCGATTGATGACGCAAATAGTCAGTTCGATAAAATTGTTCATTGAGCAGTCTTTCATTTCTTGTTGTTCGATAGTATTCAAGCCTATTAAACCTATCAAATTTCGAGTTAATAAATACATCATTAATATTTAATTTGTAAATATCGAATGCACATATGGCATCAGCAAGTTCTCTTCTTAACTCTAGCGGTTGTAAATTTATTTGTTTGCATCAATCAATGTACGAAGTTAGTCTAAACGATGTAGCATTTCTTCTGTTCTCTAGTAAATAAATAACAAAATGTTTCTGTACAGATTCTATATCGCTAATATAAATTTCTTGAAAAGGGCTCCATATAACTGAGGCAAATTCCAATATAGGCCCCACATGAGCCAAATACAAAATTCTTTGTGTGTCATATGTAAAGTTTCCATGTGAGAAATGTTTAAAACAACCAATCATGCGTCTCGCTTGTATTGTTTTTTGTTCGATATGTTGCCCAAAGTGAAACTGTGAGTTGATCAACACACCAAGGTCACGCATTCCATCTTTTCTCTCAATCACATGATTTCCCATAGTGTAGTTGACGATGATGGGCGATTTTTTGCGAGCAAGTGTTAATGTTGCACATTTTTGATTGTTGAAAAACAAACGATTATCTTTGCTCCAACTTATCAAGTTATCGATATCGCTCTGAAGACTATGTGAATTATTTGATTCGGTAGTGCCACATATTTCCATGGCGATTTTGATGTCGTCTGCCAGCAGCAAGACCTTAGAATGTTCGATGACTTCCGTAACGTCGTTGATAAAAATCGTGAATAAAATAGGTCCAAGCACACTGCCGGCGGGCACACCAGACGGCGATAGGTATGACCGGGACTTGACTTGGCCAATTTGAACATAGTTGAGTCTATTCGCAATAAACTCGTAAAGCCATTTTGTTGTTTTTCGTCCGAGTCCAAATCGAGCAATTTTCTCAATGAGTTTTCGATGCCAAACACAAAGAAATGCATCCTTGTAATCGCCATAAAATAAATCAATTTGCAATCGCTTATTGAATGCTTCATGCGCCCAAATTGACAAGTTGATTAAATTCGTTGTAACAGAACGCTTAGCTCTGAATCCGTGTTGTGAATTTGATAGCTGCGGGTCGACAATATTGGTGAGTTGAAATTTAATAGCAACTTCGAAGATTTTGAGTATCACTGAGCTAATTGCAATGACTCGATAATTTTTGATGTCGTCTTTGCTACCCTTTTTGAATACGGGCACTACGCGCGAAGTTTTTAGCAGGTCTGGAACGATACCTGCATCAAATGTCTTCTGGAACAAGAGCCAAATTGGCCAGACAATGGTTTCGATGCAGCACTTGACCACAAACGGCGACAATTCATCTGGTCCAGCACCACTGTGCCACTTCAGCGATTTTATGGCCATTTCGATGTTTTCCAACGATACATTGATCTCAGTTGAATCGCTACGTGCATGAAAGATGTCATCAAAATCGAAGACCTGTTCGTCGGGTACGTAAGTTGACTCGAAGTAATCAGCAAAAAGTTGAACAATTTCATCGGGCGATTTAGCAACAGCGTTATTATAGTGCATTCGATTTGGATACGTCGACTGTTTGTTACCAATCTTCGCAAATTTCCAAAACTCTGCTGGATTCGATTTTATATTTTTTTGAATTTGGTTGATGTACTCTTTGTGTCGAATGCAATTTAATTCATCGAATTCACGGCAAGCAATCACATACTCCTCGGTGAGTGTGCCTTTGGGTTTACGTTTAAATAACTTGTCGCGACGATTCTTTTTTCTCTGTAGCTCACAAGTCCACCATTTTGGTTTACTCGGGTAGTTGGTGACTTTTTTCTTTGGTACATTATTCTCAATGAGCATTGTCAGAGTACGGTGAAAGAAATCATACGATGATTGAACGTCTCTGCCGTTGAATTCATGTTGGAAATTAATGCTATCCAGTTGTTGACAAATACGTTGATAGTTGCCTCGCGAATAATTGTAAATAAGCTTGGATTCAGCATGACGAATTGAAAGAGTTTCAGGATATTCAAATACAATTTCAAATGGCACATGGTAACTGTCTTGTTGACTCCTGTCAACAAGTGTGAATTGGTCGGCACATAATGTCACGTCGTTTACATTATTTACGAATAACAAGTCGAGAACATTTGATGAAATATTACGTAAATTCGATAGTTGATACAGTGGCAGCTCCAACATCCTACTCAAGAAAGAGTGTGCATTCAGTAGATATGTTGATTGGCTTTCACTCGAAATGACTGGTAAAAAACATGTCTCAGTGTCGTCGCGAACCCATTCAACATCTTTGATGTTGAAATCACCGAGTACAATAACTTGGTGATTCATGTTTTGAAGCATGAGCGATCGGATGTTCTCAGAATGTTTGTTTGCAATCGAGATTTCAAACACTTTCATGTAGCAAACGTAAAGTAGTAACGGTGTAGGTTTCAACAGGATTTCAATAGCCAAACATTCGCAGTCGGAATCATCGTTGAGTGTTATTTGTCGACTGTTTAGCTCTGAATGAACCAAAACTGCAACACCCCCCGATCTCCTGTTTCTCACGTTCAAATCACCATCACACGCACGATCGCAGCGATAAACATTGAATATGCTTGGAAAGTATACACTGGACGAATGATTCGATGTGAGCCAGGTTTCAGTGAGACAGAGCACTTTGTAAAAAGACAACTCAACTTTCATGCAAAAGTTACGTTTGTTTACGGCCGATCGCAAGCTGTTGTAATACATGGGGAGCTTGAAGAGTTCCAAGAAGTTGTTATTTGGCAAATTTTGACGACGAATACGGTTGATTTTCATTTGAATATCCGTAATGCGAAGAAAGAAGTCATCGACAATGTCATCGTTTAATTGAGTTTTATCGAGTTCAGCCATGAGCAACAGCATATCAAAATTGAACCGATTAATTTCATCCAAATCACTAGTGTAGATGCTGTTGTTGTTGTTGTTGTTGTTGTTGATGTTGTTGTTGTTTCCGCTGTCTGTTTTCATGGTTGATTTGAAGAAGCTCGTGATGAGTGATTGTGAGCGTTTATTACGAACAGAAAGACTCAAATTATTTGGTGCAGTAGCATCTCTCGCCTTGCGAGAACATATACGTAAATTAAGTGAGTTACCTGTAAGTGGTCCCTCACAGCTGGTGGAATGATGATGGTTTATTGTTGTCCGAATGATGCGTTGGCGACACCGTTTTTTGACGTCTCTGGCTCATTCAATGACACGGTCGCTGAATCGTTCGTTAGTCCATGCGCTGACAGCTCATGGATTCTTTCCGCCACAGATTTGCTCAAACCAGCTCCACGTTTTTGATTCGGCTTCTCGACAAAATCACCTATCATGACATAACTTGGCCAAAAATCAGTAGACATGAATTTGGCATACAGTACATCAGTACATTGCAAACGAAATGAGACAAAAGTCAGCTCATTTACATCTTGGCCCTTTTTGACTAATAGCAGTGGCAAGAAATCTTTGTCGTCCGCATCTGACAATTGGTCTTTAATGTATGCACGGAGATCATCTGGTGTAATTGATGGCTCTAAACGTGAAACGTACACGGATTTGTCCAATTTCGTAGGCGGAGCATTCACTTTGCTATGCGGTAAAACCGAAACAGCTGAACCAAGGCCATGATTCGTTGAGCTACCAGCGACCAAACGTTGATTCCGATTTTTTACTGCAATTTTTGTGGTAGCATCCAAATCACGCATTTGAGCCAACGATGAGTTTGCCATTGAAACACCTTTTTGTTGTTGTGCTGCTTCAGCCTGTGTTTGTTGACGTTTTGATGAATCAGTCGAAGTGTGAGTGCATTGACTTTGAATGGTTGTATGCATTGTGACAACATTTTCCTTAATCTCAGTCAATGTAACTGAGTTGGCATTCACAGTTGCCACCAATTCATCAACAATATCTCTTAAATTACGTTTGGTGGCCGAAGTCGATGCAGTTGAGTCATTGTCGTTCGATGGAAAAGTTGTGTTTTTGTCGACTGTTGATTTGCGTTTCGGTGACAGCACAGATAAACATGCGTCACACAAGAAAACAATGTGTTTTGAAACGAAAATCTTTTCCTTCGCATACACAATGTCGTAGCACGGCAGATGATATACATTGCAGCATCCGTGGCATTTCACTCTATAATTTTCTGCAGTAAAGTTTGCCGGGCAATCGTTTCTGCTGCACACTCTCTCCATAATGTGTGGTTATGAAACACAACAACAATAGAACAGCAGAAGAACCGCAACAGAAATCAATTTATTTTGCCACTTAAGATTGTTCAAAAAACGCAAACTTGGATATTCTTGAAGAAAAAACTCGTTAATTTGTTCAAATAAGTCAATTGCTTACAGTAACTTGTGCAAATAACACCAAAATTAGCGATATAAACAAGAATTCAATAGAGCGGTAGGAGAAGACGTCTATTCACTTTGAAAGGCCTCAAGTCATCACTTTAATACTATCCCTCCCCTGACTGTACTCTCTTTGCAAAAGACGCACCATAGGCGGAATTTATGCCGTATTGGGTCTCTGACCAGCATGTTCTGAGCTTGATTTGAACACGTATTGGCATAAATGTAGGTTTCGTAATAAATAAATAAAATAAATAAATAAACTTAAAAAATTTCATGCGCGATCAAAATAATGACAGAAATCTAACGATACCGGAACACGATGTTGTAAGTGAAGAAACAATACCAACGACTATGGACGAAACAATACCAACAATCCCAGTGAGCAATGATCCTACATACGCACCAGATGATGATGATATGGAAGTTGAACACCTAGACTTGAAAGCAGACAAGACTTTGTAGAAAAATAAATGTATTTCACTTTTTTTCTATTAGTAAACTCAAATTGAATTTTTTTTTTTGATTCTAATACTTTCTTATCTCTTAATTTGAATTTTTGAAGAAAAAAAAAATAAAAAATCTTCGTTTTTAATTGTACTTTGAATTGAAATTTAGATTTAGTCCAAAAATGGCCGTGAAAGCCGAGCTTAGTTCGAAATCATTAAAAAAAATGAAAAAATTGAAGAAATAGTTCAAAAAATTTCACAAACATGCTCATTTCTTTTGAACCGTAACATCAATGTCGATGATTTTTTTATGTTGATCAGAATGAGCCCACCTTTCCAACGCGCGTCCATTCGATATGATCCAATCAATAGTTTTGGAGTCATGGATGTGAACGTGAAGTTAGTGCCCAAAAATATTTCATCGTTATATGCACAAAAAATTTCAAACGAAAATTAGCAGACTCGATTTTCAAGATAGAGGTATGGTTTCTCTGGCAAATTTTCTTGAAATGGTCCATACAACACGGAAATCATAGGTATTTGATGGATTTTTTCTGTTCCCCACAAATCGACCCGCCCTAAGATACATATATCAAAAGTATATTGCTAGCTATAAGATATTTGGCGACGCAACGACGCGAGTGTGAAGTATGCGCTGTATGTGTGTAATATGATGCGGAGTCGCTGCGTACACACGCGAGTGTGACGTGTATGATGTTTGTGTGGCACAACACAGAGACGGTGTCGTGCGCAGCACGTATTCAGGATATTGTTTTTTTATGAAATAAATAAGTAACAAAACGCAAAATTTCAAGTCATTCTGATGAGGTTTAAGACTCCCTCCCCCACAAAATTTTTAATTACCGTGGTCAAAATTCAAATTTTGTCATTAAATTGTATGGAGTATTTGTGTTTTTCTAATCTGTTTTTTTTTTCATCAATTTAAATGCTCATTAAAATTTTAACGAAATTTATACATAACATAAATGTGGAACCATATCTATCGTTGTCATGAATTAAAATTGCAGATCAGAGTGAATTAATTCGTAATTGTTGTTACCAATTCAAAACCAGCGTACGTTCGTTGAAGTGAAAATTAGAAACTGAGATGTTCATTCGTTTTTTTTTATTCAAATTGTAATTTAAATTTAATGATGTGTAATGACTTGAAATTCGATCTCATCGTGATGACTTCAAATTTTCTGTGAGTTGTTCTCAAAGTTGCATGATGATTCGATAAGAAATAAACATAAATCCAAAACAAATGAGTAGCAATCAATGAAAAACCCATAAACCCGAACAATTTCGGGACATTTGCGGAAAAGTTAGTTTTACGTACGTAAGACCATTTATTGAATTAGTAACAACAATTACGAATTAGTTCTAGTCTCAGGTGAACTTTTAATTCGTGCCAACGATAGATATGATTTCACATTTATGTTATGTATAAATTTCGTTAAAAAGTTAATGAGCATTCAAATTGACGAAAGCATCACTGATTAGAAAATCACAAATACTTCATCCAATTTAATGACAAAATTTGAATATTGACTCCGATAATTGAAAATTTTGTAGGGGAGGTAGTCTTAAATCTTATCTTACATGACGCATTTTTAATGATTGACATTTATATAAAATTTTATTTATATTATAAAAGCCGTTTTTGTTTTATTTAATTTTTTTTTATCAATCTTATTGGGTCAACCTTTACAAGGAAATAAATTTTTTATGAAAAAATAGGCCATTCAAATTTTCAATATGTGATTTTCTAATACGTGATTATGACACGAATGTTATACATAACATAAATGTGGAAATACTAGTATATCAATCGTTGGCATGAATTAAAAGTTCAAAACAGAGTAAAATAACTCGTAGTTGGTATTACCAATTCAAAAGCAGCAAACGTTTGTTGATGACTGATAGTAAACCCGAACAATTTCGGGAAATCTGTGGAAAAGTTAGTTTTACGTACCATTTATTTTGTTTGGTCTTCGATTGATTACTTGCGAACAAAAATGCTTTGAATGTTCGGGCTTCGACTGCAGAGGGCTAGGCTTCGGTTTGGTTGGTGTGGGGTCGGTTGGTGTGGGGTCGGTTGAAGCATTAGATCGGAAAGACGAGTGCGCGGAAGAGCATGAAAGCTCACTTGCAATTGAGCTGGTGTTCGAGCAGGAAGGCGAACGGGAAAGCGAAGAAAGAAGGTGTGCTGTCAGGCTTAATGGTAGGCTTGCGAGTGGACGGGTGGACGGTTGTTCTGGTGGGTTCACTGATACGTTTGCTGGCATGTGGGCGGCTGGGCGTTACATTCGAGCGTTTTGACAATTAAAAGATGTTTCGATTAACATATAAAATCGTCCTAAATGAAGAATAAGTTCATAAATGCCGAAGGATGTCTGCAACAACTAGTATATAATTTCCTTATCAACTTGAAGTGGAAAAGTCAGCAGTCAAAATATTCTCATTCTGAATGGCTGTCATAGTTCCTGAGTTGGCACAAATATCGCCGAACTCCTTAAATGCGTTGACTAAAATCTGACGACTTTCGTATTGTGTATTTATGTTCGCAGTATCATCAACAACATCGCCACTTCCCGCTTCCTTTTCGCATTCCGGCTGGTCGCCTTTCATCTCGATATTATTTTCTTCAAGAAACGGATTCATGTGAAAAGATGGCGTATGTTACATATGTTTAACATTTATCAGTGTTGATTTTTCTCTAAATTCAAATTTGCTTTCGAAATGTTGAATATATTACTGAAGTATCTGTATACAGATTCAAATATCAGTGAAGGATGAAATGAAGAATCAGAAAATAAAAATTCGGTTCAAAATTTTGAACATTTTCTAGAATGAATTCGAATGATTTCACTGAATTGCACATGTGCTTTATTTAAATAATATTTATTCCATATCAACAAGTCAGAAAACGTACATTTGAATATTCAAATGACTTACCTTAATATTTAACGTATTGAATTTGAATAGAGTGCGATCAAAACATCCGTCCATTTTAAATGAATTTAAAATTTTGATAGATAAAGTCCGTGAAGACACTGGAAAGTTCAGTGTATTTTGGAGCGACGTAACTGTACTCATTTACAAAAAATACTTAAAATTTATATTTCGTGATCTTCAGAAGTAAAATGGTGATATTGTGGGGACTCTTATTTCTATTGTTGCAAGCCAAGAATTGTGTGAGTAACTTGTTGAATACCCATTCTAACACAATTTGTGTAGGGATACCGCTTTTAATCAGATATTACTTTTCCGAACACACTACTGTGTGTGTGAAATAGAGATGTCAATGGACAAAACTTTTTCGAACTGTTCGTCCGTTCGATCGAAAAAATAATGAATGTGCGAAGTGTGCATCCGAAATGACCGAAAACGTTCGAATGTCCAAAATTAAAAATTACAATATATTCAAAACGTTGACAATTTATATGTGATAAAAATATCGAATCTTATGCTGAAGACCATATATACTGAGCTCATGAACTTACCTTCGCCAAACAACGCTATGATGTCTGTCATAGACAGACTGTCAAGCATACATTGTAATTTTTAATTTCGGACATTCCAACATTTTCGGTCATTTCAGACGCACACTTCGCACAATCATTATTTTTCTGACGAACGGTCGGACAGAATTGAATATTTCATTTTTTGCGAACGGTTGAACGGACGTTCGTTGACAGCTTTGGTGTGAAAGCATTACGATCGGTCCCAAAAATTTAAAATCATCGGAATGAGCTTTCTATGCATCCCGGTGCAATTCGTTTAGTACGTTTTCCGTTTTCCGTTGCACGCAAAAAATTGTTAACTTAAAATATTGAAATAAAAGTAAATGGTCTTATGTACGTAAAACTAACTTTTCCGCACATTTCCCGAAATTGTTCGGGTTTACTATCAGTCAATGATTGCTACGCATTTGTATTGGAATTATGTTTATTTCTCATCGAATCATCATGCAACACTCACAATAAATCACAGAAAATGTCAATGTAATTTTTATTTCAACAAACGTTCGCTGCTTTTGAATTGGTAATAACAATTACGAATCAGTTCACTCTGATGTGAACTTTCAATTAATGCCAACGATAGATGATTCCACATTAATGTTATGTATAAATTTCGTTAAAATGTTAATGAGCATTCAAATTGATGAATAAAACACAGATTAGAAAAACACAAATACTTCATCCAATTTAATGACATAATTTGAACTTTGACCCCAAAAATTGTCAATTTTTTTAGGGGAGGTAGTCCTAAATCTTATCGGAATGACTTGAAATTTTTCGTGACTCCTTTTTTTCATAAAAAAATAATATCCTGAAAGTTTCAATAGGATACAAGGTGAACTTTCGATATTCGCCATACAAATTTTCAGATTTGGCATTAAAAAGACACCGAAAATCGAACATTTTTATTGATTGTTCAATTGCAACTTATTCTGAATATTTATTTGGTACGTTCCTCCTGGCCTAAAACGGAACCCGAGGCGGGTACAGCACAACAATATCATTGACAAGGAAGTACGACGACCTACTCTAATGCATCGTGACTGTGATGTTGCACATTATTGATTATTTTAAGTGTTAACTTGGCGAATTTGTTTTTTGTAATCTTGATACTTATTGTTAAGTACTTTTGATCTAGCAAATGACTGTAATATTTTCAAATCCGTGTGAAATGGGTCCGCAAAGGCTCATTCTTCCTGCAGATTCTATTATTCAGCCAGTTCTTGACGATGTTAAATAAATATTATTTACTATTATTTATTAAATAAATGATCATAACATCCATCGAAAATTTTGATCTTATATCGCGCACAGTACATAAGAAGCAAGGCAAATATCAATTCAGACACACATAACAACATGTAATATGTACTGAATAAATAAAAGAAAGAGAAAGACAATACGATGTTTCACGTAAGAACGAGCTCGTTAAAGTAACATGGTTCTATTTTTCTATTAGGAGAACAAATTGAAAACCGCGCATTTTTTTCAAAATTTCGATCTTTATTATGGAAAAATGGTTACAAATTGATTATTCAAAGTATTGTCCATCGCTAGCCACAACTTTTTCCCATCTTTCTGGCAAATTACGGATTCCGCGTCGAAAGAAATCTGTGCTTTTTTCGGCTATCCATGAATCGACCCATTTTTTGCATTCCTCGTAAGAATGGAAATGCTGTTCAGCCAGGCCATGTGTCATTGATCGGAAGAGGTGGTAATCGGAAGGGGCAATGTCTGGGCTATACGGCGGGTGGGGTAGGACTTCCCATCGAAGCGTTTCCAAGTAGGTTTTAACGACCTGAGCAACATGTGGCCGAGCGTTGTCATGTTGCAAAATAACTTTATCGTGTCTTGCGACCGTTTCCGACCGTTTTTCCTTCAGTGCTCGGCTCAAACGCATCAATTGAGTTCGGTACAATGCTCCTGTGATGGTTTCGTTTGGTTTCAACAACTCATAATAGATCACGCCGAGCTGATCTCACCAAATACACAGCATTAGCTTCGAGCCATGAATGTTCGGCTTTGGCGTCGATGTTGATGCGTGGCCGGGGTAACCATACGATTTTTTTCGCTTCGGATTATCGTAATGAATCCACTTTTCATCACCAGTCACAATACGATGCAAAAAACCCTTCCGTTTTTGCCTTTGAAGCAGCTGTTCACAAGTGAAAAAACGGCGTTCGATGTCTCTCGGCTTCAATTCGTATGGCACCCAATTTCCTTGCTTTTGAACCATTGCCATGGCTTTTAAACGATAGGAGATGGATTGTTGTGTCACTCCCAATGATTTTGCAAGTTTTTCTTGCGTTTGACATCGAGTAATGCTTCCAACTCCTCGTCTTCAAACTTTTTCACTTGGCCTGGACGCTCTTTGTCTTCCACATCAAAATCACCACTTTTGAACCGCGCAAACCACTCCTGGCACGTTCTAATCGACGGAGCATATTCTGGATATGCTTCGCATAACAAACGATGACTCTCGGAAGCATTTTTCTTCAGATTAAACCAATAAAGTAAAACTTCCCGCAAATGCTGTTTTGTAGGCACGTAGCTCGACATTTTCAACGCAATAATAAACTTGTGTATTCAACTGAATGATAAGTTTGACAGATCGTTTTCAATGTATTTTTTTATCCTCTTTAAGATACAATAGCTGTCAAAGTCAAAATAATGACATCTATGATAGATATGAAGTTAGTAACTTTGACGTTTGTGACAGTACATGTACGAAAAATTGCGCTCAGTAAAAATATTATATATTTTGATTTTAAAAATATTAAATAGTATTTTTAAAATCCACATTTTGTGTTTTTGTGGATTTTGTGTTATGCTCTATTCGAGCATTGTGTTAGTTTTTAATCTAATTACTGTTTTTTTCATATTTTTTGTCATTTTCATAATCGGCGAGTCGTTGCTTCTATTCACTCATTGTTGTTGTTGGTGCTCTTCAATCAATCAATACTTTGGGGAATGCGTTACTGTTCGGCCGATTTATGGAAAATATGCAAGAGTCATAGCTTCATCAACCCAAGCAACGAATTAAATAATATTTTGTCGCGGTTTAATTTATGTAAAAATCCGTACTTCTGCAAATTACTGGTTAAAAATACATCGCGTTGTTCGAGTGATATTGCAGATTCGATTTGTTCATTTTTTGAGGTTAGGCGCGATGATTTTCGTGTTTTGAAATACAATTATTTTTCGAATTCAATTGTTATTTTAATTAATTTTCATTGTTTTAACGTTTATTCAAATTTCGAGAATGTAATTTTGCCGTGTAATTTTGTTATTTTAAATCGCGTTCGCAATACAAACAAATCAATTGACCATAGTGTTTTGCGCCGGATTGATACGGGCTCTTCTAGTGAGAATGTGTGTGTGAATGAAGATATTTCTGGATATGAATGTGATTGTAATGATACGGTCTCGCCGGTTTTGCTGGATGGCACCAGCACTATTGGTGGCTCAGGTGTGAATTCTGGCAATGTTGTAGTTAGCAATATTGTGCGAATATCTTATCAACCCCTTGTTTCTTTATCTGATTGCATGCTTAATATGAATGAAATCATCAGCCGTGAAAATGTAACAGTCAATTTCGATATTCCGCGTTATTCCAATGTAAATAATAGTGTTAATAATTGCCATCATGAAAAGAATTCGATGAGCATTCTTAATGGCTTCAAGAACGATTTCAATCTCTGTCATGCAAATGTTCAGGGGCTTCTCGAAGCGAATCATTTCGATTTATTGACTTCGCAATTGAACGCCAATATTAGTGTTATCGGACTAAGTGAAACTTTTTTGCGTTCTGCTAATACGAATAAGTCAGTCAAAATTGACGGTTACAAAATTTATCGCGCTGATAGAAAGGGTAAACGTGGTGACCGTAATAAAGGGGGTGGTGTCGCGATGTATATTTTAAATCAATTGAAAGTCAAAGTAATTTTAAATTCGCATAAAGATAATTGCAACATTGATAATATTGATTTCTTATTCTTAGAAATTTTTACTCGTAATTCTAAATTAGTTGTTGGCATCGTTTATCGCGCACCACGTTGCGATGTCAGCAATACGCGAAACTTTTTGGATTTAATAACTTCAACCGTGGCTCACGAGCAAAACGTAATTATTGTTGGTGACTTTAATATCAACATGTTAAATAAAGAAGCATCAAATCATATCTTAAATAACAATTTCATTTTAAACTTCAAACTCGCGAATGATGAGTGTCCTACGCACCGCTGGCCGGGGAAGGAACCATCTCAAATCGATCTAATATTCACAAATAATCTTGAGCGAGTTAACAAATTTTATCATTTTCCTTCGCGTATTTCTTTTCATGATTTTATTTTGTGCTCGTTTAATTTAAAAATCGATAAAATTAAGAAAGTGGTCATTAGTGGCAGAAATTTCAGGAGAATTGATGTTGGTGAGTTAATTCATGAACTCAATGTCAAAACGTTGATATGATGGTCGGTACACTAAATGACAATTTATCGCGGTTGATCAATCGATTCGCACCACTCAAATCGCGTCGTGTATGTCACAAACCCAAGCATTGGTTTAATAGTGATATTGCCAAGGCTCTGGAAGAAAGAAAGTTTGCCTACGACAATTGTCAAAGGCTTAATGTTCATAATGATGCTCTTGATAAGGAGAGAAATGATCTGCTTAGAGTCAAATCGAAGGCAGTGAAGTCTCTAATAAACAAGAGCAAAAAAGCTATATTAGTCAAGGACTTGACTGAAGCCACGACTGTTCGCAGTAAGTGGAATGTAATCAAGTCCCTTGGTGTCACCAAAGATAATTCCAATTATGACTTGGAAATTCTAAATAACTTCGATTTAAATGATTTCAATAACTTTTTCGCGTCAATTCACAAGTCAAACGGGGTTGATTTAAATAATTTATCATTGCCGACTAATATTAATTTCAATTTCTCTTTTCGTGAAGTTGATGAGGATCTAATTCTTAACGCGTTTTCTAAAGTCAAAAGTAAGGCAATTGGTAAAGACGAGATACCACTGGAATTTTTGAAAATTGTTATGCCGTCAATTGTATCCTCAATTAAATTCATTTTTAACTTTTGTATTCGCAACGGTGTGTATCCTGCTGATTGGAATAAAATTATTATTCGGCCTCTTAATAAAGTCACAAACCCCCAAATCGTTTCTGATTTCCGACCAATCAGTATAATTTCCGTCTTACCGAAAATATTCGCGATTTTGCTCAATGAACAAGTCATCCACTATTTGGAATCTAATCATTTAATTCATGATCGTCAGTCTGGATTTCGCAAGAATCACAGCTGCTCAACTGCGCTATTGAACATATCAGAGAGTATCAGATCGTCTATCAACCGTAAAAAGGTTGTCATTTATGTCTCTTTGGACATCAAAAGTGCTTTTCCCTCGGTTCCACATTCCGGTTTGCTCAAAGTGTGTGAATCTTATGGTTTCGACAATAACTCCCTAAGTTTGATCAAATCAATTTATAGTAATATCTCACAAACAGTTAAAGTTGGTAATACTGAATCAGATAGTGTTGAAATTGATAATGGTGTCCTTCAGGGATCTAATTTCGGCCAAACTTTTTTTTCAATTTATTTCAATGATACTCTCAATGTACCTGAGCACATGACTGGCCACTTATTCGCAGATGATTTTCAGGCACATCTTGAAGTAGATTTCGATAAAATCAACGAAGGAATAAGTAAAGTAAATTTTGATTTAAATAAAATTAATGATTTCGTTTCGCGCCGTGGTATGGCTCTGAATAAAGCCAAATCCAAGGTTATGATTATCGGTTCAAAGCACAATACTAATCGCATAAATTTCGATATGATAGATGGCGTTGTTGTTGACGGCGAACAGCTGGAGTTTTGCAAATCAATAAAAAATCTCGGTGTTGTATTTGACTCAAATATGAATTTTGAGGAACATAATAGTGGGAAATTGCAAAAAGTTTATGGTGTGTTGAGTAGAATTCGCCATACTCGACATATCATGCCAAACTATGTAAAGCGTGATGTTGCTTGCGCGCTCATTGATCCCATTTTAAGCTATGGTGATGTGATCTCTTATGGCTGGGGAGCCCATGGCTCCCTTGATCAGGAGAATCGTATTCGCAAGGCTGATAACGATAAAATCCGTTATATTTATGGCTTGAAAAGATCCGAGCACATAAGCGAGTATCGTGAGCGAATCATTGGCCTTACCCCTGAGTCCAAGGCGAAGCTTCATTCAGCTACTTTGATTTTCAAGCAACTGAAAACGCGCTCTCCTTCTTATTTGAATGATATGTTCGTGTTTAATGAAGGTTCAACTCGCGCAAATGGTCAATTGAGGGTTTTGGTCAAACCTCGCTCTGAGTTCGACAAACGTGCATTTGGTTTCGCGGCAATCACCTTTTTTAATACAATCCCAGTTGACATCAAGAAATGTAACAATATCGATTCATTTAAATTTCAGCTCAAAATCTGGTTGCGCAACAACCAGCAATAATTTCAGTTCCTTTCAATTTTCGTTGCTTGGTTGATGAATTTGTGCTCTTGCCAACGTTTCTCCATCATCATCATCATTTAGTTTTAAATTATTTAAGTTTTTCCCCTGACTCTCCTGGGTCAGGCCGGTTTTCCATGGTTTCCCGGATTCAATTTGGTATCTATAGTCATTCGTAGATATCCCCCATCCCTGTAATTGTCTTTGTTTAAGTCGTTCCATGGGCGGAATTTATACCGTATTGGGCACTTTGCCAGCATACATGAGTTACTGCGTAGCTCTTGTACATATTGGTATAAATTTAGGATTCGTAATAAATAAATAAATAAAAATGCTCCCAAGCACTGGTTTAATGATGATATTAAACGTGCTATGGATGATAGAAAAACTGCTTACGTTAATTGTAAAAAAGACAATTCTCGAAAAGCAGATATTCAAAAACAGTTACATGACAACTTTAAGGAAAAAGCCAAAAGAGTCAAGTATCTGATTAACAGTAGTAAAAAGAAGTCAACGGCTGAGAATTTCAGTAATGCCAATACCATTCGCTCAAAATGGAGTATCATCGAGACTATTGATTGTTGCAAAAATGGCAAGAATGATAGCAATGATGCTGAAATTCTTGATAATTTTAACCTGAATGACATCAACAGTTTTTTTTGCTTCAATTCATATGTCCGAGGGGGCTGCCTTGGGCAACCTTTCGCTTACCACCAACATTAATTCCACTTTTTTATTTCACGAAGTAACTATTGAGCAATTTATGAAAGCATTCCACGAATTAATTTTCCCTTTTATAGCCCAACATAAGACTGGCCCTTATTCATCAAAAATTCTTTCGATTTCATATTGCCGGGCGGAAAATGTTTCCTTTTGGTATCGAATGACTTGAGTTAAAATTTGGTAGCGATCGGAGAACGTTTGAGCCTGCCGCCCAAGACATGAAGTTTGAAAAACCGAAATATATGGGAAAAATCATTCTTTTTATTGAAATATTCAAATTTAAATACATAAAACTAATTTAAATTACGATTACAACGACCTATAAGCATCCAAAATCGAATGAAAAATGTCAAAGTTACATTTATTTCATTCAAAATATTGTACTAATATGTGCACAAACACCGTGGATGGTGTACTAGAATGTTCTATCGAATATAAGCACGATAGTGACAGCGCAATGTCATTTCGTGTTAAACGTGATGCGCAAACAGCTTCATTCCCGCGTATAAATTTTATGTTCATCGTAGATTTTGCTAACTCGTTTCAATATTTAAGCTATTGTTATTGTGTTAATGATGTCGGACCAACCATCAACCTCCGCCGAATCGCAACCAGGCACTTCAAAACGGATTACTCGTGCATCTGATAAAACATTACGTCAGATAAATTGGCGATGTGGCACATCAAATAACTGGAGCCAAATTGCCCTCCAATCGACAAGTATTGCAAGTATATTTTTATAATATTCGATTCGCCAAATTATCTCAGAAAGAAAGTGCAAGGTTGGCAGTGAACGCTGCATCCATTTTTTGGCTGCAAGCACGCTTACCAATCCGCGATTTGTACAAATGTGCCGAAAAATTGATAAAACTATACAAAGATTGGCGACGTGTTTCCAAAAAATCGTCGAAGGGGAAAGCGAACAAAGATCAGGCGGAATTTGTCGAACATTTGGACCTTCTCTTCGACATTGCTCCCGACAACGCGTTGAAGATGATTCGCATTGAAGAGGACCGGGAATTTTTATTGAAACAAACACAAAAAGGGCGTCCTGGATGCATGGCTGGAGTCGATATGCATTTATATAGCCATGAAAAGCGATCGCAGGAGCGAAGAGCAAAAGAAGGGAGACGAAAGCGAAAGCACGAAGAGTCTCAAAACGTTGATATTGGTAAATATTTTATATGTGCATTGTAAATACAATACATATCAATTATTTATGTATCCAGCCGAATGGATTTCTAACTTCGTTGATGTTTTCATTTAGCGATTGAAAAAAACTATAGTGATAGTGAAAGCGATGCTATTTCCGATGACAACGATCCAACAATGGATGTGGACGATTATGACACTCAAGGAGAGGAAATAAGAGGCCGTACACAATGGATAACACCACGTCTTTCAGCCACTCTGGATGATGCTAAAGTTGCCGACAGAAAAGCAGTACATATAATAATGGCAGCGGCAGAAGCCTTGGGTGTCAACGTTAACGAGCTTGTTGTCAATCGAACGTCTCTCCGAATCTTACGTAGAAAGCACCGTGAACTAGAATTAGAAAAAATTCAGGCCGATTTCGTTGAAGACGTAATTTAGTTTACTTTTAGTTTAATTACACTTAATAATATAGTTTTTAGTTTTAATTTGTCAATTTCGTATTAATTTCAATATCGTAGATAAAAAGTGCACAATCATTAGTTGTTCATTGGGATGGCAAATTAATGGAATCAATAGTTGGTAAAAAAAAAGTTGACCGAATCGTAATTCTCGTCAGTTATAAAGGCACTGCAAAGTTTCTCAGTGCAGCAATTATAGAACCCGCCACGGGAGAGAATATTGCGGGCGCTGTTTGTAATGCTCTAATCAGTTGGAATATCATCGATCGCATTGGTGCGATGAGTTTCGATACTACTTCCTCAAACACTGGCGCTAACAATGGCGCAATCGTTTTCATACAACAATATTTGGACCGAAAATTAATCAAACTTCCATGTCGCCATCATATTTTCGAAATTGTCTTGAAAAGTGTTTTCGACTTGAAACACTCAGCGACCAGTGCACCCGAAGTTCCTATTTTCAATCGGTTTGCGGAAGCTTGGGAAAATCTCAATCACACATCATTCAAATGCGGTCTCGACGATGATATTATCCGTTCAAAAATCAGCGAAGAGGACTGTGATGAAATCAAACATTTCTGCTATCAACATTTAGAAAAAGATCAAATTCGCGCTGATTATAAAGAATTTCTGCAGCTCACAGTCACATTCCTTGGTGGAAACGGTGGCAATTTTCGAACATGCAGTTCAACGTCCCATGCAAGGTTTATGGGAAAAGCAATTTATTGCCTGAAAATGTTTCTTTTTCGCGAACAATTCAAATGCACAGTTAGAGAATTGAACGCGCTGCGAGATGTGTGCATTTTTATAGTTCGACTATATATCAAAGTCTGGTATGGATGCCCAAATGCCATCACAGCTCCAAATCAAGATTTACAATTTGTGAAGGACTCGATCGCATACGCTGAAACAGATGCAGCAGTGTCCAATATAGTTCTATCAAAAATCAGAAATCATTTGTGGTATCTATCGCCAGAAAACGTTGCTCTAGCCTTTTTCGATCCTTCTGTTTCAGATGAAGCAAAGCGCAAAATGGTCAAATGTCTTCAATCAAGTGAATCGGACGTAAACCTATTGGAGAGCCGTCGAATTGCAAATGTTTAAGTTTTACGTCCTAGCTCATTGAGCGATTTCGTATCATATAAAACAAATTATTTCTTCACTGCATTTGGTTTGTCTGCCTCTTTTTTGCAAATAGATCCATCGTTATGGGAAGAAGATGACGACTATCATGACGCTTTGGAATTTTGTCGTAATTTGTTCGTCGTGAACGATGTCGCCGAACGCGGCGTCAAATTCATGAAAGATTACAATCGAATTTTAACCAATGACGAAAATCAAAAACAATTGATATTTCAGTTCGTCGAGTCATATCGCCAACAAATCCCTTCACATAAGAAATCCGAACTCATTTAAATTTGCTTAAATTCCTAAATGAAAACTTGATTTTTTGAAAAAAAAAAAAAATTACTACTTTTCAGCTATAAAATTGTCTAACTTTGACATTTTTCATTCGATTTTGGATGCTTATAGGTCGTTGTAATCGTAATTTAAATTAGTTTTATGTATTTAAATTTGAATATTTCAATAAAAAGAATGATTTTTCCCATATATTTCGGTTTTTCGAACTTCATGTCTTGGGCGGCAGGCTCAAACGTTCTCCGATCGCTACCAAATTTTAACGCAAGTCATTCGATACCAAAAGGAAACTTTTTCCGCCCGGCAATTTGAAATTTATCCTTGGTGGCCAGTCTACCCAACATATTGTTTTTATTATTTATTATTGCATTAAACATAATGTCTACCCCGCTGTTTGGAATAAAGTCATTATAAAACTTCTCAATAAAGTCCCAATCCCACAGTCCATTTCTGAATAGACCAATCAGTTTTATCTCAGTCATTCCAAAGGTTTTCTCGATTCTTTTGAATGGTCAAATTAACAAATCGGTAGATAAGTCTTTGTCCTGACATATAGATGGCGTTAGTAGTATTAAATCCATATGGTTTTCAGTTAGTACCAACCTTCAAACGATTCGTGTCAAAATTTGACAGCAATCGGCAGTTTGTTCGTGAGTTATTGCGTTTTGAGTGAAGCCACTTTTGTTATTGAAAAAAACATGGATAAAAACGGATTTCGTGTGTTGGTTCATCACTGCTTTTTGATGGGAAAAAATACTGTGCAAACCAAAAAATGGCTTGATAAATGTTACCCGGACTTTGCACCAGCAGAATCAACTATAAAATATTGGTTTCGTGAATTTAAACGTGGTCATGCAGACACAGACGATGCACAACGCAGTGGACGCCAGAAAACGTCAAAAAAAACCACAAAATAATTTTGAATGACCGTAAAGTGAAGTTGAGCGAGATAGCTGACACTCTGAAGATATCAAAGGAACGTGTACATCATATTATTCACGAATATTTGGACATGAGGAAGCTCTGTGCAAAGTGGGTGCCGCGCGAGCTCACAATCGACCAAAAACAACAACATGTTGATCACTGAAAACGATGGCAAAAATACATGAATTGGGCTTCGAATTGCTTCCCCACCCACCGTATTCTCCAGGTCTGGCCCCCAACGACTATTTTCTGTTCGCAGACCTCAAGAGAATGCTCTCCGAAAAGAAATTCAACACTAATCGCCGAAACTGAAGCCTATTTTGAGGCAAAACCGAAGGAGTACTACAAAAAGGGTATCGAAAAGTTGGAAGATCGCTATAATCGCTGTATCGCCCTCGAAGGCAACTATGTTGAATAATAAAAATGAATTTTGGACAAAGATTCTTAGTTAGGACAAAGACTTATCTACCAAACTGTTACTGAATATCTGGAATCAAATGCTATTCTCCACGAAAGGCAATCAGGTTTTTAGGTTTTCATAAAAACTTTAGTTGTACCACCTCACTATTGAACATATCCGAGAGTATCAGATCGTCTTTAAATCGTAAAAAAGTAGTAATTTTCGATTCACTCGATATCTGGGATGGCATGTCGAATACATCGTCGAGTTTTCGACGTTTTCTACATGTCGAATACCTGTTGTAAAATACCTAGTCAAATTGGAGTATTCTACATAAATTTGTCGAAAACCCAAAAAAAATTACAAAAAACTACAAGAACAATGAATTTCAGATGTAAAATACATGGAGGTTGGTTTTATTTTTTAGTTCAACGATTTCTATGCGAAAAATGAACATTTGTTGTAAATAAATTGATATAAAAACGAATTGATTTATTCAAAATTCTGATTTTTAAACGGCAGGCAATTCGTCAAAAATGTCGGTGTCGTCGATTTCTTCTTCTCCTATTTCATCTGTGGCGCGTAGAGTGAAGTAAATATTTAGCAGTTTCTTTGATGTGTTGTCTGACAGTTTGTTTCGTAATTCACTATGGATATATGCCCAGTTTGAAAAAAGGCGCTCTAATAGTGCCGTAGATGCCGGAATCTTCAAAAAATCCATTGCTAACGCAGCCAGTTCATTGTGGCCCAATTGAGCAGCGAAGTGCCAGAAGGTTTTTGGTGAAGATAACTTTTTCCGAAACAACGCCGCGAATTTTCCTTCACCTTCCGTAAACTGTTGTAACGATTCAAACTCCGTCCCTTCAAGTTTGTCAAAAAGGTAGTTCGAGACTTGTTGTTTTTGGTCTGGATTCAATCTTTTACCGCGATAGACCGGGTGCAAATAGTTTGCCGTCATTGTTTCATCATTCAAAGCGTTGCTCTTCTCTATGCGATATTCCAAGAACGCGCGCAATTCGGCTGGCCCATCATGCAATAATTCAAGCCACTTTTCAGCAGCATCCGCAGCTGAGGTGGTGCTCTTTTGGCAGAAATTCGTCAATTCTGCCACTGGATTTAGTAGTTCGAGCAATTCCTTAACCGATGCAATAAATTGTTCATCGAAAAGAATTGAAGAAACGCCCGCTTTTGGTGTTATTGCTTTTGGATCAGATTCGGTTGCCTTATCACATTTGACAACAATATCTTTCATGGCAGATAGATTTTTCAAGAACGATTCGATTGCATTTCGTTGCGATGTCCATCGCGTTGCGCATGATAATACGGCCTTGTTGCCCCCAGCCTCCATTAAAAGTGCTTCCAAGTCAGTTCGTTTAAAATCCTTTTGAACAAACATTACTTTTCCCAATACACGGGAGTTGTCTGACTTAGTCAATATGTCGCCGGCCAGCAGATTGGCAGAGTGAGCATTGCATGTAGAATAAAGGATGTTCTTATGTTTGAGGGCGTTTCCCATATTTTGCATATTGTATGCATTATCTGTGAGGACGGCATAAATAACACATCACTCAATAAGTCTCTGATCTGACATACAAAAAAACATTTTTTTGGCAAAATTCCACTTTATTCATCAACATAGTTTCCTTCGAGGGTTATACATTGATTCCAACGATCCTCCAACTTTTCGATGCCTCTTTTATAGAACGATTTCGGAAGTCCCTCAAAATAGGCCTCAGTTTCGGCGATCACCTCCTCATCAGAGCGAAATCTCTTGCCCTGGAGCATCTTTTTGAGATCTGAAAAGAGCCAGTAGTCGCTGGGGGCAGATCTGGCGAATATGGTGGGTGCGGAAGCAATTCGAAGTGTAAATCGTGTATTTTTTCCATCGTTTTCCACGACTTTGAATCATCGATACGATGTTGTTTTTGGTCCGGTGAGAGCAATCGCGGTACCCACTTCGAATGAAGCTTCTTGAAGCCCAAATGCTCATGCAAAATGGTGCAAACACTTCCAACCGACAACTTTAAAGTGTCAGCTATCTCCTGCATTTTCACTTTGCGATTGGAAAACACGATTTTGTGGACTTTTTTGATGTTTTCGTCGGTGACAGCCTCATTTGGGCGTCCAGAGCGTGCAGCGTCATCGGTGCTTGTACGACCGCATTTGAAATCATTAAACCAATATACCACGCTTCCTTTCGACGGTGCAGAGTCCGGGTAACACTTATCAAGCCAAGTTTTGGCTGTGGCGGTATTTTTTCCCATCAAATAGCAATGATAAATCAACACACGAAATTGCTTTGAATCCATTTTTTTTTAAATGACAAAAGTAGCTTCACCCAAATGACTGTAACTCGCAAACTAATCGGTCGATTTGGCTCAAATTTTGACAAACGTCATCTTAAGGTTTTAGCTGTCAGCTGATGTGGGCAATTCGGTACTAGTGGCGCCATCTATGTGTCAGATCAAAGACTTATTGAGTGATGTGTTAGTTGCATCATACTTCTCCTTTGCCAGTACGATAGCTTCTTCTACGGCTTTCAGTATATTATCGCCTGTTCCTCATTTGCCGGAAAAGTTAAATGATTCCAAGAATGCTTTTTGATCGTTTGAAGTGGCTATCATCATAACTTCGCAATGGCGATTAGCTGATGAATTTTGCCATCCATCTACAAGTAGTGCCACTCGCTTATCCATTTGGGTAATCAATTCAATATTGGGTTTTTCGATCGCTTCATGCGCTTGGTCAAGCAATTTGCCTGCCAACTGACGACGGTGAGGTGGCTCGTATGCTGGGCGCAATGCATTCACAAACCGCTTAAAATAAATTGAGTCGGCCACTTGAAACGGAATATTGCAACCATAGAAGAACAACGCTGCTAAAGAATCAAGCTGATCCTTTTTGGCAGGCTTAACATCATCCAAAAATCGCTTGAGTCTTTGTTGCTTCAGTGTTTGGCTTCTGGATACCGATGGTGACTATAAATTGATTCAAAAAATTAATACACTGTATGCTACAAATGTGTAAATATATTACATCTTGTGCACTGAAACTAAAGATTGAACTTGCTCGTGAGCTCGGGCGTGAATCGTCACCACCTCCCATGACACGTTGCAATTCGTTGCTCACAGATTCCGAGTCATCGTCCATCAACAAATCTTCATTCATCTTTTCGGCATCGCCAGCACTTTGATTTAGTTCAATATTGTCAACACCGCAGGTTGAACTGAATTTTAAGCAAAAATACAATAAACATGAAATTAAGTTCAG
The DNA here is from genome assembly GCA_028476595.1 of Obolodiplosis robiniae. Lineage (NCBI taxonomy): Eukaryota > Metazoa > Arthropoda > Insecta > Diptera > Cecidomyiidae > Obolodiplosis > Obolodiplosis robiniae. The sequence goes on from CM052015.1 coordinate 41,996,190, forward strand.
AAAATATTGAATAAAAGTTAAAAATATACTACCGGTGGGTTTGCAAACGGTTTTTTGCAGTGTTCGATTGGATTTTAAAACAATTAAGACACTTTGCCGCAGGTTTTCCATTGACTTGAATTTTTCATATCCAAACCATTGATCATGCATTGGACGGCCTCCTGACGATGTTGAAGCTGATGATGCACCAATTCGCGACATTAATTTATCAAAAGCATTTGATGCCATTTTGATAAAAAAACACGAATTTGTTCAATGATTTTCCAGGCATTACTATGCGATGGATCCATCAACTTATTTGAATCCATCGCTTAAATTTATCTACTAAATGCAATGCGACTGACGTATTCATGCTTGTCTGCTACAGCGTAAGCAGTGGTACAGTGGACGCGTTAGTGCAACTCTCAGTCATTATTGTAACACAGACAGCGTCGCAGCGAACACGATCACGCGTTCACTGTATCACTGCTTACGCTGTAGCAGACAAGCATGAATACGTCAGTCGCATTGCATTTAGTAGATAAATTTAAGCGATGGATTCAAATAAGTTGATGGATCCATCGCATAGTAATGCCTGTGATTTTCACAATAAAACCCGACAATCTTTAAATTGCAATAAGAGCGTGAATGATAAAATTATAAATGCGACAGAAACAACCACGTTATAACAGTTTGAAAATTGGAATGAATATACAGCTACGCGCTTACAAATGAGTCATTTCAATTTGATTCGAATTATGTCTCTGTGTAGTAGCGAAGTAGCGAACAGAACAGTTTGTAATTAATACAGAGATGAATAAATGTCACCAGTTGCTTATACATTTCTTTTCGCGCTGTCCTACTCTTACATGTCTTCTTATGCTTGTGCATACATTCAAAATACGCGGATAGAAGTGCAATAAGAGAGACAAGAAAAAGAGAGAAGCAGCATACGTTCCTGCATATTCTCGCTTTCTTTCGTTTCTCTTATTAGATTTTCCTGGAGCCGATTTGGTGTAAACACACCGCAAAACGTTTATTAAGATCAATTGTATACACATTCAAACGAAAAAAATCATTTTTATGAGTCATCCTAAACGTTTTGCAATGTTTTGGAGTTTTCGACATGTAGAAAACGTATTATACAGTTTTCTACGTATATTACATACACGACCTCAAAAATCGTGTAGAATGCCATCCCAGCTCGATATTAAAAGCGCGTTTCCTTCTGTTCCACACGATGCTTTCTCTAAAGTTTTACAATCATATGGTTCTTCTGTTAACGTGATTGCATTAATTAAATCAATTTATAGTAATATCCGGCAGAAAGTTAAAGTCGGTGATCATGAGTCTAGTTTTGTTTCAATTAATAACGGTGTACTTCAAGGTAGCCAAATTTCGGCCAAGCATTCTTTTCGCTATATTTCAACAGACAATGTAATATCGATATATAAATGCTTTTTCCAATATTCCTACGGAGGCATACGAACACCGCTGGTCTTCGTTGCTCCGCTTCGTATGACGCACGCTTCAGTGTACAACATAACACGACGCGAATACAAACGCACGCAAACGAATAGAGTTGGAATATGATATATAGTATGGTATATAATACTGACGCGTGCGGCATACGAAGCGGAGCAATGAAGGCCAGCGGTTTTCGTATGCCTGCGTATGAATATAGGAAAAAGCATATATATATCGATATGACATTTCTGTATTTCAATGATACTCTCAATACTTTTAAAAATATGACAGGCCATTTATTCGCGGACGATTGTCAAGCTCAAGATTGAACAAAAATTCAAACACACATTTGTCTTCATTAGGAATAGAAACCTTATAATTTTCAGCCTAATCGGATAATTTTTTCGGGTAGCTCTAGTGGAGTGGAATCAAAAAATGGGCTGTTTTTCAATATAATTACGACAAATTTGTATGGGGACTATGACTATTTCGCATTGTATCATCATGAAACTTTCAGAATATAAATTTTCATAAAAAAAAATAGGGCATGCAAAATTTCAAGTCATTCCAATGAGATTCGGGACTACCTCCCCTGTAAAATTTTCGATTTTCGGGGTCTTCTCGGGGTCAAAACGACAAATTTGTATGGCGAATATCTCAAGTTTACATTGTAACAGATTGAAACTTTCAGAATATTATTTTTTCATGAAAAAAATGAGTCTTGCAAAATTTCAAGTCATTCCGACTAGATTTAGGACTACCTCCCCTGCAAAATTTCGGATTTTTGGAGTCTTTTCGGGGTCAAAACTGAAAAATTGTATGGCGGCTATCTTAAGTTCACATTGTTCCCTATTGGAACTGTCATAATATTATTTTCTATGTTTTTCAAGTCATTATGATGAGATTTAAGACCAGCTCCCTCACAAAATTTTCAATTTTCGGGGTCAATATTCAAATCAATAAATTGGATGAAGTATTCGTGATTTTCTAATCTGTGTTTTTTCATCAGTTTGAATGCTCATGCTGTTACCGAAAGTTATACTGTTATACATAACATAAATGTAGAACCATATCTATCGTTGGCATGAATTGAAAGTTCACATCAGAGTGAACTAATTCGTAATTGTTATTACCAATTCAAAAATGGAGAACGTTGAAGTAAGAATTAGGAACTGAGATGTTTATTTGTTTTTAAATTAAAATTTAAATTTGAATCAAATGATGTGTAATGACTTGAAATTCGATCTCATTGTAATAACTTGAAATTTTCTGTGATTTATTCTCAAAGTTGCATGATGATTCGATAAGAAATAAACATAAATCCAATACAAATGAGTAGCAATCAATGAAAAATGCGTAGGCCCGAACAATTTCGGGAAATGTGCGGAAAAGTTAGTTTTACGTACGTAAGACCATTTATTTATTGTTAACGTAAATTAACTGAAAATAATATCATTGTATTTCACCTGATTCTTCTGAATTAGGCCGGTTTTACCATGGATTTCCGGATCGAATTCTGGTATAAGAGCTTCACTTTAATACTATCCCTCCCCTGACTGTATTCTCTTTGCAAACGACGCACCATGGGCGGAATTTATGCCGTATTGGGACTTTGTCTAGCATGTTCTCAGCTTGCTGTGAACATATCTTGGCATAAATGTAGGCTTCGTAACAAATAAATAAATATTTGCTGTTATTGCTGATCGGCTTATTGTGTTGTTCACAAAATGAATGACGGTCAAACTTTGAAGTTAACAAAGACGTTCTTTGACTCTAATTTGCATGTTCGGGGAATTCACACTGTGATTCATATTTTTTATTTTCCCCGCCGTGGTGATAGAGGATCTTTTATAAGTGTCAATCTGAAATAGTTTAATTAAAAAGCGCAGGTTTTATTTTGTAAGGTCTAATTAATACGTGTTGATCTTACGACGGTTTATTCAAGAAGAAGGAGCTTAGCTACGGTCTTTTGACAGCATGTCAAAAGTCAAGATATGTACACTGTTAAGTTGTCTGGTATGACACATCGGATACATTGTTCCATTTCAACATTCCCACTTAAACGATGGGTCATATAATTTAAGAATTATTTGATTCGCTTTGCTTCTACATAGATCATCGATTTAAGATTAACTTAAATTTAAATGTTCAACCCCATTTCATTACAACAAAATTACACAAAATTTATGTTTATCAATTGGCACAGCCTTTGTAAGATTGTCAGCTATCATCTTGTCAGTTCCTATTTTGCAAATTTGTACAATTCCATTTTTAACCAAATCTCTGACAAAATGATGTCGAATATCAATATGCTTTGTTTTAGCACTGTAAACACCATTTTGTGCCAAATTATAATATTAATAGAATTGGCATGTTATCTCCAATGATTTCATCCTTCAATTGATTGAGCCAAATTCATTCTTGGCACGCTGCAGCTAATGACATATATTCGGCTTCAACCGTGCTTAATGCTACAGTTGGTTCCTTTTTGCACATCCAAGACACAGCAGCTCCTTGCCACAAGAAAGTGTATCCACTGCACGATTTACGATCGCAAAAGCTTGATGCCCAGTCCGCATCGGTATGTGCGCACAAATCCTTGTATTTGCCGTCCCTGGTAAATGTCAATTTGCAATTCAACGTACCTTTTATATAGCGCAAAATGCGTTTGACTCCCTTCCAATGTGCTAAACCAGGATTTTTGTTAAATTGACTCACATTGGTTACACTGAAAGAGAGATCTGGTCGTGTACATTGCGCCAAATATAAAATGCTGCCGACTGCCTCTTGATACGGAATTGATTGCATTTGTTTCATCTCATCATTCGAACTTGGTGACATTTCTTTGGTTAATTTCTGATTTGGATCACTCGGTAACTTTACTGGATCGGAATCGAACATTTTGAATTTGCGCAAAACTATTTCAGAATACTTCTGTTGATCCAAACTAATGACACCTTTCTTTCGGTCATAATCAATGCGAATGCCAAGCACATTTATTGCCTTTCCCAGATCTTTCATGTTGAAGTTTTTTGTCAATATCGATTTGAGTTGATCTCTCCATTTCGAATTGTTGTATAAAATCAACAAGTCGTCAACGTTAACCGCAACAATGATAATTGCCTTGCCATTTCTGCGTATGTAAATGCATGAGTCTGTTTTACATCGTTTGAAGCCAGCATTGACCAGGACATCATTCAGTTTCAAATTCCACTGACGACTGGCTTGCTTTAGCCCATAAAGCGACTTTCTCAACCTGCACACGCGACCACTGCCATCATCGTAAGCTTCAGGCTGCTCCATAAAGATGGTCTCTTCGACATCTCCATGAAGAAAGGCGGTAACGACGTCCATTTGCTCGATTTCCAAATTAAATTTCACTGCTAATGCCATGAGCAAACGAATCGATGAATATCGTACAACTGGTGAAAACGTTTGTTCGAAGTCAATGCCCGGTCTTTGACTGCATCCTTTGGCAACTACACGCGCCTTATATCGAGCAATACTTCCATTTGCGTCCCTTTTTAACTTATAGACCCATTTGTTTTTTATTGCTTTGCACCCCATAGGCAAATCGACCAAATCCCATGTTTTGTTTTCGATTAATGATCGATATTCCTCGTCCATCGCATTTTTCCAATGAATTTTATCGTCGCTGCTAAGTGCTTCAGTGACATTCGATGGTTCACTGAACAGCACTTCATTCACTATGTTTGAGGGCTTGCTTTTGTTTGTAGTGCAAGTGAGAAACTACTTACTTTTGGTTTGGCTTTATTTCTCTCAAGTTGCTGTAAATTTATTTAAGAGAAAGACGTCTGCTCTCGTTGGAGTTTAAAACAGAAGTGAATTCTTTATTCAAAGTGATTCTTAAATCAAGTTCTTGGTTTTCAATACAATGATGTCATGTATGATCTAATTTCCTTTATTATCCGACGTACGTGACTTTCTTCCAAACAGCAAGAGCGGCGCTAATTAGCCGTCTCGGTTGGGATACAAAGTTGCGCGCGTTCGGTAATTAAACTACAATGTTGCAAATGTAGTAAGTAGCAGGCGACAAATGCGAGAACCGTTTGCCAATCGATTTTCCATGGTTGAGCTACTTGTTAAGTAGCCGATTGGCACGCAAGGAACGAAATAATCGATTTTCTCAAATTATGCTTGAGTTTGACAAATGGTTAGAGTGCAAAATGATCTCATTTTTCTGTTTGCTGATCTCACTCATTTCATGATATCAGGAATGAGTCACTTTGCCTTCGCATTCCAAACATCCCGGCCCCTGTTAAACGCTAGTTTAACCTACATATATTTTTTTATGTGGCCCTGAATGTTTACAATGTCCAGAACTTATTCACTACCTGCCTTCTATTTTTATTATTTATCTTATTTTCTTTTTTTAAAGGTTCGTTAACCCATTTATTTATAACGTTTCCATTTATAGGTCCCGTTTTTTACATTTCATCCTATTTTACTTATCTAGCAAGTGTATTTTTATTCCCACTTAAGTTTCTAGATGCTTATTTATTAGATGAAATTTTTTTTTTTTTTAAACTCATTATCATTTGGATTTTGAGTCATACTTATTAATAGATTTCTATTCCGATTGGAGATATCTTTTATTTCCCCGAATCGTAAATAGGTAATCGTCCCAGTTTGGTAATTGGTCGATTATATATGCCATTGGTAGTTTTTATTCGGACTGATCGAACCAAGTTATCCCTTCCAGGAAAAATTTCAATAATTCGGCCCAAACTCCATTGGCTTGGAGGTAGGTTATCCTCCCTTATCAAAACCAGGTCATTTACTCCCAGGTTTGCTTCTAATTTCTGCCATTTCGATCGTTGCGACAAATTTGTTAAATATTCTAGATGCCAACGATTCCAGAAATTTTGATGCATTTGTTGCACCATTTCCCATCTCTTTAGATAGGAGGTTTTTATCTCTCCTAATTCACGCGGTTCACACAATGTTATCATTGCTTCTCCAATTAGGAAGTGACCAGGGGTCAATGCACTCAGATCATTTGGATCATCTGAAATTGGTGCTATTGGTCTTGAATTTACACAAGCCTCTATTTGTGTGAGTAACGTTGCATACTCTTCAAATGTTAAATTTTGTGCACCAATTACCCTCTTTAGGTGGTGCTCTACCTTTTTTACCGCAGCTTCGTGCAGTCCACCGTTGTGTGGTTTTAAGTGTGCCTCCTCAATTATTAATTTTGCCAAGTTTCCTTTGGGAGACAATAATATTGGATATTTCTCTTCAAAGGATAAATTTTCACTCAATACTCGGCCGTGGAGGCGTAGGAATTGGTTGGTTGGTTCCAACCAAATCGTTCCATTTGCCTTGTTTTCTTTACCAATTTCACTCCATTCTTTTTTCAATGAAATGGCTTGATCCATTTGCACCAATGTTATGGTTGCCTTTTGTAATTCATTTATTGATAATGGACCAACAAGTTTTGCTTTGGAATTATCTCCATATGCCCTGAAATTGTTTATAGCCCTTAAAATGTATGCCATTACTCTTTTCAATTTAGTAAAGCTACTATAGCTACTCAGGAGAGGAGAGATTTTTGAGGCTCGTTTAGCCCTGAACCAACTGCCTTTGTGCAATGGTTCGTGTACGGCAATGTGTGCTACCACTTTTGTTTCTTGCAAAATGCTCTCTTTAGAGCTTTGCTTGTTTGGGGTTGGTTTTGGCCAGGCCTTTTCATTCTTTTTAAGCCAATTTGGGCCGTTCCACCACAATTTACTTTTAATTAAACATTGGGGTGTTATACCTCTTGATGCGAGGTCTGCCGGATTGTCTTCACCCGGTACCCATCGCCAGGTAAACCCTTTCTCGGTTGAATTCTGCTGAATTTCAGCAACCCGATTTCCCACAAATGTTTTTAGTTCGCTTGGTGATTTTTTAATCCATGCCAAGACTACTTCGGAGTCTGTCCAAAAGTAACAGGTTGAGACTCTTTTTTTAAATTCGTTCAAAATTATTTTTGTTAATTTTGTTAGGAGGTGAGCACCACTCAATTCCAATCTAGGTATTGTTAACTTTTTAATGGGTGCCACCCTTGTTTTACTTTGTATTAGATGAACTGTTGAATGTCCATCGCTTCTTACAGTTTTTGCATAGACTACTGCCGCATATGCATTTTCAGATGCGTCGCTAAAGCTGTGCAATTCTGTTATCCATATGGCCTTCATTCCCAGCCATCTTGGAATTTTTACTTCATTTAAACTTGGCAGATTTTCCAGGAATGTTGTCCATGCGGAAAGTATTGCTGATGGAATGTTTTCATCCCAATCAATTTCTGCCTGCCAGATTTTCTGGATTAGTATTTTTGCATTTATTATTATTGGGGCTAAGTACCCATTTGGATCATATAGCTTACCAATCTCGGATAGCACTTGCCTTTTTGTCCAGTTTTCTTTTTCTGGAATTTCCTTTAATTTATAAACAAATACATCGTTTTTAGGTAACCATCTCATGCCAAGTACTGTTTTCGACTCGAATTCATTGAGATCTAAAAATTCTGGGCTTTTTCCAGAAAATATTTGTTTATTTGAGCACCATTTTGCGAGCGGAAAACAACCCTTTTTTAAGAGCTGGGTCACTTGATTGACCTTTTCCAATGCCTCACTTTCAGTGTCTGCTCCACTCAATATGTCGTCTACATAAAAGGAGTTTAAAACTGTCTCCGCACCGATTGGATATTCCTTTGAATAATCCATTGCACATTGTTGCATGGCGCGAACTGACAAATGTAGCGCGGCTGCTTGGCCATAAGCTACTCTATTTATTTGGTAAACAGCGACTGGTTCCGTTTTGGAATATCGCCAACAAGGGGCTAATATCTCTTGCGAATGCTGCGAATTCATTCGCATGTTAGTATTAAAATACGCATGCCTGCGAATGCGAGCAAATCATGCAAGGCACACTGCGAATGCTTGCGAATTCCTCGCAAATGTATGTTAATTTTCTATACGGACTGCAAATGTGTGATATATAATGACATTTACTTTGTTTATTGTTTACTCCTTCGATGAAAAATTCATTTCTTTAAAATAAGTGAAAGAAAAAAAATTACATCCAGTTTATTCTTGTAATTCAAAATGAGCAATATTTTTCTGCAATTAGAAAAAAGTTTAAAAGAAAAAATACCACTGGATCTAATTCGTATTTTAGAAGAATGTGGATTTGATACAGAAATATCTTTGTTATCAATCACTTCTGAGTCAATACAAGATATTGAAGAATATATCAATAATAACTTTTCTATATTAAAAAAAACTTCATACGAGGGTGTCAGCAATTTTAAATTGAAACCGGGCCACAAATCATTTATTTTAAATTTGCCAAATCGAATGAAACAGCTGAAAGAAATAACACATGAAAATGTTCAGTATAATATGTTAGATTTCTCCTATATTTTACGTACATTCATCGAAACTGCGAACGGGAATTTTGGCAAAGAACCGAAAGGGTTCAGATATAATGAAACCAATCGTTATTTTGCACAATATATTTATCTTATGTGTGGCAAATCTTGTTACGAGACACTGAGTGCAAATTTGCCAATACCGAAAGCAAATACAGTTCGTAAGTTCCACAGATTTACTGTTATTTGAACCAATAACTTGATATAAAAAATAATTTTCAGTAAGCTATATCAATCAATACAAAACAAGGATTATCAAACCAAAAAGAAAACTTCACATCGTCAATTAGAATTTGTCGATGTGTCTTTTAGTGATCAGTTAGTACACAGAAATCCTGAAATTAAAATCGGCGATTGGTGCTTTTTCCGAAATACAACTATTGTCCAAGAGGATTGTTTCAACTATAAAAGTCTTGTGTTGGGCAATATCATATCATTCAGATACATGAATGTAAAAACAAAAATAGAAAAAAAATATACTTGGGATTTCTGTCCAATAAAACACGAAGAAAGTTCACGGCGAGTTGAAGTCTTAGCTGTATCTGTTTTGCACAAAATGTGATGCTCTTACTTGATTTTCTTGAACAAATTAATTGGTAATAAAGTTAGTCTTCTAAAATTTCATTTAATTCATCGCTGTGCTCATCGCCATAAGAAATGATTTTTGGTGATTGTGAATTCAAATCCAGATCAGTTGTGTCAACATCAATGGATTCGATCGATATGAAATGTTTTTTTATGTGTTTCTCTAAGTTACTTACTAACCAATATTTTTTGTATATACATCCAAGTGTAGTTGTACAAAGCGGACATTCAAATCGACACTTGTAAATCCCGTCTTCTTTTTCATTTAATTGTTGAATAGAATTGGTGTCAAAAGCCAAATCAAATCCGTTTTTTTCAGCAAATTTCGATAATTTTACCACAAGAGATATTTTCAATTGTTCTTCCACGCCGTCGTCTTTTGTTTCTTTGCATGTACATACACGTTTTGTTTCGATTTCTTTCTCGTAGCTTCTTAGCGCATGTGGCAAATTCAAAATGATGGATTTATGCCCCGGTTTGAATTTGAATACTTCGTCGTTTGCAATTTTAGTTTCATATACAGTACCTTTTAAAATATGTTTATTTTGATTCACGTATTCTTCAATATCATTTATCGTACTTTTATCAATACTTGCTATTGCAGACTCACAATCAAATCCCGATTCAATAATGATATTTTCAATGCCACATGGTAATTTTCTGCCTACAATTTTATTTAGTTTCTTAACGAATTTTTGTGGTGGCATTTTGACGCAAACTGACAGGAACAATACAACGAAATTTGTATCATTCCCACATTCGCATTGGACACCAAGCATTCGCACTGTTTACATATAAATTTAGTATAAACATTCGCGTCACATGCACGATTCATTCGCATGTTTCCACTGTCAAGTGTACAGTCGAATGATATTGCGAATGCTTCCATTCATTTTATATGTCAACATTGCGAATGCATGGACTTTATTAGGAATTTGTTTGAAAAAATGCGAATTTGTTTATTATGACGAATACATGAATTCCCCTTGATCGCCAAATTATCTTTTGATATTTTTTGTGGCAATCGTTCACTTCAACTTGGCGGAACATTTTCACTACATCCGCTGTGAACGCGACTTCAAAGCATCTAAAATTTATCAAAATATTGGATAAATCTTTCTGAAGCTTTTCCCCAACGAGTTGACAATCATTTAATGACACACCCGAGGTAGTTTTGCTTGATGCATTGAATACTTGCCTAAATTTGTTAGAGGAAAATACACCATGGTGTGGCGTATAATATCCATCCTCTTTCTTGTCGTTTATTCGACTTATGTGACCCAGTTCTTCAAATTCGCGCATGAATTTTATATATTCTTCTCTAAAATTCTCATTTTGCGACATTTTTCTTTCAATTGAGAAGAACTGTTTTATGGCCATTGACTTTGACTTTCCATGCAATTTTATTTTATCATTGAATGGAAGATTCACAACATATCGTCCATCTCTATTGCGAGAATGAGACTGTGCGAATATCCGTTCGCATTCGACCTCTTCTGGTGATAACCTTCGAACGGTGGGAATATTTTCTATTTCCCAAAAGCGTTTTAAAATGCTAGCTAATTCAGCTAACCCGCTTTCCTCCACTATGTGCATTGCATGGGAGGTTTTTATTTCAGAGTCAGTATCTCTATCCGTTTGATAGATTACCCAACCAAGCTCTGTTTCCTGGGCAGCAGCTAGTTTATCCTTGCTTTTAACAAGGCCACTACCCAGTATTTTTATCCAAATCCCAATACCCAAGAGTGCATCAACCATGCTTGGCGTTCCGTAATTGGGGTCCGCCAACTTGAGATTTGAAAATTCTGAATATTTATTTATATTCACCTGTCTTACAGGTAGGGCACAAGTGACTTTTTTCACTACGTAAAACCCTGCAACAAGTTTGTTGTTTGGTAATTCTATTTTAAGTTTTACCCGACCAATTGGTTTGTCGAGTTTGGTGTTCTGTGCTCCCCTTATTTGCACCGAAACCCTTTCCATTTTTAATCCAAGCCTTTTTACAGCCTTTTGCGTAATTAAGTTTAATTGTGAACCGTTGTCACATAAGGCTCGAATTCTGTTGTATATTGCATCACAGGCTACAGATGCAACAACTGTTCCCAGTACCGACTGACCTTTTGATATCGGTGCTGAGATATTATTTATTGTTGGTCAATCTGTTTCTTGCCTGGAGGTTGAGGCTTTCTCCTCCTTTGAGGCTCTCTCCCTTTTGTAACACAGGAGATTGTTGTGATCCTTTTCGCATGTTTTGCATGGCCCAAACTTGCATTCATTATTATTGCCATGTTTCGTTAAACACTTGAGGCACAAATTTCCCTGTTTCACCTTCTTAATTCGATTTTCGACTGAAAGCTCAGGGAATGCTCGGCAGCGAAATAAAGGATGATCCCCCTTACAATATGCACAACTTGGTTTGTCTACTGTCGTTAGTAGAACGTTAGCGCCTTTTCTTTGGTGCTTTGGTTTTGGCTTTGAGTACATTTTATTTGTCTCCGCCACTTCAGAGGCTTCTACCTCTAAAAATTCGATTAACTCTTTAACTTTAATCTTTTGTTTTCTTTTAACCTGGTCCTTCCACTTCTTTTCCGTGGTATTGTCCAGTCGGCCTTTTAGCCAGCAAATTAACCATGGGTCGTATGAACTTACGTCATAGCCGAAGTTTGGCATTACCCGTAGCATTTGGTTTGTTTTGTCAATCATTTCTAAGAGTTTTGCTCTACTCGGATTACTATTTAGTACCGGTAGATTGAAGATGCATTGCATATATTCTGCAATAATTTCATCTTCATTATCGAAACGATCAACCAAGGCTTGCCATGCAGCCTCGTATTCTGAAGATGGGTTATTAAAACCACTAATTCTTCGTAAACCCTCACCCGTTAGGTGAGTTTGAAGTTGATAGAACTTAGTTGATTTCGAAAGGTTTGGGTTATTATGGATTAAGTCGAGGAATTGATCTCGAAAGCTAATCCAATTTATTCGATTCCCATCGAACGTTTGAAGCTCAATTTTATTGAACCTCATTTGGATAGTTGGCTTTGGTTCACAACGATCTTTCTTTTTTATGACCATTGGATTTGATACCAAATTTAACCCTTGGTTTCCTTCGAGTTCATCAGTTTGGTTTTCTATTTCTATTTCCGAAATAGGACCCTTTGGACTGCTAGCTTTAGCCTCACAGTTAACTGACTCGATATTGCTTTCTGTGATTTGTTGACCTTCCCTTAAGTTTTGGTCAGTACACAAGCGTTCCAAATTTTTTATTCTATCCAAAATCATCTCCATAGCTCGTTGGCTTAATTCGGAGATTTGGGATGTTTCCCCTTCCTCTGGACCTTTTTGCGAGAGAAAGGGGTTTGTTTCATTTAAATTTTGTATAGGTGTAGTTGAACCTATCAGTTTCTTCGGTATTGTACCGGTTGGGCGAACTACTGGCGTCTTGTGCTTTAATTCGTCCAATTTAGCAAACCCTTTATTTGCTAACTTATTTATTTCATCTTGGTGTCTATTTCCAGAGAAGTCTCGCTATCGGCCTTCTCTTTTTCAATTAAACCCAAGGAATTTACCAAACCCGTTAAATATGTTAAATATCCCTGTTTACCATATGGATCGAAAACATTCTCCTCATTTAGGATGAATGCGATCTCCTTTTTGAAATCATCCACTGTTTCTTGGTATGTCTTCATTATTAAAATGATTCAGAATCTAGATACTAGTTTCAGTTGAATTTTAACTTGGCTTAAAAATATTTATTTTTGGCTCAAATCACTGTTTCGGGTTTAATTCCTATTTTATTTGGGTTAGATGTAAATTCACTTTTTTTTCTTAAATTTACAATTGATTTTCTTTTTTCTTAATTGCTCTGGGTTTTACTTGCCGATTTGATGATTCGAACTCCCAGATCCGCACAGTAAAAGCTGGCGTTGCTTCCTCTATTTTGGGCAGCACAGTCCAGTTTGTTTCGAATTTTAATACACCCCCAGCACTGAATTGAGGAGTGGCTTCGAGCTTCTTAACGACGGATGTATATCGCAGGTAAACTTCCACGGTGAATCCTAGCGAAAGTAATGCAGCTGGATCCAATTTTATTTGAATTTGCGTTGTTTTGAATAACGACGTTGGAATTATCCAGGTGGCTCCAGATGTAAACCAAAATTGTTCTTCTATGCGGAATGATCGTTTATTTCCGGTGATGGGCTCCTTTCTTTTGATCAGGTTCTCCCATTCACTAGGCGATTTCGGACAATTTTTTGCCCTTATGTTCAACCCAATTCTAACGTTCTCTGGGAAATTTATTCCTTTACTATTTCCACTTTTTTGTCCCACTAAAATTGCACCGGCAACGTATTGTTTTTTCACGACCGGGTTTAACTCAACCGTATTTGAGGTACTCGGTTGAGCGTCGTTCACTGCCACAAAATTTGAATTCATTCCAAATATTTTTTGTTTGAAATGCCGAGTCTCTGGTTATTTAGTTAATGCCTTTAGTTTTTAGTGTTCGTTACTTTTCTTTTATTCACGATTCACAATTTTTTCAATGGGTTTATGGTTGGCGCGTTGGCTTTTCCTTTTATTTACACGCCGATTAGTTATCAGAGAAGTTAGAATCAATCACTTTTTGTTTTTTAAGTCACTTTTATTTCACGTGAACTTTTATTTATATAACGCCGATTTTTATTTAAATCACGTTAATTTACTTTAGATACGTAGATTTTCTCTTTAAATCACGTCTGTTTTTTATTTAAAATGCGTAGATTTTTCTTTTAAATCACGTCTGTTTTTTATTTAAATTGCGTAGATTTTTCTTTTAAATCACGTCGGGGTCACCAAAATGTTTGAGGGCTTGCTTTTGTTTGTAGTGCAAGTGAGAAACTACTTACTTTTGGTTTGGCTTTATTTCTCTCAAGTTGATGTAAATTTAAGAGAAAGACGTCTGCTCTCGTTGGAGTTTAAAACAGAAGTGAATTCTTTATTCAAAGTGATTCTTAAACTAAGTTCTTGGTTTTCAATACAATGATGTCATGTATGATCTAATTTCCTTTATTATCCGACGTACGTGACTTTCTTCCAAACAGCAAGAGCGGCGCTAATTAGCCGTCTCGGTTGGGATACAAAGTTGCGCGCGTTCGGTAATTAAACTACAATGTTGCAAATGTAGTAAGTAGCAGGCGACAAATGCGAGAACCGTTTGCCAATCGATTTTCCATGGTTGAGCTACTTGTTAAGTAGCCGATTGGCACGCAAGGAACGAAATAATCGATTTTCTCAAATTATGCTTGAGTTTGACAAATGGTTAGAGTGCAAAATGATCTCATTTTTCTGTTTGCTGATCTCACTCATTTCATGATATCAGGAATGAGTCACTTTGCCTTCGCATTCCAAACACACTAAAAGCGTAGCCGTATACCGGTCAACTGGTCTCGTTTCGCGATTTGATCTCCTCAGCTCAACGGTTCCATCAAGCGTCGTATCTCCATCATCGCTGTCATCAGTTGGATTCCCATTGTCCGGAGCGTATGTTCTGTCTGGATCAGCATCTTCATAATCGCTCGAAATATTGACGACTTCAGCGATGTCTTCAACAGCATTGTTTGGGCCATGCTGTACGCCACTTTCATTCGAAGTTTCTTCAACTGCTGTATCACTCCTTTCTGTCACATTTTCATTTATTGCAGACGCGTTTGACTCATCTTCATCTGCAAAAAACTTGAAATCGTTGTTATTGACATTTAGTTTTACAAAGTCATTACCGTGTTCAATAAATGTGACATCTCTGCACGTTGTAATCCTGTTGGTTCCTCTATCCATCAGTCGATAGCCCTTTTGTGTCTCACAATAGCCAACAAAAATCAACTCCTCTGACTTCGCATCAAATTTCGTACGCTTCGCCTTCGGTATCATCGCCATTGCTAGCGATCCAAACACCTTGAAATGACGTAAATCTGGTTTCACTCCACTCCAAACTTCAATCGGCGATTTATCTTCCAAAACTGCTGAGGTTGTGTGATTTTTTATATACGCCGCGGTATTCAACGCCTCTGCCCAATATTTCTTCGGTAAATTGGCATCTTGAAGCATGCACCTGGCCTTTTCAGTCAATGTACGAATCGTTCGCTCAGCCAGTCCATTCTGCTCTGGTGTGTGTATAATGGACGTTTCATGTCTAATTCCGTGATCATCGAAAAATTTGATAAATTGCTTGTTAATAAATTCAGTGCCATTATCGCTTCTAAATTCCTTTATTTTCAAACCAGTTTGGCTTTCAACAAGCCTTTTGAAATGCTATGCATTCAATACTATGCTCATCTCCATCATACTCAACTCCAACAACACCACCATTTTTCATTTTCTTCAAATATGATGGGTTGACATGACCTAATCGTCGATGCCACAATTCCATTGACTTACTTGACCCAATCGCTCCCATTGCCATGTCATGCTTTCCGTCCAAGCGATACAGTCCATCAACTACGTTCCCGTTGCCAGCAATTCTCCTTTGGAACTTCGGATCACACAACCTCTGGAAGTAAAAAGAACACTTTTGCCTTTCTTAGTTATTTCGCTTACCGAGAGTAAATTCGCTGTTAATTTCGGCACACAAAGTACTTCATTGAATTCAATCTTTTAGATTTGTTCCTTGACTTCCGCATAGAAATTAACTAAGCCGCTACATTTCACTTCCATCTCGTCATCGTTTGCTGCTCGAATCGACGGTATTCCGTATCTCGTCTCACCAGTAATCCAATCGTCTCTCATTGTCATATGTCGTGTCGCTCCTGAGTCACAATATCAATCATCTTTGTTAAATTTCCCACTCAAAAATACTGCACTAAATGCTGTCGGTTTTTTTGTATTTTTGTCGAAATTTGATGGCATTTTTTTATTGGTTTCAGCAGCGTTTTCTGGGCAATTAAACGATTTATGCTCCTTTTGTTTGCATTTGTAGCAAATGATACCACCATTTCTACGAAAAGAATTACGATTTTTTGCAAAAAATGATATCTCATCATTAGCTGTTGTTGTGCTCGTTGACTCTTGAAGCAATTTGGTTTTCACGCTATCACTTGACAATGCTCTATCGCTGCTTTCGATTGCCATAATCATTGGCAAAAATTCATCGCTTAATCCAGATAATAGAAATACCGCTAACCATTCGTCGGGTACTTCAAATCGAGATCTGTTAGCTTCTGTGCCGTTGAGATGATTTCACTGACATAGACATCCATTGACTCACAATTTTCCAATTTCGTATTCGCAATTTTTCGCATTAAGGTAACTTTACGGACAGCGCCTTTATCTTCAAACGTTGTTTGTAAATTAGTCCAAATCTCCTGGGCTGTTTTAGCGGACTTTACATGCACGAAATTCATTTTGTCAATGCTTAAATTTAACGCTGCCTTCGCTTTAGCATTTTTCTTATCATCGGTTTCCGATCCTAAAATACATTTCGATAAATCCTCAAGTGCCAAATAATTCTCCATTGAAAATTTCCATGATGAATAATTTTCTCTGCTCTTCAATTTTTCAATTGATGATAAATACGACGTCGACATTGTAGTTGGAGCTTCAATTCCTTCAAAACGTGTTTGCGTAGTTTTGTTGTTTTTCGTATTAATATTTGGCGATGTGCTTTTATTCAGTTTGCCCATGTAAATGTATGCACCGATGAACGGAAATCTAACCTCAATCTGCCGATAGAAATGCTACAAGTATAAATACTCGAAATACAGCGAAAAATGATTGGAATCGAAATACTATTTTCTTCTCGAATATATTCTGTAATTAATTAAATAACTATGGGTGAGACTGGGCCCATAACCTGAAATAGTTTGAAAAGCGCAGGTTTTATTTTGTAAGGTTTAATTAATACGTGTTGATCTTACGACGGTTTATTCAAGAAGAAGGAGCTTAGCTACGGTCTTTTGACCGCATGTCAAAAGTCAAGATATGTACACTGTTAAGTTGTCTGTTATGACACATCGGGTACATTGTTCCATTTCAACACAATCTCATTTGTTGACAATTATTGATCTCAACTGTCAGTTGAAAAAATGACAGTCAAATTTTGGCGTGTGTAAATAAATCATGTAGTGACAAAAATTATTTTGATATTTCATATTGATAGCATTCTCAGCGAACCGAATAATATTTCTTATTTCTCAATGAAATAAATATTTCATTAGCTATAAGATCTCATTTCCATACAAATTGTCTTTAAAAAATAGCCGGCAATTATGAACGGGGAAAATCCACAACATTTGGTCAAATATCATGCCGCTGTACTTGTAAGAACTCATCAGACCTGCAATGGCGCCGTAATCAAACCACAAATCGTATTGACTGCTGCACACTGTTTCTACAAGGAAAAAGAAGATTTCAAATATGAAGCTGACACTGCAATCTATAAAGTTGTTGTTGGATCGAATGAATTATACCATATGGAAGACGGAAAATATGTTGTGAGTGGAATTTGGTTCGACGTTTCTATAATCAATCACCCCGTTTATTATAATCCTAAACTTCTTGGCAATGATATTGGCATGATTATAACCAGAGAAAACATGATAACTGATGACAATCTGGTCGAAGCAATAGACTTGGCTACTCACAATGAACTCTACTCAACAACCAATCCAGTTCCGCTCATTTTGACTGGTTTTGGAAAGACTGAGACTGGCAAAAATGCCATGAATCTCAGAATGCTCCTCATGAAAGCAAGTATCTGCATTACAGAACTAGACCAGTTTTGCACTGGAGTTGTACCAGTGAATCCAGAATATGCAGGCAGAAAGTTAGATCAATCGCTGCAAAGGACAGCATCATTAGCAGACTCAGGAGGTTTATGAAAATAAATCATGTAAAATAAAGGGTGATCCAATAAGAGCTTCCGGAAGTTTTTTTTTTTTTTAAATGCAGAAAAATCGATTTAATATTAAAAACTTGTATTTGAGTGATTAGTTTGGTTCATGACAATTAGTATTTGAAAATAATTTCTTTCAAATGTTGGCCGCAACTGGCTCTGAGGTGGTCCATTCGGTGGGTCCAATTTTCGAGCACTCTCTCGAGCATATCAGCCGGAATTTCATTGATGACGCGAGTAATGTTGTCCTCCAAATCATTAATCGTCTGTGGTTTGTCGACATAGACCTGTGATTTCACATAGTCCCACAAAAAGTAGTCTAATGGCGTCAAATCACACGATCTTGGGGGCCAATTGACTGGACCAAAACGTGAGATTAACTGCTCAACAAACTCGCCTCTCAATTGATGCATGGTTTCGCGTGCAGTGTGGCATGTGGCACCGTCCTGTTGTAACCACATGTTGACCAAATCCAATTCTTGCATTTTTTTTTCCAAATCCAATTCAGTGATCATTGCTCGGTAGCGCATTCCATTCACGGTAACCCGCTGTCCGGCTTCATTTTTGAAGAAATTCGGCCCGATGATGCCGCCGGCCCATAGACCACACCAAACAGTGCATTTTTCGGGATGCATGGGTAGCTCTTGGATTGCTCCTGGCTGCTCATCTGCCCAGATACGACAATTTTGCTTGTTTACATACCCGTTGAGCCAGAAATGGGCCTCGTTGCTGAACACGATTTTTCGGTAAAAATACGGGTCAATCGCGAGCACTGATTTTGGAAATACAATTCCACAATTTGTAAGCGTTGCTGTGGCGTAAGTCTGTTCATGGTGAAATGTCAAACCATACTGAATAAAAATATCGTGTCAGCTTGACATAACTCACGCGTGATCTGTCAAAAAATCCCTATTGAAAAAAGTACCTCGTATTGGATCACCCTTTATAAATATCGATAAATTGACAAAAAATGTTATTCATTATAGGTCCAGTTGTATACCGCACATCTTCTGGCAAAGATTTATTGGTCGGCCTGCATCGATCTACAATATGTCGTAAGATTAAAACTGGTGGACTACATGCCAAAAGAATGGTACATACAAAAGTCACCGCACATCTTCAATGGATTAACCAGCAAATTGTTAGTAAATATTATCATCAAACAAAATTTAATTATTTCCGATCGGTCCAAAAAATTCAGAACACTCGGAATGAGCATTCTATGTGTATGAGAATCATTTGTTGTCGTTACGTTGTACATCTTGAGCAAAGATTCATTCATATGATAACTCATTTATTAGCTTAAAATTAATCGTACATAAACACGAAGATAGGTCTTCATTGGAAATAGAAGCCTATCAATTTTCAGCTCATTCGGATAATGTCTTCGGATATTTCAGTTAGCGCCTAGTCATTAAATGGAGGATTTTTCAATATAATCACGAACAACTTGTATGGGAAATATGTTTACTTCATTATATCCTAGATCAGTTTAACGATTTCTATGGGATTAGAAATTAATCCTTTGGGATTTCTTTTACTATTTTTCCCAATAATATAGAAAAAAATCCAATAGAATTAGAATCAAAATTAAAATATCCAAACCAAAATTATTTCAAAAATTATACGCGCACATCAATGGCCATTGAAAGCATTTTTCTCTTGCTTTGTGCGATAGAACAACAACAATTATAAGCCTACACTCAAACGTCGATTCTCTGAATGACTGCTACATGCGCAATACAACCGTTGACGAACCAGGAGAAGTTTAAAGATATATATTGCAATATAAACCGATAACGATGTTTGGTTTGCGCATGTAAAGGGTTTTCCATTAAGGACTTGACAACTTTCTTTTTGAATAAAACGCAAACCATTTGAGATTTTTCAAAAATTGTATTATTGGCTTGAAGTACGATCAAAACATTTAATTATGGAATTCGACTTCGCTCATATGTCCACCACGTGCACGTTTGCAGCGGTTGATTCGTTGAACCCAATTTCCGATGACTCGGCCGCACATTTCGATGGAAACGGCCGCAATCTCTCGTTCAATATTGGCTGTGAGCATTTCTAACGACGCCGGCTTGTTAGCATAACCAATGATTTAACGTAGCCCCATAAAAAAAAGTCTGGGGGTGTTAAATCACACGATCTAGGCGGCCAATCGACAGGACCATCTCTCGATAGAACACCTTCACCGAATTTGGATTTCAATAAGTCGATTGTTACACCAGCTGTGTGGCTTGTGGCACCGTCTTGTTGAAACCACATATCGTTGATGTCTAACCCATGCAATTGGCCAAAGAAATAACGTTGCAACATGTAGCGGTTTCCAATGATTGTAACGTGACGGTCATTTTCATCAACGAAAAAAAACGGCCCAATGACACCACCGGCATGAAAACCACACCATACAGTTATTTTTTGTGGATGAAGTGGTGTTGCTTGAAGCACATGAGGGTTTTCACCTGACCAATAACGCATATTTTGTTTGTTGACGAAGCCGTTTAACCAAAAATGCGCTTCATCACTGAAGAAAGATTAAAGCTTTTAAAGTTGCAGTCACCGACCCGGAATTTTGGTAGTAAATTTTAATTATTTGTAAACGTTGTTCGTTCGTGTACTTCGTCATGATGAAAATGTTGACTTTACTGAATATTTTGACATTGACACTTTGGAAATTGATTTAAGGATGCGTTCACAGTGAACGTTCAAAGTTGTCAAGTCCCTATTGGAAAACCCTTTAGTAGTGACTCATCATTAAGTCAGCGTTTGTGTGTCGCCATATGATTGTTTTACTGGACGGAGCGAGAGGAATTGCTCTCAATGTTAATTGATGTGCGCGCATGATTTTTGAAATGATTTTTAAAAGAAATCCCAAAGGAATAATTTCTAAACCTATGGAAATAACAGTGTATGAATCTTTCAGAATATTATTTGTTCATAATAGGTAATTTCTGTCCGACAATTATTTAATTTTGTAATTTCTTCAGAGAAATTATTTCGAAATTTCTTCGTAATTACTTCTCCATAAGAAAATACTTTTGCATGATTTTACACTAGCCGAGATGCTCTGAATGAGAGAAACGTTGAATGGATTTGAAAGAAAAGTTTTGCTGCTGTTTATTTTATTTTGTCACTAATCTCATCGGAATGACTTGAAATTTTGTTCGACATTTTTTTCCATGAACAAATAAGATTTTCAAAGATATGACGATACAATAAAAAATTAACAAAACTCCAATACAAATTTGTGGCAATAAATGAAAAACCCGACTTTCGAAATATTTGCGGAAAATTGAGTTTTAAGTATGTAAGACCATTTATTTCTATATTTAACTACAATAATATTTTTCACAATCTGTTTATTCAAGACCCAGCATGCCATTCAATAGGAAGAGGGTGCGGAAGGATACATTTCATGACATCAATCTGCAATACGAAATGGAGCTGATTCGATCTTTCAAACAATACCTTTTCACTGAATTTATTATTTTTAACAAGGGGATCGTGCTATTTGATACATTTTAATCATATCTATTCTCCAGCGCCATCTATTGGGCAATAGTATTGATGTGATATTTCAATCGATTCAATGACTCATTTGTTTTTATTATTTGTGTCAATAAAAATTTTGTTCGTATTACAATGGATCTAAATTGAGTTCACCTGTGTAAAATAAGATGGCGCGGTCAATTGGCATACTCTCGAATAGCTCTCAATTTCCATACAAGCACGGTCCGCTTGATTTTTAATCAATTTATTCGCCTGTGAACTTTGCAAAGTTGTATGCTATATGTAAAAATATGAATATATGATGTATAATTCCGTTTGAATGAGTGAGAATGAAAGTGATTCACATCTCACCCCTCACAGAAAAAATAAAATTGGGGAAATACTTCTCATAGTTAGAAAATATATCAATTTTATATGAATTCTATATAAATTTCCCGCGACTTCCAAGGAAGCGCAACGACGAGACTACGCGCACTATTTACGCTATGCAAAATACATGGCGTAATCTACTACGCGCCCTACCGAGTTTGTATGGTCATTGCGCCCATCTGGCGACTTCATAAAATTTACCAACTTTGACATTATTCCATTATATTGATTCTCTGAACTATTTTATCACGCAAATGGATTCAGTTTACCTACTTTCGAAATCAATTAGTGTATTCATGCTATGAATTGAATTCAAATCAATCAGCACCACAATAAAAATAACAGAATCCTTGATTTAATTTGGATGATTCTTATCTTATGTATTGTAATATCTGCAATAATCACTTGCTACAATTGGAAATTCATCATCCAGCCCTTGAAGTAGCATTGCACGAGAGTTTTGAAAAAACACAGAATTCAATTAACAAAATTGAATATCGAGACTTTCTAAATTCCAACTATCAAGGGATTTCAAATGCAATTATGGATATCGAATGGACGGCAGAGTTATCATCTAATACGCTGAATGAAAACGTTGATAATTTCTACATAAACATAAATTCCATCATATCGCGATATGTACAAACGAAACACAGAGTAAAAAATTCACATCCGATATGGTTCAACAGTACATAAGTGAATTTGAAGAACAAAGTAAATAAATATAAAAAAATGGCGGTAAAATATAATTCGGATGAATTTAAACTAATACATGCTCAAACGCGAAGTCTGTTTTAAAGAGAAATTAACGCAGCTTACAATAACTACAAAGTACAAATGGAAGATTGGATTACATCAGATCAAAAAAAAAAAAAGATTCTTCGATCATGTGAGTTATTTAAATAAAACTTACGATGACCTGCCGAATGAAATGGAATACGCAGCCAATAATCAAAACGACATTGCCAATTTGTTTGCAACATTCTTCGCTACTGCATACACAAAACCAAATGCAGATGCAATCAGACGATTAGAAGATGGCAATAAATACATTGAGAAAATCAAATGTATATGTTATAACATAACACAGATCACAATTAGCGAGGAATTAGTAGCACAGAAAATCAATGAGCTACCAAACAATTCAGTCGCCGGACCTGATGGTATTCCAAATATATTCATAAAGAGATGCATGGTATCATTACTAAAGCCAATAGCTTTATTACTAAAACATTCAATGAAGAGTGCAGAAGTACCAGATATTAGGAAGAAATCCTACTTGAGACAAATATTTAAGAGTGGAGCCAAATATATGATCAACAATTACAGAGGTGTTGCTATTCAAAACACGATATCAAAGATACTGGACTCAATAGTAACTACACATATGAACTTTCACATGAATAGCATCATCGATGAGAGCCAACATGGATTTGTGAAAGGCAGATCAAGAATAACTAATCTGATTGAATTTACTTCTAGCACACTGAACCACCCGAATCCCAACACGCAAACTGATACCATATATCTGGATGTGGGCAAGGCATTTGATTCTGTTAATGTGGACTTACTAATACATAAGCTGGACATCATGGGTTTGAACAACCAAATATTATACTGGATTCAAGAATATTTAAGTGGCCGTCAACAAAAAGTCAAACTAAATGAGGTAAAATCAAACCAACAGGCCAATGCTATCCAATAGGGCCAACACTATTCTTATTGGAAGTCATCGAATTGCCATTCTACATTCAAAACTCGAAAGTAACGTCATTTGCCGATGATGTTAGAATGTGGAAACACATAACATGCGTTGATAATTGCTTTGCTCTGCAAAATGACCTCGATAGAATTGTCGAATTCTATAATCGAAACCAGCTCAAACTTAACGTGAAGATGACACAAATGATGAGATATCACCGCTTCGGGATTACATTTGACTTCGACTACAAGATCAGTGATGAAACTATTGCAAAATTAAATGAAATCAAGGACCTTGGTATTTTGCTAGCTAGAAACTCAGCTTCAAGTCACACATCAATTTCATCATAGCCAACGCCAAGTCACGGTAAGCTTGGATAAAACGATTTTCGTACGAATTTGTAGATCCTTGGACCATTAAAAGGCTGTATTTTACCTTCGTTTTGCCAATATTTGAATATGGCTCGCAAGTTTGGAACCCATACATAAATGAAAACATTGTTAAAATTGAATCTATTCAAAAACAGTTTTTGGTTTTTGCCTTACGCAAATGGCCATGGACAGAAGACGGAAATTATGTTATTCCAAAATATGAAAATAGATTGCTCTTTTTACAAATGATAGCATTAGAAGAACGTCGTAAATTAGCGCAAGTAATTCTTATATTCAAATTGATTAATGGAAACATAATTTGTGATTTTATATTGAGTAAATTAAAATTCAGATTCTCAATTCACAATGCTCGCAAAATAAGAGTCTTAGAAGTCCCAATTGAAATGACAAATCACAGAAAATTTGAACCAATGAATTTCATGTTGCATACCTTTAATGATTTTTCAAATTTGTGTATGCCAGATAACGTAACTTATTTGATTGATTTTAATATGAACGTTCAAACTTTAAAATTCAGAATTGAAAATTATTTAAAGGCAAACAGAAATTAACCAATTACATTGTACAATTGTAAAAAATTTATTTATTCATTTATTTAAATAAACCACCTTTGGCGAAGGAATACTGTATGGTGCAGATTATTATTATTATTATTAATTGTTAAATTTCCACATATAATTAATTTAATAAATTACACAATGCTACAGCATTCGTACTTATTTATTTATTTATTTTTCACCGCCAAAAAAAACTGGCTGAATGCCTTATATATAGCATTTACAACCTCTTACGTGTTGAACATGGTATCATCCAGCTTGAACAACCTTTCCTTAAAAATATTTCGATTTGAAGAATTATTAAATACATCCTTGACTAGGTTTGCATATTTACACATCATAGTAATTGGTACATTTGGCATTCTACTTAAATTCCTGTCTGAAATCTTGAACCGTTCAGCATTTCTAAAATTGCGGGTGTTCTGGTTAATTGTGATCAAATTTCTGACATATGGACAATGTATCTTATCATTTAACAAATCGTACAAAAATAATATTGCATAATTTATTCTCTTACGAGCAAGTTTAATCATATTTAATTCCTTCAATCGCTCATCATAAGATGAGATTTGGTAGTTATTATTCACATTCGGGTATTCTCTGAGCGCATACATTGTGAATTGTCGTAGAACTCTTTCAATCGTATCTGATCGTGTGGGTGGTATCGTTAGCCATAATGAGCTGCAGTAGTCGAGTTTTGATTGAACAAACGCGGAATAGATTGCTTTGAGCGTTGTTTGGTCATTTATTTCGTGACAAAAACGTTTGACGAAGCCTAAGGCAGCATTTGATTTTGAAATGATCAAGTCAGTGTGAGCTCTAAAGTTGAGCTTGCTGTCAATTATGACACCCAGGTCACGTTGTTCACTTGAATTTGAGAATTGATGGTCGCCATAAAAGTAGGTTGGTTGGGGTACTACTCTACCTCGATGGAGTGACAGTACCGAGCATTTGCTAACGTTTAGGTGCAAGTCGTTTGAGTCGCACCAATTTCGAAGACAATTTATTGACGATTGCAGTTCCATTGGATCATTTTGGCTATTTATTGATTTGGCTATTCTAATGTCATCGGCAAACATTGAAATGAATACCTCATTTGTGATCGAGGATGGTAAATCGTTGATGAAAAGCAGGAACAAAGTGGGGCCAATGTGACTTCCTTGAGGTACTCCGGAATTGATTGTAAAATCCGAGGACTCATGATCTCCAAGTTTGACATATTGTTGACGATTCGACAGGTATGATTCAAGCCATTTGACAATATTGGCTGGGATCGGAAATGCTGCTAATTTTCGAAGTAGAATGTCATGATTAACTTTGTCGAAAGCCTTTCTGAAGTCGAGATAGATGATATCAACTTGCCCAGCTGCATTTAGACCATTAAACGAGTAATGAAGGAACTCCATTAAATTCGTTGTTGTTGAGCGGTTTTTCATAAAGCCATGTTGGTGTGGTGAAATACTTGGTGAGACGTAGTTGATCAGATGAAAATTGACGCAGTGCTCTGCAATCGTTGGCAATCGTTGGCAATTTGGCTATGCCTCTGTAGTTTGAGACATTTGATTTGGCACCACTTTTGAAGATCGGGGTGACGGAGTATCTTTTCCAAACAAACGCAAATTGTCTATTGCTGATTTTTTGTTAGTATGGGGCCTCCCAATTCCAAAAAGCCCAAGACCTTGAAAATCTCATAGCCCGTTGCAGAGTTATGGCCCAAAATGTGAAAAAAGACAATTTTTGCTACTCTTGTTCATATTTGTAACTTCTACATTTGTCACCCGATCGTTGAGTTCTGTAGCTTAAAATGTTCGTTATGATTGTACCAAAAAATCGCATTCCTAAAATTGGAATAATCAACTGGTTGCTGAGATATGGCTCGATAAGTGTGTGAAAACGGCGATAAAAATGAGCGAAGGATGACACTTTTGACCTCATACCTGCCACAATTGTAATCTCACCTTGGTGTGTAGGGGCTTTTTAATTTGCGCACGGTTGCCACATTTCCAAAATGGGTCTATTCTCTTGGTTATCTCATACAGTTGTTGAGTTATGGCCCGAAATATGGGCAAAAGTAGCAAAAATTGACTTTTTTCACATTTTGGGCCATAGCTATGCAACGGGCTATGAGATTTTCAAGGTCTTGGGCTTTTCGGAATAAGAAGGCTCAAATCAGCAACAAACAATTTGCGTATGAAAAAAAAACAAATTTTGTAGCATTGTGTTATATAATCATAACACTAATAAATTGTAGAATGCATACATGTAAAAATTGATTCATTCGAGTTTTTGGCAAAAATCCAACAATAAAGCATAAATCATGATAAATCAACCTATGACGCATTCACTTTTGATTACTAATGAAAATTTTGAATACTCATTACTCTTGAATTACATTGCCTTCTTTGGCAACGTTTGACAACTTCGAGCAAACAAATGGAAAATATTGGGACTAAATGTCTTCATTGTTATTGAAACATTTATTTATTCCTAATATTATTTATTTTGATAAATTTATTTAAATAATTTTGCTTTTGATGGTTTTAGATGAATTCGTGCTCATTGTTTATTGTTTCCGATTGTTTTCAACAAGTGTGCGTTCATGTGCGTCATTACCGGCAAAGATAATCACAGTGGAACAGTCGATATAATGCTGCATTGATCTATACTGATCCTAAAAGAGGACCACCGTCTGAGTTCAACGCACATAGTCCAACATCCAGGTTAGGTCATTTTTCTTTATTATTCACTTTCAAAATTTGCTAATTTCGATGCAAAATTTGTGAAATTTTGTATGGGGACTATGCTCATTTCTCAACCGATCGCCATGAAACTTTCAGAATCACATTTTTTGGGGAGGAAAATTATCCACACTAAGTCATTAGGATAAGATTTCAGCGTACCTCCCATACAAAATTTCTCGAATTAGGGCCAATTTCAAACAAATGTTTCACCAAAAAGTAGTGCCTTCGTCATCATCTAAAACTTCTTTGTGGTCTGGTTTCGTGAAAAGCGCGATAAAATTCCATTTAAATCACCTGTTGTATGGACGAATCCAAACAAAACACAAGCAACCATTTTTAATCATTTTTCCGTTCAACAAAAAACGGAGACGAATCCCAACGACATCACTTCGAAGCGGTCAAATACCGATCGCACTGTCAAACACTGTCAATTTTATTTAATTAAATGTTAGTGACACCTATGGTCATTGAAATGATTTTGTTTGTATTTAAAAGTAATGTAATTGTAACTTCATTTTGAAATATATTAAGATCTGAGAAGGGAATAAAAAAGAAGAAAAAAAATATGTTTAGGAAACGGATTCATGTGTAAAAGATGGCGTATATTGACGGCGTTTGTCATAACAATACATATACATACTAACATAAATATGTTTAACATTTATCAGTGTTGGTTTTTCTCTAAATTCAAATTTGCTCCCGAAATATTGAATATCTTGCTGAAATATCTGTAGATGCAAATTTCAGTGAAGGATGAAATGAAGAATCAGAAAATAAAAATTCGGTCAAAAATTTTGAACATTTACCAGAATGAATTCGAATGATTTCGCTGAATTGAACACATGTTGTATTTAAATATATGCATTCCATATCAACTGAGTGCGATCAAAATTCCATAAATGAATTTAAAATTATGATAGATAAGGCTCGTGAAGACACTGGAAAATTCAGTGTATTTTGGAGCGACGTTACCGTACACATTTACAAAAAATATTGTACTTAAAATTTATATTTTGTGATCTTCAGAAGAAAAATGGTGATATTGTGGGGACTCTTATTTCTATTGTTGCAAGC
Organism: Obolodiplosis robiniae; assembly: GCA_028476595.1. Classification (NCBI taxonomy): domain Eukaryota; kingdom Metazoa; phylum Arthropoda; class Insecta; order Diptera; family Cecidomyiidae; genus Obolodiplosis; species Obolodiplosis robiniae. The sequence continues at coordinate 42,024,873 of CM052015.1, forward strand.
CAAGAATTGTGTGAGTAACTTGTTGTATACCCATTCTAAAACAATTTGTATCACTACATGATTTATTATCGGTAGGGATACACTACCGCTTCTTGTTCTGTAATTATCCACAACTTGAGGTGATAGAAGTGGTTCATTATTGTTTGACCGATTTGCTTCAGAATCGTCTGCATTTGTCTGCATTCAATGACATTTCCAAATCTGGTAGGCTGTGATATGATTCGTTCACAGTACATTCTCGTTCATAATTATAATTAGATTAGAATTTGGTCCATTAGTCTTTGGTGGAATTATATCAATCTCCCTAAATTCATTATGTGACTCATGAATCAATTTAATCTTTTCCTCAAATAGCATTTAACTTGCATTTATCTCGTTATTGAATGTTTTTGCAATAAATCTTCGATTACGTCTAAAATGATTTCCTTAGTTATCCTTAATGATATACGATCTCTCGTAAACGAATTCAACAATTTTACCGTAATGCCATTCTTTTCCATTTTTCTTGAATATAACTAATAACTCTCCAGATTGCAACGGTTGCAGTGACTTGGCATTCCTATCAAAATAATATATTTGTTTTCATTTTGAATTCGTACAAAATGCACCGGAAATCAAAAAATGAAAACAAAAATATTATTTTGATAGGAATGCCAAGTCACTGCAAATCAATAACTCAAAAACCCTATAAGATATCCAAGTAAATGGACCGGTTTTGGAAAGGTGGTGACCGTGCGAAAATTTTAAGTGCCTTTCGTAAGTCTACAATCATGGCTGCTGCGAGCTCACAAATTCACTTTTTCGGACATTTTACACTGATTTTTCACATTTTTTGCTCTATAATATTCAATTTCTTTATGAAACCTCTCCCCTTGCTCATCGCTTACCATCCCTAAACAACGATAATCGAAAAAGTCGAGATGACACATTAAATAGTATAATTTGCCCGTCACATTTGCATCAATCCGTTCAAAGTTCTTTATCAATTTATTAACATTTTGTTTATAATTTGGTGCTTTATGATTACCAAGGAAATTTTCAACTAGATCTTTGAACGAATTCCAAGTTGCACGGAAATTTGGGGGCAATGTAGATGTAAACTCATCATCTCGCATGAGCTTCTTTATTTCGGGGCCATTCAATATTCCTGCTTGCAATTTAGCGACTGACAAGTATGGAAATATTTGAACCAATTTATCAAATGCAGCGCCGTTTGGATCAAGTCGTTTCAAAATTTGTGTTGCCAAACCAATTTTTATGTGTAGAGGGGGAAGAAAAATCAGTGATACGTCATCAACTAATGGCCAGAATAATGCGTTGTATCTTATATATAAATTTTTACCGGTGTTTATCTGAATAAAGTTTTGTTCACTATTCACCTGATGATTATTATTTAATTGATTGATTAATGACAGATAATGACAGATAAAAAGTAGTAAACTGATACTTTAAATTGATATTTTTAACGTAATAGATTAATCTATGCCAAATAGTTATCATAAATGCGGAAAATTAGAAGTTTGTATAAAATATGCCCGTGAAATTGTCATTTCCATGTTCGGTAGCGTATGAGCAATGCTCACACACAGTGAATCGAATGTCGTAAATGTGGAACGGCGAAGATGTGTTGCCGCACAGTCGACGCACGTGTGAAAAAGTATGCACAAAATAAGAAGAACATATTGCGATCCGCTTAGCGTCGACTTTGCGGCAGAATATCTTGGCTAGATGCTCAGTATAAGTATCGCGCTGCACATATATATCCGCGATAATTCTATGCTGCGTACAGTCTCTGCTTCAGGCGCTCAGAAATAAAATGAGTAAAGAGTTTAAGAAAATTGAAGTCAAGGCTCAGCTTTTTGAAATATTTGACATCTTTAACTATAGATGTGCCTAACGCAATATGTTAATACAATTGTATTATGATAACATTCTATCAAGATGCTATTTACTATTAAGATCAATCATAATACGCGTATCAACTTGTGTATTATGTATTAAGACCGATTATAATACGGCGTATCACAATAAGTATCAAGTATTATAATATCGAAGTTGATACGCATGTAAGCGATCGAACGCTCCCATAAATACGTTTTGGAACGCGCATGCTAGATGTCAAATTTGTATGACAGTTGTACACAGACAGCATTCGTTCGTATAAATAAAAATGCCGAATCAGATTATGTATGTTATTTAATGAATATAAATGATATGTTTTATACTTTTTAATTATAATGGAATGTAAATGAGAATTTGTTGTCTCCATTTAAAATGGATACAGTATAATTAATTCCCTCTCGGAATGCCTTCACCACTTTATCACGCTCTTGCTGCGGATGACCCGCATGAATCACATCTACATTGATTGGATCGTAAATCAACTCCAAGTATAATTGCTGAGCACGATCCTTATTTAAATAAGAAAAATAAAAATTAGATGCAAATTTTTATAAAAATCAGATGCAAACTACCATCATATCCATAAGTAAATGGCGCCATGATCTTGGATATTTTATTGTTCGTACGATTTCAATGAGTTCATCGGTTGAACGGTAACATTTTTTTTTCTGGAAATTCATGCCTTTCATTGGTATTATCTCAACGTGTTCATCGGTTGAACTGTGATCTTTTGGTTTTTGAAATTCATCGGGTGCGGAATTTTTATTTTTTTCTTCTTCAACTTGTTCCACTTCTTTTTCTTCCATTTTGGTATTGCAATCTGAGAAAAATAAAATTAAAAATATAATCGTTGCGTTTTTCTCGTAATGAACATCAATTGAGTTCATATAGCACAATGTAGCGCAGTGTAGTTGTGTGTGAAATTGGGCTTGACGAAAGTCATCATTTGAAATCGATACAGTATATTTAATAGTTCAGTATGAAATTGCATTTGTTCTCTACAGCATTGTTCACTTGTTGCGGTTGTAACATAGTGAAAATGAATTAAATATACACTAAACACACAAACAGTACACAATTAACAGTCATTTCGCATTATGCAAAAAAAAACAAGTTTTCTCTGCCGACACGACGTCTGAAAGGACACGACGACTGAAAGGACACGACTAATTTTATTTATTTCAGATATCACTTTTATTTTACAAATACACTTTCCTCATTTCATTTGTTTTTAATTTTTTTTTTCACAATAAATACTGCCCAATGTCATTTATTCCGATTTGTATTTTTTTTTTTTGTCTTGAATTTCGATCGAATCTATAAGTCAACATGCGAACTCTCGTAATGAACATTGATTGAATTCAAATGAGTAATGAAAATACAAATGTTTCATTCTGTTTGTGTACAACTGTCATACAAATTTTTCGTTTCGACCCCGAGAAGACCCAGAAAATCGAGAATTCTACAGGGGAGGTAGTCCTTTATCTTATCGGAATGACTTGAAATTTTGCATGCCCTATTTTTTTTCATAAAAAAATAATATTCTGAAAGTTAAATTATGATATAATGCCAACTAGACATAGTCCCCATACAAATTTTTCGTAATCATATTGAAAAACAGCCCATTTTTTGATTCGACTCCACTAGAGCTACCCGAAAATTAATGGGTTTCTATTCCTAATAAAGTTCAATGCGTGTGTAAATTTTTGATCAATTCTTATCTCAATTTTTTGAGTTATCGTGTTAACAAATTTTTGCGTACAACGTACCACACACGGACAAAAAATTGCTCCGGGAATGGTTGCATTCTTTTTTTCTAGGTTCAGAACGCATAGAAAACTTATTCCGAGCGTTTTGAATTTATTGGACCGATCGCAATACTTTTACCACACACAGTGGTGTGTGCGGAAAAGTAAAAAATCAGAAAGTATTTCGAGCAAGAAAGGTAGTTTAGAGCTCGTTAGAATTTGTTTAGTTTGATTTCCGTAGCACATTGCTTCAGCAATTCGTCAACATTTTCCAAGCGGCCTGGACATGAATTTGCACGAATCATAAATAGATCTAAAATATAAATATAAGAGGTGAATAAAAGTTAAATTTAAAAAAAAAAACCATTTTTAGTAGTACCTTTGATGAAACGAATCGAAAGGGTGTCGATATCTCCAGCCTTAGGGTTTTGAACACCGATGAATGCAATCTTTGCAACCTTCAGGAACTTTTTGTCGTAACGAACGTCGTTTAGGTAACTTCCAGAATTCCAAAAAGTCAAACCATCAGCGATACGTTTAGTCATTGCTATGCCTTTCCAAGCATTTCCTTCCGATACCAAGTAATAACGATCATCATCATCTTATGCACAAGTAAAACCACATTGAAATGTTTTCAGTTTTTTTTTGGTTGTACCGATTTCTTAGAGATTATATTTATGTGTGTTTAAAATGAAAAAAAAAACACACTATCAAAAATAGATTCACTCATACGAAATTACTTACATTTTCTGCGAATACAATGTTTCCAGACACAATATCATCTTTTTTAAAGCCGAAATCCAGTTCAAATGTGTCATACATCGGTCTTGGTGTTTCATCTCGTCGGCAAACCATCACATCGTCATCACCTTCAACGCAATTTCCGAAACTGGAACTGAAACCATTTTCGGCAGCATTTGAGTCAGCTTCAGCCAGAGTCGCAAACGGTTCCTTTTTAATATTCGCCTGGTTTCCACTGATGTTGAGTTGATCAAGTGACTTTGACAAAATCGGTATTTGAATATCAGCCGTTACGCCTACATTTTCAGATGAAGATTTGAATGGCAAATCAAGCATTGTCGCATTGTTTTCATTTCTTCCTAATGAGTCATTTGCTTTACCACTTGCAAGTGGCTCAGTTGCACGATTTGAATCTGGTGTTTGGATGGACGAAAACAAAGAGGCTGGTGCCGATTGAACCAGCGAATGGTTTGCATTTTTTCCCAATGCATCTTAATTTTGCCCAGTTTCTTGCACCGGCAAAGAATCGTCCAAACCTTCCAATGGATCGTCTTCAACATCATTGCTTGCAGTGTGATTCAATGAGACTTCGTCACTTGAAGTTGAGATATTTAAAATTTCATGTGGGCTTACCAGCACAAGTAGCGGAATGGGTTGTTCGCGGAGTCTTGTCGGATTGTAAATAGCCGGAATCACTCTACGCCGTCGACTGCGAAATGTTTCAGCTTCTTCCATAGAGTCTAAATGAGAATATGAATGAGTGTGCGAATATACTCAGCCTAATTGTTTAAAATCGAGTCGCTATACTTACTGCAATAATATAAAGTGCGTCCTTTGTACCATGATTCCCCATCAGGTGGAGATTCAGATGAAATGCCAGCATTAATATTGGGTTCTGGGTAATATTCTCCCTCGACACAAGCAGAAGACCAGTAAACCAAATGATCTTGAACCATATTTACGCCATAGTTCTTCACTTTTTTCATATTTAGGTCGTAAACGTATTCTTCAAGCACAACGACAAATTCTTTGGCTTCAATTAAATAAACGACAGCAAGATAAATTTATATTCTCGTCTTTGTCAAAAAACAGTACAGTTGTCTGTTTTATTAATCAGACGTGTAATTTTAAAGTATTTTCAATGTATTCAGGAGAAAACTGTATTTTGGTGTGAACCGAAGCCTATGAAACGTCAATATAATGTGAAGAGAGGTGAATTTCAGCGCCAAATAAAACGTGCAAAAACATGCACGCGTCTACTGTATAACGGTATTCGGCTGTGAGTATTGCTGTGATTTGAAACTTGCCACAATTCCGTAAATCGAAGCGCACTTTGAAAAAAGAGGAGACAGCGAATATGAGATTGAGAGAGAAAGAGAAATAGAGGCCGAAATACAATTGTGTGCTGTCAATATAAGCAAAACTAAAAATACAAACGACTCGTAGGGAAGTTAAATGATCTTGTAAACTCATTTGGTTTAAATATTGATTTTAATATTTTGTGTTTATTCAATCAATAGAGTAGTATTTTTTGGTTCTTTTTGTTCCTTTTCAATGTGTTTATGTTGATTGCACTTGTATTCCATTTAACAACCTGTTACACATTCTAACTAAAACTTCGAACAGAGTCCATCTAAAATAGAATGTTTGAGTCCCGAAAGGAAAAAAAGAAATACACAAAAGTTGGCCAGAAGGTCAGGCATTTTTTTGAAGATCCACAAATAAAAGAAGAACCGAATGGTATCAAATTTAAATACAAATGTAAGCTTTGCGGCAGGTTGATTGATGGGACAAAGGAATATAATTTGGGGTCGCACATACAGAAAATACACGATGAAAAATATACAAAAGTCATTGGAAAGATAAAAGACCCAATACAAGTGAAAAGATTGAAACTTTTACAAACCGCTGTTGAGATGGTCACTTTAAATGGTAGACCATTTGCACATATATAATTATGATTCTGGGAATCTGCGAAACATTGAAAATAAACTGAGTAAATTGAAAGAAAAAGGCTGTGCGTTAAATTTATCGGACAAAAACCAAATTTAAGTGAAGGAGCACATAAAAGTGATGGCCGAGTCTGCACGCGAAAAACTAAAAACAGATTTTCTTGATGTTTGTATTCGATACATTCTGAACGGCCAACTGATTGTGCGATCGATTGCTTTGATTGAACTGCATGAATCATATACTGGAAATCATCTTGCGGCCGTAATTTAAGTGTGTTGCAGTTTTATTCAATTGATTTGCGTTCGATTCTGGCCATCTCAACAGACAATGGAGCAAATATGCTGAAAATGGTCCGTGATTTAAATTGTCACGTGGAAATTTCAGACTCACAGCTAGAACCGCAATCACAATCGCGAGAGGAAACAGTAGATTGGCAAGATACAGAAAACTGTCACAACAATGGAAATATAGACGATGCAATCAGAAATTTGTTAGTCGAAAAAGACAATATTACCGATGATGAAGCATTAAACGTCTTGTTCCAAGAGAGCGGCCTCTCAGATAGTAGCCTACTTTTGAATGAAACACATGTGGAACTGATGCGACATGGTGTTGACTGTCTTTGGTCATATATCACAGGTTTAAATTGTCACGTGCACACACTTCAACTAAACAACAAAGATGCAATAAAAAAGCTCAATGAAAACGACAAAAATGTAATTGAATTAGCTCGTCAAGTAATCAAATTGATGGGAACTCAAGCTGTACGTGATGAAATCAAGCGAAAAAAAATTATAAGTTGCCACGACTTGAAGTGGCGACTAGATGGTGCTCAACATATTCAATGGTAAATTTATAATTCTTATTTGAAAATTTCTCCAAACTTTTAAATCTTTTTTTTTTTTTCATTTTTTTCCAAATTTTTAAACGGTTTTCGGTCAAATTTTTTATTGTTCTAATCTTAATAATCTAAAATATGATATCAATTGCATTTCATTTATTACTGTAGCTATTTGACGTTTTCATGAGTAAGCATGTAATTGAAATCTATGCTGCAAAGAACGAGCATAAGAAAAAAGAGGAAAAGTCATTCGAATATTTGTTGCAAAATTGGCCGATTCTAGAAAAGTTTGTAAAAGTACTGAACGTCAACAATGAAGTTGCATTTGGATTTTTTTTGCAAAGAAGAGAAAGAACCAAACAAATATTGCAAAATATCTTCTCTACGCAATCAATTCACGGGATCATTTAATTTTTAAAAATCCATTGATGTCCGCCGCAATGTTTCTGGATCCTACCGATCGAAAGCAAATACTTCGCAATGATGAAAAGACTCTAGAGGAAGAGCTAATTGGGGCGTAGGTTTTTTGATTCACAAAAATTTAGAGTCTTCGGTAGTCAGCCATAGATTCGTCAATGAAAGATTAATGTGGATCTCGATTAAAATTGGGGGGGAAGTTTATAGATTCGTGAGCGTTTACTCACCATGCGAAGGGGCAGATTCGGACCATTTGAATGACTTCTACATTGATCTGAATGATGTAGTCGATAGAAAGGGTAGTGAAAGAGTGATTCTGTTAGGCGATTTCAATGCGAGAGTGGGTAGAAACGATCCAAGTTTCTCCGCTGTGCTAGGAAAATTTGGTGAAGAGTCTTCCGCGAATGGAAATGGGAAGAGATTACTCGATTTTTGCCAGAGTTCAGACTTAGTTATAACTAATTCATTTTTCAAGCACAAGAAAATTCACATGTATTCGTGGGAAAATCCTGGCCAGAATCGAAAATCTCTTCTCGATTACGTTATCGTTGAAGCAAGCTTGCGCAAAACAATTTTGAATACGAGAGTGTACAGAAGTTTTGGTTTGGACTCTGATCACTACTTGGTAGCCAGCAAATTGTGTATTAGCATGTGTGGCGTAAGAAGCTATCAGAGGTCAATAGAAAGAGTGAAAGTGGAAAGATTGCGAGATGTGAATGTAGCGAGAGAAATTTTAGCAAAATTAGAAGATAAATTTGCGCAGGTCGAAGTGAATGAAGCGTCTGATATTGAGTATGAATGGAATGTGTTTAAGGAAGTGATTGTAGAAGTAGCAAAAGAGTGTTGTGGCATGTTTGTCGTCAAGAATGGGAGAAAGAAGACTGAATGGTGGAATGAAGATATTAGAATTGCTGTGAAGGAAAAGAGAATGAGATGGATCCGCTGGTTGCAGAACCGAACTGATGAAAATCTGGAGTCGTAAAGGGAACAAAAGCGTGTAGTGAAAATGATGGTGAAAGGAGCAAAAGAGAGAGAATGGGTGAAATTTGGTCAGGATCTAGAGGTTGCCGGACAACAGAGGAACAAAGTATTCTGGTCAAGGGCCAAGAATATTAGGAATGGTGGCAAGAAACATGCTCCTGGAGCTGTTTTGGACAAGTCTGGCAATGTAGTGATGGGCAGAAAGAATGTGTTGAAACGATGGAAGAATTATTTTGATGAATTGCTGAATGTAGAAAATGCCGATTTGGTGAATGAGAATGTGAATGAGAATGTGAATGGAAATGGGAATGAAGAGAGTTTCGAAGAGATTAGCATGGATGAAATTCAGAGTGCAATTAATAAGTTGAGTTGGGGTAAGGCTGCGGGTGTGGATAAGATTCGGAATGAATATTTGATTAGTAGTGGTTTGGTAGGTGTTCGCTGGTTACATCGTATCTTTAATTTAGCTTGGGGTTCCTCTTTTGTCCCTGAAGAATGGGGTGGCGCAGTCATTTCGCCACTTCATAAGAAGGCAGTAATAGAGACTGCAACAACTATCGAGGAATTTCTCTGCTGAGCGTTGTCGGTAAAGTATATAGTGCAATTTTGGAAAAGAAAACAAGAGCTATTGTCGAATCGCTCTTGGATGAAAATCAATCGGGTTTCCGCCCAATGCGCGGCTGTCAGGATCAAATTTTTTGCATGAGACAATTAATGGAGAAATTCCTTGAAAGAAATAGGGAACTGTACTTCTGTTTCGTGGATTTGCAGAAAGCATACGACTGCATTCCCAGATCTAAGTTGTGGTCAGTCTTGGCCGAATATGGTGTGAATGGTTATCTTCTCAATGCGATTCAAAGTTTGTACGCAAACAGTAAATCAGCAGTAAGAGTGGATGGAGATTTGAGTGAATGGTTTGGGGTACGTAATGTTCTGCGACAGGGATGTACAATTTCACCTCTTCTATTCATTATTTATATGGACAAACTGATTAAATCAGCCAATTTAAGGGGTAGAGTAGCTTTGGGGGGCAATAATATCTCTGCACTTGCTTACGCAGATGATCTTGTACTGTTTGACAATTCTGAAGGGGAGCTGCAAAATAGTATCAAAGATTTGGAAGAGGCTTGTACGAACTTCGGAATGACCATTAGCGGCACAAAAACTCAAGTTATGCATGTGGGCAAAACTCGAAAGACAATTCATTTTACATTGAATGGCAACTTGTTGGAACAAGTTTCCCAATTCAAATATTTGGGTTGCATCTTTTCGGAAGATGGCAAGTTTAATAAAGAGTTTGAACAGCGTAGGGTTAATGGAAATAAAGTAGTAGCCCAACTTAGATCACACGTTTTTAATAAACGTGAATTGAGTACAGTAACAAAGATGTTGATTCACGGGTCAATCTTCAGATCAACTATTCTATATGGTAGCGAGAGCTGGGTTGATTCTGAGAATTTGATTCATGATTTGGAAGTGTCTGATATGAAAGTGTTGAGAATGGTTTCGGGAGTCTCGCGCAGCTATCAGTGGGAAAACCGAATACGAAATGAGATGATGCGGAGGGGATTTAAACGTCGATTCAGTAGGAGAGGAAGCAAGAAAATCTAGACTGAGTTGGTTTGGTCATGTCAAACGCATGGGAAAAGGGCGATTGCCGAAGCGGATTCTGTTCGCCGAAGCTGATGGGCCGAGAGGTAGGGGTAGACCACGTAGACGTTATCTGGATTCGGTTAAATGTGATTTGAATGTCAGGGGATATGAATGGTGTGATGAAACTCAAAACTTGGCTCTCGATCGGGGTTTGTGGAAAGGTATTGTTAGGGGTGTATGAGGCAAGTTGTTTCGTAAAACAGACCAGACGCTGAAAGGCAATAATGGTCTATAAATGCTTGTTGTTGTTGATGAAAAGACTCAAGAATCCATTCGAAATCTTGTCAACTTATGGAATCGAATAAATTACACTGAATCTTGTGCTGAGGACGACGAAAACAACAATACGAGCACTGCTTCCATTGACAGTGGAGAGTTCGATTCAAAGAAAGCAATGCAAATTATGTTGGAAAGAGGCTCTGAAGCAGCTCGCAACACTTCTCGGCATATTGACATTCAATTACCGCTTGAACTTTTCGAACTAGGAATCAAAGACACCAAATCAATCATTGAATATTGGGAGACGGCTAAAGAAGAGCACCCAGAAATCTATCGTCTAGCAAGCGTCATTTTTGCCAACTGAGGTTGAAAATGAAAGGGATTTCTCGCACCTAAACCACGTTCTCAACAAACGGCGCACAAATGTGGATGAGTTTCGTTTGAAAGATATCATATTTTTTCACCTGAATCCAGATCTGTTTTACGCAGTAAGAGAGGATCAAATCAATGAAATGTTGAAAAAAATATTTGTTATTAATATTTTTCATTTCACCAATATGCTCGCAATACTTTCCTATTTTTTATAAGATAAACTTATCAAATTTTCACTGTCTGCGAATAACGAACTGCGAACCAAATTTGATAGAATTTTTTTATAAAAATTTATAAAAATTCACATTCCTAATGTACATTTTGTTATTGTTAAACAAAAATTTCAGCGAATTCATGAGAATAAATTCACTTGCATGATGCAAAGTATGTTTTTATTTATTCTTTTATATAAATTTAATACATAATACCGACGTAAATTGTATCTGAATCCGCTAAGATTCAGTTGTGATTTTAAGGAAACCAGTGTCTTTTGTGCAATAACCTTTTGCCGCTGTTAGAATGCTTGGCTTCGGTTGAATGCATCTCAATCGAAACTCTAAACATGATATTTTCCAATTTTCATGTCGCTCAAAATCAAATTATGTGGATCTAATAATAATTGTCTCGTTGACTTTCACAAACAAAACATATTTTTGATTCTTTGATATTTCAGACTGCGTTCAGAACGCAGTGAACGCAATGAAAGTTGTGTTGAAATAGGCGCTGCTCAGCAACGGCTGGCATTTGCTACTGTCAGCGTAGGCATGAGTAGATAGCACAACGGAAAGTCTGATTACTTTGATCTAGCAAATGACTGCGATATTTTCAAATCCGTGTGAAATGGGTCCGCAAAGGCTCAATTTTTCTGCAGATTCTATTGGGAGAACAAATTGAAAACCGCGCATTTTTTTCAAAATTTCGATCTTTATTATGGAAAAATGGTTACAAATTGATTATTCAAAGTATTGTCCATCGCTAGCCACAACTTTTTCCCATCTTTCTGGCAAATTACGGATTCCGCGTCGAAAGAAATCTTTGCTTTTTTCGGCTATCCATGAATCGACCCATTTTTTGCATTCCTCGTAAGAATGGAAATGCTGTTCAGCCAGGCCATGTGTCATTGATCGGAAGAGGTGGTAATCGGAAGGGGCAATGTCTGGGCTATACGGCGGGTGGGGTAGGACTTCCCATCGAAGCGTTTCCAAGTAGGTTTTAACGACCTGAGCAACATGTGGCCGAGCGTTGTCATGTTGCAAAATAACTTTATCGTGTCTTGCGACCGTTTCCGACCGTTTTTCCTTCAGTGCTCGGCTCAAACGCATCAATTGAGTTCGGTACAATGCTCCTGTGATGGTTTCGTTTGGTTTCAACAACTCATAATAGATCACGCCGAGCTGATCCCACCAAATACACAGCATTAGCTTCGAGCCATGAATGTTCGGCTTTGGCGTCGATGTTGATGCGTGGCCGGGGTAACCATACGATTTTTTTCGCTTCGGATTATCGTAATGAATCCACTTTTCATCACCAGTCACAATACGATGCAAAAAAACCCTTCCGTTTTTGCCTTTGAAGCAGCTGTTCACAAGTGAAAAAACGGCGTTCGATGTCTCTCGGCTTCAATTCGTATGGCACCCAATTTCCTTGCTTTTGAACCATTCCCATGGCTTTTAAACGATAGGAGATGGATTGTTGTGTCACTCCCAATGATTTTGCAAGTTTTTCTTGCGTTTGACACGAGTTTTCATCGAGTAATGCTTCCAACTCCTCGTCTTCAAACTTTTTCACTTGGCCTGGACGCTCTTTGTCTTCCACATCAAAATCACCACTTTTGAACCGCGCAAACCACTCCTGGCACGTTCTAATCGACGGAGCATGTTCTGGATATGCTTCGCATAACAAACGATGACTCTCGGAAGCATTTTTCTTCAGATTAAACCAATAAAGTAAAACTTCCCGCAAATGCTGTTTTGTAGGCACGTAGCTCGACATTTTCAACGCAATAATAAACTTGTGTATTCAACTGAATGATAAGTTTGACAGATCGTTTTCAATGTATTTTTTTATCCTCTTTAAGATATAATAGCTGTCAAAGTCAAAATAATGACATCTATGATAGATATGAAGTTAGTAACGAATGCGCGGTTTTATACAACGGTGTAAAATAATTAAATGATCATAACATCCATCGAAAATATTGATCTTATATCGCGCACAGAACATAAGAAGCAAAGCAAATATCAATTCAGGTACACATAACAACATGTAATATGTACTGAATAAATAAAAGAAAGAGAAAGACAATACGATGTTTCATGTAGGAACGCGCTTGTTAAAGTTAGATGGTTCTATATTTGGAATCTATATATCTGTTATTGCTGATCGGCTTAGTCTGAGTTCACAAAATGAATGACAGTCAAACTTTCAAGAAAACTAACACGTTCTTTGACTTCGTTGGCATGCTCGGGGAATTCGTTAACCCCGTCATTGATGGAATATTTTGATGTTTTGTGCATTTTCACTGTGATTCATACTTTTTATTTTCCCCGCCGTGGTGATAGAATTTCTTTTACAAGTTTCAATCTCATTTGTTGACAATTATTGATCTCAACTGTCAGTTGAAAAAATGACAGTCAAATTTTGGCGTGTGTAAATAAATCATGTAGTGACAAAAATTATTTTGATATTTCATATTGATAGCATTCTCAGCGAACCGAATAATATTTCTTATTTCTCAATGAAATAAATACTTCATTAACTATAAGATCTCATTTCCATACAAATTGTCTTTAAAAAATAGCCGGCAATTATGAACGGGGAAAATCCACAACATTTGGTCAAATATCATGCCGCTTTACTTGTAAGAACCCATCAGGCCTGCAATGGCGCCGTAATCAAACCACAAATCGTATTGACTGATGCACACTGTTTCTACGAGAAAGATTCCAAATATCGATCTGACACTGCAATCTATAAAGTTGTTGTTGGATCGAATGAATTATACCATATGGAAGACGGAAAATATGTTGTGAGTGGAATTTGGTTCGACGTTTCTATAATCAATCACCCCGTTTATTATAATCCTAAACTTCTTGGCAATGATATTGGCATGATTATAACCAGAGAAAACATGATAACTGATGACAATCTGGTCGAAGCAATAGACTTGGCTACTCACAATGAACTCTACTCAACAACCAATCCAGTTCCGCTCATTTTGACTGGTTTTGGAAAGACTGAGACTGGCAAAAATGCCATAAATCTCAGAATGCTCCTCATGAAAGCAATTGTCTGCATTACAGAACTAGACCAGTTTTGCACTGGAGTTGAGCCAGTGAATCCAGAAGATGCAGGCAGACCGATAGATCAATCGCTGCAAAGGATAGCGTCACGCGGAGACTCAGGAGGTTTATTGAAAATAAATCATGTAATATATAAATATCGATAAACTGACAAAAATGTTTATTCATTATAGGTCCAGTTGTATACCGCACATCTTCTGGCAAAGATTTATTGGTCGGCATACATAGAGGTTCAAACTCCGATCATGTAAAAAAAGGAATTGAACATGTCAGTTACATGTATCATACAAAGATTGTATCACATCTTGAATGGATCAACAGACAAATTGTATGTAAAAATAACCAAGAACTGATAATGAAAATGAAATTTAGCAATATATTTTGTAATGAGTTAACTTTTCTTTTTCCTTAATGGTATGAACATTTCATTAACAATAATTAAGTTCAATTTCAAAAAAATTTTGTTTCGAATAATAGAGGTCACTAGATATGACAGGCAATATTCCACAACGTGAAGCTAAATATCATGCTGCTATACTTAGGAACGGTTATTATGTCTGCAGTGGAGCCGTTATCAAACCAAACATTGTATTGACTGATGCACACATCCTCTACGAGGACGATGATGGTTCAAAATATCAAGATGACGCTGCTTTTTATAGAGTTTCGGTTGGTTCAGATGAAATATTCCGAATGGTAGATGGCCAAAGAATGAGCAGTGGAAAAGTGTTCCGCGTTTCCAACGTCATGCACCCTGTATATTATGAACCGAAAAAATCTGCGAATGATATTGGCATGATTATAACCAAAGAAAAGATGATAACTGATGGCAGACTGATCGAAGCAATAGACTTGGCTACTTACGATCAACTCTACTCAATAACCAATCCAGTCTCGCTCAGTTTGACTGATTTTGGAATCACGGAGACTGGCGGATCTGGCAGATACCTTCGATTTCTTCGAATGAAAGCGAGTGCCTGCATTGCAGAACCAGACCAGTTTTGCACTAAGGCTGAACCAGTGCAGCCACATGATGCAGGTGGATCGGAAGATCAGTCGATTGAAAGGATAGGAACGGACCAAGACTCAGGAGGTTGATTGAAAATAGATCTGTTATAAAGTTATAATATATAATTGTCAATAAATTAACTGAATGTGCTATTCTTCATAGGTCCAGTTGTGCATCGCACATCGTCTGGCAAATATATATTGGTCGGCATTCACAAAGGAAAAGGAAAAGATAACTCTGTTCACATGGTACATACAAAAGTCACCGCACATCTTCAATGGATTAACCAGCAAATTGTTAGTAAATATTATCAACAAACAAAATTGAAATTAAAATAGAAATAGCGTTTGAGTATCCGACCCTTCCAAAAATTCAGAACACTCGGAATGAGCTTTCTATTCGTTTTAGAATCAATTGTTGTCGGTACGTTGTAAGTCCTCAGAAAAAATTCATTCATACGATAACTCATTTATTAGCTTAATATCAATCGTACATAAACGCGAAGAAAGGTCTTCATTGGAAATAGAAGCCTATCAATTTTCAGCTCATTCGGATAATGTCTTCGGATAGTTCAGTTATTGCCTGGTCATTAAATGGAGGATTTTTCAAAATAATTACGAACAATTTGTATGGGGAATATGTTAAGTTAATTAATTCCTATCGTTTTGAATCTTTCAGATTATTATTTTCTTATAAGACCAAAAGTCATACGAAATTTTAAGTCCCCGTGCAATTTTTCATTCAAACGGATCAATCTTCAGACCAACTTTTCTATATGGTAGCGAGAGCTGGGTTGATTTTGAGAATTTGATTCATGATTTGGAAGTGTCTGATATGAAAGTATTGAGAATAGTTTCGGGAGTCTCGCGCCGCGATCAGTGGGAAAACAGAATCCGAAATGAGACGATTCGGGAGGATTTAAACGTCGATTCGGTAGGAGGAGAAGCAAGATAATCCAGACCGAGATGGTTTGGTCATATAAAACGCATGGGAGAGGAGCGATTGCCGAAGCGCATTCTGTTCGCCGATGATGATGGGCTGAGAAGTAGGGGTAGACCACGTAGACGTTATTTAGATTCGGTTAAATATGATTTGAATGCGAGGGGATATGAATGGTGTGAAACTCAAAACTTGGCTCTCGATCGGAGTTTGTGGAGATGTATTGTTAGGGATAGATGCGGCGATTTGTTTCGTAAAACAGACCAGACGCTGAAAGGCAATAATGGTCTTTAAATGTTTGTTGTTTTTGTGCAAATTTTTGTAAAAGGGTTCATTTTCGCAGCGAATAACATAATTTCGACACAAAATCTACCATTAAAGGGAAGCTTCAATACCAGTATTGGGTCTGGAAAACCATGGCAAAAACCGGCCTGACTCTGGAGAATTAGGGGAAATACAATAATAATTTATGCAGTTAAATAACGTTAACATTATTGAAAAAGCAAGAGCAAAGTGAAAAATGAAAAACTTAATTAGATCAAAGCTAATTGGCAAGAAACTGCACAACAAAGTCCCAAGATAACTCGAGTTAGAATATTAGTAGTTAACGGTTAGAATATGAATAGTTAACTAATTATTGCACGGACCGTAGTTGATGTTTCAAGTTAATTTTAAACGAAGATAGGGAATCACTATTTCTGATATCTACCGGTATATCATTCCAAAATTGTATTGCTGAGTAACTAAAAGCACGAGTATCAAATGCTGTACGTGGATTGAAATTTACACGAAGATTATCAGGATAGCGCGACATTTCACCGTTGCGTATAAACATGTGAATCAAGTATTTTGGCGAATTTTTTGACAACTGTTTGAATATCAAGACAGCTGATTGCAGTTTTGCTCTGCTCTCAGGAGATAATCCATTCAGACGCTCACGATATTCCGTAACATGATCTATACGTTTCAAACCGTAAATATATCTGATCTTATCGTTATCAGCGATAAGGTCGCGATTAAGCTGATTTTGTGTGCTATGAGCACCTCAACCATATGTTATTACATTTCCATAATCCATTATGGGATCGATGAGGGCTGCAGCCATATCACGTTTGATATAGTTGGGTATAAAATGCTTTGTGTGGCGTATACGATTCAGCACATCATAGACTTTTAGCATTCTATACTTGTCATGTTCTTGAAAAGTAAAATTTTCGTCAAGAATAACACCAAGGTTTTTGATTGACTTACAGAATTTGAGTTTTTCATCATCAATTTTAACATCATTGATCATATCAAAATTTAACCGACTCGTTTGAAGCTTAGTACCGATAATCATCATCTTAGATTTAGAAATTCAACCGACTTATATGATGTTAAAACCCGATATACATTACTTTTGACTTAGAGCCGTTTAATTTTATACCACGACGTGCAATAAAATCATTTAATTTAGCAAGATCGGAATTAACTTTATCAATACCGTTGAGTTGAATAAAATTGAGTTTTTAGTATGTAAGACCATTTATTTTCATATTTAACTACAATAATATTGTTCAAAATCTGTTTATTCAAGACCCAGCATGCCATTCAATAGGAGGAGGTGCGGGAGGATACATTTCATGACATCAATCTGCAATACGAAATGGAGCTGATGCGATCTTTCAAACAATGCCCTTTTTACTGAATTTATTATTATTTTTAATCCATTTATTCTACTGTGAACTTTGCAAAGTTTTATGCTATGTGTAAAAATATGAGTGCATGATGTATAATTACATTTGAATGAGTGAGAATGAAAGTGCTTCACATCTCACCCCTCACAGAAAAAAATAAATGGGGAAAAACGGTGGTATGAAATTTTGAATATCTTACTGAAGTATCTGTATACAGATGCAAATATCGGTGAAGGATGAAATAAAGAATTGGAAAATAAAAATTCTGTTATAAATTTTGAACATTTCCTAAAATAAATTCGAAAGATTTCACTGAATTGCACATGTTTTGTATTTAAATATATGTATTCCATATTAACAAGTCACAAAACGTACATTTGAATATTCAAATTATTTACGTGAATATTTAACACATTAAATTTAAATTGAATGTGATCAAAACGTCCATTTATTTTCAATTTATTTAAAATTATGTTAGATAAAGCCCGTGATAACACTGCGAAATTCAGTGTATTTTGAAGCGACGTTGCCGTACACATTTACAAAAAATACTTAACATTACATTTTGTGATCTCCAGAAGAAAAATGGTGATATTGTTGGGACTCTTACTTCTATTGTTGCAAGCTAAGAATTATGTGAGTAACTTGTGTTTCCGCGAACAACCGCCACCATAAGAACTTCTCTTCTTTGTATCGGAAATGGCGAAATTGATTATTAATTCGCTAAAGCGCTCAAACCTTGCATCTCCCAAGAAAAACTAATAGACGAAATTATTTTGGAGAAATGCTTCTATTCTGCCCAAAATATTTTAATTTTTCAATTACTTCCAATGAAATTTAATTGGTTTACTCTTTGTATTTGTGAGTTGAAAGCTTCGTCTGATAATTAATTATCTTTATGATATTTTTTCTTTTGTTAATTGGCATGAGAATGACCAAGAAATGACACTGATCGATTCCCACACTTTGCCACTTTCATTATTTAATAATCATGTTTATTCTATTCGGTCTACGAAACGTATTTTTGACTAAACGGAAATAGTCGGCTTAACAGTGTTGTTTTCTAAAAATCGTTTATACTATTTTTTTATTGCTTACGATGCTAATGATCTCACAATATTCGAATTCCATTGCATAAAAAAACTTTCTTTAATCAATAGATTTATTGTTGTTGACATCGTTCCATGTCTCTGCTCGCACATACCAGGTGTATAACTATGAACTCGGAAAACATATTGGTCGTCTCCACCATGGATTGTATGAATTATGGAACCATCTCGACCGCCATTTTTTATTAATTTGGCATCTGTCAACAATATCCAATTCATAACATAACAAGTTTCATACAATACTTTGATAAAATCGGCATGAGTGTCAATGAATTCAGTTGTGATTGTTGGTAAGAGAGGTTTTACTCTATCATCCCCATTTTCAATTATGCCCCTTTCGTGCGTTTCAAAGACGCCAAAATAATGATTCCATTTGTCCAACAAATCATCTTTCCAAATTTGGAAAATACTTATCTCAGTGTTTGCATCCAGATTCCTTATCTTTTCAATGGTTGATTTCAACATTTTAAGCGTCCGCTCACGAACGGTGCCAAAGAGAACCAAGCTGGATTATGGAAATATTTCAATAATGGAAAGAATTCAAGTTTGGATCTTCAAGCGAATTTTTATTATGTTTCCATACACCGAGTCGAGAGATCCAATTTTCTCTTTGATTCAAACGATATCAAGCAAGTGATTGAGTTGTTTGTAATGCATTCACACGCAAGAAGAAACAATTTTATTTGGAATGTGTACATTGAATTCAATCAGCCAGTAGTGCTTGATTTTTCTTGCTATTTATGCGACGAAATTTATTCCGTTTGGCTGTGTCAAGCGAGCATTTGCATGAACCGGTTTTTTCTGTCTGAGTAGCACGCGTTTCATACAGTACATTCGGTTTGCATCGATTCAATTCAGCATGCGGTGTCTGTGTTCCAATCGACACACAAATCGCCGATGAGCGTGAACTATTCGTGTGTGTAGCAACAAACGATGTTCGTTTGGTGTTCAGAGCCCGTGCATACGAGTGACCTTTGGACTGTGGTTTTACTGGTGCGTTTACATGATGCTGAACATGCGGTTTGGATTTGTGCACGTGGTTCCGGTTGTGAGAAGAATTCACCGACAACTGACCTTTGAACCGACGCCTTGAATCAACGATATGAAATGTTGATTTCGAAAAATCTGCCGGTTTACCAATCACTGCCTTAAGCGTTAGTTGCGGTTCAATTAATCCGTCAATTTCCGAGAGATATGTGTCCGAATCGATTTGCAAAGTGTCTTCTTCAGCAAACCTAGCTTTGCTACCAAAAATGACGTTGATTTCGCCTGTTTCACGTTGTTCCGCTGAAGAGAATAAATGCAATGAATTCAAGACAAACAAATAATAGAATTTTTATGGTTTTTTGGCCGTTTTCAGATTTATTGTGTGCATGATTTATGTGTGTGTATGAATCAGTGTGTGTGTGGAAGCGTGGAAGAATCGATGGAAATAATCACAAAAAATAAAAGAACTACGCTAGTTCACAACTATTGAATTGTGTTGAACTTCTGTGAATTGTCGACTGTATTGGCTGATTCTTTCTGAGCTGAAGTAGCTAACTTAACTGACTACAAAAGATTCCTTGCTTCACAAATCACCGAACACACAAAATTTGGTAACGAACACTCAATACCTGCGTTATCCATGACTGCAAGATGAGAGAGCGAATGAAATGTGACAAATTGAGCAGCAAGTGTATTGAGTGCTCGCTTGACTGAGTGCCAATTTGACACTTCGACTTAAAACTAATGTTGTGTGTTGCCACCAACGAGAGCGCACACACGACGCAAATGATTTCACCCTTCCATGTTTCCCTTTCCTTTTGGCGATTCAAATCGGTTCCCGTCCCCTCAATTCAACTCGAGTCAAACTACTACAATAAACAATGTTTTCTTATTCTAATTTTAACTCGTTCATTTCTCTTTGACAATATTCATATGATTCGGAGTCCACTACCATTTTAACAGTTTCGTGATCACTATTGCTTACCGACTGTTCGAAACTTGAATTTTCTGCACTTCACACTACTTCATTGTATTTTTGTACGATTGCCTCGGCATTGGCTCTCTGTACTGATTTAAATTCCGAAATTCTTGTTTCTAAGAGCGTTATGATGTCAATGTACATATTGGGAGCGCAGATTAAAACGTGACCATTTTGGTGCAAATATACCGTTTTATTATGACAAATTGGCTACAACATTTTCCCATCTTGTTGGCAGCATTGTTATGCCACGTTTGAAAAACGATGCGTCTTTAGAGGCAATCCAAGAATCGATCCATATTTTAGCTTCTTTGTAAGAATGGAAGTGCAGGTCAGCCAGGCCATGAGTCATTGATCAGAACAAGTGGTAATCGGAAGCTGCCATGTCTGGAGAATACGGCGGGTGAGGTAGGACCTCCCATTTCAATGTTTGCAATTACTCTTTGACCGAACTTGCAACATGTGGTCGAGCATTGTCATGTTGCAAAATCACTTTATCGTGCCTCTGCTCATATTCTGGCTGTTTTGCCTTCAGTGTATCGCTCAAACGGTCCAATTGTTCTTGGTAGAAATCAGCATAGGTGGTTTGGTTGGGTGGGAGCAGCTCATAGTGCACCACACCCTTCTGATCCCACTAAATACAGAGCATAAGCTTCGAACCATGAATATTCGGTTTTGCTGTCAATGTTGATGCATGGCCTGGGTAACCATACGATTTTTTTCGCTTTGGATTGTCGTAATGGACCGTTTCTGACAACAAACGATGACATTCAGCAGCACTCTTCTTTTGATTAAAGTACAAAAGCATTGCTTCCCGCAAATGCTGTTTTGTTGGCACGTATTTACATATTCAACGTAATAAAAAAGTTGTGTTTAAAATCTTGTGTTCACTTTGAGAGGCGGAATTTACTAGATTTTTTGACGCTCTTTAACATAGAATAGCTGTGACTGTCAAAATATATGACGGGTAGTAAAATAAATAGATATGAAGCTAGGCACAAATGGTCACGTTTTAATTTGCTTTAATCATCATGTTGTCTGAATTCATCTTTCGGCACTGTCGCAATAAGTTTAAGTGTTTTTCGCGAAAACTTTTATAACTCGCTTCCGATGATTGACGACGTGTTTTAAGCGCACCAGAATAGTTATAGATCAGTTTTCATTCTCACCCATTCATTTAATTCATGATCTGGAAGTGTCTGATGTGAAAGTGTTGAGGAATGAGACGATTCTGGGGGATTTAAACGTCGATGGGTAGGAAAGGAAGCAAATCCAGATTGAGATTGTTTGGTCATGTTAAACGCATAGGAGAAGAGCGATTACGGAAACGGATTTTGTTCGCCGAAGCTGATGGGCCGAGAGGTAAGGCTAGACCACGTAGACGTTATTCAGTTTCGGTTAAATGTTATTTGAATGGGAGGGGATTTGAATGGTGTGATGAAATTCAAAACTTGGCTCTCGATCGGAGTTTGTGGAGAGGTATTGTTAGGGGTATATGAGGCATTTCGTTTCACAAAAAAGACCAGATGCTGAAAGGCAATAATGGTCTATAAATGCTTGTTGCTGTTGTTATCAATGCAATCCAAAACACACGGCTTGTCGATTTTTGTCATTTGCGGCATGATTGAGAAAAGTGAGATACGCCTACAACCTACAACATAGAAAGTGGCCGACACCGAAGGGGAATATCGCGAAAACAAATGTAATACAACTTCCTCAATTTTATAATTTTATGCACAAATGTGGCAAATTTGTGCAAATTATCGTCCAAATGTATATATTAGTCGTCAATTTCAGCGGCTATGTTTATTTGTATGCGTGTATTCGGATTGAGTCGAACCGTGTGGATGAGGTGATGGCGGCGACGAACTGAGTGAGAAGCGGCAGCGCACGTGCAAAACGTTTTGTGAGATCGGGTAAGCGTGTCTCATGCGCTGCTGCTTCTCACTCATTTCGCCGCCGTCACCGCATCTACCAGGTACTTGTATATGAAACCGCGGTTGACATCTAGCGGTCAATAGCTGGTACTGTGTGATCTGTCAAGCCATGTTGTTCATGCTTATGAGTAAATATGACATCTGTCAACAATACTCTATACACAATATTTCAAGTTTCATACAACAATGTGTTTTTTTCGCTCTTGAAAAATGTCGGATTTTGTGCCTGAAAATAGTGAAATGCGGACAGCACTGCTTTTCTGCTTTCGTTTAAAGAAAACTGCTGCCGAATCTCATCGAATGCTTCTAGAAGCTTACGACGAGCATGCTTTAAGTGAAACACAGTGTAGAGAGTGGTTCAGACGATTCAAAAATGGCAATTTTGACCTGAAAACTGAAGAACGTGGTAGACCGCCGAGGAAGTTTGAAGACACTGCATTGCGGGCATTGCTGGATGAGGACGATGCTCAGACGCAACCACATCTCGCAGAACAATTAAATGTGGACTCAGCAACTATTTCCAGACGTTTGAAAGCAATGGGAAAGATCCAGAAGGTCGGAAAATGGGTGCCACATGAACTGAATGAAAGGCAGCAGGAAAACCGAAAAACCACTTGTGAATTGCTGCTCGCAAGGTACAAAAGGAAGTCGTTTCTGCATCGGATTGTGACTGGCGGTGAAAAATTGATATATTTCGAGAATCCTAAGCGCAAGAGATCATGGGTAACACCAGGCGAACCAGCGACATCGACCGCAAGGCCAAATCCAGCCAAATCGGTTCGGACGGAAGACAATGCTGTGTGTTTGGTGGGATCAGAAGGGTGTCATCTATTATGAGCTGTTAAAACCTGGTGAAACGGTTAATACTGATCGCTACCGACAGCAAATGATCGATTTGAACCGCGCATTGCTTCAAAAACGGCCGGAATATCAAAAAGGCAACACAACGTGATTCTCTTGCACGACAATGCTCCATCACACACTGCAAGACTGGTCAAGGAAACGATTGAGGCGCTTAGTTGGGAAGTGCTACCGCATGCGACCTACTCACCAGACTTGGCACCGTCAGATTACTACTTGTTCGCTTCGATGGGTCACGCAATGTCGGAGCAGATCTTCACTTCTTACGAAAATGTGAGAAAATGGCTCGATGATTGGTTTGCGTCAAAAGACGAACAGTTTTATTGGCGCGGTATTCATAAATTGCCCGAAAGATGACAAAAATGTGCGCATTCGAATGGACAATACTTTGAATAAAATATGTTTTTCCATCATACTAAAATAAACGTGTTTTTTTAGCAAAAATACAGCGGTTTCATATGCAAGTACCTGGTACACACTTCGATTCAATGGAAATTCACGTCTCTGTGCAAAAATGCAGCAATCGCGTCAAACGGATACAAACTTTGCCTAAGTCTGACAATAAAATTCAAATTTGCTCAAATGGGCTAAAATATTATCACATTTGTTTTTGCCACATTCCCCTGGCTGACACCACACTTGTCGACCGACACAGCGTGCGTGTGTGTATTGATTATATCGAAACGTTGATGATGTGGTGCTATTTTTGGATTTTTTTTTTTTTGAATTCAAAGCGAGCCGCTGTTATAGTCATACGCTCTGCACAATTCACAATTCAAAATTTGATTTGAATATTTTAGGGCGTCATTTATACATGTTCTTTTTCATATTTTGAATTTATGTCGTTGTCTAAATTTTCTAATATAATGCCATGTCAACATAATTTTTAAGTGCCTTTCAATTGAATTTCATTGAATATTTGATATCACGTAGATAGATTTTGCGCGTTTGGGAAATCAAATTGAATAAAATATGCGAAAAGCTCAATGCTTACTGTGAATTATTACTGTGAAGGGTCAATTTTTTCGATATGCAAAAATTACAGTAATTTTAGAGCAGAATTGCTTTCTCAAATGGGAAGAATTTTATATATGTCAGCCATACACAAAAATGGAACATCAAACCATATCAGTTATTCACGGCAATAATATTGGTAAAAAAGTGTCAACCGTTATCTATATATTAATAAGCGAGCACATATTTTGTGGTTCCTTTTTGGGGATTTCCAGCCTCTAGATGCAAAATTGAATTTTGACACTTAGCTTGACAGCAGCGCCCTCTGTACCATTCGTCTATGGATGGTAAACACTTTTTCCCCTTCTTCAAACAATGACAGCAAAGATGCGGAGCCTGTCAAACTCGCTGTGTGACATTTGATCCAATTCAAATCCAAAGAATTTAAAACGTATTCTACGCTTAGAAAAAATTGTTAATTTCAAGAAATTAAATGTGTGCTTTTCTGCGAACACTGTCGGTCACATTTCCAGTGTAAAAATTCTTTTGCGAAGCAAGTGAAAAACATTCAATTCAAACGAAACTTAACTTTGGAATAGCAGGTAATTGCTTGAGAATTCATGTGGTGTAAAACCTCAAATTCCAACATGCATGTTATATATAACAAGCAGTTCCAACAAGAATGGATTTGGATTAGCCCGATCTTTGCTGTCATTCGTAATTGTTTGATGAAGGGGAAGGAGAATGTTTACAATATGTCTAGCGAGAAGCTGTTGATTGTAGATAAATGTTTTATTTCTAAAAACATTAAAAATGGCTTTTTAAATATGTTTTATTTGCTGTAAACATTTGTATATCTGAATTATTCAATACCTCTCAAAATGAATATAAATCAGCATAAACATTAATATACAGACAATTAGTGAAATGTTGAAGCGTTTAGTACAATCGTTTAGGTAGAGATGGCGCGGTCCAACGGCATTCACCATCCCTTTACATAGGAGAAGATACAAAGCATCTTTCGCTTGAGAACTTCCCAATGAACTTTTTACTTTTCCGCACACACAACTGTGTGTGGTAAAGGTATTGCGATCGGTCCGACACATTCAAAACGCCCCGAATGAGTTTTCTATGCGTTTTGAACCTAGAAAAAACGATTGCAACCATTCCCGGAGCAAATTTTTGTCCGTGTGTGGTACGTTGTCCGTTCTCCGTTGTCCGTTGTACGCAAAAATTTGTTAACACGATAACTCAAAAAATTATCGCTATTGCAGACAACTTCATATGTATTACTCTGAGGTGAGTTTTGGCTATGACAGCTGTCACATCAGAAACTTCATGTCATTGTCTAATTATTTCAGTCTAGGTTATTGGTCATTAGTGAAAATATTTTTTTTTTGTGAAGCCGTAAAATGTCTACATTCGTGCCATCAAAACAACATTTGCGGGAAGTTTTAATATGCTCAAAAGGGATGTCCTACCCCACCCGCCGTATAGCCCAGACGTTGCTTCTTCCAATTATCATCTCTTCCGATTGATGCATGGCCTGGCTGACAAGCACTTCTTCAATTATGATGAAGTCAAAAATTGGATCGAATTGTGGATAGCCGCTAAACTGATCGATTTTTTTAGACGCGGCATCCGCCTCTTGCCACAAAGATAAGAAAAAGTTGTGGCCAACGATGAATATTAAATTTGTATCCAATTTTCCTCAATAAAGCATTGATTTTTCAACCGGTAGTCCTATTAATATTAGAATTGAACGAAAATTTACACACACATTGGTCTTCATTAGGAATAGAAACCTATTAAATTTCAGCTCTAGTGGAGTCGAATCAATAATTCAATATAATTTGAGGGGTTCAGAGTAAAAATGTTACTTCAGATCTTACCTCCTGCTCTTACTTATGAGACGGCCCATAAGTTAGAGCAGGAGGTAAGATCTGAAGTAACATTTTTACTCTGAGCCCCTCATTTGTATGGGGACTATCTTAAGTTCACATTGTTTCCTATTGGAACTTTCAGAATATTATTTTTCTATGAAAAAAATAAATAATGCAAAATTTCAAGTCATTTTGATGAGATTTAGGACTACCTCCCCTGCAACATTTTCAATGGATGGGGTCAAAATTCAAATTTTGTCATTAGATTTTCAAATCTGTGATTTTTTCATCAATTTGAATGCTCATTAGCTTTTTAACGAGAGTTATACGTAACATAAATGTGGAATCATATCTAACGTTGGCATGAATTGAAAGTTCACATCAGAGTGAACTAATTCGTAATTGTTATTACCAATTCCAGAGCAGCGAACGTTTGTTGAAGTAAAAATTAGAAACTGAGATGTTTATTCGTTTTTTTTCACATGATGTGTAATGATTTGAAATTTTCTGTGATTTATTCAAAAAGTTGCATGATGATTCGATAAGAAATAAACATAAATGCAATACAAATGAGTAGCAATCAATGAAAACCCCATAAACCCGAACAATTTCGGCAAATGTGCGGAGAAATTTTTACGTACGTAAGACCATTTATTTTAAATGTATGATTCATTGGAAAGGGGCAAATGAAACTTGGTGCATAAAACAAAAAAATGAATAAAATTGTATCAAAAAAGGAATTGAATTTATTTTTTAATGTGTGCATGTTTCCTCCTCATAAAATGTACGTGCACGTGCGATGAATTCAGCATCTGCTGAGATGTGCTTTGAAAAATTTGGGCAGGGCACTTGGAATGGGCCTGAGCATTTTCTCTTTTCTTTGCAAAAACCGAAGATTTAATATCAAATAAAAGTGTTTTGAATTGTAGTGAACTGGATTGAAGCTGTAGTGAACTGGATTGGAACATTGAAACGCATTCAGTTGTGTTGACCGATTCGACTGAGTTATCGGTTGGTTTGTCACAAAGTGTCAAACCAATACATAGGTCACTGTGCTTCACACAGACGACAGCGGATTCGCCGCCATCTTCGGTCGGTTCATTCTTCTCGTTCCAGCCGTCAAACTGAAACAACGTGTTTGGTGTGCTATCGAATCGATTTTTGGTTATATTGAATAAAATCTAATAATAAAGTTAAATCTGATCTGCCGCCATTTGCTGGATTATTATTTCATCGTAGCTCATTACAGAATATAGTATTTCCATTGCAATATTCCAAGTCAACACAGACGCAATTGTCAAAATGCATCCAACTCTCGCTATTGTACAGGGTATTTTTGGTTGGTTATTTGATTACAAAAATTTAAGTATGACAATCAAAGGTTCAATTTAAACGAAATGTGAAGATAAATCCTGTATTGATAAAAAATATTTGATATAACATATCAAATCAATGTCAACTCTCACAAATACCTTTATAAAGCACAATAATTGACTTTTAGCGAGGACAAATTATGAACGGGGAGATTCCAAAGGATGCCGTCAAATATCATGCTAATGTACTTACATACGGTGATTATGCATTCAGTGGCGCCGTAATCAAACCAAACATCGTATTGACTGATGCACATTGTTTATACCATGCCGATGATCGATCCAGATATCAAGGTGACACTGGCGTTTATACAGTTTCAGTTGGATCGAATGAACTGTTCCGAATGGTTGATGAAGAAAAACATTGGCTTGGACAATTGTTCAGCGTTTCAACGATCATCCACCCTGTGTATTATGATCCAAAGTTGGATAACAATGATATTGGCATGATTATAACCAAAGAAAAGATGATAACTGATGGCAATCTGGTCGAAGCAATAGACTTGGCTACTGACGATGAACTCTACTCAACAACCAATCCAGTTGCGCTCATTTTGACTGCTTCTGGATTAATTGAGACTGGCGAAACCCCCACAAAATTGCGATTGCTTCGAATGGAAGCAATTGCCTGCATTTCATATCCAGACCATTTTTGCACTGGAGTTGAACTAGTGAATCCAGAAGATGCAGGCAGACCGGTAGATGAATCGCTGCAAAGGACAGCATCGGGCGGAGACTCGGGAGGTTGCTTGGCAATCAATTGTAACATTAATGTCAACAAATTAACTATGTATGTTATTCGTTATAGGTCCAGTTGTACATCGCACATCGTCTGGCAAATATATATTAGTCGGCCTGCATAAAGCTTCAGCATGTTCTAAATCGGAAACTGGTGGACGACATGTCCATGAAATGATACATACAAAGATTGTCTCCCATCTTGAATGGATCAACAGACAAATTGTAAGTAAATATAACCAAGTTATAAAAATCAAAATGAAATGAAGAAATCGTTTGTTCGTTATGAGTGAATACCTTTTCTTGTTTCTCAATGAAATAAACATTTCTATAATAAAATATATATAATAATTCTCTTTCAAAAATACAAAAAGAGATGGCTAGAAAAGACAGGGGAGATTCCACAACATGGAGTTAAATATCATGCTGCTATACTTAGAAACGGTTATTATGTCTGCAGTGGCGCCGTAATCAAACCAAACATCGTATTGACTGCTGCATACGGGTTTTACGATATGGAGCATCATTCTGAACATCAAGGCGACGCTGATATTTATGAAGTTTCAGTTGGTTCGGATGAACTATTCCGAATGATAGAAGGACAAAAAATTAATAGTGGACAACTGTTCTGCGTTTCCAAAGTCATGCACCCTGTTTACTACGACCCGAAGAAATCTGCGAATGATATTGGCATGATTATAACTGAAGAAAAGATGATAACTGATGGCAGACTAATCGAAGCAATAGACTTGGCTACTGATGATAAACTCTACTCAATAACCAATCCAGTCCCGCTCAGTATGACTGATTTTGGAATCACGGAGACTGGCGAATTTGGCAGAAACCTTCGATTTCTTCGAATGAAAGCGAGTGCCTGCATTGCAGAACCAGACCAGTTTTGCACTAAGGCTGAACCAGTGCAGCCACATGATGCAGGTGGATTGGAAGATCAGTCGATTGAAAGGATAGGAACGGACCAAGACTCAGGAGGTTGATTGAAAATAGATCTGCTATAAAGTTATAATATATAAATGTCAATAAATTAACTGAATGTGCTATTCTTCATAGGTCCAGTTGTACATCGCACATCGTCTGGCAAATATATATTGGTCGGCATTCACAAAGGAAAAGGAAAAGATAACTCTGTTCACATGGTACATACAAAAGTCACCGCACATCTTCAATGGATTAACCAGCAAATTGTTAGTAAATATTATCAATAAACAAAATTGAAAATAAAATAGAAATAGCGTATCGGAGGAGTATTCGATTCAGTCGAAAAAAAAATTCAAAACTATGATCTTCCTATGCGTTGTAGTAGAACAATTTGTATGAGGAATATGTTTAGTTCATTGTTTCGTTATGAATCTTTTAGATTATTATTTTTTATGAGACAAAAAGTAATACGAAATGTTAAGTGCTCGTGCAATTTTTTTTTCAAATCAATATTGAATATTTGTATGAGAGCTATTTCAGAACGAATCAGTGTAAGTCAATTTAAATCCATTTAGATCGTGTAATAAAGTGCATTGTCGAAGCCAGAAACATAATTTCGGCACAAAATCTTCATATCGTCCCTCTTGGTCAAGGAGTAAATCATTCAAAGTAATTTCTCATGAAAAAGTAATTGCAAAGAAATTTCAATGTAATTGCAGGACAAAAAGTAATTACAGTAACTAATTGCTGTCCGAAAATAATTAACTTTTGTAATTTCTTCGGAGAAATTTCTTCAAAATTCCTCCGCAATTACTTCTATATGAGAAATTACACTTGCTTGATTTTACCCTAGCTAAGTTATTCTGAATGAACGAAACGTGGAGATTTGAGTTACTTATATTACTTATAATATTATATAATAAAATCATTCAAAACAAATTTTAGTTACAAAGTGCATCAAGAGTCGAGTATTCTTGTTTCACTTTGCTGCGAAAATTTGTTTTGAATCTCTTTGACACAAACGTGTGAATAGTTTCGTTTCTGTACTTAACTTCTCGGAGGATATCTTTCCGCATAACTGATTCATATATGTAGGAACCTAGAATTTGAGAGGGGGTTTTCAGTCGAGGAAGTTCGAATTAGTTGACAGAGCGAATGTTTTTGGTTGAGATGTTTTAGCTTTGAGTGATGTTCGTATTAAAGGACAGTTTGAGGATACGTTAGGGAATTATTCTGTCGGGTGTGTCTAGAGGAAGAGCTAATTGGGGCGTTGGGTTTTTGATTCAAAAAAGTTTAGAGTGTTCGGTAGTCAGTCATAGATTCGTCAATGAAAGATAATGTGGATCTCGATTAAAATTGGGGGAACAATTTATAGATTTGTGAGTGTTTATTCGCCATGTGAAGGGGCAGATTCGGACCGTTTGAACGATTTCTACATCGATCTGAATGATGTAGTCGATAGAAAGAGTAGTGAAAGAGTGATTCTATTAGGCGATTTTAATGCGAGAGTGGGTAGAAATGATCCAAATTTTTCCGCTGTACTGGGAAAATTTGGTGAAGAGTCTTCTGCGAATGGTAATGGGAAGAGATTACTCGATTTTTGCCAGAGCTCAGATTTAGTTATAACTAATTCATTTTTCAAGCACAAGAAGATTCACATGTATTCGTGGGAAAATCCTGGTCAGAATCAAAAATCTCTTCTCGATTACGTTATTGTTGAAGCAAGCTTGCGCAAAACAGTTTTAAATACGAGAGTGAATAGAAGTTTTGGTTTAGACTCTGATCACAAACTGTGCATTAGCAAGAGCGGCGTAAGAAGCTATCAGAAGTCATCAAAAAGAGTGAAAGTGGAAAGATTGCGAGATGTGAATGTAGCGAGAGAGTTTTTAGCAAAATTAGAAGATAAATTTGCGCAGGTCGAAGTGAATGAAGCGTCCCATATTGAGTATGAATGGAATTTGTTTAAGGAAGTGATTGTAGAAGTAGCAAAAGAGTGTTGTGGCATGTTTGTAGTCAAGAATGGGAGAAAGAAGACTGAATGGTGGAATGAAGATATTAGAATTGCTGTGAAGGAAAAGAGAATGAGATGGATCCGCTGGTTGCAGAACCGAACTGATGAAAATCTGGAGTCGTATAGGGAACAAAAGCGGGTGGTGAAAATGATGGTGAAAGGAGCAAAAGAGAGAGAATGGGTGAAGTTTGGGCAGGATCTAGAAGTTGCTGGACAACAGTGGAACACTAAAATTTATCACGTCTTTTATTCACACTCGTACATTACTGAGCTCTCAATGTATTAGTGTGCATAAACAGTTTGCTAAATGCTCACATGAATGAATAAAACGTGGCAGCTAAAGCTATAGGTTTATTCATTCATGTGAGTATTTAGTACACTGTTTATGCACACTAATGCATTGACAGCTTAGTAATGTAACATAGTCCAAGCTGTTTTGGACAAGTCGGGCAGTGTAGTGGATGGAAGGAATATTTTAATGAATTGCTGAATGTAGAAAATGCAGATTTGGTGAATGAGAATGTGAATGGAAATGTGAGTGAAGAGAGTTCGGAACAGATAAGCATGGATGAAATTCAGATTGCAATCAATAAGTTGAGTTGGGGTAAGGCTGCGGGTGTGGATGAGATAAGAAATGAATATTTGATTAGTAGTGGTTTGGTAGGTGTTCGCTGGTTTTATCGCATCTTTAATTTACCTTGGAGTTCCTCTGTTGTTCCCGAAGAATGGGGTGGCGCAGTCATTTCGCCACTTTATAAGAAAGGCAGTAATAGACACTGCAACAACTATCGAGGAATTTCTCTACTGAGCGTTGTCGGTAAAGTATAAAGCGCATTTAATAGAGCATATGACTGCATTCCATGATCCAAGTTGTGGTCCGTCTATGCCGAATATGGTGTAAATGGTTATTTTCTCGGCGCAAATGAAAGTTTGTACGCAAAAAATTTAGCAGCAGTGAGAGTGGATGGAGATGTGATTGAATGGTTTGGGGTACGTAATGTTCTGCGACAGGGATGTACAATTTCACCTCTTCTATTCATTATTTATATGGACAAACTGATTAAATCAGCCAATTTAAGGGGTAGAGTAGCTTTGGGGGGCAATAATATCTCTGCACTTGCTTACGCAGATGATCTTGTACTGTTTGACAATTCTGAAGGGGAGCTGCAAAATAGTATCAAAGATTTGGAAGAGGCTTGTACGAACTTCGGAATGACCATTAGCGGCACAAAAACTCAAGTTATGCATGTGGGTTGCATCTTTTCGGAAGATGGCAAGTTTAATAAAGAGTTTGAACAGCGTAGGGTTAATGGAAATAAAGTAGTAGCCCAACTTAGATCACACGTTTTTAATAAACGTGAATTGAGTACAGAAACAAAGATGTTGATTCACGGGTCAATCTTCAGACCAACTATTCTATATGTAGCGAGAGTTGGGTTGGTTCTGAGAATTAAATTCATGATTTGGAAGTGTCTGATATGAAAGTGTTGAGAATGGTTTCGGGAGTCTCGCGCCGCGATCAGTGGGAAATCAGAATACGAAATGAGACGATTCGGGGGGATTTAAACGTCGATTCGGTAGGAGAGCAAGCAAGAAAATCCAGAGTGAGGTGGTTTGGTCATGTTAAACGCATGGGAGAAGAGCGATTACCGAAGCGGATTCTGTTCGCCGAAGCTGATGGGCCGAGAAGAAGGGGTAGACCACGTCGACGTTATTTAGATTCGGTTAAATATGATTTGAATGCGAGGGGATATGAATTGTGTGATGAAACTCAAAACTTGGCTCTCAATCGGAGTTTGTGGAGTGTTGTTAGGGGTATACGAGTATTTTTGTTTCGTAAAACAAACCAGACGCTGAAAATCAATAATGGTCTATAAATGCTTGTTGTTGTTGTTGTATCATCGGACTGACTTGAAATTTTGATCGACTTTTTTTTCCATGACAAAATGAGAATTTTAAAGATATGACGATAAAATAAAAAATTGACAAAACTGCAATACAAATTTGTGGTAATAAATGAAAAACCCGACTTTCGAAATATTTGCGGAAAATTGAGTTTTAAGTATGTAAGACCATTTATTTCTATATTTAACTACAAAAATATTTTTCAAAATCTTTTAATTCAAGACCCAGCATGCCATTCAATAGGAGGAGGGTGCGGAAGGATACATTTCATGACATCAATCTGAAATACGAATTGGAGCTGGTGCGATCTCTCAAACAATGCACTTTTTATTGAATTTATCACTATTAATCAATTTATTCTCTAGTCAGCTTTACACAATTGTATGCTATATGCAAAAGTATGAAAATATGAAGTATCAATACATTTAAATCTCTCTTTCTTCATTTATTGTATTGTATATTTTCATTTTCTTCATGTGGCCAATTATTATAGGTCGTGTTTACAGCTCACATCAATTCTTTTCTTATCCAATTGAAAACTCATGGGAAAAAGCAGTTCGAGATTCAATGAATGGTGTGCTGCGTTAATGCCACTTCTCCACTTTTGATGCCTGTTAATGCTGATTTTAACAAATTAATGCCGTCAATAGTTTTTTCTCTTTTTAACCTATATTCGCACGTATATATTGTTCAAAACCACGCTTTAATTGTACATTTGTTAGCGATTGCCGCTATGTGTTTTTTTGTGAGCTATATGAGTGTAAATGCGATAAGGAGTGATGCAACTATTGACGGCAATAATTTAGTAGAATAGGCATTAACTGGTGTTAAAAACGAAGAACTGGCATTGGCGCAGTATATAGTACTGCGTTCATTGAGTTCAGAACTGCTTTTCCCCTCGAAGAAACCTCTTTTCGGTGTAAATTCTCGTACCGTGAGCGAATACAAAACACAGAATAACAACTTGCAAATACATTATTTTTGTAAACAAACCAAAATACACTGTCGCAAGTGTTCGCAGATTTTAGAGAGCTGACAAGAATACCTTTCTAACGAAATGTCTATGATTTCATTATGTTGAGTTGTGCCACTGTGGCCGTTTGGAAAAACCTCCTTTTTCATCGTTCCTTTTATTGTATTTATTTATTACGAAGCCCACATTTATGTCAATAAGTGTTCACAGCGAGCTGAGAACATGCTGATCAAAGATCCAATACGACATAAATTCCGCCCATGGTGCGACATTGCGACAAGATACATCCAGGGGGAGAGTATTAATGAGGAGCTCCAATACCAGAATTGGGTCCAGAAAACCATGGCAAAACCGGCCAGGCTCTGGAGAACCAGGGGAAATAAAATAATGAAGTTTTGCAATTGAATTACGTTAACATCAAAGTATAAAACATGCAATATTAAGAGGGTATAAATGAATATTTAAATTGAATAACACCACAGATGACGCTCGATTATTTTAATATTATTTAACACTTGGTTTTTATATGCACTGGTTACATGTGATTCCATTCATGTCTTACATCAGAATGTGTCTATGTATCTGCTCAAAAGTCAGAAATGTCAAACGGCAGTTTTGAGCGAAGCTAACATGTCCATAACCAACATTATTGCAATGCAAACCTAACCGAACAATTATATGTGTAAAATGTTCATAAAATGAAAATATTAACTTATAACGCAATGGTTAAGTTTATTTCATGGAAGGTGCCAATAATCAAGTTGATCGACGTTGCCAATTGGATACAGTTACTATTAGATTAGATATTGTACTAGAACAATTAATAAAAAAAGGCGAGATAGAAATCGATGACGACCTAATTATTGCAAATGAGTTCAACGAATATTTCATCAATAGCATCAGCGAGCTGAACAATGTCCTTTGTGCCGCTACGAAGAAGAATCGACGACCAATACAAACGTTTCATTTGAATTTCGCCCAGTGACAATTTCCGAAATGAAAACCAGCCTTAGAGAATTGAAAAGTCGTTTTGAACTGGTGTCAAGTCGTTTTCAACTGGTGTCTTCCCCGATGCGCTCAAAAAGGCAAAAATCATCCCAATTCAAAAATAAGCAGGCTCAACAAATATTGAAAATCATCGTCCAATTAATTTGCTGAACTGCATCGAAAGGCTCATTGAATCGTTAGCCCATAAGCAATTCAATAATTTTGTCACCATGAACAAATTACTCAACAACAACCAATCCAGTTTTCGTACACTACACTCATGTGAATCGGCCATCAACGACGTGTTAAATGATTGGCGCCGTGCACAAAATGTTTGCAAAGTTGTTATCGCGATTTTTTGGACCGGATTTCGCGGAAATTAGTAATAAATAAATGGTCGTACGTACGTAAAACTAACTTTTCCGCACATTTCCCGAAATTGTTCGGGCTTACGCATTTTTCATTGATTGCTACTCATTTGTATTGGATTTATGTTTATTTCTTATCGAATCATCATGCAACTTTGAGAATAAATCACAGAAAATTTGAAGTCATAACGATGAGATCGAATTTCGAGTCATTACACATCATGTGATTTAAAGTTAAATTTTAATATAAAAACAAATAAACATCTCAGTTCCTAATTCTTACTTCAACGTTCTCCATTTTTGAATTGGCAATAACAATTACGAATTAGTTCACTCTGATGTGAACTTTCAATTCATGCCAACGATAGATATGGTTCTACATTTATGTTATGTATAACAGTATAACTTTCGGTAACAGCATGAGCATTCAAACTGATGAAAAAACACAGATTAGAAAATCACAAATACTTCATCCAATTTTATTGATTTTAATATTGACCCCGAAAATTGAAAATTTTGTGAAGGAGCTGGATTTAAATCTCATCAGAATGACTTGAAAAACATAGAAATTAATATTCTGACAGTTGCAACAGGAAACAATGTGAACTTAAGATAGCCGCCATACAATTTTTCAGTTTTGACCCCGAAAAGACCCCAAAAATCCGAAATTTTGCAGGGGAGGTAGTCCTAAATCTAGTTGGAATGACTTGAAATTTTGCATGACTCATTTTATTCTTAAAAAAATAATATATCCAAAGTTTCAATTCGTTACAATGTGAACTTGAGAAAGTCGGCATACAAATGTTCAGTTTTGACCTCGAAAAGGTCCCAAAAAACGAAAATTT
Organism: Obolodiplosis robiniae; assembly: GCA_028476595.1. Lineage (NCBI taxonomy): Eukaryota > Metazoa > Arthropoda > Insecta > Diptera > Cecidomyiidae > Obolodiplosis > Obolodiplosis robiniae. The sequence continues at coordinate 42,061,472 of CM052015.1, forward strand.
TACAGGGGAGGTAGTCCTAAATCCTATTGAAATGACTTGAAATTTTGCACGATTCATTTTTTTTCATGAAAAAATAATATTCTGAAAGTTTCAATTCGTTACAATGTAAACTTGAGATAGCTGCCATACAAATTTTTCGTTTCGACACCGAGAAGACGCCGAAAATCGAAAATTTTACAGGGGAGGTAGTCCTAAATCTTATCGGAATGACTTGAAATTTTGCATGCCTCATTTTTTTGAAAAAAAAATATATTCTGAAAGTTTCATAATGATACAATGCGAAATAGTCATAGTCCCCATACAAATTTTTCGTAATTATGTTAAAAAACAGCCCATTTTTTGATTCCACTCCACTAGAGCTACCCGAAAAAATTATCCGATTAGGCTGAAAATTAATAGGTTTCTATTCCTAATGAAGAAAAATGTGTGTGTAAATTTTTGTTCAATTCTAAAATCAATTTTTTGAGTTATCGTGTTAACAAATTTCTGCGTACAACGGACACCGGACAACGGACAACGTACAACGGACAACGTACAACGGACAACGGACAACGTACCACACACGGACAAAAAATTGTTCCGGGAATGGTTGCAATCGTTTTTTCTAGGTTCAAAACGCATAGAAAACTTATTCCGAGCGTTTTGAATTTTTTGGACCGATCGCAATACTTTTACCACACACAGTGGTGTGTGCGGAAAAGTAAAAAACTAAGGCAGTATGGAGTTCAGGAAGCGTCACTTAAATTGTTCGAAAGATTCCTAGAGAAGGGAACGCAGGTCGTCAAAATAGGAGAAACATTATCAACTGAGTTAGCAAATGAATTGGGAGTCCTACAGGGGCGATCCTAGGTCCATTTTTGTTCATTTTCTACATAAATAATATAACCAAATGTCTTAAATATCGCGCAGCTAAATTATTTGCAGATGATACGCTAATCTATGTTGTAACGGATAATATTGAGGATGCATCCACAAAAATTAACGAGGATTTGAATGTTTTATACAACTTACTTTGCCAAAACAAACTTAAATTGAATGTAAACAAAACTAAAGTCATGTTAATAATAAAAAAAAAAATGGTGTAGAAATATTTGAATTTCATATTAAAACGTCATTCTACTGAGAAATGATCCAATGGCATTTCTCTACACCAATTTGACATAAATGGTGTAGAACCCTGTGCAGTACACTTACACATCTGAAAGGAACCACACAAAAGCTGTATGTGTATCGTACGCTTATTTTTATATTCAAAATAGTCAAAGGTCTAGCACCAGACTATTTGAAAGAAAAAATTATTTCTAATCACGAAGTTCAAAACAGAACGCTCAGAAATTCAAGTGAAATTTGTTTGACTGACTCAATCAAAGCATGCAGCCAGAATTCTTTATTTTATAGGGGAATAAAATTGTTCAACTCGCTTCCAAATGAAATTAAAAATGCGGAAACCATTTCACAATTAAAATCACACATTTTGAGTAATTTTTAAGAAATGTGTATATGCTGTTCTATGGAGAAATATAAATAAATCAACATTATTGATATTATTAATTCGACCATTCTTTGATCAACACGATGAATGCATTCGGTTGTTCAAAACTCTTAACAGTTTGGTAGATAAGTCTCTGTCCTAACTAAGAAAAGAACATGTTTTTGGCAAAATTCATTTTTATTATTCAGCATAGTTGCATTCGAGGGTAAGGTTCTTAGGATACAGCGATTATAGCGATCTTCCAACTTTTCGATACCATTTATAGTACTCTTTCGGTTTTGCCTCAAAATAGGCTTCAATTTCGGCGATTAGTGTTGAATTTCTTTTCGGAGAGCATTCTCTTGAGGTCTGTGAACAGGAAATAGTCGCTGGGGGCCAAATCTGGAGAATACGGTGGGTGGGGAAGCAATTCGAAGCCCAATTCATGCAATTTTGCCATCGTTTTCATTGATCAACACGTTGTTGTTTTTGGTCGATTGTGAGCTCGCGCGGCACCCACTTTGCACAGAGCTTCCTCATGTCCAAATATTCGTGAATAATATGATGTACACGTTCCTTTGATGTCATCAGAGTATCAGCTATCTCGCTCAACTTCACTTTACGGTCATTCAAAATTATTTTGTGGATTTTTTTGACGTTTTCTGGTGTAACCACCTCTTTTGGGCGTCCACTGCGTTGTGCATCGTCTGTGTCTGCACGACCACGTTTAAATTCACGAAACTAATATTTTATAGTTGATTCTGCTGGTGCAGAGTCCGGGTAACATTTATCAAGCCATTGTTTGGTTTGCACAGTATTTTTTCCCATCAAAAATTAGTGATGAATCAACACACGAAATCCGTTTTTATCCATGTTTTTTTCAATAACAAAAGTGGCTTCACTCAAAACGCAATAACTCACGAACTAATCGTCCGATTGCTGTCAAATTTTGACACGAATCGTTTGAAGGTTGGTACTAACTGAAAACCATATGGATTTAATACTACTAACGCCATCTATATGTCAGGACAGAGACATATCTACCGATCTGTTATTGTAAATATGCCATAAGATGATTACAAAATTATTATCAGAGCAGATATAGCATCTGTAAGCCAACACGAAAGACGATACAATGCTTCATCTATTGATGAAGTTGGAATCCTTTTTGTAGGCGAACAATTAAATGTGCGTGATATAATCATTCACCGTAGAAATGGTCAATTACTGCGAGTCACAGAAACCCATCGATGCTTTGGCGTTCTGCAACTGCTATGCATAAAAACTTCTCCGTATATCTGAAGAATGCGTCTAATCAATAATTATTGATTTTGACATAAAACAGACTAATTCTTAGCTTTAAGAAGCGGTTCTTAAACAGTTTGTCATATCAAGCCAAGTCGCTTAGTCCATACTTACTTCCGCTACATTGCAGTGAAATTTATGAGTAGATAAAATAAATTAGATTATTTTTTCATTTATTGATTTTTTAGAAAACAGTTGAAATTCTTTTACAACTTTATTTAACAAAATGATTATTTAATCTTTGAACATTTTAATGTATACTTTTGATCACTGATAATAACGGCTCTTCCTTTGGAACTTATAATGCTAGTCCAATTCTATATCATGCGAATGATCTCAAACATCATTTTGATCGATATGATCTGATCCATGAAGTTGTTTTGAATATGTCGAGATCTTTGGCTGATGTAAATTTGACTAGTTATATGGGAATTCTAAAGCACAAACAATGGTGGTTTTCGGTGTTCAATAACGAAATCATATAAATTATACATATTCCTAAAAACAGTGTGTTTTCCCTCAATTCGTTTCGTTTGCAGCAATTGTAGCAAAACCAATTGACACAATGCAACATATTCCCGAATCTCTGAGGAAAACATACTTAATCTTAAGAATTGATATACATTTTTCTGTAATCTAATATGAGGTTAGAGATATAAGAATTATCGTATACAAGAAGAACGAAGGAAGAATGAGCACTTTGAAAAAGCTTTTTTCAAAAAGAGACATTTTGCAAGACTAGCCAATTACACTGAAGGATTTTTTTTTGATTATATAATATGGTTCGGGCACTACACTTAAGATGACATAAATTTTTCTCGCAAATGTAAACGTTGAATTTTATCCCAAAAATCGACTAGCTAAATCGTCCGTTAACCACTAATTTAAACTAACATTTAATTAAACTTTACATTCAGCGGATATTCGATTATATAATAACAAACTCTTATGATTGAACGTTGGCATTTCTAGTATTGTATTTGAATAATAACTTCTTTGCCAACCATTTTGGTTGGTAAAAATTTCATCTAACATTCAACACGTGTCTAATATAAGAATTGAAATGATTAAACCGAGATATTTATTGATTTTCAAACATATCGTTGTCAATGACCTAATCACAAAAGTAATAGTCTTCCCTCGGCATGATAGATGACAAAAAGCAATCCGGGACATAATAAATTGTTTGAAACACAAATGTATATACAGCTCACGTATTGTACTTTGAACAAAACAAGTCGTTAGAAATCAAATGCTCGGCATTCATTTCGTTTTAATAAAGGCAAAATATTCATATATTTTCCCAAAAAAGTCGAATTGAAGAAGACAATTTGAATGGCGCACGACTGCAGTAGTGTGCAGATGGAAGTTCCGCTTGAGTCTCTAACTAACGACTTGATGATTCTCTCGAACGTCAAAGTCCCTTTCAATCAATGATCAGAACTTTAAATATGAATTTTGTTGAATATTTTGCTTCCAATTGAAGTGCAATCTAACAATTTACATCGATAATTTCCAATGCACATTCTTATATTCAGCCCGAGAGTGTGGAGAAGTAACTATAGTCCGTACTTACCTAGGCAACATTCTTCACATACATTTCTTTTTGATAGCATATGAACAGAGAGAATGATGAAAAAGTGTGCAGCCATAAGATATAGACATAAAAAATACACAATGTTCCCCTAAAACACATTTTTTCCCCGAAAAAAAGAACTAAAAATATAAAAAAAAAATCACAAACCTCTTTTTAATGAAAGAGTTGCAGGAAGTTTGTAGTTTTTCATTTTTGCAGTGACACACCCGTGTGGTCATACTGCGGTATTTTTCTCGGTACGTGGTACAAAGCGATTTTCCCCAAAAATACCGATATGAAATTTGTGTCGGTAATTACGTTTCAATCGGTACTTCACCTTTATACGTTCGCTGGAATATCGGGATTTTAGTGGTATAATGAGCAAATATCGGTACGGCATAAAATAGCTACACAAATAATGTATCGGTATAAAAACCGCACTGTATTTTTAAATTAAAATGCCACATTAGACAGACCTCCAAAATTGGAGTCCTAACAACTTCTTATAGAAGATGATCAAAGAATTTGAAATATGTTGAGTAGTTCGCCTTCCCAAAAATATTAGAGCATCTGGACAATAGATTGACGATTGTACAACACATAGTGTTCTTTTGCTACTCCTAAAAATAGCCCGAGTTTGACTGCATTTCATACAATTTCCAAATCAAATTTTCATCTGTTTTAATCGCTAAATCTCTGACATTTGTTCAATGTAATCATTCTAATTTAAATACATTAACATGAATGATCATTCGGTGCATTGCTAGCTTACAGTATTATGCCGAAATGTGTGATTTCTTATTTTGATTTATTCCCTCGATTTTCTATTTATCTTTTACAACAAAAATGTAAACATCAAATGCCCATTTCGTTTCGTTTAAAATCATATTCATCAGCATTCATCACATTTTAGACAACAACATTTGTGATTCTTCAAATCTACACATGAAAAAGCAGCAACAGAACAGAAAATAATGTACAAATGAATTATAAATAAGGATACGCTTAAAAGTCCATTATATGTCATGATTTTCGCGGTGGCGTTGGTGGTGGCCTCGTTACTTTCGGAATGTTCTCGTACACTGCAAATGAAAGAGACACAATCGAACTGTGATGAACTGTTCAATGATCATGAAAAAAAAATGAGATACTTACGCGTTGGTGTTGTGACGTCGTTGACTCGGAGTGGAGTTATTTGCGCTTCAGATGTAGATCTATATCAATTGAAATATAAGTTGAGATCGGAATGTTTATAAAAACAAATTGCACAATCGCAATTTGGTTATTCACCTTGTTTTCTTTTGATTGATGGTGTCATTTTTGTTGATACATAAATTTGACATTGAAGCTGGCAACGGCGATCGCTGGAGCTCATTCAAATCACACGAATACCTACAATATAAAATTAATGATATTTAGATTCCAGCAAATCAGACGTTTTAAAATGCATAGAATTTATTGCTTATGGCTGTTCAGTCATAAAGGGTGTAGCACTTTATTCAAGCTCTTTGAATTTAATCAGCTTTATAAGGCAGGGGATAGTTTGTCTGGGTCGAACGAACTTAAAGAGGCTCTAAATTGAGCCTAGTCAAATCTATCTGAGATAAATCGGGTCGAGTCAAACAGTGCTGAGTCAAATTGAGCCGTGTCGAATCGATTCAAACTCAATCAAACCTGTTAGTTATAAGAAAAATGAATTTTTGTAGAAAAAAGAAATTTCCTTACTTATCTTCGGGATCAAATGATCTTATAAGGCCGATATTTTTCTTATATTTATCCGAAGAAAAGAATTCATAATCATAAAATTCCATTTAAAACTGCTATGAACGGCGAACCGATTCACATTGCGATGTGAGAACACTCACTTTCTCTAAAATAAAGCAGTTGGTGTGTGCTGTGTGTGTTCTAATTCACTATAAATCTCATTGAAAGAATTCAAAAGAGAAAGTATTCGACTCGAAAATGAAAAAGTGAATTAATAAACAAGGTTCCAATTTGTGCCAAGTTTAATCAATATTGTTCTTTTTTTTTCATGAAATAAGCACATGAGATCGGGGATGTCAGTTCAACCGATCAGAAAACAGAGCGGATGAGTGATTGATGAAAATGTTATTCGGCGTGACAGAAATGTTCTTTGCAAAATAGTTTCATATTTGTTGTTTTTTTTTATTCGGTTGCAACCTGTGCAGTTTTGTATGAAGACTTAATCATTTACTTGTATTTCAGGGTTCATTAAAAGCTTAGATTTATAAGGTTAAATATACAATAGTATATGAATTAGTCTAATCTATAGTGTTAAAGGAACTGCTACGATCAGCTAGATTCGACTCAACTCGACTCGACTCGGCTAACTCAATGTATTGGCGTTGAATGGCGGCGAGGGCTGTGGCATTATATGCAAATGACATAGACAAAGCAATGGCTCTTAAACATACACTTCGTCGACGTACTTAATGTTCGAATATTCACGACCGACTTGAAGACTTTGTTGTTCGGCTCGCATTCGGTGGAACAATGTTTGAATGTAATGCTGGACAGCGTAATAGACGAATTTATATTGGGCCTCCGTTTGAACCATGCCTGAACGTTGTGAACGAACCATTTGAATAGTACGTTGAATGTCGATTTCGGTATCGAGCCCATTCCGATCGATTGTATCCAAAATCATATCGATTACAATAAACGTCCCCGTTCGACCAATACCAGCTGAACAATGCACACAAATTGGACCCTAGAAATTGGAAAAGCAATTTTATTTTTCAGTTGCTTTTGAAAAATGTAATATTGTTTAAACATTTAAATGTTGAAAATACTAACGGGATTATTGCCTTCGATTCGGATTTGCTCTTGCCTGGCATTGACATCGTGCAAAAAGTTCAACACACAGCCGGGATCCGATGGTACACCTGAAATCATACAAATATAATTCACTTTAAGCATATCGGTTCGGAGATTTTCAACAGCGAGTCGTTTGTTCTCACCGTGATCGGGCCACACTTGGAAGTGGTACTGATATATGTGACGTTCGTTTTTGTTTTTCCATGAAAATAAGAATTCGCGCAATGTATAGTCACTGGTTGAGCTTTCCGTTAAGCAGGTAACTTTGGCATGACCCCATTCTTTTGTTTGACCTTGGTCTGGCCAATATCTTGCACATTTAGTTTTGCCACGCTCTAATTCTTTGGTAGTCATCACAATAACACGAGTGTTCTCTTGCCAGATCATATTCCAGAAGTCGATTATCGTGTTGGGTAAACAACCCTGGGTCGCAATATATGTTTTGCACAACTCTTTATCATCCTTTTTCAGCGGAATCGTTGAACCACGCGATGATATCGATTCACTTCGCTTATGCTTGCCCTGTTTGAAGAGGAAGAGATGGGCAAATGTTTCAGTTAATTTCGAATACTTGAAAAATTAGATTGGATAATCGAATCGACTTTAACAAAATTAAGTTACTGGTGGTTGAATTGCGCTGATTATTAGCGTTAACGCAACCATTACTGATGCTTCAAATATCGAAAAATGGCAAAGTCGAGAAATTGACAAGTTCAAAGAATAGAGAAGTCGAAGAAATCGCATTTGATTCAATAATAATGAATTGAAAAGGGCAATTTACGGATTTGGATGCATGTAAACGGGCCTGGTTTGGATGGAACGAACACGTAATGATTTGAATAAATTCCAAAGTTGTCGACAAAATCACATAATCAGATAAAATGTATTTTTAATTGTTCGTACAGAACTTCACTCATTCGTTCTATAAGCACTTTGCAAAGCACAACATGTCAACTGACGTTGCGGAATGAAACCGTTCGTTCTTTTCGAAGAGCATTGCTCTCTTCTTCACTAAGCTGTATGAAGCAGTCTCTCGAGAAAAATATTTCACAAATATGTTCATGCGTTACCTCGGATTTCTTGCCACAATTTGAGCAATTTCCACTAAGTGGAATGATGGCCGATTTCATAGCGCACTGAACACATGTTTTATTCAATAGTTGACAGTTTTGGCAATTCTTTTGTTGCTGGGCAAATGTGCAAGCCGCACACAGTGACGCACTCAAATTTTCCGTTGACGATGAATTCATATCACATTGATCGGCTTCGGATGGTTGTCGTATATAGTTGGCGTTGATATATTCAGCACCGATCTGCGTCGTATCGACATCTTGTAATTTAACTCGTGTGTGATCGACTTGAATGCAAAAAGAGAACATTTGAGAGAATCATACAAATTGAACTGAACAATTATTGTGAATACACAAAAAGTGGCTTACAAGGTAGAATGTTTTTGTAGCGATTTTTGTTGCGATTCTCTGTCCGAATGCCCTCTCGGCGTGAAAATGTGTGTCTACACTCCTGCTGCTGCAATGACTCAAACTCTTCCCAAAAACCACCCTGAATAAAAATGAGAAGAAAAAAATTACAACAAAATCTCATTGAAATACATTTTTAGATAAAGTTTACAGGAGCATCTGAAAATACTTTTACACCAAAAATAATATATTTTCCACAACAAAATATAGTTTTCTTTTGAATGAAAATACTACTTTTGGATTGAAAATGCGTCATTTTTTTGTACATAAATTCAAAACCGAGACGTACCTTTCCATAGCAATGTTGTCCATTTTCTTTTTGCAGCTGTTCGACGCGAGCATTTATTCCGGCCGCTGTGATGCGAGTTGCATTGAATGGTTGCCGCAAATGAACAACCGTGCCACAAGTTTCAACCATTGGATTTCGCTTGTAATGCTCAATGAGTTCGCATAATGTTGGGAATTTTTCGCCGCCACCAACATCGTATTTGTTATCTTGCCACCGGATCATCACGTGTGTTACTTTGTCGTCGGTACGAACTGAGAGTACAAAATCGCCTGGTTTACTTTGTGACTCGCGCACCAAAAACGATCCGTTTTTTCCACGTTCTAAAATCAATCGTTCCGCTTCTTTGCCCGAAAGATTCCCATGAAACCATCTACGAAGAAGAATTAATAATTCTAATTAAACTCACTGAATTGAAATACGGTAAATTGATTTTGCTGACTGCTTTGTTCGGAAAGCGATAGCAAACTGAGCCCAATCACGAGGCACAGTATTCGTTCAAGGCGACGAACAAACGCGCGAATTCCCCACCACTATTCCCATATTTTTTTCTTATACTAACAAATGCGAATTAAATGCAAATCATTAAAGCTAATTATTATTTGTAATCATCGTTTTGTATTGACTTCAGCGCGCTGAAATGAAACTTAACATGTGATTTATGCATAAATAATAAATTTATTTCGATTAACAGAGCGATCTGTTAACTTTGATATTTTGCAGGCAATTGTTAAGTATAGAATAAAAGTGCTGGTTTCACAGAATATGAGTTGATTGTAGACCCAACACATCACAAATTGAACCATAAAATACGGTCGAAAGCATTAATTCAATGATGCCTAGGAAGTTATTGCTATAAATGCCGTTAAAAAATACTCAAAATACACGCGAGTGGTCATTCAAAGATCCACCAAAACCCACACTATTTATATTTTTTCGCAAATATTTTTTTTTTATCTCCTTCTTCTTCTAATTATTATCATTCAATGCTCCCGTTGCCGATGAAAAGATCCTCTGCGAAAACTACAAAATGAAACATTTGTGATCGTGGCACGCAGTGGGTGTTTGCTATAACTATTAAATTGCAAGATGAAGACGAAGGGAAATAGGAGTGAATTCCACTTGGTGTATAAATAAGCCGTAAATCGACGATTACGCGAATAAACTCGCTAACAATCCAACCGATGTAATCAATGACAAAAATAGCCGCAATGAAAATGTAATGAATACTCCAAATGATCCGAAACAAAATTAGATAGAATGACCAAAGAAGCACACGATGCAATATTTTAAGATCAAACCGCATTTTGTTTGAATGAAATAGTTGTTTTCTTTTATTTTATACGTTACTATATTCGGCATTCGTGTTTTGAATCAGTTAGCGGCATTGACTCAATCAATGCACAAACAAACGGCATGAGAAAATCGAATGGAGAGAGAGCCAAGCATGAAGAGTGCGGTCAGAGAGAGCAAACGGTACGAATAGCGCGAAAAAATTGTGCAGGTGAACGATGAACAAAGACCGGGTAATCAACAGAAACCATGCAAATGATTCGAATGTTTGTAAAACACGCGAAAACCCACTTCTGGGGGGTGGAAACGACTTTTGAATTTCGAATTATTTCTAATAATTTGTTTAAATCCTTCCGAATTCCTACATTTCCAAATCCAAAATCTTAAGTCGATTCAAATCAAATGGATTTTTTTTTTTAATTTCTATGAATCTGTCCGAATAAAGAAAGCGAATCTGTCGAAAAATCATTTGTACACATACAAAAAAAAGAAGTGAAAAAATTGCTTTGGTTGTAAATTAGTCTAAATTTACACCCAACGACGATATTTTACACCCAATTTCAATTACTGAAACCTATTTGTATCATATTTACCTCTACGAGCTAAAATCTACCATTTGCTCCGTCAGATATTCGCGCATCGTCTTAAAATGAGGTAAATTTCAGCTCGCTGTGGTAAATATGACAGAAATAGGTTTTCAATCATTGACATTGGGTGTAAAATAATGTCATTGGGGGTAAATTTAAACTCATTTACCACCAAAGCCATTTTTTTACCTCTTTTTTTTCTGTGTGTATCATTCAAATATTTTAAAATCATATGAAATTCCTATGAATCTGAACGAATCTTGGGTTTTATAAATGAATCATTCGCATATTTTGTGATCCAAACGAGTCTTGAGTCCTCCTAGAACAACTTCAAAATATTCTCTCGTTTTCACTTGAAAAGATGTTGTCAAAACTCGTGTAAACTTGTAATATCGTAGCTGATAAAGAGATTTTTGTGTAATCTCCAAATGTTGCTAAAACTTCACAAACTCCAACTCATTTGGACTGCAGCAGCACGCAGATGTCGCTTACATTAATGATGACGAACTATCGCTTATTTCGTATTAAAGCGCATGAAAGTGTATCAGAAATCCATGTATTCCACACAGAACTTGGATCTGTTTCAGTCGCATGCGCTCTGAAATAAGCGATATTATGGAAATATTATTTATTTTATCGAAATCGCTTTGTATTCCCTGGAAGAAACCCAATCATTTTCTCATCATATCAGCTGTGTGCTTATCAACCTTGTTTTTGTTGTTGCTTACATTGTCGATGGAGCTCTTTCGATAAAATCACGTTCAGAATTTTAACACGAATCTAGAAATGCACCGTTGCTAAATGAGTCTTTCAGCCACATGAGAAACGTGCGATTTCATACATTCTGATACGTTCGTTTTCCAGCACATTCAAATCGACATGAAATCTAGCATGTGAAGCGAAACAAAAGTGCAACAAATTGCTAATTGTTAATTCATTTAACGATTCAATCGTGCTGCTTCTCGAACAGAAACAAAGCATAATCGTTCATATTGGATTTCGGTTGAACCGGTGAAATAATTTATCAAAACAGTTAGATTTCTACAATTAAAAATTGTTCGCTCGAAGAAATTGTTCAGAAATTGCTTTCAAATCCGTCTTTTGACACGATAGTTTGATGTTGCGATTGCCGTAGATTTATCTAACTCAGTTCAGTGAAAGTAAAAAAAAAAACTTCGAGTTGCCTAATGACTTTAAAAGAAATACCTCTTCTTCTTCTCTTTAATTGTTAGATAATGAATGGGAAGAATCGATTATTTGGCGTCACGCAGAAGTTAAGATGTCTTGTATGCAAACACGACCTATACAACAATCGTGAATTATTAATGCTAATTTTTAATGACGTTTACTGATTTTTGCTGATAGTTTAGGTGTTGCTATTCGGAGCTCCGTGACTCAGTCATCAATTAAAGATCTATTTTGAATTTACGTACATCACTTATAACGAATCGCTTTAGTTGATCTTATTAATACAATGGCAAAACAATGCGTAGTGGCTCTACGGGAAACGTACCGCGCACAAGGAAACTATTGTTTCAGTTGGCTTTTGTTCGGGCCGTTTTCAAAATTAACAAAAGACATTTAGACGATTATCGACAAAATTCTTGTTTCTGATAACAAACCGGGTGATTAGAATAATAATTGATTGTTTTGTATAACAAAGTCATCCATGATGGAGGTAGAAGGAAGAAGTGAAACAATAGAATGAATCATAGGGAAATTGCCACTTAAAACGAGAGAATCATTTCGAATGAACGCCAGGTTTTCGATGTGTGATGCATATTTTGTGAGCCGTTCTACCACATTGGATCGAACAAATTTGGACCGAATTTTTGTTGGTATTTTGAACTTCAGAACACAAATTAATTGTTATTTTTGTTATTTAGATAATTATTAATGGATACAAATTTTCCATTGCTAGAATGTGAAGAGAGAATATATGAAAAGTTCGAAATCATTTCGAAAAACAATATACTTTTGTTTTACGCTTCGCTTGAATGAGACGTAGCATTTTATACGCAAGCCTAAGACACATAATTTGGGAGAAATAACTCAAATGTTATGTTCATACATGGTTGACAACCTGCTAACATCAAAACCGTTTTCTATTTATATGTTTTGAGTAGACAAGTTGGTTTTGGCGTGTATTTCATTCAACATTTTCAAATCATTCATATTCCATCAGAATAATTAAAATTGTCATTCGCAGCTATAAATTGCGTTCCATTCGAAATTGCTTTTCATTTTAATAAATTTTACCTCAAGTTTCAAAAATTTCCATTTACTCTTGGGATATATTCCATTTGCCAGAAATATCATCATTGTCAGCTGTTTTTCATTTAGTGAAATCCTTTAGAACTTTTAACTTGCATAATTGAATTAATCGTTGAAAACTTGCATGCAAACTTTTGAAATGGACAATAGCGACGATAACCATCACGTATAAAATTGGAAAAAATGTAAAAAACAATTTTTTTCAAAGTGCACGAATAAATTTTTCGAAATACGGAGTGTCTCTAGATTTTATGGTTTATTAGGAATATTTTAGATGAAAAAAGGGAATACATTTAGCCATGAAGTTTGCAGAATCAAAATAAATTGAGCACGTTACAATTCGAAAAACCTAGTTCCGCAATTAGATTGAAGCATTCCAAACGAATTTGCACTGTATCTGATTATCCGGATCACATGACATGAGGTGTGAAATTGAGTTAAGCCTTTGTTGAATAACAATCACAAAAAAAATTCCACCCATTCTCTAGAAAAAAAAGGGGTTATTGTGGTGCTGAACGATATGTAATTGGAATCGAAATAATTTACACCGTCCACTAATGAACCAGTGAAAGACGGTGTCATGTTTGATGAAATAATTGTGTTGATCGCAAATATTTGTTGATGCGGACAATAGATCACAAATGCCGACTAATGTGTGCATAAAGTTAATGGTGTGCGCGTATGTTGAAACATGTCATGCGGATTTGTTTCGCAGTGTTTCACAGCAATTACTCGTTATAGTCTCCGATCGAATTTCAACAAATGTGCAAATCGATTCCGGGCGATCGCGTTTGATGCAATGATCTAAAACCAAATACGAGTTAAGCAATGTTCAGTGCACCTAATCTTGACTCGATTATTAAGTCAATGCATGTGATTGAGCGTTGGAAGCGGCTCTTTCTCTGCGTCTCTCAATCAATTCTATTCTAAATTGCGAATCAATCGTGCAAATGATCTAGAAATAATCCTTCTATATCACATGCTCATGATCAAAAATGCCATAAATGCATCAACAAACATTTTGCAATGCAGTCTGATCCGACCTTTCGACGAATTCACTCTAATTGCACATTCATTAAAACTGCCTCATATAGCTCTATTGACTACCCTGAAAATCAGAACAGCCGATTTTGCACGTCACACAATAGTCAAGTTTTTGATAAGAAATCGAGTTTAACTTCTGAATTTAATGCAAGCCGATAGAATAATCCGTGTATCGCGAATGCATGCAAATATTTGAACGTTTAATTTCGGGATGGCGATAAGTTGAAATGCAACCGAAAACTATTTCAATTGATTGAATTGTAAAGTGTAAAAACTGAAATTAAAATACAGAGTCATATTAAGGAGAAAATTAAAAAAAACACTGTTTTGTTGCGGTTAGATAATTTTTGAATTTTATCGCAAAACAAGAATAGTTTTGGTCAAAAATAGACGGAGGATGTTGCAATCACGAAGCAAAACAAGATATTTTAATGACAATTCCTGAAAAATTATCAAGTTTTTTCTTTCGGACAGGTTTGTTAGTTATTCGAAGTGAATATTCAGTTTGAAACCGCAAACTTTTGATTGCACGTAATGATATCGATAATTGTATTGCAATCCATATTTTACTGACACTAATCGAATCGAATGTGATATCAATCTACAAGTTTTCTATCCCTTTTTGTTCAATTTTTCCTTGACTTTTTCACTTTTTCATATTTTTTTCGTTCATATTTTTTCTTTCTCTTTCTCTCTATTTTCTATCCTACCCCTTTTTTTATTGCGTTTTTATTCTTTTTCTCTATATTTTTCGCTTACATTCACTCTATTTCTTCTCTGTTCCTAATTTCAATTGTTTTTACCTCTTTCGCCCAATATTTTTTTCATATTCTATTCTTTTACGTTTTTATGAAGGAATTATGTCGCGAACAAGTCACACATTTTCTGCATAAATGCATGAGTCGAATTTCTCAAAAAATCTTTATGGACATTCAGTAGTTTGGTGACTTCTTGAACGTCATCACAAGCTCGATCTGAGTGTGAATGGCTAAATCCGTACCCATTTCGTTGTAAACAACCACGCGTTGTAATTCTGAGAATTTGAATATGCATTTGGAAACGGCCATAAAACGCGGCTTGTAATCGGAAGTATTTTTTTATTGGGTGATTACTATTATTATGAGTAGAATGCTCATGTAAATGCTCGAAAGAAAACAATTCAATGTAAAGCGTTCGTTTCGCGTAAAAGCGTAACGATCTGCACGTCGTCAAACCACGTGCTATAAGAATTTAAATGTAGATTATTTGAAGCCACTTCCAAGCTATTTGATAGGTGAATTTGTCGAAACGTGCCTTTGTTGACGCCATTGAACTGTTCCTGAATTCCAATCGATTGATCGAATTCATTGACTTAACATTGTTCGCAGCACGTCGCACCGCAGACAGCAGAAAACCAGAAACAAACAAATGGATCGCAAATTAAAATTTTTGCTGCGTATACGGAATATCACCATAAATACATATGGACTCAGTGTCTTTCTCTCTCAAACTACACATACACTAAATTTTTATTTAAATGATTTAACTTCAGACTTGTTGTTTTTCTCCAATGTATAGACAGAATATGAGCGGTTTTTTTCACTCATTACGATGGAATTGTGAGAATTGATTCATCACACTTTCATACGTCACAGCATAAATGCGAAACTCTGTAGATTTCCAATGAGTCTGGATATGGGCTTATTTTCAGATATGCGGAAAATATGCACATCATTAAAATTGTTGATCAAAATACATGCCGTCGAGACACGAATGAGAATTTCTTTCTTTCCCTCACTCTCTCCCTTTCCAACTCACATGCATAGTTATAAAATGACAAAAAAACATAGGAAAACTGTACTAACGAATAGCAAAACAATGTATTTCGGAGTTTCGCAATGGCAGCCGATAGAATGATTTGCGGATTAGGCGTAAAATCGTCGATCAGCGAATTTTTGCGGCTTCCATTAATCGATATATCAATATCCATTCTGTTAGTTGCATCTGGATCGACGTCCTCCACATCCAAACCATCATCGTACAGCAATTGTGAACTATGTTTGGATGAGCGACGTGATTGCGAATACTGCTGCTGTTGCACCTTCCTCGACTTCTGCTGCAGATAGTTCACAGTTCCAATTGTATTCGTTATTTTTGATATATATTTTGAAAACATCATTTTTCACGTTTTCACTCGCTTTTATTTAATAATAATATTTAAATTAATTGCGTTTAATTTGTTCAAAAATACTGTTTTTGTTAACTCACGCACACTCCTCACAATAAATTAAATTCCAATTCATAGAATGCACCGTGTGAATTATGTGTCTCTTTGTTTCGTTTGTGAATCAGAATTTTGTTCATGTACGGATGTGAATAAACTTTTTTCTTTGTTGACGCTGTTGGCGAATTTATAAAAACTGCATTCACTCCGTGCTCTGTTTGCATTGGATTGGTTTTGTATTTATTTCTTCTTTGGTTTCTTCACTGATTCGGCTTTGGCTGATTTGGCTTCGGCATTTTTGGCTTTGCATTGTTCGTCCAAGTTGAGAAACGCTTCAACGATGTGCTCATAGAAAAATGCCCCAGACATTTTGATAATGGTTTAGTTTTTTTTACTCAAAAATGCTCGAGAAATATAATGAATTTTCTTTAACACAGGCACTCGTTCGCTTTCAGCGGTACCGTCTTCCGTAGAAAATTGCTCTTGCTTCCGATTTAACCGTCTTTTTTCAATTGAATTTTTTCAGATCTCTTTCAACTTTTTGCTCGATTTTTTTTAAAAATCTTCGTTGATTTGCAATATAATTAGCGATTTATTTCGTTCAACACTTGTGTTTTGAACAACAAAATGCGATATTTCGATTTTTTTTGCTCGATTGATTCGTCTTTTCTCGTATAAATGCGCGTGTGCGCTGAACGCAACGACGATCTCTTGATTGGGGAATATCAGTCAGAACTAAAGCAGTTCGGCGACATTTCTACCTATTATATGCGACCTGTCGGCAAAACATATGCAGGCCAGTTCGTGATGTGCGAAAAATACACACTGTCACACCGTAGCGGCGGTAAGATTCGCTGCGCAGTAAGTGTCTGTGTCACTACGTTTTGTTTTTTATTAATTTTGTGTGTTCATATTCGTGTGGTTGACGTAAACGTATATGTTTATATGGGTGCGCGCATTAGACGCCAAGTGTGACCATTATCACACGCTCAACGATGTGGTGTGTTGCTCAAACGAAAACAACAACAATCAACTCAAATCGCATAATAAACAAGAAATGAATTTTAAATCCCGTCAAAGTGGTGTATGTGTTTGCAAAGGTACACGTTCGTATCTGCAGCGTTTGAATATTTGCTTGTTGATTTGTTTGTTGTTGCTGTTTTTTGCGTTCGTCTATGGTGCGATAAACAATTTTGTCACTGATCATCAGTTCGTGTTTTCAATCAATTGCCTGGTTTGTTTCGCATCAGCGTACGTGGCTTCACTGGTAACAGGTACAAATTAGCAGCGAGTAAATAATTCTGGCCGGTGCAATGGAATATTCTAATTTATTCCGCATTTCACATCCAGCCGCGAAACTATTTCATACAGAATTCGTAACTCGTGTCACATCCCGATCAAATGATTGATATGCCATGCGATAATTTTCTCATGATTCAATTGTACTGTCCACCAATTGCCCAAATTTACGTACGAATGTCTAAAGTAAAGACGATCAAATTCACTTAAAATCCACATAAAATTTATCTGTTGATTTTAATCGCGCATTTTTTTCATATCTGTTTACACCGACTGGAATCCCAATTATTGGTCGTAGACAGACGCGCCAATTGATTCAGAACAAATAACAACTGAAATCGTTGTTGCATTCGTATTTTTAAACTCGGATAAATTGTTTTTCAAATTGTGACCATTTTTAGTTTAAGTTGATCATTTTCATCATCGGAAATTATGTCGCATTGGGTCTCTGACCAGCATGTTCAAAGTTCGCCGTGAGCACATAGGCATACATTTAGGGTTTGTATCAAATAAATAAATTAAATAAAGAAGTTTAAAATTTGTAAAATCTTTCGTTTAAATCAGCCAGATTGCACAAATGGTATGTGAGAAACACATTTTATTGTTTGATTTTTATGGAATTTCAGCAAAGAAAAAGAGAATATACAATTTTTCTAACACAGTTTTCATGTAATAGAAATTAACAATATTAAAACAATAGAAACAGACAATAATAATTTTGATTCGATCGCTTTGCCGACATAAAAATACTTGATTTTCACAACACACAAGCAGATTTCGGTCATTCTCGGCGAATTTATGAGCGGCTGCCCATTCCGATTTTACCACACATTTTTGAATCACATTTTTGCATCGTGATTGATGAATTCAGTTCACATATTTGATGGATGTTTCAATTTTTCTTTTTTTTAAGTTTAGCATAAAGAAGCATGAAGAAGGACACACATTCACGAGCAATTTGGTTTTCGAACACCAAAATTAGACTATTAAACGCGAAAAAGACCTTTAAACAAGACGTCCCTTAATGAACCTGTTCAATAAACTCAGCACAGTTGCAATATGCAACTAAATATCCAACGAATCCGTAACGCCTATGGCAAAATCCGACTTACACATGTTATGTGAAAAAAAAAAATGGTAAAATTCGTTCGAAATCTATTGCCCACGACCATTTCCAAAAACTTACACGATAAAGTGTTATTTCTTTGAACCGGTTTTTGCATAAAATGCTCTCAGATGCGATGAAAAAAGATAGCTGGCGCTCGGTGTGACAACAATTTCTTTCATTTCCCAAAAATCCAGGGGCGAGCTGTCATTCGAGAATTCAAAATCCATTTCACCATTTTCGGGGATTTACACGACATCATTGTTATGCTGGATCACGTTCTTATTCCCACACTTAGCGCAAATAAATGAATTCTTATTTGGAAATGATAAAATGCCCGTAAAACAACGAACATCTCATCGAACTACTTCGACCGAATCATTATAGATCTGATCATTACTTTTCTTGTGTGTTTTTGTTGTCGTTTGAAAAGTGCTAGTTTTCAGCACCTGGTTTGAATATATCGATTGACTCAATTGATCGACTAATGTAGCCCATTTACTCAGTAAAATAAAAACTGTGCACAACATTAAATGCAAAATGGATGAAGAAAACGCTTGCGATTGCCCATAAATCAATTGAGAGTAAATTTGCTATAATTAAAACTTCATAGTGACAAATCATAGAGACGCTACCGATATCTAAATTCCCGACACTAGTTTTAGTAGCCAGTTTTCTGCCGCAATTAGCCGTTCATCGTGATCTGAATTTTTAAGAAGAACAATTGCATGCAGATAAGAATCGGAATTATTATTTCCACGTATTCACTGAAATGAGGGGGCAAGAGGCGAATTTTGAAATCATTTTGTTTAATCTCTTTCATCGAATTCATGTTTATGGTCATCATTTTAAAAATAGACCTTGTCATTGAATATATGGCGTACGTGCGGAATACTGAAAAATAAAATGTTTCGACAAGGACTTCTTTTGTACGAGAGATTCTTCCTGTGAATCGCGTCTCTTCCGAACCTTCAATCGCATTTAAGACATTGAGTGTTATTGTTAGTGCAGCGTTTTACACTTGAAATGGTTTGCATCAATGAACATACAATTCGAACTGTAATTATCGGTTCATCAATCATAAGCCCGCACTTTACATAGAGACTGAGACTGAGAATGTGAAATGAAATGCCGCTTCGAAATCGCATCAATGTGGCAATATATTTTATTTGAGTGACGAGACAGAAAACCATTCGACGCACTCCAAAATTGCAATCAAGAACATTTTTCGAGGAAACAAAGTGCGCATTGCAAACAAAACTGTCAATTTATTGTAGATAAATTATCGCACTCATATGCAAAAATGAATCAGCACAATTTATGTAAATTTACACTTAATACGCATATTTTGCTCAGAAAGTTTGCATTTGCTGCGGCAGCAACATTCATTCCAGGATCTCCAATTACATAATTTGTCAAATGCTTGCAAAATACTGCGATGTTTGCTTTTCCAAGAGTCACATGGAAAGGCAGGTGAAGAGACAGAATTCTTATTTTATATATCAATTCGAAAATATAATTTTCAAACATTCCTTTCAAGTTTCATTGAATTTGCATTCTGAGTAAATTTGCCCTTCTTTATATAACTGAAATGCAATTAATCATTCAAATATTAAATTTACTTGTTTCAAGTAATTATAAAATCAGCCAACTTCAAATTTAGCGCCGCTGAGAGAACGTGTTAGATTCTGAAGTAAATAATATGGCAAGCGGAAGAATTAAATGGAAGATAAAGAAGAGAACTAAATGCAGTCAAAATGAATGTCAAATTACAGAGAAAATGTGCACTTTTTCATCGCTTTTTCATGATCATTCGACATTCCTGATTGCTTAAATTCTACTATCCTTTTTGACTATAACCATTATAAAAGTATTATCAAATATATTCTCGGCTCTTTTTTAAAAAGATGTCTTTTTGTGTATTATTTTCTCACTTTTCTGAATGTTCAAATTTCTTCCTCGTATGAAACCAATGCCGAAGATTATATCAATTGTCCGACAATTTTTTTCATATCTTTATTGAACAGCCGTCCAATATTTATTTGATCGGATATTTCAAAAAGTTGAGCTGGGGAATTGGTCGTACTAAAGATGCAACAGTTTGCGGAGAATAATGCCGGAAACATGGAATACCTTGGACTTTCTTTTAACTCTTGCTTGTTGAGATAAACATTTTTATCATTTTCTCAATCAAATGCATAAAAATCTTATTATTTTCTAGCGAAATTTCCGCTTTTGTTGATTTTTTCACAGTCGATTGAGGGACTTCGAAGAAAAATCTTCAAAATCTGAAATCCCTCTTCCAAGATTAAAGCTCATCAAATGTTATCATTATGAAATGATAAAATGCTATGACACAAATCGTCAATGTATGGATATTGATACATATATTATCAATTCTATCGAACTTTTGAATTTTAATTTGATTCCCCTGCGGTTCTTCACCAACCATCGACTAATATTTGAATTATTCGTCGCAAATGCGCGTTAATATTGTTTTTTGACAAGATTTCGCCCGAAAATGAAAACAATTCGTTATATTACGAGTTACAACTTCGCAATTAGCATCAAAATCTGAACCGTTCTTCATATTTACACCTCTTTATGAGTGAAAACGTAACAGAGCGCACCCTAAACTTGAAATGACTTTTAACGACTTCTGAATGACATAAAAGTATATGTTCTTGCTCGTACAGAGCCCGTAAACAATCGAAATCGATAAAAGCGCTTTTGATGTTATTTCCTACAGATTCTACGCAAATACAACTGAATATTATACAAAAATAAGAGCATCAACTCAGGGGCGCTGTCTAGAATTCAATATGACTTGAAGTCAAAGGGTGTTGTGTTGACGCTTTTATTTTTGCATGAAATTCAACTTAATTGGCGAGCACACAGCGCAGTTATAGTTTCAATTTTCCAATGGGAAGTGTTTTGCCATGGACGTCGAAGGAACAAGAAATGGTGTGCTAAAATATGGCGTCACGTACTTCATAATTTTGTAAACGAGCATTTGGGAATATATGGGACCAATGAATTTAACTATTATATGTCGTCGCCTTGCATATTTGATAATTACATAGTTGAAGTTTGAAATGGATCTCTTAATTGAGGCAACCGTCATACTTCCATTTTGACCTTGCCTTCTTCTTGACCAATTCAGACCCAAGATATTCTTAGCCTGTTTTACACCCTGTGTGGCCAAAAAAGGGTCTTAGCGGTCTGATTGAGAACGTTTTAATACGCAACATCATTATTGTTGTTGAATACCGAATTTAATTTTAGCCGATAGCTAAATTTAGGATGCAAATTTTACATAATTCATAAATGGTCAAAAGGTTTGTGCTCGCCAAAGTTTAATTTGTAAACAATCTGTTTGTTTGTGGTTTTCAGCGTCGCAAATAAACAACATTACACACAATAAGTTAGTTCACACAGAGCGGCTACTTCGCGCCTTTTCTAAAATTGAGAGAGAGACAATGTGACCTCTCGGACCAAGTCGATCATTTTGGTACTGCTGCTTTAGTTTGAGTGTGAAATGGAATGATTATCGATTGACATATTCGATTGTGTTTTTTTTTTGTTGCTTTTTCAGTGTTCATTTTTTGCATCAATGAACAGCAATCAATTTTGAAGCTGGAAATTGGAATGGTGTCTGATGCTATTTGTAATTTCTGTTAGCATGACCGAATCAAACGGCTATTTCCCAATTCACCGAAGTTATTTGATTGATTCTATTTGTGACTTCGCACTCAAGTCGAAATAATAATAGCAATGCTTCCATTTGAAATTGGCCACAAATTCTTTACTCATCGAATGCCATGTTTGATATGGATTTGACATTGAAGTCGTGGTGAAAGTTCCGTGTGCATGAGTTCAAGATCACCTACCATCGATTTATGTAAAGATAACGATATGTTATCACCAAATTTCGTGCAGCCACGATTTCACTACGCACAAAAAATGACAACGAGTATTCAACTACTTGGCGAGTAGTTGATTATTATTAGTGTTAATTGATTTGTTTACGATGTAAGCAATTACGATTATCCGCATTTGCTATTCGAAGCCAAGTAAATAGAATGCCGTGGATGAATTATTTACTCTTTTTTTCTTTACTCTTTTTTTAGAGTGCTCGATGTTCTTCTCCTTTTTTTCTTGAAGTATTGTACGTGACCGTCGAACATTTATCGGCAAATTATGCATTCTGATCCACTAAACCTTGGACGGTTCAATAGCTTATCAGGTCTTGGGTGTTGTAATCACATGATTAATTCGCTGGAGTTATACATATGAATTTACAGCCACTTGCATTGAAAAGTAGAATGATATCAATTGTCCGACACCTGGTTGTATATTCGACAGATTATAGTATTAATAGAACTACATGAGACCGACCGGCGAGAAAGAAATTGGGATTTTAGTTTTCTCTTGTCAATGCAGGTTTGAATGGAGATTTCCTAATTCATTCTGAAGAATAAAATGAAACGTACATGTACTTCAAGTGAGTGTATGCAATATTCACATTATAACTACTAATGAAAATTTTGTTTAATGTTACACGTTTCAATTATCCATTCATGTGATTGAAATATGGCTTTGAGTGGTGCTGGTTAAGTAAAGTAATCAATATTTCCATTTTAATAGCGAGCTTTGAGTTTGAAAATGATAGAAACGTGCCGTTTCATTCACCACTTCGCTTTAACAATATTAGTTTTTTATGTAAATACCTCGTCCCTGTCAATAACTCATAGTCGCCGCGTCACATTTTTCACAAACTTTCCATTTCACTTACCTACGAGAAAAAAAGATCGAAAAAAATTGGAAATTATATTGAATTTGCATATATGTAAAATTAGTATGTTTTATTCAAATTATTTTTCATCAATTTAATGCATTGGCATGAATATGTTTCCGTATTAATTTATAAGTTCTTAGAAGTCTAATTTTGCGAGTTCATTTGAGCTAGTGACATTTGCACAGAACTATCATTTGTATGAGAAAAAAACGTGAACAAACGGTCGCATAATCATTATTCATTATGCATCGAACTTCATTTCTTTATTTCAAATCTACACTAATTCGCCGTAGAAGAAGAACACTCACTTTTTTGAGACACCGTTTGAAAATCGGCAGATGGAAGAGTAATCTTTGCTAAACTTGATTAGCTTTGAAGTCAATTCATTGCTCGAATTTGGGTGAAGTTAATGAGAATATACAAAAGCATTGACACTATTAGGTTAATTAGATTTGGAAGAAGCCAGGTCACGACCAGAACACCACAAACGATCTGTCATAAGTCAGTTATAACTTTAACATTATAATGTTCAGGGCTCGATAGAGTTGCGGCAATGTCCATTAGCAAATATTTCTACCGAACGTTAGTCGATAGAAATATAGATAGAATAGACTGAATAAAATAGCTATGATAAAATAGGTCTATTTTTTGGACAAAAACATTCGGTTTCAAAGTTCGAATTGATTCTTTCTTTTTCTTATCCATTTTTTTATAGCTTTGGCATTCAGAAAACAAATTGACTGAAACTAGAAATCGAAAACACAGTGAAACTTATGAAAAAGAAATGAATTTGCATGGGCGGCTCATGAAATCATTTCATATCCTCATATGAGCCTCCAGAATGTATTTTCGTTATTTTTTGGGCTTTTGTTTAGAATTCCAAATTGCTCCACATTTCCGATAACGATTCTTTGATTTTTAACTATTGATGTTATCGATGTTAACGTGAGTGTGAATGTGACTGTGAATATTGATGAAAACGAATATGAATTTGCGCTTAAGAAAAGCAATTTTTCGTGCGCTTTCTCACTCCCAATAAATTCTAGGCAAAGTCGAGGTTGCAAATAGAGTTAGCGAGCTGCCGTCCACCACCGTCAAAAATTAATTTCGAACAAGATATATTGATATTGACTTTGTCTGCTGATCATGATAATTTCGCTCCATTATTATTCAAATTGCATTGCTTCAGAACCATTTCAAGTCGCAATACTGTGTTCCCTTCAACATTGAGTGTCTAGCGCTTAAGTTTCTTCGAAAAATCGATTGATATATTTCAACGTGATTTCAGCACATGTGCGTCGAACTGCTTCATTACCACCGTAGAATTTGTATACGCATTAAAATAACAATCCAACCCACACAAACATGAATTTAGACGTTTTCGCACCGTAAAATGAGACAATCGAATTTTGAATAATAACAGCTTATGTACAGAGAGGATTAGATAGTTTTAGCGAAAAATCAGCAACAATATCTATTACATCTATAGATTATATATAATATTTCAATCAATTATTGCCGCGCGGTATTATTGAATGAAAAATCATTTTTGAATAAATGCACCCACATAAAAGACGCGAACACGACAAGCATGAATATACAAATCAATAACGTGAATTAGACACCGAAATACGGCCACATACGGAGTTCGGATATTGAAACACACAAATCGTTGCCTTGACTTTGGCAAACAAATGTGAACACCACTGCTTTTAGCAAACTGGCTTTTCGATCATATGGCGTTTGAATGTTAAAATTATTCGATGAAATTGAATGAATTTATTGAAATCAGCAAAAAACAATGTCTTTTTTCATGAGTTTTTTGCAAACAAAAATTAATTATCAGTTATTTAAAAACAAGCAGCCAGTAACGAAATAAACCATTTTATGAAAACTGATTTTACACTTTGTCTGACATAATTAAATTATTTATATCGGGGTGATGCTTTTATTGTGATAATAATGAGCACAGGCATCTGCTAGACTCTCTTTTGTCTTAATAATGCGTACGTGTTCCTGTTTAAACGCTTTATTTCGACTTGATTGCATTGAGCAACGCTCACATCTCTGATTGTTTTGACACCGAAATGGAATACAATGTGGAAACACTCGGCTTCATTTCGCAACTGATCGATTTCTGGAGGCTAGAAATACCCAGCTGTAGAGTAGTGGTTAGCGTGCCAGCTTTGCAAGCATGGGGACGTGGGTTCGAATCTCCTAGTGGCCGTTTGATTTTCTATCAATTTCATCATTGCTAATAACAGTGATATATTGATAGGAGAAAAACTAACACATAAAAACAGTGATTTTCGACTCACGGAGTGTTTCGGAGGACACTTTAAGCCGTCGGTCCCGTGTGTGTGCACAAAGAGGATTTTGAGTTAGCACAGACACACGTAAATTGACTACCTTAACGCTAAGGTTGTGTTATTGGGTATTTCAATATTCAATACACCACCGCAAAAAAGGTAGTAGCCATTCATGGGCCCGAGCATTCGAATGCGGTGCAGTCGTGCCCTGCAAGCCCCTCACCAATGTATTCGAATAATAGTTCTCATGCTGGTGGTATTCATGGAATACGAAAAAAGACTGAACACACCTAACGGTACACAATTCGGTCTATAAATACTGAATGATGATGATGATGATGATGAAGAAATCTAACTTACAAAAACAATTTTGCCATACTTTTCGCGATTGAATATTTTTTGAGTACTCGATTTTTGAAATATCTTAGATTTTGATCATTATTATGGCTTGTCATTTGCATTGTTTGTGACTAGGCTTCTTAGCCCAAAGCAGCATCACAAGCAGTTTGATTCGAGCAATTCAGTTCAAGCATTTTCTCTCAAATTGAATTGAAAAATAAAGATAAAGGCTTTTATGGGTTAAATTTCGAGCATTTTGCTGATGAAAAGCAGCCTTTTTCATGGAAATCAACTTTTTGGCTATCGATATTATATCGATTTCAGTGCTTAAAAAATCAAATTCTTTCCGTTTTTTTACATTTTAACTGGATTCTGTATATTATTAACTGGATTCTGTAGCTTATCAATCAGTCGAAAGCATTTTCATAGATTTAACTTGATTTTGATCATATTCACACAAATACAGTGAACATATGATCATCGAATTGAATGTAGTTGGAATTCGTTCTCTTTTTATGTTTGAACAGTCGCATTCCGCTGTTCCACACATCTGTGTCATGTTCGAGAGAATGAAATAGCACAAATTCGTTCATCGAATCCAATGATCATCAAGTGACCGGGAAAGTCTGAAGTTGGGCATTACAAGTGATGGAACAAAAGCCTTTGGCCATTCTGTGCTGGGTTCATAGTGAACAAAACTTTGCTCAATAAAGAAACAAACTCAAAGCAATACGAAGATGACAGTTTTGAAGAACAATGGTGTCGTTATGTTCTGATGATTTGATGTTATTAAAATGAAATATCGCTGCAATACAAATCGTTTCACTTCTTTTGTTGCTCGAGAAAAGTTCACTCGAGCAAACTAAAATCACTCGAGCTTCATTCGAGCAAACAAAGAAAAACACTCAAACATCAAAAAGAACATTGAATCGTTACAAATTCGATACAATAACCAGTAAATCGGAGATTACATAAATCAAGAGGATATTTCTAATGTATAACATTAGTCAGCACTTAATCCGTATCGCGCTCTATTGAATCACAGACATTTACGGTTTAACTTTGGAATTCAAAGCTTGAATGGAATGTCCTGTATATAAAATCGTTAGATTGTTCAATATAAATAATACATGTTTTGAAGAAATTCTCTGTCAATTTATTGACATAAAATGCAATAGTCCATAAGATAGTCATACTTTGCTGCGAGCAGCTCATTTTAAACAAAACCCGATTTCACATCAACAATTGAATGGCTGAGAATAATGCAACGTATTTTTGTTTTCAAATAAAGTGTCCCGCAAAAAATTTACAATTTAAGTGTTCTAGAAAATTGTTTCAGTAAAAATGTCCCAACTTTAAAAATTTGATTTTTTGCATTAATGATAAGAGATAAGTGATAATTTTCTTTGCCGAATATGTATACTCTAATGGGCCTCATATATTTGCCGAAGACACCTATCACTTATTTCTTATCATTAATGCGGGAATCAAATTTGAAATGTTGGTACATTTTTACTGAAACAATCTTCAGGGACACTTATCTTGTAAATTTGTTCAAGGACACTTCATTTGAAAACAAGAATAAGTTTCATTATTATTCTCATCCATTCAATAGTGAGTCAGTTTTTTTAATGATAATAAATTTCAGATCATATGACCGCATCAAAGCTCGAAAAAAATGTATACATTTTTTTGCACTGAAAATGACTGTTGTTTGATCGATGCAAGCGATGAGATCACTGATGAGATTTGCGTTTTCGATCATCTGATTGACAGATGCTATATAACACCAACACGAATGTTACAATCAAAATAGAGCAGACAATATTAGCATGTTCAAAATTAGACAATTATATATTCCAATTATGACCACAAATGGCGTCAATGATGTTGTAACAAACCTCATGTGATTGTTCTTAAAACATTTAATTAGTGTTAAATATTTGACGGCAAATTGATAATTGGAAGGCATTGCAAACGGCTATCTGCTGACGTCTCCAATAACTTGTTTTCGATGATATGCACGATCGTTAATGCAACTGCTTTTTTCTCTCCCTTTCTCGTCTGAATAAAACACTAAATACAATAAATCGAAGGTCCACGTTGCACAAAATCAATCAAAATCTCAAGCACATCCAATGATATCACTCGATGAACACAATTATTACTTATTGGCAATGTCAACGGCTGATAGAGAATGAATCTACGGAAATGATCGTTCTGGTGTGGCGCAAACAGCACTGGCAACGAAAGGAGAGACAAATAATGCACACCACCGGAACAGAAGCTTCAATTTCAGGTGGGATGGGGTATGATCATCATGCGTGCCAAACAAAATCAGATGCCAACCATTTCCGCATTCAAAATTTTTTTTACACTTTGTCAAAATACGTGATAAAACTATTATTTATGATCTGACAACGAATAATGAGTGTGTTTATGAACACTTTAATCTAGAAAAAATTCTATTTTCCATTGTCAGACTCACACCATTTTTGGACGCACATTCAATTGTCCGAGACTGAAATTAATTTTGCATTTTAAACTATTCTCTTCATTCGATTAGTTTGTCGTGTCGCATCACGTGAACCGCACCGAAGCCCGAAATTACAAATGAGAGACACGTTTTTATGCGGTCGTTTAAATTAACTTCGTGCAGCACAACTGAAATAAAAACTACGAATTTATTGTACATTTTTCCCGACTAACAAGCAAACCAATCAATGGTCATCGTCGACAGTGTGTTTTTGTTATCCGCTTGTTTCGTGTTCGCATAAACACTTACAATTAATATCAAATTGATCAAATGATTCGCAATATAGTAAAAGAAGTTTAGCACTCAAAACAACCCAAATAATTATATGTTAATGTCGCTCGTCTGTCGTTTTTTTTTGTCGTCGTTTCGAGACGGTGTGTAGGTGCTCGTGTGCCCTGTGTTCTATGCCACAAACAAAACAGAGACGCATAACAAAAAATACACATCAAATCAATAGGTTTGAATTGGAATAACAACTGAGGCGAAAATAATAAGAAATTGACAGAAAATCAGTGCCAAACAGATGGTTTTCGTCGCTGCCGTCGAAAGTATTTACAAAGAAGTAATATTCCGAAATTGAATACTCTAAACTTTGCTTCAAGTTTCTTTGAAGGCTTTTTAAAACTGCCGTATTGAACGACTGTTCAATCGAACATCGATGAACTCGAACATCAAGTATAAAATGATTTTTCAAATATCTTCACGAATTTGGATTCTTGCTCAATGGTTTAATTTGGAATCTGTTCACCAAATTCATTTGATGATTATTTTGCTCTGAATTTGAACGAAAATTATATAATAAAAAGTCCATAAAAATATCCGATGTTTTTTTTCTCATCAAGTTGTCTCCAGATTTTTTGCTCAGAATGTGATCGAGATGTACTACATCTAGCATTTTTATAGCATGTAAAAAGAGTTGTTGCAGCTCTCGACAAACTGAAATACAATAGTTACATCAGGATGTGTTATGCTCAATAGCCGGTTTACTTTTATTGAAGCGACAAAAAGTGTTTTGATAAGAAAGCCATCAAGCCCATCAAGACTTGTAGTAATAAAATCGCGGGTTAAATTTAGATTCTCTACGCAACGTAGCGAAAATTTTTATTGAATTTTCGACTGTTGCCGATAAGACTTTACAATTTTGTTTATTGAAATGGCAATTTCTTGTAATTTAATGATTTTTCTATGAAGCATTTTTACGACCGCATGAGGTTTGCAAAAAAAGAGATATCAAATTATATTTTCGAGCCATCAAATTACGGTTTAACGCCCGCTGAACCAGTAATAATTCAAACAAAATTATATGAGCGAGATTCGAGATTTCTCTTGGCAAGATTGCATTTTTATTTCAAATGCTTGAACCATCAAAATTTAGTGCTCAATAAAATGGCTCTCAAAATAGATTCAATCGAGACAAATAAGTTGAAGAAATTTGAATAATTAAGATGTAACGAAAAAAAGGAATTTCAATGAAACATTTATGTATTGAAAATGAGAGATTCACCAATTGTTTCGGGTATCTTGATATCAGGGATCATTGGGATCTCAAAAGATGTAAATATATTTTTCATAATACTAAAGATTCGTTCAGATTCATAGGCATTTTAAGTGATTTCAATAGATTTCAAATGATTTTTTTTGACTGATGCACCATCTTTGTTTAATCAGGTTTACAGAGATCGGAAAGATTCGAATTGATTTGAAATGATTCGAAATTTGTTCTTCATTTTGAACAATTTTTTTCCATGCTTCACTTCGTGCTGCTGTTGTACTGGGGCAACTACCTGACTACCTAAAAAAGGCGAAATTTCCTAAATTTGATAATGCTAATAGGGGAACCACCAGATTTAATCATGCTAATAACACAACCAGGATTTGTGTAGAGAACTTGGGAAAAAAATGTATTCTATTTTTACGATATTTTTAATCTCGAATATTCAAAAGTGATTTAAATTAACAATTGTAAATCATTCTTTATAAATTTTATGTATAGACAATTGAAAGGATTGTAAATGCACAAATAAATTGAATAAAATCGATTCGATTATATGCAGAAATAGTTTGTCCGTGCCGAATATATTTTGTCCGCAACGAAAAATAATTCCGTGAGCTAAAAATTCCCCTTTGTCAGAAAGTCGTGCTTTTCCTTTTGTCCTTTAGAAAATATGTGAAAAAAAACTACTCAACATTACCATCGATCGTGTTGATAGTGATACATTGCCATTTAATTTATTCAGTTACTACGACGAGCTGCATAAGTGGAACATTTGTAATTATGGATGGCCATTCTGAGAGGAAAAAATCTCATGGGTTTTCTTTATCGTGTAATTTATGTTCACAACCTCCCCATGGATTCGTTTGAGTAATGCACCTGTGACCATCGGCACACCGTAGGCAACAATTAATTGTGGGTCATCCGAAGAGCTTTGAGCGAAACGTCAATAGATTGTTTACAAAATCGCAATTGAAACCGAATTTAAGTGAAACTCCCAAAGTTAGGCAATTTGAGTATCAAAACAAAAGCACTATTGCGAAGAGCCACTATTTTGACAGTGTACAAAATGATGCAATTCAGCTAATGATTATAATCGAGACGTAATTACAAATTGCCATAAATATGGAACGAGTAGTGTTTTGGGTTAATTGCGATGCAAGGAAATTGCAATTTCAATAAGAATGCACAAAATCATTTGCATAAATTCATATGATCTTGATTTGCATTAAAGGTGTTAACTTGACTTTGCGACTGTGATTAGTACACAGAATTACGCGATGTTATGGCATGCATACATCTAATTGCAAATTATTTGAATCATCGGTTTTGTTTTGATTCGAAAATGGACAATGCTAATTAATTGTGGTCGATGTTATTTGACGCGTGAAGGACGAATACAAAAGATGACAATGAAAAACATAGACAATTGAATCTTGAAAATGAGACTCACCGTTCAGTTGTTGGCTCCGCACAAATAAGCGGCTGCTTCAATTCAATCACTTGACCATTTTTCTCCTTCAGTTGACCACCATTCTCCATGTAATACTGCACTAATTCCGATAACGTTGCGAATTTTTCGCCTGGAATTTCAAATTTCAAATCAATATATTTCTTTTCAATTCACCAGAAGTGAAATTAGAAATTCTTTTCTCAATAAAAATCACACGAAATAAAATTAGAAGAAGAATTCGTTTTATTTATAAGTTCCATAAAAATATTCACTTACCGCCGTATAGATCAAAGAAGTCGCCATTGTTTTGGATTTTAATGTGGGTCACCTCCTGGCCGCGTCGCACTGATAACGTGAAAGCACCGGGATTCGATGAAGATAGGCGAGCCAAAAAGGAACCATCAAAACCACGCTCCAGCAGCAGTGTTTCAGCATCCACGCCACTTATGGATGGGTGAAACCATCTACAATATTCCATTTAGAGAATGTTATCATTGAAAAATTGCACACGTTTATTTATTCAGAATTGGTGTTGAAAATAACGATGATGTTTAGCAAATCGCAATGCGATGATTGGCAGGTTCTCTAATTTGTATGCCCAGACTAGTTAGATTTTGAAGCTGTTGAACATTGAACGTCAACTGAAACACTTTCTGTGGTGTTACGCATTGCCCCCACACACAAATGCAATGCAACTTCGACACTGTTTGCCCGTGCGCACTGCATTAAGCACAGAGGCACCCAAGTTTTCTGACGCACAACACACCGATGACGAGTCACATCGAATGCACACTTGTGCATCTACATACACAATTCACATCAACACCAACAAAACGCACATATGTTGCGTTCCCAAAGCTTCATCGACCGAATTCGTAGTTTGGAACTTTGACGGCCGATGAAGAGAGAGAGAGAGAGAGAGAGAGAGAGAGAGAGAAACACAGAAAAGAAGAAAGGAATGGTGAGATAAAAGGAGAGGAAGTGAAAGAGGCGATGAGACAGAGAGAGAGAATTGATTTGAAATAGAACAAGCTGGATAAAATATGAAGCATTTGGTCCGTTGAGAGCTCGAGCGCTACATTTGGCAGCCAGAACCTTCATGTAATATCGTTTCGACGCACTCGAACTGCACGACACAATCACACCAACCCGGCTGAGCTTTCAGTGAGGGTCGATTTTTGCATGCTTTTTAACCTTGAACACTTCATTCGATCAAGCATTCGATGCATCGAATGGGGGACAACACAAGTACGTATTTCGCAACCGCAAACTATATGAAAGAACAAGGGTGCACCAAATCCACGCTAACATTGAATGGCATTTTGCCAAATGCTTCGAATAGAACATAAATCACTGTCCAAGGCCACACATTCAAAGAAATCAAAGATTAAGAAATGTCACAGGTGGCATCTTACGAATTTACATGGACAAAATTAGGATACACATTTTTTTCAAGAAAAAATTTGCTTGATGCATGCAACTCATTGGCTGTCGTGCCGATAAGTTCTCCCATTATTCATTTTTGATGGTTGATTGTTGTAGATAGCGTCATATTGCTTAGTCAGCTAGCGATTTTTTTTCACTTGCAAATTCAATATAATCCGCTTGAACTCATTTGCTGTTTCTATTTTGAGATGATTTTGCTTAGGAATATTTGGTCGAGAATGTTTGAGTAATCAATATTTCACCATCCAATTTCTTTATCAACTGATAAAATGCTCGATTCATTTTTGGGGCATCAAAGGTTAGCTAGAATTCTATCTGCTGAAATTATATTTCGTACCATCTAAGTGGCTTTATTGTGCTTCCGTGGAAGCGTTGGTTTGCTTTCAGTTTGCCAAAAAATATTTGAGATTGTATAATTTATTTTTTGCTCGTGGTTCTACTGTTTATGTTTGTCATTGGATAGAATAGATGGTATCAATTTTATTATGTACATACCAGAAAAAAACTAATTTTTTCTTCATTGATTAAGGAGTGTTCAAGATTAAGTAAATAATTGGTTCTGTTTGCTGTTCGCCTTTCGACCAAACTGAGAGATTGTGTTTTTTATTTGTATGCCATGCTATTGCATCACAAAAATAACAAAGACGAAACTCGTTCTGAAATTTGATTTTCAGACAATTTTGATATTGAGTCGATTTACATTCTAGCCAGGTAAGCGCGATGGCGCCTTACCATCGTTGCGATTCAATAGCGCGCCACAATCATCATTACTTGTCTGACATTCACAAGCACGCAATTTGTGAACGATAACAAATCAATATTCTGTGTATCTTCGGTAATATCGTAGGTTGTCAACCGGTTTTTTTCTCTTTTTTTGACAAATTGTTTTTTCCTTCATTCAACGCGTACACATGGAATACACGAAATCAATTTTTACGGTATTATAATAAAAAAATATGTGTTCCATTGAGGCATTGGACCATCTGCGAAGGATTATAATAATTTTGGAGAATTTTAAGATGTTTTTATAGGCTTTACTTCTTGTTTGAGGTGTAAAATGATTTAATTAAATTCCAATAAACTTTCTACATTTCAATTCAGAGGCCTTTTAACAGCGCACCGTTTTTTTTTTACTTTTCCGCACACAACATTGTGTGTGGTTAAGGTATTGCGATCGGTCCAAAAAATTCAAGACCTTTTGAACCTAGAAAAAACGATTGTAACCATTCACGGAGCAATTTTTTGTCCGTGTGTGGTACGTTGTCCGTTGTCCGTTGTCCGTTGTACGTTAAACGTCGCGGCATGAAATTAAAGCATCAAACGAGTCGGTCAAATTTTGATATGATCAATGATGTGAAAATAGGTGATGAAAAACTTGAATTATGTAAGTCAATAAAGAACCTTGGTGTTATTTTTGACGAAAATTTTAATTTTCAAGAACATGACAAGTGTAAGCTGCAAAAAGTGTATGGTGTCTTGAACCGTATACGCCATACCAAGCATTTTATACCCAATTACGTAAAACGTGATATAGCTGTAGCTTTGATTGACCCCATAATGGATTATGGCAGTGTAGTAACATACGGTTGGGGTGCACATAACACTCAAAATCAGGTTCACCGTGATCTTGTTGCTGATAACGACAAGATTCGATACATTTACGGATTAAAACGTAATGATCATGTTACTGAATATCGTGAGCGTTTGAATGGATTGACCACTGAGAGCAGAGTTGATATTCAAGTAGTTGTCAAATCGTTCCCCTGAGTATCTGAATCACATGTTTGTTCGGAACGGTGATTTGTCGCGTTATCCAGATAACCTCCGTGTACATTTTTATCCACGTACTACATTTGACACGCGCGCCTTTAGTTTATCAGCGATTAATTTTTGGAATAGCATACCGGTAGATATTCGAAATTCTAAGTCCATTGTTGCGTTTAAAAATAACCTAAAGCATCTGTTACGTACCACACAGTAAATAATTCAAAATATAAACCCGCGATTTTTCGGAACATTGTTACGCAATTTCTTTTCCAATTAGTTTTAAGTTATTTCTAGTTTTTCATTTTTATTTGTCATTTTTTTTATGATGTTAAAATTTAACTGCAAAAATATTGACTGTATTTCCCCTAGTTCTCCTGAGCTTGGCCGGTTTTTCCATGGTTTTCCGGACCAAATTTTGGTATTAAAGCTTCTCTTTTATACCATCCCATCCCTGACTGTATTCTCTTTGCAAAAGACGCACCATGGGCGGAATTTATGCCGTATTGGGTCTTAGACCAGCATGTTTTCAGCTTGCTGCGAACACGTATTGGCATAAATGTAGGCTCCGTAATAAATAAATAAATAAATAAATAAGTACGTTGTACGTTCTCCGTTGTACGCAAAAATTTGTTAACACGATAACTCAAAAAATTTATATTCAAATTGATCAAAATTTTACACACACATTGGTCTTTATTAGGAATAGAAACCTATTAATTTTCAGCCCAATCGGATAATTTATTCGGATAGCTCTAGTGGAGTCGAATGGAAAAATGGGCTGTTCAATATAATTAAGAAAAATTTGTATGGGGACTATGTCTAATTCGCATTGAATCATTATGAAACTTTCAGAATATTATTTTTAATAAAAAAAATGAGTCATGCAAATTTCAAGTCATTCCGGTGAGATTTAGGACTACCTCCCCTGCAAAATTTTCGATTTTCGGGGTCTTTTCGAGGTCAAAACTGAAAATGTGTATGGCGAATATCTTAAGTTCACATTGTATCCTATTGAAACTTTCAGGATATTACATTTTTATGAAAAAAATGGATCATCCAAAATTTCAAGTCATTCCGATTAGATTAAAGACTACCTCCCTCACAAAATTTTCAATTTTCGGGGCAAAATTAGAATTTTGTCATTAAATTGGATGAAGTATTTGTGATTTTCTAATCTGTGTTTTTTCATCAATTTGAATGTTCATTACAAGCGGTCTTTGCTTGTATGGAATTGGAGAGCTATTCGAGAGTATGCCAATTGACCGCGCCATCTTATTTTACATAGGTGAACTCAATTTAGATCCATTATTGTAATACGAACAAAATTTGTATTGACACAAATAATAAAAACAAATGAGTCATTGAATCGATTGAAATATCACATCAATACTACTGCCCAATAGATGGCGCTGGAGAATAGATATGATTAAAATGTCGCAAATAGCACGGTCCCCTTGGCTCATTGACTTTTTAACGAATGTTATACATAACATAAATGTGGAATCATATTATTCGTTGGCATGAATTGAAAGTTCACATCAGAGTGAACTAATTCGTAATTTTTATTACCGATTCAAAAATATAGAACGTTGAAGTAAAAATTAGGAACTGAGATGTTAATTCGTTGTTTTATTAAAATTTAAATTTGAATCAAATGATGTGTAATGACTTGAAATTCGATCTCATTGTAATAACTTGAAATTTTCTGTGATTTATTCTCAAAGTTGCATGATGATTCGATAAGAAATAAACATAAATCCAATACAAATGAGTAGCAATTAATGAAAAATGCGTAAGCCCGAACAATTTCGGGAAATGTGCGGAAAAGTTAGTTTTACGTACGTAAGACCATTTATTTTTTTTGTAACTTCTTCAGTGCGCAATGGTTTAAAATATCATTTATGGGGAGATTTAACAACCGAATGAATGCCGTCGTCTGGTTGAATTTCATTGGATCATAAGAAAAATGTTGAAATCAAATCTTTGTTCAAAAAATAAATAAATTATGAGCTGATATTTTTGAAAAATTATACAACAATAAATCTTGTTTGGATGAATAGGAAATAGGGTCAATCAATCGATCAAGATCAACAAATTAGTTCGAAAACATTGATATTATCGAGTTGATAGTTCGCTACTGAATTGGGTTTTCAATCAAAGAAATTCACATCAATTTTGTCAAATTTGGTTGAGTTTGCTCGGATTCATTGGATTTGATTCTTTTTGATGAGGTGGAATAATGGATGTCGGATGGTTTCAATAAAGTGTCGTCCATCAAATTAAACAATGGAAATAATGGAAATTGCAGGTATTATGACGATCTTCCATGCATCGCGCGAGAAAAAACTTTCCCGTTGAATGAGACTCATTTTCAATAGAAATACTGAGACAATTATCTGCCTGAGATTAATATATGTAATATGAAACCGTTTCCGTAAGAGTTTATTATATTTTTTTTTTTTGCGTAGGATGAATTTAAAATTGGCTTTTATGGCAAATCATGTTGCGTTTTAAAACTTAACAATTTTTTTATGCGTTTTATATACTCTATTTTCTCAGGCACACAATTGAAACTACATCAAAAGACGAATTATTTTAAGATTTGCTCATCGACTTTGTACGAATCAGAGCTGTCGAAATATACAATTCATTACATTGTTCAGTCAATGCAAATAAATTAATAAAAATTGTTGTGGTTTTTATTTCAATTTCCATTACTTTTTAAATTGAAATTGAAATGAAGTCCAAACAATTGCAGTAATTGTAATTGTAAATGAATAGTTGAAAACCATTGCGAAATATCGCAGCGCGTGCCATCTTAAATGCATTTGCTGAATTTAATTTCAATGAGTTCGATTTAAAAAATATATTTTGTTTACTGTCACCTGTAGATGGCGCAAGTTCAATATAATTAAAATTCTCAAATTCTAATTTCGATTGCAGCGGTGAAATACTATACAATCTTTTAATTACAATTAATACTATTACGTATTTGTGATGGTTAATTAAAGGCACCATTACTTTTTGACAGTAATTTTAAATGAAAAAATTGTATTGAATTGTGGAACATAATGATCAATGTACAGTTCTCGCACGAATACTGATTAAAACATGATGTTTCACAGGTGAACATAGTTATAAACATTTCTAGTTAAGAAACATTCAGTTGATTATGGTTTCAATGTACGCGTGAGCCACGATCAATAGCGTCTCTGACATTAATTGGTTTTACAATCACAGTTGCTAACTAACTTTGATTTGATTTATGTGACTAAAATTTGAATCATTCCACCAATGTGTTCTCGCAAGGGTAACCAATTATGTGAAACAATCGCTGACGCAAAAAATTAATCGAATTGAGATATATTAGACTTTTTACCGACAATCACCAATCATTTTTCATCACATGTTTCTATTATTCTATATTCTCTGGTCGTTTTCGTTGTGAATTTTCGGTGTTGCCTGAAATGCTTTTCGTTCTCAAGCGAATATCTTCGCTATAAATATGAATTATGTACGCAAATGTGTCGGATTAATTTGCTTGGAACCCAACACTCATATCGTGTGTTCTTGTTTGAAAAACACCAAGGTAATCTCGCAGATTCAAAGTCAAGAATGTAATTTGGTTACCCACAGTAAAGATATGCATATTTGATGATGAAAATATGATTGATGAAGTGTAAACACCCAAAGTCTCATCTTGAAATATCTGAAAAAAAACTGGCGTTGGATTTTCAACGCTTTCCTTGATTATGAAATTTATTTGCTCAAGAGTAAATGCTCTCTCTGTATCTCTCTCATTTAATTCAATTAACAGAAACCATACGTTCATTTCGAAAATGAAATCGGTCAAACACACACGCGCGCATATCCCGACCATTGCGAGCAGTGTAATTATTTTGCCATTTATTTGCTTTCTTTCTTCTAACAATTGACTTATGCACAGCCATAGCCACACATAAAGCGAGTGCTAATGTGTAAAGTCCATTGATTTGGAACTGACTAATGATGCATAACTAGGGGCTTTTTTCAATGTACATCAGCGATTTAAGCAAAACATTTGCCGCAGATTTCATAAGGATGAATAATTTTTTTTTGCTTATGCTAAGAAGCAGTACATGTGATGGCCTTCAGAATGCACTGTTCATTCAAAGCCACTTCAAAAGTGTGGAAAATCAATCAGAACCCATAAATAGCAAGAAAAAACAACAAACTTAAGTGAGCGTACAGTACGGGAATACAGAATATTTAGTAGCAAGCAGCAGCAAGCTGTAAAAGTATAAAAAAATATCAAAGAATAACAAAACACGTAAAAATTTTCATTGGCGATGCATTGATAACAAGGCACTCCAAAAATGAGGCGAACGCAGATTAATGTTTTATCTTCTAATTGTGAATTCAAAGATTTTGTCGGGATCTTGCTGCGCTAAAGCGATTGCATATTCAGATATTTCCAGTCGATTAGCATCCAAAAAATGTCCATCTTTTTAAAGCATTTTCATTGTAATTGCAGAGTTTATCGATTCAAAAATATTTAAGACCTTTTTTCGTTTTAAGTTTAAAGTAATTATTTGTTAAAAAAATACCGTGTAAGTTTTACATGAATGGTTTTGAAATGACAGTTGAAAATAGAGCTTTGAAACAATTTTTCATTCGCACTTTCAAACGGAAGCTGAATATTTTTCAAAAACCGCGAAAAGAAACGAAGCCCCCTGGCTGCATAGAAAAGCGAACCAAAGGCGCAAAGTGGAAAAAGAATTTTAATTATTTGGAGGTCAATTGGTAATGTGATTCTATTCGATTTCAATGTGAAATATATCGTTGGATTAGATTTGGTTGGTTGTGCGTTTTATTCATAAATAAAGCGATTCAAGTTGCTGCTGTTGATCAACACACGATCGCCTCGCACATAGTACGTGCGATAGTGCCTAATCGGTTTTATGTAAAGGAGTGTCATATTCGAATTCAAATGAATTTTTCGCGCGATTCGTTGAGTTTCATCCGAGACTCACAAATTGGATTCGAAATTGTTGAATGAACGATTTTATATTGGAGTGTCACTCACATATTGCAGCTCATGAAAATGTATTATTATGTTTGCGAGGCGGTTGTATTTTTGTTAATTTATAACTGAAATGAGGCGCTCAAATTTTTTTTCAATTGGGACGGCTTTGAATCGCGGGTGCAATCAAATATATTTGTAAAGAACGTCTGCTTAATCACGCGACAGAGCAAGTCAACGGTAACAATTAAACTTTATCGTCCGAACATATACACAGAGCATATATATTAAGCGCACATTAAGCGCTAAGGTTATTGTCGTTACTTGACACCATAAATCAGCATTCCATTTGCCCTGGTACCGAATCGCACACAATAGTTTTTCAAACGCTTGTTTGCCTCTGCTTCTATTGTTGTCGTAAAAGGGAACACGCTCTCTCTTTCTCTATCCCTCTCTCTCTCTCTCTCTCTCCTTTTCTCCGGGCTTGTGTTCAACATCAATGGATTTTGCTTTGGTGTAACGTAGCTTCTGTATTTTGAGCGA
This sequence comes from Obolodiplosis robiniae, assembly GCA_028476595.1. Lineage (NCBI taxonomy): Eukaryota > Metazoa > Arthropoda > Insecta > Diptera > Cecidomyiidae > Obolodiplosis > Obolodiplosis robiniae. The sequence goes on from CM052015.1 coordinate 42,101,916, forward strand.
CAACCATTCAGACTATTGCATAGAAACAACGAACAGCGTATTTTTTTCGAATAAAGCTTGACGAGCAATCTTTTTGAAAGCCAGTGCTCATTTGGTGCCCAGAGTTTTCTCTCTCTCTCTTACACCACTTTCTGCGATAGATTCAACGCAACAACAGAAATCAACATAAACCGTTGTTTGACTCTCGGTCGCTTCGAATATAGCGCAAGCGGTACACATACACATGAACATGATAGAAAGCATGCGGCGAGAACGTTTAGAATAGAGTGTCCCAGATGATTTCGCCACCGAACAGATGATTTTAGCGAAAGAGAGCAAATGATGATTTATAGCATCATGAGCAAAAATGTGCGACTCTGAGTGTCAAAGGCTCGAGATAGATGCGAACCGATTGACCGCATATACAATGTTCGACGTGAACGACAACGATTGAATGTAGTTCATATTGTGCGGTTCATCATTGGCAATTTACAAGTGCGACACAAGCTGTGATTCGCAAAGAAAATATCAAATTGATCAAATTTCCTTCCCTTTTTTATCTTTCCCTTTCTTTCTCAATATTTCTTTCTGTCTTCTTCAATTTTTCTACTATTCTTTTTTTTTCATTTTGTTCATGATTTTTTATAAGGTTAAGGAAACGACCTGAACAGAAGTTGCTAATGAAATTTGTAAAAAAAAATTGGAAGAGAGTAAAACCGAAACGTGGATTATGGAAGAGGCACACTTGCGATGTAATGAATAATAAAACACACATTAATGTTGTAGGTACGCGCCAATTGGTTGAGTTGGGGGACAAATGTGTCGTGAATGAAATGAAACTTTGTAATAAACTGCAATGAGCGAAAGAGAAATGACAGTCAGAGATATGCGTGATGATCATATTCATTTATTTTTCAGTTGGGCTCTGGTGTTCAATTGCTTAATAAAGCGCGAGTTGTTGTAATAAGACTCAAGAGGATGACTTGTTTTTAAAGCGATTCACCCAATTACAACGACTGGAATGTAATGAGAATGATCAATTACTTCACATTTCATGGACATTTTGGGCACATTCCATTTAACTAATGGTGCGTTCAATGAGACGCTCCATTGGATATTCAATTTCATTTTTGCTGTCGGCATCCATATTTTTTTCATTATCATAAGTAAGCGGATATTCTGGAACAACCATTTCGTGAACAGCACTTTGAATTAAAAGGCCTAAAAATCAATACAGAAACATTTTTATCCAAATTTATCATATCATAATTCGCATTTCCCGTTTTATTGATTAAGAGAAACGTCACACTTCATTCTGCTGAAATTAACATCGTGTGTGTTTGTGTGTGTATGTTTAATTAATACATAAAATGGGCTTGGTCGAACGATAAAAATCATGACCGAATATTATACGAGATGATAGATTGTTTATACATCAAAGTAGTATGTGCAAAATTTCATTTAGTTTTGTGTGAATTACAATCGTTAAGTGTTGATTTTATTGATGGCAAACGTCAATGTGATGACTGCACTGGGTGATTGAGCAGGTGACCTTCGTATTTGTATGAAAAGACGATTTGTTTTGAATGGATTTCATCGGCCAACCGATTTGACCGAACTGATTAGAAATACACATGCCATTTTCATTAAAAAATTGGCCATTTATTCAGTTTGTTTTGGGCAAAAACACATGAAGAACCGTCCACATTTCTCTTAATGACAACTTGCTTGAATTTTTACTTAAACACCAACCAAAAGTATTGCAGCTGCAACTAGTAATCAATAAATTGATTTTTCAATTGACGTTTATGCAGAAAATTACCTTCGAGAAAGCATTTTTCTTGTAACTTGTTGCCTTTTCGTGACTTAGCAGATCCAACGATACGCTCGCATGCACACAAACCTACATAAAGGGAAACCAAATTCAAACTTGCACTCGTAAATTTCACTCGCGCAAAAACGCGTTAAGATCGCAGGCACCGCGCGTGTGTAATTTTTTATTTTGCAAAATCTCACAAATTTGGGAGCAACCGAAAGCGACGGCCGAAAGAAACACAACATTTATCTCTGTTTCCGGTGGTTTTTTATAATCGTCTGTCAAAATTGACATGCAAAACAACAATCACAATATGTCCTCGGCAATTCACATAGGCCAAGCGCCTCCACAACGTCTTATTTACCAAAACTGTTTTTATTTTGTACGTTCGTTCGTTGATTTTCACCAGATTTAAGCAGTACACCCTGGTCAACGTATGAATTTATGAATTTGAAACCGCGTGTGTATAATCGCTTCATCGATTTTGAATTTTTGAATATTGAACATTTCACTGTTTGTTGCCCAATAAATGAAAATCTATGCTTTCTTTAAACATGTGATACAAATTTTCCTGTAAAACAAACAAAATCGATTACAATTGCTGTCTTGTTTGATTGACCGATTTTGGTAATGCGACGGACAAAACACAATCCAAAATCGAATGGTCGCAGGGAATCAGCGTTTAACTCAATTCCCCCGAAGTAACAACGAAAAAACCAAAACCAGGCAGTCACACAAAGCGACGACTGACAGTGATGAAGGCTGCGATTTTGTGCCAATGAAGCCAGAAAAAAAATTGTGTATTTTGAAAAATGTCATCGAAGACAGAGAGGGACAACGTTAGACACTTCACACAATTCGTAGTTTTTTCTTCTTCGATCGCGAGTATGTGTGCGTCGATGTGAAGGGAGCAACGAAGAATAAGCAAATGTGTGATGTTTAATTGACATGTATTTGCGGCCAATCACAGCGCCAGGCAGAGTGCTGTCATCGTTAAAGTATTCCATATGTGTGGCACATCCACACAAAATCCAAGATTTCAATGTATTCTCTTCACCGGAGACATCGTGTGTGTGCGTTTGCGTGCGTGTGTGGAATCTATGATTTTGAGGCCTTTTCACACAATTTGTGTTCACTTTTACGTTCTTTATTCGAATTATGATGCATTTTTCGGATAATGCAAAAATAAAATCAATCAAATTTCATGTAGCTATTCAAAAAGAAAATTAACAAGAGATTTTTCAAATTATTTTGTGAATTAATGTTTATTTCGCATTGAGCACATTCAATGTATTCCCAAATTTTCAATAGATGGCACTGCTTTGGTTCGGCCTATCACACATACAGACTGTTGCTTTGAATGTAGTGAGAGGTGTGGAAATTGTGGAAAACGAATTATACATTGTGCAAGCTGAAGCATCTGTTGCATTGGTGTTCATTTGAAAATCGTAAGCGGTCGCTTGACATGCAGTACAAAATGTTCGTTAAACTTCATTAATCAAACCGAACCGAAAGAAAAAATGCCATTTACGCAAATATTCCGTGAATAAATTGTTTTTAATTTGGATTTCGTTTAAAAAACAGCAAACAAATTCAATAAAATAAGTTAATTTTGAAAATTATCCATAAAAATTTAGTTAGACGAGAAAAAAAAACATTTGAAGTGTGTTTGTAGCGTTAGCATAATAATAGAAAGGAAGTATCGACAGGTGTTCAACTATTGTGTTGAGAAATTTTTATTTTCGGTGTTCAGTTTCTTGTGCCGCTTTTCTTTCGTGTAGAACCAAAACCAAAGGGAATTTTAAAAAAATGAGCGTTCAACAGACAAATACCACATTTGAGCTCCGAATTACACCGAATAAACGTAAAAGAGACGATTTGAAAGAACGAAAACTTAACCACGGCAGCAATAAAGAAAATAATTTTGCTTACAATAATTTTATGGAAGTGAAGTCAATCGCGGAATTGGTTGAGCGTAAGAATTCGAACGGAGTGAATGTTTGCAATCCATTTGAAGTAGTTCGAAAGCCACCAAAGAAAAAGAATCGCAAAGAACCAAAGGATGATAGTTGCTTTGAAAATCCAGCATTGAATTTGAATGGGCCTGAAACAGTTTTGAATCCGTTTGAAGTGAAACGTGCTGCACAACTCCCAGATGCCGTTCATAATTGCTTCGAAAATACCGGACTCAATATACGAGGCGAAGAACGCCAAGTCATTAATCCATTTGAGATTGCACGGGTAACAGCAACAACAGCTGGCGACACTAGCAATGGTTAGTTTGATATTATGTGTAAAGCTATTTGTCTAGTTTCATGCAGCAATGAATCCGCTCGGTAGATGATTTTAGATGTTTTGACTAAGTTTTTCTTAAGCTTTTGAATAAAAATTCGAATTGAATCCGGAGATCTACTCAATTTGATCTGAATTTTCAAAGGAAATTTAAAGGATTCAATGTAGTTTTTTCGATTCAGGAATCAAATATGAATTTTGGAGTGTAATTTAAAAAAGATCACATCAATTGTTTTATTGCGATGGATAATATGAAAAATTTATAAGACAAAATCTAAGTTAATTTCAAAGCTTTTCCACCCACACAAATCATTTTTTGCTGAAAATTTTCAATTTTCACTTTTTTAAAATTATTTTTTTTAAATTAATCATCACATTTTTCTTGCTTGTTTTTCAGGCATTGAAAATCCCGGATTGGACGTGCCTCAAGTGCCATTGGCGATAAGCGTGCCATTCACGCCTACTCTCGGATGTCGAATCGACTTCAAAAAAATTCCGATAGAAAATTTGACGCCAAGTTCGTTGATGAATCGTCAATTGGTGTTCTCTCCGGTCAAAATAATCAACGAATCGACGCCCAAACGTTCAAATCTCTCGATAATCAGTGAAGAAGCGGTTGATATAAGCAAAGAATTGGAATGTTATCAGCTCGAATTGGAGAATAGCATGAATGAAGCGAAAGTAACAAATAAGCGGGGCAACAAAAATCTAATAGATATGAAGCGAAAAAGTACATTTGCAAAGCGTTTGAGTGCTGCTGCCGATGATCCTGAAATCAAAGCCGAGCTGATTGAAGAAATTCCCGAGTCAGCTCCCGTGAAAATAGATGAGCATTCATGCCATGATTCATGTAGTGGACAACACGACTGTCCAAAATCATCAACGCCAAAAACGCCCAACGAAAATTGTATCGCAAAATATTCATTAGATAAATCGATCAGTATGAATGAAAATCCCGATGTTGTTTACGAAGAAGTAAATGAATCGAATCTAAATGATCAGTCCAAAGAAAATAAGCAAAATGATGAACATTTGGAAAGTATTCGCACCGATGATGATGCCGAGCTGTTCAAGAATCCGGCGCCATTTGTGCGCGCATATCGTCGTGAGTTTAGAAAAAGACCCGTAACAGCAATTAATGAGGTGGAAAGCGCTGATCCAGAGAAGGAATTGAAAAATGATGATAAACAACGGGAAAGCAATGAAGTTTTAAGCGGCATTCGAAGCTCAATTCGAAAAAGTATACGCAAATTGATTCATCCAAATTCAAGCAATAAAAGTAAAAATTACGAAGAGACGACACCAATCAAAGAACCTATTTCAAATTCATCGAGTAACATCCTCACGACAATCAGACATAGTTTGCGGCGAAAACAGCCAAGGCAGCCGTTGGCCACATCAACACCACGGCAGTCATTGAATGATGTTTCCATTATTGATACAGCTGAACCCAGAGCTATTTACAAAGATGCAGTTTTTTCGGCTCGAAATAACCAAATCGATGAGGATGGCATGCTTCGGCCCAGAGCCAATCTACGCAATAGCCTGCGTCGATCGAAATTTGCCGTTAAAAATGTTTTCAAGAAAACTACCGAAGATTATGAATTTAAGAAATAAGCTGTTTTTTCAATAAACGAAAGAAGACTAACGAGATTAATAGGAGACATTTACCCTTTCTTGTTGATACGATCTGTATGGGCTTTTGAGCTATTATCGCACTTTCTGCATGCATCTACTTATAATTTTTGGCTGCTAAAATTTCATATTATATCACCATTTCATGCACAATCTTTAGTGCTAAGCATTTTACATTTTTTGTTTATTTATTCACATATTAAAATTAAGCTTTAAATGAAGTTCATCGACCAAAGCATTTTTTTCGTCACACATTTTTCTACCATATCGACCTAAATGATAGATCAAGAATAGCATTATCACTTTCCCTTTTCTTATATTTATTCTTTACAAATGATCATAAATAAATCTGTTAAGAAAACCAACTGTGAGTGTCTTTTTTGTTGTCTTTTATTTCGTTCAGCTCTTTTTCGTTATCTTTTGTTTCGCTTTCCTCTGTTTTGCCACTTTCCGGTCTCGTCCGTTATATTTTGTCGTCATCACTCATCTCTCTTTCTTGTTCTTTTCAGGACAAACAATATGAGCTATTTCGCTTTCAAAGAATATTTGACCAAGTCTTCATAATATCGAAATAATTTATGGAATAAATTGAGAAAGAAATTGGCAACTGATTTGATAATTTGCGTGAGATTCCAATTTATTCTTTCTGTCGCCATAAAAATTTAGAATTTGAATACGTCTTGCCAGAAAATTCCGCATTACAACATCGAAATATAGCCACTTAAAAATCGTTTCGAGTATGTCATTTAAAGAAATTGAATGAAAAATGTCGAGAATGTCATGGGACCCGGTTGAAATATGCCAACCCCAATTGTATTAATGCGATCAACATGAATTTACATTCCAGACTTAATGAACATTCCAAACTGCAACTTTCAGTGAATTGTTAATAATTATATAGATTTTGCAGATAAGATTGCTTGGCTTGGCCTAAACAGTAAACACACAACTGAATTGGTCCTTTTAGAAATCTTCCGTTGGTTTTTTTTTGTGCTGGTAATGTTCTCATAAGATCGTTACATTTGGAGTGATTCCAAATATTGTGAATAGACTAAGAATTTTACAAGAAAACCATTTGCTGCGGAACGAATAGTTGTCTCGCAATGATTTTAATGTGAGCAGATTCAATATTTTTAGAGGTTCTTTATAAACAAAGCGAAATATTTTCATGAAATAATTGACATAATACGACGTAGGTGCCGTAAATTTCAACTTATAAGAGGTGATGTATTTGAATTCAAGTTAAAATGTAGACAAATTTCAACCCTCACAAAATGTTATTCTTACTATTCATTTGGTCACGCCTTCAATGCATGAACTGAAGTGATCGTTTTGCCATGAATGAAAAATAAAGTAATGGAATCTAATGACAAAATTGAAGGCATTTAATGTAAAATAGTTTTCAACTTCACATTGACAATGTAAGAAGAACTTCTGATGATGATTCAATTTAACTTATTTATGCGTTTTCATGCAAGTCTTTCACTCCGTGTAAATGCAATGTAAATACTCCGAATGATAATTATATTATTTTATATTCAGATATTGATGATTTGCAGTAGGAGAATGCTATAAAATGTTTGTTTTGCTGTACATTTGTCATTTATTTCACATCCGTCCCGTGAACGACCGAAAAAAGAAACATTCAAAATATGAGGGAATGCTGGGTAAGGTACTAATTTAGGTAAAAAAACTGCGCTAGCACTTCCGCTGCTACTATGTTGAATGCATCTCCTTAAATTCTTGCTTGAAGTTCATATTGAGTAGAAATTACATGTTGAAATCGGACGCACAACCTCCCTAAAAATTCCGTTTGTTGAGCAAGCAGAAATATGCATTTCAATCATTTCAATTTTCGATCCCGCAGCTTCAAAATCTCTCATACATCAACAAACCATCATTTATTGGATACCCTCTTTTTGCCGCGTTCATTTTTCAAACGATGTAAGTGATATAAGTGATGAAGGAATTTTGGTTACGATTCGATATTCATGCATTCAAATCAACTCAAATTAACCGATATTCAAATTCTGATCTGTGGAACACGATTAAAGACAACCTATTGAAAAACATTAAATTAAATAACCAACATTAATACCTTCCATTCCAAGTTCTTTAGATAGTTGAAAGATCTATCCGAAATGGTTCAATTATGCTCATTACATTTTCTCACGATTCAAATTGAATCCCATTTCTTTGTTTTTTTTTCTTCGAAATTTTCAAGAATTTTGAAATAATCCAAACTTTTGAGCGATACAATGGAAAATTCAATGAAAAAAAACTGGAGTTTTGATCTTTTTATTCGAAGGATAAATCGAATAGAGAGATCAAAACTGTGCGTATGTTTCAGGCTCCGAACATTTCGGTCAGATCATAAGATACCAGTCTTGAGAATACATGCTGGATAATTGTCGTTCAAAGAGTATGCTGGGTTACGCCAGACGATAGTCTTGGACTATAGTTGTTATTTTTTGGTTCGTTTTGTTCGATGTTCATCATCATCACTTGATGCGTAAGTGCGTAAATGAGAACGATATATTCACTGGCCTATGTGTGGCCTGTGCATATAATTAAGCGTAAGCTAGCTTACGAACGATTATAGACAACGATTTGCCAAGGCTGTAAGATACATACTCGCTACGGTGAAATCAATGTATCAACTAGAAAATAAACTCCTCTTTTGTTTTGAAATATAAAACACGAAAAACAATTGCGTGGATAAGATATTTATTGAAATTATTCAATGAACCGAAACTCTTTCGAAGACACTCACAACATTCACTGTAGCGAGTATTTTTATTGAATAGAGTTTATTAAATATTTTTAAAAAAGTTCAAACATTTTGCCCTGGAAATATACAGTAATTAAGAGAAGAGCATAGGCATGAATTTTTCAGTACTTCAAAGCGTCTCTTATGAAACAACAACAACAACGACAATTATTTATAGACCATTATTGCCATTTAGCGTCTGGGTTGTTTTTCGAAACAATTTGCCTCATACACCCCTAAAAATACCTCTCCACGAACCTCGACCGAAAGCCAAGTTTTGAATTTCATCATACCATTCATATCCCCTCGCATTCAAATCATATTTAACCGAATCTAAATAACGTCTACGTGATCTACCCCTACCTCTCGGCCCATCAGCTTCGGTGAACAGAATCCGTTTCGGCAATCGTTCATCTCCCATGCGTTTAACATGGCCAAACCATCTCAGTCTGGATTTTCTGGCTTCCTTTCCCTCGGAATCAACGTTTGAATCCCACCGAATCGGTTTAGTAGTTAAAATGTATTCGTCAACGAACTCGTTGAAAAGTGGCAGCGAACTGTGTGTAGCATAGACGTAGCTCACTAACGCATTCACATAACTATATTCATCGTCATATTCATTGAATATTATCATGAATATCTGCCAACACTGGGTTAGAATGAAAGTGAGACTTAAAAAAAAAATGCACAGAAGTGAAACATGAATCCATAAAAGTCCTTATCACTTCTGTGATTCATTCAATACACATCTTTGATTGATAGACACAACCAAACTCTTCGCCATATCAATAATTTTTAGAACTTTTATGCTTATGCTGATTTTTTTTCATTTTGAAATCTATTGAACAAATCAGAGCAGAGATGCAAATGTGTACGGCTTTAGTTACAACATTTTCCATGTCAAGAAATAATCCATTTGTGAATCCCCTCTGAACAGCTTCACGTCAAACACATTATCTTCATTCTATTTCTCTGGAAATAATTACGGCGAAGATGCAGAGATTCTCTGATATTTATCGCGTCAACAAAAGTGAACTATTTACAATATTTACAATACGGAAGGATTTAATGTGGTGAACGCGAACAAGCAATACGGACAAATATAAATCAATTATGCCAATCATAATAATCATAAACATAAATAACACTTGATATGCGAACGACGCATAAATAAATGTAAAAGTAAACATAGCAAATTCGAAAAAAGCGAAGCACTAAGAGAAATTCTTGTTGACAAGTTGTATTTCGTGCATATTGTATGAAATTTACTGAATAACGACACACTTAAATAAGTGATTATTCTGCTGAGCCTATATAAAAGAAAGAACCTAATATAGAAACGAAGGAGACAAATATATAACAACATGAAAAATTCTCGTGAAATCTTGAGGCAGATACATAGATGCTGCATGAAATGCTATGAATTTCTCAAGTTTTGTGAAAAAGGGCCCAGAAAACGGATATTAGAACAATTGAAACCGCATACACTTAATGTATACATTTTTCCTGTAAAATAAGCGAAGAAAATGCAAAGTAACTCGTTTGGTTTTCATTCTTGATGTTTGTTCATTAAGCTTATTCTCTTAACAATTTTTCATTAGTCTCTTCGTTTCGATGCACATACGGGCCGTAAAAAATCTTCGCTACGGCTTGAATGACATCGTGAACTCGTCGTATATATTTCGCAGTACGATCGTACTATGAAGCATATACGACGCGTGCAGAGTGTCTTACAAGCCGTAGCGAACATTGTCTACGGCCAGTGTGTGCCGTACAACGAAACGAAGAAGTGTCTCTCGCATTGAATTTTTTCGTTAGCATATTCTTCGTTTATTTGATATAGAATGATTTTCTTCCAAGGATGCCAATTCATCTTTTCAGTACAACTAATCAATAATAAAAAGAATAAAGTTTTTTTTTCTCAATTCATTTTAAATGTAAATGATAAATATATTTTTCAGATTGGTTTTATTTCAGAGCCTGTATCTCATTTTACAGGACGTGTCCAGAAATATTGTTTCATGAATTTTGATATTCCAATTTGCATTTTCAAATCGGAATAATAAAAGAAATTTCTTTATAATCATTTCATCTCCGAATCTCTTATGATTTCAATTTCTGATAAATGTTTTAGAGATTAACAAAGACAGGGAATAAAACAAGATAACTATTCAGTAAACCCTTTATTAGCTTTATCTAAATATGTTGCTAATTTGTTAACGCTGTGAATGTTGCTAGAAGCTCGAAAAATTTATTGCATGTAAATGTTCAGTAATAATTCGAACTCAATTTCCATCGGAATGCTGGCTCTGAAATGTAGTTTGAAAGCATTATCACAGCTTACGTCAGAAATAATTCAAAAGAACACATTTGAAAGTTGCAAGCCAATTATCAATGATAGAAATGAGCCATTTCTATTATTAATAATTTTTTTGCGACTTTTTCATAAAGTATTCCGAGTTCTGTTTTTCTTTTGATTTTGTTTCTTGTCAATATTTACTCACAATTTGTTGGTTTATCCATTGAAGATGTGCGGTGACTTTTGTATGTATCATGTGAGCTGTATGCGCTTCCCCACCGGATTTATCTTTCCCATGTCCTATGTACATGCCGACCAATACATCTTTGCCAGACGATGTGCGATGAACAACTGGACCTATAACACAATTTTGTTCATTTATTGGAAATAATATTTCAATTGAATTATTTTCATTCAACCTCCTAAGTCTAGCGTTGTCTTGTGTGGCCATTGTTTTATCATTTTTTTCGCATGGTGTGGATGTGCTGATATGGCCTCTGTGCAAAACTGATCTGGTTCTACACTGCAGGCAGTTGCTTGCATTCGAATCAATCGAAGCCTTTTATGAAGTTTGCCTGACTCAGTCATTCCAAAACTAGTCATATTGAGTGGAATTAGATTGGTTGTTGAGTAGAGTTCATCGTCAGTAGCCAAGTCTATCGCTTCGACCAATTTGCCATCAGTTATCATCTTTCCATTGGTTATAAGCATGCCAATATCATTCCCAGAGTTTTTTGGATCACGATACACAGGCTGGACGACTTTGTAAACGCTGAACATCGTTCCAATCATATATTTTATTCCAATCATATTTCCAAAAACTTGATTCGAACCAACTATAACTTTATAAATATCAGCGTCACCTTCATATTTGGAATGATTCTTGGAAGCGTAGAAGCAGTGTGCAACAGTCATTACGATATTTGGACTGACTACGGCTCCACTGCAAGCAATATTACTATACTTAAGTATAGCAGCATGAGGTCTGATTCTATGTTGTGGAATCTCTGCGTTCATCATTTGTGCACGCTTTTTTGTTTAAGGACAAAAATTTTATTGAATTGAAGTTCAAATAAAATGTTCATTTTGTTGGAGAAGAAATATTGTTGTTGAATGAAAATTGAAAAAACTACTTACAAAATTCTCAATGTGCAACAATAGAACTAAAACTACCCAAAAAATAACCATTTTTCCTGCAAAGAGCCCAAAAGTTATATGTGAGGATATTTTTTTGTATCTTGTGAACGACTGAATCGCTCCAAATAAGACTGAACTTTCAAGTGTTGTCTACCAGCTTTTATTCACCTTTGATCATTAATAATATATGTATTTTTCAATTGAATTCTGCAAAAATTTAATATCCAAAATGTATACGTAAACAATTTGAATATTCAAACGTAAGTCTCCTGAATCTTTGAAAAGGAATTTATATTAAATTCGGAAATTATTATTTTTTTGCAGAATTCTTAATATATTATTTCATCCTTCATCGGTTTTTGCTAGGTGATTTTACTATCAAATGAAAAAACACTGGCCGAGGTAAACACTCGTTCTTCAAGTTTGTTGTACTTCATGTATTTGTTTTGAAAATGCAAATTGGTCCTTATATTTTGCAACGAGAAATTTGACATTTTGGGTTTTGTCTTTGCTTGCGGAACGATTGTTTACCTCGGCAAGAGGTCTTTTTTATTTGATATCAATAGTTTTGATTTTTCGAACGCTTACATTGCGTGTTCGTTTCGTTTATTGTAAAATGTTACCGAAAACATAAAAATGGCACACATATAAGCGAAATGCGACCGTTTGCATGTTGTATTAATTGTTAATAATAAGTTGTGTTGGAGAATTATGGGTTTGTAATGTTTTTAATTAAAATTTTTCTTCGGGTGAGACACAGATGAAAAATTGTCATTTAATTTGAAATTAAAAATGTTTTATTTAAATTTGAGATGATGAGTTGCTATTAGTAAGGTTGCAAAGGTAAAAAATGAGGATTTTGCCTAATTTTGAGGGCATTTTTTCATTAAAACATCTTCCTCACGAACTACTATTTTCGTTGATACGACATATGCTGCAATTTTTTGCCTATTTTTAGGCTAATTTAAAGATAAACAAAATATTCTTGGGTCAGACAGATCGATATAATTGGCCAAATATGGCTGGTCGAAGGCATTTCTTCTGGTTTGCCCATAGCACCCATCCAAGTTGTTCAAATCACATTTTCAGAAAATCAATGGGTTTACGGGCTAAGTTTGTTTCTTATCGTATCATAATGTAACTTTGGAAATAATTCACACACAATTTCAAGACATTACGATGAGATTTATGATTTAATAAAATTATGAATTCGCCACTCGTAGAAGTTTTAGGGAGAATTACAAATAAATATACTCCGCCGTTGAATATGTTTGCTTTATTTGTGTAGTGGTTTTCTTTGTAATTGGCGATATGATGCTTTGTTTTCAGATGTTCTTCAATATCTTTACGACCTTTATGGTAAATTGATAAATCTTTGCCACATTTGACACACACACATAAAACCAATTCGCAAAAGGTTCATACAAAATACCGATTTTACGCTATACAGGGACTAATTCAAATGAACGCACTGAAATCCTATTCGGATGTGTGTAGGCACTGGTGAGTGCGTTTATTTGTATTTGTCACCATCTTGATGTAGTCACTTGCATCCGTCCGAATTTGAATACATCGATATTTTGTATGAGATTGCCGATAGCTGTATAATTTGACAATTCACCAATACATCTAAGTCATTTTACCGAATTGGTTTTATGTGTGCAATGGCAATGATCAGTCTTGTCATTTTTTGCTTTCGTAATTCATGGAAACTTTTTATCAAATCCACTGTACCGTTTACAATCACCACTCTTATAACCAGGCATTGTCTCAAATATACGTTCGGAATGACCGAATGCAATCAGGATAGAATGCATACTAATAAATATGAATTCGTTTCTAATATCGATTACTTTCGCTCATATGACTAAATTCTACGCAATGTGTCAGATCGAAATTGTTTATTAAACATTAAGAATATTTTGTATATCATTTTTCGGATGGACAAATATTATTTCTGATCCTAAGGATTGTTGTGCCAAGAAAAAATTGCATATTATTGCTGGAAATATTTAGGTATAGATTTTTTTTACTGGAAATAGCTATCAATCGAATCAATATGATGAACATTTATAAGCGGTGTCACTATTTTCTTTTTGCATGCATTAAATTAAAATTTTAAATGGAAATTGAAAAAAAAAACCTAGCGAAACCGCTTTTTTTCTTTCTCGATCCGGGTGATTGTCAGGCCGGGTCTTGCGTTCAAATCCAGAATGGAAAAGGTATTGCGATCGGTCCAGATTCAAAACGCCTGGAATAAGTTTTCTATGCGTTTTGAACCTAGAAAAAACGATTGCAACCATTCCCGGAGCACTTTTTTGTCCGTTTGTGGTACTTTGTAAGTTGTCCGTTGTACGCAACATTTTGATAGCACGATAACAGAAAAATTGATATAAAGAAAAATGTGTGTTGCGACTATATTAAGTTCACATTGTATCGAATTGAAACTTTCAGAATTTTAAGTTTTTATGAACAAAATAAGTTATGCAAAATTTTAAATCATTCCGATGAGATTTAGGACTACCTCCTCTGCAACATTTTCGATTTTTGGGGTAAAAATTCAAATCTTGTCATTAAATTGGATAAAGTATTTGTGATTTTCTAATCTGTGATTTTTTCATAAATTTGAATGCTCATTAACTTTTTAACGGAAGTTATTCATAACATAAATGCGGAATCATCTATCGTTGGTGTTTGGAATGCGAAGGCAAAGTGACTCATTCCTGATATCATGAAATGAGTGAGATCAGCAAACAGAAAAATGAGATCATTTTGCACTCTAACCATTTGTCAAACTCAAGCATAATTTGAGAAAATCGATTATTTCGTTCCTTGCGTGCCAATCGGCTACTTAACAAGTAGCTCAACCATGGAAAATCGATTGGCAAACGGTTCTCGCATTTGTCGCCTGCTACTTACTACATAGCAACATTGTAGTTTAATTACCGAACGCGCGCAACTTTGTATTCCAACCGAGACGGCTAATTCGCGCCGCTCTTGTTGTTTGGAAGAAAGTCACGTACGTCGGATAATAAAGGAAATTAGATCATACATGACATCATTGTATTGAAAACCAAGAACTTGATTTAAGAATCACTTTGAATAAAGAATTCACTTCTGTTTTAAACTCCAACGAGAGCAGACGTCTTTCTCTTAAATTTACAGCAACTTGAGAGAAATAAAGCCAAACCAAAAGTAAGTAGTTTCTCACTTGCACTACAAACAAAAGCAAGCCCTCAAACAGTTGGCATGAATTAAAAGTTCAGATCAGAGTAAACTAATTCGTAATTGATATTACCAATTCAAGACCAGCGAACGTTTGTTGAAGTTAAAATTAGAAACTGAGATGTTTATTCGTTTTTTTATAAAAATTTAAATTTAAATTATATGTTGTGTAATGACTGGAAATTTGATCTCATCGTAATGAATTGAAATTTTCTGTGATTTATTGTCAAAGTTGCATGATGATTCGATAGGAAATGAAAATTAATCCAATACAAATTCTTAGCAATCAATGACTCATTCTGGAAATGTGCGGAAACGTTAGTTTTATGAACGTAAGACCATTTATTTTTCTATGATCTACCGTTTTCGTGTCTAAGACACGACGACACGTCTTGAATTCTACATAAAATAAAGCGCATCGATGGTGCATTCACACATTTATTGAACTTGAAATTTTTTATGTCATATAATTATATAAGTGAACTTTATTTTGATAATCAAACTTCATAAATCATTGTTCGATATGTTCAATATCATGCCCCACTTTCATCGATCAGAATCCTGCATCTCATAGCTAAAAATCTGTTGTATTGGCTTGTGACCGGGTGTGCTTGCGTCATTCGCGTGAAATACCGTCTACTTTGATACATGCTGAATGTTATTGTGGACTTGAGTGATAAAAATTATTTTGCTAACTGAATTGAGATTCTGCCACAAAGAAGAAATTCGATCAGATTCAGATTTTGTTATGTTGAAGGTGCTAACAGCAAACATTGCAATATCGCTGCTCAGACATCAAAATATATTGTTACGTTCGAGCAAACGGCATGCACAGTGCGATCACTTAGCAGATGCGGTATTCGTGCTCAGATTTCTGTGCTTTGCCAAAAAACACCATACAAAACACACGAAGTGTTGACATTTTGTATGTTTGTTGTATATTGATTAATTTATTTATTTTAATGCATTGAATGAGTCATTGTGATAATAAAACTACTCAGTTTGTCTTCATCAGCTGTTACAATCCACATATGTTGGTCATATGTTATATACATGTTGTTTGAGCACAAATAAAATACAAAAAATCGGATAACATCTCGTTCCAAAGAAAATCTAACCATTGCACCAAATGGTCCATGAACTTCTTTAATGAAAGTTTAAAATTAATTCCCATGCCCTTTACTCTACATGCTCAACAATTTAAAGAAGCCGTATAGCTCACATGCAATCCAAATCTCACTGAATGAGGCTTGAATATTAAATACTTAAAACAATGTTACAAATGAATCGGTAAGAATAAATCTGACCTCCCAACTTCATACAAAATAAAACTGAAAAATAAAGTTGGATCAAAATAATAGTGAATAAAACGCGTTTAAAATAATAATGAAACATGGATAGATTGAAAATAAGCGTGAATCAAATTTTATGTTGCTTTTTTATTTTGACCATCCATATGTTGCAGATTTGTGTACACTTTATGGCTAAACTGTGCAACAACAGTTATTTTCAAAGATTTTGATATTTCAGTTTTATTTTGTATGAAGTTTTGAGGTCAGATTTATTCTTACCGATTCAAATTATTGTTTGAACACCATTTTGGTTCAAATTTCATATGTGTATTGAATATATCTTTACAACAGTGGGTTCGAACAACTCATCTTATTCAATAAAAACGCCATCTTCTTGATGCAATGCTAATAACACTTGTTCGATCGTGTTCTGACTGATTAAATAGTATTCAATCTTAAAAGCTCTTTTAGCATTTTCCATGATGTCAAACACCGAAGACCATTTTATAGTTTTGACTGGAATTGAATAGGTCAAGTTTCCTCCAAGCGCTCCCCTAAAATATAGCCAAATATTTTTCATATTTGAATCTGTGGGAAAAAAACTTACCTTTAGATTAGATAGGAAAAATATTGAAATTGAAACTATTTGAGAGAAATACTGCATCAAGGTCATATTGGAAATAATCATGAAACAAGAATTTTCACAATTATTTCCAACTATTTTCGTGTGAAATATTTTGCCGAAACAGTTTCTAGCTTCAGTATTTTTCCTATCTCATCTGAAGGTAAATCTTCTTCCCACCGATTCATTTCATAATTAGTATGCTTCGCACCAGAGCATAAAATGAGGTTTTTTCATGAATACCGAAAAGAAATCTCGACTATAAAGTTTCTGCCCAAAATCGGCTTATTTTACGCCCTGGATAAATATATATTATATACATATGACCTACCTAAGAACAGCCATTTTAAACGTTCTCTGCACAAATTGCCTCACCCTGGTTATATTTACTCTAAAATGATATCAAAATATTTGATGCTAATTCAACATACAACTGATCAGTGAACTGAATGGTTGAGAATGAAAACCGACCTCTAACTATTGTGAAAATTAAAATGAGACTAGAAAAATTTGAAAACAAAAATGTGACCAGGCATTTTTGAAGAATATGAAAGAGACCAGAAAATGGTAAGAGCAAATATGAGCCCGGATCATTTGGAGATAAAGAAACCGGTGAAAAAATTCTGGGTCTCATTTTTATGCTCACAATAGTTAGAGGTCGGTTTTCATTCTCACCCTAAAACTATTAAATTAATACTAATATACTGACTCACTCGTCAATTTCAACTTTTATCTTCAGTTCAAATCCCATGCAAAACTTGTTTTTCAAATGCTGCGATGAGCCGAGGCATTTGCACTTGCCATTCACGAGTACCAACATTCGGGTGCAGAGCGCTTCGCAATCCTCCATGCAATGCGATGTCAACACAATCGATTTGCCTTCTTCTCGTAACTTTTGGACAACATTCCACAGATTATCTTTCGTGACCGGATCCATGCCTGCAGTCGGTTCGTCCAAAAGAATCACACTCAGATCACCCATCAGTGCCAAACCCGTACTCAACTCTCTTTTCTTCCCCCCACTAAAATTATCGATAAATAACAATACGATTTCATTTGAAATTTTGTTCAGTTTCTTTTGAATACTGACAAACTAAATATTATGGGATTAACAAAAATACTGACCTCAAATGTTTGACTTTTTTGTCAATGTGCTGCATAAAGTCTAAACTTTGAGCAATGTATTCAATGTATGCTTTGACTTTTTTAACCGGAATACCCCGCAATCTAGCAAATAATTCCATTGTTTCGCGAGATGTGAGGCTATCCAATAATGCGTTAAACTGAGGGCAATAGCCGATGATTTTGTAGACTTGTTGAAGCTGGTATTGCTGATGGAGGCCTTTTATATATATAGAGCCGTCTGAAATGTCTGTTTGCCCAGTGAGCATTTTGAATATTGATGTTTTCCCAGCACCGTTGTTTCCAAGCAAACCGAGACATTCCGAACTAAAAATCCAAACAATGCATACTTGTAATGTGAGTTTTTTTTATCATGTAACCAGAAGTAATTGACCTCTTGACCGACAGTGATATATTGTCAACAGCACAGAATCTACCATTGAACTTCGACACATTTTTCATGACTATCGCTTGAGATTGCAGTTCTTCATCCGACATGTTTTCGATTCGCTCTATTTCGGCGAATACATCATCATCAATGGTTGATGAGTCATCATTTGGGTCAGTCTGTGTTCTATTCTTTTTGCACATTTTGAAAGCAATCCTTTTAAATACACCGTGCTCGATTCCCAAGAGCAGCACATATGCAATTATGGCATAAAGAATCATAGTTAGCATATAATTTGTATATGAACCGATGTCGATGGAATACGGTGACACTATCGAATCAAACAAGAACAATGATTGATAAGTAGCGCTTACAATATGCCTTCAACATTTGTCTTACAATTATCAGGTTTGAATAAGCTATCAATCATCGCGCACAGAGGATAAAACCAAAAAATATCATAAAATATATTGGGCAGTTCTGGCACAAATCTACTGACCAGAAAAGTGGTCGCTGAAATTCGAACACTGATTGATGAAGTAATCTTTTTGAAAAAAGAATTCAATCAAATAAGATATAGGAAACACCCTTACCAATGGCTATATTCATTATGATAGCAACATGGACGCCCGTACCTGGATCAGTGAATAACATTGATAAAATGCCATAGATTGGAATCATACACAAATTGAACAACAACAAAATTAAAAGTACATTGGACAGTTGGCTGAACGTGCTCCAATTTTCAATTTGACCCAAAGCCAAGATCAAAATGATTATAGTTGTAGTTATCGTACTCGTTAGCAAGTCCCATAAAATTGATGCGGCCCAAAAAATGTGTAAGTTTGCACCGCAAGCATATTGCATGAATTTCGCTTTAGTTGATCTCTCCTATTCGGCAGAAATTGGCATTAAAAATAAGCTACTTTCTTAATACTCAAATAAAAATATGTTTAAATGTACCTGAATATAGAAAGAGATGTACGAAGGTGAAACAATGCCGATCGCAATACCAATGAATATCGCCAATGTTTGTCCATACTTTTGCATCCTAGCATTTATTGAAGATGTTTTCGGAATGTATTTGAATGGTTCATTTATAACGCGAAAGCTATGGCTGTCGTTCAATGTGTGTTTTAAGATTGAATCAACCACCAAATCCATTGCCAATTGTGCCGAATGGAGCGCTTGCGGATTATACCAAAAGGTATGATAATAAATATTTTTTTTAAGGTAATAAACTCCTATTATGTACTGAAATCTATATTCTGTTGGATATTTTTCTAACAATTTTAGAGAATCATTGATTAAATCCTCTGGTCCCAAATCAATCGGTAGAGAAATAGCGGATGATTTTGAAAGTAATTCCATATATTTTCCAATAAACACAGATTCTGCGAGTGAAACTGCTACCGGTGATTTGAACGGGTCAAATGAAAGGTGTAATGCCGTGTTGTTTGGAAGCTCGAAGAAGGTGTTGAATTTACTTTGGAATACAACGATTGACATTATAAGTATTACAATTGAATTGTAGCAACAGATCGAGCGCCATGAACGCAGCCAACAAAGATATCGTTTTTTGAATAAAGCAACCGCTTGACTCCACAACAGAGATCGACCACGTAAGAGTAATTTTTTCTCATCATCCGATGAAATATTGGCGTCGTTCAAAAAGATGTTTTGTTTTTTTGGCTCTGAATATTTTTTTCCAGTAGACACCATCTCCAGGAATATATTTCTTAATGTAGTGGACGATACTCCGAAACTTCGCAGTTTTAAACGAAATGCGTTCTCTTCCAACTCTTGGAAAATTCTCTTGAATAAATGAATTTTATCTTCTGGTAAAATATAGGACAATTCACTCTTCGTTTCACTTTCAATTTGAATATTCGAAATATATGAGATCAGCTCTTTTGTCACAGCGCCAGAGTCACAATTAGTCTTCTTCACACAAATCAAACGAAATCCAGTTCCAAAATGCTTCTTTAAATAGAATGACGATCCAACGCATTGCAGTTTTCCATCAGCCAATATCGCGATACGATCACTGAATACGTCCGCTTCATCCATGAAATGAGTTGTGAGTAAAATGGTGCGATCTTTCTTCTCAGCCAATAGAATGTCCCACAATGCTCTTCTTGCGCCTGGATCCATACCGCTCGTAGGTTCATCGAGAATTACAACTTTCGAATCAGCACAAAGAGCGATCACGACCGAGAGCTTTCGCTTCATACCCCCAGATAAAGTGGAAGACAATTTATTCAATTTTCCTTGTAAATCGAGCATCGGCACATATTTTTCGACATCTTCTTCAGCTTCTTCATTATTCGATCCTTTCAAGCAACTGTATAAGATAATGTGCTCTCGCACGGTTAAATCATCGAATAGAATATTATTCTGAGGGCAAAATCCCATCGAACAGCGGGCCAAATCCATAGCAGTGCGAATATTGTACCCATTGATGATTGCTGTGCCGGATGTTGACTCCATCATGCCCGTTAACATCGAAATGGTTGTAGTTTTACCAGCTCCATTTCGACCCAAGAGACAAGTTATTTGATTCTCATAAATATTCAATGATAAGTTATCGACGGCCACTCTATTTGTTGTAAATCTCTTGGTCAAATTCTCGATTTTAATTCCAACCGGTAAATTTGTGGGCTCGCTCTCAAAATTCAATAAATTTTTTTCCAATTTTCCGCCTTTGGTGTTCTGAGTCTGGTTGGTGAAGGTCACCCAATACTCTTTTTTAAAAATAAAATTCCACGGCTTTGCCACGCCATATTTACCAGGCGAAATTTGTTCCATGTACAAAGTGATCAAGAAAAGTAAAATCGCTTCACCCATAAAGAATCCGAATATGAGGGCAATGGATAAATTGTCATAAATGGAAACTGTTTGACAAGCAGTGATCCAGTTTAGTCCAATGCCCATTCTTTCCCACCGAACGATGATCATGAGTCCAAATGAGAGTGCAGTGTTCGGCAGAAGACAAAATAGAAGCTTCATAACATCAGGCAATTCATCGTAGCTGATGTTTAGCACAGTATCAATGTCCAGAATGAAAAATGGTGCAGCGAACAAGTACCATAGTAGAACTGAAGCCATGATTGCTTGCTTTGTTCTTGTGAAAAATTTACTAATCGCAAAACCAAACATGATTATGCAAATACAGTAGCCGACAAAAAATATGAACAAACAACTGAATTCTGTCTTTGGGAAAATGGCATATGAATCTCCAAACGGTGTCTGAGATTATCGGAAAAATTAGATAAATATATTATGTTTAAAATATAGGAGTCAAACTTACCACAAACCCAATTGTAATGATCGTAATGGGTATTAATAGCATTGTAATCGTTCGAATAAACCAGCACAAATGATGTATCCAATTGCCCAATCCCATTATTTTCATCGCTTCATTTAGTTGCTTCTCTTTCTCATTGACAATGTAACGAGTGGAATTGACAAAAGCGAAATTGAAACCGAGAACCAAAATAATCGGAATCAAATACGGAATGCGAACAAGAAGATCAGATTCAACGCGAGGAGGATATGGGAACGGTTGCGCACATAATTGATAAAATCCGTTTGTCTTAGATTTCAACATATAATATGCTTCGTATATTGCGTTATAAATAATCAAGAACCTCTCCAAATAGTATGAAGGATGAGCACCCGTTTGCGACCAAGATCGGTCCTCAAATATATTTTTGGGAAATAAACGATATGTTTGCCATGTACAAGTTTCATTGTCCACATCACCACAAGATCGCAATCTGCCAGGAAAACGAAGAGAAAACAACAGATTTTTTGGCAGGTCTGTTATGTCCTAAAATGAAAAAAAAAAAATTCATCAAAGTAATTGATTCACGCAATTTGTACATGGATTTCCAGTTCATACGAAACATATACAGAATCAAAGTGATAAAAATTTAAACAATTCTAAGGGATGCCGTTTTTACTTTGTTGGCTACACACCTGACGATGGTGAAATTCAATAACAATCGATCCGTTTATTGCTAATTCATCTTCAATCTTTTTTAAACTTTCAACGCCAGAAACTTTCCCGTTCAGAATATTACTTGAAGTTTTCATCAGTTCATTGAAAAATGAATTATTTGGCGAGTAAATAATGGGATCCCTATAGCATTGGGTCAGAAGAATCGCGAATTAATTGACCCAAAATAAAAATGATAAAATCCACTTACGTATGGTCAAATGCTAGATTCCGGATTTCAACTTTTGGGAAAACCTTCACTGGATGAAAAATGGTCTCATTTTTACTTTGTATGTATAACAGAATCGAAAAAAGACATATTGGCCAAAGTATTTCGACTAATGTATCGATTTTATGACGCTTTTGAATACAAAAATTCTTCCAAAGCAGCAATCGCACTTGTCCAAGCACACTTATGTGTCTTGATTTCTTTAGGATGGACGTTGGCAACATTTATCTTGAAACTTTGGAACCCAAATTGTTCCTATTCAGTAATTATTTTAATTTGAAATTAATGTAGTTTTTAAAAGATTCAATTTCAGGAAGTCTACTTTGATGATCTGATGCTGATATTATTTTTTCCAAACGAGCTTTTGATCTAATCGCTCAGTCGAGAACAAAACTTGAATGTTATAAGTCAAATGTGTGTAGCCACAACAACATTTTAATGTATTCCCCAATGCTCGTCATGCCGCAGTTAGAGAAATGTGTACTATTTACATCAAAGCAGTTAAAAAAACTGTCTTGTGAAACGCAGGCTACTTTGATGAAAACAAAAACAACAACTATTTAAATTTTAATAGTTCGCAATTCGCTAGCTGTATGGCGACATACTGGATTCGCCAATATGGGCTACACAGATCAAGTGTGATTTATGCATCGAATGAGTTATTGTGATAATACCTAATACTGTGTAGTAAAACTACTCAGTTTGTCTTCATCAGTTGTTACAATCCACATATGTTGGTCATATGTTATATACATGTTGTTTGAGCACAACTAAAATACAAAAAATCGGATAAAATCTCGTTCCAAAGAAAATCTCACCATTGCACCAAATTGTCCATGAACTTCTTTAATGAAAGTTTAAAATTAATTCCCATGCCCTTTACTCTACATGCTCAACAATTTAAAGAAGCCGTATAGCTCACATGCAATCCAAATCTCACTGAATGAATCTTGAATATTAAATTCTGAAAGCAATGTTATAAATTATTTTTTGAACACCATTTTGGTTCAAATTTTATGCATTTTCCATGATGTCATACACCAAAGACCATTTCATAGTTTTTACTGGAATTGAATAGGTCAATCGTTCAAAATCGGATTATTTTACGCCCTGATTCAAATGTCAACTTCTAGCCAAAAAAAAAAAAAAAAAACCCTCCATCCATACTGCATTGAGCTCATCGTTAGCCTTCATTTAGCTGTTAGCACCTTCAACATATCAAAATCTGAATCTCATCGAAATTCGTCTTTGTGGCAGAATTTCAATGCATTTAGCAAAATAATTTTTATCACTTAAGTCCACAATAGCATTCAGCATGTAGACGGTATTTCACGCGAGTGACGCAAGCACACCCGGTCACAAGCCAACACAACAGATTTTTAGCTATGATATGCAGGATCGATGAATGTGTTGGAAAGATCTTGTGCCATAAGTCCAGGAAAGCCATGGAAATTTAGATGTTAGAGCATGGTGAATGCCAGCTATGCGCACAAAATGAAGTCTCAAATATTTTCATGATTTCAATAATTTTTAGGTTTTTGCAAGTTTTTTTATGAATTTAAAAATCATCGAATAATTCAAAGAAGGTTTACAGGTGTTTTCAACAAAAATAGATAAATTGATTACATTTTATTTTTAATTTTAGAAATAATGGACCTGCAAATCTACTCTGAACAGCTTCTAGAGTATCTCTAAACATCGGCCGGAAGATACAAAACTAAATTTTGACATTCAGCTCTCAGCTCGAGGCGAGCATCACTCTGAAAGATCATGCGCGGGGAACTAAATAAACTGATCTGTCATTGAACATCACCACTGATGTGTGTGATAAATGCATTCTCATCACTTTTGCGGTGCGTTTTCCAAAAAATGTGGTATAATTGGAAATTGTGAATAATGACCGCTCAGTATATTGTTAGTTCCCCGCGCAAATGTTTTCAGAACATATGTAACATCTGTGTATGTTTAATATACATTCAAAACAATGACATCAATCATGAGAATACATTCAGATTCGCTGAAATTTGTTGCGCAGTATTGAGCATCGCTATGTGCGTATATCGGGAATTAAACAATGGGCCCAGGGATGATGTACACACATGCTCAGCGCTATTCGGTAGCGTTATTCCATGGAATTCCAAATTATTGAAATGTTGGAGATTTCGTTTGAATCTAATAGGTATAAAAGCGAGCTTCGCTGGCATTCATCACCACTTAACATGGAGAGAAATTGATTGAAACCTCCGGTTGCTCTACATTCAGTTTTTATAAAAAAAACTCGATTTATCTTGCAAACGTTTTTGCTCGTGTCTGAAAAAAGGTTTTTATTAGAGTTTGCAACAATATGCATAAAATATGAGCAACATTTGCTCAAAAACAACAACATTATGAAAAATGTGCTCTATTTTCAGCTTAAATTTTTTCCATCATCTAATACAAATGATTGAATTGGAATATATAATCCAGTGGTGTTTTTTTATTCAAAATTTCGAACCAAACAATGTGCGTCGATCACAGAAAATGCGCGCTCGACGTCAATTGAAATTTTTGTATGGAAATATGACCTTGAGTATATCTCAAAATGTTGATACGGAAAAGTTCGACTGACAAATATAGAAATTTTGAATCTTACCCAAATTTATTTCGAAAATATCGAGTTCGAAACACATTCTCTGATGTGTTTATGTCCTTTAGAATAGTATAAAAGCCAATATCTCAATGCCAATATCAGTATTTTCCACTTGAGATAGAAGTGTTCCTCATGTCGAGCAACATGCAAGTTTTAATAGCAATCATTTTCATATGCAGGGTAAGTGAGAATTATTGGATGAGACTTCATTTTTTTACGAATTTCGCAAAAGCTATAGCCTGTAGTTTGAGAGTGCTTTTAGACTTCAACCTTGAAAACAATTTCTGCTGGCTAACTTTTGTTTATTTTTGGTGTTTGAAAACAATTTATTTACAGTGTGTTTGATCTAAATTTATTTATTACTTTTCCGCACACACCACTGTGTGTTGTAAAGGTATTGCGATCGGTCCAAAAAATTCAAAACGCTCGGAATAAGTTTTCTATGCGTTTTGAACCTAGAAAAAACGATTGCAACCATTCCCGGAGCAATTTTTTGTCCGTGTGTGGTACGTTGTCCGTTGTCCGTTGTCCGTTGTACGCAAAAATTTGTTGACACGATAACTCAAAAAATTGATTTTAGAATTGAACAAAAATTTACACACACATTTTTCTTCATTAGGAATAGAAACCTATTAATTTTCAGCCTAATCAGATAACTTTTTCGAGTAGCTCTAGTGGAGTGGAATCAAAAAATGGACTGTTTTTCAATATAATTACGAAAAATTTGTATGGAGACTATGACTATTTTGCATTGTATCATTATGAAACTTTCAGATTATATTTTTTTATGAAAAAAATGAGTCATGCAAAATTTCAAGTCATTCAGATGAGATTCAGGACTACCTCCCCTACAACATTTTCGATTATCGTGGTCAAAATTCAAATTTTGTTATTAAATTGGATGAATTTTGTGATTGTCTAATCTCTGTTTTTCTCATCAATTTGAATGCTCATTAACTTTTTACCGAAATTTATACATAACATAAATGTGGAATCATCTATCGTTGGCATGAATTGAAAGTTCACATCAGAGTGAACTAATTCGTAATTGTTATTACCAATTCAAAAATGAAGAACGTTGAAGTAAGAATTAGGAACTGAGATGTTTATTTGTTTTTAAATTAAAATTTAAATTTAAATCACATGATGTGTAATGACCTGAAATTCGATCTTATCGTAATGACTTGAAATTTTCTGTGATTTATTCTCAAAGTTGCATGATGATTCGATAAGAAATAAACATAAATCCAATACAAATGAGTTGCAATCAATGAAAAATGCGTAAGCCCGAACAATTTCGGGAAATGTGCGGAAAAGTTAGTTTTACGTACGTTAGACCATTTATTTTTTACAATATTTAGATTCATTTGGCTTTGTGTGGTCTTAAGTCTGCAGAAAGTGAATCGTTTTTTGATTTCGGATGTTCACAATGGAAAACGTTGGACGCTAATTTAATTTGGCATGATAGATAAGCATATCATGTTCAACCGGAAATCAAGCAATTAGTTAACGCTGAGCCTCATTTATACCAGCCACATGTCAGAGATGATGTAGAACTTTCTGCCGAAGACTTGGCAGCTGTAGCTTCTGCTATTGAAGAACTTGAGTTAGCAGTCGATATTTGGTACGTCTGTTGCAATTTTGTGGGAGAACAAAGAGAAATTAGAAGAGCTGCCAACGAAAAGAAACGAATTGGTGAAGAAAAAATATGAATGATACGTGGAGGTAGTCCTAAATCTCATCGGAATGACTTGAAATTTTGCATGACTTATTTTTTTCATAAGAACATAATATTCTGAAAGTTTCATTATGATACAATGCGAAATAGTTATAGTCCCCATACAAATTTTTCGTAATTATTTTGAAAAGCAGCCCATTTATTGATTCGAATCCACTAGAGCTACCCGAAAAAATTATCCGATTAGGCTGAAAATTAATAGGTTTCTATTCCTAATGAAGACAAATGTGTGTGTAAATTCTTGTTCAATTCTAAAATCAATTTTTTGAGTTATCGTGTCAACAAATTTTTGCGTACAACGTACAGCGGACAACGGACAACGGACAACCGACAACGGACAAAGCACAACGTACCACACACGGACAAAAAATTGCTCCGGGAATGGTTGCAATCGTTTTTTCTAGGTTCAAAAAACATAAAAAATTCATTCCGGATCGATCGTAATACTTTTACTACACACGGTGGTGTGCGGAAAAGTAAAAATAATGCGCACAAACAAATGGAACACTTTCGACTGATTATTACAGCCTTCAAATGACGTATCATCATTGATCTATTACAACGCACTAGCAAGTGGAGGCATTTGTTGTAAAAGTTCGGAAATTCATGCAATACTTGAATGTTAACCTCGCAGAGGTAAACATTAGCCTCTGGAATCCATAAATCCTCAAAATACTTGACAATAGTTCTAAATGCCATAACTCACTGATTTTATTTTCAAGAGTATCATTTTTATCACCTTCTATACGATCAGTCCATTCTTTAAATCGCTGTAAAAATGTCACAATTTTTGGAATTTCGACTTTTTATGCAAAACGATCGAGACATTGTCAATCTTTTGTCATTCCAGAGTTTTATCTTTTCCAAAATTTTGAAATGCATTGATATAGCTATTTAAAACTGATTTCAGCATCAGACAGATGTTGAGCAACGCTTTTCGCCGAATGATTTAACGACAACAACATAGTCTTTCAACGGTTTCATAGATTTCTCTTTTTACACATTGATATAACTTTTTTATTGAGCAAATGTTCATAAAAAATATCAGTTGGAGTTACGGATATTTCAATTTCGAAGCATAACACACCAATATTCCCAAAAAAGAGTTCAAAAACCTTCTTCGATTCTGTCTAATCGATTGAAACTATTTTAGCTACAAGAATCTATTCATTACTATGAAATCCGGTTTATTTATGGGCTCCAGTCTAGCACCGATTTTGGTTGAACGTGTTCTTGAAGACGCTATTTGCGAAGCGATGCTAAAAATTGATTTTCTGCTACCGTTTTGACATGCTTATGTCGACGACCACATCACCGCCCTACCATCCGACATAATACCAACATTGCTGGATGCACTTCATTCATACGATTCTAACATCAGATTCACATATGAAGTCGAGGAAGATGGGAAACTCAATTACTTGGATGTTAGTTTATACCATTGTCAAGGCGGAAAGATCATAACCAACTGGTACCACAAACCGATCTCGTCGAACAGGCTACTAAATTATCATTCCAAACACCCTCGTCGTTTAAAAACGAATACAGCCAAAGCTTTCATCCGGAAAATCTTCAAACAAAGCCACAAGCATTTTTGGAATGAAAACTTAAAACGAATCCACCAGATACTGGAAAAGAACAGCTATCCCAGCAAAATCATCGATAGACTGATTAGTGAAGTGCGCAACCAGAATAACCCAACATCTAGTCGCAGCTACGCGTACATGTCCACGACAAACGCAAGTGGTTATACCGCCACAAACTCTGACACTACCATCGCGCCTACACAAAATCAATTTTCATCGCTGATTTACAATATGTTCCTGGTTTGAGTAAAACAACTCGTGCAAGTTCTTCGTCCCAAACGTGCAACTGGCCATGCGACCACATCAACAAAATAAGTGCATGTTCAAAAACCTAAAAACAAAAATAGATAATGACCAAAAAAGTGGAATAGTGTATAAAATCGATTGCACAGATTGCCCAGCCACATACATCGGCGAATCAATTCAAAAATTCAAAAGTCGAAAATCACAACATGCCGCCGATACACGGAAACCAATCAGCAATCGAATTTCAGCACTAGCTAAACATGCCATCGAAAATAGTCATTCGTTTGATTTTGATAATGCACAGATTCTAGTCAATGAGCGCAATAAAACTAAGCTTCAAATTCATGAAGTCAATCAAATTATCAGATTCGAACGAACGGCTTGCAACGAAAAGAGCGACAAAAAAGATTATTCTAATGTATACTATAATCTCATTCAAATGGGTTTGCAATAATGAATTGTACGTATAACAGTCAATTTACAATGTGGTTATACCGCCACAAATAACCAGTGGTTATACCGCCACAATGAATTGTACAACCCCTGCTGTATTTTGATTAGTCGTTTGACGTTTTCTGTCACCGTTGCTCGTGCAGGAGACAAAAGTCGATCTCATTGTATAAACTGCTAGATTAACACAATCGTTTTTGGTAAATACTATATCTATTTATTTGATCATTGTACGCCAAAATATTTATACACATTTTGAAAATAAATACTTTGAAATTGTTTTTTAGAAGGTCCTGATGATAGGCATAGCCCGAAACATGTAGACCGAGAACAAAATCTCTGTTTTTTATTCATCGGATTTTACTGAGGCAATACAATACAATTCCAATCAAATAAATTGATGGAATTCCTCCAATAATATTAACAATTCGGCAATACAACAATAAAACCAATATTGTTCATTCAAATTGGTGATTCCACATAGTAAGTAGATTATGATAATTTATTTATTCATCACAATAAGTTTCGAAAATAAATCAGTTTTATATTTGGATTCATTAAAAATGTTTTCTGATACGGTCCAGACAAATGCTTTTGCTTCTTTGGCTACTGACTCGATGGAATTGGGTGGCAAAAGGAATCCAAAGCGTCCAGTATCGCACAATTCAACTGTATAAGTGTACTTAATTCCAACTTTCTTGGCCCATTCGCTCGAGACACCCGTTGGCATAGCATTGAACATCGACTGTGCTGTTCCTATTTTATAATTATGATTGTTTACTGCCTTCATGCGCTGCAACAAAATAATTAATAATTCATTCAAAGCAAATAACTGATGAATTCGAAAAAAATATTTACATTTACGCCTTCTATGCCAACACGCTCTACATCTTTATCACCACCAGAATATATTATGTATTGACCATAACTGTGAAAACTGATGAATGCGTCGAATTTTTCTTTTGATCTTTCAAGAATGTAATTTTTAGTGGCCAGTGTTTCAGGTTCAGAGAAAGCATATGTTCCACCGTAAGTATCGTCGTATGGATTATGAACTCGATCGCCTTTTCCCCATTCGAATTCGAAGTTTCGATTCAAGTCAACTCCAATAGAGCCGCGTTGTTCATTTGGTGCACGATTCTTTCGCCATAATCGATCCACTTCGTGCGAATATTCGTAACCATCCGGATTATGAACGGCCAAAATATACCAATTTATATTTTGAATTTGCGGTTTACTCCAGTTTTTAATCAACTCATTTGCGATGTATGTAGCTGCAGATGTGCTTATCCATTCACGTGCATGAATGCCTCCATCAATCCAAATTGCTTTATTGTTCTTATTGCCATTTGATATTCTATAAGCAGAAAAGGTAAAATATTATAGTTCTTGTGCAATTTTCTATTAAACTCATTTTTTACTTCAACACTTTGAGTGGCCGTCCTTCGTGTGATTCACCAATGGTGTGAAGTGAACAAATCATAGGGTATTTTGCGCGTAAATAGTTCAGAAACGAAAAAATATCGTCAAGTCGATGATAAGCTGCCCAAGTTAAACGGTGACCTGAATATATTTGTTGGGGAAAAAGAGAACATTATTTTAATAAAAACATTGAATTTTCTTATTTTTCTTATCTTTCTTGTTTGCAATATGATCTTAGACGAAAGTGAAGAAAATTCCTCTCCATTAATAGAGTCGAAATCGACTTTACGACAGCATATTTCACATACCGTTTTGTTTTTGGATTGTTTTAATTTTTTCATTTGGTGGATTATCAACGAACCACTTGTTCAAGGTATTCCGTGCTGACGTTATTATGGATTTCCAATCGGGAGTTTTACACGGTGGGAGCGTCATACCTTGATAAAAAACAATCAACAAAATGTTTGCTTATTTGTTCACAGAACGAAAATCGGAAATTTTCACACAGCTAAACAAATAGTTATCTTGATTGAGCTAGTCAAAGGGACTTGTTTTGATGGCTGTGTGTCAAGTGTCGGCTTCTGTTTTAAATTACCTGATATTTTAGCAAGATCAAGTGGAGTCGTGCCATCGCAAGAGTCGAGATGAACATCAGCACCATTGTTAACAAGCCATTCAGCGATATCTTTATTACCTGAATAAGTACAATCGATTGGGTTATCCACACATTGTTTGACTTATTCATTCATGAGTGAATAATACCGCTCAAGATTGCTACAGTGAGTGCTGTTTCTCCGTTTTGATTTTCGAAATTAATATTCACTCCTTGTCTTATGAGTTTCTGAACTAATTTCAAGTCACCTAAGTAGCGGAATTCACACAATAAATATCGAATAACACTTAGAATAATAATTCTTTCGCTTTTTAATAATAATTATTTTGAACCTAATTCGACTGCATCGAACAGCTTATCACCTGCAGAAAAGGTAGACAAAAATAAATAATGATAAGAGTTTCTGTCTGAAAAAGGTTAATGTAAAGTTAGCGTTTTGTTTGATCCATAAACTACACGTCAATCCGGCGATTCTTTTGCCTTGGAACGTCTAAGCCAACTGCCATTTAAACGTTCATTCATACCGAAAATGTGTATATTGTCAACATGTTTCTTTTGAACAAGCTAATGATTCCATTTTATCTATTTTAATTGAGAAATTTATTAATTACCTTGCTCTGATGCTTTCAATAGAATTGGATGTAAATTTTCTGAAAACATAAAACAAATTTCACCATCAAATTGACCAAATTATATGTTTTTAATAAATTAACCAAATCGAAATTTAAAAGTGAATAGAATTATGTTATCAGTCCATGCCTATGCTTATACTGCACAATTCCAGTGGACATGCTTTCATTAAATTGAATGCGAAGATGTATGCTCCTCTTCCTATAAGCAATTCAATCATTTCTGAAAAATCTGTAGAAAAAGAGAAATTTTTTGTAAAGAAAATATTGTCGATTTCGGGTCATTTTCGATGGCGATATTAGTTCATTTTGAGAAATCTTTCAGTCGCGAGATATGAATTCATTATTCCGATTTTTATAATTTCGATTTGTGAATTAATATCGCTCAAAAATGGAAATAAACGTAATAATCTGACTGCGACATTAGTTCATATCTCAAAATGACTTAAATTCCCTTGCTTTCCAGAGCTAAAATCTCGGAGATATTTATTAATTTAATCGTTTAAATGAACGTGATACGGTTTTTTTTCCGTGCATACGTATGTTATATTGTTGAGAGTGCTGGAAGAAACGGTTTGCGTATAGATCTAATGAAATTCGATTTGCATATTTCCTTCTTTTTTCAATCATTTCAAGTTATAAAATGTGGCAATATGAAAAATTATCGAAATTTCAAAATATTATTGTATCAACTGAACAAGTTATGAATTACCGTGACTACAAGCAATGTGAAGTGGAGTATTGAAGAATTTATCTCTTGCATCGATTTCAGCATTGTTTTCAATTAGCATCTTTGCAGCTTCAACGTGACCTAAATTCAATTGAGATTAAATTTTGTTTCGTGATTGAGCTTATTAATATTATATATATAGATATTGAGAGTGATAGTCATGGGTTTTCGTTGCCTACAAATCAGATTTCACATTCCTTCATAATTTATTGGTTTTGTCACCAACAACAACAACAACATACATTAACGCCATTTAGCGTCTGGTCAGTTTTGCCAAACGATTAGCCCCTAACAATACTTCTCTACGAACCCCGGTCGAGAGCCAATATTTGAGTTTCATCACATTCATACTCCCTTTTATTCAAATCTCCTTCAACCGTTTCATAATATCAGAAATAGTGGCAAGAAATATGCTCTTGAATCTGTTTTGTACAAGTAGGACAATGTAGTCGGCAGAATAAATGTGTTGAAACGATGGAAGGAATATTTTGATGAATTGCTGAATGTCGAAAATGCAGATTTGGTGAATGAGAATGTGAATAAAGAGAATTTGGAAGAGATTAGCATAGATGAAATTCAGAGTGCAATTAATAAGTTGAGTTGGGGTAAGGCTGCTGGTGTGGATGAGATTCGGAATGAATATCTGATAAGCAGTAGTTTGGTAGGTGTTCGCTGGTTACATCGTATCTTTAATTTAGCTTGGGGTTCCTCTTTTGTCCCCGAAGAATGGGGTGGCGCAGTCATTTCGCCACTTCATAAGAAAGGCAGTAATAGAGACTGCAACAACTATCGAGGAATTTCTCTACTGACCGTTGTCGGTAAAGTTTATAGTGCAATTTTGGAAAAGAGAACAAGAGCTATTGTCGAATCGCTCTTGGATGAAAATCAAGCAGGTTTCCGCCCAGTGCGCGGCTGTCAAGAAATTTTTTTGCATGAGACAACTAATGGAGAAATTCCTTAAAAAAAAGAGGTAACTGCACTTCTGTTGAGAAGTGGTCCGTATGGTGTGAATGGTTATCTTCTCAACGCGATCCAAAGTTTGTACGCAAACAGTAAAGCAGCAGTAAGAGTGGATGGAGATTTGAGTGAATGGTTTGAAGTACGTAATGGTTTGCGACAGGGATGTACAATTTCATCTCTTCTATTCATTATTTGTATGGACAAGCTGATCAAATCAGCCAATTTAAGAGGTAGAGTAGCTTTGGGGGGCAATATTATATCTTCACTTGCTTACGCAGATGATCTGGTACTGTTTAGCAATTCTGAACGGGAGCTGCAAAATAGTATGACTATTAGCGGCACCAAAACTCAAGTTATGCATGTGAGCAGAACTCGAGAGCCAATTCATTGCACATTGAATGAACAAGTTTCCCAATCCAAATATTTGGGATGCATCTTTTCGAAAGATGGCAAGTTTAATAAAGAGTTTGAAGAGCGTGGGGTTAATGTAAATACATATTGATATTAAAAAATTACATATTTTTTGTTTGTAAATCACCTTTTTCGGCGGCCCAATGTAACGGTGTCATTCCTTCACTATCTTTTTCATTAATATTTGTTGGTTTTGCAATGAGCTTTGCTAAACCATGTAAATCATCTATAAATGAATATATGATTAAATAATTAACAATTGAATGGTTCTCACAATTTATCATTTCTTTTGAAAAATTACTCTCTTTAACCGCATCAAAAATTTCTTTTCCTGAATAAATGAATAAATGAATGTTGAACATAATTGTGTTGAAAAAAAAGAAAAATCATCTAGAGAAAAGAGATTATTTACCTTGTTGCGTTCGGCGAGTTAGTTGTTTGGTTTCAAACAACATTGTTTCAACTTTAAGCGACGGTAAAGCAGAAGAGCTAATGTGTGCACGCACAAATTGTGATTGTTTGTTTATAGGAAAACACATTTTTGTTTCCGCACAATGATCAATATATTGCGCTGAGCATATCAAAGTAGGCTTCATGATGGTGAATTTCCGGGCACGCATTATTGATGGAGCCGCTTCACATTTGAGCACCTTTTTTTAGCAATAAACATTTAAGAACATTTCTTTTTTAAATTAATATGTAAGTCTACGTGTGGAAAAATTTGAGTCACAGTGCTAGATATTTACGATGCATTTTTGCCTCTCAACTCATATATTGTGGTCGATGTAAAAATGCGATACTTTTTAGAACTGAAAACACATCGAAAATTGAGAATTATCTATGTTTCTCATGAAATTCATTTAGCTCAGAAAAATGAATGTGATAAACCATCCCGTGTAAAAATGACATGACTCATACATATAACACAAAACAAATTGACAGATGACATTTCATCTTAAATTTGAATTCTGAAAGATTCTGATACCGGAATTTGAAGTAAACAATGGAAGACTTCGTTGCGCTGGAGCTGATGTTCCAGGAAACAAAAATTTTAATTTTTTAGTAGCTGCAAATTCAAGGAAATGAATATTCCATTCATCCATGTGCTTGAACCCATCATTCGTCTGTCGGCACATTTTTAGAATGCAACTCCGCCAGTTTGTCAGCGCAACAGTAATTTGTCGCATAGCCAAATGGCTCTAAAACTTCTGAAGATTTTGCAGCAACAACAACAACAAGCATTTATAGACCATTAATGCCTTTCAGCGTCTGGTCTTTTTTGTGAAACGAAATGCCTCATATACCCCTAACAATACCTCTCCACAAACCCCGATCGAGAGCCAAATTTTGAATTTCATCACACCATTCATATCCCATCGCATTCAAATCATATTTAACCGAATCTAAATAACGTCTACGTGGTCTACCCCTACCTCTCGGCTCATCAGCTTCGGCGAACAGAATCCGTTTCGGTAATCGCTCTTCTCCCATGCGTTTAACATGACCAAACCACCTCAGTATGGATTTTCTTGCTTGCTCTCCTACCGAATCGACGTTTAAATCCCCTCCGCATCATCTCATTTCGTATTCGGTTTTCCCACTGATCACGGCGCGAGACTCACGAAACCATTCTCAACACTTTCATATCAGACACTTCCAAATCATGAATCAAATTCTCAGAATCAACCCAGCTCTCGCTACCATATAGAATAGTTGGTCTGAAGATTGACCCGTGAATCAACATCTTTGTTTCTGTACTCAATTCACGTTTATTGAAAACGTGTGATCTAAGTTGGGCTACTACTCTATTTCTACGCTGTTCAAACTCTTTATTAAACTTGCCATCTTCCGAAAAGATGCAACTCAAATATTTGAATTGGGAAACTTGCTCCAACAAGTTGCCATTCAAAGTGCAATGAATTGGCTTTCGAGTTTTGCCCACATGCATAACTTGAGTTTTTGTATCGCTAATGGTCATTCCGAAGTTCGTACAAGCCTCTTCCAAATCTTTGATACTATTTTGCAGCTCCCGTTCAGAATTGCCAAACAGTACCATCTGCGTAAGCGAGTGCAGAGATAATATTGCCCCCCAAAGCTACTCTACCCCTTAAATTGGCTGATTTGATCAGCTTGTCCATATAAATAATAAATAGAAGTGGTGAAATTGTACATCCCTGTCGCAGACCATAACGTACTTCAAACCATTCACTCAAATCTCCATCCACTCTTACTACTGCTTTACTGTTTGCGTACAAACTTTTTATCGCGTTGAGAAGATAACCATTCACATCATATTCGGCCAAGACGGACCACAACTTAGATCTGGGAATGCAGTCATATGCTTTCTGCAAATCCACGAAACAGAAGTACAGTTCCCTATTTCTTTCAAGGAATTTCTCCATTAGTTGTCTCATGCAAAAAATTTGATCTTGACAGCCGCGCATTGGGTGGAAACCCGATTGATTTTCATCCAAGAGCGATTCGACAATAGCTCTTGTTTTCTTTTCCAAAATTGCACTATATACTTTACCGACAACGCTCAGTAGAGAAATTCCTCGATAGTTGTTACAGTCTCTATTACTACCTTTCTTATGAAGTGGCGAAATGACTGCGCCACCCCATTCTTCAGGGACAACAGAGGCACTCCAAGCTAAATTGAAGATGCGATGCAGCGAACACCTACCAAACCACCACTTATCAGATATTCATTCCTAATCTCATCCACATCCGCAGCCTTACCCCAACTCAACTTATTAATTGCAATCTGAATTTCATCCATGCTAATCTCTTCCAAACTCCCTTCATTCCCAATTCCATTCACATTCTCATTTGCCAAATCGGCATTTTCGACATTCAGCAATTCATCAAAATATTCCTTCCATCGTTTCAACACTTTCTTTCTGCCCATTACTATATTGTCCGACTTGTCCAAAATAGCTCCAGGAGCATGTTTCTTGCCACCATTCCTTATGTTCTTTACCCTTGACCAGAATACCTTGTTCCTCTGTTGTCCAACAGCTTCTAGATCCTGCCCGAACTTCACCCATTCTCTCTCTTTTGCTTCTTTCACCTTTATTTTAACCACCCGCTTTTGTTCCCTATACGACTCCAGATTTTCATCAGTTCGGTTCTGCAACCAGCGGATCCATCTCATTCTCTTTTCCTTCACAGCAATTCTAATATCTTCATTCCACCATTCAGTCTTCTTTCTCCCATTCTTGACGACAAACATGCCACAACACTCTTTTGCTACTTCTACAATCACTTCCTTAAACAAATTCCATTCATACTCAATATCAGACGCTTCATTCACTTCGACCTGCGCAAATTTTTCCCCTAATTTTTCTGAAAACTCTCTCGCTACATTCACATCTCGCAATCTTTCCACTTTCACTCTTTTTGATGACTTCTGATAGCTTCTTACGCCGCTCTTGCTAATGCACAGTTTGTGATCAGAGTCTAAACCAAAACTTCTATTCACTCTCGTATTTAAAACTGTTTTGCGCAAGCTTGCTTCAACGATAACGTAATCGAGAAGAGATTTTCGATTCTGGCCAGGATTTTCCCACGAATACATGTGAATCTTCTTGTGCTTGAAAAATGAATTAGTTATAACTAAATCTGAGCTCTGGCGAAAATCGAGTAATCTCTTCCCATTACCATTCGCAGAAGACTCTTCACCAAATTTCCCCAGTACACCGGAAAAATTTGGATCGTTTCTACCCACTCTTCACTAGAATCACTCTTTCACTACCCTTTCTATCGACTACGTCATTCAGATCAATGTAGAAATCGTTCAAATGGTCCGAATCTGCCCCTTCACATGGCGAATAAACGCTCACAAATCTATAAACTGCCCCCCCAATTTTAATCGAAATCCACATTAATCTTTGATTGACGAATCTATGACTGACTACCGAAGACTCTAAATTTTTGTGAATCAAAAACCCTACGCCCAATTAGCTCTTCCTCTAGAAAACACCCGACAAAAATACGCGATAATTCCCTAGAGTATCCTCGTATTCGTACTTCTTTGACTCAAAACCCCCTCTCAAATTCAAGGTTCCAATATTCAAAACGGTTTTCAACTGTGGAGCTCCGGTCAGGCACATTGTTTCGATTTCGGGCTAATATGAATTTAAGGTGAGGGGCGTGCTAAGCCACACTGCACCCGAGAAGAAACACATCAATTTTGCCGAAAGAGACATGTCCGCGGAATTTCCATACTACCGAAATCGGAATTAGTAAAAATTTGCGAAAATAAACTTTGCCAAATGTATGGAATTGGAACGAACTCACCAGAATACGTGTACAACTGTCAAATATCAAAGTAGTATTAACCGAACATATACCGTTATGCTGACATAATTAGAAGAGAAAATGCGCGGACAAAATATTTACTATAATGGAAAATTATTAGGATTTTAACTCGCAGTCGATATAAATAGCACCATAGATTTTGCAGCCATATGAAAAAATCCATTCTGTTCAACTATGCTCATTGAACGAGATTTCCCCTTGTCATTGAATTTTTGACTTCTTTCCAATCTGGAAACTGGTCCCACTTAGTCAATTCACCCTTCAAGAAGCCTCGTGCAAATGGAGCGAAACATTGGTCACGATTGCTTCATATTTGGTTCGAGCGCAAAGAAATTGTTGCATTTTGAAGCATGTGCGATGCATATTGTTGTCTGTTGTTGATAAGAAAAATGGTGTTAACTTGATGCTAAAATCCGAGTTGCCCGTCACACAAATTATATGACTTGGTGTTGTAATTTGTGATGCTTCCAAAAATGAATGATTTTTTCTGGGTTCTAACTTGAGCACAAATTTTCCACATTTTGCGGCCATAACAGTCGATCGAATCAAATTGCTTTTCATTTTTAAGAGTCAGACAAAATGAAATAAAGCGAATAGATGAAATAACGCGTGAATGAATGCACTGAGAATATTTTCGACAGTCAAGTTCAGGTGTGTGTATCAAACTTTCGCGGTTGTGTTGATAGAGTGCGCTCATCATGTGCACAATTTGTGTGTGTTGAAAGAGATCGGACCAACACTCGGAGAAGCACGAATTTACAAAGGGGAGTTCTTTGCGATTGTTCACGCTAAGCTTTTTGCCCATAACTCATCATAAAACATCCCATTGATGTTAATATACAGTTGGAAAGCTGGCCTCAAAAGCTATAACGCAGGACAGGAAATTGTTGGAATTCTTCAAAAGTAAAAATTTCGCAGCCAATTTTCAGAAGTGTCATCAAAAACTATTAAAATGCTCGAAAATAGTCATTTCATAGTTTTATGTTTACTTCAAAAATTATTCTCGGGAAAATTACGTTTCAGGATAACGATTTTTTGGTAAGGTGATAATTCTTGAAATGAGATTCGGTACTTACCAAAAATACGGCCCTCGATAATACAACTAAAAGTCGCCACATAATCTTCATTCTCACTCTCTCTCTCTTTCTTTTTTCAAAGCAAACTATTATAATTTTTAGATATTTTGTTGTAAATATGAACGATTGAATCGCTCCTGATGAGACTGAATTATCTTAAACTGGGATCAGGCTTTTATTCACTTGAATTGAATATGTTAAAATAGCTACGGAATTTTTGGATGAATCCCGACGAGGAATTTGTAACAGCATCGCGTAGCGAGAAAACTTCTCTGTGAAAAACATTGCATCGCTTTAAGAAAACTCGGATGCAGACTATTCGTTTGCATTCATTTTGTCACAAGTTTCTTGGCGGGTTTCATAGAATTTTGAATGAAGAATGTAAATGAAAGCATGAATGATTTGGGAATGCACTTAAAAACTTATTTCATTCTTAAATGTTTAGGAATTTGAAATATAAAAAACATATTTTTTACTCTATGAATTCAAAACGTGTTGATACTTATTTATACTGGAGATAGTCCTAAATCTCGTCGGAATGACTTGATTTATTCTATTATGATAAGACTAAGAATAAACATGGTATCCATAAAAAAATTGTTTCTTGAAATCAAAACGAAACATTTATATGGGAGCTATATGTTTATTCCAGAAGGAAACAGTATTTTGTTCAACGTAAATTTCAAGTGTTTTCGAAACGGAAAAAGTGGGGAAACTTTATATTCCGTAGTTGCAATTCGATTAAATTCAATTTTCCAATATAAGTTTATTAAAGCTTCGAAATATCTAAGCCAGACATTATCTCTGCCAAAATTCGTAAATTCAACGATACTTGAATACTCACATTTTGAATGCCTCAGAATAAAATTACATCTTAATTTTGCTTCACGTATTAGCGACATTCAGACGCGTTGTTTTAAGAAGCGAAACAAAATTTCGTTACTGCATGAAAGTGCACATTTTTGTTGTAATCCCGGCTTAAAAGTCTGTGTGCAATATTTATTTATATGTTTCACTATAAAAAAGAATTGAAATTTTGTGCCGCTTTTATGTGATTTCTTTTTGAGCTTCACTTTTACTAGCAGCAGAATGAAGATGCATTCATTTGAAACAAGTTTTTGCATGCATACCGACGAAGAGTTTGCGACAGCACCACATTGCGAGAATTCCTTGAATAAAATAACAAAACTTTCACGCATTTTTTATTAATTAATGAAACACCTGATTATCCGTATACTTCTGGAAAATGTTAGTCACATCAGAGTCAAATATCTATATATCCAGCGCGCCATCTAGACTCAACATAACTCTTCAAAATTTTGATTATCTTTTCGATAATACAAAAAAAAAAGTAGAAATATATATGTGTATTGACAGCGAACTGTGAACATGCTGGTCAGACACCCAATACGACACAAATTCCGCCCATGGTACATCTTGAGAAAGAGAATTTAGTCCGGGATGGGGTGATATTAGAGAGAAGCTCTAATGTCAAATTGGGTCCCGAAAACCATGGCAAAAGAAATACAATAGATTTTTGAATTCAAATTTACATTGACATTATTATGAGAAAGCGAAAACAATAGCAAAAGCATGTGAAATGATGATTATGATGAATGATGATGATGATAATGATGATGGCGATGAGAACTTAAATATAATTGGTTGTCAAATATATAAATAACGCAAAATATGCATTATTGGTCAGGCAGCAATCCACACGTACTCCATGAGTCACCATTGCAGTTTATAAGCCGGCGGCGTCATTGGGCCGTACTTCTTCCGTGATAATCAAGACCGGCACGTTACTGTGAATGGGAATCGCTACCGATCAATGATAACCGAATATTTTTGGCTCGAATTGGAGGTTATGGACTTGGACAATATGTGGTTTCAACAGGATGGCGCCACAAGCCACACAGCGAATGTCACAATCGATTTATTGAAAAACAAATTTGGTGAACGTGTTATCTCACGAAATGGCCCAGTCAATTGGCCGCCTCGGTCGTGCGATTTGACGCCGTTAGACTATTTCCTGTGGGGCTACGTCAAGTATTTAAAAAAACTTTTGTAGCGCTCTTATTGAAAAACCCTTTAATTGTGAAATAAAAGCTATATGTAAAATATGATGTAAATCATGTTTCACTTTTATTTCCAATATTTTCTTGACGCATTATTGCTCTCAGTAGTGCAGATATGTACGTTCCATTTAAACGAGTTTTTTGAGTTCATGAACTCAAAACCCGGTCTAGCTGAAACGTACATATGACTGGGATAGAATAAAAACTTTTTCTCGCAAAATAGAAAATAAAAGTGAACTTAATCAAAGTTGCCAATAAAATTGTACTATAGAAAAATTGCCAGTAAATGTTGACCAAAAAAAAGTTGCAATAAAGTGAACTATGAATTAAATTTTCAATATTTGTTTCGTGCGCATTTTTTGCTAAAGTAGTAAGAGTTAGGCTTGAACAATCTTCTAGAGCTTAAGAATATCCTTTATAAGTTTGCAGAACATTGTACAAGCCAATCCAATGGTGTGCAACGTCTATATAAATACACTGGTGCGCGTAGTGGACTACGCCATGTAAATTACATATCGTAGTTTAGGCGCGTAGTCTTGTCGTTGCACACCCTTGAGCCAATCTCTTACCACTTAAACAAAACAATATTGAAAATATAATTTATAGCTCACTTTTACTGCAACTTTTTTGTGGTTCACATATACTGGCAATTTTTCTATAGTCCACTTTTATTGGCAATTTTTATGTAGTTCACTTTTATTTTCTATTTTGCGAGAAGATGTTTTTATTCTATCCCAGTCATATATACACCCGCTCATCTGCATATCCATCGAAATAGCAATGGAAGCAACGGAAGAATACACAAACGAACGAGAGAAACTCCTCAGAAACGAAGAAATACTGATGTCAGCAACGGACGCACACCGAACGAGAGAAATTCATACACATTGTGCACACTTAGCACGAATATTTTTTTTATATTGTACTATAATGCATACATGCGAACGATGTAGTATTCGAAATGATTGAATGAATAAACAAAGTATTTTTTTTTTTGTTATTGAACCTATATCTCCCGCTAATCACATCATAATCTCTCTTCAATGTTCTTACTTAAAACGAATTGTAAACAAAATATTTAACTGTGATTAATTTCATATGATTGGACATTTTAGTAATTTTAAATGCAATTTTCATGTCTTCTCCGCGCATATTCTCTTCTTTTTATGTCAATATATCGGTAAATGGTCGGTTAATACTGCTTTGATAAGTGATATAAAGGGTGATCCAATAGGGATGATTCATTTTTCAAAAGCGATTACTCAGCTCCTGTCAAATTATTTACTTCATGCTGTCAAAATATTTAGTATACATTGCCTTTTCACCATGCATCGTTTCACGCTTCCCGATCGTTTAAAAATTATCAAAAAATGCTACGGAAATTCCGGCTCAGTTGTCCGTGATTTTAGTTGTGAACTCGGTCGTCATCATCACTTCAATACCCAAGTCATTCGTCGCAATGTGGAAAAGTTTGAGCGTGAGTACACTTTCTTGGACCTTAAGCCATCAACCCCAGCAAGATGTGGTCGAAGCGAAGAAAACCTAGACGCCGTAGCGGTCAGTCTTGAGAATGACCCTCAACAAACGATTCGGCATCGTTCCGAGCGATACCGAGCGATTTTCACCGATTTTCTGTGGCCAGAACTTGACAACGTCGATATCAGTGAGATGTGGTTCCAACAAGACGGCGCTACGTGCCACACAAGCAACGAAACAATGAATTTGCTGGAAGAGAAATTCGGTGAGTGGACTATCTCGCGTAATGGTTTTGTCAATTGGCCGCCGCGATCATGCGATTTGACTCCTCTCTACTTCTTTCTTTGGGGGTACGTCAAGTCGTTGGT
The DNA here is from genome assembly GCA_028476595.1 of Obolodiplosis robiniae. Taxonomy (NCBI): domain Eukaryota; kingdom Metazoa; phylum Arthropoda; class Insecta; order Diptera; family Cecidomyiidae; genus Obolodiplosis; species Obolodiplosis robiniae. The sequence goes on from CM052015.1 coordinate 42,145,457, forward strand.
CTATACCAACAATCCAGCCACTTTAGAAGCTCTTGAGGCCGATATTAGAGACGCCATTGCTGGGATAACGCCGCAGATATTGGACAGGGTCATCAAAAATTGGGCCTACCGTATGATGAGCTGCAAACGTAGTCGAGGTGGTCATTTGAATGACGTCTTGTTTCATACATAATGGCATTAATGTAGCTTCAAAATAAAGCCAAAATCAATTTGATATCTCAAGCCGTTTTTATCATCAATCTTATTGGGTCACACTTTATATACAGGGTGTCCCACAACTCGTGGTCAATAATTTGTGAATCCCTACAACTTTCGTTCTAGGGTTCAACTTTGCCCGATTGGGCCATTGGGGGAAAAATGGCCCCAAAATTCCTTCGACCCCAAATTCACTATGGCGAAATTACTCATACATAAATGGATGTACTGAACGTACCTGAAACAGTAGAGGCAAGTGATATGGATTGTTGGAAAGGTATTGAGGCGCACTTTATTTTGCATATGGACACTTGGATGGTTAACTCTTTTGAGTGACAGAAATTAACCCTTAAAAAAAAGTTCAAAAAAATCGGAAAATATCACAAAAATTGTGATTTTTCTCGAAAAAATGCGTTATTACGGTATCGTTTTTATTCCATTATCTGAAGATCATGTAATTTTGGGCCGATATGCAAAAATTTTGGAAACTACAAAGCCGTTTTTCGAGAAAAAAAACTACTTTGAAAAAGTGGAGTCGCCAACTTTTTTATGCTTCATTTTTGTAAAAATAGGCAATCATATCAATGGCAATTGTGACCGATTTTTTCAACTTCAATTTGTTATTTTAAGCCTATTGCAAGCATATTTAGCTGTACTCACACCACCAATACAGAATTATCGAGAAAAAAAAATCATTTCAAAATTACACCAACAATGTTATATCGCATATTGGTCAAATTTTCATTAGAATCGTTATTTTTCATCATCATTCGCATTCTAAATTACCTTTTTCGTATCATTAATCGAAAGAACAGGTAATTTTAAGTCCGCAAGCAAAAATTTAGTAAATTCGAATTAATGAGTTATCAAAAATTTGATTTCGTTTCACCAAATAGGCAAATGTAAAAATGTTTCATTCTTCTGTGCTCACATTTAGAAAGTGCAATGACCGCTTGTGTATTAGGGTTTGCAATGAACTCATCATTTACACCGACTCCGATGTTTTGTTCACATTTGTTGTTGGGATGCACAGTCAAAATGCGATAATTTCAGTCGGTGCTCGTGTCGGTGCCACCGACTCGATGAATTGATTATCTGTTCGTTATTGTTGTTGTTTTCGAGCACATTTTGGTTGGTGTGCGCCTAACGGTAATAACGATGAGCGAAACGTTATTTTCGGCTCATGAAATGCTCTGCATCAATTTTGTGCAAAACGTCAGTTTGATAAGTTATTGCTTGCAATAAACTACAACGAGTGTTTCTTCTCTCCGTTTATGTTTTTAAAAATTATTATTTTTCAAAAAATAATTTGAAGTGGATTACACGCTTGAAGAAGATTGGCTGACATGCGTTTTTATTATGGATTGGCGGACAATATAGAGGTTAATCGAAAGTACATACTTGTTAACGCAAAGTATATACCTACCGAGTGAATTAACCGGTTGATTGTCAAACTCTGTTATTTAGGTATTGACGGTTACTTTAAGATACAATAGCTGTCAATGTCAAAATATTTGCCAGAATGATAGGTATGAAGTTGGGTGCGAGTTGGCATTTTCAATGCATTCTCCCAATAAATAATATTCTTCAATCCTTCTTCACACCGATTCATATAGCAGTAATACCAATACTCCTGATCTCAAAAACCAGCCAGTCCACTTCAAATCTCCTGATCTAGGTGTCAAAGTCAGCCTACAGAAAGAAGCCTAAGACCAAAAACGTCATGAGGGAAGGAGAAAAAATATAGCTGTTTCAACAAGAGAAGAGATGCCGAAAGTTCATATCCAGCTGATCTACCCTCAAATCCAGATTTGAGAGAGCATCAGGGACCCTGATTCAGGGTGGCATTAAACCCTTGTAGAAGAAATTTAAATTTTTTCCAGAATTTTAATTTCTTATCCCTGATTCCATCCTTCAATGGTTTTTGGCATCTGTATACAGATATTTCATAAAGATATTCAACATTTGGAGATTTTTTTTTTCAAAGAACAAATTGAAAGGACTATAATAATTTTTCCAAAAGACGAAAATGAAAATACATAAATAAAGAAAGAAAGAACTAAATGCAAGGATATTTCGTACACTTATATTTATTAATGCAAAGTGCACAAAATAAATAAATTGATTGAACATAATAACTTCAGCAATAAGTCCATTGTCTAACATTATTGTTCCAAAAATCGCATCAGCTTCGATATTCATCATCATTATTGTCAAGTTATTGTCCATGATTGTTCTAAAAAAACACATTTTTCAAAGTATTTTTAATGTTTGCAATAACAATCAATGGAAAAATCCTATTTTATTTTCAATTTGGTTGGTTGATAAAATTTACTCACAATTTGGATGTTTATCCATTGAAGATGTGCGGTGACTTTTGTATGTACCATGTGAGCAACATGTTCTCTCCCATTTTCGGCAGGTACGGTTGACCTTGCTCTGTATATGCCGACCAATATATCTTGGCCAGAAGATGTGCGATGTACAACTGGACCTATAACAAATAAAATTATTTGATAGTTTATCGACATTTGATATTTCAAATGATTGGTTTTCAATCAACCTCCCGAGTCTCCCGGGGCCGCTGTCCTTTGCTGCGATTGTTCTATCTTTCTACCTGCATGTTGTCTATTAACTGGCTCAGCACCAGTGCAAAACTGATCTGGTGCTACCCTGCAGGCAATTGCTTGCATTTGAAGCATTCGAAGGCTTGAAGATGTGTCGCCAGTCTCAGTCATTCCAAAACCAGTCACAATGAGCGGAACTGGGTTGGTTGTTGAGTAGAATTCATTTCTAGCAGCCAAGTCAATTGCTCCGATCAGTCTGCCATCAGTTATCATATTTTCTTCAGTTATAATCATGCCAATATCATTGTATTTTTTCACTCGAACATAATAGTCAGGGTGCATAACTTTGGAAACGGCAAAAACTTCTCCGTTATAAATATAATTTCCATTTTCTTCTCGGTACAATTCATTCGTACCAGCCAGAATATTGTAAATGGCAGGATCACCTTGATATTCGAATATTGTCTCTGCATCGTAGAGACAATGTGCAACAGTTAACACGATTTTTGGTTTGACTATAGCTCCACTGCAAGCATCATCTTCGTTCTTGAGTATAGCAACATGATAATATACTCTATTCTGTGGAATATCCCCATTAAGAATTCGTTCTCCCAAACGGAGTCGCACTATTAAGAATGCAATTGATTAAAATGCGATTGACTTTGATTTTCATTATTCAAAATATTCGAAATTAAAAATTATCAAACAAAAATTACTTGATTTATTCAATTTCCCATCATTTGCAAGCTAGATTTTGAAAAAAAAACTATTAAATTATGGAGTTGATTTTTTTTTGCCTATTTTTCGAGTCGTAAAACTTCGAAACAAAATATCATATTTTCCATGATTTTTCTTTGAGCACTTTTTGAGGTTCCTAAGAACTTTAAAAAAACTTACGAAATTCCCAGCCTGAATAAAAAGTAACAGTAAAAATCCCCCCAAAATCCCCATTTCTATTCAAAAAAGCACAGAATTTAAGTATTTCGTATCTGTTTATAAGTGCGAAAGATTGAATCGCTCTAAATCAACTGAATTTTGAAGAGTTGGAAACCTGTTTTTACACGTTTAAGTTTCCGATTCATCCATCGTGGACGTATTTTCTGATCGCAATATATTTGATTTGAATATGTAATAAATATATGCAAAAGATTTGAATATTCAAATGAATGGATGAGAATGAAAACCGACCTCTAACTATTGTGAAATTCATAATTAGACTAGAAAAATTTTAGAACAAAAATGAGACCGGAATAATTATTGAAACAAACATTTTACCAGGAATTTTTGAAGAATAAAAATGAGATCGTGAAAATTTTGAGGATAAAAATGAGATCGAAAAACTTTTAAAATATGAATGTAGAAATGAGACCAGAAAATGTTGATAGCAAAAATGAGCCCGGAAAATTTGGAGATAAAAATGAGACAATCGTTAAAACAGTTATGGGTCTCATTTTTATGCTCACTTTTTTTCTAGTCTCATTTTAATTCTCACAATAGTTAGAGGTCGGTTTTCATTCTCACCCTTTCAAATGTAATGTATAAAATTTTCTGAAGCTCTTCAAATACCGCTGGATGTTTCATTCAATACCTAACCATGTCAAGTGGCGATGAGCGCCATTGAAGCGCGTCATCTCTACCTATTCGATTCAGCAGAACTCTTCAATATGCTGCTGAGGTGCGCTGAGCATCGTATCTTGTAAGTCAATCTGAATGTGTTCTTGTTTAATTAATCTCTTCGCAAACTTCTTCGAATGTCGCTTTATATCTTGCTTTTGAACATTGAATATATTTGTAAATACAACAAATGTTTATATTTTTTTTGTTTTAAAAGAAATAATATTGGCATTCTGGAGACTTTAAATAACCGCGAATCAATTCAATGACGGTCAACGGCAATATGCTGTCGCGAATGTTTTTAAAACCAATGAACGCAACAAGCAAAACTTTAATGCATTTTTCATCAATGTAATCTGATGTTTGATAAGCCAATCCATTCCACTTGATAAGAGCTTTCACATCTTCGCTCACAGCACCATCAATGTCAACCGAAATGGCACGGTTTCCATTTGTCTTCAAAAAACATTACTTAGCACATGAATTCGATTTTGATTGAAATAATACACTTACATAATCTTTGAGTGGAATGTTGCCGCATGGAAAGCGCCACGAGATAATTAAAAACCATACATAAAGCAAATCGTCTGTGTATACGCACATATTCAATAATAATGATCAAGTTACGCGAAAACATATGTATATCTTTAAAACATCATTGATGCATTATTTCTCGCAAATAGTTTTAGTTTTAATATTTTTCCCATTTTATCCTTAGGTAAGTTTTCTTCCCACCTTCATAGATGCTTGTGACTTTTTCAGCTCATTCTGATTATTTATTTGGTGCTTCCCCTTTGCAATTTTAGTGGTTTCTCAGAGAATGTTAGTCTCTTATTGGACATAGCGATTATTTTATTTCAACTAAACGATGCTTTGCATTGGTGAGATAATGAGATTTTCTCATGTTTTGTGAACTAAGGTCCTGATTGCATTGATAAAAAACTATTTTACAAATTTGTAATATTGTAGGATTGTCAATTGTGTGATTTACTTCCAATTTTATGCGACAAATATTTTTCGTAAAAAAATTAGATAAAGAAAATTGCATAATATATGATACAACATAGTCCCCATATATTGTCTCAATTATATTGAAAAACCGTCCATTTAAAGACTGGACTCCAATTAAACTTTCCGAAGGCATTATCTGAATCAGCTGAAAATTAATAGGTTTCTATTCCCATTGAAGGTCTATCTGTGCGTGTATGTAGTATGTTAGATTCTCTAGCCTCAAAATGAGTAGATTAAATTTTTTTTCATCCCATTACAATAATTCCAACATACACGATGTATATGCGGAAAGGAGAAATATCTTATACTCAAAGTAGTGGATTTCAATATTATATATTCTTTTTTCGCTGCTATGAATTCTCTTGAATATTCTTATTACTTCGCACTAGTTCAGCCTTCAAAAACACCAATAAAAGCAAAATACATATGTTTTGAGCTGAAAAAACAGCTTTTTCGTTTTTTGTGCGTTGTTTGAATACTAATAAAGTATTGAGCATGAAATCAATGTTTTATATTTCAAAAAGAATGATCGTCATCGCAAACCCCCATCGATACGGTGTACTTGAACCGATTAGTTTCAATCTACATCACGGGGATGTAGCTCAAATGGTAGAGCGCTCGCTTTGCATGTGAGAGGCACCGGGATCGATCCCCGGCATCTCCACATTATTATTTTTTTCTTTTTTTTTTTTTGCTATTGTATTTATTTTGTTCTTCATTTTTTCTGAGTAACAAATCATTCTCACTCATCTAGTTTGAGCATGGGAAAATATATTGAATTATATGTTCTCAAATTTAAATCCTTTGATATCATTTCGTTTTTGAAATTAATATTTTCAAGAAATAATAAATGCTGAACAACTATACATAAATGCAGTTTTTTTTCCAAAATAAATGCGACATTTTGAATGAAACGTTAAAAAAGATGGAGATGCCGGGGATCGATCCCGGTGCCTCTCACATGCAAAGCGAGCGCTCTACCATTTGAGCTACATCCCCCTCTGTCTGACATGGACTTGTAACCGAGATCAAGAAGCGTATGTGATGTGGAGATGTATAGTTTGCAACCGTCTCCATTCAAATGTAAGCTTTGTTCAAAAGCACGAGGCCTCTTCGAAGTTTTTGTTTTGTTCAATTTGTTGAAAAGTATCATCACATTTTCGTCAATTTTTTTATTGCATTAATTGATTTCCCTTCTTCACCACTTGCGGAAAATAAATATTTATTCAAAGCATTTAGTATTCCAACAAACAAAAATTGAGAACAAACGATATTATAAAATGAGAAATTTATTGATTAACAATTCGAATACTTGTTTAAATATTATAGGAGAAAGTCAATTGATTTACATAACACACAAAAATGCTGAAAAACTGCAAAAAACACGGTGATTTGACTCTATTTGAGTCAATATATTTCACAGATTAGAGTCACATGATGTGAAAAAGTGCTTGAAAATTGTACGTCTACCAGAAAAGCATTAAGACTCCGTGGCGCAACGGTAGCGCGTCTGACTCCAGATCAGAAGGTTGCGTGTTCAAATCACGTCGGGGTCAATCCTCATTTTTTATTTCTCTACAATTCAAATTGTTCCAAGTTTTTATTTTTCACATTAAACTATATACGTTTTTGAAAGTTCGTACGAATTCTTTTGGTGTCTAATTTTAGGGAAATTTTAATTTTGAAATGTTAACATTAAATTGGTTCGAGTGCATTTGCTCGATTGCAGCGAAATAAAAATTGGATTTGTTATTTTAATTGGTTGATTTCTCGTAAATTACATTACCAATTCAAATGACGTCTCAACAAAAAAAGACCGAACGTGTTCGCTGCCGAGGGCAAATTTGCAGATGAAGATGGATTATGCTCTGGTATGAAAATACGAATGTTTTCCATATTACTCTTTTTTTGCCATCTAATTTTGAAGTATGGAAAAGTCATTCATGAAACTTCTCGTATTTATTTCATTTGGCGAGCACTTCTGCCAGACATGTAGGGATTAGTCATACAGGTTCCACTTGAAGATACACACAAATAACGCATTCCATCTTTTATCCAGATCACATGTGCTGTTGATGAAGGCTAAACTGAATGCTTTTGCTGCAACTCATTTTACGTGCTTTTTTTCTCCTTCAGCTCTTCCATTCGATTTGTCAAAGTGTTGGGATTTTATCGGACGCTAAGCGGCACAACGTCTGGCTTTGCCAGTCACGCAACATTTCAAAAAAAAAAAAAAAATACACATATCTTTGAAATGAAGGTATTTTCATATTCTCTGCTTTGTCTCAATTCCATGTGGGTGCATTTGACTATTGGATTTGCAATGTAAATTATGCATATTTCATGGACCATGTACAAAATGACACCTGAGTACTATTGACTTTTTCGAATTATTCGTTTCAGTAAATTAGCTTTGCTCGTTTCGAATTTCACTTTTTATGCACCTTGCACATATGTAATATATGTTTTATGTATTTATAGATGTTATATATTATTACACATGTTGGTATCGAAAAATCATTCGTATCAAAATCGTGGCACCAACTAGTGAATTGTATTTCAAAACAAATTCACAGTTGATTTGATGTGTGAATGCAGCAAAACGTTCAAAAGATGGCGCTAGGATACTGTTTTCAAGTGCAACAACAAATGCACGTGAAGCAAATCATGATAGCGGGCCGTGATGATCCTGAATTGGAATGGACGGAAGAAGAGAAAAATTGGAAAATGTGGACAAACAACAGATAAAGTCGGGAAAAATGGAAAAAATTGAAAAAAGAGAACATTTCAAAAATAAGAAAAAGAGAAAATGTATAAAAAATTATTAAAATTATTCAATACTTAATTGAAAAAATTCAAAAAAGTTGAGTAAAATTGGAAAAAAACAAAAAAAACTGATTCAAAATTTGAATGAATCGCTTCATATTGAGGTGATCAATACTCGAAAATCTCATTCAACCAAAACTTCCGTTAAATGAACGAATAAAAATGCCATTTTGGTAAAAACACGCCGAAGTTCGGAAGTTATATTTGCCATTTGTTTCCGTATCCAAAGGAAAAATGGTTTTACATTCTCAAAGCTTCGACTTGGTGGTGTTATTTACACGAACCGCAAATTTATCAATTCAACTATATATTTAAAAACTTTTCCATTTTTATTCTTTCCATTCATTTGTTTCAGCAATTTTATGCGATGGCAACTTCTGTTAAGTGTATATTTTTTCTTTGTAAATCTGGAAAATAATAGCAGTTTCTAACTCTTTGTATCAGTGGTTGTGAAGCATAAATTTGTCGTATCTCACTTGTTCCGACAATATCTAAGCGAAAATAATTCTCTCACAACGTTTATTTATTATCTATATTGTGCGAGAAGTGATACATTTTTCGTTGGGTGAATGACCGTAATAAATGTTCGTGTGAATGGAAGTGCTGGGAGCAATAAACGGTAGACACGCTGACTACAAGTAGTTTTAGTCATTGTGAGTAGAGCGTAGATAATCCGATTTTGGCGCTCTTGCTGACGCGTACCATCTACAACTAAAAACGCATTGGCATAGGTCATAAAAGCATTTACAGTCGCTTCATAACAATAAAGACGAATTTAGTGACACTCGATGAACACTCCCAACAACTTACTTGCCGAAGTGAGTCAATGAGAGCACCCATTTCACATTTTAATTTAAGTTTTTGCGCTTATTTTTAGAACAAAGTATTCGGATCAGCTCAATGAAAAATGGTTGTAAATAATTGACACGAGTTTCGGATTCAAATCTTATTTTTTCAGTTTTGAAATAACGTGTTTCATACATTGGTTTAAAATTGCACATTGAAAATATTTTCTTTTTGTATTACAAATATTCTTATAAATAATAATTCCAGAAATAACTTCAATTTAAAACGATTAATTGAATGTAAAGCTCAATTGTTGCTGGATGAATAGCCTAGTATGCGCCAAAATCACATGCCGATTGATTTTCAGCCTTTCGATATACTGAAATGGACAAATTTTACGAGAAAAAACAATGAATTTGAATATAATCAAAAATATGTTTAAGAAAATGTATATCATGAAAATATATTGATGTGTGAAAATAGACATGTGATTCAGTGAATCTTAACTCACATTTGCCTTCTATGCAGCTTTGTCGGTCCATGACGCATTCACTTGTGAACATTTTGTGATTTTTCCCGTCGGTGCCGCAAATGGGGGAGTAAATGTAGGAGCAAATAATTGCGCAATCATCCGGTTCCTTGTCAGTATTTTTTGGGCGATAAGGAATTGCCGTGCACATTGAAATTGCCAAAACTAAAATAGAATTTCTTTATTTTAATCATTCATATGCACAAAAACGATAAATATTGAAATATTAAAAACAGTTTATCCTCGTTAATTTTATTTCACTGATTTATTTTTCCGAATTTGAAGAGTCATTGAATTGACCCCAATGATTTATTGAATATCACAAATTGTCAAAATGCTTACAAAAAACGAATGCAATCTTCATTTTGGCTGAAAAATCTATTTCGACACGATTGAGGTTTTCAAATAAAGCGTATTCGTTGTCTGAATGTTGCAAGCGCAATACTTTTGAGCCTGTTTTAAAGCTTCTTTTATATTAGCGATGAGTCAGATGCCGGTTGCGTGCAATCCACCAGGTTCCGATTTTATGGCATCATTTGCTTTTGTTTTGAATGCTTTCATTGCTAAACGGTTATCAAATAATTTCATAGAGACAGTTGCGTGCTTGAGAATAATACTGAGTACACAAAATAATTTACGTAAAAGTGTAGCATGAAAAGAGTTTTCGTAAAACGCATCATAAAAAGGTGTTATTTTGAATACGCAACATGAGTTGCAATGTCAATTTATGATGCGTTTTTGAAAAAACAATTTTTCATTATGCATTGTTACGAAACCTCTTTTTATGCTACACTTTAACGCCAATGATTCTGTATTCTCAATATGATTCTCAAGCGCACAGTTTATTGTTCGTTTTTTTTTTCAATTTTCAATGCTTTCGACTGGAGCCGTGGAATAAATAACCGGTTAGTTCAATGTTTTCAAATAAATATGATTCACTTCAATAGATGGCTTCTAACGCGTCTCGTGATCTAAATGAATTAATTTCATTCGTGTTCAGGATTAAATTGACACATGGGTTTTTTCTGACACTTGTAATTATTTCAGTAATAATGACGCATCCCATGCATCAATTCACTATTAGCGATGACGAGATAATAATTTAATTTTGCGTTAGTTTCAAGGGGGAAAATGATATTTATGGATATTGTTTTTTTTTCATTCAATTGGATTACTTTCACCAAATTTTATTTCATAATTTACTAATAAAAATAATAAATCATTACAACATTCTATTGAATAAAGTCTCGCTAAAATAGCTATTATTGATAATAGGTCTACCGGTTGAAAATGTTGTTATTGCAGACAACTTCATATGTATTACTCTGAGGTGAATTTTGGCTATGACAGCTGTCACATCAGAAACTTCATGTCATTGTCTAATTATTTCAGTCTAGGTTATTGGTCATTAGTGAAAATACTTTTTTTTTGTGAAGCCGTAAATTGTCTACATTCGTGCCATCAAAACAACATTTGCGGGAAGTTTCAATATGCTCAAATGGGATGTCCTACCGCACCCGCCGTATAGCCCAGACGTTGCTTCTTCCAATTATCATCTCTGCCGATTGATGCATGGCCTGGCTGACCAGTACTTCCTCAATTATGATGAAGTCAAAAATTGGATCGAATTGTGGATAGCCGCTAAACCGATCGATTTTTTTCGACGTGGCATCCGCCTCTTGCCACAAAGATGAGAAAAAGTTGTGGCCAACGATGAATATATCCATTTTTCCTCAATAAAGCATTGATTTTTGAAAAAACGACATTCTCAACCGGTAGTCCTATTAGTTGAATAAATTTGAGCTCTCTTTGAACCAAATTACTTATTTAAGAATTTGAATCATGATTGCAGAAAAAAACAATGGAAATATTGTAGAGTCAAAAGAATTTGCCGCTCTACCCCCTGGTCTATTGTCACGACACAAACTTCGTACTTTATGAATGCCGGTATTTTTCATGCATTTGAAAAACCAAAAATAGCTGCAAGATAATCGTTTGCGAGGGAAAAAATTGTACGTAATTGGAATAGTTCGAAGCTCCAATATTTATCAGCGCAACCGGATGTTGACTGTGATACAATTAAGCATTTGTTTATGATGCTTTAATTGTTTTTTTTTTTTTTTTTTTGTAAATTCTTTTATCGTTCTTCAATGGCACTCGAATTGTTATCTGACGAGGAAAAACAATTTCTAATTGAGTTCATGGTCGCAATTAAGTTTATTAATAGAATCGTAGCGACATTTTTTGTTATCAAGTTGATAATCGAATTGTTAGGATTAATTTTTAATTTTTGTCTAAAACTTTAATTTCTCCCTTTTCTTTTTTGAAAAAATTGCAATCGAATATTAATTGTGGTATCAATTAAATTATTAACCAGCAATTCATCAAAAGCTATCGGGTCGGGTCTATGAAGGTAGTTGACCAGCTAATTCATAATTACCAAATAATTGTGATGTGGCAAATATGTGGCCCATCAAATTCAAATCAATTGAAGTCCACTGAATGGCCAGATTTCAATATTGCCAATCAATTATTACATCATCCAATGTAATAAGCATTTCGATTTGTGCGTTTGCCTCACTTTTGATCGGTGAATCGATAAATTTGGCATGAGGCTTGCACATGAATGAACCGAGTCGCATTGGGTCGTTTGTTTGCCATCGAACACAATAGGGATCGTTACATGTAAATCAATGTGAGTCGATTTAATAATTGAGCAAAGCATTTTTGCTGAAATTATGTCGAAATCCAAATAATATTAGGGGCTATTCCCATTGCATGTTTACTTAAAATGTGTGGCTTGGGGGCAATTTCATGTATTTGTTATAATCGCTTTGATTCAACGTCCTGATCTCATCGAATTTTTCTCACAAATCAATTCCCAATGTAAAATTTCAATTATTTTATGCCCAATGTATAAATGCGTGGTCGCATTCTCGCCAATCGCAGTTCCGCTTGAATTTATTGAACGCTTGGAAAGAGCAATTCATTCAAATTTTGAAATGCGCATCAATATGCAAAGTCGATGCATGTGATTCACCTTGTGCGAAATTTATCTGATAATTGAACATCTCGAATTACTCGTATAAATCTTTTCACATGCGATTAGATGGCATGAGTCATCGTCTGCGAAGCTCAATAGCGAATGCAAAATATCACCGAATATACAAAAGATTTACCGTAATTTGATATTTTAACGCTCGTTTGAATATGATTTTTTTATCGTTATTGAAAATTTATGTAAATTAGACGTGATCACAGCAAAAGCGAGTAGCTCGCACAACAGACGTGGTGCATTGTGATTGACAGCCCATCAATAACATTACTCTCTCGATGCAGGTTTTGTCGTGTCATGCATTCTCACAGATATTTGCATTATAAGCGTCATTCGATACGTTTTGAAAGGATTGTTGATGTAACTCGCACAAATGCACACACAAATGTTCAAGATTTGGTCAAACAAAAACCACAGCCGACTTATCTTCATAGAGAAAATTATTTATGAGGCTGTTATCAATGTGAGTGATCAAATCTCGTCATTTATTGCCTGCGTTAGAGATGCACGCCTATTTCTATTCATTTTCTCGATTTCTCATTCCGAAGTTATACAGTCATTTCGCATGGACGATTAACCAATTGTCATTAAATTTTATTGAAAACCATTTCGATTCGAATGAAGAGTACGACGCCGGCTGCCTGCTTATGCAATAATTACCAATGGCTCAGTATTATCTTTGATTTAGCCACTAAACAAACATTCTAACGAAAAAATTTCTCTAATTTTCACATCAAGGGGCACCGTTTAATTGCACTTCGAATGCGATACGCATTACTGCATATCGATTCCTGCGAAACCAACTACGTCCGACGTTACTGTATGTCCTGGGAATGACATTGCTATCGCTTGTATCAGGTATTTTCGCTCATGGAACATATTCATTTTCATTTATGTTCGTAGATTGAAATCGTTTGACAATAAAAATTCGATGCGGTCAAAATGGAAATGGACAAATTCCATGAACAACACACGCACATGCAATTGACGCATTTTGCCAAGTTGCATTGTTCATAATAGGAAAATAAAAATAAAGAAGAAAATACTTCAAGCAATTGCCGGTTTAATCAAAAATAATCAGAAAATACAGGCAATCTAACGATTCGCTCCATTTAAACTATTTCAAGAAGAGAGACACACTCGAGGAGGGGAAGAAGTGGGGAGCGTGAGAGCGAGATCGAAAGAAATACAAAAAGGACGAAAGATAAAAGATAAAAGAGGGAGAGGGAGAAAATAAAAAACCAATAGAAAGAGGAAATGAGAGAGGAGAAAAAGTCCCTTTCTTCTCTTCTTTCTATTCCTCACTCTCTCCCAATCTCTTTTTCCATCAGAGAGAGAGAGATACACAGATAGAGAGAAAGAGGAATAGATAGATAGAGAGTGAAACCATCATCAAAAAAGTCTAAATTGATGTCCAAATTAGATGCGTTAAATACGGTGGATTAAATTCGAAACGGCAAGTGATAAACGCCAGTGAGATGCTGTGATTTGATATCGTGCACCGTCTTAGTGTTTACGAGTGGTTTTCTTCATGAATCGCGTAATGCAGCTCATAAACTGGAATTAGTTGACGAAATGACAACATGTGCCGCATCACATTTTATCGAAATTTTCCAACAAAAACGTGCATAAAATATGTTTTCGATCATAAACGAACACAATTTATCGTGTTTGCTGAACAGCTTCGCTGCCAACAACAATTCACTTCGGCAATAAAATGGGCTTACAATCTGGCTGCGAGGCGTCAATCGATACATTTTGTCGGACGCGCACAATACCACCAACATATATTCACAGGAACAAACACCGCTGAAATACGCGCGAGGGATTCGGTTCTCATTTCAATATTTTGCAACCAGCAGCAAACGTTTGTCATTGAACAGGAAACAGTATTCATTTGAAATTTAGACAAACCAAAAATTACAATCATCAGCATCACATCGTCCATATCATAAAATAATCCCATTTTTAGTAGTTTAATACCATTTTTATGGTCAATATTTTATATTTTTCAGCTAATAGATCTTTGCTCGTCGCCGGCATTTCGATGTTGACTTAAATGTATTCGTTTCGGCAACCCTTGGGCGAGTGTACTATTCCGCACTAAATTCGGTACTTTTACCCGATTCAAATGAAAAATTTTCGGTGTAACATTGTTTTGTCGACGTTACCATTAGCACCGAATCGGAACCGCATTCAAAAAGTTCAATAAGAGAATCCTCCAACCGAATTAATTGGCATTCACCAAGTTTATTGAAAATGGTAAAACATATTGCACCACTTGCTTTGAGTTCAAAGGCAACACCATTTCCAACTTGCCAGTTTATCTCAATTATTATTTTGGTATTGTTTCATGTGTGAATTTCTTAGGCAATATCAAGTAGCTCCCAATCGAATTTGTACATCAAAATGGAGCTTCGTGAAGTGAAAATTGTGGTCGTTTGTGTTTATTAAAGTCGAACTATCAATTAAAGTAGATTGAGAGACTCCGTTGGCTTTGGCATTACGATGGAACAAAGACAAAACCATATGGAACGAGCTAAGTCGAAAGTCGCAATGTAATCAATTAAAATTTCTTCAAAATATCTTCATATGTGCACATTCACTCAGCTGCGCTTCTCACTTCGTCATGGCTCACCGCTCGAAAACGTAAACTCATTTGAATAAATTAAAACTGCGGAATAGTTACATTCCATCCATCATCGTCAGTCCCCATCGAAACTTCTGCTGTGATGCGGTTAGTTTTAATTTAAGAACGAACAAAGTTGGTTCAATGCGGTTTTGCAGTAAATACGAAAGAAATAGTCACGATACCTTCGTTACGCTATGTTAGATCCTTAGATACAATATGGTTTTAATAGTTTCTCCATGCAAAAAGGATTCAATACGAGTATTTGCTATTAATTTTCAACATTTCACAAGGAATCTATTTAATTTTCATATTCTTATTTCTTGTTATGAGCGAAAATAGACCGTAGGCTGAACGACTTTGTTTGAATTCAATTCTCTTATTCGCAAAAAATAATTGAAGATACGACATTTTTTATTTCATAATTCAACTTTACTTTTTTTAGTGCTCGAATTCTCTTTGTTTATCTCAGTTGTTCTCAATCTTTGAATATAATGATTATATGATATGTGATTCAACCAGAGACTGAGTCTATTCCCATCCATTTGCCATGATCAATGAATGGGCTCTAGTATAAGAAAGCACACAACTGTGGGCTGCGGTGAGCGAGCGGCGTGTACTGCGACATATATAGGCTGCATCATGCGAAGAATCGAACGCGTTTCAGTCTCTGGATTTACCAGCTAAGTTATATTCTCTGAATTTTCAGATTTCGATGAAGTGAAAGAATAATCAGAATGGCCTCGATTCATTTTCAATTTTCATTTTCATTTGCTTATTCATTGATGTTAACGTATTTCAATTGCAAAAAATATTATTGTATTTTCCCCTGGCTCTCCAGAGCCAGGCCGGTTTTGCCATGATTTTCCGGATCCAATTCTAGTATTAAAGCTTCACTCTAATACTATCACTCCCCTGACTGTACTCTCTTTACAAAAGACGCACCGTGGGCGGAATTTATGCCGTATTGGGTCTCTGACCAGCATGTTCTGAGCTTGCTTTGAACACGTATTGGCATAAATGTAGGTTTCGTAAAAAATAAATAAATGATTTCGGTTCAAAATTTATGTAGACGGAAACAAAATTTTGCTCATGATTTATTGAAGGATAATAAAACCAGATTTATAGAAACTTCTTTAATTTTAATTACACATATCGATGGCAGAAGAGACAATCACGATTATGCTCACAACGTTTAAAAGTATGATTTGTTGTGGCCACAAACTGAATTTTAAAAGTTTTTGGCTGGTTCATTTGAAAAATCTATAACAAAGGTATTTATTTGTGGTGTTGATTGTGATTGGTGTAATTGAGTTCAAATGTTTTGAGCTCAAAGATCCGAACAAAGTGAAAACAGGGCAATGATGAATGTGACCCAGAATATGTGTGCTAAACATTCGCCAACCATCCGCCAAATTATGTTTGCAATGAGTATTTGGATCTCGTCGATTCCTTTAACCGCGTTATTGGTTCCAGGTGGAATGTGATTTGAATTTTTATTTGTTCAACGACATCCATAGATCTTGTGACAATTGGTCCTCTTTGGACCGATCGTCTGCTTGGCAACAACTGTGCGTAATGGCTTAAAACAGTTTTAGTATTTCTTGGCATGATTTGTGATACCTTTGATTGCCTATTTTATGAATTCAACAGCTGGTACATTTATAAACGATATTAGAATTTATTCACAAAAAAGACGATTTACTTTATAAAAATATTGCTAAATGTATCAACACTTCAACAGCAGCATTACAGTCCAGTGAATCTCAATAAAGCTGGAAGAATATTCGGATATCCGAACATCTAATGTTAAGCTCAGACCTGGACATAACATATACCCATGTGACTGACTAATTTGTGACGTAGACGGCTGACTATGATTGACTTTTTTCAGGGCAAAAAGCAGATATTAATCGATTATTAGTTAACTGCAGTTAACATGTACGTAGTTGACTGAAATCATCTTTAGTAACTCAATTTGGGACAATCGGCGAACTTTGATTGATTTCATACAAAATCAACATAGAACATAATCAGTCAGTCACATTATTTTCACTTGGGTATTCACTCGATTGATGCAATCATAAAACATTGCCATTTTTGTTGATAAAATAGATATGCGAAAACAAACACAAAGGACCTGGATTAGAATGTCTACTTTCAGCTAATCCATGCAGTCTATCAATGTCTGGGGTTTAACATTGATTTCTTGTATAACGAACTATTACACCAGTTTTCTTACCTTCTTTTTTCCATCGGCAATAAATTTAAATACTGATTTTCGAAATGAGTGCGGTCGGTGAAGAATAAAATGAATTCAATGTAATGGATTTTTCATCTTTAAAATATGATTGAAATATTTGCATTTTCAACGAAAAGCATTTTATTCCAATTTGCTGTAAATTTATTTGTTAAGTTTGTATTTATGATGTGCATTATTGTTTCTTCAGAGGTTCTGAGTCAGAAGCAATCGAAAAAAATTTCTTTTCGCTGAAAAAATAAAGTCGGGGTAAATTCAATGAAATAATTATACATTTGTAACTGTCAATAGAAAAAATGCGAAGATACAACAAACGTATTGGTTGCATAAGTGAAAAATATACATCAATCTAACAAAATATAGCACAAATATCTGTTGTTCTGAGAGATGTGCAGCAAAAATAGGGGAAATCAAAAACACACAAGGGAAAGAGATTGCATATGACGATGAAACATATCCGAAGTGCAAATACAATAAATTGAAACGGGTGTTCGGAATACTTAGACTTGTGTTCCGAGCAGTTCCTTGTGGCCATCCATCCGCATTCAGCTCTATTAATAGTACAACATATAATATTTACATTCCTTTTGGTTGCGCTCATCATCCCCATTTACTCAATTTTACCAAATTCATGTGAACGACAAAACAATTTTTTATTTACTTCATTCCATTTGTGATCGCGTACATTTTTTGAACCTCGATTTCAAACTCTCTTTTTTCGTTGCAATAAATGACATGTCATTAGCGCATTAATGGTCATCCATTCATCATTTTTAATTCAGACGACAATAAAGAATTATAATCAAGTTCCGACTTCGATGGAACACCATTGAGAAACATCGGGTGAATGACGGTGATTTTATTGAAATATGCGAAAATGAGAAGATTTTATTGACAAAACTGAAAGAAGGAAACGGCACTCGCACGAATTTAACTTCATTTAAGATACAATTATATATAAATCATTTCTTAAGAAGATGTTTTTGCAAATAAGATCGGCGAAATCACTCTCGTTTAAATATTTTGCGAATCCAAGACGCTTTAATAGAAACTGGCGAACTATTTTCATCAATTTCACTCAAAAAATGGAGTTATTTGTTGCTGTTTGTTATTCGAGATACTTTTACACCCCTTTCAAAGAATCCACTGTAAGTCTTTCAAACTTTTTACACGATGATGCGTGTTATTTCTGTAATCAGTTCCCATAAAATTACCATAATTGGCTTTGTTTTCATGAAAAAGTGTCCCAAAAATAATAAAACTTATTCGATTTCTTTCCATTTTTTTACGCAGAAGGGGTACAAACCGACACACTTATCACCGCATATTTTATCAAAATGACACCACTCAAGTGTGTTCTCATAATGTTCCAAATTTGGAAGGCCGTAAAAAACGCAATTTGTTAGGTGCGGTTACTCCTTTTTCTGGTCGCTGCAGGCAATCAGTTCTTGAATTTCATACGGAGCACCGTGCGACACTTGAGTGCGAAAACGCACTAAAAGGAAAAAAAATACATGAAAAATGGAAGGTCTTACATCCATAAGATGAACTTTTCCACACTTTAATTCACAAAATGCAACCACAAACATAAATATTACTTTTAAAAATCATTTAACCTTCTTCCATTTCATTTGCATTCCGAGTATACATTTCAACCTTCGCTTTTGAAAAATGATTGAACAATTGATTCTAATCTGAATTTTTTGAGTTATCATGCTAACAATTTGTTTTGCGTACACCGTACAGGGTACAATGTACAACGCACCTACATTCCGACACCGAAAAAACTGGTTAATCGTGTTTTTCTGTGCTCAAAATGGATAAAAAACATGTTTTTTTGCGGTCTTAATTTTTGGACTGATTTCAAAACTTTTGCTTTTATACTATGTGTGTGCGGGGGAGTAAAACTTGGAGTAACGCGGGAGAAAAAACTATGAACAAATAAAACGAAAAGAGGTAAAAAAAGGAAAGTTTCGAATCCGTTGTACTGTAATTGTGATTTATTTATTTAGCAATTCGCAGAATGACATATTACCAGGTACTTGCACATGAAACCGCTGTATTTTTGCTAGAAAAACACGTTTATTTTAGTATGATGGCAAAACATATTTTATTTAGAGTATTCTCCATTCGAATCCGCACATTTCAGCCATCTTTCGGATAATTTATGAATACCGCGCAAATAAAACTGATCGTCTTTTGACGCAAACCAGTCATCGAGCCATTTTCTCACATTTTCGTAAGAAGTGAAGCGCTGCTCCGACAGTGCGTGACCCATCGAAGCGAACAAGTAGTAATCTGACGGTGCCAAGTCTGGTGAGTAAGCCGCATGCGGTAGCACTTCCCAACTAAGCGCCTCAATCGTTTCCTTGACCAGTCTTGCAGTGTGTGATGGAGCATTGTCGTGCAAGAGAATCACGTTGTGTTGCCTTTTTGATATTCCGGCCGTTTTTGAAGCAATGCGCGGTTCAAATCGATCATTTGCTGTCGGTAGCGATCAGTATTAACCGTTTCACCAGGTTTTAACAGCTCATAATAGATGACACCCTTCTGATCCCACCAAACACCCAGCATTGTCTTCCGTCCGAACCGATTTGGCTGGATTTGGCCTTGCGGTCGATGTCGCTGGTTCGCCTGGTGTTACCCATGATCTCTTGCGCTTAGGATTCTCGAAATATATCTATTTTTCATCGCCAGTCACAATCCGATGCAGAAACGACTTCCTTTTGTACCTTGCGAGCAGCAATTCACAAGTGGTTTTTCGGTTTTCCTGCTGCCTTTCATTCAGTTCATGTGGCACCCATTTTCCGACCTTCTGGATCTTTCCCATTGCTTTCAAACGTCTGGAAATAGTTGCTGAGTCCACATTTAATTGTTCTGCGAGATGTGGTTGCGTCTGAGCATCGTCCTCATCCAGCAATGCCTGCAATGCAGTGTCTTCAAACTTCCTCGGCGGTCTACCACGTTCTTCAGTTTTCAGGTCAAAATTGCCATTTTTGAATCGTCTGAACCACTCTCTACACTGTGTTTCACTTAAAGCATGCTCGTCGTAAGCTTCTAGAAGCATTCGATGAGATTCGGCAGCAGTTTTCTTTAAACGAAAGCAGAAAAGCAGTGCTGTCCGCATTTCACTATTTTCAGGCACAAAATCCGACATTTTTCAAGAGCGAAAAAAACACATTGTTGTACGAAACTTGAAATATTGTATATGGAGTATTGTTGACAGATGTCATATTTACTAAAAAGCATGAACAACATGGTTTGACAGATCACACAGTACCAGCTATTTACCGCTATTGTCAACAGCGGTTTCATATGCAAGTACCTGGTATATTAATGATTATTATATGAATTGAGTGGACTGAAGTGCAAAATGGATGACATTTTTTAATAGTTTTTCAGTATATATTCAGTTTTATTTAAATTTACCCAATTGAATGGACGAGCATTAATCCGGTATTGTTTGTAGTTGGCCCCCGCATATTGCATGAGCATGAGCATATTAAACGAATAACTGCAACACCTGCATTTGTGTATTTAGGCTAATTGAAAAACATATCGAACTGTTTTCATCCGAAGAAAACCATGAGTTTTTCTTGAAGGAAACAAAGTGAATGAGCTTATATTTATTTTAATCTTTAAAAATGGCGTCCATTCCAATTTCGGATGAATATCCAAAATTTAAGATTGTTTAGCTTTTTTTTGGTCATTGTGTCTTTGGTACACAAAAAAAGTTCAATTCTCTTTGTAAACTCAGCTAGCTGGTCGATTTGAAGTCGTGCATTCACCAATTATTTCATTTCCCGGTAATGAATTTTTAAGTCTTTCGAATCAGATTGGATGGATCATCATCCCTCCGAAAAAAAGTATATGATTTGATTGATGACTCACCGATGTTTACGTATCGCGCTTATAAATCAACCAAAATAACATCGATAAATCTCCGAAAATCTCTCACCGGCGAAAAAGAAGGCAGCTATTTTGCTCGTCATCAAAACCGTACCCATATTAAATTACATGGTATTTTCCACTTGATAAAGTGTATTAACCTCTCGTGAGTCTCATGCATTCTCAATCACGCTGATTTGCATAAATTTTATTATTTAAATGAAATGCAAGTGATGCGCGTTCAGCAATTTCGATGGGGGATTGCGTTCAATTCATCACCACAAAAATGTTACCAATAAAAAAACAAACCACATGAATTAAACCGAGTTTTATCTTGACTGACAGTTGAGATCATCGACGATTTATCATTTTCGCAGGCCTAATTCAGTGTTGTTTGCATGTTGTCTGTGGGTTCTTAAAATGAGGTAATCTTCACTTTGTTTTCGACGGTTAGATTAACGTGTCAAGATTCGTTGACTTTCTAATTGGAAAAGCACACCAATGAACGGAAATTCAAAATGGAAAACGTCTTGGAAAATCAAGCACAAGGCGCTGCTGCTGCAGCAATGGAATTGCACGTACAAAAATCGAGATATGACATTGTTTTGCTCGAACATGGCGATTTATCAAAATGAGACGCTGTCACTGATAAAATGAAATGGAACACATGCATGTTCGTAAACTAATGGATTTTGCCGTTTCATTAGAAAAATTAACAGCTCCCAGCCGATTGTTTGTTCACTGCTCACATGGGAGAATCGCATTTGGTTGAATGCGATAGCGAATTAATGGAAAATGTACACTGATATTTATGCATATATTATGGCAGTTGACACCTGTACCATTGTATACAATTGCACTTCAATTGATGAACAAATGCTCATGGCACAGACCATAAATCATATCGTCGAAATATAAATTAATAAACTGTCGACGAATAGAAAATGAAACTATAGACACGTTCATTATTTTGAGCACAATAATTTTATTTATAGTAGAGCTATTTTTATGAGTTGCAGCAGGAATATTCCTTTGAATTGAATATGAATTTTAGAAAGATTCCTGTTGGGTATATTGTTTACATCAAATTCGAATAGATAAATAGCTCAACAGCAAAATGAATATTTGATCATACTTCTAAGCATAATACTGAATTTTTATGATCAAAATAATCGATTTTGATGAGAGAAATCGTAAAACAAAAGAATAACATGAACATGGCACATTATCGGCGATTCTAGGTTGAGATGATGGCCAAACATTGTTAAAATTTCGGATAAGAATGTGTACTTGGTAGTAGATTATGGTAAGAAATTGATTTCTAATTGCGTGTTACAGAGACAACTACAACAAAAACTATTTGCGAGTCAGTGATTTTAAACAAGGATCAGGTTCAAAACGAATTGTTTCGATTGTTACGAAATAGAAAGAAAAATATGTTTGCGCCTGATCCACGGATTTTCATCACATTCAAATTTGCATCACTCTGCTCTTATTTTTCACACGTACATGAACAAAGGGAGAGTCTCCAGAAAATCGTTTCAACCTGAACTGCCTCCGAAAAAAAAAAATTAGTTAAAGTTTCCTATGAAATATGTTAAAATTGAATTACATCAACAAACTATGTTCAGTAAAAGTGGCCCAACAAATTCAAAAACATGCCAAAACAATTACGAGCCATTTATTCAGCCAGTATTTTTGTGGGTCATTTTATATTTTCTTTTTTCAGGTGGGACACATCATTCGATGATTTTCTACGTTTCATTATTTCTCAATATAATTCAGCATGTGTTTGGCTGACTTCATTTAAATTTTGTTTTAAACATATTGAATAATTATTGTTGAAAAAAAAAAATTCTTACCTGGGAAAATTTTCAAGGAGGTGAATTACATGTCGAACTTTGTATATACATTATTTTTATGAGATAAAAAATCGGAAGTTTTTCGTTTTTAAAAATGCCTCTTAGGCGTTTTTATAAATTCCATTAGACAATTTTATAATAAACCCTGGGGTTTTCACGATTCTCAGACTTCAAATCATTTCAGTCTTCTAGAATCACTACGATTCTCAAATCCGAAAAAAATCAAGTCGATTCAAATCAATTCGGGTCACCGTTAATCTGCTCGAATCAAGATGGAAAATCTGTCAAAAAAATCATTTGAATCATCATTTTGAGAACCCTATGAATCTGCACGAATCTTGAGTATTATGAACATTTGTTAATCATTTGCATCTTTTGAAGCCCCAACGAGTCTTGAGTCTCGCCTCTAGATTTAACCATTTAAATTCAGTCTAAATAAAAATTACTGGCAAAATGTAATTTTTTTTTTTTTCATTTATCGGAAGACTCAATGCCATTTCTGAATTTCATAATTTTTTTCCTTTTTAAATTAGATTTGCATATATATTTGAGTTATGGCAAAAATGTTCTCACTTCACTATAATATTTCTGTATAAATTAAATTATTGAAGAAGCGTATTTTCAGTCGAATCAGCGGGAAACGTTGCAACAATTTGAAATTTTATAATCTAAAGAATTATTACACCAAATCGGTCATTTAAAAAAGGGCAAAATGTTTACTTTGAAGCTTTGGCTAGTTGCAGCATTGGTTCTTGTCGCATGGTAAGCTTTATGCATATAATAAATAAAAAAATTATAATTCAAAAAAAGAAAATTATTTAAATCGAATTTATTGATGCAGCAAGGGAATCATAGAAGCAGGACATGGCAAGTATGCATATTTTCAATATTTGGTCCGTAGTTCATTACAGTGTGTGAAATAACACTACCGAATAACGCGGAACCGAGCTAAATAAGCTGATTCAGCGAGTTGAGCATAGTTGTGTTCGTACATCGTGAATAAAGCAATGATATTTTCACACAAAATAAACGCACCCAACGATGCTCAGCTCCAGAGTCAGGTAGCTCAGTTCGGTTAAGCGCTATTTGGCAGCATTATTGCAAGCACAAGTTAGTGCTTATCTAAAGTTAAGTGAAGATTATAATGAATAAAATTGAAGATCTAAGGACAAGCATTCTACTGGAGTTGGCGACACAAATCCGCAAAACCAAAAAGGCAAGACATCTGAATCCAAAAAATCCATATTGGAACCTCTTTCAGGTGGTCTGAAATATCAAAATCCAAAGACCGTACGTAATAAAAAGTACATTCTAACTTTAAATGTATTTAAGTGGAGATAAATTGTACAGCATTCAACTGGAGTTGGCCACACGAATCCACCAAAGCAAGAAAGCGAAACATCTAAATCAAATCAAATCACATTGGAACCTCTTCCCGCTGATCTAAAAAATCAAAAATTAAAGGCCGTAAGTAAATGGAGCACATTCCATTCTATCATCTTATGCTTTTAACTGAATCATTGCTTTAATAAAATAATAGGAAATGAATGCGGCAGACAAGGGAAAAAAGTCAAATCCTCCGAAACGTAAAGGTGAAACAGATCGAGGAATCACAAGTCTTCCTCAAAAAATATCAAGTGACGATGAATATGATTAAGATTACTAGCTATGCATTGAATTGCTTAAAATTCAATTAATTTCAGGAATTTTAAAACCTTTTTAATGTCTTTGAATGTGAATACATTTGAAAATAATCAACAAAATAAAAGCAATATTGCGAAATTTGGTCTTTGTTTTTAATTTTTTTCAAATTTTAAACATATGAAGACATATGAAGGAAGCAAATTCTTAATCCTTATATTTAAATGTAACGCATGAGGTTAAGAAACGCTTCACATTTGCGCTGTATATTACACTGTTTTTGATTAAAATTATCGTATTTTTGATGACTGCTAAAGTCAGTTGAAATAACAAAATAATAATGGAAATAATAATATACATTTTGACTCTTGCTCTGGTGTTGACATGAAAGTTGCATTTTTAGATTATTCAGGTGACGTTGAATTTGAATTGAACGCGGCTGAAATTGAATTTGAAGGGATAATAGTTGATTACCTGCCTTTGTGTTTTTTGGCGAAATACGCAAAATGTGATTATATCTGATCTCGTCGATGAGGAATTTTGAGGTTGACCATTTCTCTCTATCAATATTTTCAGGAAAAATATTTAACTTGGCTGCTTTTATTTTAAATTTTTCATCAATTGCACACAGTTGACATTACAGTTTGAAATTTTTTATATATGTTATCAAAATATTAATGCGCATTTATCTGTCGCTGACATCGGAATATTATCGTTTGACTTGAATTTCGTGTTGCACCAAACTTTGTTAATGCACCCAAATCCATCCAATTCACTTAAACCCAACATTTGTTAGGTTTGAGGCTGATTTTTATTCCTCAACTCTTTTGGCTTTCATGCCATGATTTCATATTACGATGAATTTTATTTCGTAAAAAAAGTAAAACACATTTTTTTTTTATCACCAATGCAATAATGGCATTTTTCTTAGTATTTTGATTGGAAATTCAATGTCTGAAATGCAATTCCATAAGCGAAATTCGCAATTTATCATCTGCATCGAAAAGAGACAAGATTATTGATTATCATATGTCGATGCGTGACAATCGGAATGCGATCATTTGCGCAAACTGTGTCAATCCTCGAAATATGAAGGGAAAAAAATGTGTTGCAAAAAATTTGTAGTTGTGGCACGTTCGCAGATGGAAATGTGGTTGATACGCACTGTTTGTAATCGAATACTCCTTTTCCATTAACTAAATTACATTACATCATTTTTCAAACCTCGATATATCAAGCAAAAAAACAACGATTCCGAATTTATTGAGCAAAATCTTTCGATCCAAGCGTTCAACCACGAAAATAAAGTGTGCACGAACGGCAAAATCACAAATGATTCGAATTCATTCGTGCTGGTTGTTTTGACATCGAATTCGCAACCGTTGCCGAGTTCCTCGCCTACCCGTATACGGCACGCTAATATCTACATCATCGTTATTATTATTATTGTCGTTATTATGTGTTTCGGAAAGAGGGACAATCATTTATTATCTTTAAAGTTGAGCGTTGTTGTTGTTTTTCTTCGTTCGATTGCGTAAATCGAGTTTCGAACGAGTTCGGCAGGCATCAATTTATAACATTTATTTTTCATGTTTTATTATGTGTTACTGGATTCATGCAGCAATGGAATAATCACCAGCGCACTTTTCCGACGATTTATTTCTTTTGCATTTTCGCACAAACATTTTGCTGTTTACCGAATTGTTCATATGGAAATAAAAAAATCACATTTACTTGGAATGCCGAGCAGCAAAAAAAGGAATGTTTTGATTGTGATAAATGGTCTTGATTATGATAATGGGTAACCTAATGGATTGAAATGTCCGATGCAATCTGAAATAGTTCCGCGGAAAAATCGAGCGCCCGATGTAAAACTACATTGAAAATGAAATAAAATGCACCAAAATATGAAGCAAATGGAAGTTTTACTGCGTTTTTCTTATCCAGGATGTTTTCTATGAGAAAAATCCATTTTTTTAGTAAATGAATAAATTAATTAAAGTCCTCTGCAAAGTTGAACCAAATTCAATATGTTTAATTATTTTACTCGCGATTGCGATATAAAACCAGCAATTTCAAACTTAATTGATTCGGACTTCAAGTAAATTTGAGCTCTAAATTTAGTAGATTCTCTATTAAGACAGCACGTGAAACGCATTTTAGTACTTCATTTAATGAAGTGCAACGCATGAAGTGCACGAACGAGCTCATGTTTCTATGCACAACTGTTATTAATTAAATTACCATAATTTCACCGAAAATCTGAATTATGCAAAAATAAAAGTGGAAAAAAAGGATGAATGTAGAAGTAAAAAAAAAACTAAAAAGGGAAAACATGTAAAAAACTAGAACTCGTTAGTTTCTTCAGTGAGAAAAAGTGATGAAATGATTGTTTCATGGCCACACTCATGAAATCCATCTGGGTCAACAAACCAGCCAAATCATGGCCATAGTGCAATCTGACGCCATCAGAAGCACACAAATATTTGAACCCAACACAAAATTGCAATGTAATTATTATTAAATTTTTGTGTGTTGAGAAACGTTTTTTATTGTACGGTAGAGGTGTACTTAATAGTAGGGAACCATCGGTTTTACCAGCTATCGACAAATTTCACATTTGTCAAGTCTAATCGACTCTGAATCATGTTTTGAGGTAATTTGATTTTAATCAAATTGCACTGAAAACATGGAATGGAACAACACTGCACGAAACTTGCTACAATTTTACTTATGAAGTTTGAGAAATAAAAAAGGAATCATATTATTTCATATCTCTCATGATAATAATTTATCACATACCCACAATGCGGCTTCGGATTACTTTGAGTGTAACAAAAATCGAACTTTTCCCTTCGCAATGTCTCTGTCCAATCAACAATTTAACCGTAGATTTATTGTTAAGATTTCCAATTTTTAGCTTTCTTTCGATTCCAAAAGTAATAGAAATGAACTTTCGATTTTTGCGTGAAAAAATGCTATGCAAAAATGGTTCAAATCCCAGACGATCTTTGCATGATTTTCGAACTGATCCTAATTTAAGATTTTTTTTTTTTTATTTAACGCTTTTACAGTACGAAATCATGGAGTAGATATAATATCGGGAAATTAATCTTATAAGCTTTTGCTTCTCATTTCCATTGCCAAGAATTTCATTGAGTAAGTATTCAGTTAGCGAAAAAGATTCAACTTAATTTATAGCCATAAGAACATATATTCCAGAAAAAATATGACATGAGAAAATGCATTGAAATACACGAGCCGAATCCCAAATGCAATTAACTACAATTCACTTGCAAAATTAACGGAACTGGAAATTGTAAGCATGAAAATTGGTTCAGGGCGAATCTGTTTTGTGTGCGCTCACCTATATTCCGAATGCCCTGTGTGCAATCTACTCTTCTGAGTCTTTCGCGCCATAAAATCAATTCAATATTTGAGGGTTTAGCGAAAATATATTGATACAGTTTATAAGGAATTCATTTAAAATTTGAATTAACATTCGATTATGCCATTTACAATATTAATAATTTAAGATTTCGTGTAATTTTTGTGCACAAATTAAGTTTTGTTCTTTAAAATGGAACACACATTAAGCAAAAGTATTCCGAATACCCCTGGCACTCAAACGGTTTTCATAGCAAATATAATGTTTCAATACTAACATATGAATTGACGATAAATAATTAATATTTAGATCTTATGTTTTTTTTTTTTAATTTAGTGGTGTGTTGGTGCGCATTTATGGTACAGCAGTGCCTGTATTTTGCGGTACGATACGCGGCACGGTACCGTTTTTACTCAATTATTGGTACAAATTTAGTACTGGTACTTGTACCGCGTACGCTCTCGAAATAATGCGGCACTAACGGTCTTAGTACTGTCAAAATACCAGTACAATACCAGTATTATTTCGGTACGAGTACCGGCACAAATTTTGTACCGTTTTTTTGTACTGTGTACCTAATTCGGGGCGGTCGCATGCCATGTTTATGAGTATATTTGGCGCATATTTCATGAATATGGTGCTCAGTGTGTATACCTATACAAAGCCCCTCGATTTTTCCATGCAATCAGTCGGATCATGTTCAGATTACAGGTTCTCTTATCTCGTTATTTCATTTCCTCTCACGATTTGAAATGATTTTCATGCGACAGAAGTTCCTCGCTCATTCAGAAATTCCGAAAATCATCTCTACACTTATCTACCAATTCACTTCTTTTTCCCTTGAACTCAAATTGGGAATTGAAAAATCATTCCCAATTAATACATTAAAGTGCTAATTAGCCCGATGGCAAACACCCATTTGCTCAAAAAAACATCGTCATCATTTCGCAATATAAACTTTCGTCGCAAAAAGACTAGAAAATTTGCAATAAAAACAGCAGCTAAATGCAACCAGAAACCACCTAGAATTTATTATAGCCAGCGACCCAGCTACATTTGTAAACAGTGCAAAGTCACGAAAACGAAGTGAAACGAGCAAAAAAAAACACCACAAGATCTACCGTCAAAAGATAATGTTAATTTAATAGTTGGTAGCAGTCAGTAAATGTGTTTCGTTTTATAGAATT
Source organism: Obolodiplosis robiniae (assembly GCA_028476595.1). Lineage (NCBI taxonomy): Eukaryota > Metazoa > Arthropoda > Insecta > Diptera > Cecidomyiidae > Obolodiplosis > Obolodiplosis robiniae. The sequence continues at coordinate 42,174,895 of CM052015.1, forward strand.
TCGTTCGATAGCATGAATGGAAACGGTGGCATTGCATGCTCCTTGATTTGCTGGTGCCAGGTGATTTGAAGCAGTCATTTACCGTCTATAGTGGCAAAAACGAGTTGTTTTATTGCAAATAAAATGTCGAAAAATTCACATTTACTTTTATTGTTACGGCACTTGATGTGTTGGAATCGCGCTCACCATACGCCACACCATTTGGATCTCAAACACATGCACTATCCCATAATATTGGCATTTTTTCTACTTTTTTGTTGACTGTTATAGCTTACGATTGGCAAAAAAATGGTTAAGCTTAAATTGCAGACGGTTCGTCTGGTTTGATATGTTTTGGTCTTCTGAAAAACGAATCTTCCAAACATTTGAAAAATTTCAAGATTTTATTAATATTTTTTTCCCAATAATAAAAATTCGAACATATTTTTTAAGCAATTTATATAAAAAACCGTCTTTGCTTTTTGCTACAAATATTTTGCGATGACGAAACTCAGATTTAATAAAATGGTTTGATTCTGGAGCCAAATTCATTTTTTCGAAATGTTCGATCCATAATTATTCGGTGTGGAAATGAATAATGTCGATTTTTTGTCTTTGAAAGAGCATTTATTTCAATAACAAGATTAATGAACAGATTATCCAATATATTCGCCATCGTTAGCTATGACCTCCTCCCATCTTCTGGGAAGTTTGTTGATTCCTCGTTTGAAGAAGTCCTCATCTTTTGAGGCAATCCATTCATCGACCCATTTTCGCACTTCTTCAGCATTTCGAAAGCGTACATCTGCCAAGCTGGTCTGCATCGATCGGAACAAATGGTAATTGGAAGGAGCAAGGTCTGGAGAGTACGGGGGGTGATCAAGATGATCCCAACCGAGCCTCCCTATTTTTTCTTTAATGATGTTTGCGCGATGTGGTCTGGCATTGTCATCGTGAAATAACACTTTGTGGTGTTTTCGAGCTATCAATGGTCGTTTTTCGTTCAGTTTCTTTGCCAATTCGCCCAGTTGTCGTCGGTAGCGATCAGCTGTAACCGTTTCATTCGATTTTAACAGCTCATGATACACCACACCTTTCTGGTCCCACCAAATGCACAGCATAAGCTTATGGCAATGAATATCGCGTTTTGGTTGTGAAGTTGATGGTTGTCCGGGATCAACATACGATGCTTTACGTTTCGGATTGTCGTAATAAATCCATTTCTCATCGCCAGTCACAATTCGACTCAAAAAACTATGTTTTTTCTGCTCTGCAAGATGTTTTTTGCATGCATCGATTCGTGCTTTGAGTTGTTTTTCATTCAGCTGATGTGGGACCCATTTTCCAAGTTTTCTAATCTTCCCCATTGCATGTAAGCGATAACCAATGGTTCTTCGGTCAACTCCCAATTCCAAAGCAAGTTCTTGTTGCGTTTGACATGAATTTTCATCCAATAATGCTTGCAATTCTGCATCTTCAAATTTTTTTGGCCCACCTGATCGTTCTTTGTCTTCCAAGTCAAAATCACCACTCTTGAATCTCGCAAACCATCGTTCACAAGTTTTTTGAGTTGGAGAATGTTCGCCGTAAGCTTCTAACAACAATCGATAACTTTCAGCCGCCGTTTTCTTTAAATGAAAGAAGAATACTAAAAATCCCCGCAAAATAGATTTATCAGGCACAAAATTCGACATGTTTGATGCAATAAAAAACTTTGTTGTTTACACTTCAACGAAATGACACATACTGACATTTTTAGCCTAATGACAGACAAAAAAAAAGAAAATGGCCGCGGTGTGTTCCGGTGCACATAACACTAGTTACGCCATCTTTTATCTAAATCGACATTATTCATTTCCACACCCATTAAATTATATTTCACTTGATAATTTTCATTTCATGAGCGTAATCAAATTTGTGTCAAAATCAATCAAATAAACCATGTTCTTAAGCTATAAGAGCGAGAGAAAACTGATTCAAAGCGATTTCGCGTCTTCAGTTTTCGTTGTTACTTTGACACTTTTGCTGCTTTTCATTTGAGTCTCAAAGTCTTTGACCTTAGTTTGATTATTTTCTTCTTTTGAAAATTTTACGAAAATGCCCATCAAATGAAGAACAAAGTACAACCTTTGAAAATTGTACATGTCACAGTTTGATCCCATTAAGCGCAAAAATGGAATCTATTCTTTGAACAACGCCATCCGTTGGATTTTGATGGCAATCAAAGTGTGACATTTTAAAGTTAATTAAATTGAACACATTTAATCTGTAGTGAAATGTGAATGGTCATTTGCATATGTGTGCCCTTCGTCGATGACGGCATGAAAGTGATGTGACTTCTCTGCCATAAAGAACTAACTGAATGCACATTGGACATCACACCCGTTTGGTAATAAGTTAATGGATGCCTTTTGTCTAGTCAAAGCAACCAACATGTTTTATCATCAACGCCGAGAGTTTTTCATTTTCTCATTAACGATGCCGTGTGTGCGTTTGTTTGTTTTGTCGAGATTATAAGTTCTGTGTAAACAATTGACCAATGTCCGAAGCGATGGACTAGTGTTTCATATGTAAATAACATCATCAATGATTGTCATCTCGCATTCTCTGCATTCATCGTCTCGAGAAGGACATAAAACTTTAATGATTTTCACCAATCTCTTGCATTTTGTCCAGCGACACAGTTGTTTGCTGAACAGATTCATGTCCCTTGAGTCGCTGGCTTTGTAATGCTGCGTGCCATTAGCACGTGTGAACGACTGCACCACTGATAATGTCCACTTCAATTTAACTTCACTTTAAATTGCCTTCTTCTTCGTATTATTCGCAAATTACAAAAGGAACCAAGTAATCTTCGTGTTATCGCTTCAAATAAACAGAAAATGGACACCTTCAGATAAACCAATAGAATGTGTCTATACTGATATAATGTATCAATTGACAGCATTTAACATGATCCGGGCTTCGGAATTTGGAATATTCTTTTGTTTATTCACTGGCGCTTTAATTCCATTCATCCGATAGGGCGCTTCCGATTGTTTTCAATTTTAATTAATCGCAATTTAATTCATCATATTCTGTGGATCAAACATTTATCTTTTCATTCGTTTGCACTTCAAAAGCAAACATAATCAATAATATTGAGAAGATTAATGCGAGAGTTTCGGGCGTCTGAAAGCATTTTGATTGCAACAAATCATCATCATGATTTATATCACTTTTTGTGCGTTTTTCACAATGTGAGATGAGCATTCGTTACATCGGAAGAAACGATATGAATGTGGAAAAGTGCTTGAATATTCCTCGAGGAGCTGAAACGCTCTGCCATACCAAAATGATTTAACATGAGTAATATTTTGCAGGAGTTTAGGTAATATAGAAATAAAGCAATGCCCACACATCAAATTCATTCGTAGAATGACCGCTTGGCCACTGTCAACATTCTTAATCCATACATGAGATCCCCCGCACTCATCAAATGCATTTGCATGGATAGCATTCATATTTCATTCGTTGATTAGAAAATGTATTTCAGAATAAACCCGTAGAAGTGGAAGCGCAATACGCAAAGACACCACCACATAGATAAGCAATTGGACTTGCAATTAATTCGTTGCAACCGTTTCTAAATACACTCTTTGACTCGAATCATTTAATTTATTCAAGACACAGTGAAAAAAATGCACATAAATTAAATGGGGTGTGCTGAGCGGACTAAAGGAACTGACATTTTGCACAAAAGTCAAAGTTCGATGGTCTTTGCAATCAAAAGGCGTTTGAAATAGCACATTCGAAAAGTAGAGAACATTTAAGCATATTTTTCACGCAAAGACAATTTTCATGACATCTGAAATGGCTGCAAAGCCATAGTCAGATAGTTTCACATAATTCAATGCCCGGAATAGAGATAGAAAATTTATAAGCTTTTTCACCAAAATCGATTTGACTGCGAAATACAAATAACACGTTGCAAATAAATTACCACACATAATTTGAAATTCCAAATTCAAATTAATTGGAATGACAGGGAAACTTTTAAAAAAAATATGGCTATCAAACACTAAAAATGTTTGCTTCAAAATAATTTTTATAACGAAATTTGTTTCACAATCTCTTATCGACCTAGCAGATTCCATCGAGACGTACACGACTTTAATGTAAAGAGTTCGTCAAAAAAAGTAATGAAAAGATAAAAATCAGGAGGTTCAAATTTCATTGATTCAAATCATTGTGAACATTTCGATTGACCAATTTGACTGATCGGATTCGTGGCGGAAGCCACAATCAATTGAAGATTTCTGATAATGTCCCAATCGGAAAGTATTTAGCAGACGTTGCGTGAGAGCATATCAACGATTTATGATCTCTTTGTTGGTCCATGAATGAGATTTCACAGTGCAAATTGAATAGAAAGTGGTGGAAAGCGTTGAATGCCGTCAATCCTTTTGGTTAGAGTAACAACAGCCGTTCTCGGAGTTCCCCTCATCTCTCTCTCTTTCTCTTTATCTCTTGCTATGTGAATGGTGTTGCTGCGGAAAATGCAATATTTTTGATTATTTTGAAAAGGATTATCAGGCTTGATAATAGTTTTCGAGAGTGCGAGACACACCGCAAAAGATGGAATTCATGTATGATGACGAGCACCACTTGCGGAAATGATACACTTTCTGAAACACATCAAAAATGTTCGCCACATTGTTTGACGTCTCTTGTGGTGTAGCTTCAATGAGAGATTTAATTTCGTTATTTTTGTAAAACAATTTTTCGAATAAGCGTTACCCTTTTTCCACTGGCAATTGACAAAAGGCTGGCAGCTCGGCGTGCGAGTTGATTTCATTCCAATTAATTCCTGGGGCCACGTGTAATAATCATCGCACGTGGCAAAATAATGACAGCACACATCAAATCAACTGTACGCTGATCGAAAGCATTTATAGACTGTGATTTGCCGGGCTCAACAATAACAATGAACTGCCGATAATATTAGTAATTTGGGCGTGTTTGGTTTTTTTCGCCGGTTTTCGCATTGATGGACAATCGTACGTATCGTTTTTGACGGCCAGAGATGCGTTCCTTTGTATTTCTCTCGCTAGAGCTGTTTTTCTGTGTGAATGAAAGCATATTAACCCTATTGTGCATGCTTTTACTTACATTTATCGCATTACAAAACGAAGTGATACGTTCAATTATTGGTTGGGTTTATCGTTTGATGTCGACAAGCGTTGCTGCTGCTCTGCTCCTTCCAAAGGGAATCAATTCGTTCGCCATTTATCGATCAATATCGAAATAATGCTAGAAATATGTGGTCATTATTCGGTTGCCACGACCGATGCCTATTTAAAAAAATTCACGTATTATTTTAAATTGGCACATTTTATTTCAACCGGATTTTTTTTAATCCGCTCGTTTCCCCCTGAGAATGTCCGAATGAGAAAAAACATATCGGATCAATATCAAATTCCAATTAAAAACTGGTTGATGCGATTGCTCGTGCTTTGGCCATTGCAAAATTCAATTGAACATTGTTACCGTCGTACATTTTTTGGGAGATTTTCGATTTCCTTTCTTTTTTCTCTTCTCGGTCGTTTGTTGTGAAAACAAGCGGTTGGTTTAAGGGATACTTGAGCACGTATAACAGCTTGACGTCTCAAAATTACACAGATCCGCGAATATTCGAGGAAATATTGTCTGGTTCTATTTTTACTTAATCACAATTCACATCAAATGAATAAAGAAAAAATGCGATATCCAACTGACTTTAGGCTTGTTTCAATGACACGAAAAGATTCACCCCCCGACAGCTCCACTGGAAAGATTTAATTTCCGGAGATGAAATGATTTGAGGAACGGCAAAAAATAGCATTAAACCAAAAAAATATCCGACCATTTTATTGGCTAAACGCAAAGGATTGAAGGACGGTTACCAAATGGTCAAGGGATGGTTGTAGTCAACCCTTTTGCTTCAACAACTTTCTCCCTTTAGAAACGGTTCATCGAAATAATCAGTAGCTGAAAATTGAAGAGTCATTCCACAAATTTTTCTCTATTTGCCATAATTCTTCCAACCAAACAAAGAGGAAACTGAAATTTCAGTCGGCTTTGTACCGAAGGACTCACGCGTATGAAAGTCAATTAAAAGTAAACTGCAATTCACAGCTCTCGCATTTGAATGTTATTATTATTGTTGATTGTTATCGAATGCGGCGACATTTATGGTGGATGCGGCGGTATTTACAATGATCGTTCGAGTATTCAAGTAATTCTGAATGCAGTCAATATCGAGGAGAAATGCATTTTGAATAAACTTTTTTCGAAAATGGCACGACTATATGGCCATCGATAGTGTTGAGTGCGCGCGGAACACGAATAGGCAGGAAAAAACTCAATTACAATGCGGTTCACTCGCGGCTGTTTCGTGTAAATAATTCCGGCTGTCATCAAAAAAATTATAATTTTTCCGCGTTCATGAATATTTCCATCGTTCACATGCATATTTCTACATTCATATTGGGGATTTTTTACATTCCTTTTGTATATATTCAACTGTTCTACGCTCAACTTTTTCACGTTCAATGGTTTACAGTCAAATATTCATATTCATATTTTTTTACATGAACTGTTCACTATACACATTCAGTATTCAAGATTCAACATTTAAAAATTCTATGTTTAAATGTCCATATTGAAATATGTACGCACATGTATGAACATGTGATGCAATTGCAAGTTGATGAGCATGTGAATATGTCACTTGCGGCCGCCGATGAAGCACGCACAAATTGTTGTATGGCATCTGGATATTTTATTTCGACAGCAGATGTGGAACGGAGCAAGACTTTTGTTGCGTCCCATTCTAATTAGACGGATTGGAAATGCATTATCGATGGCAGGTTCGAATTATACTAAGCTAAATATTCATGAACATCATGAACAAACTCAACTCAACATGGATAATTTAAAATGATGAAAATTCGAACCATCTCATCAAGTATTTATGACACTGAACCAACCACAGAAAAATCTTCCGAACGCCACGCAAATTAATTCAAATGCATAAACAGTAAACTTTTTCGTTTTGTTTGACAATGAAAAGATGAGTGCACGCATATTTTCCGGATGACTTGATCCGCTTTGCGTTCTTTACCACACTCAAGAATCTATTCGCTTGGAATCATAGCGCATTAGTGCTGCTCTCAGTGCATTTGCCGTGCCGCACAAACACTCGCTATTCATCGATTCGTGTGCGAAATCAAACAAAAATAAATCATATTTTTCGTTTCATAGTTCAAAAGATGGAAAAATCGAGAGTGGAAATCTGATGAAAAGCAATGCAGTCGTCTCGCGTATGCACATGTTTCACAGACTAGCCCATTGAAACTCAATTTACCGTACGTTTGCTGCGCGCACATTGCACTGAATATAAAAACCGAGATGTTTGTCGTGTGCCATTTATCCCATTGAAATGCATTTTATTTCTTTCCTTTGGGCACAATGTACAACAAACAATGTTTCTTTGGAATTTCGAAATGAAATTTCAAGAAGATCCTAAACGATGCGAGCTTAAATCTATAGTCGATGAAAAAACATAAAACAAACACTTGAAATATACTTTCACCGCTTAAAAATAACAAATACTTTCGTCAAATTTACAATAATAACAAATTGAAATTGTGTATAAAACGGGTCAAAGCGATTAAAATGTACCCGTGCGCTGATGCGCAACGAAACACAATTGCACAAAATGCTGAAATGATTACACATTTTTCAAAACAACATTTTTGACACTTGGACATAAATATGTGGTTTACGGTCAATATTATGTTGGTTCCACCCCAAAATACAAGTTAAACGATGGGTGGCTTTCCTTCATTTTTTATTTGGAAAAAAATGAAATTAGACGAATCATGATTATATCAAAAATTTCGCATAAATTACTGCCATCAATTCATAGTTGACTATTTTTAAGGATGGTTCGCATTGTTTGCATTCCGCAAGAAAAATGGAACAACTGAAACATGTCATTCTAAATTATTGCTCAATGACATGTAATGCGCATAATTTGCATTTCCAACTCATGGATCGCTTGATACAGTTTTTGTTTACGATTCATTCAACTAATTTCACAGAATTCGAAATGAAAGAGGGAGAAGTGTCAGCAAATTGAATTTAGGTACCAGTAATAATTGACCAACGTATTTGTTTCGACACTTTTTTCCGAGGTTCGCGATTTTTGAAGCAGCGTTTTTGTTTGCACTTCCATTTTATTTGCTTCTCTTTGCTTTTCATTGCTTTACTTTGGCGCCTTAAGTTATTTTTCTCAGGCATTTTTGAACTTGTTTGATCCGAATTCATTCAATGACTTCTTTTTTCATTTTCATTTTCGTGTTCATTCGATTTCACCTTTGCCAAAGGTCCTTCAAAGTTTCATATCATTCTCTTAATTGAATCACAATCATTTCAATTCGTTTTTATTTTCCAAGAAATTGATAGTAGGAATATTTTCTACATCAGTCGTAAATTGAGAGCGGAAAATTTCGTGCAAGAGTTCAGGGATGGAGAAACTTCACTATTGATTTTTTTTTTTGAATATCATGGAATTCGCACAAATGAAGCGCCTTAAATATCAAAAATTGTAGCGCTTTCATTATCGTTTGAATATCGTCTAATACTGAAATAGGCTAAAATCAATTAACTTGGAAATGGCCATTTGCCATTTAATATATTCGTTGTTTATGTTGGGAAAGATAATATGATTTTGGCCAATGTTAACCATCAATCAAAAAGTCAGACCAACTACGAATTCATTAATCAATTCTTTTATGTCACCAAACGGTTGCGCTTCACTCTTCAGCAGCCGAAGTTCCGCTGGCATCCACTTCCTGCGCTCTTGCTGCTGCTACTGCTCGATTTACAAACGTTGGCTCATGTATTGCATAATTCACGAAATATTCAGCTCATTTAATATTCAAATTAAATTAAATGCTCACACGACTTGTATCTGTATCATGCGAATGTGGTGGAAATGTGCCCAATTTGATTGATTGTTGATGAGAAGGTTTGAAACGTGCGCGTGCCAATGACGAACAATCTCCATATCGCGGATGCAGAAAGTACCATCCACCTAAACACTTTTAGTTAAACAGTTTTGCTCTTTTTCGCCTTTGTTTCGGACTGGTAATTCAAAGAGAATCTCATGTTTTGATTTCATGTGTTCCAATCGAAATGATTCACACTTGCCTCAAATGTATATTTTGAATGTGTTTCTATGAAAATTATAAAATGCGGGCTCTTGAGAGGGCGCGTGTTGTAACTTCCGCGTGAGAGTTTGTCAGTGAACATTTACATATTTAAGCGGTTTCGTTAATGGAAACGACATTATGCAATGAGATAGACCATCTCATGTTTTGCAAAAATCATTAATTATTTGCCATTGAAATGTGATGGCAACAAAGAAAATGAAACAACAACAAAAATACAGAAATCAACTCGGTTCAGCAAAAATTTAACATAAACAGTAAAAAAGGCTGAACATTTGGTACGAAGAAAAAAGTGAATACAAGGATTATATGAAATATATGGAAACGAAAATTGAATAGACAATTAAAAAGAAGACTAAAAAGAATAAAAAAAAAGAAAATAATAACGAATGTTGGCGTGAAAGCAAAAGCAAAATAGATTTTTTTCTACTTCGAAATATGAAATAAATAATTCATTATAATTCAAGGAATTCACTCAGTCAAAATTCATTGTATTTTACACTGAGCGAACTGAAATGGCCATCAAAAAGAATCTTTCATCGTGAAACAAATTTGCTTAAATTCTGAATTTGACAATGAACAAAAACTTCACACAAATACTAAATAGTATCATCATAAAAAAATTTGATGAAAAGAATGGTTCGCTGTCATAATGCTTGTAGTTCGTTTGTATAGTGCAAATTGAAGATATTTCATAGTCTATGACTCGATCTATGGTAATGTGTTAACTTCATTCCGGCTGAGATTGCTGAATTTGAACGAAGAATAAAAATAGACTGAAGGCAGCGGCAACAAATGAGTGTCTTTTTCCGAACCCTCTCCTCTTTAGTGCTTTGTGCGTGTAGCAACTGTAAATGAATTGTTTGGCAACCCTCAAACGATTGGGTTCAGTCGGCACATATTTTGTCATTTTAATTAGAAAATCCAAACAATGTCACGAGAGCGGCTGAGACGTAGCCAACTCCTTGGCCCGAACCAAGAAGGAGGCGAAAAAAATACACAGATATTGAAACGTGTTATTATTCTAATTATTTTTCTTATGCTCAAGCATTGAGAGCGGTTGTTGTCTAGCTATTTCCTTGTCTTTTCATTGCTTGCCAAGTGATTCTCAAAAGCATTTGCATTAAAGTGATGAACATCTTTCGCTCCGTTGGGTAAACAAACTGCGAGCGTGAATCATATATAATAAGGGATTAAATTCGATGGTCTCATCTGAATAGCGCCGAAATGTGATCAACTTGGCGAGAAAACACAAAAAGTACTCTGTTCGGCACACGATACAGCTGAAAAAAATTGAAATGGGATCCATAAAAAATGCCAAAGAAGTTGAAAAGCTGTTTACATTGTCAGAGGGTGTGTACGCGCAAGTGGTCTCCTTTATCCACACGAGAAAAAAAAAAAACGATTCGAATATTATCATTCACCTTGTAATTAAAGTGTCTCTTTCTCATTTTTCGGCAAAAACATAATAACAAATTGTAATGTTCGTACCTCAAACCGCGTGCCGAAGCGTTTGGCGAAAAATCACAATGAACGAATTACGTTGGTTGATTTTCTTCGTTTCAACGCAAATGTAAATAAATGGAAAAATGTGAACGCGACGCGCCGCCGATGGATCCATACAAATTGCATACTTGAAATTCAGTCTAAGCCGAAAAACCAATTTCCAGCGCACCATCGCCAACCATAACATATTCAATCTCCCTAATTATTTCGCATTTTATCGGCGTCTGTTCTTTTGTACGCGCTTCGCTCTCATCGCCTTTGTCATTCATTTATTCGATGACATCGAAACTCTTGTCAATGAATTTTTAGTTGCATTGTTTGCGGAATATCGCTTCCGTCGTGCCGAATTCAACCAACCATTCGTAATTTCAAAAAATTGTTCGCATTCATTTTCCAAACGATTCACTGAATTCAACATTTCACCCACACCAACGTTGTTCATTTATGTTCCAAGATATTCCTAAGAAATGATTTTCTTTAAAATGATTTTTTTTAATCATTGAATTTCATTATGAAGTGGATTTTTCATCAATTGTCAAATATTTGATGTTACTGAACTTAAGCAAATCACATTTCATGTATGAAACAGTATATTATGTATCCCTTAAAAATTGTATTTAGATTTTCTTTAAAAAATCAGAAAATGTTTGAGACTTTCTAGCTTAAGTTATTTCCTTATTCTATGTATTTTAAATATTTAAGTATTTGTTCACCAAGGCTGCTAATTCCTAGGACAACGATGTGATTGTTTGGAAGCCAATCCTCTTTTTTCATATGAAAAATCACCAGCCGATTCTGATTTTTTGAGAAAAGTTGCCTGCATTTAGAAGATTTCCCCTTTTCTCTATTTTTTCTTTAGTTCCATTCTTGCTTCCTCCCATTTTTATAGCTTTTTCTTCCTTTCATTCAATTTCTTCTTTGCTTTCGTAAATCTTCTATTCAAATATGATCTTTCTCAAATATTTATTGTCCTATTTTATTGAAACTTTCTCACTTCGCTCTTCCTTTCACTTCACTCTGGTTTCTCTTTCTCAGTCCTCTCATTCCGTCATCTATCACATTTCATGCATTCTGCAGTAAAAAGTATTTAATTTCTCCAGTTTATTTTTTTTCATACATTGAATTGTTTAGTTGTATTCTAGCTTCATTTGATATTCATTGAAGATTGATCAACATTTTCTACACTTATTCACTGCTCATCTGCTGCTGATATTGTGAATTTTCTACATGCGAAAAGAAATTTTCACGAAATGGAAAATTGAAGCAATCTTTCCTTTAATGCAAGTTTTACTGAGTATTCTTTCTAGCGAAACTCTTTCTTATGACGTTTTTTACTTTCCCGCATTTTCTGGAAATCATTATCATTAAATTTCAATACTGTAAGAATGCTGTTAAATCATAAAAAAAATGTTGATTTGTTTGGAGCGATGAATTGGAAGTCATTACTTTAATCGACTCAACGTTGCCTTAATTGTAATCGTTACTGATTCCTGACCCATTCATTTCGATAAGCAACGTTTACGGAATTAAATGTTCACTAATTTGCAAAATGAAAAGCTACTCATCGAACGAGACTTGATAAAATACTACTGTTTGCGGCAGTGTTCGCAGCGTATTCCCGTCATTCATCCCGTGCATTTTAAGAACGTGAATTTACATGCTTCGGAAACTCGGGAAAAAGAGTTAGTTGTAAGCCTTTTCCTTTTTTGAAATGAGACGATAATGCCATAGAAATATAATGCGTTATTTTCAAATTCCAATAATTTGTCCATTGAATTGAAACGTCGGTTTTGGCATGATGTGTCCGCCCGAAGTTTTTTTTTTGTGTTCAATTTCCCCGCTTACTCAAGATTCTGTTCGCTTGCGCTAAAGAATTCTAATTTTGTCATTTTGCAATTACTACTCGAACATTTGCGTCAATTGAATCAATGAAGATGCCAGACGTCCTTTTGTCCAATTCATTTGCGAAGTATTGTTGACGGCGACAATGTTCCCATGAAAATTGATCTGAATCTCCCTTGGACCGAATGCTTTCAATTTTTTAATAAGAAAATAGCGTTTAAAATTTAAATCGTGTTCGAAATGCAGTCTTAAATGCTTTTCATAAACAACTGCTTCCGCATCGGAACGGCCGTTTTTTAGCCCTTTTAAAGCGATGCTACCGACCCGCGCCGAAGAAGAGATTTTAAAATTGATTTCATTGTCGTCATTTTGTCAACGGCTCGGTCAATGTACCCGATGATTTTCTCATATTAACCCGTAGTTGATGACAAAATTACACGCGATAATCAATGCCAAATAAAATTGTTGCAAACGAAAATTGACAACTTGGAACAGTGCACGCATGCAATACGCAATATTTTCAGTAGAAGCGGGAAATTTGAGATTAACTTGTGATTTCGGTGACAGCGCAAAATCGGTAGCAAACTGACACGCAAAGATTCATCACAACAACCATACAAATTGATTTGTCATTTTTAAATGCGTGCAAGATTGTGAAAATTGAAACATGTATAGCTAGAAGAGAGGGTTAGATGTTGGTCGTGCTGGTATTTTTACAATTTAGCCTGTCAATCAAAATGTGCGCCGCTCAGCGTTTTTTAGTGTGAAATCTGTTTTTCAAAAATGAAAGTTCTGCACATGATATCCTTTTGAATTGAACGAGCAGCCATGTATGTTCACACGCAATCACTTCTTTAGAAGTGGAAAATTGTCACGGTTTACTGATTGTATTTCATTTTTTGATGAAGCAAATGTGGAATAACAGAATTGTTTGCACTAGAAAAAAGTCTAATACCTTAGTGTGAGTGGTTTATGTGAAACAGCATCATCTATGCCTAGACATCTCATCGAAATTGTGTGGAATTTCGGGAATTTTTGAAGGAAATCCGGAAAATTTTCGGGAGTTTGGAAAACGATTTCGGGAAAAATCGGGAAATCGAATTTACGCTGAAAATTTTATAATAATTGAACATAATTGTGAATTTCAAGCTAAAAAATTCATTGTTTTCGTTTTATCCCTTTATTTTCTCACTATTTCATGACATGGAAAAAAGTTCACGCCTAAGCGAATACAAAACTGCTTATATAAATAGTTTTTAAAGTATTTCAGAGCGATTCGAATTGGCTTTATGTACGTATTTCGAATGAATGTGAGAATGATTATTTTTCATTCATAAATAAGCAAAGAAAAAAAGTCAAAAGAAAAAAACCGATTAACAACAGTTCTCAGAATCTTCGATATCAGTAAATTAGTCATTTATAAAATCGATTATTATGCAATGTTACAAATTGAACACCGAGCAAACGCAGATATGTTTACATTATTTGTTCTTAGCCGTTCATATATACTATACAAAAAACAAAAGGCAAACGCAACAAATTCAACGTTTTATCATTGAAGCCTGAAAGGAATGAACACAACAAATTCTTCTTATGTTCATCGCATGCAGAAAATATATAGATTTTATGAAATTATTTGTTATTTTGAGCTGAAATTTAGGTTGATTTTGAATAATTAGATAAGTTTAAAAATTTCGGGAAAATGGAGATAAATGATCAAAAAAAGCGGGAGTCGGGAATCGACTAAAAATTTCGGGAATTTCGAGCAATTCCCGCTTTTTCCCGCCCGGATGAGAGGTCTATCTATGCCATTAAATAATCAAAAATTAGTATTCATAGCATTTAATACTGTAGAGTTATCTGAGGTGAATACTGCGGGCTGATGTCGTATTACAACACAAATGGCATCGATTGTACTTTCATACAAAATAACACTGTATCATAACAAATAATGTATTTCGTCCAGAAGAATGGCTTGGAATCGATCTATTTAAAAAAAATAGTGCGAATGTTCGGTTTGTTTCTTTTGACGTTTTAAATTAAGACTAATGCCAAATTACCGATCTTTAATACGCCGACCGAATAAAAACGAGCATTCAAAAAATGTGGACATTTTTGACTTTATTTTAAATGATTTGTCAATTTTTTATTGAAGTAGTTCGGTATTTTATCAAGGCTTATTAAATACATAAATAAATTGAAAGTGTTTAAGTGATCAATTAAAAAAGAAGATCGTTAGCATTGAATTTGATTTGATAAGATGCTGATCGGTGGATTTGGGATATTTCATATGTAATGCTTACCAAAATTAGATAGATTTTGAATTGAATGGAAAATATGAATAAAATGAAAACTAGATATTTTATTAGATGGATCCAAATATTGTGATTGGATTTCATAATATATGTACTTACTAAAGGAATGATAAGTAGTCTAGCTATAAATGGCCAGCTTATATTATTTTTTTCATGACCAAATTAGAAACAGACCTACTCATTCACTGATAGAAGTGTTTCTCTCTTACCAAACGGGAAAGTATCGTTATTGATTCATGACTGTCCATCGTTAAAAAGATTTCATTCGTTCAGTTATTCACGTGGGTTTGTTGGGCTATTCGACGACTCTCTGCTGGGAAGCAGAAATGTGAAACATTTGCGCTGGAACAATGATCTGTGCCAGCTGATCGACGGTACAGGTGACACAATATGCAATTTTTGAGTCATAACATTTTTCTCATTTTCTTCTTACTTACTTTCTACAAGTCTGAACAATTGAATTTGCTTGATTTCATAACAAGGAAGTGGTAAATACAATCCTCAAATTATTAGTGAGATGGAGTGGCGAGTATGTACATTTAAAATAACACAGACATACTCGCCTCTCCATCTCAACGATAGACATGTTGTTACAGAAACTAGCTGCTTCCAAATAAGTTCAAATATCCCACGATAATCGGTTCCATCAAAATTACAAGAAGAAATCATATTCTGACTGATCCAGGAAATGCGTTTAATAGCAAATTTAAGTGTAAAATCACCATTGAATGGTTGGTTAGTGTTGATGATCATTTGTTGATAGTTGCTATCCATCGCAGCACACTCAATGCAAGGCTTTGATTTAAAGCCCCAGTCCCAGTCCCAGTGAAAATGTAAGACTGTTCAGTGAATGACTCTACACAGTCTACAGCCAATTGTATGTAAATCCCGATGTCATCGTTGATCAGCTCTTTTGTCATGCTCCGCAAATAAAATTCACAAACATGTAATTTGCCCAATATTCTTTCGGTTATTATATATGTAAGACTGAGTGTGAGTGAACAGTGTGGGGGATACAGTGTTGATGAACAAACATTATAATATTTTCATTTGTCTTTTCTTCCTATTCTATTCTTTGCATTGAATCAGCCCAACCTTTGCAGCATCACTGAATTTACAAGAAATCATAATTTGGCATTTTATATAATCAATAAATATTTGTTTTTGTTCATATTATCATTGGTAACTGCAAATTCACTCTTCTCATTTTATTGATTGGTTGATATTTAGCCGTGTAAATGCGGTTGAGTATCCAGTTAAAAGCCAAACTATCTAACGTCACTTTACAAAAATCTTTAACTGATTTTTTTTTTTGCGTTTACATCATCAATGGAGGCTTTGTAGATCCCTTTTTGATTCAAATCCGCCGAGAAGAGCAAACCACCTTGATATAAAACATCGAAGTCGAGTTAGTCTCCATTGATTTCGTGTTGTTCTCCTCAGTTTCCGTGTAAACATATTGATATTAAGACCTGGCTATAGACACCGGATAAAATATTATCTTTATCTTATTTTATTTCATTGCAAAACATCTTATCTTAACAAAAGAAAAAAATCCACAATCAATGCTATTTAAAATAACATATTTTTAATAATGCTAGTTAGGCACAGTTTAAGATCACTTTTAACGCAATCTCAAATATATTTATCATTTTGATATAATATTTAACACACTGATATTAATATTTCACGTAGGGTTTTGTGTGTGAATTGATGATCTTAATTAAAATTGGGTATAAATTTTCCGATGAATCACATGTCACAACCAAAATGTGCACTTCATCTTCATTTTTACTTGCATTGAAATTCCAACATTCCGAAATGATCACATCATTTTTTTCAACTCATTCATCGAAATTTAGACGGCTGATATTATTTTAATGATGATGTGAGAAATGTGATGCAATTAAGCATCTCTCAAAATTGGTGAGTATTCATAAATTAGACATTTAAAAATTGCTTTCGATTTTCATCATTCAATTCATTTAAATTAATTTAAACGTATTCATCATATTAACCTCGCTTGAAATTAGAACGTAAGAGTTGGAATAAAATGGGCCCGTATATTTGCCCGTACAATACCTATACACCACACAACAATGCATGGAAAAAGATGCACTGATTTTCTACTGAACCATCAAAACACTTGATACTTTAATTTTCTATTGTGTGCACCAATTGTGTCTAGTCGCTGTCAAATTGAACCGACAGTGAAAAAGGCTCTGAGCCATTGTGTTGCCGAGCCCATTGTATCAGCTCTCCGGCAGGACCGTCACTTTGTTCACCAATCAAAAGATGCACCGTAAATCATAAAAAACCGAACAAGAAATGCTGTTGAACGCAAAGTGAAATTGTAGCGTAACAAATCGAATGGTGTATGTAAACAAATGTGCATTCAAAGGAGCGAATGCACAGAATCTGTTTTGAGAGGAATCGTCACATTTCTAATGGCATGTCATTTGGTAACAAAACGGGTTGCCAGCCAATTGTTAGTATATAAAGCCGTTGTCGGTGAATTATTATTATAAAATATTTTTTGGTGGATGCTCAACACAGTGAATCCAATGAATGTTTCATGACAACATGCAATGGATATCGCTGCTGAAGAGATTAGATTTTTGAAATTCAATTGTTTCGGAATTTATTGCCTATTGTTGAATGATCCAAATCGACAGTTGACAGATGACACTGATTGATTGAAGGACATTACACAGCAACGTTACATACCAGAAACGACGAAAATTGCTTTCGATCCAACGATAATCGGAATTCCATTGTTCAACAAATTAGATTCCGTGAAGACTTAACAAAAACTGTTGATTCGCACCGTGATAAAAAAAAAAAAAAAAGATTTATTCGATTTGAACTTTATTAGTGTGTGGCTGATTCAAATAAAAAAACAACAAATTAAACAAATGAAGAGCACATTTATTGAGTAAATAGAACAAATCAAAGCAATTTTATTTACTTGTCATGCGACTATTTTATTTCTACGATGTATTTATTTTTTCCAAACAGAAGAAGAGGTCATTTCAATGTCAAAAGCTCTTCTGATCGAACATTTAGAATTGGATGAAAAATAGTGCTCCAATTAAAATGGGCAATTTAAATTGAAAAACCAATTTTCTCCGAATGTTTTGTGGGTGAAAATTGTGACCTGAAATTTTAATTCAAGGCACATTATTCCATGCATTCGTTGTTGGTGTGGATGTTCAAAGCGTTTTGCGGACAAATGGATTGAAGGCAAATGATGAAGTGCTATTTTGAAGAGCAAATCGAAACAAATGTAAACGAAGTAAAGCAAATGGATAAGGCAAATGACGAGTAAATGAAAAGACTAAATCAAGAGCGAACTGAGAATGAACAAAAAATAGTAAATGAAGAGGAATTAATGCCTTTGCCATTTATTCACTTGTTCACTACCAATCGTAAAACACTATTTAATTTCTTTAGCTTATTTAATAAAACAAATTCGCTTCAGATGCGCCGAACTTTTCTCGTTCTAGTTAATTCAATGTAAAATGCAAATGACATGCCAACTTATTTAAAATGAACCGTTGTCGAAAAACTAGCGATGAAAGGGTTAAATTCACCACCAAACCACAAATACTAGCCACAAAATCATAAATATCCCCCGTCGCCGCATCATTCGAGTTGGAAACAGTGTTGTGAACTCAAACAATAATAAAAACCGATAACAAAATAATTTGAAAATGTAAATTTTCGTTTAATGTTTAGATTGTTTTTCTTTTCTCTGTACAGCATCATGGGCACTCGATGACACTCGATTTTCGGGGCAAAATGGAATTTGGTTCACGAGAGAGTGGGTGATGGAATACAAGAAAATGGATGCACTGCAAATGGCAAAGGAAAGAAAAAAAAACGATTTTTAATGGTTATTTCCGTCGCGACAAAAACCATTTGGTAATTTATCTAGTGGAACCGCGCAATTTATTCGCATTTTTAGCATCGCACGAAAATCCGAGCACAAATCATACGGCTCAACTCGTCTCTCGTTTGGCATTTTGCGCATCGTTTCAATAAATTTCAATTTCCATCGAAATTGAAGTCAATCGTATAGAAAAGGGTTAAACGGTGTTCGGCAGCCTCTGTTCCGCTTGCTCTTCTGCCCATTCCATCGGCCATAAATAAATGTTTGCGGAAGCATCGAGCCGAATTGGAGACGACATAAGGGGTTATTGGTTTTCAAGTTAACTTCTAATTAAAGGAATTGCAACAATATAATCATAATAAACGATTGTGTGCGATTTTTGCGGCAGACAGACGCATTGGTCCGCCGCCCAGAGTTTTAAATAAACTGTCGCCGCTTTTTGAAATAACCATATAAATATGTGATTTTCATGCAATTATGCAATTTATTCGTAAATCAAACAATAAAATATTAGCTGGAGGATCTGTGCCATTTAATGTGCGTTTGATTCATGTGGGCGAACCCAATTTACATATTCCAACCAACAAAATCATTCAACATCGCAATAAACCCTCGCGCGAGAAGGAAATAACATTTAATGGTTTTGCGACCTTGAGTCAAGACTCGATTGTCATTGTCACTGAACATAGATCAATTCACTCTTACCAAGGATATGATGTCAGTTTAAAGCAGTGCATGACAATACAAATGAACGCAATACAAGTGCGTTTAATGGAAATACTTTTGAACTTATTGTTGAAATGCATTAAGCGCATCGCCACCAGTCAAGTTCATTGCAAAACTAAGGACTGAGTTTCAGATTATTACTTACAAAATTCACTAACGAGAAATCACAGTTCGCTCTTCGGAATTGTCGGTCGTTTTAGTTCGTTCGACTTTCCATTCACTTCGACCTTGAGAGGTAATCACGTATCACGTTTAGCTTTCGTCTTATTCGCCCTTTTCTTTCTCTTATTTTTGCACGATTATTTTAATTTATTTTATCTCTTATTCACGATTTCCATTCGAAATTTGCATAGCTTTTGCTATATACATTTTTTTGATACATAAAATACGTTCGATCACTTTTTTTTCTATTGATTTAAGCTGGACCATGCTTATGTTTTGAGTCATATTTTAAAACGATGTACAATGGACCTTAAAGAAAAGATGCACAAATCTCGTTTTGTTTGTGACAAATTCTCTCGATATTTGCATTGGTGCCATCGGGGCGTTCGAAAATCCCTCTTTATAAAAGCAAAATTCCTTAATGTAAGGAGAGGAGTCACAATTTTGTGTGAATTAAAACATATCCAATGGAGTAACCGAAGCAAATTGTTAAATTAAATGAAGAACTTTGAATGAAATTTATGTGACTGTGAAAAAAGGAATATTGTGAGCCAAGAAAGTCACCGGAATTGTGTGTTAGCTGTTGCCGCCGCATCTATTATCGTAAAACACTACATTACATTCACTATGTTTGAGTTGCTTAGCATTGAATCTGTGGATGTGCGGAGAATTCTAAATGTTTAATGTTTTCAACTTCTCATCTCAAATTGAATTGCATTCATTCTTCCACTCGCTAAGAATCTCAACCATAAAATCTGTCCGAACTGTCTCTAGCTAAAGATATTCATCTTTTACGTTTCCCTTTCCACGGTGCACATTGTTCTGCCGATCCAGCGATCGGAAAAGGCCATCGTTATTTTCTTCACTTGAACAGCAATACCAAATTACAAGCGGATATCTAAAAATTCAGTCACATTGTACTACATAAATTTGTCTTTATTATCTTGTTTACGATGATAATTCACACAACGGGACATGTAATTTGGTTTATTTATTTCCAGTTTTTCACTTTTTGCTGTGAGTTTACAGAATTATTTTATTAGCGAAAAGTATACTGTGTACAGTTTTTCAACATCGTTAATGTGAGTCACGGCACAGCAAATAATTTGAAACTCGAACTAATTGTTATGATTATAATTCCAACTTTTAGTTTACAAACAAACCACATTGATGTTGGACAGTGATTATCTCCTGTTTGAATTCATAAGTCAATCATTGAATTATTGCCGTTCTATGCATTTCGGGTCCCTTGCTGAAAAATAATATTGCGGTCGACGAATATCTCGTATAATACAAAACAAAAATTGATTTACACGGAATTTGTCAAATGACGATGTCAAACGGATTTCGAACATTGGAAATACACGTAAAAGTTAAGGCAAATTACAAATGCAGTACGCTATACGCTCATATTTTAGAGGTAATCCAAACTCATTCGGCAAGCTCTCAAGTGGAACATTCTCTTGTGAAATGTCAGTTAAAGTTGACACCTCAAGCTCTCATGTAAACAAATTACTGGGATGAACCGGAGAACCTCCACATGATTCATCATCCAGCAACGTGATTAACTTGACTTAATGGTGCATTCAAAGTGCAATAAAAAATTGCAAATGTCAGAAAATCCAATAAAATATTGCTATTCATCATCAAATTTTCAACTTTTATCGTAAATGTATACTAATTATCTGTACTATATCGTGAAAATTAAAGCGATTTTTTTATTGGAGGCTTTAATTTGGAGTCAATGCCAGGAAATTCAATGAAGTGTGAGGTTGATCCTAGTTTATGAGTCAAGCTAATTAAGAGTCAAATAATAAAATCAACAGTATTTAAATGCACGAAGCAGGCTCTGCAGATTTCAACACCATACCATAATGGCCGTAGTCTATTTGCACCGTACCGGTCCATCTATGACGCTCTCAATCACATCGGGCAACTGTAATCTTAATAAATTATCAGTTGGATTATAACGAAATAAATTATTTTATCGCTTGAATTTACGCGTTTCCCCGACTTTTTGTCGAGTTTTTATTATTTACTACCAAATTTTCTCCCTCCTCATAATATCGAGGCAGGGACACAGAAGGCACTGAATATGATATCACCATTGTCTAGAAAAACATAATTTTTTGTTTACGGCTTGCATTTTAAACTAGAAGATTAATCACATGCATTTCGATACGAACCGAAATTCACAAGTGCTAAATGTGTGATACTTCAATCGTAAATTAAACTTTTTCATTCAGTGACTGGATTGAAATGGCGAGCAGCTATTGAATGTTTAAGTAAGTTTTTCACAAGAGAATATAAATTGCCGTTCCTTTCACTGCGGTATATGAAGCGTTGGCCAATGCAAAAAACGTAAGACGATTCATTTGTTGGTCATTTGTGCTGGATCGTTGTGTTGTTTGCTGCCATACCATTTCAAATGCCTTTCTCATTAAAATAATCGAATAGAGACCAAAATGGAATTCCCACGCTGATATTCGTTGATTCAAAAACTATGTTGCACATGAAATTTATGGTTTGCATGCTCTTTTAAATGGAACCGCTGATATTTCAATTAGAAGGGATAATTCCTTCGAAATTTCTCATTTCCAATATTATTTCAATGGAATTTGCAGAACATTTTCGAACAAACACAGAGTGCCATTAAGTTTATCACAACACAAATCAATTTACAAGTTCTGAGTCGTGCGAGCAATGGATTAAATATGAAATTTATGGAAATTGACAGGCAACAATAAGGATCGATTTAATTTAACGATTGAGAATTTTCCATCACATAAAGTCTCCACGAGAAAATCCACGTTTCTTCCTCTGTTTCTCTTTCGAATCAGCGAATTTGCAACACTTTTACGATGCAGTCAAGTGAGAGATAATTGGCGTCACATGCATAAATCCACTCACGAAGTGCGTGCGTTCTACATTTACGTACGCATGTGATCATCCGTGGCGGTGCATTTGCTGGCAAGAAGAAAGGAGTTGCAAGTGGATGGAGTGCTCACAAATGTGATTTATGCATGACAGCCCAAATATGCGTCGAAGCAGTGTTTTTGCTACACACGTGCGTCTTACCCCGCGAAACCGTCAATCGCAATTTGATGGAGATCGCATTGAACATATTGAATTTGCCAACTGATTCCAATATCGAAATAATGCTTGCTGTGAATGCAATAGTTTTCAAGTAAATGATACTCAAAAGAACTAATATTATTGGCTGTAGTTTACTTTGAAAAATGCCAAAAAGAGGTAGGAAAATGCTATTGTCACTGTCATTGAGTTCGATTTCGACACGTTGAAACGTGTGTCGCTGTGCAATTTTCAAATCCTTCGATCCATTATGGTAATTGCACCATTTTCAAGAAATACCCGACTTTTCGTTTGACACCAACGACGAGCAAAATCGAAAGTGTCAAATAAAGTGTTGATATTTGATTGGAACAATGGTTCTATTAGATGATATCATCGAAATTGAACTGCACAATGTCAGCATATTTTCCAAGCTATGGTTTTCCTTAATATTTTCTGTATCCATTGAAATCGCTTTGTTCGGTGATATTGCCATTAGCAGCATGGAAAATCAAATGCTCGACACAAATGAGAAAACGAAAAACCTCTTGATGAAACTGAATTGAGTGTGGTTTTGCAAGTTTCAATGTTCAACACAATCGTTGGGTTATGGCACCATTCCGATTAATATAGCCCATTTATTGTGTTGTTGCCAGATTCCATGAAACTATCAGAACTTCCAATTTGAACATTGTTTAGAACGGAAGGGTTCCACACTTAGTTATTGTCGATGTCATTTACAATAAAAGGAGTAGATAGTATTTTTTTGGTACACATATTTTAATGCAACAATTTTTCATACGATAAGTAAAGATTACACAATTTCTTTTATTGATCGAATGGAAATGGACCTGAATAAAATCAACTGTGATTTAGATTTTCTGAATTCATTCAAGTGCTGAATTTAGCTTCTTTGTTTCAAGCTATTGATCGTGTTTCTTATGAGAAGCATCTGCAGATATTTTTCCAAGATTGATGCGCAATATATTGCTCTTCATATAAATGAACAAAAAAAACAACCATTAAATAATTTCAAAGGGGCGCAACGACCATACAAACGCGGTAGGGCGCTTAATAGACTACTTCATGTATCTTGCATAACGTAGTTAGAACGTCGTTGCGCTTCCTTCACAAATCTGTTCGAATGACTTCTCCTTTATACCACTGCTCTTTAAATTTTCAAACCATTCCAATTGAACTTACACCGCACGTAGTACAAATTGAATTCATTAATATATTTATTCTGTGTAAGTTCACAAAAATTTTGATTGACATTCGACGAAATGTCAACAAGAAATTCGAACAATATTCGTCAATATCTTGTATAGAATTACACCATAATTGGAATATTCCAATAAATTGAACACTTTTGGTGTAAAAGGCATGTCATTTGAACAAATATTGAGCATATAAATAATATTATAAGCATAATAAATAATGATATCGGTGGAAAAAATCAAATTGAAATTGGATTTTTTAACAAACAATTTTGCATTGACGGACTGTTTATATAAAATTACATGAATTTAATTTAAGTAATTCGATGGAATTCAGGTAATAAAATCGGTATATTCAAACTGTATATCATTGATATCGGATCTTGTTATCGTTAATATGTTTGCATCATCTCAATTTGTTTTATATAAACGTTAATATCGATTTGAAGATCCTATTTGAATAATATAATTTGAAAATACTTAATAATAATTTATTGCAAAATGTTAATTAATTAATAAATGATTAATTTCACTCGTTGCTGACTGTTTGATATATTAACATGCTCGTCGAATACATTCGGCTGAAAATCTAAAAAGTGCACTTTTGATAAGATTGTTCCAATGTAATTTTGTTTCAAATATTTGCAAACCTTAACACAACTGTTTAAGTTTAGCGGCGCGAATCCTCCGATGGTAAGCAAAGCGTAGCGCTGACAACGTCTCAAGAAGAGTGTGTACAAATAACGCTCTTTCACAGGAAATTCGTTCCAGTTCAAATCCATTGCAGCATTATAAATGCTATCATGCTGAAGAATGTGAAATGTTTAAAAAAAGAATTGTGCTTTTTAATTATTCAATACATTATTTTCAAGAAAAAAAAGTAAAATTTTAATCATGGAATTTAATAAATAATATTGATTTTTCGAAGAATGATCATGCATCACTATAAAACTGAACATTGTACGAACCGCAAGTTCCACAAAATTGCCAAGCAAGCATGGGGCAAAGATTTGAAAGAGCATCGCAAAAAGAAAGCTATTAGCAGGCAAATAGTGGAACTACAAAATGAATAAATATCGGTTCAAGTTGGGTACAACTATTGCAATGGTTTGGTATTAAATTGGATGAGAATGTGCGAATTTACCATTAAAACAAGATACAAAGAGACTATCCCGCCCAATGAGGAGGTTAGAATTTGAACGAAATACAAGTTAATTGTCATCCTTTCGACACGCTCCATATACCTATGTAAATATGTGATACAAATTTTGTTATTTTTCCTATCAGCTAAATTTGTTTTTACACTTCCGCACACTCAACTGTAGACGTAAAAGTTCTGCGACCGATACAAAAAACTCAAAACATTCGAAAAGAACTAATTTCGTTATTTTCTTTGCGTTATAACACTAAAAAAAATAAAACGCAGATCTTTTAAGTTAATATAAAGTCCAATACAAATAAGGTAGTATGAAGAAACCGGAAATCCACGGACTTTCGAAAAATGTGCGGAAGAGTTAGTTTTACGAATTAAAGACCTTTTATTCTTATTTTCACTTACTCTCCCAGCTCACGGTACATCAGCACGATGTTTAGAAAACGCAGTTTCGCGACAAGGAATCCATTTTCTAGTAAATCAGTGTTTAATTGAATCAGATCGCTTGAAATAAGCTTTCCAATTATGAGCGAATTGAGGATAGTGATCATAATGAGGTATTCAAGGGACAATAATAGCATTGTTACGGTCACCAAAAGGACGAGATGATAAATCGTTATAAGTATGTATCCATGAAGTGATTTCTCATCGATGCCTGGAACATACATTGGAATGATGGTGATCACTTGCCCTTCAATGTAGTACATAACAATCGGTTGCAGTAGAATCATAGAAACTCCCGGAATTGGAACTATTATTATGAAAATTTTGAACAAGTATTCCGTCAATAGAGACCATTTTTGGAAAAGCTCTAGTCGAACAGGCGATTTGGTTTTAATGTGAATTCTGTATAGTTCTTGGATTAATCGAATCGTCCATTGTAAATCTTTTCCATTTTTAAATATGTAGAATTTCATCGAAGTCTTAAAGAGTAAAAGAAGTTGAAAAATTAAAAAATAAATAAAAATGGAAAAAAAAATTCAATAAAATTGAAAAAACGGAAAAAATAGAAAGTGATAAAGTATAACTAATGTACAACCTGGACTCCTAATAAATAAATTTGGATGGTCATTAATTTCGTTAGGATGTCGTAGTACAGAAATGTGTAGATTTCGGCCAGAAATGAACTTGCAAGCAAGCCGTACATCGCGAAAGTATTCCAATTTCGTTGATAGTGTTTATCGAGAACATCATGACCCACGAACTTCAGCACTGAACTTTCCCACTGAAATATACATCGCATAAAGCGCGAATAAGAATCCATTTTGAAAATTTATGCAAATTCAGATTTCAACAGGAAGAAATTCAACAAAATGTCTTCAAAAATTTGTGTTATCAAAATAGTCGGAATATTTTAAATGATCAAATTTGTTCTGCTTTTTCATCCAACGAACGAAATCAAACTAAAGAATTGGAACTTGATGAAACCATTTGGAGTGCACATCATTCAATATTCATCGCTAAGCATAATTTTAAAAACAAATTTCAATAATTGGCAATCATGAATTGAATTCGAATTTCAAGCTGTGAGTTTTACTATACTTAATCAAATTTTCCCTAGCACTAGATGCCGCATTTTAATCGATTCGATTTGGAAATATATTGCTCGAATGCTTCATTTAATAATTATTTCAATACATATGAATGAATAATGTTTTGTTTCGTGAAATTGGACTAATTCAAAGACACGTTCTTCGAAATGGTCTCCAATGTAAAGCGGTGCAATGGAACATTTCCATTTTTCATTGCAAATCGATTTTTGTAGAAATTGTTTGGCCACCATATGCAGAAACTCTCAGATTTTCTATACCACAAATCTTGCTTCCTTTGCCAAAAAGTTGACTTTCATTGAATATGTTCTGCTTTCGGGAATCACAAATTTTTGATGAACATGGCTTTTCTCTGAACGAGTGATAGATTATATGGGACTGAAACAAGCGGACCGTGCTTGTATGGGATTGGAGAGCTATTCGAGAGTATGCCAATTGACCGCGCCATCTTATTTGACATAGGTGAACTCAATTTAGATCCATTGTAATACGAAAAAATTCTTTATTGACACGAATAATAAAAACAAATGAGTCATTGAAACGATTGAAATATCACATCAATACTTCTGCCCAAAAGATGGCGCTGGAGAATAGATACGATTAAAATGTCTCAAATAGTCCAAGTCTCCTTGGACTGAAAGCAGGTAATAAAGGGTGATTCCAAAGGTGTGATATCACACGATCTAGGCAGCCAATTCACGGGTCCAAAACGTGAAATCAGCTGCTCGTCGAAATGGGCTCTCAATAAGTTCATTGTTTCACGCGATTGTTGCGCCGTCTTGTTGAAACCAGATATCATAAAACACGGGATTTTCATTGAGCTTATCCAGATTGAAATTGGACACGTTGTTGCGGTGTAAGTCTTTCCATGATGATTTGCCAAACAATACTGAATAAAAATGATAAAAAAATTTGACATCTGTCATGCGTGATCTGCCAAAAAAATCCTATTGAAAAAAAACCTCCAAATGAATCACTCTTTTTAAAAAAACTTATTAATCATTCCCGAACAACATTTCCAAGATCCTTTTGATTTTCTATAATTATGTCGCCCAATCTGAACCACGAAAAATCAGTTGATTTATTTACCGAAAGTTCTTAAACGAATTTTTGCATTTATATCTAAAAAAACCAATCTCTAGATGCTTCATCTAAATTATGTAAAAAACAGAATTCAACCGATAGATGATGGCACAAAAGAATGTTTTCGCATTCAGCACAATGCATATCCACGCGTAGAGATAGACAAAATAAATATATATCGTTGTCTTCGATGTTGTGGCCTCGACATTCAACTTGAAGATTGCGCGCAGTACCGGAAAATTTATGAATAGCAGAATCAGCTAATGAAATATTCTACTGACATGATGCTCGCAAACACGGAACCCGAAAGACAAATATGTATTGTGTTTTAATAAGTGGTAAGGTTTCGTAGAGATGGCAACCACTTCTACTTCGCTGAAGCTAATATTTAAAACTCATGTAAAAAGTGCTAATCATAACGAAAATCCATTCACCTTTACAAAAGATTGCAAATTTTGTTTTCCATTTTTCGTGTATATTCCAAACAGAATCGCTCAAGAATCAGGCCCAACCTCCGGACAGGTTTGAAAACATGGTAAACACTCAAAGCGACTAGCAAATTTGCGAAGAATATGAATTACGATTATAGCCGTTCGTTCGAAATTATATTTTATTTGCATTTCGTTAGCGCAAGCATTAAACACTTGTGCATACAATTTTGCATGCATTTATCAGGTAAATAAATGGGAGCTGCCCGCATATTCGGCTAAAATATGTGTAGTGTCTGCGGTAGTTCAAGTTTCCTATTTAGATTGCAAATAATAGCAGAGCTATCTAGATCCAGAGCACACAGATATGCACGGAAAATATGGAAAAATGCATTATATTTCGAGTCGAAACAAAGAAACACAATGTGACGATACGTTTCTGCTGCATAAATATTATCGTTTATTGTGAAATATTCTGCTATATTATTGTAACATTTGTTACGCCAGTTTAATCTCGTTCAACTTGCACATGTAGACGAGCGAAAGGGCAAAGCAAGTGGATGATGCCAATAAGATGGAAAAAATGAATCAACATTTCATACTCATATGATTCTCTCGGAGTTTTCAAGTGCACTTTCCGCTTTCACCTCATTTTGTGGTTCGCTCTTTTATTTACTTTTCATTCGACAAATAAACAACACGATTCATGCATGTTTCATCTAATGTGCATGTTTATTTGATTGCACTCGTTATCTGTCATTGCGAACAGAAAGGAATGCAAATTACATGCAAGGACATTCACATTCAGATGCATCTACATCTCTAGCTGCATTTGCTGCAGCGATTAAATTGAGAAAAATCATTTATTTTACAAAGCAATTGAGGTAAATCGAGAGTTGCAGCTATTGGCTTATGCAGGTCAGTTTCATTCAGATATTGAATGGGAATCATAGAATTTTTTTAATTTTATATTCAATGGAAAAAATCAAAAATAATATAAATTTGTAGCGCTACATCAACGTCCACGCAATTTCACTGAAAATAAGATCGACAGAAAATTTAGCTCGTTTGACAGATTGACTTGAGTTTATTCGAAAAGTTTTGATTTGTCTACCCTTTGTTAAAAGTTTTAAAATAAAATCTGTACTTTAGTGGATGTTTCTTAAATTTCGTTGTTGTTTTATTTTTATTTTGATTATTTTTGCTGATTTTCTGAATTCTCTGAGAAAAAACCAAATATTCTTTCAATAATCACGATAATTCAAGCTCACTTCTGATTTCCAACTGACTAGTCAGTCGGCTATTTTGGAACGAAAATGGCTAGATTAAGGTACAAAAGAAAGTAGCTAAAATTGACTTTAATTGGCTAAAAAGGACTGACTTTAGTCGATTTTAGGCAATTTATCCATCTGAATGTAATTCAAAGTGAAAATAATCCAAAATTGTCCCAAAAATGCCGACTCACTATCAGCCGATTAAAGTTGAGAAATTCCAATACGTAGCCAGTCAGTTAGTCAGTAATTTGTCACACTGAAATTTGGGTGTTCAGTGGCTTTTTTCTCGGCTTCTAGACAAGAATTTGGTGTCTCATGAGTAAAACGCGCGAACAGAGTTCTGAAATGATTGCCACGCAAATGGAAGACATATTGTCGTTGTAATCGCGGCCACAAAATCTCTGCGCAACAATTCAATGTTCCTTCTTTGTGTTGCAATATTTTCGAAGTTCTCTTTTGTAAATATTCACTCAAGTTCTTGATTTATTCTGATCGGTTCATTCGTTTTTCACTCATTTGAGATATATTTTCTACAATGTTTATGTTCGTCGTTATTCGAATCATATCCATAAACAAAATCCAAACAACTGCTATCCATTTCATTCCATCGGTATTTGGCCATTGGCGCAAATGGGCTGGTTCAAATATTATTAATCCTGAGGCTGTTTTGTAAATTGCTTCAATCCCGGGTCTCGTATGTGCGCTCACAATTGGATCTCTTATGTGAAGCACGCGAAAATTCGATTCCTTCCCTAAATATTGACTCAAGCAATGTGCAATTAAACAATTCGTCTATGTTTGATTATGAGCGAGTTGTAGTCAATTGTTTGCTTAATATTCGCGCATTTTCATTAAAATTTGTTGGCGCATTTAGCGCAACCGGAAGCCCGTATCATATCGATGATTTCGTGTTTAATTGATTGGCAAGAAATAAAGTTTTATTGGAATGCAATCTATAAAAAAAAAATCCAATTCATTGGCCAAATGAATGTATATGGTGCAATTTCTCTCGCGCGATAGGAATGTTTCCATTTGAATGATTTTAAACTGAATTTCAGCATTAAAAAAATGGAATGAGCTCACTTTATCGCAATGAAATTTCGGTAATGACTCTTTGCAAGAGACGAAGAGAAAGAAAGAGAGAGAGAGAAAGGGACGAGGAAGGCGAATTGGATTTTGATTTTGATTTTTAAATGATCATAATATTTTTACGTGCATTTTGATTTATGCAACGCGTTGCGATGCGTGCAATATTGTTTGAGTTTCCATTAGTTACCAATTTTCGGAACAAATAATTTCGGTTCGTGCAATTTGGTATCTATTTGAAGGGCGCAAATAAAAAATAATAAAAATTCGAAATGTATGAATGTTGCTCGGCGAGCGTCTTCAAATGAAATAAAATCATATTTTTACAGCCGCATTATTTGCGGCCGAACAAAATGATATTAGAGGACATAGAAAAATAATGTAATAAATGGTTTCACTACCAATTTCCATTATAATTTTTTTTTATTGCACATTTTTTTCGCTCCTCACCTCGCATCAGCGCGCTCCAGCCGGAGATAGAACATTTTTAGCGTGTGTGCATGTTTCAACAGTGTCGGTTGTCGTTGTGTGCACGCGATATTTCGACACCCTTGCTGCATTCGCATCTCGTTTGATTGCGGTGGATAACAGTGCAGAAGCGCTCAAGCATTGCACGAAATCTTCTCAACCATCGTTCACTTCCTTTCCGCGCCAGATTAGCTACTTCATGCAATAAAAAATAAAATACACGACTGAGCAATCATGTGCATACCATTTTTTTATTGGCCAAATATAAAATCTTGGATTTATTTCACACAAAAAAATGCCAGCCAAATGAAATTTATGATTCAAGCTTGAAAAAGAAATTAGAAAAAATTGAATGTGATTCGGCGTTGGGTCAAAGAACGGTATCCATTTTGGCATATAAAAATGTCGTTTAAATAATAAATTCAGTTTTATATCGCCTTATAAACTCGTGCCCATTTCATTTCGGCCGCCAACTATTGAATTATTGAACGCAAAATGATGCCGTAAATGCAACCGAATCTTCGGATTACAAATTCTCTTTCCAAATCTACCAATATTTTTGTTTGTTTTTCTTCTTTTTGTTTTCATTTAAAATGTGCCCATCCATTTTTATGCGTTCCCCATTCTTCTCACTCCTTAATCCAGTATATCAATTCCAAGCCAGAGTTTACAATTTAAATGCGTTTTTAAAAAACACAAATGTTGTAATGGATTCATCTAATTATTTCATTGTTTGCCGCATGCTGCCAATATTGTTCACGTGCCAATGCCCGTTTCATCGGTCGCATTCGCGTTCTCATCAATGATCCACTGATTTGATACGCTCGCAAGCGCCTGCCAAAATGCCCGAAAAATATTCAAAACAATGAAAATTCAATCAAATACTTTAAAAACCTACAAAAGAAGTGCATCGAACCCAATGAACATTTTCCACACCCACGGAAAATGCCACGAACCCGAGACCGTAAATGAGACCGTTTGATTTTACAAATTAAACGATTTACATGAAAATAAACACTGCATCAACAAACAATTGACACGTTTTTGAATAAATAACGCCATTTTAGCATGTCAAAATCACCACGGTGCGCCGAAACAAAGCAACGATGATGCAATTTTGACGCCTTGTCAAAGAAGACTCAGCCCGTATTTCGTTGCCGCACATTGTTGTGTTTGTTTCATTGTGTAAATCCGTGTGTTGGGACGTCGCCGGCTTATTACGCTTCCACGATTTTCAATCTAAAAATCTGCACCGCATCGCATTTTCAGGAAATTTTGTAAACGTTTAAGAAAATCCGATTTTTTTCACTTACGTAATATGATATTGGCATTACAGCGAGATAACAACAAAAACAAAAACAACAACAACAACAACAACAACAACAGCATTAAAAAGGGATACAAAGTTTTTATTTGTTGTGTAAACCACAAATTGTAAAATAACGAAGTCGGTAGCCAAAATCCTGCCGAAAAAGCAAAGGCAATAAGTAACTGCCACTTATTGACCAACGTCACCAAAAAAATAAAAACGGCTTTTTGTGTCTGGACATCGCTTTTTTTTTGGAAATAAATATTCTGAACGATACAAAATAAAAAGAAGGAGGATTAAAGCGTGTGAAATCACCAGCAACTCTACATTCACACCGCATTTTGGTGAGATCGGAATCAAATTAATGAACATATTTCATTAGGTTTTGAGCTACTCAAGCCTGAGTACCATTCCATTTGGTGGAACTTTTTGTTAGGTGTTGAACATGCAATGTCTTAACACGACTATTGCTTTCTAATTTATTACAATTGATCTTACCATGTTCAACATTTTCCTATTTTTCGATCGTTCGAATGAGAGAAAAGAGCATTTGAATTGTGACGGTTTGAGCAAAGACTGTTTGAGCTCTATTGTTCGCTCTAACGACTAAATGGAGGGACACAGAAACACGCACATCCTTAGTGATCAACATCTATGCCATGAATCAAATAACGAAACACATTGCGAGGCGAAGCCAACACGATTTCAGGCAAAGTTAAAAGTATAATTGCGGCACTGTTATTATCTTTTTAACACCTACTGTGATGAGAAAAACCAGGAAGTGTCCGATCGTTGTCACGCTTGTCGCTGAACTAAGGCAACACATGAAATATGAACGGGGCACGTCCGTTTCTTGATCGATATCATCGCTCTATCTCACTTTAATGGAGAAACAATAAACACATAAATGTCTCGTTTAAATACACGAAAATGATATAAATTACGATAGTAAATTGTTACAAATTAATTCCAATTCTTTGTAGCCTTGTTCCATTCGAATTGAATTTCGTTAAAGCACTACATTAAAACCATTTTATACATTGAAATACCAAATTTCAACTCAAAAATTATAACTGAAATTTCAATTGGATTTAATTTCATTCTACTTCCTTTTTTATTTCCCTTTTTTCGACTAAAACATAGATTCGATCGATATAAACGAGACTTGCCCTAAGACTGTTAAAAATCTTAAAAATTGGACACACGTTAAAACAAAACGGGAATAAATAACATCTTTTTGATCGAATTTTCTTTTGTTTCATGAGCATAATCCATTTGTAAACGTTCGTGTTTTCAAAAACCAATGCCAAATTATTCAACACACAAAAGAAAAATATGCGAAAAAATGTTGTAATTTGTTAAAGAAATGCAATTTTTTTTTTTTCGTGTTGTTAAAATCGTTCAATAAAAGGCAAAAGAATTGTAGTTTTCATTACAAAATAAACGATAATATGAATTCCCAATATAAATGCATATTTGTTTAAAAAATAATAAATGCATATTTCTCCTCTTCCTCTCGCTCGCTCTTTCCAAATAGGTTCACAAATGAAACTGCAATTATGTGACGGGCAGTCGCAAAACAGCACCAGACAAAAAGAGTAATTGATGGAACACATGTGGTGACATCAATGTTGTACCAAAAATGAAACATTGCATAATTTGCATTTTTAATATCCCAAGTATCAACACACAAAAATGATTAAAATTGACGCAGCAACGAAAAGCTGTGGTCACGAAATATGTAAAATGGAAACTCATCCGTGTTCCCCACCTCATATTTTTTCGTAGGCTTCATTCGAATTTCGCATCTCATCAATGATTTTGATTCGGTTTCATTACATTTTTCAATAGAGATTAAAGCGTTGTTGAAAGAGATTCAAAATTAAACACATAAACTCCTCGGAATAATCGGAAACGAATGAACAATTTGCATTATTTTCACCGAAAATATTTCATGTGCGAGCAAATTTTGATCTCAATAATCAAAGGCATTAAAAGTTTTTTCATCGGAACTTTTTTTCCATTGATGTTGTTGAATTTCCTTCACTCTTCATGTTTGCCGCAGGATCGAATGTTTTCATTTTTTATATTATAATATAAAATGGCGATTTAATATGAGGTCTTTAAAACTTTTGCTAATTATGTAGCTATTAAAAAATATCTTACACAGTAAAAAATAAAAGAGGAAAAAGTATTGAAATGGCAGGTCAAAATAGAGTGTTGACTGAATCGTGGAGAAATTCCTATTAAATCGGTTTGAATGTATTATGTTTGCATTGCTATTACTCAAGCGCATATTATGAATCAACACACACATTGACCGCTGCTTCTGTGCAAAATGCACAACACAAACAAAACATCGTTGTTGATCGTCAATGCGACTTCGTTTGTATTTTAAATTCTACACAGAGCCGCTTTCAGTGCCTGGATTGATTCAAAGTTGCCGTTTGAGTAATCGCAATACATAATACATTTCAACCAATTTAAGATGAATTTCTTCATAATTTAGTTAACACTTTCACCCGTCATTCGATTACTTCTTCCCCTTCATTTTTCGCTGTGTATTATCAACGAGCGTCTTGTTCAATTCGGAGATTTTTTCGGTATCATTTTTTCAAATAAGATCTTCACTTTTCTGTTGGTTATGCTTAAATTTTCGAGGTCTAATCGTTCAAAGTGCTTGCAAATCAGACGCAATTTAAATTTTGGTTGTACATCGTCGAAACACACCGACAATATCTGTTTGTCGTCGGTTTTGGTGGTTCTGTCTATTTAAATTATGGTATTTTTAGATGAAACTAACGCCACAATGAAAAAAGAAAATAAAATTTTACGATTATGCGTTTTGTGCGTGTGGGTCCGGCTCTTTATTTTTTGCCATTTATTAATCAACCGCTGTTTGCTATTCATTTCATTGATGCAAAAAAATTGCTCACTTTTTCTGCAAGTTGTAAAATTTTACGATAATGGCACATTGTAATGAAAAAAGGACAAAACACGAAATGAATCCATTGTCATTATAGGGAAAATGCAAATGCAAAACATTTTTAGCGCCATTCAGACCGAGGGGCACAGGCAAAATTGTCACGCATTAAAATTGCAATTTTAATTTCCATTTGTATCGCCGAAACACTTTCAATGTCAACAAAAATGGCAGCCAAAACCACAAAGAAATCCGTTTTTGAGCGCATTTTGTGAAATTTATGCAAATTTCCATCGGCGAAATATGTTCGAGCACGGCAGCAGATGCCAGCAGCGAGCATCGATAGATTTTTATTGTTGTTGTAATCAAACCGTTCCATTAGGGTTGGGACCCTTCGCCGTTCAAAATGCTGCCTCCGAAACGTTTCAGAACTCTGTATTTAAAAAAATAGTATGCAAAATTCCGCATTTAAAATTGTCTACCTTTTTATTAATAATTACATCAAATTCAAAATGCTGCTTAAAAACTTAAGAAGAAATAAATATATCGAATGAATCTGGTTAAACCAATGTGATTGAGTTTCTTACCTGCAAAGAGTTTTATTTCTCATTTATTTTCATGTGTCAATCGATATGATTGGGAGCAGCTACTGTATCCCATGTAGTGTAATGAAATGTGCAGAGAGGAAGAGATATAAAGAAATCAAGAAAGGAGAAAGATCCGATGATATGAACAGAACGTAGAACGAAAGAGATAGAAGTTCTTTCAGACATCGAAAGAGCACAACCCATTGCTTTAAGGGCAAAAGACATTTTTTGTCTGTTATGATGAAAGTGAATTTGTTGATATCGATTTCTCCTCTTTTTCATTCTTTCTTTTTCTTCTCTTTTCCTCCCTTTTCTTCTCATTTTCCTGCCTGTTCCTCTCGTATTTCTCTCACTTTCCTTATGTGTTAGTATTTCTCTTTCAACATTGATCTTCTATATAAATATTGTTCAGCATAAATGTCGAAATGAGAGCAAAATTAACTATAAACATGTTCATAATTTTTGATCGGTGCCTGTCTAACCCATCGCTGCTCGATTAACATTCAATCCAGACGAAAATAATCATTTAGAAGAGTGACTATCATAATTTTGAAAGCAATTTCGATTGAAAGAATAGCAGTAATGCCTTCAAAAAACCTGTTGAGTTGTATTTTCCTACGTTGCATTTGAGTTGTGAGTCTTCATGTTGTTGATTGCTTCGATTCAAACTGCACATTTTTGACTCACTATCTCTCTTACTTCAATTCGCACAAATGCCTGTTCATTTGGATGCTGTTTCGAAAAATATTGAAATATTCCCAGTGATATTGATATGTCTGCTCGATTCAAATGCCTCGGCATGCTCTTTATCGATCAAAATCTTCAAGATGATCTTCATCATTTCTTCATCTCTTTGAGAAAATAAGACAATCTGAATCTCGTGTGATTTAAGTCATATTGATTTATGTTAAGCACCGTATTTACAACAAAATGCGAGCTACTGTGTTGAATTGCATCTCCATTTATTAGAAATTCTAATTTGTTTATTATTTCCATCAATCTCATAACATAAAAAAGATTTTATGGTTTATCCTTTTGATTGATCGATCGAGTTCGATTGCTTCTTAAATCAAACAATTCCACTCGAGCTGCAAAGACATTTGATTAATTGAACAAGATAAATTTCGGAATGTTACTCGAGCTTCTCGGCTTCATTCCGAGTGAAATCTTGATGGAGCCGCGATGAAACCAATTCAATTTCCAAATTAATTGGAACACGTGATACATGATTGCTCTGTTTATGCATCGAAATGCCAACAACTGTGACTGATATTCAGATCAATTTACGAAATACAGTAGCAAGATTTAAAGGAATAAATAAAAGTCTTTGAAACATTTTATAGAAGAATCTCTGTCAGGCGTACAAAAACCACGAGAAATGGATTTCAATCAAAACAAATGACTATACAGCAATGAACAATGCTCGAACACAAAACACATAAATTACCTTTTCAAATGGAATGATGAAAATAACACATATGAGATGATGCATCTCAAGCAAATAATTCGCCGGCAAAGAATGATACTTGGAATGAAGTTATTTGAAGTTTGATGCAAATTTCTCATTCCATATATAAGATTAAAAATCGCGATTTTAAAATTGACAATTCTTTAAAAACTACGATATTTCGGAAATGGAGTAAAAACTTTAGTACAAATGTTTCCCCTAGTAAATGAAAGGAAATAACGATGACAGTGCGACATTAGAAAAATAAAAAGAAAATGAAATGAAATAGAAAACGGAATGAAACAAAACAAAATAAAATAAAATGAAACAAAATGAATGAATTGAGAAAAGACGGATTAAGTTCTGCTCTTGACAATACTTTTTCCTTCATGAATTGGAACTTCGCTCACAACATATTGTTCTCGTGCTGACGTTATTTCAGTAGAGAAATACCCGAATGAATGAATGAAATAAACAGAATGTGGAAACATTGAATATATCACGCCAGTTTTCATGCTGAAATGCTCTTCGTCTTTCTTTTCAAGTCAATTCTTCCCCATGACACGAACAATCGTCACTCATGTACCCGCTCACATTTTTCTGTACAATTCGTTCACACATCCGTACAAGTATTCCTCATCTGAGTGAGTTCTACATTTCACCATTTTCCTTGTTCAACCTAACACGTGTAAGCTATGTATCGAGCACAAATTGTGAGATTCTTACAATGCAAATTTTAAACTCGTCAAATGGACGAATGGAATAGATGACTCTCTCACATACGTTTATGAACTTGTTTCTTTTGCTTTCGACTTAAGCATTATCTACCACAAGATTCCAGTTGCACGCTCTTCAAAGATGTTTCTGTGTCTCATTTTGACACTCTTTCGAACGAAAAAGGGGTTGTAAATTTGTGAGGTCTATCTCCCAGGGCAGAATTGAACAAAAATATACTAATGAAATTTAGGACGAAATAGCTCCGTCATCAAAGCACAGCGATTAAAACAGCGCTAAAGCGTGCATTTGACTATGCTCACAAATTATCGATGGTATTAACTTTTCAGAGCAGCTGATTAAACTCCTCTTTCAAGATGTGCCGTGAATCATTCAACGCGATTACATGCTCATGTGTGTGAATTAATTTATGTAATGAGCAGAATGAGCACAAAGAAATGCATGGCGCCCCAATTACCTATCAACATTCGCTTGACACCTGATTCAATCCCTCTTCAAATGCGCATTATTCAAACAAAATAAATTCCATCTTTAGCTTGCACTAAGAATGGGCAGATTAATTTCTGATATTCGCTGATATTGCTTTCAGTACATTCGACATGCATCAAAATTTATAGAAAATACATCAAAATGCGATTTTTCTCTTCTCGATTTATCTCAGGCTGGTTTTGAACGGAAACGAACCTACACAAATTTACATTTTATTTGGATTAAATACCACAAAATTTCAAGAACACTTTATGTATATAAATTAGCTGAATTTTGCGAATCAAAATTGGAAATTGAGTTTATTGCAAATGTATTATATTGCTGACCATTGGTGAGTGACCATTGTGAATGAAATCGATGCTGCCATTTTGTAAATGCCATTTGGAGTGAATTCGATTGTGATTTCAAGCGTCCAAATGCCGATTGTTCTATCGAATCATCATTGTATTTTTGAATAAAATGTGTCTATTGAAATTCCACAAGCGCTACCGGGCTGGGGAGAAATATGCTGTGCACTGGTGCCCGCTGGTTTTGCGTCAATTTTGCTCAACCAAGATTAGTGGTAGTTTTAAAAATAGACGCAAACAAAATGAAATTGATGCAATGCAGTGTGCGGGAGTGATTAGGGGGGGATTTAGAAGTGAATCGTAGTGAATTATAATGTGTCATCTATTCAAATTGACCACCTGCCAGCGAGTTTATAAAGCGTTCAGCAAAAATCTAGGCGCATAGTGTGATTCAATCCATCCAAATGTATGGACGCTGTAATGCATAGGCTTTGCGCAACAATCGAAAACGTTTGCTAATCCGCAAAATATTGAAAGTTGAAACTTATTAATCATGTTGATATTGAGTATCTATTTCGCTATTAACTGAATTGCGTATCTGCTTCGATGCGGTTTTTTTTCGCCACATCGAGAAACCTAATAAATTTCCCATTGAAATATTGTTTGCGTAGAATTTGAAATGGCGATTGGTTGACGACGTGCGCTGCATTTTCATTCGGTCGAATATTTATGTGCCTTGTACTAATGATGACAGCAGTGTCGATGAGATTGCAGCACACACACAAACTCACTTGCTCTCATAAATGGACCCATAAATTAAAACAATGAAGTGTTTGTGAGCGCTCAGTGCGCATCACCTTTTATACGGTCAAGCCAATGCAGTTGCACGCGATGTCCTTGTTGCGGTCGTTGTTGTTGGGTTTTTATCTCGATTTAATATAAAATATAGCGGGTAAATTGTGGGCACACGGGCATACAAGTTGTCGATGTTACAGATTGTTTTGCCGGACCAAATTTGCCGCGCGTCATTCGTTATACATGCTGCATTTTGCATATAATTTATTACAGCCAAAGCCATAAAGCATAAACTCAGTGTGATTTCAATGCTTTCAAATGGACACGTCGAAATGTTTGTTTTAGAACCGTTCGGTCGGACGGGCAGAGGCAATTCCATGTGCCCCTGCAAAATGTGTGACACGTTGAATTAACGCTTTATCCATTTTGCCATGTAGACAACGGATTATGCGTTGAGATTTCTCAGTGTAACATTTTTCTCTGCGGTTTTCCATCCAACACAACATTCGGATTTATATTTTTGAACGAACATCGAGGTGCTACGAGGAAGAGAATGTGAGAGAAGGCGAGAGAAAGTGAGGAAGAGATAGAGAATGGGCAAGTGTTGGCCACTCTGTGAAACGGGATTTTAATCGAAATGCAATGTCCGACAGCATATTTCGTGAAAATGTAGTAAATCAATTTTGAAAATTAACCAAACATTGACATTTAAATGCTGTCATTGTGGTTATTTCCTGTTATTTATTTGTTTTGTTGGCCACTTTTTCCATTTGGCGCGTTGATGGCGGCAACTTTTTCGAATAATATTGCAAATGAAAATGAATAGTTGATGTGGACGCATGATTTTCAGGCAAATTAAATTCACGTATGAATTAAAAACCGAAAATGTTCTTTGCTACGCATAACTAATCGTTTAATAGATTTTTGTAATTTTATGATATTTTTCGGGAAATCATTCGTTCATTTTATCTGCGGTCAGTTCATTTTTATGCTCAAATTGTAAATAAGCCTAATGGGATTTTAAATTTAACTGAAAATCCTGGGCTTTATGTTGCTCGGCAACCATTACAGCAAATTGATGATCATTACCGTAATTTTTGTAATGTAACCACAGATCGAATGGGAATCAATCAATCAATAGAATGCAAAATTCGCAATTGATTGAGTGAAAGGAATGAGAAAGATAAATATAAAGAGAAGGACGGACATACGGATTGAGACTATATTGGCATGGCTTTGGGATAGAGATTCGCGGCTCACTCTTGATCCAGCTATCAAACTGTCAACAACGCCAACGCTCTTGCACGTGAATATAGTACACCACGAGGTGGTCCAAGCACTAAAAAGTAATATCACAACAGAATTAAAAGATTCTAAAATGAAATAAATAAAATAATAACGAGTGAAGTGAACTGGAAATTAAACGAAGAATTTAAATGAAGAGAGAAATGAAGGAAGAGGAATAGCCAATAGAAAATATGAACTACCGACTGACGATTGGGGGTTAAATAAAAGGTAATTATAAATAAAAAGAAATTGAAAGAAAAATAAATTTAATTCCGTGCTTACTCATTGAATCATCTCAAACCCTTACTTTATAAAAACAGCAATTCGCTTCTTCGGTGTGATAAGCGATGCAAATTTATGAGCATAAATCCATTTAAATAAGATGGTTGTGGTACGAAACAAATCGATATTGTTGCCAATGCTCAATTTCTCATCGACCATCCATTTATTGGCAATTAAATTGGAAAATCATTTAATTACAGTGCTGTGTTCCCACTATTACCTAAGTTATTGTTTTTATTGTTGTCATCGCTGTTGCCATTTCTATGTATGCACCCTTTGATTGTGATTTCTGCATATCCTTAATTAAGTTTTTAAGTAACGTTAAACGGAAATCTGCCATTCTTGCGCACCACTCTCTCTCTCTCTCGCTCATCACCATAAATTATTCGTCCATGTCTTGAGGCAATCACCTATAAATGATTTATTGTGCCCATGCACAAGTGACTGTCCAACGTCCATATGTGATAATTTATACACTCACAGAGATGCGGGAAATAAGGTAAAGTAATTAAGTACGGATGAAACACAATTCGATATTATATTTTGGTTTGCTCATTAAAATTTATATGCGATCCACATATGAAACGCCCACACTTGAATCGCACAAACATAACTCTTTGCGCACAGATGTGCTTTATAACATGCATATCAATCGAATTGGTAAATACAAGTATTTACTCGATATGTATTCTTACGTTGGTATGGAAAAAAATGTATTGGCATTTTCTTTATGAGCTACAAATCCTACTGAATACGAGTATATGATGAGTATAGAAAATCATTTATAAATGGATAGACTTTATATCGATAGACTGAACTTAAACCTATCAACTTATAGTAAAACAATGGGAAACTCAATAAATGTCCCATTGAAAAATCTTTTGAGTACAGTGCGGGATGGTTCGAGATTGCACCGGAGGAGACCCGACAGCTAATATTTTGTTTTTCAAACGATTTCTGGAACTTTTGAATGCCTTTCACAGGGCAAATCTAATAGTTGGTTTAAAATGACGCAAATGATTCGTTTGTAATGCCAAAGATTCGTTCTGATAGGGATTCAAAGGGATTTCAAATGATTTAAATGATTCAAATGATTTTTTGATAGATCCGCCATCTTGATTTGAGCACATTCACAGGGGTTCCAAAAGATTCAAATTGATTTGTTATTCGAAATTTAAAAGTCGTGTTTGCCCCCTAGTTGAATGTGTACTCTCATACATGTGTTAGATACTTCGAAGAGCTTAATATAGTTGCTTTCAGGGAAAATCGGTACACAGAAACAAAATCTCATGTAATTAATCCAACCGGCGGCGGTTGAACATTTCATAATCACAACCACACTTGCACAATGCACATATTCCAACATTGGTTGTCTCATTTTTCAAATATTCAGATATATGTAAAATTGTGTTTTTGACATTTCTTTCGTTTTTACAGTTGTTATCGTTGTAATTTGCATAAGTCCAATCAGAATTGGACATTTCGTGAAATTGTTGTAATATTGTCATTTACACCGTTGGGTTGACACTCTCATGTATCAGGCAAAATCAGCTGATTTGATCACATTTCAATTTAAAATTTATACAATAACGGACATAGTTAACCCGATATATTAGAGATTAAGTGGATATTCAGCCCGAAAATACGTTCTAAACCTAACGCGTTCTTCTATGTATAACTTCAACCAATTAAAAGAAGAGTTTTTGGACAATCCAACACCGCGTCAATTTCTTTTGTAGATAAAGTTTTCGTTTTTGGATCTTATTCGATTTTTATAACAAAAATGAATCAAAACTTATCAAATCGAAATAAAACGGACCAAAGCATAGCCAAAGCCGAGAAAACTTGATCAAAAATTCAACTTGAATTCAAATGAAATGGATTTGAAACTCGAAAAGAACTCGAGCAATACTTTAAAATTGCATTGAATTGACCGACTTTTATTGAATCGGACTACAAATTGATCTCAAATCACAGGCCCATAGTTGGGTTGCTTTGTAGAACCAACAACAACAACAACAACAAGCATTTATAGACCATTAATGCCTTTCAGCGTCTGGTCTGTTTTACGAAACAGCTTGCCTCATACACCCCTAACAATACCTTTCCACAAACCTCGATCGAGAGCCAAGTTTTGAGTTTCATCACACCATTCATATCCCCTGACATTCAAATCACATTTAACCGAATCCAGATAACGTCTACGTGGTCTACCCCTACCTCTCGGCCATCAGCTTCGGCGAACAGAATCCGCTTCGGCAATCGCCCTTCTCCCATGCGTTTGACATGACCAAACCATCTCAGTCTAGATTTTCTTGCTTCCTCTCCTACCGAATCGACGTTTAAATCCCCCCGAATCGTCTCATTTCGGATTCTGTTTTCCCACTGATCGCGGCGCGAGACTCCCGAAACTATTCTCAACACTTTCATATCTGACACTTCCAAATCATGAATCAAATTCTCAGAATCAACCCAGCTCTCGCTACCATATAGAATAGTTGGTCTGAAGATTGACCCGTGAATCAACATCTTTGTTTCTGTACTCAATTCACGTTTATTAAAAACGTGTGATCTAAGTTGGGCTACTACTTTATTTCCATAAACCCTACGCTGTTCAAACTCTTTATTAAACTTGCCATCTTCCGAAAAGATGCAACCCAAATATTTGAATTGGGAAACTTGCTCCAACAAGTTGCCATTCAATGTGCAATGAATTGGCTTTCGAGTTTTGCCCACATGCATAACTTGAGCTTTGGTGCCGCTAATGGTCATTCCGAAGTTCGTACAAGCCTCTTCCAAATCTTTGATACTATTTTGCAGCTCCAGTTCAGAATTGCCAAACAGTACCAGATCATCTGCGTAAGCGAGTGCAGAGATAATATTGCCCCCCAAAGCTACTCTACCCCTTAAATTGGCTGATTTGATCAGCTTGTCCATATAAATAATGAATAGAAGAGGCGAAATTGTACAGCCCTGTCGCAGACCAGCTTTGTAGAACCTTTTCAGTAAAATTAAAAAAACTCACTTTTATTTTGGCCTATTTGATCGGGTTTCTGTCATCACTTGAACTGGCGATATCGAGTTCAGCTCTTTATTTATTATTATCAGGACTTGAAACTGACCCCCCCATCGACCTTCAATTTTGGTTCAATATCTTGAAATAGCGCAAATAAATATATGCTGCTCAATGAAATCACGTATGAAACGATGTTCAAATTGGAAGCATTGAAATGCGAACTTGAATTGCAAAATTCCTGGTCATCGGTGTAAGGAATGGATTGAATTGCGAAGTGATGTTGAAATGGCGATGCCTCAGAGCGAATCATTTGGACCGGAAAGCGAATCATTTGGCTTGAGTGTCACTAAATGTTCAAAGTGTCATCAAAATTTATTTCACCATGATTAATGCGCATTTCGAATGTGCAATGTGCAAAGCATTCCTGCCGTTCGAGTCAATGAATATCCTTCGTTATTCGTTTTCACGCACTTTCCCTCAACGTCCACAGCAAAACCACTCGAAAAGACCGAAATGCAACCAAACGTAAAATAAATTAACAATTCTCCAGTGGTTTTCATTACATAAACAACATGCAAATAGAAAACAGATAACAGATAAATGAGTTTTGACTGTGAGTGTGTGTGTGTTGGGGGTGGTAGATAGAGAGATCTTTGTTTATGCAATTTTGTGGAATGCCTGAATAATTGCGCACTAGGCTTGAGTAGATTTT
The DNA here is from genome assembly GCA_028476595.1 of Obolodiplosis robiniae. Taxonomy (NCBI): domain Eukaryota; kingdom Metazoa; phylum Arthropoda; class Insecta; order Diptera; family Cecidomyiidae; genus Obolodiplosis; species Obolodiplosis robiniae. The sequence goes on from CM052015.1 coordinate 42,219,774, forward strand.
TCTGTTGATTTTGCTCGCAAGATGCATGAATCTCTCTCTCTCTCTCTCTCTCTCTCTCTCTTTCTTTCTTTGTATTCGAATGATGATTTCAATATCTCAAAGTGCATTTACAAAATGGACGGCTTTGTATAACCTTCGAATGATAGGCAAACATCGTTCGATGTTAATTTAAATAAACCTTTTAGGCACAAGTTTAATGCAATTTTATGTTGACAGCTATAAAGTTCTCAAGAGCTTATTGAATGCCTGCACTATATAACTATTGCACATATTGCAACGAATTCAAAGCGTCAAATAACCGTATCGGTGTGCCATTGAATGTGGCTTGGATTCCGTATTGAATTGAAATTGCATTCATCCTTTGTACAAACACTTCAGTGACACTGACCGAGCTTCGCTTTTGGACTTCAATCAAATGAACAGAGAAAGAATAGATATCAGAAAAGAGAATTAAGAAACATAGAATGTCAAATAACTCACAGCTCCAGTGGCTGATGAATTTAGACACACATTTTAGTCACAGAATAGCCGCGTTCAGCGTTCGTTCGCGACGCAAGAAACTGAAAGATATTTTTTAGAAAATGCATCTAGCCGAAAATGTGTTTGCCACTAAAATCTATATTGCAAAGTAATAGACTTTGTTTTTTTTTGTATTCTCCTGCTGCACCAAAATAAACCTTGCCGAGTGGTTTACTTTTAATATCACTTGAATATATTACTCAGGATTTTAATGCGTAAAAGGAATCACCGCTCTGAAATAAATATGTAGAGAATCCAATCAATTAGAAAAATCCATGGCAAAAATAAGCAAACAAAACTTGTCAATTTTATGAAAAGGTAAAATGTTAATTTGATTGGATATTTAAAGTTACTAAAAATAGTCATTTAATTCAATAAATTTAAATTTAAGTTAAGAAAATATTCGGGAAATTTAGTTCGTAAGTGCTTCGCGCTTATTATTCTCGCGGTCGTGAGGATGTAGATTCGAATCTTGGTGATGTGATGACAAGAGTGTGGTGTGCCAGATTCAATTAAGAGCTACTCGCTATTGTTTTTATTCATGGAGACCGGTTGTCAATTGTTCAATTACTAGTTTATAAAATTTTCTATGTAAAATATACGTTTACATTAAATCAGCACGATATTTCAACTTATTATTGTATTTTCAATAGATTTCATGATCTATTAGCAATAAACTAATTTAGATCCGCTCAAATGAAATGCAATAATACATTTTAAACAATATTTTTATAAAAATACAAAATAATCAATCTAACATCCAGATCAAATTCGCATGTTATCAATTGGCACATGCATTGCTATGAATCCTCTTCAAAAAAAAACCTGAACTTCGACTATAAAACAGATGTATTTGCAGTCATCAATTGCATTAGTTAATCAGCACAAAGATCGGAATGATTCAATTTCACTATATTCTTGTGGTTTTTTCCTTAATTTGGAATTGTTATATTTGTTCGGCAGAAGAATTGGTTATGGATCGAATTGAATTTATAAATGCAACGTACTATGAAGGTCTATACAATATCTCCGAATTTCGAATAACCAAATTTAATCGAACAACTGGCGTTGTGAAAGCTGATTTTGAAACGTTCGCTGACGTTGATAAAGAACGCTTTCATGCCGAAGTTCTGTTCTATTTCAATCGATTGAATAACAATCAATATTCACTGTCATTGATAAGAGTGCCGAAAATCGAATTTTGTGATTTACTGGATCGATTTTACTGGAATGTATTCACGGAATCCATGAAAGATTATACCAATATGCCAAATGGAAAGACAGGAACTAAAGTGTGCCCAATCAAAAAGGTATTTTTAATTATTTCTATTTTGAATTTTAAATTTTAGTGGATTTTTTTTTGTAGGGAAAATATTGGGTAAAGAATTTGGCATACGATAGCTCCAAAGTTCCGCCGATCATTTCAGAAGGTCATTGGAAATCAGAAACAATCGTTTACCAAAAAGACACAATTATAGCGATCATACACGTTTATTTTCAAATGATTTCCAATTTAAATTTGGTCCCAAGAATTGGTCTCTCATAATTGTTTCACAGATCGAAAAATTAACACCATTTTTGGAACTTACGATGGAAAATCGCCCAAAAATAGACCTCAGAGGATATTATTGCATTAATAAAAAGCATATTCTTCAGATTCAACTAAAGAGTATAAGAATAAGATATTTTCGTAGACATGCCCAACTCGAAAGTATATTTCAAATTAGAAAACTGGCTTATATTAATATTGGGTATTTATTATAATTAATAAACTGAATTCAGTGCACTGCTTATTTCTGTCAAAGTCATGAGGACGCATATCGGTGATGCGAAATGATTTTATTTCAAATTGATTTGTATCGAAACTATGGAGTGCTTCGGAGGGCACGTAAAGCCATTGCACGTATGAGTGTGTTTCAGTATGGTCCTGCAAGCCAATAGCCACTCGTAAAACAAGCAAAATAAAGCTTGATTTAAAATCTGTAACAAAATATTCATTCAAAATTATTACTTTAACCTTCATCACCCTGGCGTAGAAAACTACGCAATTCAATTTTTTTTTTTAATTTTTTTTTCAAAAATTGTAAACCAATGCTCATGAAACTTCTTGACTTTGTTTTTCTCTTCATTTTAAACATAAAAAAATGTTTCCCAAGATTTGATTCACTTTTCGAAATTTTTTGCGTTTTTTTCGATTTTCAAAAAGAAACCACTTAAAAAATCACCCTTTACAATGCATAGTTCAAAAATTGTAGGATCTGGTGACAAAAAATTGCCAGAGATTATTGAATACTACAATAAAACTAAAGGTTTGTTCAATTGCTTCTGATTTGATCTTTCTACTATATACGTTCTTTGTTTTATTTCCTCCAGGTGGTGTGGATACTGTTGACAAGATGATTTCGTGTTACAGCTGTAAGCGCAAAACAAATCGATGGCCTATGGTCGTGTTTTCGGATATAATCGATTTTTCAGCCTTGAATGCATTGATCATTTTCAAGGAGATATTTCCGAATTGGCAGACAACACAGAAAACTACGATACGGCGCAAATTTTTACGTGAACTTGGACTTTCTCTTGCGCAGCCATACATGAATATGAGAAAAGGCGTTCCCCGATCTAAGTCGTCAGCATCACTTCTTTCAACTAGTAGAGAATCTCTACAATGGCGTGAAGGTTCGCCAGCTATTTATTCTTCATCTTCCTCCGTTTCTCGTGAGTCGACAGTATCACGTGAATGTTCACCAACATTGCTACCATCAACTTCATTCGAAATTCCACGTAAAAGAGCTAAAAGTGTTCCATCGGTATCGAAAGGCAGATCCAGATGTCACATTTGCTTCAGTGAGAAGTCCGCCAATAAAAATAATATGCATGAAACTATCTGTTGTTTCTGCACAAAAGGTGTTTGCAAAAGCAAGCATAATCGAAACGTTTGTGTAAAATGTATTGTAGAGCGACTTCTTTAAAAAAAATTCACTTTTAATTCAATTCTTTTAGAGAAAAATAAAATATGTTAATGAAAACTAATAAATATTAACTAAAAAAAAGTGTTTCCCATACAAATTACATAGAAATTCCATATGAGTAGAAATCTACGCACGAGGGTAGAATTTGTAATTTTTTTTGGAGATGGTATGAAGGTTAAAACGAAATATTATACACAAAACAGAACAAAAAATTATCTCCATCTTGGTCCCAAAACAGTAAATTTATAGGGACTGTTAGGAAGCTACAAACACCAAATTTTGTTGTACATGTGAAATTTGAAAGGATAAAGAAATAATAAAATAAAATCAAATATATCTGAATTGGAAAATACTTCCCAAAAAAGTTCTTCAATCTGAAAATCGACTGCACACATAATATTTTGGAGGTGATGCTCCCGCGAATAAGAGCCTCCATGTACATTCAAAATTACTTGGAATCCAACAAACATGTGTATTCACTATACACTTTATAATGTCACTCTGAAATCCAAGTACTTTACAACATTTGCCGGCTTAATATAAGTACATACATGGAGCCTATTATTATTCGCGGTACTCTATCATCTCTAAAATAGAATGTGTGTAGATAGAATCACCAGACACGGAAAATTAAATACCCTTTTAACAGTTAATAAGAAAAGTTTCCAAAAAACCCAATTGTTTGCGGAATATAGATTTTTCAATTATTCTATTAGGAATTCCGTTTTATTTGCCTGTCACTTTCAAAAACTTGCTTCAATGACGCTTGAATCCAATAATCTTCGATGGTTAATGTTTGTTTGGCGATTTCCATGAGACTAAGCTTTTTTGAACATTCGAACAAATCGTTTGACGGCAGCACATGAGGACGAAAAATTTCTCCGGGAATGGTTGCATTCGTTGTTTCTAGGTTCAAAACGAATTGAAAACTCATTCTGTGCGTTTTGAATTTTTGAACCGATCGCAATACTTTTACTATACTTATCAGTGTGTCCCGAGAAGTAAAAATTCTTTGTTTTAGAACACATTGGACCAGTAATGGAGCACGCTCTGTACACACAATGTATTTCTTTTTGACCACTGAAATGTATACTCAAAGTGGCGCTCCTGGCATAGAATACAGTGGAAAACAGAAACCCACACTCACAATTAACAACACCAGAGACAGAAATTTACAATGACTATTGCAATAGTTTTTGAAATAATTTTATTTTTCTAGCAATCAATGCAACGAAGTTGGAATTAAATAAATTAATGAAAAAAATTAACTGAACATTTAAGTAACATTATACTCTGAAAATCTATGCGCGGGGAACTAACCATAAACCAATCTGTCGTTGAATATCACCACTTAAGTGGTGCATTCACAATGCGAAATAAATGTTCTTTCACCAATTTCGCGGTGCGTTCACCAAAAAATGTGGCGTGATTTGATATTGTGAATATTTATTTGGGATTATGAACGCACCACATCAGTGGTGATGTTCAATGACAGTTCAGCATCTAGCGTAGAACACACTAAACTGTTAATGTATGGTCAACAGATTATTCCATCGTTCTCCATTTCTGCATTGGACCAAACATCAACCAGCTTGGAAACACCTATTCCACAAAATCGACTTAATCTGAATCCAATTTATTGGGTACTTCCGAGCTGGTCGATTCTTGGTCCATGCAAAAGTTAATATATAACAATTTTCCGGGCTTACTAAGAAAAAAAAAAATTTTCTCTCAAAATTCAATTTTATTCATCAAGATACATAGTTTCTATCTAAGGCGATACAGTCCAGCTTTTCTCTGACATCTCAATTCCCTTTATAATAAATGATGAATCTTTGGCTTAATATGGACTTCAGTTGCGGCAATCACTTCTTCATTGGAGTGACATCTCTCTCCCTGGAGCATCTTTTTGAGATCTGCAAAAAGCCAGTAGTCTCTGGGGGCCAGATCTGGCGAATACGGTGGGTGCGGGAGCAATTAGAAACGTAATTCGTTCAATTCGACCATTGTTTTCATCGACTTGGGAACTGGTGCATTGTCTTGATGAAACAGTGGTTTCTTCATCGCCATATGGGGCCGTTTTTCCTTGATTTTTTTCAGCCAGTTGCTCCAACAACGCTATGTAATAGTCGCTATTGATTGTTTTTCCTTTTTCGAGATTAATAAAATTCTGTGAGCATCCCAAAATACTGAGGCCATTGCCCTACCAGCTGTTTGTTGGGACTTTGGACGCTTCGGACGACTTTCACAAGTTTCTATCCATTCATCTGACTGCCTATTTGAATCCGGTGTAATGGTGTATCCATGTTTCATCCATAGTGATGTAGCGACGCAGAAAATCCACTTTCTCACAAGCCTTTTGATATCTTCACGGCCTCTGCTATCTCTTTTAACGTCAGTTTATGGTCTCCCAAAACGATTTTTCGGATCTTTACTATGTTTTCTTGAGTAACTGCCTTATTCGGGCGACCAGAGCGTTCCGCGTCTTCGGTGTTGCTACGGCTAATGTTTATCAAGCCGCTGTTTTGCTTCAACTGTATTTTTTCCCATCAAAAACAATGTTAACACACGAAATTCAGTTTTTTCTATCGTAAAAAAAAATCACAACATTTGCTTCACACTGACGTCTATAACTTGAAAACACGTCGTCCGATTTTCATGAAATTTTGACTTACCTGATGAAAGATGACATAATCAAATGGGGAAATGGATTTTTGTTAGTGTTGTCCCCTACACATAAAAAATGACAGCTGTAATATTTGTGCCAACTAGCGGTGAAATCGCAAATTAGTACAGCCAGTACTGCTGCTTGTTTTGGTAATTTCTATAGTAAACTGAGTCGCGCTGCTCAGTTCTCTGTCAAATGTCAACGATGTGAAACCGGGAAATCTCTTTTTATTTAACTATAGAAATTACCAATACAAGCATCAGTACTGGCGGTAATTTGCAATTTCACCGCCAGCTGGCACAAATATTACAGATGTCATTCTTTATGTGTATTTGTCAGTCCGGGAACCTTTTGAGTGAAGTTTTAAATCGCTGAGAGCGAGTTCAGGGATATTTGATTCTAAAACAAATGGTGAACGTTCGAGGACTGTCTCAATACTTTTTGCGCAATTCGAAATTTGAGGTATTTTATTTGGAATTTAAGCTTGGGTGCCAGCATTTAAATATTTTCTCCACGCGTCTTTTTTATAACACGAGCACAACGCGAACGCATACTTTGGCGCATTATAAAGGAGCTGAGTTGCTTAAAATTGCTGAAAAACTTTTCATTGAGTCTTTCCTTAATAACTGCCCAAACGATCGAATTGTAATCTGGTGACTGGGTCGGTCAATCCACTTGTTCGATGCCATTTTCCTTTTTCCACTCAGTACACAGACCAAACAAATGGTAGTCAGAAGGGGCAATGTCTGAGCTATAAGGCGGGTGAGGTAACACCTCCATTTCCAGCGTTGTCATGATGGAAGATTATGGCCTCGTGTCTGGTCGCATATTCTGGTCGTTTTTCGTTTCGTAATACAAAACACCCTTTTGGTCCCTCCAAATACAGAGCATTACCTTGGCACCATGGATATTTGACTTTTCCGTTGATTTGGCTGGTTGTCCGGGCTTCACATATGATTTTTTGCGCTTGGGGTTATCGTAATGGATCCATTTTTCCATCACCAGTAACAATGCGATGAAAAAATGACTTTTTTTGTGGCGTTCCAGCCGTACTTGCAAAATCGTCTTTCAACGTCTCTCGGCTTCAATTCATATGGGACCCAAGTTCTTTGCTTTTGAATGAATCCGGCTGCTTTTAAACGTGTTGAAATGGCTTCTTGAGTCACTCCCAATGATAATGCAAGTTCTTCTTGCGTTTGACAACAATCTTGGTCAAGTAATGTATCCAATTCTTCATCTTCAAACTTTTTCGGCTGCCCTGGGCGTTCTTTGTCTTCGATGTCAAACTCACCACTTTTAAATCGTGCAAACTACTTCTGAGACACTCTAACCTCTGGAGCGTAGTCAGGATAAGCTTCCGTGAGTAATAGATAAGCTTCTGTTGCCTTTTTTTTTTAAATTAAAAAACAAAAGCAAAGTTTCCTACAAATGCTTTTTTGTTGGCACATATTTCGACATTTTCAGCGTAATAAAAATTTTGTTTATACGTATCAACTTCTGTTCATTTTTGACGCTCTTAAAGAAAAAATAGCTTTCAGTGACAAGTAATCAGTGCATATATTAGTAGCTCCATCTAGTAGCAAAACGAACTTTTTAAGTTGTAGACCCAATACAATTTCATCCATCCCCTTGGTGATTTAAAATTTCCTAACAATTTTAAATATTCTTCAGAATGGATTCAAAATATGCAATTTAAATTGAACTACTGACATTCAATTTGTATATATTTCATTTCAACAATTCGTAGCAATTATTCCCAGTTGTAATTTGAACGAAACAATGTGGGAAATAGTAAAAATATCATAATTGATGAATATTGTGAATCAAATGAAAGCTGGTAGCAAAAAAATGAATATTTTGTGGCGAATCTTAGTTTTTATATTACAGGGCGAAAGCTTGGTAAGTACTTTATTGAATTCCCATTCTAACACTCTTTTTTCAATAAAAAAAATCAGGTTTCATTCAGGGCTCAATTTCATTAAATTTTTCTGTAAAAAAAGCGGGCACAAATTATGAACGGGGAGATGCAACTGCATAGAGCCAAACATCATGCTGTTATACTCAAATACGAAGAAGATGCCTGTAGTGGCGCCGTAATCAAACCAAATATCGTTTTGACTGTAGCTCATTGTTTCTACCATCCCAGGCTCATTAACAAATTTCAAAACGACCCTGATATCTATAGGATTCAAGCTGGTTCGAATCAATTATATCGAATTGAAAATGGAGCAAAACAATGGGCTGGAAATCTGTTCAGCGTTTCCAAAGTAATACACCCTAAGTACTTTGTTCGAAACAATAATGGCAATGATATTGGCATGGTTATAAGCGAAGAAAATATGACTACTGATCACAGACTGATCAAAGCAATAGACTTGATTGATTCCAGATATAATTTTGTATATACAGCAACCAATCCATTTACGCTCATTGTTACTGGATATGGTCAAATAGAAAATGGTGATTATCCCAACGATCTACGATCCCTTTTATTGACAGTTAGGTATTGTGAAGAAGATGATGAACCTGATCAGTTTTGTAGTAAGGTTGAGCCAGTGAATCCAGCAGATGCGAATAATGATCAATTAAAATCATCGCTACAAGTATCAACGGGATCAGGAGATTCAGGAGGTTGACTTTGAATAATTTTTGTTTAGTAAAAATTCCAAAAAATCAAAAAAAAATATTATTTGTTAAGGTCCAATTGTATATTATCATGGAAATCAACCAATATTAGTAGGAATTCACAAAGGAATAGATGAAGATGTTTTAGAAGATGGGAATTTACATTGCAATTACATGATACATACACAGATTATTCCACATTTATTATGGATCAACAGGCAAATTGTAAGTGAACACAATCTCACAAACAAAATAAAAATACAATCGAGCATGAAATTCAAGGGTGGTACTCGGCCTTTCAGTACAACTGATATATAATTTTGATAAGAAACCAAGCGTCAAAAAGTTTTAAATCATATCTTTTCAGATTGGAAATCTCAAAATCTGACCCAATTTCAATGTGTTTTTAATGTAAATTATTATAATAAAATTTCAATTGGATTTATTTTAGCGCCGATATGCTATGTGATACATGGATGTGCCATAGAATATTTTCCATGGATCTTCTGCGGTTCATGATGGAATTAAAAATTAAAATTGTAATAAAAATTTGAATATTTTGTAATACGTAAAAGTCAATTTAATAAAATGAAAGGTCGGCGGAATTTCAATTTTCAATATTTTATTTCTTATGTTAAACGCTCCGTATGTTTAGACTTGTTGTCTTGTCGGCTGCCGGTGAGCAAGAGAGCGATGAAAGTACCAATAATGAACCGTATACAAACCAGTACATGAGCGAGTCACGAACTTCAGTCTGTTTCCAGTTTTATGAAAAAAATATGTCATACAAAATTCCAAGGATTAAGGACTACCTCGCCTACAAAAAATTGGTCTGATACAATTTCAAGTCGATCCGGTGAGATTTGGCAAATATTTATATGGAAGCTGTGTTCTTAGAACGAATCAGTGTAAAATTTGAGGTTCAACGTAAACCTCCAACGAATTTGAATCTTATTGCACCATGTAATAAGTTTCATTTTTGTAACAAATAACACCATTCTCACGCAAAATCTCCAAATTCTCTCTCTATCTCTCTCTCTCTATCTCTCGATACTCTGAGAAGAAGTTTGCGGGGATTTGAGAAAAACAAGTTGTGGTGTTTTTTATTTCACAACAAGAAAATATTTTCACAAGCTTTTGTAGTGTTTTACAATACTAAAAAAAACAATAATTGAAAAGTGAACATCAACAATGGCTAATTGTTCCCATCTCGATATTGATGAGTTTGAGCCAAAGCCGATGAAATAAAATGAGGAAAAGAATATTCAAATGAAATGAGATTGATACATCATATTTTAATATTTTTGTCATGCTCACGCTTACGAGAATTTTCCTAGGTGTGAGCAGGGGATAAAATGTTTTGAGTCGTTTTAACTCTCAGCCTTTTGATATATTGCGTGTAAATGTGAGCAGTTTAGAAAAGAATAAATTGATTGAAAGTATTAAGTTCAGAAATGAGTGCATTGTTCGAAAAATCGCATCAGCTCCATTTCGTATTGCAGATGGATGTTATGAAATGTATTCTTCGGCAATCGGCACTCTTCTCTTATTGGGTGGCATGCTAGCTCTGAAATAAACAAAATTTGCAAAAAATCATTAACGCGAGTGGTGCAAGTAAAAAGTCACAAGCCTGAGGCATCACTGAGGTGTAATGGTGAGTATTTAAATTGAAATAACATAGGCACGTTTTTGTATTGATTCATTTCGTAAACAGTGATGCGACTAAATGAAATGAAAGCCTCCACATGTTTGCTGTTATCGTTTCAAATGCATGTTTTGTATGTCCTCAGACGGTGCTCACGTTATGCTTAATGTCAAAGACTGGCTAGTATATTCTGGTTGATAGGTATATAAAAGGTAAAGTACTTTAAAAGGTGCTTAGTGCTTGTATGCTTGATCTGAATAAACGGCAGTTCTGCTGAACCAACGCTAAGTGATATAAGTTCCCCTTTAAATACTTTCAGTGTGGAGGACCTCTACAGAAGGTGAACACCGACAAAACGAAAAGATTTTCACTTCAAATTCATTGATACTTCAATTTCATGAAGTTTTTGTAAAGTTTTTTTTTTGCATATTTCAAGGTGGTATCAGAAGCAAGTGTGTGTTATTATGTTATTGTGTCTGCAGCTTAATTTTAAAGGATTCCTAAGAGATGGCGTCACCCATACATTGTATATTATATCGAGTCTGGTAATATATGTTGTTGACAACTCTTTATGTCGCCTTTCATACGCAGTAGAAATCATTCAATTCATTGTGAGCAAACATTTATATTTTTCATATCGAAAATGTCCGAATTTTTTCCCTGAAAAGCGTCATTTGCGGGAAGTTTTATTGTATTATTTCTTTCTAAAGAAATCTGCAGCTGAAAGTTATCGTGTGCAGCAGGAATTGTATGGAGAATATGCTCCATCGAATTGGGTCCCATATGAATTGAAGCCGAGAGACGTTGAACGACGATTTTGCATGTCCAAAATGCTGCTGGAACGCCACAAAAAGAAGTCATTTTTGCATCGCATTGTTACTGGTGATGAAAAATGGATCCATTACGATAACCCCAAGCGCAAAAAATCATATGTGAAGCCCGGACAACCAGCCAAATCAACGGAAAAGCCGAATATCAATGGTGCCAAGGTAATGCTCTGTAACACATCGTTCAATAATGTGTGTGACTGACACATAGATGGCTCCGCTAATACCAAATCAATATTTTTTTTCGAAAGTGTGAACCTTTTTAGGCTTACTGTCAAAATTATATGTCAATCCGACCATTAGTTTACAAGTTACAGTGCTTTAAGTGACTACTTTTGAGTTTTCAAAAAAAATGAATTCAAAGCAATTTCGTGTGTTGATTTATCATTGCTTTTTAATGAAAAAAAATACTGTTCAATGCCAGGAATGGTTTGAAAAACATTATTCGGACTCTGCTCCATCAAAAAGAACCATTTGTTATTGGTATGCCGAATTCAAACGTGGTCGTACAGACACCGATGACATTCCATCTACTGGACGGCCAAATGACGCTGTTATTCCGGAAAACGTTGAAAAAACACTGAAAATTATTATGAGCGATCGCAAAGTGAAGTTGCTCGAGATAGCTGACATCCTAAGGATATCAGCAGGCAGTGTACACACCATAATACACGAATATTTGGGTATGAAAAAGTTGTTCTATTTCTTTGACCAGTTCGTCATCAGTAATCCGTTTTTTTTTTTATAATCATGCCAATATCATTCCCATGTTTTGTTCGGTCGTAATAATCAGGATGCAAAATTTTTGAAACGCGGAACAGTTTTCCACCTGAAGTTTTGTATTCCATTAATTCATTCGAACCAACTATAACTTTATAAGAAGCAGCATCACCATAATATTTTAAAGGATCATCGTCATCGTATTGAAACGGTGTCCATCAGTCAATGCGATGTTTGGTTTGATTACGGCGCCACTGCAGATTAAATGGCCGTTGAAGAGAAGAGCAGCATGGTATTCGACTCAATGCTGTGGAATCTCACCTTTCATAATTTGTGCCCGCTTTTTTTATAGACAATTATTTAATTATTATTATTATTGAATTGGGGTCACAAAGTCAATAAGATTTATATGTCATTGAGAAACGTTATTTGCTTCGCTTAGAAAGCTAAATGAGAAACAATAACATTGACAAAAAATGTCGAAAAGTATATGAAAAATGGCTGCAGCTTTCTAGATATTCAATTCCAGCATATATGGACAACGATGTGGTGCGCAATGCTCATGCATTTCCATTACAATAGTAATTGAAGTTTATGTATTTAAATACGTATTTTAATGATTACTTTACAACTCTGAACTTTTTATTCTCAAATTCATACAAACTTTTTCTCAAAATATCGAGAGGAATAGAGAAAATTTGAAGATTTTGCGTGAAAATTGTGTTATTTGTTTCAAAAATGAGCTATCACATGAAGAAATAGTATTCAAATTCTGAATTTGAAATTCACTTGATGTTTAATACGTTGAATTTAACTCATTTCGTTCTAAGAATATAGCTCCCATATAAATATTTCCCAAATATTATCGGATTGATTTGAAATTGTATTTCTTCAATTGGACAAAACCTTCCATATAATGACTAGACCCAATTGTGCTACCCGAAGTAATTATCCGAATGAGCTAGAAATTAAAATATTTCCATTCCCAATGAAGACCTAATTGCGCGTTCATGTAAGATTACTTTTTATCTTAAATTTTTGAGCTAACAAATATTTGCATTTGCAATGCTTTCACACACACAGTAGTGTGTTCGGAAATCAATATCTGATAAAAAGCAGTATCCCTACCGATAATAAATCATGTAGTGATACAAATTGTTTTAGAATGGGTATTCAACAAGTTACTCACACAATTCTTGGCTTGCAACAATAGAAATAAGAGTCCCCACAATATCCCCATTTTTCTTCTGAAAATCAAAAAATATAAATTTTAAGTATTTTTTGTAAATTTACGCTAGAAATAAACACTGAATTTTCCAGTGTATTCACGGGCTTTATCTATCATAATTTCAAATTCATTAAAAATGTATGGACGTTTTGATCGCATATGTATAAATTTAATATGTTGAATATTCACGTAAGTATTTTGAATATTCAAATGTACGTTTTGTGACTTATTGATATGATAGAAAATGTTCAAAATTTTTGTTTTCCAATTCTTGTTTTCATCCTATACCGATCTTTGCATCTGTTTACGGATACTTCAGTAAGATATTCGAAATTTTTGAAGCAAATTTTAATTTAGAGAAAAACCAACACTGATAAATGTTAAACATATGTATATGTATTGTTATGACAAACTTCGTCAATATACTAAAATTTTATTAGGAGAACAAATTGAAAAATGCGCATTTTTTTCAAAATTTCGATCTTTATTATGGAAAAATGGTTACAAATTGATTATTCAAAGTATTGTCCATCGCTAGCCACAACTTTTTCCCATCTTTCTGGCAAATAACGGATTCCGCGTCGAAAGAAATCTGTGCTTTTTTCGGCTATCCATGAATCGACCCATTTTTTGCATTCCTCGTAAGAATGGAAATGCTGTTCAGCCAGGCCATGTGTCATTGATCGGAAGAGGTGGTAATCGGAAGGGGCAATGTATGGGCTATACGGCGTGTGGGGTAGGACTTCCCATCGAAGCGTTTCCAAGTAGGTTTTAACGACCTGAGCAACATGTGGCCGAGCGTTGTCATGTTGCAAAATAACTTTATCGTGTCTTGCGACCGTTTCCGACCGTTTTTCCTTCAGTGCTCGGCTCAAACGCATCAATTGAGTTCGGTACAATGCTCGTGTGATGGTTTCGTTTGGTTTCAACAACTCACAATAGATCACGCCGAGCTGATCCCACCAAATACACAGCATTAGCTTCGAGCCATGAATGTTCGACTTTGGCGTCGATGTTGATGCGTGGCCGGGGTAACCATACGATTTTTTTCGCTTCGGATTATCGTAATGAATCCACTTTTCATCACCAGTCACAATACGATGCAAAAAACCCTTCCGTTTTTGCCTTTGAAGCAGCTGTTCACAAGTGAAAAAACGGCGTTCGATGTCTCTCGGCTTCAATTCGTATGGCACCCAATTTCCTTGCTTTTGAACCATTCCCATGGCTTTTAAACGATAGGAGATGGATTGTTGTGTCACTCCCAATGATTTTGCAAGTTTTTCTTGCGTTTGACACGAGTCTTCATCGAGTAATGCTTCCAACTCCTCGTCTTCAAACTTTTTCACTTGGCCTGGACGCTCTTTGTCTTCCACATCAAAATCACCACTTTTGAACCGCGCAAACCACTCCTGGCACGTTCTAATCGACGGAGCATATTCTGGATATGCTTCGCATAACAAACGATGACTCTCGGAAGCATTTTTCTTCAGATTAAACCAATAAAGTAAAACTTCCCGCAAATGCTGTTTTGTAGGCACGTAGCTCGACATTTTCAACGCAATAATAAACTTGTGTATTCAACTGAATGATAAGTTTGAAAGATCGTTTTCAATGTATTTTTTTATCCTCTTTAAGATAACACATCACTCAATAAGTCTTTGATCTGACACATAGATGGCGCCACTAGTACCGAATTGCCCACATCAGCTGACAGCTAAAACCTTAAGATGACGTTTGTCAAAATTTGAGCCAAATCGACCGATTAGTTTGCGAGTTACAGTCATTTGGGTGAAGCTACTGTTGTCATTTAAAAAAAAATGGATTCAAAGCAATTTCGTGTGTTGATTTATCATTGCTATTTGATGGGAAAAAATACCGCCACAGCCAAAACTTGGCTTGATAAGTGTTACCCGGACTCTGCACCGTCGAAAGGAAGCGTGGTATATTGGTTTAATGAATTCAAATGCGGTCGTACAAGCACCGATGACGCTGCACGCTCTGGACGCCCAAATGAGGCTGTCACCGACGAAAACATCAAAAAAGTCCACAAAATCGTGTTTTCCAATCGCAAAGTGAAAATGCAGGAGATAGCTGACACTTTAAAGTTGTCGGTTGGAAGTGTTTGCACCATTTTGCATGAGCATTTGGGCTTCAAGAAGCTTCATTCGAAGTGGGTACCGCGATTGCTCTCACCGGACCAAAAACAACATCGTATCGATGATTCAAAGTCGTGGAAAACGATGGAAAAAATACACGATTTACACTTCGAATTGCTTCCGCACCCACCATATTCGCCAGATCTGGCCCCCAGCGACTACTGGCTCTTTTCAGATCTCAAAAAGATGCTCCAGGGCAAGAGATTTCGCTCTGATGAGGAGGTGATCGCCGAAACTGAGGCCTATTTTGAGGGACTTCCGAAATCGTTCTATAAAAGAGGCATCGAAAAGTTGGAGGATCGTTGGAATCAATGTATAACCCTCGAAGGAAACTATGTTGATGAATAAAGTGGAATTTTGCCAAAAAAATGTTTTTTTGTATGTCAGATCAAAGACTTATTGAGTGATGTGTTACAATAGCTGTCAAAGTCAAAATAATGACATCTATGATAGATATGAAGTTAGTAACGAATGCGCGGTTTTCAATTTGTTCTCCCAAAAGTTCTTGGAATACCTTCCATTTAATGACTACAGTATAACTGAACTATCCGAAGACATAATCTGAATGAGCTGAAAATGAAGGCCTATTTGCGCGTAGATGCAATATTAATTTTATTTTTAAATCTCTTAAATTATCATGTTGATAAATTTTTACGTACAGCGTGAGTTAATGACACGATATTTTCAACGTATAAAATAAGTGAGTTACTTCAAAATACGAGTTGAATCTTGTTCTTTATTGATTCTCATGCTGAATTGAACTGATGTGATTTGTTTTACTGGGCTTTTATACACAATTTGATTACATTTCAAATATAAAAATAGGAATTATAATTTGACATCCTTCTTAATTAAAACATTCAATTTGTTTTGTAATGTGCAGAACTCCTCATTTTAACATTGAGTATTGTGGAATATGTGATGATTGAAGTAAAATTAAAATATTTTTTTGTTATCGTTATCGATATTATCTCGTGCAACGCACCACAAACGGACAACAAATAGTTTCACACACACATAGTGGTGCGTTCGGAAAAGTTGAAACCTGAGCGGAACACTATCCATATAAATGATTGATCATATAGTGATCAATGTATTGTTAGATTGGTAATACAACTAAATACTCACAAAATGCTTGGCTTGCAAGAATAGAAATAATAGTCCCCAAAAAATCACAATTTTTCTTACAAATAGAACAAAATATAAGTTAATGTATTTTTGATATGTATGAACGATTGCGTCGCCCCAAATGACATTTAATTTTCCAATATTGGCTTTTACACGTCTAAATTATCGACTCATTAATGGTGGATGTATTTCGGATCGCATTCTATTTAAATGGAATATATTACACAATGCTGCAGAGTTTTAGCTCAAATTTTCTACCGATTTAAGCAGCGTTCCCGAGATATGGCCCAAAATGTGAAAAAAGTCAATTTTTGCTACTTTGCCCCATATTTTGGACCATAGCTCGAAAACCATATGAGATACTCAGGTAAATAGAACGGTTTTGGAAAGGTGGCGACACAGATAAGAAAATCACAAATACTTCATCCAATTTAATGAAAAGATTTGAATATTGAACCCGAAAATTGAAAATTTTGTGGGGGAGGTAGTTTTAAACCTCATCAGAATGACTTGAAATTTTGCGTGACTCATTTTTTTCATAAAAAATAATATCCGGAAAGTTTCAATAGGATACAATGTGAACTTAAGATATTCGCCACACAAATTTACAGTTTTGACACGAAAAGACCCCGAAAGTCGAAAATTTTGCAAGGGAGGTAGTCCTAAATCTCATCGGAATGACTTGATATTTTGCATGACTTATTTTGTTCATTAAAAAATAATATTCTGATGTCTCATAATGATACAATGCGAACTAGACATAGTCCCCATACAAATGTTTCTCAATTATCTTGAAAAACAGCCCATTTTTTGATTCGACTCCACTAGAGCTACCCGAAGAAATTATCCGATTAGGCTGAAAATGAATAGATTTCTATTCCTAATGAAGTTCATGTGTGTGTTTTTAATTTTTAAGTTGATCAATTCTAATCTCAATTTATGGAGTCATTGTGTTAACAAATTTTTGCGTACAACGGACAACGGACAACGTACAACGGACAACGGACAACGTACCACACACGGACAAAAAATTCCTCCGGGAATGGTTGCAATCGTTTTTTCTAGGTTCAAAACGCATAGAAAACTTATTCCGAGCGTTTTGAATTTTTTGGACCGATCGCAATACCTTTACCACACACAGTGGTGTGTGCGGAAAAGTAATAGTCACACTCTTTCATTTATCACACACAACAAATGCAACAACCGCATAAAGACGAGGCACAAATGGATTTTTTAGAAAGTTTTGGGGGCAGCAATTTATATTGAAAAGTTAATGTATTCAAAATTAGTTTCGAAATTGGGAAGCCATTTCGCACCGATAAAGATTATTTTGGCTGAGTCGTTCAAATTCACCAGAGCAAGGTGAATCACTGACAAAATATATTTTTGAGTTGAAAACTACGGCACAAAACTGCGAATTCAAGGAATTTTTTGAACAGAACACCACTTGATAGATTCATTTATGGTTTCAATCTATGGGCGCTTAACTATTCCAGAGCCCCTTTGCGGTCTGAAAGGACGAACGAAGCGCCAATTGACATCATCGCCATATCGCAAGTGTGTTTTTTAATTTTAAGATCTATTAAATTTTATGTTAAACTGCGAATGTTTTTCAATAATGTTAAAAATTAGAATTCAACTAAAATTCAACATTGCATTACGCATGTCAAAAGATGACAGCATCAAAAGTGACAGCTGCCCAAATAGCGGGCTATTCAAAATGCAATCTCTTATCGGAAAACCCTTTATAACGATTGTGAAAGAAATTACATTGAACGCATCCACTATCATATACATTCTGCGAAGAAGAAGAAGCAGTCATGCGGCTCCCTGGGTTTTATATGTTCTAATTTTAGGCAGATTTGGGTCGATTTTCTTGCAGATTCTTGCGTTATTTCTATGGTAATCGTAAATAAATCGCAGTTGATGTGTCATGTTGTGAATGAATGTACGGCGTACGATAGACGATCGACAAATTGATACGGTATTTGATTACTGCACGGCAACACGTATCGCCGGAAAAAATGAAATAATTCCAGACAAAAATGCGAAAATATTTGTGTATTTGGCAAATATTGATTTCGACGAGCGGCACTCGACAAAAATTCCGAATTGAACAAAAGGCATTGCAATTTCCATAGAAACTCGTCAGCAATATGTAGATGTGCGTTTGTGGGTGTAAAATGAAAATTCAATCGAGACAAAACGAAAATCAGCTAAATGATGATTACGAGTTGAGTTCGGGGCCACTGAAAGGGATTGAAATGTTCATTCTCAAATAAAGACCGGTTCAAACAACCACTCTTTTCATTCCAAATGAAGATAATGCCCGCTCAATGTTATTCCCGTCGTTTTTTTTTTCCTGTGTGGATGCGCTATTTCATATTTCAATTTGCTTTGAGCAAAGAATGTGTTTCAATTCATATGGAAAATTTCGTTGAATTCCAGTTAAATGACCGAAACAGTACATTGAAATTAAATGTGTCACAAACAATATTCGGTGGATATGACGCGAGCATGGGGAACCGAGCATTTTCATTCATCGAATGTGAAATTCTTTTGAAAGAGTTGCGTCCGGCCGAAAGTGGTAATTTAATGACATGTCGTGGTTTAATCCGAATGTAGCTCGAGTCTCTTGTTGTCAATTTGAATTTTACACCTCTTCATCCCTTCGTTGTCTGAACGGCGCATTTTCTTAGTCACATGACGCGACCATCAACGCACACATATGCCCGCAGTGGAAACGGCGAATGTTTCGAAAAATTACGGAAAATTGAATATTCGCGACCATAAAGAATATATACGTATGTGTGCAATGCAAACCGTGCAACGGCACCCTCGCTTTATAAATGATTAAAACATTGAAGTCTGTCGTCGATCGTCGCTATTAAATAGTTGACTATACTCATTCCATCGATTTGGCGGCAATATACATTTGTCATTTTTCAATAGTATAAATTGACTTTTTTGCAGCTCACTCATAAATGGGAATTGCACCTAAAAAACCGAAATACATAAAAAACCGTTTCACTTTGTAATTTAACTTTTAGCTGTGATCTCGAAGAATAAATGGACAAACTGTTTTATATGCCATTTTAGATGCAAAAAAAAGGGAATGAACTTCAATGACCGCATTCAAAAGCATCAACTTTTTTTTGACGAGCGACAAAGAAATGTGAAAACCTCGAGTAGACACACACATTTGTTCCGATCGCCATCAAATATCGCCACAATACCACCCGATTAATGTCAGACTTCCGAGAATGTGTGCAACGCATGAAAATGGATTTAATCACTTTTTCAATTTTAACTAAATATTTTAATTACATTAGGAAGTGAAAGAGAAAGAGGGAGAGAGAGAGACAGCGAGAGTGTGGAATAGATAGACAGCAAAAAAGAGAAAGAAATAGGCATCGTCCCAGTTGGCGCAAGTATAAAATACAAGCTCATAAAACTTGAACCTTTCCTGTCGATTTTTTCGTGTCGAAATGACGTGAAGGATTTTATAGCAATTTAATTTAATCCTTTATACAAATGACGTCTCTTTTTTGCATTTTTGCATTTAAAAAACGATTATGCTCGGGAAAAAAATGTGTCGTATGTGACTTTTTTCCGAATGTGAACTGGAGATTTTAATGCTCAAGCTGGACTGAATGAGTTGAAATTGTTGAAAAAGGATGGTCCTTTTTTGTCACACACTATTAAAAAGAAATAATGAAATTGGGTAGAAAAGCCAGAAGTGCAAAGATTCCGGAAGAATGGTTAACCAATATTTTTCATTTTGTTTGGTGGCCGTTCGTTGTCATTATCATCAACTTCACTTGTGTATCTCTCATCTTCGTCAATGTCCGCTCAAAATGACCGGAAAAAAAGTGAACGCTTCGGTTGATGTTATCGTTTTATGGCGTCCAGACGGAAAATACCAAGTCTTTTTATATTTGCAATCTAAATGCGAAGTCTGTTTATTTTCATTGTATATAAAGTTTTGTTTACGGTCATAGGTTCAGTTGGCATTTGCTGTCGAAACAGTGCAAAACAATTGCAGAATCGCAAAAACAAAAAAAAAATGGCACAATCTGCTGCCATAATTTAAGCAAATAATAATATGAATGGCAATGTAGATAAAAATTAGCTTATTTTTAATGCAGCTACTTTGCCCGAGCTTGCAATTCACTTCAGCAATCTCGTTCAACATAAATTCGTAGATTATATTCTATGCACAATATGCGGAAAATTCGTCGTTGTGTAAAAAATCCCTTTGCATTCGACATTTTGAAAGAGAGAGAAATATACTTTGTCGATGGAATTGTATGTCAGAGCGTCGAATTTTATAAGCGAATGCATTTGGTTAGCAATTATACTTTGTGACGGTTCGGTTGGTTTATAAAATACCTGCAGGACAATTTGAGATTGTCGAAGCGACGCATGTAAAACCAGCAAGTTATTTTGAATGCACGACTTCACGGCGAATGTTACGAATGCTACCACTACATTGTTGCCCAAAAAGAGGTTTCCTCCGCGCGCGCGCGCACGCATACATTCGGAAATCACATAGCCAAAATGAAAATGGCAATTTTCTACCCGACTCGACACAGCCACCAACGATAGACTATATGAATGCTAATTTCACATGCTTCCGAAAAATGGAAACTTCGAGCATTTTTTAGGTACGTTTCGTTTAATTTGCACAAATAATAATGAGCACCAGTTTCAATAAATATGAAGTCAAATTAATGACAGCCTTATCAAAATACTCACCAAGTTAAATCGCATTCGGGTTGACAATATTTTTTTATTCGAGTCTTGAAAGAGTGGAACGAATATTAATGACGTTCTCTGCTGAACATTAAATAAATTTGTTTTCAGTTTTTCTCAGAAAGTCAAATGAAAAATATTTCTAAAAATATCATTACAACTATGTCGCTATTATCGACCGAAGCTTTGAATTGGTCGCAAACTCGATAGAAACTAAAACATTATCTACCCTTGGCCAAATTTAATTGGTTTTTATACATTATATCCATTAAATTTATCGAATCTCTTAAATTTACTTCATTCAGATTTGATCATTTTAGTTTGGCTTCGTTCAGTCTTATTTAATTTCGTTCAGATTAGCTCAGCTTTGATTCTCTATAAGTCATTCCTCTGTCAGAAAATCCGCCCCTTTCATTTCTCTGTGCAAACCTTCATTTTCACATTCACAATGACCGTGAATTACATTTCAATCTGTGGTGCTGCAATTTAAATCGTAGGCAATCACACAGAAGCCCCGAGGAAAGGTTCTTTTATTTTTATTATTACTGTGAAGTCCAAAAATAATGTTCATTTTATTGAAACAAAAAATGCGGCAGGCTGAATATATGGAAACAATAATTGTTTGGATAGAACCAGTAATGTGAAAGCATTTTTGAATACTGCAATGTTGGTTTTTGTTGTACAAAAAATGTAGGCTCATCAACGGAGCTAATGAAAAATGCTGACCATTAATAAAAGTCATGGGACCGTTTGTGCATTGCGATAAACGAGTATGTGAATCATTTACTGGATCTTGGTAAATACATCTAACACAATTAACTAGCTAACATGCTATTGAATATATCGCTTTTCACTGCGACTTCGAACTAAAATGTTCTGGAAAACAACCGGAGAAACCGCAAGACAGTTTGAGGCGAAATGCAATTTCATTGCATGTATACATTTTGAGAGATATCTCATTTCAGCCACAACAGAAACATTTGTGATAATGAGGTCTCGTTTCACTATAAGCATCACTGGCACATGTACGAAATCCATTTGCTCAATTGCAGAGCTATCATTCGATTGGATTGGATTCACTTTTCGGAATAAAAATGGAAAGCGATCTGTAAGCAAGTCCTCGGTTATTACATCTCATTTTTCTTGCATCCCGATTGCAAGGTGTGCCATTTGACACACCAGTTTTCGTCACAAGTGAAAATTTGACTTCAAGCGCAAGTGAACACAACAAAAATTTAGGTACTGAATGTGGATTCCCAATATATTTTGATTGAAGCGACAAATCCAATTACTCCATTAGTTGCGTGAATTCAATGCTCTAAATCAACTCAAAGACCATTCCATCCTCTAATCAACTGAGAGTTGATTCAACTCAGAGTTCGTCATTAATTAACAACGTGAAAAAGCCCCCGATATCAATTGAAATCGGGGTACATCTACAGGACACGATGCGATTTCATCAAAACGAAGACTTTGGTTATAAATAATAATAATTTACGAGCGTATAATCCATGGATAAATGTGCACGTTTCACCTGTTAAATGTGGCATATCCAAATCATGTCTTCATTGCAATTTTTGCGGAACGAACGCTTGCGATCCATTTACACGGATGCATTTTGTATTTAATCAGTTTAAGTGTGTGCACTTGAAATTCCCTCTGTCGTGATGCATTTCAGCTACGGATTTTGCAAATTACGCTTAAGTGCATGTATGCATAAAGCGACTCTTTTAAATGAATTAGCTGTGTCACAAGAAAAAAAAATGCTTTCGGCTGCAATTAGAAAAAAAACCCATCACTTTCAATCAATTTGAAAATTATTCAATTTTCATTGAGCATTTACAAACGCTTTGCACAAAAATTTCAGCGCATAGAAAAATTGCATCGTCATTGAATGCACGCATCACGAAATTCGCACGATGTTTTGAGGGGATGACATTGCAACAGAGATGAGCACTGCAGGCAGCACTCAACTCTTATCGCACTGAAGTTCAAATGGAAACGAAGCGAGAATTTGATGTCAATGTGGCAATAAACCACTTTATAGAAGCATTTCATTCAATTAATGGCATTATTTACAGCAAAATTGCACGAATTCAGCAATGCACAAGTTTATTCGATTTGCGGCATTTTTCAACGAAGATAGCATTAAATTAACTGCAGCACAATTGAAGGCTCTTTGGAAATTACTTTAAGCGAAGGCGGCTTGGTATGGAAAAAATTCTCAGTAATTTAAAATGGATTTTGTGTGAAAATGAAAGTTGTACTGCAATTACCTCGATTTTAGAGAACGGAAGCGACTGATTTGGGCAATTCATTCAACGCAATCGAATTAAAGTCGACGAATATATGCGACTGAATCGTGGTTTCTAAAGAATCTTTCCTTCGATTTAATTTTAGTTACCTTCGAAGTAGAAGTAAGTTCATACTTTCAAGTCTTTCGTTTTGATAGAATCGGTTCACCATTCAATATTCTTTCTAAAACAAATGAATCGTTCACTTTTCAACACTCTCTTCAAAATAAGTATTATTTATTATCAAATCGCTCTACATTGCAAGCAGTAATCGATACAGTTATTGAGCCGAATGTTCGAATTATAAAGCCATTAACAGAATTGTTTAACAATTCGTTCAATTCCGATCCGGGCAATAATCCTTTTGTTGAAACTGCACGCAATTTTATAAAAAATGTTGTGGTGTCTTAATAAGCACTCGGATGAATTGTCCATGATTTTTTTCAAAAATTCATTGCAGCATCGACGGGAAGGGTAAAAGTTCGGAAATTGAAAATTGAGGAAGGGCACAAAAATCACGATGGCAAGAAAAAAAAAAACATGGATTAGTTTAAAAATAAAAAAGATTAATTTATGGTTTTCGTTTGTTGGCATAAAAAGGTCAAAATAATATTTATTACTTTGTTGCAGTTGCAGCGCCTAATCTACTTTTCAACCCTTTTTCTCCCGAAAAAATACAACAATCTTAATTTGTTACGCGACAATTCCGATTTTGATTCGGTATCACAAAAAAACTTGTGAGCGGATTTATTAATTTATTGTGAAAAATGAGATCGACACTCAAAAAATAGATGCGATGAGAGTAGCGTATAAGTCATTTTATAACCATATGGTTGGTTTTTTTTGTTTTCCTCTTTGGTTTTACCTTCACTTTTCACCACATTCATTATTTGAACTCTTGAAACTTGAACAAATCTGGATAGTTAAATGTTATCACTTTCACTTTTCGACAACTCGAATTGGTTCTATTATTCTGATCGATTCAAACTGGCATAATTCGAATTTCGTTTTTCCGCTACAAATCGTCCAAGTTCAACAATGCAAAAAATAAGTTTGCGGAAATCATTGCACTGAATTATTGTTCGCAATTATTGTTCAAAAAAATCCGCATGCGGCAAGGGACGACAGCAAATTTTAAAAATCATAATGAAAGTAAAGAGGCGAATGGCGACAGATGACGCGATTAAATGCATTTGATACATTTTTCCGTCACAATTGTTGCCGACAAAAAGGAGAAAAAAGGGGTGAAAGTCATGTATTTGCTCACTTGCGTTTAATTTATTCCAATAATTTGAGTGTTTAGCCGTTGTCTGTATTGATTTTGGATGGCATTACGTTTGAATGCATTCAGACGGCAGATTGAATTTGAAATCCAATTGATGAATTTAAATAAAATTTTCGAACTCTTTAGCGGTTTCAAAGCGCAGCGATGTGTGTGCGTAACACGTTTGATTGCCTCGTGACAGAAGTTAGCGAAGCGAACATGCAATTTTAACAATATTTAAATAATAACAATAAAAACACTTGTTCACGAGTCAAGTGTTCGCATCTGACTTTCGGTGATTTTTTAATCGCCTCTAATGGATGCTGTTTCCATCACCTCAACTAGATGCTGCTCCCAGTAATCTCGAAACGGGTTTCGATTTGACATTTAAATTCAATTGCACCGATTATTTTTTTCTGCGTCGGTTGAATTGGGTCGATTCTCGCTTGAATTTGTAATGCGACAGTGGCAATGAATGTAATTTAAATTTAAAATAGGGTCTGATAGCAATCTGCTTTGATAAAAAGAAATTGAAATGTGCAGCCATAATGCTGTGTGATGTTGTTTTAAACTGTTCGAAAACAAAGAACTAATGTCGCAAGTGCTCTTCTCACTGGAATTTATTGTGTTTGGCAATTTTTTTTTATTGCATTTCTGTTTATTACCGAAATCCGTCGGCGCGCCTGTGCATTTGCGATAATTTATTTTATGACATTTTTAGTGCATAATTTTTCTGTGATTTTCCAATGATAAAAACAATAAAATCTAATAAAAAAAAAATATGAATTTTGAGATGTGCCCGCTAGACATTTAAATTGGGCTTGTTATCGTCCAAGTCTTATCATTTAAATGAAATGGTTCCGTTCCCTTGACACATCTCTCGAAATTGAATTTTATGTGTAATAACAATAAAAGTGAGTTTACTTTGTCTTTGGATACCTTCATCTGCGGGTGCTGCAAAATCAACGAATGACATTTGTTGCACAATCATTTCTTCGCGTCGCTATTTTCCATTTATTCTTGAATTTGTCTTAATCGCGCTGAATTTCATTCAACAAACTTTTTTTTTCTCAATACAATTATGTTCCACTCAAGAGTGGCGAACGTAAATTGACAAATTAAAACATACACACATAATAATAGTGGTTGCATTTGGAGAAATGATGTTCAAGTAAATGGTGCGTGCTGTATCAATGCGTGTTTCGACACGGATATGGTTGACTACGAAAACCGACAATACCACATTAAAAAATTGTAATTATGTGCGTTGGTACGCGAGGCAAGTCGCATAATTAAAAAGGGGCCTGGTTGCAACAATACGACGCCTGATGGCGAAAATCAAGCGCCCGCCACTGCACATGATAAATGATGACGATTTTTGAGCATTCGCAAGAAATGTCATTGGTTTGGTGATCGCACAGTATTGTGGATAATTAATAGTTAATGCAATGAAAAGTGACATGAGAAGAGCGGCCACACTCTCAAATTGATGATTTCCACCACCAAAAATGATGACTTTGCTAGTACGGTTGCCGGAAGTGCTGTTGTTGAGAACGTTGATTGCGACACGTGCTTTTCGAATCGATTCCAAATTACCGGTGTCGATGCTTATGCGCATTTAAAACATTTTCCATCATTTTTGTCGAAAAGAAATGTCAACCAATGTCAAATAGCAGTTTCGATGCGTTGGCCAGAGTGAATTAAGTATAAACTCATACCGTAATTTGGATAAATATGATGGTTTTGAAAGCGGTAGTTTGAATCGCTTTTTTGGATTGGCCGAAGCGATGAATCGAAATTATCATGTTTAATTTGAATTTTTAGTGCAAGAATATAGATGAATAGGATATTATGAAGCGAGTAACTTGCGACCAACCATTTGAAACATAACAAAAACATGAATCGATGAATCGATTGAAGAAACAACTAGGCATTCAAATGTATCGTAAAGCAGAAATTTGTGCTCAAATCAAATTAATTCATCTGTTCCATCAAATTTCGTAGATTTTTTCATCTGTTGCAATACAAATCGATCGGCTTTCGTTCCGTTCGCCATATGATATTCAAAATTGACATTTCAAATTAAGTGTCGGCGAAAGGTTCATCCCAAAACATCAAAATCGTATGGTGTAATTTCGCCACTTGCGCAAATTGACATGTTTGGTCCTGTCGAACCTGATCCTTTGTTACGTAATTCTTTTGTTTCAAATGTCACAAAATCTGGCCAAAATATTGCAAGTTACAAATCACCATCAACCTGTGCCCTGTCACACAATCTCTGCTGACATTTGAATAAATCCTCAGCTCGACGGGTAAAAAAATCGCATCGCCACGTCAACAGACAAGAGAATGAGAGCCGAATCAAAATTAAATCATCATCATCTGTTCAAATCGAATGCAATTTGGTGTGTAAAACATTTTTCATAACGATGAAATAGAAAAAGTCATGAATGCAATTCGCATGTAACAAACCGAGATAGAATGTGCTGTGCGTCAGGACAGTTACAGTTGTGCATCGATTCCCCTATTTTTGTACGCTAAATACGACAACCCATCGAAAAGGTACAGTGCTATTGTGTTTTTGGCATCGTACCCACTCACATTGTCTACTACGGCTGTATTTCATCATCGACGAAAGACAAGATGGGCCACTGCACACGAACACTTCCCGCTTTGCTTCATTTATGCTTTGAATTCAATAAAACATTTTCGGATCATGACGAAACAATGCCGACTGAAAGTGTGAGAGAGGAAAAAGAGAGGGAAAGAGAAAAAAAAATGGTAAATGTACAAAAATAATAGCAATAAACATGATAACCATGAAGCTATTTAGTGAATTGATGAGTACATGATGGATTTAGTCATGTGGAAAAAATCCACAATAAGCTAATTGTGATATACATGTACGGCATTTGTGCAGCTCTTGCCATACTGAAAAAAACGAACCGAACGAAAATAATGATGGTTAAATTACATCTACCGCCAAAAATATTCTGAAGATGATACCAGCAATTAGCTCTTTTTCGGTGCACACCAAAATGCCATTAATTTGTTCAATGTCGCGACGTTGTCTTCATGAAGACATTCCCTGCTTGAGTTGCTCAAACACCGAGACGAGAAAAAAGAAAGGAACGTTTCATTGAAGGTGGAAACGGTTGCAGACACCAAAATGCCAGTCTCGTGGTTTTTTCACCGAAACTTTCTTAGCATATTCTGTATTCACCGTTTTCAGCATCTCTCAGCATAGTAAGGGCTCAAATGCTTCCAGATCAATGATTCATTTAATAAAGTTGCAGCAGCTAACCGAAAATTTCGATCACTTTAGCTCATTTTGATCTCTTTTTGAGGGAATTTCAACGATTTTTCGCTCCTTCAAAAAGAATATGATGCAATTTTTGAAGTCATTCGGGAAAATTAAATCAATTTTACTATTCATTTTGAAGAATTTCAATGCCTTGACTGACAAGTTCATTTTCGATTGAAAAAAGCAAATTCGAGTAAACATCAGAACTCGTCACGAGAAATGTGAACGATTCGATTGAAACAACATTAAGAGAGCCAAAAATCTACAAAATAACGATGAAGGAGGAGCAGAACATATGCAAATTATTGTTGTCAAAAATTGAGCGTAGGTTGTCCAATTCCACGAGATGGCCAAATCAAGCCAATTGAAATCGGCCGATCCGATGCAATTCATCATGTTTCGTTGCTCATCAAAAACTCATTGTTATGCATTGAAAATACGATTGTTCGACGTTTTTGCTATGGATTGTTCAATACTGTACATTTCCTTTTTGAAGTTTCAGTTTTGAAGAAAGTCACGTGTCCATTATGCATGCATCCAGCTCAATTGTTATGGATGGAGTGTCATTGAATATTGTCATCAAAAGATGGATCATATTGAAATCGAATACATTTCAAGTATTCAACATGATGTAGCCAGCATCTGTATTTCACTTGAAATATTCAATGGAATAATCATACAGAGAGGAGAAAGAAAATCAATTTTGCTAGTGAATTTGAAATAATTCTACCTACAAAATGGTCACACATTGAGTCAGCGAACATGCTCATGTTCTTTTGATGATTCTTGTTATATGGTGAGCACACGGTATGTTTTATTATGTCAACTTTTGCAGTGTGCAAGTGATTCATTGCCGGAAGCATTGTTGAGATCGTGTGAATCGTATTTCAGGTCGATGGTTGAAACAATGTGTGAAGCAAAGGATGTTTCGAGTGAACAATTTCGAGCTCTAGCTAAAAAAACAGCACTCACTTTGTTTTGGTTGCAAAACCATGTTTAACATTTAGTGATATTTATTGGGATTTTCTATTTTGAAATTCCAAAATTTGTCAGACTCTCAGATCTTACCTGATTCATGATTTCGTCAGAAGATGAAACAACAACAAAAACCTGCGCTTCAAAAATACAATAGAACATTCGAATGGAAATGAAACCTAATGACCTGGAAACTAATGAATTTGCGATTTGCAGTCACACTCAAAACATTCGTCATGAACTGATGGCATTAGATATCGCATGAATTTTATGCAAAATACCATCTGCTTACGACTACATTAAATTGTTCATGAATGAAAAATTGCAGATTCAGTTACTCATCAACTGCATTAAAATCGCAACTTTGCAACTGTCGATGCAAAATAGTGCTCTCAGTTGATTTTTATTTCGAATTCCAAAGTCACTGACAATTTTATTAATGGGCCAATCAATTTTCAAAAAACCCATCTAAATTAAAGTGAGGCCGTTATAAATTTTCCTTTAAAGTCAATTAACCCTTTCCCAAAGTTTCATTTTATCGTTTTTTATTACATCAAAATTCATTTCACACCTAAGTTCATTTACTTTCGGTTGTTGCAATTACATTTTCGATCAAAGGGTGCAAAACATGTGTTCTAACTGATTCAATCAGCACCGTGCTTCCGGTTTAGTTTCGGACTAAAAAAATATAATATTGACGAATATGTCAATAGAATTATTTTTGCCTTTTCGATTTTGCTTGGAAAAGAAAATATGAAAAATGGTGATTTAGCGTGCAGGTAATCAATAAAAATAATTTAGATAATTGGTTGATATGTTCATTAGCAATATGTTTCGGTAGCATATGGAACGGCGATCTAATCGACCGGACACAGGTCATTTAATTTCATGTCAATTGCACTTTGTGTTTATGTTAGAAAAACACTTCGAAAACTACATTTACGCTTAAATCGAGCCATAAGTGCATTGAAAGTGCAAGTTCGAGGGAGCAAAATGCACAGCTAATTTCGATTTAAAATGACAATCAAGCCAATTCATAATTGAGCAATCGCCGATTATGGAAAACATGTGGCTACTGAATAGCAATAATTGAATAAACAACTGTCACTCAATTGGAACCATATTTTCGGTTGAACCTATTGTTAAACCTCAATTGTCCTTCAAACTTCATTGACTGCAGCATTTATTTATGGATTTTTGAGCAAATTAAGAAATAGTTCACAAATTATTGGAAGAGAATTGATAGCACTCATTCCATGGAAAAGACAATGGCTCTTCGAACATTGAATGTCACAACACATTTGCAATCAATCATCATGCAAAGGAATGGAAAAAATGAAAAAAAAAAATGAAACGATTAAGAAAATGAAAACAACGAATGAAATTAGGAAATGAAAATAATGACGAAATATGAAGTAAATGGAAAGAAAGGGGAAACGAATCAATTCTTCTATTGATTAAATGTGTGACTTGAGTAGAGCAAATTAAATTAATTTAATTAATTCCTTAATCCAATTCTCTCCTCATATGAGGCAACTATTGATTCTAGACAAATTAAACAAATTAATCCATTTGACTCTTCCGATAACTGAAAGTCAACCCATTGCTTTTAAAAAGAGTCTTTTCACATAACTTGATCAGAAAAAAACCACAAGCAAATTCATGTAGTGGATGAAGACGAAGCCCAAACTGCACTTCCATTCTCAACTGCATGCAATAGATGCATTCCAAATAAACGAATCAATAACCTCCGGCGACTCTGTACCAAAAATTTGTTACGAGCCCTCAAAAAACCATTCTAAATGCGATTATGAAGTAAAAGTTTGCAACCCTTTTTGGTTTACTTTAAATAGTTCCGCACATAAAAAAACGGTGTTGTCCTCTTTTGCACCCTTTTTCCCTTGCAACACCGATTCAGCGACGCTGCTTTCGGAAGCACCAATCGAAGTTGCCGGCCGGCTTCAATAAGAGTCACGGAAGTTAAACATCAAATCGTTTTTTGGTGACACTCGCACTTCATCATTTTCAATCATACACACACACAAATCTAGTTTTTTCTAGCTACAATTAACATGACACTCTTAGCAAAGGAAGGAAGCAACAGCAACAACAATTGTTGGCTCGCTTCAAATAACTTTCACACGATTCGATATAGTTTCGATGATTCTTGTTGCTGTTGCCGGTTCGAGAGTAATTCATAGTAAATACACGCATTTTGTTTTGAGGGCACATTGAAAGTGAATGTGAAAAGTGTTTTTTCGAATCACAGACGAGCGGCGCCTCTGATTTTATTAGTCGGACGAACGAAAAAAAAAAAAAGAATTTACATGTGATTTTATGCGGGTCGCAAAGTAGACGACACGTGACTTTTCAGTTTATTCGTAAGTAATTTTTCGGGTAGTGTTGATAAGCGCAAGCAAAATGAAAAACGCCATCCCTGTGTGCGTTTGCATCATTCATCATTTTGTTTTTGCTTTGTGTTTGACTTAACCTTTGTTTTGTCTGCTTTTTTGTTGCTGGTTCTTTTTGTCTGTCTCACGCATTGCCGCCCCATGTTTTTCGATCATCGCTTTCATCGGTGCGGACTTCATTATGTCTAATCTGCAGCATAATTGTTGCTATGAAATTTATTCGATGGAAAAATGAACAGTGGCACACGGTGAAATCGTTGTTTTTATTTTTGTTTGATATTAATGTCATTGAATTTTGGCAGTTTTTAAGCGTTGTTTGTTATTTTATTGGATTTTAATGATACAAGACAAAAATATACCCCAAAAAACACAATCAGAAGAAGCGATATTCGTGTGCGGCAGCTTCGATTCTCTTTCGGCAACTTGTTGGCGCGTGGATTATGCAAACAAATCCGGCTCAGTAATCTGAGTGATGTAAAAATCGGCTTAAAAAATTAAACTTTGTGTATTTTTAATTTATTTGGAGGCTAGCATTTTCGTTCAGCAAACATCTTACAATGGATGCGAGCACATAGATTGCCGATGGATTTACTTGAATGGGAACCAAAACAAAAACCTCGAAGAAACGGATGAGAATCAAAGATCAAAGTAATTTCACAATGACAAAAATGAACCTTCGAGGAGTGAACCAACAGCATGGGGCAAATACTATTGAAAATAATGATGAATCCGCTCATTCTCCGTGTGTTTTTTTTCTTGTTCATCTGCAATTTTCTACTCGTACGCAACGATGTCCCATCGGTATTGCTACCGTTCATCGCTCATTTTTCAAATAGCACGGAAAATTACATTTTTTTTCCGTTTGTCGTGACTGTTTCACTGTTCGTAATTTGAATAGCTAAAAGCATTTCACTTTGATGATTTGTGTACGTTCGACACAGAGAAATAACTAAATACAAATAGAAAACGCATTAGCCCGATTCTTTTCCTACGTTTCGCTTTATTATTATTTTTTTAGCAATGAATTGCTAACAATGAATTAACAATTTTACAATGGAATTTCGAATCCAACCGATGGAGACCGACGAGTGAGATCGCGCGCGGGCGACAGAAAAAAGGTAAACAAGGAAATCACGCGGGACAGAGAGAAAAGCCAACGCAAATATATGAATGTCGATTTTCCGCCTTTTTTGATGTTTCTCAAAAGCAAACAGTTTCAATATCACCACAAAAAAGCAGTTTTCATTTGCTCCTGCAGTCTATGAAGCTCTGAGAATCTACCATTCTTTCTCTCACTCTTTCTCATTCTCTCTTTCACTCTTTTACTTTCGCTATTTTTGTCTCTCCTCTTATTCCATTTACTCTCTCGCTTTCTTTCTAGTCTTTATCTCTCCCTCTTTTCCTCCATATCCCCGCTCTCGATCGCGACCTCACATACTCCCTTGCTCTTGAACTCATTCCGCTTTTTGTTTCTCCTTCTCATCTTCTAACAGATTCTCCCTTCTTCCTCCTTTTCAAAGCCGATTTGGAAGAGCAAAGTCTTCAGCATTTTTCCGGTATTTTCCATTTGATTTGCAGTCGCTTTCTCTCTCTCTCTATCTCTATTGATGTGCATTAAAATGCCTGGTAAATGTGATTATGTCGCGGTGTTCCATGATATGTGATAAATTTAATTTTTATGCCGTTGAACTTTGTTTGCATTGCTCGCACTCTTGAACAAATTCCCATCCCACACACAAGTTTTATACTTGCTGTACTTGCTACCGTCGCATTCATTCATTATTTATTCGAAAATAATGATTGCGAAAAAAATACGAAATGAAAATAGACACATGTGCTCTTCAATCATAAACTCGGCAATTCAATCGGATCACTTTGTTTTCTTTTCATAAAAGTTTGATGTTTGAATATGAAGAATATTTTCCGCAATTCAGTTGTGGTGTGGGGAAAAATCAATTTAGGATAAAAATGAATGATGCAGTAAATAATTCAAATCATTCTTTAGATTGCGATTGTAATTAAAATCCGATTGATACGGATATTCTTTGAACTTCAAAAATCGAAACCATTCCATTTGTATTGGAACACATTTGTAGGTAGAGCTATTTGTAGAGTAGAACAGTTTGGGAGTCGAGTCAGGTGGCAATGCATGATGAGGATGGGTGGCACAAGAAAGCAGAAGGAATAAGACGGATTTGAAGTCTGATGTCGATTAATCTCGAATGAAGCTCACTCATGGGTCGTGATTTTGAGCTGAATCGCACACTTAATTGATTACGATGCGGTGACAACAGACACATTGTTGCTGCTAGGCGTATGAATTTATCATCAAAATAATAATAATCGAAACATTTAAAATTAGAAAAAAACAATGATCCCAAATGAAATTTTTTGTGCATTTTCAGAGGATTACTCGCTTATCAATTGAACTCACTGAAGAGAGTAGCATTGCTATCGTTATGTCCTTGAGCATAATTCAAGTGTTGTAAGAAAAATGATAGACAAATAAACTTTTATCATGCGAAGCAAAACCGAAATTAGATTTGTAAACGAAAATTGAAACTTCTTGCCATTTCTAAAGGTCTACAAAGCAAAAATTGACTGTCATATTTCCAAGCATACTTTATTTCCGAAGCGATCCTGGATGAATACAAAAGATAAAGATTTTTTTGAGCAATCGTCTCCCATTGAAATAGATCAAACATATAAATGTTGACGATTGTTAACATTCTTGATCATCGAAAGATTAAAATCATTTACGATTTAAAATTAATCATAGATGATTTGAATAGTCGACGATTCTTAATAGATCGTTGACGATCACAATCCTAACCATTTCAGTCGTGTGCCTGGGAAAGAGTATCTTAATGCGATGCGATTACGTGTTTCGGCGATTTTGTCACTTGTTTACACGATTTCGTAATAAGCCCTTTGGAAATAATATCAAATTTTGAAATTGACACAAATGAAGGAAAGCCGGGACATGCAAAATTGAATCAGTATTTACGGTTCCCAAACAAAGAGAAAGGGGGATTTTGATTTAGGAATTCAGCAGCCTAGCAAGTTGAAGAGGGATGCTGTACTGCTATCAATCGACAAT
Source organism: Obolodiplosis robiniae (assembly GCA_028476595.1). Lineage (NCBI taxonomy): Eukaryota > Metazoa > Arthropoda > Insecta > Diptera > Cecidomyiidae > Obolodiplosis > Obolodiplosis robiniae. Next base: position 42,254,362 of record CM052015.1, read on the forward strand.
ATTACGGAACGCTTTCACTGTTGCAGCAGAGCTCATGGATCGTCAATTGCCGAAATCAATTTCATATTTTCGCAAAATCTCTAAAGACGCTTAAGAATTGTAATCCATCGAGTCCGTTTCTGGTGTTGCCCATGCCGAAAACTGGATTCGATTGATTTGAATAATGTCTTTGATGCAAAACTGCATTATTACACACTGTCGAGCGTCAAAAAATCGAATCATTTCCACTTCATTCGATTCGTGAATCAAAGCTTGGCGTTCGTTCTCTCTCGCACTGTGTAAATATTCCATTTTCATTCCGTACAAATCTATTGAAGGTGACCAATGTAACAAGGAAATTGTATTCTCAACACATAATGTAATATAAACAAACACATTGCATGTCCGAACACGAATCCGGCACATTTTATTGTAATTTCCTTGAAAATCCAATCAACAATCGACAACAATTACCAGTCACTGTGTGATGTAAATATGCAATTGGATTTATATGGATGTAATAAAATCTATTTAATAACCTTAGTGTTTAACGATTGGAATAGCCAACGCTGACTGATTTCGGTGCTGGAGCCGGGGTGCTAAGTGCTTGGCCGAAACACGAGCATGCATTCCGAGTCTTCGAATGCATTTCAATAAAACAACGTCTCCGCATCCGAAGAGAGGGGCATTTTGTTATCAGAAATTGGATTATGGAAAATGGTTAGCGATGCCAAATTCCGTGCTCCTCGGCGGACATCTGTGCGTGTACGGAACTGCCACAAAATCGAATAATTTAAGTTGCAGAACGCGACAGCGAGTTCTCGATAACATTAAAATTTGTATCACATTGGATTAAGGACAATTCGCCTTTTTCGACAATGCATTTTCGTTGGGAAGCAACACCATTTGCTTCGGTTTCTATTCGAAAATATTTACGAGATGTTCGTTTAATTCCCGGTGATTCAAGGCGATTTCACGCGAAAAGAACTTTCAATTCTTATCAAAAAGTTCAGTTGCGAATTTATAATCGCAGGAACTTAGGGTGAAACAACGACACGGAACTGCCTCAACCGAACGACAGACTGCTAAATAACCTGATAATCAATGAAATCTCTTTACGGCAACCATTTGAAATGAATGGAATCAAGTGTGCGGCACTGAAATATAGGCAAAGTATAATACAATGCTCACACATACAATGTGATTAAACCGATTTCATTTGAAACAGACAACCACACTCACACTCGCACAGCACTCAAATGCCTTTGTCAATCCAATTTTCATTATTATTCGGGCTTCATCTGAAATGAAATTCATTTAAAGTTTTCCAATTTACCATACCAAATGCTACTTGCGCCAAACCATAGAGGCGGTAGTGATTCCTCGTTATGAAGGATAGATGCTGTCGACTGATTTCGAATATGCTGTCGAAAGCAAGAAATAGATGAATTAGAGTCGACAGTATGACTCGGGTAGAACAACAATTTCAGCTCGAAATGACTTCTACCGTCTAATAGATTTATCATATATATTCATCAAATTATATTTTGTCATTTGCTTGTAAATATTGGTGAGCTTGTGAATTTAGTGACATATTTCGTCATTTAATAAGTTGACGTGTATCCTTCGAATTCAAATATGTTTTGGAGACGAACAATTTGTTTAAAAAAACGGAAAGCGCATGATGCGAATTGGATTCATAATGTTAATTTTTTAAAAATGTAATTGCGAAGACAACATTTTAAAACACGTATCTTAAGATTAAGCGTCGTGTACACTTCGCCTTAATGGCAAAATGAAGTGGATTAGAACAACATCTCATTTGAATCAGTGGCATTGCTCATCTTTGCACCGTGTTTTGCGTATGCAAATTCATAATTGCCTTGGCGTTCGTTACATGTAATGCTCATGAGCCGTTTTCCGAAAAAAAATATCACAACATTAACAGCATCTATTAATTCATAAATAATTGCGCATTAATTTTAAACGAAAATTAGTGGCGAACAAATTGAAACAAGTCGGTCGTAATCTAAATAGAATCAAATTGAAATAAATTATGCTGTAATTGAAAGCGCTCTGCATTTCCCAAATCAAATTGTACAATCGAATAAAATTGAAAAGCGAGTCCGCAATTAGTCGTTCTGCGTGAGTCATTTGTTAAGTTGAAAGTGTCATAACATTTGCAATGTAACATCGGACGGATTGATGGTTATCTCAAAACTGGAAATTTTTCGAGTGAGTGGTTATTCGTCATAAATTTAGCGCATATGAAAGAAGCATCTGGTCTGTCAGTAAAAATATCGAACGTCATCAAGATTTCGGTTTCAATGATACCTTTTGATAACTCGTCGACGAGGTATGGCGCGGATCCCTTCGTACATTCAATGAAAACACCATATTGACCAATTTTATAAAACTATCATTATTGCCGTGCAGTGAAAAATATATTGTCGATGCCATTCTTATTAGAGTATTAACTCATTTTCAATGCATAAATAGGCGCATCTAAATGCCGGCAGCGTTGTATCAGCTGTTGTATATCGCTCGATTCTATTTACAAATGCACATCTATCTAATTCGAATTCGATGCACGCGCGCGCGCGATATAAGTGAACCGGAATGTGAAGCGGGAATAAATGTGTCCAATATGTTTTGGGTGAAGTAATTACTGTTGTTTACAATTTCATGTTTTAGTGCATTTTGTAAGTACATTCAAGACCATTTAAACATATATCGAACACAGTGCTCGCGCGATGGTGACGGTTGGAAGAGCGAGAGTGAGAGCATATGTCATATGGTGCATGCGACATTTCGTATGAACAGCCCAACAAACATGCATGTATCACTTTGCATGTTTGCATAAAGCGTGCAATTGCGATTGATCATTGTCATAGTGCTGTCGTTCGCGCGCGCACATCTCAAACCACTGTTTCAATGTTACTATTTCTCGGTATCAACCATTCAAGTTCGTAATGTTTTAAATTACGGTTTACCATATGGTGTTTATCTATTTGCCACCGAACTAAAAATAGAAAACATACTCGCTCGGTGCCGACAACGGGCCAACAATAATTCAACAAGCAAATCGCTTATTTCGACTTTTCAATCATACTTCTTGGGACCAGCTCGAAAACAAATTGTACCTTTTTGAAAGGGAACCAATTTTAGAAATCGCTTAACATCACTTGTCCCGGCACTTGGCAACGAATCAAAACTTTTTCGACCTTTTTGTGTGTAAATAGAAATGCAAACAGCAACTTAACTACAGGATACGAATTAAAAGTAGGAGAAGAAATTGAAGCAGGAACCGAAACAGAAGCAGAAGTAGCAACTGAAATCGAACATATTTTCAGTTGTCAGAACAAAAGGTTAAAGCATTCCTCATTTAAGTGACAATAAACTATTAGTTTAATCATTTGAACGTTAACAAATAAGTTGTCCTCTTACACTAATATATTCACATCAATGAATAGGATTTAAATGTTAGACAAACAGTTTGAATGAAAGATCTTTTTGTTGAACTACTTCAAAATCAATCACCCGGTTGGTATTTGTTTTTGTTTGCTGACAAATTGCATAACACCTCGGGCACAATAATTCGCCCTTCAGGCTATCAGCAAGTTTTCAATTCGTTTTAATCGGGTTTTGGAAGGTACAATGCTAGCTATAAAATGACTTGAATATAGAAAAAGGCCTTTTGGTATAGACCGAGAGAAAAAGAGATAAAGAGAGAGAGAGAAAGAAAACACATTTTTGAAAAGCTATTAACTTTAAGTTTAAGGATTAAATTCGGATTGAGAAGCATCATGTTCTTTGAAAAAAATTAAATTTCAATGCAAAATGCGGTATCGTAATATATAGCTAATCAGAAAATATTCTTTCACACAAACAAATACCAAATTAGAAAACTAAAATACTTAAAAAAAAACATTCTATTTGGTTATTTTTTTGTTAGAATCAAGAGATAGTAGATGTTTTTTGATAGATTTTCATTGGAAAGTTCTACAATTTAAATAGAATTTCCATGAAACTTCTGAAGAAATAGTTGGACGAATGAATACTATCTTCCGAGAATTGAACTGTAAATACATTTTGCTCAGAATGTTTGTCCAAAATATTGCAAAAACCTTCATAGAAATCGCAGATCTGATGTTCCTTTGCAAACCCATTCAAAATTTATGTGTTTTTGTCCCCTCTATTCGATTAAGTTGGCTGTTGTCTACGGATGAGCCATAGAATGTTGATTGTCTACGTGAAAAACGGATCAAATTTCCATTTGAAATAAAAATCAAATCAAATCTCATGCCTTCAAAAAGTATTATGATAAACAGGAAAAATATAAATCCCGCGAAAATGAAACCAGTAAAATTGCTCGTGAATAAATAATTTAATCATAGCACAAGTCTCGTACGAAAACGTTGTCGGATTGCTGCAATGGATTGGGTGACGTTTACTTAAAATAATAATTTCAGAATTATGTTTATGTCGGTACTCGAACGCGTGCAACATTTTAACGAAATTTTGCCAGAGCTTTCTCCATGTTTTCGCTGATTTTTTTACAGAAACCTATTAAAAAATTCTTTTATGTATGTTTTTAATGATTTTTAAAGCTGGGATTTCGCATTTATTTTTAATGGAAGTTTTTTTATATCGATGTTCGTCCCTATTATAGCTCAAAATCTAGATGTAGTTGCATTGAATATAAAATAATTCCGTATTCGAGATGCTTGCAACAAAGTACTACGCACTATTTTGCTAAAAAAAGACTAATCAATGACTGTGAAGTCATCATGTTAATTTCTGATTATTTACAGCCTCTTCGGTCCATTCATTTTTACGATTATTACGGGGCGATGGGTGTTTACGATCTAAGATTTTTGGCTACTGCGATCGTGCGCATATTAGCATCGAATATATGCCGAACAACGTATCGGTGGCGTATTAATTTATGTCAATTATTCCATCACAACGCGCCCTTCCAACATAAAATCATCAAAAATGAGCGCATACATTGTGAGAGAGATACTTATTGAGGCGTTACGCATCGGGAAAACAAAAGAAACGCTCGGCCATTGAACACCGGAAAAGTTCGAATAAAATTTTATGGTCGGAAATGAAATAAAATTGTAAGAGCGAAAGTCGCAATATTTGTACAAACATAGATTGACTAATTTATTGGATTCATTTGATTTTCGGTCAAATTGACAAGTGGCACTCCTGTGAGATGAGTTCGCATCAAAAATCAGTGACATAGTGACGACACTGACGCACTCACTGATTGCCAGTAATAATAATAAAAGTCACTAAGATATCGCTGCTGTGTTGGTGAATTGTTGCCCATTTATGTGCATGCATTTGCACACAATCTTGATAACGGTTTGACAAACATCGTCGTTTTTATGTGCGGTGCATTACTTACTTGCGAACGAACGGACGGAGCAGAGCGGAGCATTGAAACAATGCCAATTCTCAATGATATGCGCGCCTTTTATTTGACGATCAACTTAACGGAGGAATAACGACGTGAGGTAATGCTTTAATCTGTGCACCCAGCAACTTTCGGCACCAAACCACCACGCAATGCGGCTCGAACAAAAGCGAGACTTGAAAATTACGTTAACGGCACAAATCCTCGGAAACAACGACAAATCCGCTCGTAAACTATGAACGAAAATCGCTACGGTACTTCGACCAAAGTACTTGTGCAAAACTCGTAACTTACGCAAAGCCCGTAATGGCCGTACAATACAATAAAGTCCGTCGTGAGCGCTGAAACAATGCAACAACACAAAAGACAACCGCTTCAAATATCTTGCATAACAATTGTCACAATTTACGAGACATTTTTAATCTGTTTTTGGTTGTCGCCCAATTCTAAACGCACAAACATTCGGTCCACTTCATTCGAGCCAATCATACATAGTTGCGATGCTCCTAATACGCCTTTTGCATTTGTTAGATGTTTAATTTTCCCTCTTTACATAAATTTTCGAGAGTTGGTTTTGGTTTTCCCGTTGGTGAAGATAGGGAAACGTGTGCTGTACATGCAACCATCCACAATGCAAACCTCAAGTATACAAATACACGCACACAATTTCTATTCAATTACGTGAAAAGACTTTGCAGCATTGTGATGTTAAGACGATTTTGCATTGTCCCATTTCTCACTTTTGCTGGTCAAAGGCGATTCTCCGGAATACAATGCAAAAGATCCTTACTCGAGCAGAATGAGAAAGTGTTCAAGTAATAATGGGAATGCTTCAGCTGCAATTATCTGACGAAAGAAACTGTTTGTAGAAAGACGTAAACATACATGAATGATGGTCAATCTTCATTCATGCAGAACGGAAACGAAGCGAATCCACACCGAATGTATCAATACAGCCCCTCAAGTATTTTATGTCTGTGAAATGACTCGGCTCTTTTGTTCGTTTCGTCGACAAAAATGAATCACAACTCAAGGATGCGTCCGACTTGTTCGTGCTTCACTCGACAGTCGACGGCCGCCTTTTTAAATGGATGTTATTCAATTTAGTTTGGTGACTTGAAAAAGGTGGTTAATTACGCCATTAATTGTCATAATGATTTCAATTTATGCACATTGTACTAGCGAGAGTCGCAATATTCCAGCGCTTTGCCCAAACAGATGCTCTTTGTTTGAAATGCTCTGACGTATCATTTATACAAGTACCTACGATTAGGCTCTTCTTGATTTCAATTTTATCACTTTTTCGCATCTGTTCCTTTTACACATGGATGTTCGGAATTTTTAAATGAATTTGCGGTTCAAAGAAGTCGTTATTGTATTTCAACGTTATTTTTTTTTAAAGGAATTTTGTGTATGAATCTTTAAAGATTTTATTTTTAACCTAAAATTGGTGACTCAATTGGCAAGAAAATATTCGAGGCGATTAGAAGAAATGTGCAAGTGAAATAATATTTAAGTTCAACTCCGGAAAGTTATATTATGTGATGAATAGAAATCCAATTGAATGTTTAAAAATGTTCAAATGTTTTTCTCGCAATTTTGAATGTACATATTTTCGTTGGGAATATGAAATTACTTTAACGCCTTTAATTGATTCGTTTGGACATCGACTACGTGCAATTATGCCGCAGCGATGCCACAAATTCCAACACAAAAGTTTACATCAAAGATCTATCGTCTAAAATGGAATTTTCGAATGAATGAAAGCCGGTGCCAACGCGGTGATAGAGAGGTTTGGATTCGTCCTTTGCGATCTCCATTGAAAATTGAACGCCAAAGTGAGCCATTCGCTATTATTTCAAATAAAATTCAAATCCCACAGCCATTTAAATTATCTGCTTTTGAAATCCACTTCAGAAGAAAGTCCGTAATTAGTAGAATGATCCGATTATGACAACGGAATTAGTTGTTAAGTGAATTAGAGGTCATCAAATCTGTGAATATTCTCAAAATGCCGTTGATTTCCTCTTCAATTGAAGGTTAACCTTCCTCTTTTTATCGTTATAAATTATTTCCTTGCAAAGAGTCAAACTGCATTTTAAGCGTGTGTTTAATTTGTTGTTTAACCAGAAAAAATGCCGAATAAAATAGATGCTAATGAAAGCCATTTACCGTTTGTTTGTGCTTCGCACCCCCTTCCGTGTTCATCACATTCATCATCGAAGCCCATTGACTTGAGCACCGTGTGCGTATTGCGAAGTGCGTTCACACACACAGTCTTCTTTATCGTACTGGAAAAAAGGAAAACCATGCGATCTCATGTTAATTAGCGTTCTATTCAACCAGTAACAACTTAACGCCACTTCTCTTTTGCCTGTCGCTTGTCCCATTTGATAGCTGTAAAATTCGATTTTCCAAAGCCGCATGTATCGATGTCATTTTAATGTTCGGTAAGGTTCCGACTTCCGAAAATAATTAGAAAATAGTTTTGAATGAATGTGAAAGTGTTTGTGAGCTCGCTAAAGCGAGAGAAACAGGGAGCGGTGAAATTTAAAGTTAATCATAGTGTGAATCAGCAAACACAAGTTGAATACGATGCACGAGCGGATTCATGTGAAATTGTGTGAGAATGTTTTTTTTTTTTTTTTGGTGTGTAATATGATGTTGATAGCATCCGACTTCCATTAAATTGAATTTCCACTTTGTAATTATTTATGGACACAAGGCACACACACACCATCAATATGTTGCAATGGGCCATTTTGAAAGGCGACATGATTGCGGTTAATGAACGTGGACGATGTTCATTTTTGAAAGGACGCATCAACACAGCCCATTCATTGAATTTATATGTGATTTGGCTACTGAACCGTGACCATTTGAAAGTTTGTTTTCGTGAAATGGTCGCAACTTGACCAGTGACCGCAGCGCACACTTATCAACAAAAATTATTCAGTTTTGGATAGAAGTTCACAAAGTTTTCACATAGAATTGCGTCGAAATTTGTGATTCGTTGCCTCAAAATCATGTAAATGGGTGTTCAGGAGGGTCGACAATAAGAATGAAATCAAATAAATTCGTTGTCGGGAGGGCGCATTCATTATATCGTGTGGCATCATTGAAGTGAGGCATCACTCATTCATCACGTTCATCCATTTGACATTATTCAGAGAGAGAGGAATCGTCTTCATTTGCAAATGAAAGGCGACGAACAAGACGAGATTAATTAACTCATACTTATTTCGGTGGCCGTTCGCCCAAAATAGATTAACTCCATTTATATCAAATTGCTTTTTTCTCTCTCTCTCGACTTTTTTGTTGTTGCTGTTTTTTTTTTCGTTGGCTTATCTCAGTTCATTTGTTCTGCTGTTTCTTATCGCTGCTATTTGATCGGGTCGATTTAATGGTAGATGTTTGTTGTGCTCGACAGCATCCCACTGAGAATTCCACAAGAATGCCGTCTTTTCGGCGTTTATTCAAATTTCCGCGTGGTTTTAAATGTTCCGGGGATTCGATTGAAAGGGAAAAAAGTGTGTGTGTTTGGAAAAAATTAGCCCAAATTAGATGATGCCGAGTGAAAGTGATGTTCAGCGTCTTTAATTTTTAAGCTCATTAATTCTCTTTTATTATAAATTGCTTGATGGCAAAGTGGGCGGACAGTGAAAAAAACGAAATAAGCAAAGAAATTAGCTGTTTTGAATGAATGAAAAGTGTAGCAATTTTTGAATGAAGAATTTTGGAATGAACAAGAAAATCGGTCGAAGAAAAGAAATAAGATATATGTTGTTTATCTGGAGATAAGCATCAAATGGCAACAAGGCCGATAAATGAGCGCATTTAAAAAAAAGTGCCTGCCGTTGAAAAAAAAAGTGTGCATGACCCTTTTATCAACAATCCCGATGGGCTTAACGAACAATTTTTCTAACCCTATCTTGCATTTGAGCCGAAAGCTTATGTTTTGCATACTAATTTACAATTTAACAAATTATCAAGAGGAAGAAAACAAATCAACATTAGCAATATAATACTTGATCATCTTGCGTTCATTCGGAATGGAATGAAGACGAAAAACCGTTTGTGCATCGAAATTGAAAAGAAAATCCTTTCAACGAAATTGAAGCGATAAATATTGCATGGCATGTTTCAACCACATGCGATAAATAAACATAATCGGCCGTCGTCGAGCGAAAATCTGAATAAGATAGGATGAGAAAGCGAGAAAGATAGAGATGGAGAATTGTAATCCCTTCTTGGATTCAACTGCAAGTTGCAGGACTAGAAACCACAAGACAAAGTGTCGTCTTTGGCCGACCCCAAAAACGAATTTATTCAAACGTTGTCCAACATTCTAATTACAATAAATGTATGACGATCTAATCCAAAGTAATGAATTTCCATGTGGACAACTCAAAAAAGAGGCAACATCAAAGCTGTCACTTGGCTGCCCATTTTGAATTGAACAAGCAAACATCTCTTATTAATTAATAAATTGTCTTTGGATTGGCTGGAATTCTGTTGCGCTTACGAAACGTAACCGCAAACACAAACAAATGTTAGATGATGCATTTTCATGGTCTTCTTGCATTGCGAGATTTGCCGAATAGAAAGTTGAAATTATGTTCGAAATATTTTGTCCTTCGAAAGTCTTTCGAGTGTGAATTCAAAGTGTTTGTCAGTCGAAAATCAAAGGATCCGCTTCCTTTCGAATCATTCGAAGCACATTCGCCATAGATTGCCAAAGGCATTTGCCACAGTTGACATTTGTTACGGAAACTTTCGAATCGAATGCAGCAAGTCCAAACGCAAATCACTTTGAACGAATCGTTTGATTCAAAGGCACAAACGAGCTAACCAGGCACAAACTGAATCGTATATAAAACCGACATTCACGTATAATATTTTATGCACTTCAACGGAATCGAACAAGCTCATTATCATCTTCATAATCCCGTTGCTGGCAATCCTGCTGATTTATTCATTTCAAAGCGCAATTAACAAATGTCTCGTGAATTATTAAGTTTGAGTTTTGATCTGATGCTGTGCCGTTCGCTTTCGGGCTCTAACTTTTTTCGGTATGTTTGGTCGGTGTCGAATGTTGGCAAAGATTTGTTTGCCCATAAATTACACGAATTGACCGCAGGTATTACACAGACTTGGTGAAGATTAAAGTGTGCACAGGCTGCACAGCGATTGCAAGTCAAATGCAGTTTGCTCCATCACCATCACCGCCGCATCAAGGTCGAAACCACAAGAATAGTACAAAATCTCATTGAAAATCAGTTAATTCATAAATTTTCCGCAAATTAAGGCAATGATAAATATAAATCACCATTGATGGGCTCGAATCGCTGTATCGAATATTTGCCATAGCCTTAATTGATGCTCGCACACAATTTATAAGGATGTTCGCCGAAATGGCCATCGACTATCATCGGGCCGATCGACGCATAAATCACATTTGGCACGGCTCGTACGATTATGTAATTTTCTATTTCACAAAATTAATTGCATTCATGTAATGTTCCGAAATCTCGATAAAATGCAACAAGGGAGACGCACACCGAACATGGCGAATGACATTGTTTTTAAGCCGACTCTGAGATAACCGACCATCGAAGCAAGTGATAATTTGATGAAAGTGCAAATGTATAGTTCTCGAGAGAATGATGGAAAAGATGCAGCAATATCTTCACAATGAATTTAAAGTGCTGTCGGTTGAATGACTGAGTAACATTGTATTTAGGCAAAACAGCCGCGAAAGGGTTTAAAATCAATTTAGATGCTTATCGCCGCCGAATTGCGGACCTGCCACACGAAAAGAAGATTAAAGGTATTATTCACAACTGTCACGATGTTTTTTACCGCACATTTTAAGAAATGAAGAAAAAACACCCAATTTACAAATTAAAAACGGCAGCAAAGTCCGTATATTTACATCAGATAACGGGTTATTATTTGTTTGCTCTTTTTATTTGAATGTCGAAATGAAAATGAATAAATAATCATTTGAGGCAGGGAATGATATCGCTTCCGACTGACAAATTCAATGAAAATTTATAATCTCAACTAATCCGTGTACCCGAAAAAAAATATGACCGAGCGGAAAAATAGGCAAGGAGCGAAAAAAGAACAACTGCAACCAAAATGAAACAATATTATCTCTTAAATAAACAAATACGGCGAAACCGTAATAAAGCCGAATATTTCATGCCGACAAAACGGTCTTTGCGGAGGAAAAAACCATTCGTGACTTCTGTGTGCATTAGTAAGTTTATGCGACACGTTGAATGAGAAACTCATTTCGTCCGCGCGAATGACATTGATGGCTTTGGCATGGATTGATTCTATTCTTTTATGACATTGCAATAAATAAACCAAAAAGGCTCATTTCATACGATAGTTTCTAAATAAAAGTCCATTTCTCCAGTTTTTTCTCAATTTTAACAAAAATTTATCTCATCCTGACTTCTCACCTCTTAAATTTTGTTCTATCTGTTTACTGAAACAACTTTTAATTTTATCTGTCCTTTTCTTTCTATTAATTTTTTCCACTTAGTTGTTTTGTTTTAACACACACACAAAATTTCATTCTTGAAAAACTGAATGAACCCGCTTTTCAATTACGAACAGAGAGCGCTTCACGATTCAAAACAATGACTGGTGCTAAAACATATCCGTAGGTGACATATTTCATTCAATTTTATTGTTATATCGGGCTTAAGCAAAGGATCAATTTGCCAACGCGCCATTTCATAATTTCATTTCCACTTTTTTGTATTTCATTTGAAATATTCAAAAAGCAAACATAACATAAAAATGTATTAACGTATAGCGCGTCACTCGCACTGAGTTTCGATTTGTCAACAGCAAATGTCCTAGATTTATTTTATTGACGACGGCAGTTTACTCAGTTTGCTGCATATGTGCCTGCTTCGATTGACGCTTGGCACTTGCTCGTCAAATTTGGCAGCAACGTGCCAAGTGCAAATCCCATGTATTCAACTCTTTTATATTATTGGTTTTATTATTAAATTTGTACCCTGATACGCGCACTTTATTTCTACATGCATGCCGCTTTTAGTGTCGATAAATTATTCTTTTTCAGCAAATTTGAATGGTTGAACGTATATATAGTTTGGGGTGCTGCAACGCAGAGAGAGATTTGGATGGTTTCGATTGTATCATCAGCAACCGGTTTTCAAACTTTGACGACTGAATGAAATTCAATAAACAAAGCCGGGTAATGATAACGATTATGATTATGATTATGTGTTTGGCCTGATCAAAACACACGCGTGCACACGCAAAATGTACTTTAAATAAATGTATCAAATCCCATGTGTGATGATGGGGCAACCGCAAAATACACAGGCCTCCGAACAATATGCATATGACGAGATTGTCGTCTAATTATGACAGAATGCGGACTAAAGGGTGATTTTTTAAGTGGTTTCTTTTTGAAAATCGAAAAAAACGCAAAAAATTTCGAAAAGTGAATCAAATCTTTATTGAAATCGATAAATTGGTTCTTGCCATTTACTTTTTGAAAATAATTTCATGCAAATGTTGGCCGCGGCTACGGCGCAAATGGTCCATACGGGAAGTCCAATTTTGGCACACTCTCTCCAACATATCGGCCGGAATCCAACATATCGCCAATAACGCGTTCGATGTTGTCCTCCAAGTCGGCAATCGTTGCTGGCTTGTCCGCATAGACGAGAGACTTAACGTAGCCCCACAAAAAATAATCCAGGGGCGTTAAATCGCACGATCTGGCCGGCCAATGAACGGGGCCGAAACGAGAGATGAACTGTTCGCCGAACTTACGGCGCAGTTCGTCCATGGATGGACCCGATTTGCAAGCGTTGCTCGTTTGTAAGTCTTTCCATCTTGAAATTGCAAAGCATACTGAGCATTTTTGACTGTGACAGACGTCAGTTGGAATTTGACATCTGTCAAAAAATTAAACGTCAAAAAGAAACCAGCTAAAAAATCACCCTTTACAAGTGAATCGCCGGTTTTTTACGTGTTTTATGAGCTATATTTATGTTATTTATGACAATGATTTTAACTCGTTTACGGATATCGGTTGGCCTTGTAGACGCAAAGCTTCAACATGTTGAAACGACATATTCGGTTGAAATATCGGCATATGCCTTATTCAATTTGAATACTTTCGGAAGCCTTTGAAACGGGATGAATAGTGTCAACGGTACCACAATTTGTGATTATGCGCTGACTTTATTATCAATTGGCCTTTTTTCCCTGTTTCCTTTCAGGATAATATTTTGAATGTCAAAATCACAGTATACAACCAAAATCGTATAACTAAAGGCGGAAATATGGTTGGAAGTAGCGTCCATATCATCTTTCGCCTGGTACCGCCCAATTTATGCCCAATAATTGTTCAAAACTATTTAACAATACACCGCCAAAGACTGGCTGTTTTTATTCATTATTGATTAATTACATATCTGACAGGGAAAAGGTAAGGGTCATTAATCGATTATATCGGATCTCACCACCATTAAAACCTGTATCTTTTAGAAAAATCCATTCAAACATTGCAAGGTTGGATGATTAAAAATACAATTTGTATAAATATTACATTCGATAACTATGCTAAAAATATCACATAATCACAATATCACAATATTAACAATGCTAATGAAATTTAAAAAGAAATGGTTTAATTACAATCATTGGATTTGTTGTTGTTTCAACCTAAGATTCAATTTATCACGGGCAACTAATTGAGATTTAAAATTTGCACGAGAAGCAGGTTCTTTAAGTTCATCAATGAAGTTTGCAAGTTTACACATCTGATTTATTGGTGCCGTATGTTCATTAATAAGTAATAGATCTATTATTCTAAAAGTTTCCACCGACGATTCACGAAGATTGAATGGGTTTGAATGAAGCGCAATATCGTTTTTTATCTGTGAGCATGGGATAATGTCGTTCAATACGTCGTAGAAAAACAGCAAAGCTGCATTGATACGCCTCCTTTCAAGTTTCATCATTTTCAAATTTTCCAGTCTACATTCAGATGGATATTCTCTCAATGCAAATATTGTAAATTGCTTTTGCACCGATTCAATTAAGTCTATCGATATCGAATGATATGGTAACCATACGACACAACAGTATTCAAGCAATGATTGAATTAGAGTGTTATATAAAGTCTTGAGAGTATTGAGATTTCTTATGTCAAAGCAAAAGCGTTTGATAAATCCAAGTGTAGATTTTGCTTTAGACACGATCATATTTATGTGGTTATTAAAATTCAGTTTCGAATCCACAATCACACCAAGGTCCTTTTGTTCTTTAACTCTCTCAAACACGTGATCCCCATAATGGTAATTTCCAATAAAGATGTTCGATTGTTGTTTGTTGGTAATTGACATCACTGAACACTTGTTTAAGTTTAGGTGTAAATCGTTTGCGATACACCATTGCCTCAATTTATCGATAGCACGTTGAAGCTTCAATGTGTCCATAGCGGAATTGATTGCAGCTGCAATTTTAAGATCATCAGCAAACAAAGATATAAACACATCAATACCCAATTCCTCAACTATGTCGTTGATAAATAGTAAAAAAAGTGTAGGTCCCAAGTGACTTCCCTGAGGCACACCCGAGTTTACTATGAATTCCCCGGAACTTCTACCATTGTAGTATACAAATTGACGACGGTCGCGAAGATATGATTTGATCCAATAGATGAGGTTACTAGGTATATTATATCTGTTTAACTTTGAAATCAATATATCATGATTGACTTTATCAAAGGCCTTTGCAAAATCTGTGTACAGCACATCTACTTGTCGTCGATTTTTAAACACAAAGTGAGTAAAATCCATAAGATTGGTCACTGTTGAACGCCTTTTATAGAATCCATGTTGTTTCGGTGATATTCTATTTGCAACCATATCAGTCAGTTTAATATTCACGAGTTTCTCAAAGAATTTAGCTATAGTTGGTAGTTTAGCTATACAGCGATAGTTTTCAACATTTGATCTAGATCCCTTTTTAAAGATTGGATTCACGCTATAACTCTTCCACTGAGAAGGAAACAATCCGAGAGTTAGTGATTCGTTGAATATGATGTGAAGTGGAGTGCACAAAAAGGCTGCACAGTTTTTCAGCAATAATGGATGAAAACCATCAGGTCCCGTTCCTTTCGATATATCAATTTTCATAAGCTCGTCGAATACAAATGCTTCTTCCAACAGGAATAAATCATTAGTTCCTCCAATGGTGGTAACTCGATTGGGTTGTAAGCCATTCCTATTAAATTCAAAATTTTTGTTGAAAAATTTTGCAAAAAGATCAGCTTGAACTTGAATATTAGTCGTTGATGTATCACCATAATGAAGAATTTTCGGTATATTATCAGTTTTCCTCCTGGAATTAATAATACGCCAGAATGATTTTGAGTCTGATCGAACAGTAGAAGCCATATTATTGATGTAGTCATCGTAGAGTTTTGTATTCAATGAATCAAACGCAGCGAATGCTGCATCAAACGAACGTCTGTCACCCGAGATTTTGAAATTCTTCCATTCCTTATTTCTCTTGTTTTTTAGGTTGCGTAGTTGAGCATTGCTCCATGGACACTTTACATTACGTTTAATGGTATTCTTTGGTATAAACCGCTCTATTGCTGTCGTTAATGAATTAACAAGCACAGTCACCTTTTCGTCCAGAGATAGATGACGACTAATAAGTTGATTTTCCAAGCATAAAGATGACAAATACTGATTCAAGCCAAAATAGTCTCCTCTTTTATAGTTAAATGTGTCGGTATTTGGCTCAGATGAAGCAACATTGAAATGCCATTCAAATGTGAGCAAAATCGGTGGATGAAGATCCTCTAATTTGACTAACGGAGGCGGTCTAAAAATTGTTAGATTTTCGTGGTCGTTCGTAAATACAAGATCTAATAGTCTACCCATTGAATTACGAATATTATTGACTTGAAACAATCCAAGCTCACTTATTGTACCAATAAATTCAGCTGCATGTGAAGGTTCTATTTGCTCTGGCAGGAGAATATTATGTACAATTTAAACATAACATTTACTTGTATTAAGTGAATGTCGTTCAATACATTTTTTCTAACATCGAGTATCTGAATAAAACGCATTTCATTATATACAGTTTTTGCACCTGTATCTTTGTAACAGCGGCCGTTTTAATAATATTGAGCTCATTTAAGCTGTCTTTGGAGCACATTCAATCCTATGCTACATTTTATCTTGGTCTCCTGAATCCAATCAATATTGGTTGTTCCATAGTGCGCGCGAAAATATTTAATATGTTTGACATACGTTCGAAATTATTGTTTAAGGATGCGCTATAAATGGATGCTTCAAAATGCAATTTTCTATAAATACATTCAAAGCTATCACATAAATTCCCATAAACATTCAAATAAATAGATCCGGCATTGAAGTTGGAATTGTCTCTTCCTTTCGACGATTGAAATAAAAATCACTGCACGATTCGCAATTCTTTTATAGTCGGAGCAGCAAGTATAATAATCTCAATGCTGTTATTTTTTTCTTGATGTCATTTCAGGTTATATTTTGACGAGAAACAAGTGGGAGACAAAAACTGCGCCACATCCATCTGAAATTTTCGAGTAGAAAATGCTTTTAAATGGTGAGGATTCAATATTTCGAGCAAACATAATCGTAAAAATCAATGAAACGAAAAGTTCTTTTCTGTTGATGCCGTCAGTGTTCGAGAGGCGAAGATGGCGGTGGTGTTTTATTCGCATCGTCATTTGAGGTTTGAACTGGCTGTCGACTCAACCGATTCCACTCGTCTATTCATCACTTAACGATGAAGCATAAGTACAATTCAACAACTCATCGTTATATCGACGCGGGATCATCTTCTGCACTTTTATCGCCCGAAATTGATGCCGAAACCGGTGGAAAGAGCGAAAATCGTCAGAAATAAATGTAATGAGAAGAGAATACAGATGAAAAAAATCGGAAGCATTTTGAAAGATGAAAATAAATTACAAACTATTACGCGATGGATGCGAAGGACTTGATGAATAAACGTGCATTATACACATTCGCTCGGTGTCTATTGTTATCTTGATCGATTTGCTGCGACTGCTCGCTTATTGTTGCTGCTGCTGTCCGGTGATGCATGAGGGAGACGCTCGCCATTTTTCACTCTCCTTTGTAAACCGTTTTGACGTTACAACAATATCAAGATATTAATTTAAGTATTTTCTTCTCTCAATTTATTGTTCGGTTTTTCGCATTCGAACGATAAAAAATGAACATTTTTGGCAAACAAGAAAAAAAAAAAATCGCCTTTTGATGAACTCGGTCGCCGGTTGCTATTCACAAGCTATCTGTTTTAATGGCTGACCATTGGTCGAATGCGCTTCCAACGACATGCCCATTTATCTCATCTTTTGATTGTTTTGATTCAACAATAAAAACGAATTCGATATCGTCACCGAACAACAATAGATGCGAACAAAAATCCACTATCAGAATAGTTTCACATAAATTATTTATTGGCTCTTAATGTTTTTGACATCACTCGGACTGTTGTTATGGTTTTCAAGGGATTTCTTAGAGATTTTTGCTGCAGTGAAGAAGTTGATTCATTTCAGTTGCGATGGAATCAAAACGACGATTTTGATTTGAAAATATTCGTTTTTCGTACGTTTTTCGAAAATACTCGTGATTTCTTGACGATTATCACGTCCAATATCGCGCCATAGCATCGCGCCAATTTTTCATAGTTTTGATGCACCAATCTCAGCTTAAGAGTGAACATGAATTGAATTGATTTGAGTCACCTAGATTAGGAAACAATGAAACTCACCGCTGCAGCAAAATAATGTTAGAGGATTGCTCAATATCAGTTTGTTTTTGCTTTCATCCTCAAATTTTCATGATTTTCGAAAGTTTTCCGAATTAATTGTTTGAAATTTTGTCCGTCATTTTCATTTAATAAATAGTTTTCATCGAACTTAAAGGCCGAGTCCATGTGTTCACAACAAGCGATTCGAATTTAATTATTGTCCAATATTTAGCGTGAATAAAGAGCAAAACAGCATGCGATGATAACATTGAATGTAAATTTCAATGTTTTGTGTAAATTCCAGGGAATTTCAGACTCTCTTGCACTTCAAAGCTCTTAGGCATTTCAAATTGATTTGAACAAAACACAAACTTTTATTATGTAAAATCACTCAATTCAATACGAAACTCGTATTGAACCAAATTCCATTCTATTTAACATCTAAACAATGCTCTCTGAATTCCAAACACTCTTCAATAAGATTTCAATATGACACGCATAAGCAATATTCGTCGAACATTTCGAAGCACGCATAAACAAAGGCGACCAACAACAAGTGGTGTAAACCACCGGTAAAATAAACAAAATATTTGCTATTGTTCATGTTTCGATGCATTTCAATTTAAAAGTTTGGCATAGGCACGGAGCGTCGGCACACATTAGGGGTTTGTTTGTTGATCGTGTGCACATTAAATTACAATATCATCCAATCCGTTATGAAATGGCTCAAAGGCACTTTCAATCATTTTAGGCGCAGCGATCGGAAGCACTGTTCAAAAGATATATGAACATATACATTCAGGATCAGGCAACGACTCTTCATATATGTTTGAGTACCTGGGAAAATGCAATCAAGTCCGTTTCCAACAACATTTTAATTGAATCATTTGGAATTAGTGGTAAATAGTTTGGATACTTTCTAATTGTTTCCCATTCAATAAAATGGCATTCAATGTAACAATGCCAAACATTGAGTTACTCGATGTGTACAGCAAAGTTTACAATGCACGATTTCAATGTAACGCACATTTAATTAGATTTCCGAATTTTCGATTGACATATGAAAAGGAGCAGCGTTCGCCACGGTCTGGTCCATTGTAATGAACACTCAAGTTGCTATAAATATTCGGAAAACCACTCTGCCGGGAGATTCGTTCAACGTCTCATCGACATTTTACTTTGCATCCAGGATTTGGTTTACTATAGTTATATAAACACTACACAATATTTAGCATTCAAAGTACTCAGCAATAAACATTTTGTTCATCAGCTCAAAATTCTTAATGAGCAATTCTGTAGTGGAAAAATTTGTGTGAGAAAAATGTACGGTGGCAAATATGAAATTGATTAGGAAAGTGGCATGGCGATAATTCGGTAAAAAACTGCCCTCTTGAGCTGAGAGTGACGCCACATTTCTTCAATATTAATCAGGGATTGTTTATCAAGGGATAACTCAATTTCTCACTCAAACTGAGGAAGAGGAATTAAGTGAAGAGAAAGAGATCCATTATATTGTATGAAAAATAATGAATATTTAAATTTTTTCATGTTTTCATTCAAAATGGTTATGTTTGATTTAATTCTATCACACCTGAACCTTTCATTTCTGAACTAATATTTCAATGAGATCGTTCAACATAATGAAGATTTGCTATTTAAACGAAAGCAGTGACACTTCAAATTGATTTCTTATTTCTTTCGTTGAGATGGAGAGGTGAATATTCCTGAGTTATTTCAAATGTAAATACTCGCTTTTTCATCTCATCGGTAGATTTGATGTTGCCCATTCCAGAAAACACAAATCAAGTGTTATTTTTTGGCGAAAATGATTAAAACCAATTTAAAAAGATTTCAAATTTATTTGAATTAATTATGCAGTTTATTTGTACTGACAATCGATATGCATGGAAAATATAAACACTCAAACTTTGAAAATAAGAGTTATTTCTATTATGGCAGCCTACGGTATACGGTTCAAGATACACTCACTTGTAGAATGAATTGATGTTGCAAATACCAAATTCGATGTCGTCAATCACAATAAAATATCTTGGAGAGATAAAAATTATATATTCATTTCGCTTCGGGGGGCTTTGCAATTCCGTCAAAAATAAATAATTCGAGAACAGGAGAATCCCTTCTAGGCCCATTCTTGATTCACTCAAAGCCATTCTTAATTCAAGTAAGGTATAAAAAAATCTTCAGATTTTGTTAAAACTACAATTTTATGAAAGAAAAAATCCATTTTGAGTCAAAATGACACGAATTGATGCCACCAAAAACACCCGAAACAGCATCATGGACTACCCATTAAATTGACAAGTCATCATAAAAGTCATGTTTTGCGTGTCGTTCGGATTGTGTTCACGTACAGAACGCAATCTCAGATTACTCTTTCAACCCAAAACAATCACTATTGTGCTTTGCATTTATGTAAATGTGCCGGTGATTCAGATGTGCGCTCCGACAAATCTCTATTGCATGACCATGCTTTTCTTGGCTATCATCAATTTATAGATGAAATACTGTGTTAAAGTGGTAATCAATCAATTTTGGATGACGTGAAAATGGTTTTCGACTTTTGATTCCCTTTTATTTTCGATTCTTGACTAGACTCACTAAATTTGTTCTCTGCTGTTCGTACCACTCTCATTCTTGCTCTCTCTCTCTCTCTCTCTACTTCCATCTCTATATCTACCACTGTTTCCTCTCTCGCTTCTATCGCTCTCCCTTCTTCTCTTACTTATTCTTTCTCCCGTTTGAACGGGATTTCCTAGTCCAAATCTGGCTTGTATATCAATGGCATTGGTTCAATGCGACACACACAATGCAAATCGAATGTGAAGCGACACAATAGTTAGGGATTACGGAGATTAAATTGTCGGAATATTGATCAGTGTTTTCTCATTGAATTATATTTTTCATCATGCGATGAATATGTAATAGCTGTTGTTCTGTTTGATTGTTCAATACTTTCGTGCATTTCATTTGGAAAGCGAGCCGTGCGAGATATTTTGAATTTAAAAAAAAAATCGATACACCTAATACTGTAGATAATTCATTATATTATTTACTTGATGCCACTGCGCGATTTGGCCGTTGACCAAACAATGAAAACAAATTACCATTCTATTGATCGCTATCTCATCGATTCAAAATCATACCCATATTCCATTCTCATCGATTGGTTCGGATCAATCGCTTCGTCCACTTCGTCGAAAATTTAATTACAATTTATTGTTTGGTTGGAAAATATTTTGAGCGCACGAGAGCGATCTGAAGTGAAGTGTTCTCTGGTCGTGTGCAATAACGTTGCGCACGTTCGATTCAACAATGACTTTTCACTTTTCCGTCACTTCAGAGACAATTGAATTGCGCCAAACACTATTTTTAGTGTGAATGGTTTTGTGCTGACATTGCACTAAGAATGAGCACGTTTCAATGCCATATATTGATTAGTGCATTTTCGACCAGTCTCACTCCCCCTCGTGCGATGCCGAAGCAACACCAAACAATCGAATAATTTTGTGTAAACAACTTTGCAAGGACCGACCAGCAATCGAGAAGAAACCGAACGATGTAAATGACCGAAATGCATTATCTTTGTGCGAACACACCATTAAGTGCGTGGGAGAGCGCGACAATTGATGTTTCAAGAATGAACATGGATTTAAATGATGTAAGCAGAAGCATTTAATAACGAAAGTCGAAAAAGGTTACAGTGTTATTCATTGCCGAACGCAAATTGCCCTCAGATTAAACTGGATTTTAAACGTTGAAGCAGTGAATCATAGAAGAACGAATTTCCATCAAGAATTCCAGAAATAATAGATCATTTTCGACAGAATTTTTGAACAGAACAAAATTTAGACCGAAGAACAAATAAAACTTCAGCCGATAACAGCCGAATATTTATGATGAGGAGTTAAAAAACCGATGTTTGTTTAGAAAAAACTCTTTCATTTATTGATAATAATTAAATCACCAATGCTGAAGCGTATTTTATGCGTTTTTTTATCTCAATATCGTTCAATGAACGTCATCCATCGCATAAACGATCATCAAAAGATCATTTTTTATATTCTGCCTGTTTTTATTTCACTTTTTACGATGTTCAAAATTATTGAATACACAGCAGATGACGGCTGCCTCATGCTCAATGCTCGCTGTAGAACAAAGTCAAAGCTTCAATCTCAATGCCGCAGCACAATTCTGTGCTCGCAACGAAGTTTCTAATAAAAAAGAAGCAGCGATGAGAGTCTAACCATGAAACAAATGAGCTGAAGATTTGTTTTTGCTCACATTTTTGTTCCATCGTTCAATTTGATTTCATTAATTTTATTAGCTTTTTCTGGTTTTGTCGTTTTATTGACTTCACTATTCATTTCCTTAAACACTTTACGATATTTACATTGATTTTGAATGGCGTTGCGCAACCAAGTCATTGGCTAATTGCAATAAAAATTGATTTTATGAATTTGGTCTCAGCGACTGAGAAGAAAAGGATTGAGCGCTCCTTTGAACGGGCGCTCTTCATTACGTTTCACATGACTAATCAACATCATTCATCCGAAATTGATATATTTTTTTTTATTGTTTACGACATCATATTTTGACAATGCATCATGCAGTTGAGAAGAAAAATGATATAAGATTCGATTTTATGGGCTCACATTGGGAAAAGTGCCACTTTATCATCAAAATTTAATGAAAAGTCGTAAAATTACCAACCGTTTTGATTTGATTTCACATCGTTAATTGTAATAATTTTATTCGCATGTGCGGGTACATATCAGAGCATTTTTTTCATCGAGTCTGGAGATTTGCAGTTGATTTAATAGCTCGTTGGATTTACCGAGAAATTTTGATTTGATTTTTCATTTTCCTTGTCGTTTCACTCTCCGGCCGACTTCATCAAAAATCACATTTAACGTTGCCTCCTGCCTGAATCGCTACATACTTGCCTAAATTCCTATTATTATGCTTATTTATTTTTGATTTGTCTCATTTTCTTCAATGAATTTTTTACGACTTCTACACATGGAACCAAACAAAAAATGAACGACGTTTATTCTATTTCCCCCTTAATGCTCATCCGTTCCCGTTACTTTTTCATGATTTAATAATATTTTTGTGCGGCGGTTCTGCACATATGCTTGTGCATTCGGAAAAAAAAGACGGAAAAAGGCCGAATCGCAGACAAAAACGTAACTCGCAAATTGAAAAATAAATTTTTCTCCAAGCAACAGCTTTCAATTAATGATTATATATACGAATTTATTATCGGTAGTCATGTGTGTATATTTCATCACATCAGCAATCACAAGTAAAACATTGAAAAGGAGCATTTTTGTGAGAAAAAAATGCTATCAATAAAGTGGTGTGTTACGGTCTCTGGCCAGCACGGTTTCTGCACTTGTATGATTGCCGTGAGCGCGCATTCTGGTGCATTTGTGTGTTTGGTCCATTTTGCCCATTTAAAATTGAATTACCGTGTCATGACAACCAGCGCTCGCGCCAACGAAAAATCCCTTCGACGCCGCAGCGCGCCTCACATATGCAATCAAATGTTTTCAAAAAAATTCAATTTTTCCGTTTTTCAATAGAGCGTTTTTGTTGCTTCTCGGCCACTTCGTCTCGAACCAAAGCATTGTGCTCGCCTCACCCCTCTGTATCATTGTTTATTTTTCTGGTGCATTTTTCTGACGGTGTATCATCATTAAAAGTTATTTTTAAAAAAAATGAACGAACCGAACAAACGGGAAAAAAATTGGGAAAAAGGAAGAACTGCTTCTGTCGGATATCCAATTTCAGTATCAAATTAGCAGAAAAAATTGAGGAAGAACGGTAATCAATGGACATTCCGTAAAAAAAATAATAATAATTGAAGCGAAACATGGATATTCTTTTTTCCCAGTCCAATTTTGTTGTGTCGTTGTCGAAACAAAGCCGAGATCAAACAAAATTGCATCAACTATCATTACACCTTTCATCCAATAGCCAGCCATTGTACTTATCCGTTTCGGATCGGCACCAAAGTGGGCATTTGTTTGCTATTGTGTCAAAACAATTTACAAAGCGATGCAATACGACCGAGTGGAGACATCACATTGCAAGTGTGCTCTTCTTTTACGCAGCAAATTGCAATTGGTGCCACATAAATCAATCCCGATTTTCCAAGCAACCGACCCAATAAATTCCGTCGTCAATCTAACAATAGCTCTACATTCATCTAAATAAATAATAAAAACCGGTGCTCCTGTCGACCGTTTCAATGTGCGTGTCTTTTGACGGAAGAGAGAGGGAGAGAGAAAATCGTAAAAAACACAGTATTGTCTGCTTTGTTTGATTGTGTAATTGAATCGAAATTATTGCCTGTAGACTTGTCACACAAATCTTGCCGCTCTTTTCGAAACCCTATCAAAGTCACATTTTATCAATAGCTCTCCATCGCCCAAAAATGGTAGAACATAAAAAAGCAACAAAATAGTTATTATTTGTCGAATCGAAGTGCACATGGCCCATTTTTTTTCTATTCATCCCGTGATGATTGAAGATGTGCTACGTGGTGCAGAGACTATTCAATCGAATATTGCCGAACTTTAACCAAATTGATCCAAATTAAGGACCATCGGTGAATGCCTGCAAGGCATTTCTTGTTTGCTTTTTACTGCGCAACCATAAATAAAATTGCCACTGCTGCTGATGCTGTGTCCAGAACATCTTTCGACAATTCAACGGACACTTTGTCATGGTAATGCACAAACGTAAACTCATAAATTGGCCTGTCGAAATCGAAATGTTTATTTGGTTCGGTGAACATATGTGACCTGTGCACCAACAGTAATACACCACACATAAATTACACAGGAAGACAACTGCAACGCACACGCAATTTAAAAATAGTAACTGTGAAAATAGAGATCTTTCCTATTTCGCCTTGGGACTTTTAATTGATTTGACATTTCCCTCTTCTAGTTAGTAGAATCGAAACTAAATCAAATCGAGCGCCAGGCGTTTATCATTGGTTGTATCGAAAATGTTCTTCGGTAAAAGTCGTACTAGTAAGTATAATAGCATGTTTTTGCTTTGAGTTTAACATTTGAATTCGGTAGGAAGAAAATTAAATGCATCCATTTGCCAAGTGGATAAACAGATCTGGTGCCGTGCCGACGATTTTATTTTAAGCTGGTGCATAAACTGTTTATAAATGACCTTTACTACACAACTTTAATATACAATTGAACAGCACTCCGTATTGTTCATTCTATCTCTTTATTTCAAATATTTGTTCAAATGTCGCGCTCGGCATGTAGATTATAAGATTATTATAAGTTAAAATCTCGTTTTATTCTTTCTTTTTCGAGGTAAACGGAAAGAATGGGTATCGTTTCTTGAACAGTTTTTACTAATTTTTTTTTTTTAGATATTTCACATTTCTCAATCGAATTTAAATAATAATTGAAACAGTTGAGATCTTACAAGTATTTAGAATTATTGAACAACACTGAGATAAACGCCATCAGTTTGATCAATTATCAAAAGATGATAAATAACAAGTTTTTGATTAAATCTTAAATAAAATATTATTTAATCCAATTTTACTTTCCATTCCTGATTGCTATTTAAAATGGGATAAAATGTCTTTGAATTTTATTTTATTTTTTTAATTCAAATTGCCGCTTTGAATCGACGAGTTTGCAAAAAAAAAAGATATGAAAGGAATAAAGATTGAAAGGAGAAGCGGAATCTCCGAATCAACAAAACTAAGAGTGAACTCTCGATTTACGTCTTACGTTTTTTTCTTGATTTTTTGGCCCATGATCGTTGCCATCAAATGTTTCAAATCAACGTTTCCATAAAAAAGTGTGATTTTTTTGTCAAATGAACTTTGTTGAATTTGCAGTCGTCAATTCAAACCATTCGGTGTTCGTTTTCTTCAGTTTTAGTATATAAAAACATGTAAATCTGCATGAATGTTTACCAGGGAATGTTCCTCTCAGGAGGAGATTATATGAGTAGTGAAATAAGGAGAAGGAATATTGTGAGGAGGAATTCTAGCTATGGTTGGCCAATGGCCAGCCGCTGGTGAAGAGACTTTCTCATGGAAGACATAAAGTTGTCATTTTCAATGGATAAACAACTATACGAAATACATTGCCAGCATTAGCTGACCAGCTGGATGCTCTCAGCAGCCACTACCAGTTCAGTAAAACCAGAAGTCTTTTTTTTTTATTTTAAAAATTGCATAATGAATTTGTAGTAGGTAGTTTTCAAAGCATAAAGAAGACCCATGTTTTTTTTGCAGTGAATAGAAATGTAGAATATAATCTGTAAAAACATGGAATAAGTTTTATATTTTTAAATAAAAACTATTTGGTTCTGTCGAGTGAACGAGGTTTTGTCGACTGTCAAATTGAAGTGAGAGTGCTATAAATAATGAAACGAAACTTTTCTTTTTTTCATTGCAAAAAATGTGAAGCTTGAGGCTTGAAACCTCACAATCATGGCAAAACGTAAAGACATCTGAATTGAATTGCACAAAAAAATTTATTTCATCCAGGCAAACGCAACAAAAATAATTAATTAAATAAAAATTAATTTGATTTGGACTAAATTTCAGTAAATTTCGATATTTTGAGGCTTCAGCGAGTCTTAAATGTGTAATCAGGGAAATAAATTGAGCTGGTTTTGACTTTGTTCTGTTTTCTAAAATTTTCCTTGAATTTCCTTTAAATTTCTTAAATTTCATCAAAATATTGTATCTTTATATTTTCTCAAATATTTTAAAGTTTTATTCATTATTCTGAACGTATTCAATTTTATCTCTATTTATTTATAGATTACAAGTAAATTGACTCCTGGTCAATTAAAACCAATTTTACATCTGGTTTTTTAATTTGTGGCTTTGTCCTCTTTTGCCTCGTTTATTTCATCGGAATACGCGGTGAATAACTCGAGCTCTGAGTTCCAAAGAGTGCAATACAATTGACTTGTCATCTAAGGTTCAAGTTATTATTTCAATGGAACCTCTGTTACTCATTCAGCGTTGAACCTCAATGGTTCAAATAATAACACCAATTGATTCGAATGTCGCTATTTCTGATTAATTGCAGATGTTTAAAACAAACACACAGTTTGACACCTCGACCGCAACAAAAACTCTGAATTTTCTTTGTCTCACTCGATCTCTAAAAGCGTGCTATTTTTAAAAGTGCGATGAAAACATCATCACAGCGCCAATTGCATTGAGCAATTCAATGAACCGGCACGGAAAATATTGCAAATGGTAAAATATGTCAATTTATGTGTCGGAATCATTCCAACTGCACACCACCATAAATTATGAATGAGAAAAAAAATGTATATATTTTGCAGCGAACGGTTTCGTGCGATTCTATCGTTTTCGTGTGTTGATGGAAAATATGCTGTGACCGCGTGCAGCGATTTTCCACAACAAATATTTTTTGCGTGGCTCGTTCGGTCGCGAGAGATGTGAATAAAACGAGTAAATTAGTTAAATCGATTTAATTCACTGTCAAAATGCCCTCCGCAACCAACCCAACATAAACACCATTTTGCGCATTGACTTCTCAACAACAAAAACAACAGCGACCGTCTCATTTAATTGACTTCGTTGCGAATTGACAGCATAACTAATGGCACTTTCAAACGATACGCGATGATAAAAATAAACCGCACAATTCCAACGCAAATAAAATAACAGCTTTGCGCGATGCACAGAGAAATTAATGCAATCGCTATGAGTCATCGAATACTTTTTGGTTCCGAACGCAAGTTTCTGGATCTGTCGCCTTGTCAACATCATATTTTTTTCTTTCGTCTTATTAAAATGCAAATTTCATTGACAACAAATTACATTGCGCTCTTTTAAATAAGATTCATTATCTTACAGCGGATTTCTCTCGCACTTGCGAACGAGCAGATTTTTCACTAGCGAAGAAAATAATGATCAAGAATTACATCAAGCAACTAATTGCAGCATGAATGACTTTTTCCTTATTTGAGATAACATCTTACGTCTTCTTGAAGAATTGTAAAAAATAAAATCTTACGATTTCCTTAGTAATTTATAAAATTACATATTTCGTTTTCTTAAAGAATTTGAAAAATCAGGCAAAAACGAACCTCCGAATTTTAGGTCACAAAGTACTCACATTGTTAGCAGAAAATTATTGAAAAAACCATCGAATTGTGGATTGAATTCAAACAAGTTGAACATGTTCCAAATTTGAACTTAAAATGTGTCGCATACAAATTAATGGTCGCTGCAAATGTAGTTCTCTTTTAAATAACGAAACATACCGACGAAAAAGAAGAAAATAAACTAACTTCGACTTCTTCATGCTTTTCTAGCGATCAGCCCCTGCATGTTATGTTAAATTGAAAGGAAAAACAAACATAAATGATTGTGAAATCTCGCACTAGAAAAAGTCGGCTGTATTAAATAGAAATTTATTTATTTCGTCGCAATTAGAACTAAGTTCTAGAAATCGAAAGAGCCCCGGATATTTTTCCGTTGCTCATTTATAGATTAATTATGCATATCGTAAGCTATTGCTTGTAGCAAGACTCTCAATTCACCCAACTTTTGTTTCTGATTCTCGAGTGAAAAAAACATGATTCAATTTCATTATGATAAATGCAAATTTGTTCTCTTTCGTGTCTTTTTACTCTCCAATGCGAGTTTTTCTTCTTTCCACCAAATGTCATTATTGTTTATTATAGAGCAATAAGAGCCAGATCACTTGTGCATTGGTGTTTTCGAAAGGCGACCGCTTTCATTGTCTAAACGGCAACTGCACTTGTTTTTTCGTCGTTTTTTTTAGTCTTGAAATCAAACACGTGTCACATACACAATTTGCATGTGAAATTTGGAGTGATTTTTTCTGGTTGTCATGCTCCTCTCCATTACGAGCAAGACAAACATTGAACGTTGCTCGAAAGACGGAACGATATAAATGATATGCCATTTTCAATGCAAATGTAAACCGAAAAAATGTATCTAATGCTGTGTCTTTCTCTTGTGAAGGGCAAAATGAACCAATTTATTCATGTGTAATTTTGTTAGTGTAAATTCTGTAAATGGTTTGGTTCAAGGAAGAAAAAAAACAACATGTCAAAAATATTCAAATCGTCAAGGAGATGTTTTGTGTCTACCTCATTTTGTTTATTCACCATTAAGTTCAGCACACACATGCACACATATTTCAATATATTCAGATTTAATGGTGTTGCATAAATTTTAATGACCTCCGAAGCGCTGCCACTGCGATCACCAGTAACCATATTATGAACAGAATTAATTCGACATTTCTCTTTGTCCCTTCGAATGCAAGTGCAATGCACTCGTGAAACGGTAGCTCTCTCGTGGCTCAGTGATTAACCTGCCAAGTGCCTGGACAAGATTTATTTCTCTCTCTCCCACTCGAACGAAACCGAATCGATTCATATTTATATTTAATATTTTTTCGATCGGACACCGGCTTTGTTATTGTTTTGTCTAGCGATGAATATTTCAGCCTCGTGAACACATGTCTCGATATTCCACCACACACACTCACCGAGTTGACATAAGGAAACACAAATATGAATTTGTACGCAATATATTTGCTCTCATGTTTGATTCATTGTTCAACGAACGCAGCCAACATAAGTGTGGTTCATGGCGTTTCCGGTCAATCGCTTCCGAATTAATTGAATGAAAATAATTTGATCAACGGTATACATTCTGTACAGCGAACCATCGAGTCAAATATTTATTTGTCGATGTCTGCATTTACTCTAGAGAGGAAAAAAAAACAACTCTATTGAAAAAGCGAATTTTAACACGAACCATAATAAACACATCGAACCGAACCGGCTGAAAGAATCAACCGACTCATTTGATTATGAAACCATTCACCAAGTGCAAATAAACATTCATTCAATTTACTTTGATTTGGTCAATGACGCGAAAAGAATGGCAAGTGGATTGAGGTGGAAAAATGAAGCGTAAATACTTGGTGAGCATAAAGTGCTTTACATCCGATTTTCGATCCATTCACGTATTTTTTTTCGGACACATTTTTGAAGAAATTTTTGTAAAAGTTCCTCTTTTTTTGTAAAAAAAATTGCGATAAGTACAATATTAATTTTATCGTTTCTCATTTCAACATTCTTTGTTCATTTTTCACGATTTTTCAACGATTGTCATGAAATTGATTATTGTTTTTTGTAAGTATAACTTTTTTTTAATTCTCCAAAAATATCTAACGATTTTTATTGATTTTCCGAAAAAAAATCACGATTATTTTACAAATTTCAAACGATTTTTGCAATACATTTTCAAAAAAATTCTTGATTTTTTGAATCTTTTATGTTTTCCTTGTGATTAAACTTCTCTTTGAATCAAGAAAATGTGTGAATAGAAATTCGAGTTGAATAGAACCAAGGTTTCGTTGAGTTTATTATATGTAATATCTTTAACTTCTCTCTTAAGAATTGAAAACTCTCTAAAAATGTATCCCGCATTTTATTCTTTGGATAAACGAGCGAAAAAGCTCTTAACAAATATGGTACATATGGAAAATGTAAAAAGAGTAGAAGAGTTCTGAAATTGATCTACTTCGCTAGGGACTACTGACTTTGATGCAAATCTCCATCATTTAATTAATTTTTTCTATGCTTCCCTTTGGAAAATTTCGCGACTCAATATTTTGGTATTGAACAAATCAATGACGTTGAATGTCTAGTTTTCACATCGCGTTTTCTTCCGTGAAACCTCTTTAGAAATGCAAGAACTGTCTGATTGGCTGCAAAATTAATTTTATATATTGATATGAATTATTGCAATTGATTTATGGTATGGTTTTTTAGTTCGATGTTGCTGACCACGACGCGTTGAACGTGTTCATGGTTGAATTTTCATTGGCATTGTCAAGGTGAAACGCGCCATAATCATAATAAATCGAAGTTGTTGTATGAAGGTCGCCGGATTTATTTATTCACAGCTGTGTGTTAAATGCACAAAAAGCGCAAAGTACAGAGCAGCAAATTGCTTATCAACGGAGTAGTCAAGAAAAAAAAAACACTAGATTCACGCGATACACATAATATCTGTTTCAATATCAAGGTCAGTATTTGCGCGCAACTTATGAATGAATCGCTTTTTTGTTTGCCATGGGACGTCATGGTGCTGGTGCTAAACGACGCAATTTCCCGCAAGGGTCGTGCTTCTCAATGGATATTATCATAAGATTTTATGTGCGATTTTGAAATGCGAATACTCGTTTCGTTTCTGCCAATTTGTGCTTTGGATAAAAGAATCAATTTAAATTGATACAATTCTCTTCTTCGGATTCCTTTTCCGCTGCGTTTTTTTCCAAACTTAATATTCCCATTTTATCGGTGCATTTAATGCTATCGAATGAAAATTGAAAAATATTCTTCGTAACGCATTCATCGGATGCAGTGAGTGCACATAATCGAGTTGCTAGCACGTGGGATATGTTGATTACATGGTTCAGTCAAAGCAATTTATTTACACACGCCACTCACATACACAATTTCTTCTATTGATTTTTCGGTGTTCCGAGAAAAGAAAGGGGGCGAAAGAGAGCGAAAGCGCCGGACAATGTCAATGTGAAAGAAGCGTGTTCGTGTAATAAAAAGCGGAAAGCAAACTGTGAGCGAAGATGACGACAAACAAAGTGAGCAAAAGTGAAAAATATGAACACGTTGCATCCATTCAAAGTGCAAACAATGCGCTGCATCTTGAACAATGAAATTGTCGCACGATGTGTCACACACCAACCAGCAAAATATAATTTATTTATTTTATGTTTTGTTCGAGTATTATTTTGCTACTGTTGCCGTTGTTATTTCCGTAATATCTCCAACCCTCGTGTGGGTGGCTGCAAAAGTCACCTTCACAACATTTCATGTTCACACAACTTTTTTTGTCCCCAACACATCCATCGTGATTGCTGTTGCGATACAGACAATTGCGCTTTTCACATCGCTCGAATCAGGTCTTTTTCACATCGCCAATATATTAAATGCACATAAAATGCGATGCAAACAAAGTAAAAGTATTGCAATATTTTAATTTAATTTGCTTAGAGTTTGTCGTTTATTTTTCATTCGCAATAATTCATTGCCGAGGTCATAAGCAATTTAGAGATGCAAAAAAGGAGAAAGGAGAGAAGAAAAAGGAGAATGGAGTAAGAAGAACGGAGAGTAGAGGAAGGAAGGAGAGAAATGCAACAAAGATACTCGTCATCCAGCTCAAGTAACATCAATTCGGCGTTTGAAATGCAATTTAATGTTTAATGCATTGGCATAACAAAAGCGGAAAACTATTGTTATTAGTTAATTAATGATAATAATGATTCACTTTATTGCTGACATTTTCCATTTTTAAAGAGCTGAATCTTCATCGAAATGACAAAATGAAATAAGTCGAAACATTTTCTATTTCTCATTGTTAACTTGCATTTCGAATTTCAACTGACACCAACTTATGAATGAAAAGACAAACGGACGACGGAAGACCCCTTTAACACTTGTTTGCCGCTTGGGTCGATATTCGAACAAATTAAATCGAGATACACTTTCACGAGCAATTCGGTGAATTAGCAAATTTCATTCACGCAAATCGATCAACTTATTAATGCATTGTGAGTCCAATTTCGATTCAAATGGTTCAAACTTGAACTCAAATCGTTAAGTTAACTGCTACCAACTGTTTAGTTAACTTTTACCCAATAGTTTGTACTTTGTTGGGTGATTCCTGCAGTTGAAAGCGCCAGATGATCTTTACTTTGGTTGCATCTAAAATCGTTTATTTGCAGTTAGTAAGGTCATATTATCGAATCGAATAGAAACCATACTTCACTTGAGAACAAAAAAGCTAAGATTTCGAATACAGGAAAATTTCGAATCCAGACAAATTAGTTTTTGCAACAGTGTGGATGAGAGTACTCCTCCAAAAGTGTTAACCGGAGAAGCTTTTCAATGAGAACGCGTTGAATGATTAAAGTAGAGCAAGTTGCAACGATGGTTAATTTCCATTAATGTCATAGCGTTGTTTAATGGATCGACGCCATCGAATATACTAACGAAGAACGAGTTTTGAATGCCAAGGTTACTTTATTGATTTTTCTGTTGCACATTGTGATTTTAAGTAGATTCCCCATAGAGACACAACAGTATGTTGTCACTTACTCACTTTAAACACATGTTTATGGACCGAACAGATGAAAGTCATACCAAAGTCGAATTTTATATGAATTTAACGTAAACAGCACCATCTATACGACTCAAATTCGGTGTATATGTTATTATGTACGGAATAATACGGTTTCAAAAATGGTGTGCGTCCATGATTCAATCATATTCTATGCCTATTCTACTGTTTCATTCTTGAGTCGATAAGATGGCGCTTGTAGCGGTGCTTTTCACGACTCCAATGTAATAGCATTGCAACAATGCGACTTTGGTCATAGTGCTTGGCAACTGTGGTTTCTTTAAATCTTACTCAAGAGAAACAAAGAGATTCCACAAAATTGTATGCGATGCATTCAAGGTCACTTAGAGGTTTCACATTGCAGAAACAGTTTATTAGAAGTAACAAAAAGAGCAGATTTCAAAGACATCTTATCGTAGATTCATAGCACTGCGTAAAATTTTTCGTTAGGAGTAAAAGTTGGATTGGAAGCGATATATTTTAATATTCCATATCATTTTGAATCATTTCGAGAACACAATTTTCTCTACTGTGCTTATCTGCAGTTCATGTAACGATGAATGCATTTCATCGTATTCCATCTTCCGGCTTTAATCAAATGAATATTTCGCGGGTTTTTACCACAAAAATTATAGAAATTCCCCATTTTCACATTAATATGGAATTAAATATATGGTTTTCAAAAGAATGCGATAAATGTAAAAAATAGTTGGAATTCCAATAGAAATTCCTTCGTAAAGCAATCGTTTGCATGAATAAATTCACTTGAATCGTCGTGAAATAGAAAAAAAAATCGTTCAAGTGATTTCGATCGCAGAGAAAATTATGTTTTTATTCAAACAATTTGGACTGACATGAAAGGGCTTAGCCGTAATTATTTATTGATCTTAGCCCCCGAAAGGAAGTAGGTCAAAGTAATTAGCGTGCCTCGTCGATTTCGGTTGAAATACTACAACGGAAATTCAATGGACTGATTTCATTGTAGATTCTTCGCATTCTTCACATTCCATTTCAAGTATGCGCCACAAAATCGCTGAATTATTCAGAAGGCATTTATGTAAATTTTAACGGCCGAATGGCACGGAATTTGGAAATTGTTGGCATTCTTTGCATTCCAATCGCTGTCTGACTGTATTGATTTACAACAACAAAATCACAACAACAGGTGCTCACGTGCCGCAATGTACGGAATGTAAACCATCAAATATTTTCAAAGGCGCACGGAGGATCTTTGTACTCAGAAGGCATTTTTATAGTAGAAATGGCTACATTGAATAAACGAAGTTAATTCGACTGTGATTCTGTGCAAAATCGTACATAATTTATGAAATGGTTGTTTCTTATTTGAAAAAAGGATATGATTGAAATACAATAGAAATATGACCTTTGTGTCGTTGAGTAGAATACTTGGCAGAATTATCACAAAATCCCGAGATTCTGTGAAGTCATTTCACTACAGGGACGGAATATTTCAGGAAAAACTGAGAATTTCATCAAATGAAAAGAGCAATTAAAACTTCTTGACAAATTTTGACATCACTAAGCTCATTGTTGGTTTTAGCGCGCCTTTACTGCTTTTAGTCACTTTATTCGTTCTTTTACAAAGATCCATCCTCTTCCATTTCCATTCATTTTCTTTTAAGGAAAAATAAAAAAAAAATCTGCAGTTCAAAAAGTTCGTGAGAAATCTCTTCAGATACAGATAAAAATGGAAGCTACGAATGAATCAGGCTGCGAATAGCTCCCACGTCCATCGTATTCTCCAGATTTTGCCACCTGCGACTTTTATATTTGGGTTTTGGAATGAGATGTCAAAAGAACAACAAGAACAATACTGTGCCGAAAACAGAGATGCGACACATAAAAAATATGAAAATCGTCACATATTCGCTGCCATCGTTTCAAATGAAAATATGTATTGGTTGTATTGAAACTCAGATGGTGTTCGCGGCAAGCCAATTGTCAACGTCCGGCATATAATATGGTCTACTTGTTCTCAAAGTCACACAACGATACGAAAAGAGATAAACATAACTTCAATCCAAATTTGTAGTAATTAATAATTAACCCAAATACACGTTGACACCAGGAAATGTGCGGAAAAGTTAGTTCAATATTACCTTGTATGTAAGCCGCAAGAAGTGTTAATTATTCTAGTTTCATTTTTTTTTGTCAATTAAATATATCTATTTTCAATTTAACACGTATTTCACAATACCAAATCGAATGGAATGAATAAACAATTATATTTCTGCTTTTTGTGTATGTAAGACCTTTTATTTTGCTATTTTTTTTTTTTTTATTTTTTACTATTTGTTACCGTTTTATAGAATGATGTTCCATCATTATAACATCATTACTGCCACTTGCCCATCTTGTCGACAGACAATAACAGTCTAACCAATTCAGCCTTATTTACATTTGCATGCGATGGTTGAAAAATCCCAAACAATTTTTAGAATAAGATAAAAAATATGCCAACAGCAATGCAATACATCAATCAAATACACTAAACATGTGGCATTTTTCCCATCAATTAATCGTTCAGTATTCTTTGCTCACATCCAGCAGAAACCGTTGATTGCACTGGTTAAAGCAATTTGGTTAACATGACATTCACATATAGAAACTTGCATGCAACGAAAAGTGATTTTACAGGAAACAAATCAACGGTTTCAATATTAGATTACTATTAATTTTTTTTTTGCATGCGGCATGTGAAATTGATATGCTAAATCATGAGTGAAGTATCATTTAAAGGGTTTCCCATTGACTGCAGCGATCAAAGGATCCAAATTTGCAATAAACACATTATAATTTCGATGTGTTGCACCGTCCGTTGCCTGCTAATGATTTAAAAATAAGCATAATTAAAACCTGCTTGCTATTACTTTGATTCAACCCCTGTTTACCTGATTCAGACCGGATGCAGTTTCATCGAAGTGGGTGTCATCTAGCTGCCATACGTATAATTTTATTAACGTTGAGGCTATAAAAAAAATAAATCACATTCCCTCCCTCCTTCCCACTGCCGCATCGTTTATGATGATTACTTCATAATGCCGCAGGGTTTTTTTGTTCTTCACTTGTCAACTTTTGCAAGCACACACAAACATATGTTTCACATTGAAATTTTCAAAATTACAGGCAAAATGCGGTCGGAAAGGCGGCAAAAAAATTGGTCAAACTTTGGTGTGAACTATCACCGCATTGTTCTCGCCGTGTAATTTAATCGCAATCGATCCAAAGAGGAAAATTAATAGCTTCAAACTTGTGGTCTTTTGATTCTAGTGTTTATTTCCGC
Organism: Obolodiplosis robiniae; assembly: GCA_028476595.1. Taxonomy (NCBI): domain Eukaryota; kingdom Metazoa; phylum Arthropoda; class Insecta; order Diptera; family Cecidomyiidae; genus Obolodiplosis; species Obolodiplosis robiniae. The sequence continues at coordinate 42,291,163 of CM052015.1, forward strand.
TCTCTATTTTATTATCGACTCAAATGAAAAGTTACGGAAAATAATTGTTTCGTGAGAAAATCGGAAAAAGTCAGCCAAACATCAGACACTTCATAAATGGAATATTAAATGTAGCAAAATAGTTTCGAAAGTAATTTTACATTATCAAAATGAAATTTTAAAGTGGTTTATATGCCAATTGCCCTCATCAATTGTGGGCGACACTTGTGTTTTTCCTATTGTTCGCAGAAATGTTATAAATAACATATTGTACAGAAAGCCAATGTATTCCCTGATTCCATTCAGGCATGAATTCGCCTGAGTGCGAAATTCGTGTATCTATGGAATTCCTTCCACGTGAAAAATGTTCTTATCTGCACTTTTGTCCATTGATTTTGGAATCATCCCATTTTGTCGGATTGCCTCTGTAAAAATTAAGTGATTTTCGGCAATTTATTATGTTTAATTCATCGATAATTGCTTATCTTATTAATTGCATATGTGAAAAATGATCGTTCAAAACCTTGGAATGACAATAGCTCACGGGCTCAATGGAATAGCTAATAAAAACCCATTAACTTTAATCCAAATTTCAGCATAAGCATGTCGGAACATGTGCAATTTGGATGGTGTTCTTTCAAAAGCCTCACATTAATTTTATTTATTTGTAATCTCGGAACATTCGATTTATTATGTGTTGAGCTGGATCTATGCACTCAGCGCTAAACCAATAAATAACGTTAATTTCCCCGAGAGACATGCTGCACCGAAAGCTAAACGACAAAAAATTCCGCACTCAGATTTCGGTGCACGAAGAAAGTGTATTCGCATTTCTCCGTGCAACCACATACTGTGCCAGTGATGCAGCATCAATACTGCCAGATCATCCCCGTAGATAAGTGTGAATATGTGTGTGGTTTATGTGCAATTTTCGAAAATGATTAGACAATTTTTCGGTGCGACTTGTGTGTCATGTGCAAGCGAGAGTGTGCTTTGTTTTAGTGCCGAATTCAATTAAAATAATTGATTCATATTTAGTGAAATTGATAAGATGTGAGCGGAGAAAGCGGTTTCAACTATCATCCCGCAGCTCAAATGGATGCTGGTTTGTGCGGTAATTCACATAAAATGGTGTAATTATTTTAATGGATCGATTCAGAGATTCGCGTCTAGTACATTCGGAAGTAGTTATCGACCGGGTCGACATGTCTGCAGTCCCATTGATGGCTTTTGATGACCTCTCCATTTAGGTTTGGAAATAGTTGCGTTCGATAATTTATCACAAAGAATGGATGTTTTCATCTCAATAGCCATTTCGATTAGATTTCAACGATAATAATTTAAACCACGAAATGCCCATTTATTTGGAAATTTTATGCAATTTAGTCGAAATAATAGCACATTTGCTGCGGCTTTCCTTTCCACGTTCGGCCGCAGGCGTACGAAATTCCGGGTGTTATTTTTTTTTTTTTTTTTTGAAAAAGTTCTTTTCTGATTCTAAGTGTGAAAAAACTGGCATTCCATCTCTTTTATTGAACCGCAGTTTGCGCGCGGTTGCTGCAAAAATACACGTGTTCAAAAGGATTCGTTAAAACTAATTAAATTATTTTAATTTGAAGTGCGCATTCATTTTCCGAAGAGATCCGGCAACCCATATCGAACATGCAACGTAATGCATCGAAACACCGTGCGCCACAAAATATGCATAACTTTACGATGATATCATCGCCGTTCGACGTTCGACGTACATGGTGTTCGTTTAGTGTATGATCAATATTACATATCCTCATTCCCACCGACATCGCACCGCGGCCAACCGAATGAAAATGATGCAAACCGAAACACGAAAAAAGTGGAAAAAATATAAAATAAAAATATTACCAAGTGCCAGATGGTCAAATGTGTTCGATGTACATATTTATATATTTTTCCATCTACTTGTGACATCGTCACATTTTGTGGCGTGTTTTGAAAAGTTGAACCGCATGATATATTGCCGGAGTGAGAAGTATAAGGGTGCCGATACATGTGTGCAATGGGCACAAGAAATGAATGACCAAGTGCAGTTATGACTGCATGTAATGCAAGTTTTGAAACGGCAAAAAATTCTGTTATTGACAAAGAAAGAGAATGAGAATGAGAATGAAGGAGAATGAGTGAAAAAGAAAAAGGAAAAAGTGCACGATACGAATTTCAGGTAGATCGCACTTCTTAAATGCTATTAAAAGGGGTCGTGCATTACTTTTACCACATTTAACGTTTCTACACATCGACTTTTCTATTGATTGAATTTTTTACAATGCTCGTTTTTTAACGTTACGTGTCGATAATTCATTTCTTCAGTTACATAAAATCCCTTGTATATTTTGTTGATGCAGTTGTTTGTTCTGTAAAGTTCGCGGGGAAACGCGAGGAGAATTGGCTCCTCGGATGACTAACGTTAACTTCATTTTTCTTGACTTCATTTGTCCAAAGAATTCGAATTTTGTCTTTTTTCTTTTATTTTGTCTAATGACTTTTTCATTCGAAAATACTTAACAACCACTGAAAGGATTCATATTAGTTTGTATATCTAAAAGTTTTATTGTATTGTTAGAGATTGGGATCGTCCCAAAATTACCAAATCATCATTTTGTGGGACAATCTTTCCGGACGAGCAAAAATCATCACAATATTTGCCGATTTTGGAAGTTATATCCACATTTTATCTTCTCTCCGGAGAACTTGGAACGGTTTTTCAACTATAATTGGATTTGATCGTTTGATTTCAATCCATTTTGTGATTTCCTATTATTGATAAAATATACTATTTTTATGTTTTTTTTTTTTTTTTCCTCTAACATATTCGAATCGATTAGATTGACATGTTTGATTTGATTTATTTCATCTTTAAATTAGACCGTAAGCAATTTAAAAATAAACATGTTTAACATTCAAATTTTGTACGGATCTTCAACCGACCAACACTTGAGATAACGTTTGACCCTGAAGGAGTAAGTAGTTTTGTTCACAGTATTCATTGGAGGTTAGACACAGATTCTATTACGGGTGAAATTTTATTCAGATTCCATATTTTGTGCCAAATTTTCTACGAAGATAGACGCAAGATGGAGTAAAATAGCTCTGATCAGATCGTTGCTCCCTGGATCTGTTATTTCTCCCGGCATTTTTGTTATAAACAATGTATGTCCATAAACCGCAAATGCCTCCTCTTACGAAAATATTATCAGACTTTTTTATGGTCCAATTCAAAACATTTTATTTTTATTCAAAACGTCTTATAATTTTGTTGAAATTGTCCAAATTTCTCATTTTCCGAATTTATTATGAATCCTTGAGAATAATCAACTTTTACAAAGGCTCAAATATTTTTTATGAAGGCTCAAAAATTCTCGAAGAAAACTGAGATAAATTAATTCACAAGAGTGACTTGAAATCAAAACTTATTTAACTGAAACTAAAAAAAATCGTAACAGAGAAACATACGGAATTTTTTATACCAGTTTTTGGCAAACTTGTAGGCATTAATAAGATCTTCAACTTTTTTGAAGGCATCCATTTATAATATCTTATCGATTTTGCAAATCGATGATTTTTTCTGAATATTTCACTCTTGAGAATTTTGTTTCGTTTTCAGTCATGCAGATTTTTAGTATGTTTCACTCTTGTGTTTTTTCCATGTTTCAGTCTAATTTATCGAGAATATTTGATTCATGAATATTTTCATGTAATACAATGACAATATCTAAATATCTAAGGGAGACGTTATCCTGAAGAAAAAGTTGATATTTGTTGCAAGGACATTTCTAAAATAAAATGTCGCTTCCACCTTCCAATGTCCAGCACTTAAAATTGTTGGAAGTTTTTGGGCGTCAATGACAAAGTTCCTCATCCAATATTTACCCTGAATATAGATTTTTTTGTATTATTTAAAATAAATGAAATCTGAAAATGTATATCAATGCACGAACCGCAGGCACAGGGCAGAATTTTCCGCCTAATTTTTTCTCTGGAAAATTTTGGTTGCCTCTCATTGAATCAGAAACTAACATATCATAAAATTTATCAATCACGTTACAAATGGTATCTCGCGGTACTCGCATTGGCGTCAAAGTGTACTGATTATTGTTGAGTCGATTGAAATAATACTTGAATTCCATCTCACAATCATTGTTTAGGTCAGTCAAAGTAGTAACGTTTAAATTTAGGGTATAAGTGGTGCGATTTAACTTTGATATTCGGAGTTGTGTAATGTTAATAAATCCTTTGTGATAGTATCCATTCGAAGACTCAACACGATCCAAATAAATCTCTTTCATCAAAACCAAATTCGAATTCAAAATTATAAGGCCGAATGCCAGGATACAAGAAATGAAAGCAATTCGTTGCATCTCGTTGAACTTCCACAATGAACTGTTGATTGTCGCTAACACTTGTGGTCGTTTTATATTCAACATTTATTGCGTGATTGGATCAAGTTACATCCGCACCGCTATCTTGCTACATCAAATTCAAAAACAGCCACGTAGAACAACATTTCTATTTTACATCTGATAAAATGACCATTCTCTATATATCTGATATGCAATTAATGGCTAATCAAATCAATACATCTTTTACATTACATGGACTGGCATCAAACAAACCGGCAACGAAATCATTCGTCGAAACTATTCGAAAAACGTTGAAAGAATTGAACAATTTCCATTTTCATAGCAGATTTTTAGAACATAAAAAACTTCATTTTTGTAATAAAAACAAATGCCATCAATCAAAATAAACAGATCATTTAAGTGAGAATGAATGAAACTTTGATCATTTCACGCCAAAACTTCAATGTCATAAAAACTCTTGCAATTTTCAAATTGTCGCCGCATCGCTGCTTGCAAAAGCTTTCTCAATTGCGATCGTTTGAAATATTCGATTAAATTGTGTGACATCGATGCAATTCGTATGTCATTCCGTTGGCAATTCCATTTTTATGCCAAAGCTCAGTTTGATTTCCAGACTGTGAATGGTTCAAAGAGATCGTCGTTTTTTTCTCGTGCGAAATCGATTTGGCAGCATTTTCATGGAAATTGCAATCTGAGTGTTTTTTTTTCTCCAATTTTAATGAAAAGAATCATGTGGATGTGTTCATCAAACCGAGTTCTATGTTTGCTCTGAACAAGTCAATATTTTCCGGGAGGGAAAATATTCGAGTAAATGAAAAAAAAACAATCACAAATAAAACATGATAATCTGTAATTAACTTTATATTATTGCAATACTTCCGTTAGGTTTGGGCTATCGTGAGTGAAAAAGCGAACCCATTTATTAATGAAGTAAACAAAAATACATGTGAATCTATTGACTTTAATCGATTCTTTTGCCTCATGATGGTCGTTATTCATTGAATTCAAACCAATATACATTAATATCAATTTTCGATGTCTAAATAATGTCCCGTGAAAAAAAAAACAACAATCATTGCCTTTTAGCAACCATTTATTGTATTTTCACTCTTTCCCATGCAAACTGGTTTTTACAAAAATCTGGTAAAATTTTTCCCTGCAATTTTTTTTGCAGAAAAAAAACTCCATTTCCGATTGCACATAAATTATAAATTGTGATTTTTTTATTGCAACGAATAAAGCAAACCATTCAATATAATCACATTTAATGGAGGATACATGCAGCTCATTCGCAAAATGACCCTTTATCAAAAAAATACAACAGGAAAAATACAGAAACCGCACACACAAACATAACAAACAAAAATGTCGAACGCGCGCGCACGTACTCTTTAGAAAAAAAGGGTAAACATTGGCCGACAGAATGTGAATGGGAAAAAGTGGATTGGAAACATGCGGTTATTTAATCGCAATAAAATATGTTTAGCCTGTGAAACCAAAATTATGCTCAATCAGTACATTGTGATACAATGTTAATGAGATGAGATGCACACCTCAATAGTTCAACCTCAACGATAAAAATGTTTCTGACCTTTTTCAAAAGCATAAAATTGCACTTGGATAAAATCCATTTGCTACGAAAACCTCGAATTACAAGTTACAACATTTGCCAAAGCCATTTATTTGCCACGATACTTATTTTCATTTGAAATGACAAAAATTTTACATGATGATTCAAAAATATTGCATTTTTCTTCACATACAATGCATTTTAATTTACAGCCAATGAAATATTGAAACTATATTTCAAAGTGTGTGCCAAATGGCATTGAAATTCGGAAGGATGAATCGGACAATTTCATATTTTTTGGAACAAATAAATGAGGCAAATGCAAATTGCTGAAAAAGATGAAAAAATATGAAGAAAAAACAAACATAAAGCAAAAAGAAAATAAATGAAAATAACTCAAAAAAGCGAAAACGAACAAAATTGAAATAAATTGTCGGAATCGAATTTCCGTGTTAAATCTCGTGCCGGTTCAATGGAGAATGCATCATATTGTTGAACCGTAAATACTCTAATAACCTTAATGTTGGAAATGAATGAAATGTAAAAGACATTATCTTCCCTATTCGTATCAAACTGATTTCTCCCCATGTATCGAAAAGCCATTGTCGTTTCACGAAACATTGTCGTTCGGAAAAAAAGTGACTCTGGTGCGAGGTCATGTAATGATATGGTAAAAGAGTGAACTGGCTGGATTCGGGGAAAAAAGGATTCGCATTTCCCACTATTCAAAGGTTTATCGACATGGGCGCTCCAACCAATTCTTTCATATTTTGCATATAAATTAACTTTTCATTTTCCAGAGTTATGGAATCGTGCACAATTTTCTATTTGCGAATTGTTTCATTGAGCGAAAAGTGCATTTGAGAGCACAATGCGGTTGGATTACAAGCGTTTGTGAACAACACTGCAATGTTTTTGCCATCGAATAGGAAAATAACAATTGGCAAGGAATATATGTCCCAGTAAACAGAATCGGTGGAACTTTTGACATAGCAATGCTCCTGAATGTGCCACGATTTGTAAAGTTTTCAATGAACATGATTCATTTTGCTCATTGGGATAACACATTTGGGGAACTAGAAATGTGATTTTGTTCTCAATAAATGTGATTCTTCTCTCAACCTCGCTTTCGCTCATTTTTCTTAACTCTCTCTCTCTCTCCCTTTTTCTCTCTATCTTCCTCTCATTCTTCGTGATTCTCTGAGTCGAATGTTTGATGTCACAAAATAGCTTCCGAATGCGGGTGAAACATGCAATGTTTGACTGGTGCCAGTGAACTGCGAACAATGCGCGCCCAATGTATGCACAACAGACTAAATTTTATCATTATTGAAGCACGATGCGAAATCTGATTCGATATGCTGAGATTAGATTCATTTACTAACCTTACCGCCGAATAGAAAAATCCAAACCGAAAATTTGCCCAATAAATTGTAGTGGCGATTTCGAGTAAAAAGCATATTGACACAAATATTTGACAATAATTCAAAACAAAATTTATGACCATGAGCAGTCTTGTACGACACAGCAATTGTGCGATTATGTGTTCATCTCCTTCCGTTCCAATATAATTCAGTGGCGCATGAATCGAAATCCAAAAGACAACCGAGATAAAAGAAGGAAACAGAAGCCGAGAATAGACTGGCAAAACGGTAAATAGAATAGAGAGCAACGGAAAATTTATAACTTGTTTTAATTCGTAACAATCGCAAAAGACAATATTTGTACAATTTCCGTTAATATGCTCGTGTTCGCTGTCGCATAACTCGACGATTTATGGTTTTCCACATTTTATTTGGACTTTATTTCTCTTTTTCTCTTTCATGTTCCTTTTATTTTTACTTTCTTTCGTCTTTCGCTCTCACAAAGGGCTTAAAAATGCAATGGCGATTGTTCGTGTGGCCAAATTGTGGTTCGTTTAATGCATCGATTCACCATTATTATTATATAAACAAAGGATGTGTGTAATATATTTATTCAACAGCAATACTTCTTGTTTGATTTATGATCAAGACAGAAATCTTCGATAATTCACTGAGAAAAGAGACCATTAAAAAAATTCTGGTCGAATTGAGATCGAGCGCCTTCGACTCAAGAGTGGTGTTTGTTTCAATAAAAAGTAATTCGCTTTTCTTCCAAGCAATAAGTGATTGGGGTTGAATTAATGTAGGCACAAGAAGAATTTCTTGCATGAACCCACAAAAATGTCGATTAATCCCTGAACAAAATGTTCTTTTGTAGCAAAATGATTGATTATCTCAATTATTGATTGCTATTCAATCGTGGCTGGCTGACATGCGAACGTGTTGATAGTATCAACTTGATACCTTAACAAAAACCCAGCTCATTTTCGTCCGATTCAATGCATTCATTTTGCTTATATATTTTTTAAACAATAAAACCCTTTGAGCGACCAGTCATGCGTATGAGCTGCATTTTCTTTATCTCCAATTTCATCGCATATATTGAATTTAATTTCAAATCCCCGCACCATCCAAATATGATTCGTCAGCGACAAGAGCATCGGCTGACATTCCATTTTTACACTTTGCCGAAATCTCTCGACAACCATTGTTTTCCATTTAACAAATATGGCAAAACAGAGAAATATGTAAAAAAAATAGCAAAAAAAAGAGTAAAAAATTAGAAATACAAAAGAAAATACAAAAAAAAAATAAAAATGTCGAAACAAATTGTTACGCTTGAGTCGCGGACAAAGGAAGCATTTTCATTTCGAACGCCATGAAAAAAAAGTCGAAGAATGCGAGTGGCGAATCAAATAAAAACATCCACGGGCAAAATACCTCCACACACTGTCAAATATGACACGAAATTCGATATGCAAATCCAGTATGTTGTTTCAATTTCAAGGATCCCAAATAAAAATGTGCTTTTGTTTCATTTGCCGTACTTTTTTTCACAATTCCATATTATATTCAAACCCTTGCTCAGCGGCCAATTTGCTAGTGCCGCTCGACAAAAAATCTGTTAATTAAAAATTCAATTGCGTTGAAAAATCATAATACAAACAATGAAAAATAAACGCAAAAAAATGTATCACATTTCGCCGCTCATGTAGATTTTTTCCGGTCATATTCAGAACATGGATAGCCCAGTTCATATTAAAATGAACAATATCAAGGCTTCATTTAGCATCAGAAATGAACGCAGGTAATAATAATAAGCGGGAGATGTTTCTCTCCACCCCCAATGGTTCTCTTTGAATATGCTTGGTGTTTTTTTCCTTCACCTCGATTTTCAAGTGTCAAATGGAATTTCAGTTCTGTCAGAACAAGAAGTAACTGAATATATTGAACATGACAGGGCAATAAGTAAAGCAGACACACGTATCATTTTACGTAATGGACTAAAGCAAATTTTTGTTGCAATCGTCGAGTTACTCGGTTAATTCTCTGTTGAGTAACATGCTGGAACCGGATTAACGTTTCACTCACAGATTCATATCGTAGAAATGGTTTCGATAGCGCAATGCAACAAGATAATTAAGTATTCATTAAAAAAAATGTTGGTTATTGTTTGCTAAAAGGATGAATATTTAGAACAATTGATGAGCGAATGTGACTGAGTCACGATTAGTAATTTTGTAAACAATCGAATAATTAAAAACATTTACAAAAATCGTTGATTCACTTCGACTATTTTCAGATCTTGATATCGTTGACTGAACAAGGAATTGTTGAACTAAGGTGAGAAATCGTTGAACAAACGTGAACAATCAATAATTGACCAACGTAAAGCATCTGGTTAACTAGCTTCGGCTAATAATAATTCAATAAAGTCAAAAAATCGTCAAATCAAAGTGAGACAATATTTCAATCAATAAATCTGAGGACTTTTTCGATGAATTCCCTCGAAATTATTGATTATCAAAAGCGATTTGTTTACATTAGATTTTGTTCAAAAATCCTTTGTTTAGCCGGAATTTACTTAAATTATCAATTTACTGGTCGAAAAACGCTTCAAAAAACTGTTAACATAAATAAAAAGAATAAAATAATATGTATAAACACCCTTCGAGTGAAAATCAATTCAAGCATATGAAAGTGCTAAGTTAGCTTCTTTACACACATATTTGATGAAATGGACGACGAATGACCACAACCAAATCCAACTCCGAATCATAGAAATTCCGAAAATCACTTTAGCAAACATGTGCTTGTAACAATATTCAAATTGATATCAATCAATGTCATTGGCAGGCCATCCGTAATCGTCGGCGACTTTATATTGGTCGCACATAATTTGACTTTAAGTTACACTGATTACATGTAAATTGACTTTTTGCTGTTGTACAAGTTACAATGTTGTTGTTTTTATTGTTGTGAGTTTGAGTTTTGAATGAGATTATGTTATGGCATTAGCAAAATTACTATGAATGTTTGAGTAGTAAGTAAGCAAATTGTATAAAATACCAGAACAAGGAATAAATCATCGATGAAAAATCGTAGAATTTCGGCAGCGCCAATGACCACATAATCGATGCTATTCGTGGATTTGTTTCTAGGCCAAAAAGCAACGACATTCGGCGATGCAATGAATTTCAGCTGGATGCCGTATGCACATATGTTGACTGTACTCAATCATCGAAGCCAAATCACGTCGAGTGCAAGGCGAGTCGGAATTCGCACGTTACATGACCATGAATCGGCGAACCCATCGAGAGTCCTGCGGCGAAAAAACGGAAACAACTACGAAGCACTTACATGTACTTGGCTGTTGCATATACATATTTTTGTCTCCGCCAACAACAACAATAATGTTTCTTCGGTGCGCGGTGCACCGACCTAAACGCTCTTTTTTTCGACACCGACGATATCATTAATCATTTTTATGCACACGTAATAACTTTTCGGTCGATAGATTCGAACAAGAAAACATGTGCGAGAGACGAAAACAACAGGATCCTGAACAACAAAAAGCGAGCAATTTGAATAGCTGTCGAAACCGACTGATTTGGTTCGGTGAAAATTGATTATACGATTATTTAGCATACCGGCGGAAAAAAATGTGTATGTTTTGTCGCTGGCGCTGGTATATTGTTGGCCCGAGAAAAACGTGCGATCGATGTCGGCGTCTTTCCTTTGCGGGCGCTGCAAAAACTTTCACATTTTCCATTATTCAGAAATCTATGTGTTTTTTTCGGTCTGGTTGTGTCGAAAAATATCCTTTTGAAAGAATGAAAAATGAGCATTCGACCGGTTGCCGACACAAAACCGATACACAAAACAAGCGTTTTTCCCAAAATGAACGTTAAAAACAAAGATGAAAAATGCAAATAAACAAATTCTTCCTCTCCGCAATGCGCTCTCGTCGATTAGCGCAAAAAAGAGACGTCGTATAAATTGTGTGTGTAGAACGGTGCGGTTTCTAGTGTATTTTTTTCTCCTGTTTACCGGCCAAATAATTATTTAATTGCGGTGTAATTATACATGAAGTTCATTCGCATTTCGGAAAACGGAAATTGGCTATTTTAAAGTCTCAAATGTGTTTCACCTGAAGCCATTCACTTGATTTTGCCCAATCAACAAAATAATAGCACCGTATTTTGTTCATTGTAATGCGGGCTGGAGAATGGGATTGAAAAGAACAAAAAAACCATATTCAAGAGAAAATATTGAAACATTCAACGTTGAAAAGAAGAACGAAATCAAATTAAGTGAACTCGATCCGGAATGGGAACGGTCCATCTCTCCGCCTTCGAGTGCATTCGAGTTCGAATCATCCACTTTCGGTTGCACAAGAAGCGAACCGTATTGGCCGTATCTCATAGTTAATGGTCAGAAACTGAGTGCCGTTGATACCGAAATCGAATTTCATTTAATTTATTTGTCATGTTTTGTGTTCTGTCAATGGCAATTTACATTTGGCCCGAGCCCGTTCACGTTCATATTTTCAATACAATCCGAGATGCGAATCATTGAACGAAATATTGTCGTTTATAAATTCACTGTTGAAACTGCATAAAATAATAGTCGGTCGTCGTCGAGACGTTGGCACAGAAAGCGAACGAAATGCTAGAATAGAATCGGAAAATCAAACTGAAAAAAGTGGAAGTCGTTTTGTGAAGCAAAAAAAAAGAAATGAATCGAAAATAGCCCGAACGAGAGAATAAGAATAATAAATTTAGATGAGCGAACAAAAACAAGCGAATCGAATCAAATCGCACAACGAAAAGGGAAAATTGAGAAGCAATTGCACGACGAAGCACTGCATAAAATGAAGACAACGACGAACATGGACAACAATTGTATCGTAGAAATTGTGCATGTGTTTTACATTAATTCGCAAAACCTGATTTGAAGTGAGCGCACGTGCGATACAATGTTACTCTGGTAATTGCTCAACTAAAACTGTCTTGAATCATTTCATTTTCGCTCGGTGCCTGACTCGACCGCACTTCGTCTCTTCTTTTCGCTTATTTCTTCTGCTCCATTCCTTGTGCTAATCGCCATAAAGAGTTTTTGTGCAAAAATGTACGTCACAGCTCAAAACGTGCATTCTCCAGTTTTTCGCATTCAAATGCAAGTTCGAACACTCTGCGCGCATACAGTTTATAAATTTTGTTTTGGAAACTAAATAAACATCCATGTTATCATCACGTCAATTTAACTTCCATGCTGATGCGTCGGATTTATATGTTGTGCAATACGTTGCAAAAGTACACGATTTTCGCTTTTGTAACGCATGGATTTGTCTCAGGGGACAGACATGAATGGATCTAATGTACTGATACTTAAAAAGAGAAGAAATTGGAAGGAAAAATGTGAACACGAAAGAAAACACTGGAGAAATTTGAAAAAAACGAAGACACAAATTGGGAAAATGAAAAAAAAAATGATGTAAATTGTGGAAGATGATGAAAATTGAAAAAAATTATTGAAACGATATCGAACAAATCATTGAAAAACATTGAAAAAATAGCGAAAATAGAAGAATGTTGAATAAATTTGATGAAATTTTTTTCTTGAATAAAATCATGGATTATTCTGATGAGGAATGGAGAGAGTTGAAAAAAATAACAAAAATTGTAGCAAAAATTAGCAAAACATAAAAAAAATAATTCAGTACAACAAAAAAGACTGAAAAAGGAGAAAGTTGAAAGAATTTCAAAAAATGATTGATATAGCTGAAGAAGTCTGCAGAAACTCACAACATGAAATATTTCGTAATTATTTCAATCCTAATTTTCTTTAATCAAACCTTTTTCTACGAACTAAATTCATCAGTCAACCAAAACAGAGTTTCTAACTAGATTCCAGACATCTGTTCATCCATCCCCTGAAACTATTCTCAATCAGATATTTTGTTTGATAATACATTCCGAGAATATCGACTGTTGTTTGAAAGTTCAAATAATGTAATCTTATCACTATTTGATAATTGAAACAAGTGTTTTGCATAAAAAGTAGTCAATTTGTTTTGACCTATTACACAGAGATGATTCTGTGTTTCACTATTCAATTTGAAAATTATCTGCAATTCAAGTCGATCAAAAAATAGGCGCTATTGAGGCATCTATCAATGCTCAACCAACGCATTCTTTGTTAATCTATGACTGTATGCAGGTTCACGGCAGTAAGCATTAGTTTATCGTGTATTTCAAGTATTTTCAATCGATTGTTTGTAAGACGGAGGCATTAAATGCAATGAATTCAGTAAGAAAATGAGATAAATCATCATTTAAGGTGATTAGCTGTTTCGACGTTGAGTAAAAGTGAATTCGATATCGATTGCGTTCAGTGCGCATGCAGCCCGCTCTGACCCAATTACACAGTTTTGCCGGTCGACTGTGAAATTACACGGTCTAAATTATTCGAGCAATGTGATCGTTACGTGATGAGGGCATTTCACTAAAAAATCTAATGCTTCAAATATCGGATTAAATTTTTCATAATCGACGTAAGCAAGTCGAACGAAATATCCGTCGATCAATTGCATCCTAAATAATTCATAGAAAATTGGTTCTAATTAACGGGAATTGTTCTAAACAATAAAAAATCCTGAACTTTCATTCATACCGATTTTTCACAGGTGTCCAAAGGTTCGAAGACTATTTCGAACAACATGAAAAAAAATATGTTTATTTGTTAGTGAAATTGGGTTGAAGTTTTCCCTCCTTTTATTCTATTAAACCTCGTCACATAAAAAATAGTGCGGAAAGCGTAATTTGCGATGATGAGTCATTTAAAATGAAACGGCAGAAAATGTGCGAGCGGTGTTCATCGAGCCGCTCGAGTTACTGTCGCTCATTACTAACGCAGGGCAACAGCACGTAGACATTAAAAGTTATCATACCGTATTTATAAAAGTGCCAATTAAAGTTTCATTGAATTTCACGCGGTTAAATAAACTCGCTATAAATAAAAGCGCTTGAACTTGAATAACGACGGCCGCAATATGGCGAACACATACACACTCCATCCAAATATAGAAATAGTGTAAATATCGATTCAATGAATGGAACCAAACTGTAATTATAAACACGATAATGAATTTTTAATGATTTTTGTGTAGCATATGATTCGGACACAACCGTTCTATTCGCTGCTTGGTCGAATGAATTCATTTGCATACGTAAATTTCAATTCAGGTTCACCATCAGCCAAAATCGGAAAACATTAAAAAATCCGACAAAAAATGACCAGCGACTGTGAAACATATCGATTTTTGAACCACGACTAATGATCGTTCAATTTATTGTTTGCTTACAAAAACGGTAATAGTTTTGCAGCAACAAATATACCATAAATACAACAACAAAATAAATAGTTTTAATTCAATCCAAATATATATTTTTGGATATAAATTTCAAGAACTTTTTTATACCTATTTAATGAACTGAAACACAGACAAATTAATCAAGATGAATATTTCGGGAATGAGTCCATAATCACCGTACATGTACCGCTAATTGTGGAATATCAATTCCATTAAGATAAGATCGATTAGATTGGGATCGTTTTGAATGAAAGCGACAGCAAACTTTTGTCAATTCATCAACAAACATCGGTCGGGGTCAGGCCATTGCATACAATCAGAATTGGCTCATTACCATCGCAACTTTCGGTTAACAAGGGAATGCAGCTTTTTTTCCAATATTCAACAGCACGAATTTTGGACAAGTTGTTTCGTTCATTGACATTAAGTGGCATGGAATGAGACAAAAATATAGAAAAAATGTGTTTAATTTGGAATAAATTGGAACGAATCGAATCTTTTTTTACATTCAATTGAAAATATATGAACAAAAAAAAAAAAACTGGTGCGGGACTGGAGAGAATTCGGTGAAAAAGAGTGAAAAAAGATGATATTAGTAAAAAAAGAATAGAAATGAAGAAATTAGCAAACAAAAAGAGTGAGAAAGATGACTTTAAAAGTGAAACAATGTTAAAAATGAAAACAACATAACAAAATTACAAAGAATAAAACAAAAAATATGGGAAAGTAAAGGAAAATAGAGAAGATAGGAAAGAGGAGGGAAAGTGAAGCCATGAAACGGAATAAGTAAAACAAAAAAAAAAAGAATAAACAAAAACAGAAAAAGAGAACAGGGCAAAATCTGAGAACCGTTGAGCAAAAACTATGGACAATATTGAAAATGTATCAACTGATTCACAGAGGAGCTGGCGAAACGAAGCGCAATATTACAATGAAGAATAAAATAAAATGCAGCAAATGAATGGGTGATGAGCACGCAACACATGGCTTAAGTGACACTCGAACACAAAACGGGCACATTGTAATTGGCATGCATAAGACTTGTGTTGTGTCAACGTGCGACGCACTACTTCGATTCATATGCAAATGATTCGTCTTCTCTATATATCACAATTTAATTTTTGTTTGAGCTGAAAATGACATTTCGAATAATTCTTATGGAATTATACAATTAGAGATCTCTCGGCGAGATAGAGCAACAAAATAAATGGATTCTTATTCGAACCTATTTTGCCTGTTACAGACAAACTCATTGAAATAAAACCCTTGAAGTGGCTTCTTTTCGAATGAATATGAGGTGTTGAATGTGTTGCTACATGGTTTTGTATGTGTTTGCCAGGGGTTAAACACCAGTCTATGGTCACAGCGTTCTTATTGTAGTTCAAATTCGAAAGGGTCTGAAGCAATTCAATTGAAATTATATTAAAACCAATGAACAGATACATCGGTTAAGCCCCTAATTTCTTGCATTTGATACTTTCAATTCGATCCTTGTGCACTTATCTCTCGAAATGCTTTAGATTCTTATCCAAAATCTCGTTTTTCATTCTCCATCTCCATTCAATTTGGTAATCTATAAAAATGACACGTTCAAATATTTCATATATGCTCGCATTGATTGTTGTTGCCATCAAGATGCAATTTATAAATTAGAATCCGTTCACGTCCCGGAGAAAATGCCGTACATTAGATAGATTGTTCGCAGCGGGAGACCGTTTTCCCGGTGTATCGAATCCTCTGTTTGTTTATAAATATGAAATATTTCTATTTAAAAAGGTCCACCAATTTATTATCCGGAGAATGTGTTTCGATAAAATGGGCCGCATTGAATTAAATATTCGATTTAATGCAAAATGGTTGTTTAACTAATTTATTGAAAAATCCAAATCTTTCTCACAGTGTGTCATTGTTCGAACGCAATTTACATTCAACAGCATTTCGTTCGTCGCAAATCTTTGTGACTCACGAATATGAAAATAAATGTTTCCGCTGAAATTTGCATTGACTCGCTTCGATCGGTTCACACACAACGTGACGGTTTTTTTAAAATATACTCCACGCGAAAAACAGATCACAAATATAACTCTTTGATTGATAGCTATCATTCTACCTGGAATTGAAGACACTTCACATTATAAAATCCGGTAAATAAAACATGTGAGTCAAAGATTTACATTTGAATTTTGATATCAAACGGCTTTGCCGCCGAAATTTTGGTCGAAAAATTGGTCTTGTGCGGCACATGAAGGTAAATTAAATCGGACTGCTGAAGAGGAAAAAAACATGATTTTCTGCCACTTAACGTGACATTGCGACGACATCCAGACCGGCTGTCGCCTGCCAAACCCTATTGATCAACTGATCGAGAATTATCTTGATTATTTACGCAAAGTTGAAACAGGTAGTTTTGAGCTCGAATTTGATGAAATCCATTCCGATTGAAATTAAAAATAAAAGTATGATCTAACCAAATGGAAATAATATAAAAATGATGGCAAATGAGGATTGAAGAAAATCGTGAGAATATGCGAAAAAAACGGAGTTTGGGTGGCGAAAGATAGCTTGACAATATTTTGCGCTTGAAAGTCGAATATTTAGCAAGAATGATCAAGAATTGAGGAAAAGGTACATGTAACCATGAATTTTGAATAGATTTCTGAGTTGCTGCACGAGTCGTGCAAGTTGAGAGAAAATGTTCAAGCTAATGTCCGCTTTGATCTAGCTAAAATCAGCAAAAAAATTTGGTTACATCGGAGTTTTTCGTAATTTTTTTTATTTTTCTTATACAAAAAATTGGACGGAGCACAAAAAAAAAACAATTGAATCGATGGAATTGCAGTTTTTACTGATTTTCCAATCTATTTTAAACTCTTCCATTTGTGTGATGTCTCTTTCAGTTTTCCTCGAATTTCTTTCAAGCTATTAGCAGCACAATTTGTCACTGTGACTTTATAAAATTGCTTAAAAATGACAAATAGAGAGAGCGCGAGTCTTAATTTGATTAAAATATCGTGTATTTATAGCAGCCAACACGGAATAACTTAATATCATTGGAGAATGGTCGCAATGCACGTGAACATTCTTTTTTCTTTCGATGTGCCGTTATCTTAATCTTGCTTGTGACATGAACTTAACGTTGTCCATTCATTAGCCGATTTCTTTTTCGTTGCGCTTTTCTTATGCGCCGCTAAGTTGCATGGTTCAAGCGAAAGTTTATAAATATTCATGAACGGGGAAGAAATGCGTGGCGGAAAATTCATTGATATGCAGACAAGTGCGAGAGAAACAAAGGGATTAAATTATTTCACTTTTGAAGAGTTTTTTTCGGCATCACGCCAACGTTTTGAAAGACCACAGAACTCATTTTTTGTTCAACTCAAAACTTTTTTTTAGGGAGGGACTGGAAATGAGTAAATTTTTTTCGTGCATTTTTTAGCGGAGTTTGTTCAAGTGTCACTTAAATATTGTAATTCAATTATTCAGCTCGTTCCATACTGCACGCCCGTTGGTCCTTTTTTCTGAGTTTTTTTTTTGCTTCGAAATAATTTGAATGTCAAAATGCACCGCGAAGAACATTAATCATTGGCAACAACGAAGATATGGATGTGGACGATGCAAATGATAGAAACGCAACAGAAACAGTATCGAGCTCATTGCATTTTGGAATAAAAAAAGGAGAAAATCATTTGAAGCAACTAAGCAAGTTTTAGAGAATAAAACAATCAATATTTAATAAATTTTATTTTAGAGACAAAAAGTATAGGTAAAGTTGAATCTCTTTATAAAGTCTCAAAATTCAATAAGACATTAAGTCTTTAAGAAGAATTTCTAAACAGAGTTTTTTCCATACACAAAGGATTTGAAGCGAATGCATAAGGTGAGGTCATAAAATGTTGTCAAGAAAACTGTATTTTAAATTGAATCTTGAACAAATATGTCAACTGAAATGATATCAAACGAATTAGCATGAAATGAATCAAGTGACATGGCCTGATTGCTCCCCAAAAAAGGAACAAAATATCCGAATGTGAAATAAGATATCCAATGAGGAATGAGCAGTAATGTTAAGTGACAGTTGGCTTTTGTAATGAGTCTGGTCGTTTACAACCAATTTGATGTCAGTTATTCGTTTCTTTTTGCGTCTGAAGTGAAACGTGCTTGAATTTTAATTTAGACAGAAGGGTTAAAGAGTCCAACCCGGAGAATCTCCGCGTCACAGATTGACAATTTCAATGTAAGATTTATGGTTTTGTCAACAAACGGGAATAAACTTCGGAAATCTTAATTACAGGGCAATTAAGAAAAGAACGAATGTTTCTCTGTGTCAATCATCGGAGTGATTTTTTTTTTTAACTGACTGTTCAAATTCATCAGTTGAAATGTAATTTCATTGGTGCCCAGGGAATCATTAGAATATCAATTTCAGCCGTTGCTTTTGCTTTCGCTGGAAAATATTTTTTGATGGCAATTCTTTTTAACACTTTAGAATAATACGATTTCTCCTCCTACTTTTTCATTCTGTTTTTGTTCCAATATTAATTCTGTTCTTCTCAATATTGCTCGTGTTTTCCTTTTAATTTTTTTTTTCATACATTTTTCCACATCGAATCAAAAAAAAGTAAGCGATTGGTCAACATCCGCACTGGTGCGCATCCATTTTTTATGGATCCAAAAGGCATTCAGAGAAACCAACTGTATTGTTCGCTCAATTTATCAGTCGCCATAGAAATTCAATTCGATCCGATGATGACTCATTTTGTCTGCGATAAGTATGTCTGTTTGTTTTTTCGGCCAATGTTTTTCATTTGAATAAATAAACGAAATCAAATGTTCTCACAATGAATTCGGCACCGCCTATTTTTATTCATTCTTCTCATTCAATTTCGTTAAATCTCCACCTTGATCAATAGAATGTACGTCTATTTTCGGCTTTTTTTTTTGCCTTAAAAATTGGAATCGGCCAATATAAAGCACACCTCTTATTTGCTACCGCACTCTCTTTTCCCTTAATAACAAGAAGGGACCGAGAAAAAAAGAAACTATAAATCTTTTGTGCCTCGAATATTCAACAAAGCGCTAGCAATAACCAATTCGTCGGTTTCATTCGCATCGACGACGACGAAATCATCTAGCAAACCCAATGTTACACACAGTCAGAACATTTAAATTCGAAACACGCAACCAAACAGAAAGAAAGTCAAAACATGATTCACTGTGCAATCGCATAGGTCTCGGCCGCGCGATGATTTCGACGCATCGCATGCGGTGTGAATGGCGTGCATCGTGGAAAGAACACGTTTTCGAAGCGCAACACGTCGCTATGTACTGCAACAGATTATTATGTGCAAGGGCAGCATGCGGCATGGCACGAATCAAATGACTGGATGGATATTCAGCGGATTTTTTGATTTCCCCTTTTTCATTTGGATGGAGAAGTCGCTTTCCAGTGCAATTTCCCCTCGAAACTTCCCGCTCGATAACTGCATGCGATCAAGCAACTGACGCGTAGATTCAATCAATTCGGCAACAATGCCGTCGGGTAGACGATGTCGACTAACACAACAGCCGTGTATCTATTTAGCTGCTTCTTTATCTCCATGCTTTTGTATCTCTATGGATTGGAGAGCATCTGAATGGTGTGCAGAGCTCAAAACGACGTTTAGAACTCTGAATGACAAGAAAAATTCAGAGTTTAAACGCAAATAAATGCTTGATTCGAACAGGAATGATGACTTCTTGTATGATTCATCTCGAATTCAATCAAAGCGAATTTTCTTGTTTTCTCTCTCGCATTTTTCCATTATGTATTATCTCAACATCAAATCTTGTATGAAAATGCACCGAGAAACAAATCTCCAAATCCAAGATTCGATATTCTCATAAATGGATGTTTCAATCGTGCATACACTCGAAAAGAATTGTTATTTAAGCATCATCTCATTTGAAGAAAATGTTTTTGAAATAAGAAATATCCTCGGCAACTTTGCGTCATTTTTAGAAAATATACAATTTCATTCATTTTTCATTCAAAAACTAAGATTTTTTTCTTCCAACAAACCGAATTTCAACGAGAAACATTTTCCGAATTCCAAATTTTCGACGAGTGAATCGCAGGAAGCGCATTGTCGGAAGAACATTAATTTTCTCTTCGATTTCGTGTGATAACAATTGGATTTGTCGCATTTGTTTTATCTTAAATATTCAATATTCCTGCAACTGACTTGGATGCGAAAATGAGAAATAATGCAGCTGGATAAATTGAATGACAACGAAAAGTCGCAAAAAATAAATGGAAAAACGGCGAAATCGGTCATCGATGAGGGTCAAGCGCCCCATTCGGCGAGTCAAGAAAGGAACACGATCAAATAATTTATTTGGCATCTGTATTGTGTTCCGGTCAACAATGACATTGATTTCCTTTGCAAGTGTTTCCCATTTCCAAGTCGATGTTTCTAACTAGAAATTGCATGTTCCTGAATTCCAATTTGTTCACTTAGCACTTGATGTTTACACTGCCGTTCATGGCCTTTCATGGTTAATCTTGTATCGAGCAGGGCGAACGAGAGTCACAAATCGGAATATATCATTCCGAAACTTGATTTAGACAAAAAAATGTGATGGAAATCGAATTTTTCCGTTCCGTTTCATTTTGTGATTGATTTATTAGATTCAATGAGAATAGATAAAATTGTTTGTTGTATTTATTACTTTTCCGTAATTCTAAATGTCGATTTTTGGTGTGAAATGAGAGCGAAAATTCAACAATGCATGTCGCTGTTCAGTAGGCATTCAGAAGTCTGCGCGAAAAATGTATAACTTGAAATGTGAAATTTTGCATCACACTGCAAAATGTTGTAATTTGAAAGAGCAACTGAGAACAAAACCTGTCAATATCGTTATTGTTAAGGATGTGTCGTTTGACTGTGGCATGGCACCGAATTTGCTAATTATCACGTTCCACCCATTCGAAATACAAAAGGATCGAAGTAAGTCTGTTCGCATTATGGCTTTTTAGAAAACAATGCATCGAATGTGTTTTGGCTAAATTCCATTTTGCATTGCCAATGCAACTGAGCCGAATTGTGTCCGGCGTTGCCGTGTGTTAATGAGTACAAAGTGCTCAAAAATACTGTAGGGAAATGTGAGATTGAAGAGAGATCGAAGAGAGGAGGAGATGGGGAGCGAAGAATATGATGAGCACTCGTGATCATATTGTGTAATATTTATTATTGTTGCTGCTATTCTATCGAATAGGTATTGCATTGAATGGCATATTATTTTATGCTTTGCATTTGTCTGTTTTCCTTTATGGATTTAACCGATAAATGCATAAGCGTATTCAATGTATTTCACTTGAATGAGTTCATGTAGTCAAATATACAATCGTAGACATCCTCCCTCACATCCCGCCGCATTCACATACCGTCGCTTCCCATGCTCAGTGGACGTGCATATTGATATTATAATGGATAAAATGTTTGAAGCACTTTACATAAAATACAATCATGAAGCGCCCATTCATTCACTTAAAATTGTAATATTAGCTCGTTTGAATGTCAAAATGTACTTTCGACTACGTCTCACTTGCTCGTTCTTTGTCTCGATATTTGTGTGTGGGTGCAAATCGCACAGCAATCCGACCATATTTAATATAATTTTACACTTTTCGGTGAATAGCTATGTTGGTATGTGTCGGGAATCGGCATGGCATTGAACGCAAAATGAGCTCATTTCAACACTGTCCTACAATGCATACAATAAGGCATTTTTGGGTCGGCAAGTCAATGTGTTGTGCATTCGCAGCGATTGCATATTCAACACTGCACAAACCGAAAACAATGGACGAACACACACACACAATCAGGGGGAGAGAGAGAGAGAGAGAGAGAGAGAGAGAGAGGAACAATGCAAACAGGAAAAAACATAAAAATGACATTTTCCATCCCGATAAAAAAAGACCGTTCGTCGTCACATGCACTTTTCAATTTACTTTCCAACGGTTCGACAGAAATAAAGCTTGAGCTACTTTTTTATGTACAAAATGAAGTTTTCTGTTGATAATACATTTCTATTGCTATAAATGGTGCTCCTATCGCAACTGCCAAGTACTCACTTTTTTACCTAAACGATTGTGCTGTTTTTGTGTTTGTTTTGATTCGTCGCACTTAATGCAGCACCAACCATTTGTGGTGAAGAGCTCGATGACACATTACACACTGCATAACTCTCATTGTATTGGCGAACGCGAGTGGCAAAAACATTCGCGGAAAAATTGCATGATAATAGAAAATTTGCGATGATGCCGAGTTCGAGTTAATAAAATCGAATTTTTCCAGCGGCGACATCATTGTCGCTCGGGGACTCTCTCTGTCTCTCTGTATGTGTGTGTGTGTGTCGGTTCGATACATTGTTGGTTTCAACTAGTTTTGATATGTGCATTTTGCCACGCAAATGGTCATATTAACAACGGAAATGCGTCAAATTGCACATTGACGGTGGCGACTGTATTTGCATTAGACAGGTTATTTCATTTCATTTCAGTCATTATGACTTGCAACTTCGATGCCAATTCATTTTATGAAAATGGACGGCACTGACATTATGATGGCTCACACAATGAAGATGCAAACCAAATCTATTCACGCAAAAGTTCAATCGACAGCTCCAGCGGCGAGATGGCTCATTATGAGGCTTATCGTGGGCTTTGTGGATCAGAGTAGTACAATGGAAATGGATGCATTAATGCATGGAACGGACATTTAGAAAATAAATTTCAATTTCAGTTGAAATTGCGCAAAATACCATGAAAACCACAATGAAACCAGAAAGCCATTGCACAAAAGATGCACTCAATTGATTTTTCTTTGAGCAAAATCAATAACTACGGAAAATTGCGGAAGTTGTTTTCAACAGAAAAGCGGGTTTTGAACAGCTTCGCCGACAGACATTCTTCAATCATTCAATTAAAATGCATTGAAGGATGAAATTTGCATTCATTTGATGAAATGAAATATACAGCTGGTAATTAAAAGAACATTTTTGGTCCTTTTTGTTCTTAATTTTTTTTACATTTGCTCATTTTCTTTTTGGTTTGGATTGAGAGAGAGAGAGAGAAAGAGAGTAAGCAAACAAAGAACAAAATGTTTTCAGTGCGTCAACAATTGCAATTTCATTTGATTGGCTTGAATCGGTTCAATTCAGTGCAGTTTTTTGCCGTCCTCTCATGAATGAACAGCTTAGAATCGTCGACACTTGTCACTTGCAATCGAAATCAAACTGAAACTTATTTGTAAAATGTGCGATTCAAACTAATATTGATTCCAAAAAATATCGTTTTGATCTTATGATATGTACAGTTCGGTTGTTAGATCAAAAAAGCCCCCATGTATATTTATATGTTACATTTTCGTTTTAAATCGAGTCCTTTAATGTTGATGCAGATATTGACCTGCGTCGGAGTATAAAGCTCGGATTAAGTTTTTTTTCGCACTATTTTACACTGCAATTTTTTCCTGTCGAATGATTTTTTTTTTCTGCGAAAAGAACTTTTCAAATATTTTTCTCGCTAAATTGTTGCCTATAATCACAATTCACATTTTTTTTTTCTACGTTGAAATTTAATTAAAAACGTACGGTATTTTGAATGGCAGGCATTTGATCTGGGTGGAAAAAAAGTGTTGAAAATATGATATGAACGCAAAATGTGTATTTATAAATGAAAGCAAAATAAATGATTTGACAGAGTGGCGACCGGAAAAAAATATGTGTGCACACATGAAATTGAAACAAACATAAACAGAAAAGCCCATTATCCGGAAAATGCTTGAATATGTAGTTAATAAAAAAAGTGAGCGCCGAATTGCAACAATTAATGCAAGAGAGAGAGAGAGATATGGAGCGGAGAGGAAAAAAATGGCCGCTTTGCCACCCAGAAGCCATATAAAATAATAGCGTACATTTAAAAATATTTGCACAATAGACGGTTGGCAATGGCCAGATAGACGGGCCAGTGAGTAAATATCGGGGTGCAGTGCATATTATCGCACGTCAGTGTCCGTATTTTGTCGTCATTTTACGATGAAATGTTAATTTTATCAGCATATTTGCCATTTCACACTCGAACAAATGATAAAACACATCTCCAACGAATGTAAATGTGAAATAAACAAACAAAACTCTCTCTATACATATATGGCTTTTGTGATGGCTATTTACTATTGAAATGCGGTTCAATTAATTCACATATGCATTAATTGTTGTGTATGTGCACACAACATGATGGCGATGGCGGCCAGATACATTCGCATTCATCGGTTTTATTGATCCATTGCACATCTTTAACAGCCCTAAGTTAGATGGCCAAGATTGGCATCGAGCTTCATTTACAGCTCTAAGTAAACCTGCATTTACATCAATATTAGTTGATGGTGCTGACACACAGCCATCGATGCAATTTACAGCATTTCAACCAAGGCCAATTAACCATTTGCCAATGAAATCGTCTATTCATTCCATTCAGAAAATAAATATTTGTGTGCAGACTCAAGATATCCAAATCCAATGAAATGATGATTGAATGTTCGATGTGACTCTATCTTTCTCTGTCATTTATCTAAATGGGCATTTCAATCGATTCGCTTACAAAATATTTAAATAACCGCAAACTGTTGACTGCACTTCGTCATCATCGATACCTTTTGCCCAAAAACAACAAAAATTATTATCTATCGCAAATTGACTGATGGTGCTTACACCATCAGCCATATTGATAACAAGCATTTTGACATATTAATAAGAGATTATTTATATCAGTATTACATGGCAAAGCCGATATAAAATGCAATTTAACCATAAAACATTTGGAAAAGCGCCTCCAAAAACAACGAATTAAAAAATATCTACGATTAATAATTGAAAATTGTAATTAATATTCATTAATAATTGCGTATTATCTGCAAATGTAAATGAATGTGCAGCCGATGATAAATAGCATTACAATTTCACCAGGTTTTGTTCCATTGCCAAAAATTGCATTCCATTGGAAATAAATCAATACACACATTTTGCGCCCGAGTTTAATTTCAATTTTTGGAAAAAATGCCAAGCAGATCATTCCAAATCAAAAGATTTTATCCACTTGCTGTTTCTAGCACTACTTCAATTTTCCTGTAGATGAAATGTCGGGTTATTGAAATGGTCCATGTTTTGTTCATCCCAACCGATGCTATTTTCAGTCCACGTAACTATGGTGATCAGAATTGAGATATCCGACCGTAACATCCACCTCAAAATATTTAAAGTTTTATATTTGTATGAAAATAATATGAAATTAATCCACTTCAACACTTTGCTGTTGTTCGATCTGTCGATCGATATTCCCGGCGGAGAGCAGTTGGATTCCAGATATGACTGCTTCATTGAAATTTTCAATCGCAATAGAATTAACATCGGATAGAATTTTAAATACCCATACCGATCCGGATTTATTTCAATCCGACGCGTCTTCAAAGGGATGTCTTCTAGAAAAACCGTGCTATGATAGTTGATTCTGGAGAAAATAGATATCAGCCTTTGGAACAAAGTTACTAGTAACTAACTCTGAAGGCCAATATTCATTGTAATAACCGTATCCGATTTTACATATAATTACCGGATCTCAGCTGGTCCGAAATATTCATATTCGTAACAGAAGTTCGGATATCCGAAAACCGAATAATCGATTTATCCGACCTCTGAATAACAAATCAAGCTCGTGCTCAAGAACGCAACTTCATTTTCTATCAACAGGAACATTGAGGAAAGATTCTAAAAAATTCTCCACAACAAAAGATTTTCATTAAACAATCAACAAGCAATTACACGAATGACTCGTGCAGTTTACTGCGATTTCCAATTGGACACATCCACCGTTTTCTAGTTCATTCGCATGCTTATCGCATCGACAGAAATACATTGACCGATATTGAATAGAATGGTTCGATTGAACATCAGCAACATAGAATGTAATCATGTAGTTGATACTTTTGTCTTTGCTTCCACATATGTTAGAAAATACGTCAAATCGAATGATTGTGGTAAAACCATCAACTAGGCCTATTATTCAGCCGATTGCTGTGTGCTTCTATTGATTGATATTTGAAATTCCTCAATTTCAAAGAGTGTGAATATGTGCGTAAACAAACTCTCTGGACAAAGGAAGCGAACTCTCTACTCTTTGCACACAGTTCGCTGTCGCTGTCCATGGAGTTCGTTTACACACACATCTAAACATATATTCAAAATTCATAAACAAATGAATTTAGTTCATAAACTCTGATCATAAATTCTATGTCAGGCGTATGATTCACAGAACATGTGGTGATGGAAAATTACCTATATCGAAACAATGATTCAATGTGTGGAACTACTGCCACTCACAAGAGATGCTTTGCTGACCAATTGCCTTTATTTTTGCCCGTTCAATTTTACGAATATAATTAACGGTTGTCAAAAACAGGAAAATGTGAATTGTGGCGAAGAAACAATAAGAAATTGTTGTTCGAGAACAATAATTTTCAATTTGGATATCGTCGATATTGGAGTTCCATTAAATTAAGAATCCAAGCTAATTTCGTCGCACATTGCGATAATCACGTACGTGTATCAAGAGATTGTGTCTATATTCGCCTACTCACTAAAGTCAGCGTGACATATCAACGTTGAAAAGTCGAAATTCAAATCATAACTGATTTTCGGACGAAAGATGGCTTTGTCGTCCAAGAAAAACAAGCTTAAATGCATTGGAATATACATGACAATCGACTTTTCTCATAAGACAGACCCTTTTTTCGACTCAAATTCGGTTATTTTTGTAATATAAATTCACCGAAAACATTACATTTTTACAAATATGGTTAAGATTTGAAGTTTAAGACGTATTGACATTGGTTTTACTTACCAATGTCAATATGTCTCTATTTGGCGGTAAAATATAAAAAACATATTGGTAAACTCCACGCGTTTGCGGTGAAATTTAAGTGAAACCAATGTCATAACGTCTAAAACTTGAAATCTAAACCAAATTGGTAGATATTTAAATTCACCGACAATAAAAAAAAAAATACATGATAAATTCTCTGTGTGTAGGATCAAATTTATACGAGTGGTATTAGGAAAGTACGGGATGCGTACTACGTTATTCACTTATCATATCACGAATCATCCCAGCTCTAACTACAATACAGATTAATTGCGGTCTGAAGATTGTCCCGTAGACAAATTGCCATCATGCATTCACATGTGTGGATCAAAATTTTTTCCAATACTTTTCATTTGTTTTTCTTTTCAATCGATTTGAATACGAAGCGATTCGCACGTATTCATCTGTTTGCTGATGAATAAGCTCATTTCAAGCCAGTATTATGCTCTCGAAAAGTGAACAATTAGTCCAATGGAAAATATCGGCAAAATTTGCAAGCACCACAATTTATTTTTTCAACCATTGTCCATTAGTTGAGTAAATAAAGCTCGATTGGCCAAATAAAAACAGGAGGCAATTTAAAATGGATTGCCGTTATCAAAAAAATATATCATATATTTAATCCATCAATGTGTTCCCACTCGGCGCTCTCCATGCCCTCCCTCACCCTCTCTCTCTCTCTCGCCCTTTTTAAGCAGGTTATGTTTTCATAAATCCACAAATAAAGCAATCCAAAAATGCGTTTACCTTTTCAAACAATTGCAATTCAAATCGAATTCGATGCAACATATTTGCAATCCAAAATGCACAAAAAATAAAATCGATATATTTTGAACAATGCATTCGGCAGCCGACCAAATCTATGTTCCGTTTTGCTAATGCATTTCACCGCTGCAATCAATTTTATTCATTAAATGAATCAGCTAGTTGATCTATGGCTCTTGATATTGATGGTACCATTTTATATTGACCATTTTTATATCTTTATTTTGATCCGAAGAATAAATACAAACAAAATTCCAGTTAATCCATTAAATATTTTTTTTACCGAAAGCAAGAGCTTTACGATTTTATTTATTTGGCTGGATTTGTGGATTGATTTTTTATCATTTGAAATATTTAGGTCTCAACTATTAGAAATGTCAATAAAAATCCCAATTTTCGAACATGAAACTACAGATCAGAAAGAGCCCTCTTGAGAGGAAGTTAAACCAACCACTCTCAAAAAATAAGTCGAGCATTATTTTCCTCAAAGAAGGAGAGAACAGCAGTCCATACTCAAACGAGTGTGAATTATGCGAATAACATCAAGCTGAATGTCCTAAAATCATTATAATGATTTCGTTCGATTCAAAGTCTAATTCATGATTTAATTTCGACGTCCACCCATTTTTTTGTCCACTAAAATGGTTTTTAAACGCTTTAGTCTAGAATCAGTAGAAATGATATTCAAAAATACAATCGGGTAAGAAATCTCATGTTTCGAATGGTTGATGTCCGAATTCGAAAGCCCATAAAATAAGCTCCAGTATCGTTATTTATGCAACATGAATTTCATTCATGTATGTAACTTTACTGGAGCGCACATATTACTTGGCATCGATATTCACTCTCTATTTTGATTCACTCGAAATTCGTCAATGAATGAAGCTCCATTTTGCTGGCAAATACGCTAAATTATAGATTGTCCCAAGCTTTGAAAAACAACAACATGATTCCAGGTCTATTACTCGAGGATTATCGTTGAATAGTAGGTAATTCGTTGCATTTGTGCATCTCCATTCGACTATCAAAAAGGCGGCATTTCCATTAAACTTGATTTCAATCGAATATCTTGATTGTGTATTCAAGCACAATGCTGTAACATCTCAACACCAACACAGCACCGTTAATTAAAGTGTCAGTAGAATTTAATTACATCAAATTAGAGAGATGTAACACGTTCCATTCGAATGTCGATTCGATTCGATTCATTTCTTTGCGCCACATTTACACATGTGACTATCAATTCAACCGATATTGAACCTGAAAATGCAATATGGATGTGTATCATTTGACATTAATGACATTTTGCTAAATATGAAGACGAACGCTATTCGGTACGGGGCTCATTCATTCGGAAGCCGCATTTCAGCTGTGGCTTCTCGTGATGTGCCGTGCACAATTCTTGTCAAATTGATTTCCCATTCAATTTCCAATTTAAAGCAAATAATAATTACACATTACGAATGTTCCATTTTGCAAAATGGGCTCGTTGATAGGCGGTAGGTGTTCCATTCGAATGGAGTTCTTTCGGAACAATGTAAATTAACATCATCGACAACAACGGCCGGTGTGTAGTAATAATTTCCGTACGCCGTATTCGTTTCTTTCTTCTCTCGCTCCACAATGACTGCCGCTCCAAAGCCACCCGACAATGTCCATATTGCGCTGTAATAAGGGGAATTTATCCGAATTGTAACATGGATAGTGCATTTGTTTTCTCATTAATATGATTATGTAAAATAGAACTTTATGGCAATAACCAATTTTGCACCATTTTCCGGGCACAGAATAGGGCATATTCGCCAACAAAAAGCCGTTCCGTTTGTTTTCGAACCGCAATTATTGATATCAACATATGGAATACATTTGTCCGTGTAAATGAACAGAACGGTTTATTAAAAATCATGTTTATTCATGGTTTATTTCGAATATTTTGCTGTTTTGGGTTTGATGGTTTCTACATTTTTTCACTCATCGTTGAAGATCCAATTTTATATTTACCGTCTTGCAAACGAATATAGGTTGGCATGTGAGATGACGATTAGAAATGGAAACGAACCTTTAAACGAATACAACCGTGACAAATAAGATCAAATAATATGATAATTTTTATAAATATATAATTAGTTTATAAACATATAATAGCATTCAGTTGCTCGGCAATTAAATTTTGGAATAGCATACCGGTTGAAATTCGTAATACAGAATCTTTAAATTCATTCAAATCCAAATTAAAACAATTTCTCCGATCTAATCAATAAAATTTCCGTCACTAATTTCATCGGTAATTTTTCCGTGGTTTACTATGATTGGGATTGATTATGTCGCACTCTTGCCAAATAGCTTTAAGTTTCAACACTCTAAATATATGTTTTCCCTGACTCTCCAGAGCCAGATCTAATTTTCCCCTGATTTTCCTGAATCAGGCCGGTTTTGCCATGGTTTTCCGGATCCAATTCTGATATTCAAAGTCTCATCATGGATATCACCCCACCATGAAAATTGTAACTGTCTGTTTGCAAAAGTCGCACCATAGGCGGAATTTATGACGCATTGGGTCTCAGACCAGCATGAGCACAGCTTGCTGTGTTCACATATTGGCATAAATGTAGGCTTCTTAACAAACAAATAAATAAATAAATTATTTGACAGTACTAATATTACTTACAACATCTTATTCAAATAATCCAGATTCATCTGAAAGTGGTTTTTAGTGGATCTTCTTCAGGGTGGGCCAGACTTGTTCCAGGAGGTGGTCTGATCCATATTGAGAATCCACTATAACCCATTTCCAGAACCAGAAGGAGCAGTTCTGATCGATCGATCGCAATTTAACATATATTTAAAACATAATATTTAAAAGTTTTTATTATAATATATATATCAAAATGACCCGACCATAGAAACGAAAATATCGTTCAAATGGTAGATACGAAGACCTTTGTCACACATCTTCAATGGATCAAAAAGCAAATTGTCAGTAAATAAAATCAACAGTTGACGCTGTCAAATCAAAAAGGTTCAATCAAATGTCAATTTGAATAGCTTTGTTATTCCATTTCAAAGAAGCAACTTTAATAAAAAATGAAACAAAAAAGCGTAAATGAGCGTATACGGAGGTAAATACAGAAACCAAAGAAAGAAAATTGAAAACGTCACTTTTTTTCTATTTCTGATTTGACAAATATTCGACATCAAACGCAGCACCGAATGAGTTCGGGAAAGTGATTTGTTGTATTCCTTCCATACGCAAAATGAAATGACGGAATTCATTTTTCTTCTTTTGGTCATTCCGTATTTTGCATCGCAAATGTTCATTTAATTCATTTTGCCTTTTTTGTGCCATTATCTGGCTATGACCCAAATTCAAAATTTAACCGTATTGCTCATATAAATCAAGCATCGAGTTATATTTAGATACTAGAAAGTCATAAATGCAGTGTTTGTCCTCATAATGATTTCTTTTGAATTTCCTCGATTTCAGGATTTGCATCCCAACAGATCCGGTTGTGGGGGAGGCTTCGCATTTTTTTTTGTCAAATGATCTGTAAGCGATATCTTCACGGAGGGAAGTACTTGATTATTTTAATACACGTAATCCGATCTAATACAAAAATAATACCGAACTAGACACAATAATCCTTAAGTATCTTATACATACTATGAATAATTACTAATAATATGGTCAAGTAAATAGCACTTATTTGCATTAGTATTAGTGTGACAGTTCTAAATGAGGTTGATTTAGGCTTGAATAAAAAGTGTTAAACCAAAAAATGGAAATTACGGAAGATGTTTTCTTTCTCTGGAAAAAGTTGGAGATAGATTTAAAACGGTAAATTCTCACACGCAAACGCACGCAAACGTGTAAACGTCACTTTTGTCGTTTATGTATATTTTTATATTTTTTATTATTCTTAGTATGCATAGGATTATCAAGTGTTATTGGGTATTATTTATGTTTCAGGTCGGATTAATTGTATTACAATAATCTAGTACTTTCCCCTCACTACAAATATAGGCAATTCATACATAATACGATTTTACTTCTACTAATACTCGGTCACCTTCTTTTACCAAACAATTGAATCATGCCATTGAACTGAATTTTTATTAAATAAATCCATTTATTATACATTATTCTGTATCAACCATTTAAAGCAAATTGCGTACATACCAAATTCACGAGATGATTCTATTCACACGCATCTTCCATATATGAATTATAATAATATAAATTATAATTTAAGTAACGCTATATCACGCAAAAGCAACCTGAAAACACCGTGGTAACAAGGAAGTGAACACGTCAATTTCATCATCAAAATATTGGGAGTGGGAATTAATAATGTCGATTTTTTGCTGTAAAAAACCATTTATTTCAATAACAAGATGAATAAGTACATTAACCAATATATTGCCCATCGTTAGCTATGACTTCCTCCCATCTTCTTGGAAGTTTGTTGATTCTTCGTTTGAAGAAGTCCTCATCTTTCGAGGCTATCCATTCATCGATCCATTTTCGTACTTCTTCAGTATTTCAGAAGCGTACATCTGCTAGGCTCATCTGCATTGATCAGAACAAATGGTAATCAGAAGGAGCAAGGTCTGGAGAGTATGCGGGGTGATCAAGGTGATCCCAACCAAGCGTCCTCAACTTTTCCTGAATGATGTTCGCACGATGTGGCCGGGCATTGTCATCGTGAAATAAAACTTTGTCTCTTTTGTTCGCTATGCGTGGCCGTTTTTCGGCCAATTCGCCCAGTTGTCGTCGGTAGCGATCAGCCGTGATGGTTTCAGCAGCTCATAATACACCACACCTTTTTCATCCCACCAAACAGTGTTTGGTTGAGATACATTGAAAGTATCTAGATACTTTTGAGATAGTATCTCATTTTTGTTAAATGTATCTCGGTATTTTCAAGATGATTATCTTATCTTGCTAAAAAAGAAAAGATACTTTTGCAGTATCTTGAGATGCTTTTCAAGATAATTGAGATACTTATCGAAAAAAATCTAGTCGCTTGATTGTGAATGTATTTTGTCATCTTGCAACGTTGTGATGATGAGACAGCGTCAACGGAAGTAGACGATTTTTTTATTGCGTACGATACATCGATCGTTCGTAGAGATTATCCGACGCTCGGATCAAGGATCAAGTTCTCGACGAATATCCCAATATTCGCAACGTATATTTTCGACACAACACGACGTTATCTGCTTCAGCTGTAGTCGAGCGGCTCTTTAGCCAATCTTCATTGATTTACACACCTCGGAGCCAATCGCTTATCACCCGAAAATTTTGAAAAAACTCTCTTGTTGAAATATAATAGAAGTCTCATTGAGAAAAAATAAAAGCAACTATTTAATATTAACAAAAATAAAAGAACAATTATTATTATCATAATTTTAACATAAGAAAATTGTTTTTTATTTTTTATGATATTTCAGTAGATTTTGCATGGAAAATCAGAAAGTATCTTGAAATTATCTTGAAAAATCAAGATAAGATACTTGATAATTTTGAAGATAAGATAAAAGATAAGATACTGACGGAAAATTAAAAAAGTATCTAGATAAGATAAAAGATAGCATCTTATCTTATCTTATCTGGTATCTTAAAAAAGATACAGTATCTCAACCAAACACTGCCACCAAATGCACAGCATAAGCTTCTGGCAATGAATATCGCGTTTTGATTGTGAAGTTGATGGTTGGCCGGGATCAACATAGTCTGCTTTACGTTTAGGGTTATCGTAATAGATCCACTTTTCATCGCCAGTAACAATTCGATACAAAAAACCACGTTTTTTGTGCTCTGCAAGATGTTTTTTGCAGGCATCGATTCGTGCTTTGAGTTGATTTTCATTCAGTTGATGTGGGACCCATTTTCCAAGTTTTCGAATCTTTCCCATTGCATGTAAACGTTTACCAATGGTTGTTCGTTCAACTCCCAACTCCAAAGCAAGTTCCTGTTGCGTTCGACACGAATTTTCATCCAATAATGCTTGCAATTCTTCATCATCAAATTTTTTCGGCTGGCCTGGACGTTCCTTGTCTTCCACGTCAAAATCACCACTCTTGAATCTCGCAAACCATCGTTCACAAGTTTTTTGAGTTGGAGCATGTTCACCGTAAGCTTCTACAAGCAATCGATGACTTTCAGCGGCCGTTTTCTTCAAATGAAAGAAGGTTATTAAACTTCCCCGGAAAACCACAAAATTTTTCAGGCACAAAATTCGACTTATTCAATGCGCAAAAAAATATTTTGTTTACACTTGAACGAAATGACATATACTGAAATTTATAGCGTAATGACAGACAAAAAAAAACAAAATGGCCGCGGTGTGTTCCGATGCACACAACGCTAGTAACGCCATCCATTATCTAAATCGACATTATTAATTCCCACTCTCAGTAAACATACTCTCATATAACATATTTGAAATTTAACGCATTAATATTGGTAGCCTATTGCGTTACTAAAGCTGCTATAGCTATTGTAGCAACCTATGTATGTGAATGCAATTCCATCCACGATGCGTTGTGTTATGGTTACCAATACAAATGCGTTAAATTTCAAATATATTCTGAGCAATTGAATGTTATGTTGAAAATTTTATTATGAGTCGAAAGAACAATCTATGGCATTTACTTTTTAAAGATAATTTCATTTAAATGTTGACCACGTCTACGTTTTGATTGGCCCTTCGGAAAGGCCAAATTTTCGAAAACGCGTTCGAGCATAGCGGCCGGTATCTCGCGAATAACACGAGTAATGTTGGCTTCCAAAGCGTCAATTGAAGCGGGCTTATCATTGAAGACCAGAGACCTCACATAGCCACAAAGAAAAAATCCAAAGGTGTGATATCACACGATCTAGGCGGCCGATTCACGGGTCCAAAACGTGAAATCAGCTTCTCGTCGAAATGGGCTCTCAAAAAGTTCATTGTTTCACGCGATTGTTGCGCCGTCTTGTTGAAACCAGATATCACAGACATTACGTGCTTACATTTCAGGCAGCAAAAATATGAAAAATGGGAAATATCATGTCCATCACATGATCCATACAGAGATTTTCACACATCTTGAATGGATCAATAGCAAAATTGTAAGTAAATATAGTCAAAGTACCAATAAGATTGATCACGGAAAAATGTCACAACAGAGAAATGACAGGATAAATGTCAATCCTGTAGATTTATCAAATGTTGAAAGGTTCATGAAATCCGACTTTGAATATTTCGAAATTCATTATAATTTGTAATCACTACGATTAAACATTTGGAAAATGTAATTGACTTATTTTGACATTTCCATCGTTATTGGTGATTGTAATTAAATTCTAAAATCATCATTTATTAAGAAGCGATTAAAAAAATTACATCTAACATATTTGCAAATGTGGGATAAACTGGCACTTTATCCTCTGTTGCCAAAGGTAGGAATCATGATTGTTTGACGTTTACACTCTTTGCGAGCGCCTTTAACGTTTGTAGCGTTTTTCTCAACTAGAAATTTGAAAAAAAAAACACTACATTGCACATTGGCACAAGTGTTCTATTCTTGATAGTTTATTTACATATATTTATATGTAAAGATAGAAGATGATGCCAGGCTGTGTCTGTTGTCATAGATACTATGCTGTGTCTTTTATAACGAAAAATTCCATCACGAAATATTTCACATTTGTGTCAGTCAGCGCCATCAAAAACTAATTGATTAGCAAAGAAGTTGAAGTGCCACGTTTCACATATGTATATTCTGCCCATGCTCGGTCTTAGTTTAATTCCCGATTGCAAATCTTTCATTTCAATTTCATTTATTCATTTATTTAAGCACATCCATGCCCGATGATAAAAGATTCTGAAAGTTTCACAGGAGGTTTCACGTTTCTACAGAATGTACCTAATGATGTTAAATGGAGCTGCTGCATCATGTTATTTGTAAATTGGAAAATTAATTCAACTATTTGAACGCTTGAAAGTCTTGGAATCTTGTATTGCTTTAGACAATTTATTTCATCAGAAGTTCCCGAAAACTCACAATTTCAGTACGGAAACATTTGTAATGAATATTAAAAATGTTACATAAATAATAAAATGTAACACCTGTCTTGTCAGTGGCCATGAGCATTCTGAAAATACCATCAATGCCAAATAATTTATTTTCATACGTAATAAAAATATAAATAATCTACTTACAATTTGACTATTGATCCAGTTAAGATGTATGACAATCTCTGTATATATCATGTAACGTATATGCTCTTGCCCATTTCCTAGATCCTTGTCTCTTGCTCCTACATAAATGCCCATTAATATGGGTTCATTGTTCCGTGTATAGAACACAAGTGGTCCTTTAACAAACAAAAGATTTTGTAAATTCTTCAAAGTTCCATTTCACGAGAAAAAGAAGAATTTAAAATGAACCTCCGGAGTCTCCTGTTCCTCCCACTCTTTGTTGGAGTGAATCGATCTCCATATTCGCATGATCTGGATTCACTGGATGTACTTT
The DNA here is from genome assembly GCA_028476595.1 of Obolodiplosis robiniae. Lineage (NCBI taxonomy): Eukaryota > Metazoa > Arthropoda > Insecta > Diptera > Cecidomyiidae > Obolodiplosis > Obolodiplosis robiniae. The sequence continues at coordinate 42,328,085 of CM052015.1, forward strand.
GGTACAGAACTGGTCAACTGGTTCATTGCAGACAGTCACTTTCAATCGAAGAAATCGTAGATTCGATGCACGTTCACGATTTTCCTGTAAGGATAGAAGAAATTATTAATACTCGAAAAATGAATCTCAAAAAATAATGCAACTTTCCATCCGACCAAAACCAGTAAAAATTAGCGCTGCTTGAGTCTGTACCAAGTAAACAAAATTGTATCTGGATTCAGCTAACTCAATTGCTTCGATCTTATCGCCATCGATTATATCCTGGTCGAGTATAACCACGCCAACATCATTTTTATTGCGCAATGAATTATATTCGTTATGGTGGTTGATTCGAGAAACACTGAAATGATTGCTATTCCAAACTTTGACTCCATTTTCATTTCGGAATAATTCATTTGAACCAGCGTGAACTTTCCAAAAAGTAGTATCGTGACCTAAATACCTGTGCTGGTCCATTGCTTTATCATATTTGAAGAAACAATGTGCAACAGTCAATATGAGGTTTGTTCTGATTACAGTTCCTCCGCAGACATTAGAATTACGCCTAAATATAGCTGCATGATAAGTCACGGGGTTTCGATGAACCTCTCCGTTCATAATTGCATCCTATTTTTTTGAAGAAAAAAAAACATTTATGGCACTGTTCATTAAATGAAAATGTTTAAATTTCAAGGGAAAGAATGTAAGAAAAGGTCATTTGAGAAGTACCAAAAAATCAATCTGAACTAATAGAACTAATAAACCACACAGCATCAACATTTTTCTCCTCCAACACTTTTTTCGTAGATATAAACGGTCAAATCGCGCAAAAAGGAATCAATTTTATAATATTTGCTACCGCTTTTTAATCGGTTTGTTTGCAATGCTTTATTGGTGTATTTTCCATGTCATTATATAATAAAAAAAAGAAATAAAAAATTCCAGCATTATTATTCAGATAATTTTCATATTATAGCTAAAACACAGCTTGTTTCAGTGTCGAACGTTTTTTTTTTCAGAAGCTCGCAACTGGAGGTTGCTTTCTATAGCGTCCAATGTGAATTGATAGTGAATACTGATGAAGCGCGCCATCTCTAACTCTATTAGACTTAACCAAACTTTTCAACATTGCAAATATTTTTGGTATTTTTTATGTTTATGCTGATTTTTTTTTCAATTGGAAAAATATCGAATAATTCAGAGTACACCATTTTCAGGAATAATGGCAAATAGACTAAATTAATTTTTTTGAGGGCTTAGAGTATAATTGAAATTGCATCAAACATCAAAAGAAATAAATAGAGACATGAAAATGAGTCACACAGCCCACATATATTGTCATCATTTCAAATGTATGTCATACATACACAGATGGTTCAGATGGTGCTCGCGTCGAGGTGAATGTCGAGTATCAGTCTTGCACAAATAGTTCTCTTAAAAGTACTTCACATTCTGCGGGTAATTTCTAAGATAACTGAAGCTATACCAGCGATTCTAGTAATTCCAACGTAATGCGAAGAAATTCCTATAAATTTGAGTAATTCTTTTGTCAAAAACTAAACATAAATGTCCAAATTTATCGATCAAAACCCGTAAACTTTCACATTTGTTTCCTTATTTCTAAAATTTACGATGTTGAAAAATCACATCTTAATTTAGGAATTACTGGGAATTAATTTCATAGAACACTAACACTACTCAATGTGTAAAATATACTTTGGTTTCCAATACATATGAACAATGTAATTCCTCCAAAGTGATTCAACAAAAAATAGTGATTCCTGTTTGAAAAAAAGGAATTCCTTGAGTGATTTGCCCCCTGGTCTTGCAATTTCCGCGGTCGGTAGCTTGAAAACACAGTCGTGCAAAGCAGCCTTCGAAGAAGACGAGAGCTGCTCGATATGTAATGAAAAGATGCATCACTAGTGTTGCTAGGTGTCACTTAGTTGGTGAGATCTGATAATTCCATAATAAAGATTGACATTTTTGAGTTTATGTTTTGATATTCAACGACAGATCAGTTTATGGTTAGTTCCCTGCGCGTAGGCTTTCGAGTATGCTGTCGCTTCATGTAGTGCCATTTACGTTTTCTATTGAAAACACCATAAAGAATCGAGCGTTGATTTTTTGAAAATGTGTATTTAAAACTACATCAACTTGAAATCTCAAATTGTCTTTGATTCTTCAATCTTGTATTTTCTTGATGATTCGAATTCTCCAAAATATTCCAGAAATACCACAAAATGTTGAATATTTTGGAAAATATATGAGTTTTTCCTCAATAATATTTATTAATATTTTTTTAATATTTTTCGATGAATGATTCATTCAGATATATATTTCGACATTACAATTTTATAAGTTAAGTATGTGAAATAGTCTCCTTAATGATCTGAATTTTGCGATGAAATTCAAAGCATGGCATTGAGTTACAAATTTTTGAGTTCAGCATATTTCATTTTAATAAAAAGTGATTTATTTTAAGTCTAAATTCCAAGCTATTAAAATATTTCTTGACAGTATTATTATCCTTCAGAAGAGCAATCAAGATGACGTGCAGCATCAATATGAATCAATGCGATTTATATAATGTCTTAGAACTTTACGGCTGTACAAATTGTGCTCCGTATTTGTCCTGAAATAAACAGTTTGGATAACATCCAAATGATATCTATAAAATATATTTTAAACAATTAAAAAAAGCTATGGTTAGTTCATTCATAATCGCTTACGATTTGCTCGTTAATCCAACCAAGATGTGCCATAATTTTTGTACTTTTCATGTAAATGTTATTCAATTTTCCATTATTTAATTTTTTTGCATTCACTCCCTTATAAATCGCAACCAATAAAAGTGTCGATGATTGATATACTACTGGATCTTTGACAAAAATAAAATTTGTTAATCATTGAAAATTGTTACTGTTCATAGAAATAATAAATTAAACTAACTCCCTGAGTCTCCGTTTGACCCTGACGTTTGAAGCGACGATTCAATTCTTTTGCCCTCACCATCCTTAATTGGTTCAACCTTTGTACAAACGTGGTCGAATGGTTCTAATTTACATTTCCTTGCTGTCATCAAAAGAATTCGTAGATTCTCGGCCGGATTTTCACCGTTTTCAGTTTGGCCAAAACCAGTCATACTTAGCGGAACTGGATTGCTTGTTGAGTATACGAAATTCCAATCGTCATTCGGATTAGGCAAATCGATTGTTGTGATCGTGACGCCATTAATTATATCCTCTCCAAGAATAACCACACCAATATCAAAGGGATTTTGATCTGGTATGTAATTGTCGTGCGATACAATTTCTGATACAATGAAAATAACTCCATTGGATATTTCATTCGAACCAGCTCGAACTGTCCAACAATTCGGATCGTTTAAAAATACGTGTTTATTCTTAGATTCTATATGTATGTAGAAACAATGTGCTGCGGTCAATATGATGTTTCCTTTGATTATAGCTCCACCGCAAAAAAGTATTCCCTCAAGAAATAAAGCAGCTTGATACTGGACTGGTTCCATTTGCTCCGGTGCGTTCAATATTTGCGCACCCTAATTTATTTGAAAAGAAGAAAGACAATTGAACCGCAAAGAATGAAACAACAACTTGGTGTGTCACACTTGAAAGTGACACTTCCAGTATAAGATAGGTTTTAAGCGTATACCATTATCAGAGTATGATTTATATAGTCTACTATGTTGAGGGGTGGTGAATGGCGAAGGACTGCGCCCTAAATAACGGTACTAAACGCTTCAACTTTTCACTATTTTTTTGTATTTTGTGTTTATGCAGATTTATTTTCATCGCATTTTTGTATGTATATATATATACACAGCGGACCGCTGTCAGATGATTTTGGAATGCCAATCGAATGGTGAATCGAGTAAATACATCGACGACATCGATATCAAAACAAAAGTACATGGAAATTATATTTAGCTGGACTGTGCTTGGTTTTAACAGTTGCATTGAACGCACCCATTGACATTAGGTGCGAAGTCCAGCTAAACAGAATGAATGAAATTTACACGCTTAAAAAAATGCGGATATTTTGAATTTGAGTTTGTTCGACCTCAATATAGCTGTGGTTGAAATTTCAAACGGCAGTATTATTTTTACTTTTCCGCACACACCACTGTGTGTGGTAAAGGTATTGCGATCGGTCCAAAAAATTCAGAACGCTCGGAATAAGTTTTTTATGCGTTTTGAACCTAGAAAAAACGATTGCAACCATTCCAGGAGCAACTTTTTGTCCGTGTGTGGTACGTTGTAGGTTGTCCGTTGTACGCAAAAATTTGTTTACAAGATAACTCAAAAAATTGATTTTAGAATTGATCAAAAATGTACACACACATTGGTTTTCATTGGGAATAGAAACCTATTAATTTTCAGCCTAATCCGATAATTTTTTCGCGTATCTCTAGCGGAGTCGAATCAATAAATGGGCTGTTTTTCAATATAATTAAGAAAAAATTGTGTCCAGTTCGCATTGTATCATTATGAAACTTTCAGAATATTACAGAGACTATATGCAGCTTCTCCTTCTCAAACCGCTTATGAGAAGCGGCTTCTCAGAAGCATGCTTCTCTATGGAAGCATCTCCTTCCGAGTGCGTTTGGCTTTGAAATGCATGAGGGTGAAAGAAAAATTACGTGGTATTTAGGTTTTGTGTGGACTATTATTTCTTTCTCTGTCACTCTCATGTACTTTAAAGCCGAACACACTCAGAAGGAGATGCTTCCATAGAGAAGCATGCTTCCGAGAAGCCGCTTCTCATAAGCGGTTTGAGAAGGAGAAGCTGCATATAGTCTCTGGAATATTATTTTTTTATGAAAAAACTCAGTCATGCAGAATTTCAAGTCATTCCGATAAGATTAAGGACTACCTCCCCTGAAAAATTTTCGATTTTCGGGGTCTTTTTAATCTCAGAACTGAAAATTGTTATGGCGACTATCTTAAGTTCGCATTGTATCGAATTTCAAGTCATTCTGATGAGGTTTAAGACTACCTCTCCTACAACATTTTCAATTTTCGTGGACAAAATTCAAATTTTGTCATTAAATTGGATGAAGTATTTGTGTTTTTATAATCTGTGTTAATTTCATCAATTTGAATGTTTATTAACTTTTTAACGAAAGTTATACATAACATAATCACATCTATCGTTGGCATGAATTGAAAGTTCGGATCAGAGTGAACTCATTCGTAATTGTTATTACCAATTCAAAAGCAGCGAACGTTTGTTGAAAATTGAAATTTAAATCACATGATGTGTAATGACTTGAAATTCGATCTCATCGTAATGACTTGAAATTTTCTGTGATTTATTCCCAAGGTTGCATTATGATTCGATAAGAAATAAACATAAATCCAATACAAATGAGTAGCAATCAATGAAAAACCCGTAAACCCGAACAATTTCGGGAAATGTGCGGAAAAGTTAGTTTTACGTACGTACGACCATTTATTTTTTAATATACATAAATAGTTTTTTGGGAAATATCCTGCAGATTTTGCTGAAGGACCCATTTTGTGATGCGCTCTAAAATACTTTTTTTCTTGTTATTTTGACTAGATCATTTTAGTAGCACTTTAATTCAGGAATTGCATGACGTGATCATAATTTTACTGGCTCTTAGTCTAATAGTGAAGGCATAAGTACTGGGATCGCTCAACAAATTTACAGCCCTAAAAAATTGGTTTTTCATCCATTTTGGTACGCTGTCCGCAAAAACAATATGATAACACGATAACTCAACCATTTTAGGTCTAAATTCAATTGTAAATGAACCAGCAAATAAGTCTTCATTGGGAATTGAAACCTATTAATTTTCAACTCATTCGGATAATGTTTTCGGATAGTTCAATCGGGGTCTAGTCATAAAATGGAGGATTTATCAATGCAATTACGAAATCTGTGTAAGGAAAATATGTTAAGTTCAGATCAAGATTGGATCATTATGCAACTTTCAGATTCTTATTTTTTTGTGAAAAGAAATAAGTTGTGGAAAATGTAAAGTCATTCCGATGAGATCTTTGACGACCTTCCCTACAAACACTTCCTACATAGTCCTAATTTTTATCCGAATGACTAAAACATTTGAACAATCTTATTTTTGCAGGAAACTGAATGTCAGAATTCGCAACATAATTTGTTGGTGTATCAGAAAAAAAATACTTAACTCCTTTACTAAAACTGCCACCACCAACAATACAACAAATAGTCCCCGCGAAATCAACATTTTTCTTCTTAGAAACACAAATATTAAGATAGCGTATTTTTTTGTGAACGATACATTTTCTGTGACAAAATAAGTCTGATTATATTCTAGAACTGGGTGCCGCCTTTTATCTTCACTTCCGAATAATTATTTTTTAATATATTATTTATGCATAAATTAAAATTACGCATTTAACTCATTTAAATGCAAACAAACGTAGTTGAAATGGGCTTGCGTCAAATGAAACATTCTAAAAGTACATTTGTTACAACAAGAACGTATGTAGAAATAACAAATTCAATAGTTTCTTATAGAATCATTACACAGTGCAACTCACTTTCCCAGGCCCAAACCGAGCCACATTCAAATGAAAGCACTATCTTATAGCAATGAAACCCTAGGGACCTCAGGAGTAAGGTTTTTCTCTCGAATTTTATACAGTCGCTTTCAATTTTACACGTTCATTTCGGATTGTACCTCACTCTGAGGGCCAACATCACGTAAACGGCTTTGTTTTGCAATCTTCAACAAAGTTTTATTTTTTTCATGCAAAATTTCATTTCATTCTGATGAGATTGACGACTACTTCCCCTCATGCATTTATAACGTTATGGAGGTTTTATTGCATACCAATCACGTACATTGGTCCGTTATCTGTACATTGGTCCGCTGTTACACCGCAGATATCAAAACAGAAATAACGTTATCTGGATCGTTTCACTACGTTGAAGATCCGAACAAAAGAGAATACGACAATTGGCGGTCAAAGCAACAGGGAACGATGCAAATAACGTTATTTTTGCTATAATCTCTGTACACACAGTTCCAACCGGCGCTTTTGTTTGGTTTCAATGCTTCACCTACAAACTTTTCGATTTTCGTGGTCAGCATCAATATTTACTCGAAATGTCATAATTTTTTTCCGAATGACTTAACTAATATTTGTTGAACCTCATTATTTTATGAAAAAAACAAGATCCTGAAAATTTCATAATGACATAAAATAAATGTAGTCCCCATATAAATTTGTCGTTTCTCGGGGCCAAAACGAATAATTTGTTTTGGAAATATATTTATTTTACGTCACTTGTATCTTGCATTGTATTAAGTAGAGTTTCTTTATTTTGATTACATATTTCATCGATGTAATTACCCTGATTCTTCTGAGTTATATACGTTATTGGACACCAACAAACCCACATGTGCTTCTTAACAAAGCCATTGAGCCAGAAGTGAGCTTCATCGCTGATGATGAAGTAAATTGGAGTAATCGCTCTTAAAGTTGCGACCACCGACTCAGAATTTCGGTTGTAATTTTTAATAATTTCCAAACGTTGCTGGTTCGTGAACTTTACCATGATGAAAATGTTGTCGTATTGACATTGACGGTTCATTGGAAAAGTTTAAGGGTGCGTTCATATAAAGATACCAAATCGTTATGTCCCTAATGGAAAACCCTTTATTGAAAACAAAACTTATTGCTATTCATTGATGGTCAGTAGGTAAAGGCAAAATGAATTGGACATTTTCAATGGAAGTCGTAATTTTGAAATTGAACATTTCAATTAAGTCGAGTTTGAATATCATTCTCTATCGCATTTCAATTTAAATGAATATTTTTAAAATATGCATACATTGACATTAAGTATACGTAATCAATTCGAATATTACAATTTACAATTTTTGTTTGCGTTGTCAACAGATAATAATAATACGTTGTGCTTTGAATCTTTCATATGGATTCAGTGGAGGCATCAATATTTATTCATCAGAAGTTTCATATTCTTGCCTTATTGTCCACATTGAACTTTTTCCAATCTGGTGTAAATAGAAATAGCGCCACTAATTTAATACACATTTTATGTTAAAAGCTATATAGTACAAAGCGTTTACAGGTTCTTTTTTCGAAACACGCGTGGATCAGCGTGAAACTTTGAATTCATTACAGATTTTTTTAAATTTCAATTTTATAATGGTGGACGAAAGCTAGTGACGCAAGCACATCATATATTCAACATTGAGATTCAAAGGACGGATCAAATTGGGGTGTTGTTGGAAAGCATTTGGGCCATTTACCCATGTGTATTTACCACAAAAACCCAAGAAAAACCATAGAATAAACCAATGTTTTGGGGGTTTGTAAATTTGGCCCAAATTTTCGTTTTTCGACTCTTACCTCCAACACTTAGTTGTCAGGAGCTGTTTTTATTTTGTGAACAAATCCAAAATATACCAAAATCTGAAACAACTGAGACATAATCAAATAGTGCGCAAGATTTGTTTTCAATGAGCATAAAACAGCTCTTGATATAATTTGCGGCATACAATTTTGGAAGCGTCTTGACAAGTGGATTCAGAAAGAATAAATTCAGGAAGACTTCATAAAAACTGAATTCTGGACCAAATGTTCAAACTTTGAAGCCCCGTGGCCACACAAAAATTACAAGAATAACCACGGCCAAATGACATTAAACCGTTATTTTGACATAAATATCAAAGTAAATGTGCCGATAACATGTAGATTACATTCGAAATGAGATTGAAATTCGTAGAATGCCGCTTTACAAGGCAGAAATTGACAAACTATCAAACACAAACAACGTTAAGAACAGCAATATTCCATTTGAAGATGTTTTTGAACATTCTTTTCAAACTTTTCTAACACATTCTGAGAAAAAATCTCAATTGTTTTTGTGTGTTTCTTCTCACAGGACCAATGCAGTTCGCGTATAAGTTCTCATTTCCTTGCATTTGATTGAATGGTATATTTAATTAAATCATACCTTCGAGTGAGTCGGCCACATATTGTATCATTGGCATTGATTTACTAGTGCTTGTGGTGTAAGTGCATCATCATAAATAGTAGCCAAATCATAGTTACACCGAAACGGTTTTGAAATGTGCATACATTTGGCTCGAACCGTGGTGAAATGTAGCAAAGCCAAATGGCGTCGAGGTCGACACATGCATATGCTGTACATTCTATGGTATCCGGCCATTTACCCAATCTAATCTCTCGCTCGCATCGAGTCAACAATTGAAATTGAATGATAATAAATAATGTGCGTGCGCGCATCAATATTCCGGTTGAATGACGCTGCATATAATATTGCAAATGGTAATTGTGATTTTCAAATTGTTCTCATTTATTCATCTTTTTTAATGGGAGTTTGGCATGAAACAATGTGTTACAAATAGATTTCGGAATATGGGTGGCTATTGAAAGCACATCAATTTCAATGGCAAAGCCATTTTTCCGGTCGCTATTTTGAATTGCTCTTAGTTACACACATCGGCCAACCGCAGTTGGTAAACTCTTGAAAAGTAAGAATGCACTTTAGATAATGCATAAATGCATTTTCGATGCAAGAGTTTGAGTTGGCTGGCCGACACTCGGGTTTATGTGGTTAGGCCGGAAACATGCAGCAATGGGCGATGCTTTAAGCCCTTTTTGTTGCACATCCATTTGATGTAAGTTTTCTGTAAGTTGTGAGATCATTTATAATGAATGCGGTTTTGTGTTGGTATGATGTAAAACGCTTTATGATTTTGCGGTTTTCATCCACTTTGCCAATCGCAACATTTCAATGTTGCAATGCATCGCAGATTGAAAGATTCAATGAACCGATACACCAAGCCTTCGGGCTTTTTACAATTAATTCGAAAACGTAGCAATGTTTAATCGATCCAAGTTGGAGGCGCGCACGTGTATTTAACAACATTCCTTGTTCTAATCAATGGACATGCGGACGGAATTGTGCTTGGATAATATTAGAAAGGGACATGGGCATGGAAAGAGGAAGAGAGAAAGTTAACAATACATGAAAATGAGGAAAAGCGAGAAAAACAGAAAGAGAAGAAGATGAAATGGAAGATAGAACGAGAAAGGGATGATATTTTGAAACAGAGAAGGAGAAAAAAAAATAGAAAGACAGAAAGAGAGAGAGAGAGAGAGAGAGAGAGAGAGAGAGAGGAAGAGAGATTCCATTAGTCTAATTCATTAGCCGGCTGTTGTGACTGTACTTTGTAACCATTGGCGTTTATTTGCATTAATTCGATCCAAACGCGCATTGTCTTTTTGATCAGATTCACAAGCATATTCCGAAGAATCAAAGTCATCGAGAGCGATTGTTTTGAAAGGCAAACTCAGAACTTAATTCGATATAATGTTGAGGTGAAGAGAGTCAAAACATGTCAGAATAATGTTTCGTTTTGTTTGTTGTGGCTGCAAGCTAAAATTTCAAATCCGATTTACAGTTTCTACACAACTAAAATTTTATTTCATATATAATAAGAACTTGAAAGCATTTCACTAAAACGAGAGCAAATTAAAACGATTTTCATTGTTTGAGGATATGGCGGCCGCGCGGATGCATTCCATTGACGATTTATGTTTGAAAACTGAGAGCCACTTTATCGAAATGAATTAATATTGTCATCCGATACGGTATTAAACTCGGCACAATGTAACGATAACAATAGAATGACACTCTCTCTCTCTCTGTTTCTTTCTTTCTCTTTCTCTCTCGAATTGAATTTTGGAATCATTACCACCGAATGGGTTACGTGTTCGATGCACAATGTACACATAAGTCACGAAGGTATTTGCGCTTGAATCACGTGTATTTTGCTTTTCGTCTAAAAATCTCTACCATGACAGCAACACCGATAAGCATTACATCGCTCACAGCAATGCAATTTGAGTTGAAAGAGAGTTGAGCTGCAGCCAAGTGCAATATTGACTTTGAACCCGGTCGTATATTCGTAATTGAATCTCTCATTTAATGTAATCTTTGTCATTTGCGGGATTCGGTTTCCTATCGAATCAAACATCCCGAACGAGTCTAGACAAGGTATTGAAAACGTGATCCGAACCGATGCTAGAAACCCGAAACAAAACCAGAAATCGACAAAATGTTAAAAGTGGCCACAATAAACATTAAGATTAGTTTATTCATCGATAAAACGGCCACCGTACACAACGCGCTCAATGTGTGATTTAATGCGTTTTCAGTTTGATATTCTCGTGTCAACCGTCATTCCAACCGGCATGATTCATTTTCCAACGACAACGCCGAAGTAATTCAAGAAGTTGTGAACTACCGAGCTATCTCAGTCGTTTGGCTTCAGTGCTCCTATTCTTCGTCTGGCAAGAAATCTCTTCTTCTTGTTAATGGATCGGAATATTTCTCTTGTACACTTAATCCGTTTGCCTTTCTAATCATTATTAATTCGACTAGAAATCTGAGTTGAAACAAACGATTTTTTAATGCATTTAAATGATTGTTGTTGTTGCATTCAAATTATCAGGGAAAAAGTGCCTAATAATGATAACAATTTAAATAGAGAAACAACACACTTTTTAATCCGTTATTCAATTCATATAAATTTAAATGAGAAAGACAAAAACTGCATCGAGCAAGAGAATGAGAAAATGAATTTACGTGATTGCATTGTGCACTTTAGTGGAATGCCATCGACAAGAGCACGTATTTCGGCTGCTGTGCGTGACATTCAATTCATTTCGGTAATTATTTAATGCGTAATAAAAACTGAAAGAAACATTCCAAATGAGATAGATCCAATGATAATGACGCATTGCAATCGCACTAACAACAACCGAAGTTATGAAAGATTTCGATTCGAAAGACACATTTCAATGTGCTTGATTGAAATAGTTGTGTAAATATTGTGGAATAATTATGATTATGCGCTCATTTGTATGGCTTTGAGAAAAAACGGGCAATATTTTTAAATGATGATTGTTATTAATGTATCATTCGGTGTTTCTTGTTTTTGCTGCCTATCATAAAGCCGCAGGAACATCGCTTAGAAAAACAGAGAAATAAGCCAAAGTAAACAAGTGAGGCGGTCGTGACACGCTGTAAATATAGCGCGCGTAGAATCGATGGATTTATCTCATCTACGCCGATCATATTTCGATCCTTATCGTTTCAAGTGGCTCATCTTGATTCATTTCACCAGTTCATCTTTATATTCGAAGCCACACTCGCTCGTACTGATTGATTGCTACCGAGAAATCGGGGATTTTTGGATGGAAAGTGGAGTGAGAAATTAAAGAAAATATTCAAATGAATAAGAAAGGGAAAGACATGCGAAGAAAGAAAGAAAAGAAAAATATTAAAAAGAAAGAAAGAGAAATGGAGAAGGAACAAGAGAGAAAAAAGATCGCAAAAAGATCGAAAAAATACCGGAAAAGATAGAAAATGTCAGAAAAGGATACGAAAATCAAGAAACCCAACGAAACTCATCTCTCAAGAACATGCCGAAAACCGATTTCGGGAAATTTCTCACGGTGCTCCGTGGTTCCCGCCACCACACTGTTGTTCCATTTCAATTCACAAGCACCGTAATTTTTCTCGTAATATTGATAATTAATTTCAATTTTCTCGTAATTTGCACCGAAGTAAAATAACAATTTCAAATAAAATAAATAAACTCATGGAAATTCCCATTCGAAATCACGTTTTCAAAATGAACTGGGGAAAATATGGAAATACCGAGCGATGAGACAAATCTTAATAAACAATAAATAACCGTAATTAACTGTTGACAAAAGAATAACAAACTGAAAATGAATTGAGTGTGTTCTTTCGCTTTGTCGATGTCGCCCCTTTGCTCTTCTCGGATTTTGAATGAAGCATTGAGTGTTGCTCTCGTTCCGAACGAACTCGAATCGAGTCTGTCATGTTTCCATCCAAACATAAAGTAATATTTTATTTAGAATAAAACCAAAATTGTGAATTGAATCAATCAAAGAGTCAGAGAGTTGGTAAATAATTGCATTGTTTCTGAATGCTGTGCGCCTTTGTAATTAGCGCATCTATCGAATGGGGAAGAAACCAAAGCAGCAGCACCATTATCACAAAAGCAAATAAACGACGAAATGCTCATATATTATTGTCGGTAGAACGAAGATGCCTTGCGGCATAATTAACCTTTGGCTGTGCCAGCTATAACTAATATTTAATTGCTGACGAACAGAAGCGAGAACATAAACAATTGCAGCAGATGGATCGGTGTGCAAGACAAGCGTTTCAATTTCTTATGCAAACATCGATTTTTCGCGCGTCAGTCAATCCGCTCCAAATCTCATTGTTGCCGCACATTTTTTGAACATTCTATAATTTTCGAAACTGTAATTTTTCAATTTCCCTGTTTTTGGTGCGAGTACACAATCGAAATGTATTCAATTTCTTTATTAGACAATTTCTAAATCGCTTTGACGGAATTTTGAATACATTTCATTTCCACTGTTATAAATTTCTTTTGCAGTCGTTGTTCATTACTTACCGCAAGTGCTGTTTGAGCAGCGGCTAAGAATAGAATATCTGTTGGGCAGAAGCGATTCAAATGCATTATGAATATGCTATACTAGAAAATTCCCGATCGAAATGAAGCCGTATGAATGAATTTGGTGTGATGGTGATGAATGGAACGCCAGTTATGCTGCTACTTATGCACAACCGAACATGCACATGAACATGAACATGTTCAGCTCTTGAACAAAATCGACCTTTTTTTAGGGCACTTGACATCGAATATAAATTGCTGAAATACAAAAAATCTGGGTGGAAAATTGGAATTATTCTAAAACCGAGCGTTTGTGCTTCACGTTAGAAAAACTGATTGGAGAGTCCTTCATCTTCATCGCCTAAGAAACAGCTAGATCCGATTGGCAATTACATGTGAAACCATTTAAAATTATTTTATTCGTTTTTCGCATAGATTTGCTTTGTGCGGTTGTCAACCAAAATGGTAAAAACAAGTCCAACAGAAAAATATAGAAACTGTTTGACTACCGGACCATTACCTCACTGTCAATTGCTCTGAAAATGGGATAAAATGTTGTCATTATTTTGTTTTCTTATTTTTCTCTCTCTCGCGTTGGAATTTGCTACTCTTTTTTTTTCTGTCGTTATGTTGATTTCAACTAGAGAAAATCTATTGCTTGTGCCATTTGGCTGATTTTGACCCAAGAAAATGCATTGTGTCTTAGGTGGAAAGCTTGAGTCACCGTCATCACCATTACTAAGCAGGTACATACATTGGGAATTTTCATGTCGCATCAAAATGCGACGTTTGAATGAAAATGTCACCGACCAAGAAAAAAAGTGGCCAAACGAAAAATTGAAGCGAGAGACAAAGAGAGAGCGAAAAAAATGTGGTCGGCGTTGGTAGAATGAGACTGGACATTTAATGTTGGTTTTGACCATTTTTGTGCAAATTCATTTTGGCTGGAGCCATTATTGCTGCATTTCTTTGTGAGAAAATCGTATCGCTCTTTTTATACTCTCTCTCTCTCTCTCTCTCTCTCTCTCTCTCACTCTCACTCTCTTTCTGAGTGTTTTGCTCGCAGCACTTTGAGCTGTATGGGAAATGTGAAATAGTGATTGAGCGAGTGCATGAAAAAAAGTATAAAAAGTGCGGTGTCTTTTCATTCATTTTGGCGTTATGGATGATGTTGCCGTCGTCGTTATCGTCGCCCCGGCTGTACAAAATCCATTTTTTCAGCACGCTTCGATTGCTTCCGAGTGAATATGTTTGTGTTAGAGATGTGGAGTGATCGTTCGGACACGTTTTCGTCTCGCATATTCGCACAATTATAATTATAATATTGTAACGCTTCGCTAAACTGAAATACCTGCAGGACAACAATCATGCCGTTATTTCTTTGATATGGAAAAAAGTGCCGTATTGACGAACTGCTAAAGCTTCATACATTTTATCCATTTTGCATGTTTGCGAGTGCATTTGACGACTGTTTATTACGACAACGTTTTTCTGTTCCGTTTGCATTCCGCCTTTTTTCGCACATTTCTGGTGGATATGAATATTTGCCGAAGAGAAACGTGTGTTTTATGAGCCAGATTTGCACCAAATTCGTTTTTTGTCTGTCATATTGGTTTTTATTTTCTCATCATCACCATAGACATCCATATAAATAGAAATTCTCTTTGTTTTGCGGCGTTGAGTTCAAACTATCACGACAAAAAAAAAAACGGCCGTATTTGTGCACAGAATAAAATCAATGGAGCGTGACATAAACCGCACAGTTGCGTACATACGAAAAACCACTTTGACTGTTTATCAACAAATAAAAAAGAAGCACACGTGAAAAAAGCAGATCCGAAACAATGGTGTCGATTCTATTTGCATGTGATGCAAACGACAGTAGTCGCCTTATGGCTATTTGCGTACTTTTCTCTGTCTGTGCTCCCGTTCTAATCGAATTTTAATTTTAAACTCTCCTTCTCTTTCTCTCTTTCTTTCATTCTTCATTGAGCCTAGACTACGTCATGAGCTGCTCGATAGAACGAACAGCAGCGAATGTAAGCCGTTCGAAGAAAGAAATCATAGTTGAGCTATTGAGTTGATGCATTTGAGCCGAAGGTGAGTGCAAAACACGTTTCATCATATAAATATATGAAATCAGTGGCGTGGCAAATATTTAAGAAACAAGCAACGATATTGCTACGGCTGAAATATGAATATTGACAGACGCTAAGATAGCGAATTACATGCACATCAAATGGTTTCGCCGAGGGAAAAAGGGAAATCATTTGCCTCAAACAAAAAGGGTTGCCTTATCTTCGACTAAACGGCTTTGTTTCAAATCTTTTCCGTTTCAATAGACTTTCTTTCATCTCTCTATGATGCGTTATTGCCATTTTCTGAACGAATCCATTAATTATCATTCGCAATGATTTAAGTCAATTGGCTCGTGTTTGATCAGTCACACGGAAAAGGGAGCTGCCATCAAAGCCATTTATCAACACAAGAAGAAACAGTGTTCAAGTTTCGCCAGAACACATTTATTGCGCAACAATTTCACTAATATAGATGTTTGACATTCAGTACTTGTCCGACAAAAAAAATCCCATCTTAATTCAATTAGTCAGGGAGATTAACTCTTGCAGACGCCGACGGAGATTCTGTCTAATTGAAAAATGACTCCAACAGAAATGAATCTCGATTTGATTAATTAAGGCGGAATCAAAAATTAAAGGCATTGAAAGGGACTAACTTAGCTCGTTATAAAACCTGGTAAAATTCAATTTGAGACTCATTTTTTTGAACAATCACTTCTTTTTAATTTTTCGCTAAAACTTGGCAGAATTGATTGAAATGGGACAATCCAAGCAATCGAAAATTCTGTGCATTTTTGGAATTTGCCGCAAACTTGTCAATATTTTTAATAAAACGGCTTCAATAATAACACATTCATCAAAACAATCGATTTTCTTCCCATTTGATTTGCCTCCAGCCAATATTCTGTGGAAAAACTGGTTGGATGAAGAAGTCGTCTCCAGATGAAATCCATCGATCGAACGAAAATGTTGAAAAATTGCAGCATGAAAAGCGTGACATTGTGACTAACCGCTATGTCATTATGATTGACATGAGTGACGCAACAAATCTAAACGGCGTTCGCACGCTCTCGCAGCCATACGCGTCGATTTTATTTTTCAATTTCGCAAACAAAAAGTACACTCTTGGCAAGTTTGCGAAACAACGGTTGTTTAGCGAAAAAAAAAACAGTGTTGCAATCGAGTCCTTTGTTTATATTTGAAACTATTCAATGAATCGGGTCTCTCTCTTCTCGATTGCGTGTGCGCTCGTTCACCCCTTCCTCATATGTGGGAATCTTTCGATGTGATCAAGTTGTGTCACATGCCACCAAACATTGTTACGGTCCTTATGCCGCTACATGTGCAATACATTTCACGGTGTTGATTCTAAAGTGCACGACCGTATGCACTCAACTTGCTAGTTGTTTTTTTAATCGGCATGCACAAAAGAAACTGCCAACTTGATTTCTCGCCTGCTATTTAACAGCAAACGAAAACGAGCAAAAAATTCGATTTGCTCTTTGTTTCGTTTCTATGAAAATTGAATTTCTGAATGTGACACAAGCACATATTTTGACATCTCAATACTCAATGGGACATAATGCAACGAACGCAATCTATTTTCAATCGTCCCTCTCAATCACTCGCTCGAATTCAAAAATCCAATCAGACAGAAATTGATTCTTTGAAACAAAAAGAATTTGCGCTTTTTCCAAACACTTCTTCGAATAAATCACCAAATCGAAAGCCATTCGAAGCAAATTATATAACTTTTATAAGTTAAAAGCTGAGGGCAATAGAAGCAATTCCTGGGCGCAGATAGTGAACTAACCTTGAAACTTCAGCATCAACGAGTGTTCATTATTTGTGAATAATTACAATTTTTGATGCAGGCATCAACCAAAGTACAATGCAATTGCAATTATCTTATCTGCGTGTTGTTGATTTTATGACGTTTAAGCAAGACAATGCACCATAAAAATATATATATTGAAAATGAAGATAAATCGAAGCGAAAATAATCGTGATAGATTTAACCATGAACCAAAATTTCCATCGCATTGTGTTGGTTTCCATTAAATGGGATCGACTGTAGGACGCAACGAGTTGTGCCAGCACGAGCTAGTCAAAGGCAATGCTTCACCGCTTTTTATTCTTGCAATTGTTACGTATTCAATGTTGCCAATGAGATCTTCAGTGGTGCACGCGTCTCAACTCTATTATTTGATCAATGGCAACTGGAAAACGAAACGCGAAAACGCAAACAATCTACTGTGTACATTGTGTATATGCTGCGGCAGTCTCCTATCTCTCTATTAAATTATCATGTAAATCGTGAAACGCATACATAAAAAGTGGCTCACTTAAGGAAAAACACAAATTGCATTGTTTTTTACGCTGCAGCAGTTAATTGTGTGTGCAGCAGCAAAACAAGAGCTGTGTCCACTTGAAAGTGAATACGTATTATTCACAATTATTTGTCTAATTGAATTGAGTTCAACTCTATGCACTTCTCCACTCCAAATGATCGCTGTTAAGATACTTAACTAAACATTGCCTGCTGTTCGACTTTTCGGTCAACATTTTGAGACTTTTTTTGTGACTTGAAATCCATTTTTGTCATCTCAAGTAAACGCAAAGAAATTTTGGAATAACTCGAGCCAGCTTGAAAAAGAACGGTTAAATTGCATTCAATTCATGAATTAAAAGCGAATGGAGTAGATTTATAGAATCAGCAGATCTTTTCTATTCAATTGTGCGTATTGGCTCAAATGCAAGTCGATTAAGGGGTTCAATTCAATATTATTCAAATGAAGGTTAGTGTTGTAATTTATTCGTAGCTAAAACTAATCATCTAAATTTTCTTTAATAATAAGAAAGTATGTAAGATCTTGATAATAATATTAAAAATTCCAAATTGTACAAAAATGATTGAAGTCTTCGATGAAAATCAGCTGTCAGAATCGGAACAATTGATGGCAATTGAACTTAAACAGTCCCATGATAGAGCAATATATCCTGAATATGCCATATTTTCTAATCACAATCAACAAATTAATTAGACAAGTCAAGCTACAAATTGAAAAAATAATTTTTATTGTTAAAATGTTTTAATTCATTCAAAAAACTATTTTGTCTGATGAAGAGTTTGCTATCTTTTCTTTCATATTCAAAGCATTTATAGAAAGACAATTTCAAAGAGTTGCGCAGTTCGATTTGGTATTGCAGCTTGAAATTCATAAACATCTTTAACTTCGACGAAAAAAGTCTCTCTGAAATAAACATTATTCGATCAATATGATTAAATTAATATTTTTTCTAAACAAAATTTGTTGGTTAAGACAAGTACAAGGAAACACTTAGAAGAAAAACTCTCAATCGAGAGGTAAAATAGTATCATTTTTTTCATAATAGAATAATTTATTTTCCAAAGATATATTTACCATTATACCATAGATCCATCGAAGATGTGGAATGATTTTTGTATGTTTCATATATTCGATATGTTCTCGACCATCCACAAAAATTTCTCTTTTTCTTCCTACAAAGAGGCCGGCCAATAGTTTTTTGCCACTCGGTGTCCGATAAACAACTGGACCTTTAGAGATCATAATATCCGTTAAACATTGCACATTAAGTGTAAAATATTTTGAATCAACCTCCTGAGTCCCCGTCTCCTGCTGTTCGTTGTAGCCATGATACAACATCTGGTCCCGCTCCTGGATTTAGTGGTTCAGCTGGAGAGCAAAACTGGTCAGGAGGTACTTCGCACTGTTGTGTCACGGTCAGTGCAAGAGATCGTATGTCTTCGTTAAAGCCACCATCTTCATTTCTGCCAAAGCCAGTCATCGTGAATGATGCATGAGGATTTGAGTATATAGAATAGAAGCTTTGATCAATTAGCTGGATAGCTTCGATCGTTTCGTCTCCATCAATAATCATAATCTCTTCAGTTATAATCATACAAATATCATTTCCAGGGCGAATTCGAACATATGTTTTCGGGAGGATGATGTTATTCACGCTGAACTTTCTTCCTGCGTTCAAGCTGTTCGAGCCGCCTTGAACTTTCCAAATAGAAAAATTGCCTTGAAAGTAGTAAAAACCCGACAATTTTGCATATAAACAATGTGCTACGGTCAATACGAATTTTGGACCGATTACAGATCCACTGCACACATCAACGTTATTCCTGAGAAGAGCAACATGATGTTTGACGGGCGTATGTTCAATGTGTCCGTTCATAATTTGCGCGCCCTATTTTTTAGGAAAGAAAATGGAAAAAGGAATTAAGTGTTGGATGAAATGTCTATTTTGAAGAAGAAATGAGAATTCAAATCGATTAAAATGGGAATTTAGATATTACTCACTAAAAACGTGGCTTGCAATAACACCCCTAAAAGTCCACAAAAATTCTTCATTTTTGTTTCCCAAACCATCAAATATCTATTAAATATATAAAGTAATTGTTGTTAACGATCAAATTTTCACAAATGTAACTGAATATTCCATTTTTGGCAACCGCCTTTTATTCATCCTCATATCGAATCATAAAATTGAAATGTATTTTTTTTTTTTCATCATTTCGCCATCGAATTTCAAATTGTATATTCAAATGACGTATATAAACTTATGACATTGTATATTTTTGAATTATTTCTGTCAAAAATTTGCAATTTGCGTAATAAAAATGTAAATAGCTGTTGAGAATTTCTGAAATGGAATATATTAAAATACAAAATGGTGCTATTGAATTGAACACGAATGGTTCAACAAGATGATGTGTGAGTTCCTTCCCAAAAGTGCCTGACGATGTGCTATTGAATAGCGCTACAATTTCATGAATTCGTGAGAAAATGATATGGAATCGTCGTTAAATAGCTTTTTATGACGATTCCACATCATTGTCTCTCGACTTTTTGAAATTGTAGCGCGATTCAATAGCATATCGTTAGGCACTTTTATCACACCAATCCATTGTATATGTGAAATGCAGAAATTCGAAGGAGTTCAACGATGAAAATTTCATGATTGCGATACGAAGTTTATAATACACCCGCCAATGTTTTAAACTGGATTTAAATACTTTCAAAATTGCGGATTTCTTTAAACCATATCGCTTACCTTCAATAAAGGATTGAAATTCACCTTCACTTCTCTTTGCTCATTAAGTAAGATCAAATTCGCCGTGTTCTTTTATTTCTTTTGTTAATCAATTTCCTGGAAAAAATAGAAAACAAAATTTCCCTTCAAAGGACTCCTTTTTTTTGTCGTAAATGTCAACTTGATACTTCTTGAGATTCTATGTAGAAGAATTGGAAAATGTTTCATATTTTCACTTTCTCACCTTTTCCTTTGTTCCAAGCAAGTGAGACTTTCAGTCTGTGCAAGCATGCAAAGACATGACGAAAATATCAAATTCTTTGCAAATGAACAACAATAAGTTGCAACTTTAATCAGTCATTTGATGAAACTATCGAATGAGTCGATGACTTCTCACTACTCGATATGAACAACTTCCCGTTATTCGATATGAAATCAACGCGAGAAACCGATTGACCTCAAGTGAAAGCATAAGAGTAAAGCAGAAATCATCTACAAAAATTCAAAGTGTAAGAAAAGACAAAGTGTAAGACAAAGAAAGTGTCATTCGAGTTTTGACGTTTAGTCTCGTTTAGTCTCGTTTAGTCTCGTTCGTCTTTATTTTATTTTTATTTAGAGATAATCTGTGTTAAAAAAACCAAAAAACTGATATAAACAATAGAACTAGTGATTTTATCTTCGAAAAATATAAAGTGCAACATCAAATATCAAACAAAAACGATAAATTCGGGTTAACAGTGACGGCATTCACGAACAAAGTGATTGTTGTTGTTGTCGCTATTGCAACACAATGACCAAAATAAAACTATGCTCCCGTGACGACTGTCCGCCTGCAAATATAAAATCGGATTTGTCAACGAAGTGTGCAGGTTGTGGTCATGTTGTTCATCTTCCATGTATTGGCATTTTTGTGAAACTCGAGCAAATAAAATCACCGAACGTCAGAATATTTTGTAACAAATGTACTGGCGAAATGTCAAACGAATCGAATGTACCGAGTGGTGAACCAAAAGTGGTCTCAAAAAAACCCGCCGAAAAATCGTCAGCACCGAGTAAGTCAAATTTGATTGTACCAGAAACATTTTCGACACCGAGTGGTACACTGAAACCGCGCCAAACCAAATTGACTGAAATGGGGTTCGCAGAAGCAAAACCAGATGGTCCGTCAATTTTATCTGAATTATCCACAATTAAAAGTATGATTTCGAAATTGACTGGGAAAACAAACGAAATACACGAAGACATGCAATTTTTGGCCCAAAAGTCAATTTCTCGAGGTGATTCGGTACAGAAAAAAACTGTTTCGCGAAACATTTCAATCGCTCATGCCTCAAAATCATCTTTTGCACACACCCCGACCAATTCATTCGCAGACACATTGCGCAGTGGCTCACAGCCTCAATCGGCCAAGCGTCAACGTTCCGACTCACCGAAATTCCTTGCTCCGAAAATTAATGTTTCGAAATTTGAAGCTCCAAAGCCAAAAATGGGCACAAAATCGTCTGTCACTGGCCTAAAAATCGTAACAAAACCGAAACGCGTCGAGAAACCGGTGTTCCACAAAGCAATTTGGGTTTCCGGTTTTGATCCAATGACCACCACAGAAGAAATCGTAAATTACATTGTGCGGAATAGATTGGTAAGTGACAAGTCGAAGTGCAATGTACACAAATTGGTGAAAAAGGACAAGGATGTCAATACGTTGAAATTCGTTTCGTTTAAAATCGAAGTGAATGAAGCCGATTTTAATGTTTTGTCTGCTCCGGATGCCTGGCCAGAGAATGTTTTCGTCCGAGAGTTTCTGCAAAACAAAAATTTAGGTGATTTTTTTCCGAACTTGAATTCGAACAACAGACGCAACTCGACCTCAACGGATTTAATGACAACAAACGAATCACAATTACCGGCCAGCACCGCAATGACCTCGTCGAAATCACAATCGAACAAAACACCGAACAAAACGCCCAACAAATCACCGATAGAAACACCGACAACTTCACCGATAAATCGCATCATTATCTAAGTGATCATTCGTCTGCAGTCAATTCGAATGAAACAAATCTGAATGCGCATATACAAAATACTTCGCCTACCAATTTTCCAGGCCACATTAATATTAATCATCTGGACTTATTGGAAATCAATATCTACTCCTCGAATATGCGTGGTATGAGAACGAAATCAAAGGAAGTGTATCGCAACTCATCTTTGTCCGAATATGATATCTTCACATTGACTGAAACCTGGTTAACTGATGGAATCGCTTCATCAGAATATTTTGATACATCATTTAACGTTTTTCGTAAAGATAGGGATCAAACTGATTCAATTTTTGAACGTGGAGGAGGAGTTCTGGTAGCTGTCCGATCTCATTTCATCTGTTCAGAAGTATCTATTTTCAACGCATCATCAATTGAATGCATTTGTGTTAAATTAACGTTGAATAAGCATACAAATGTATTTATTTTTAATTCGTATATTCCACCAATGTCGTCAAACGAAACTTATCAATCTCATCTTAATGCCATAAAATCAATACATTCATCATGCCGTCCATCGGATATTTTTATATTGACTGGTGATTTCAATATGCCAAATGTGTCGTGGATCGCGGATGATGATTCTAATATTCTCCTGCCAGAGCAAATAGAACCTTCACATGCAGCTGAATTTATTGGTACAATAAGTGAGCTTGGATTGTTTCAAGTCAATAATATTCGTAATTCAATGGGTAGACTATTAGATCTTGTATTTACGAACGACCACGAAAATCTAACAATTTTTAGACCGCCTCCGTTAGTCAAATTAGAGGATCTTCATCCACCGATTTTGCTCACATTTGAATGGCATTTCAATGTTGCTTCATCTGAGCCAAATACCGACACATTTAACTATAAAAGAGGAGACTATTTTGGCTTGAATCAGTATTTGTCATCTTTATGCTTGGAAAATCAACTTATTAGTCGTCATCTATCTCTGGACGATAAGGTGACTGTGCTTGTTAATTCATTAACGACAGCAATAGAGCGGTTTATACCAAAGAATACCATTAAACGTAATGTAAAGTGTCCATGGAGCAATGCTCAACTACGCAACCTAAAAAACAAGAGAAATAAGGAATGGAAGAATTTCAAAATCTCGGGTGACAGACGTTCGTTTGATGCAGCATTCGCTGCGTTTGATTCATTGAATACAAAACTCTACGATGACTACATCAATAATATGGCTTCTACTGTTCGATCAGACTCAAAATCATTCTGGCGTATTATTAATTCCAGGAGGAAAACTGATAATATACCGAAAATTCTTCATTATGGTGATACATCAACGACTAATATTCAAGTTCAAGCTGATCTTTTTGCAAAATTTTTCAACAAAAATTTTGAATTTAATAGGAATGGCTTACAACCCAATCGAGTTACCACCATTGGAGGAACTAATGATTTATTCCTGTTGGAAGAAGCATTTGTATTCGACGAGCTTATGAAAATTGATATATCGAAAGGAACGGGACCTGATGGTTTTCATCCATTATTGCTGAAAAACTGTGCAGCCTTTTTGTGCACTCCACTTCACATCATATTCAACGAATCACTAACTCTCGGATTGTTTCCTTCTCAGTGGAAGAGTTATAGCGTGAATCCAATCTTTAAAAAGGGATCTAGATCGAATGTTGAAAACTATCGCTGTATAGCTAAACTACCAACTATAGCTAAATTCTTTGAGAAACTCGTGAATATTAAACTAACTGATATGGTTGCAAATAGAATATCACCGAAACAACATGGATTCTATAAAAGGCGTTCAACAGTGACCAATCTTATGGATTTTACTCACTTTGTGTTTAAAAATCGACGACAAGTAGATGTGCTGTACACAGATTTTGCAAAGGCCTTTGATAAAGTCAATCATGATATATTGATTTCAAAGTTAAACAGATATAATATACCTAGTAACCTCATCTATTGGATCAAATCATATCTTCGCGACCGTCGTCAATTTGTATACTACAATGGTAGAAGTTCCGGGGAATTCATAGTAAACTCGGGTGTGCCTCAGGGAAGTCACTTGGGACCTACACTTTTTTTACTATTTATCAACGACATAGTTGAGGAATTGGGTATTGATGTGTTTATATCTTTGTTTGCTGATGATCTTAAAATTGCAGCTGCAATCAATTCCGCTATGGACACATTGAAGCTTCAACGTGCTATCGATAAATTGAGGCAATGGTGTATCGCAAACGATTTACACCTAAACTTAAACAAGTGTTCAGTGATGTCAATTACCAACAAACAACAATCGAACATCTTTATTGGAAATTACCATTATGGGGATCACGTGTTTGAGAGAGTTAAAGAACAAAAGGACCTTGGTGTGATTGTGGATTCGAAACTGAATTTTAATAACCACATAAATATGATCGTGTCTAAAGCAAAATCTACACTTGGATTTATCAAACGCTTTTGCTTTGACATAAGAAATCTGAATACGCTCAAGACATTATATAACACTCTAATTCAATCATTGCTTGAATACTGTTGTGTCGTATGGTTACCATATCATTCGATATCGATAGACTTAATTGAATCGGTGCAAAAGCAATTTACAATATTTGCATTGAAAGAATATCCATCTGCCGAAAACAACTATCATATTTCTTCATATGAATGTAGACTGGAAAATTTGAAAATGATGAAACTTGAAAGGAGGCGTATCAATGCAGCTTTGCTGTTTTTCTACGACGTATTGAACGACATTATCCCATGCTCACAGATAAAAAACGATGTTGCGCTTCATTCAAACCCATTCAATCTTCGTGAATCGTCGGTGGAGACTTTTAGAATAAAAAATCTATCACTTATTAATGAACATACGGCACCAATAAATCAGATGTGTAAACTTGCAAACTTCATTGATGAACTGTTTAAAGAATCTGCTCCCCGTGCAAATTTTAAATCTCAACTAGTTGCCTGTGATAAATTGAATCTTAGATTGAAACAACAAATCCAATGATTGTAATTAAACCATTTCTTTTTGAATTTCATTAGCATTGTTAATATTGTGATATTGTGATTATGTGATATTTTTAGCATAGTTATCGAATGTAATATTTATACAAATTGTATTTATAATCATCCAACCTTGCAATGTTTGAATGGATTTTTCTAAAAGAAAAGATACAGGTTTTAATGGTGGTGAGATCCGATATAATCGATTAATGACCCTTACCTTTTCCCTGTCAGATATGTAATTACTTAAAAATGAATAAAAACAGCCAGTCTTTGGCGGTGTATTGTTAAAAAAAGAATTTTAAATAAATAATAAGAAAATATATGATTTTCAAGAATATCTTATTATTTGCAAGGAACGCAGTTTACTTTATTGATTTTGCTATCAATATCCTTTTTCCATCGAAGATCTTTCACATCAATTGTGGTGGATTCCATCCGTTGATGAAAACGTGACTTTGAGCGCGATTGTGAACAAAAACAGTAATTTTTTCACATTCATGTCTCACTTTTCATCTCTTGTATGACATCACTCTAAACTTCAGAGTAAAGATCTATTCTTTAAAGAGAGATATCTTTCGTCTTCAATCATCAGTTTATTTTAAATCATTAGATAGTTTGGCCCGAAAATGGTGATCCAGTCAAGAATGACGCTCTTCAAATCGGAAGAATTAGACCAATTACAAAAATTGAAAAATTTTGTGGATTTGTAGTTGCAAAGCGCGTTTATGCTCTGAAATTGATTCGTTCAGATGTCTGCATTGGAAATACACAATCAAATCAATCTCTCAAAACACTGAAATTCGTCCTTTAGTAAAAGTGCTGTTTTTAATCGCTCGATCTATTGCAACGCGGTCATCAATTGTACTCTCCCTCTTTTTGTGTCGAGCGTCTTTGAATCAATGTCTACGTACAATGTTCAATTGATCATTTCTTCTGACTTTCTTTTCGAAATTGACAAAGTGGAACCGAATTGAAACGTCACCATAAATAATAGTAAATTACATAAAGAAAAATGTTCTTGAACATTCTTTTAGAAAGAATGCGTGGTACGGGAGCCAGCGTGCCGATTGCAGCCACCAAGTAATCTGGGTTTTAATTAGAAATAATTGAAATGATTCTTATTCGATGCGCACTAGTTTCGCCATTAATTTTCTATTGGCCTGCGTTTGCTGCGTCGAGTTCATGTTCGGCTTTATTTTGATGCTGTTCCCCTTTCTGTCTTAATTTCACGCATGAAATATAAGTTTTTCGTCAAACGATTTTCTTTTCTCGCACGAAAAATTGAGAGCACTCTTGTCAAAATTGCCATCGAAACTTTCCATTTGAATGTGAAAAAATGAAATGTTCCATGCAAAAGAGTAATGTACCATGAGAATGAAGACATTGCTTTCTTTTTGTTCTTATTCGTTCGAATTCAACGTCTTTTCGATATGAATTAAGCGTTCATTCGACATTCTTTCATTTCCTCAGTTACTTTAAATTGCTATTATAATGACACGTCTTTCGTTAAGTGCTTCAAGCGCCACCACGGTATAGATGCGGAGGGTGTTTAGCAGTAAGAAATATGCTATGTTCCTCGCACAAAAAATTCGACGTTTTCACCGATTTTCACCAACGAAAATCCGAAAAGCGTAACTCAAGCAAGCTAAATGTTTAAAAGTTTCATAAAAAATAAATAATAAATAGTTTAGCAAAGCTGAATTTGAGAGACACAATGCCCCGCAACGGGCTTTATGCAAAACTTTTCTTTGCCAAACAGTGTGCGAATTTAATTAGATATCTCGAAATGGTGTTCAATGCCAGCGACAATGTGCCAACAAGTTGATTGTGACTGAGCTGCTCCGAGGCTGCTCTTTGTTGCGCGCAAATATTGTCTATTCGCATGTGAACCGAAAGACACATCAAAAGAAATGATTATGATTATATTGTATACTTGTGAATAAAATATCAAAATCGGTGCGAAAAGGAGAATCCCGCAAATGAAAAACAGAGTGAGAAATGTGTACATTAGAGTGGATTGCAAACAATGTGCTGTGAATTGGCTGTGAGCTTCGAAGCCGTAGTTTTTCGTCTTTCCATCGAACGCAAAAAGACGATCTCAACCATCGACACGTACACACCACCGAACTGCTTCGCTCTGATAATGTCAGAATGGATTATTATTATTTCTGCGCTCGGTCCTTGCCGCCGACAGTCGGTTTTATCAAAAATGAAAATTCCATACACACATTTTCAGAATATTCGTGAAGCGCAAAAAATTAATAAAGTTCAACTATAACACAGACTTGGAAAACCATTAGACTTACAATAATTGTGCGAAAGATGTCACGATTCGCAATCTTCCGACAACAAATACAGCCAAATTCACCGTTTGAATTACTCTCAGCACATTTAATAACTTAAACGACATTTTCCCACTTTTTCGCATTCAAAGGATACAATCTTTGCATTTTGCACGTTTTTTTTCTCGAATTATTCGCATTTCGATGGAACTGAAATAGTTTTCGTACAAACACACAATTTTCCAATTTTCTACGAATTGAATATGATTCTTATGATTTGAAAGAGGAAAATCATTCTGCAAACTCAAGCAACTTTTTTGCACCAGTGGATGAAAATTCATCCAAATAGTTGCCGGACCGATAGCCCGGTTGAATCATGCTGAATGAACGAATTGATTTCGGCCGAATTTCAGTGAAATTTTGAACGAATTTTAGTCGAACTTTGTTCGGATTTCGATAAAATTTTGGTAAACTTTGGTGGAATTCAAAGAATCGGATTCAAAATTATTCGAGTTCATTGGAATTCAACTCTTTTTCTTTCGGCCCTCGAACGGACTCAGACTCATACAACTCCGTTCTTAGCTTACATAAATATATTCAATAATTAAATAACAAGAACAAATATTCGAATGGTATTATTGTCGTTTCGAAAAGATATGGAGCAAATATTAAATATCTTTATAGCGGCGGTGCACGCCACATAAAAATAGATTTAATTCTTAATTGAATATTACTTTGTTCTCTTCTTTCGCCAGTCAATTGCCAATATTTTCGCCTTTAAAAGTTTTGTCATTTTTTATTCCGTCGGTTGAAAGTGGCACAGAAGCCACATTTATAACCCGAAAAATGTCACATGCATAAATTTCTGTGGTGGAGATCAAATATTTGTGTCATTGTTTAGAGCAAATGGATTATTTTGCTTGCATAAAATGGAATTACAAGCGGCGAATGAAAATATAGAGTTTAATTATTAAGTATTGGTGATGGTGAGATGAAAACATGTGTTTCAATGGAATGGCAGCAGTGCCGATAGTTCAATGAACTTGTTTTATTTACACCGTTCAACCAGAGTCATATATACAGTGCAGTCAGTCAAATCCGTGCAGTCAAAATATCGATGTGAAATGACATTGCAGCAGTTGGCACACTTTGGTTTGTCTGTATGTCGAATGTCAGCACATTAACCCTTTATTTTGAAGCAGCGATGCACACGCATTTTCTATAGCATTTTCTATTTATGTGTGAGAATTCGAACTCCTGCGAGAAATGCATGAAACCATTTGAAAATGGCGAAAACAGGAGCGATCATTAAGTAAAAATGCAAAAAAACAAACATCCATTTAATATTTTATCCTGGAACGCGTAAACTTTCGAGAAAAAGAGAGAGAGCGAGAGGGAGTCAAGGTGTGTGCGTACTTTGTGTCTTTTGTTCCAATTGTATCGTGGATATGTAATTAGATGCAGCCCTCAGCCATTTAGGAATTCTTGGATCTTTGCCGTTATATTCAAATGTCAATTTCGCGCTCGTGTCCCAGCATTGTTTTGTTTCCATCTTAGCGGTGATTAATAGAGAAATGCGTGGATGCAAAAATGTATTGGCAAAAGGATTTAAAAAAAAATACCCTTTATTTCGCAAGTACATTG
This sequence comes from Obolodiplosis robiniae, assembly GCA_028476595.1. Classification (NCBI taxonomy): domain Eukaryota; kingdom Metazoa; phylum Arthropoda; class Insecta; order Diptera; family Cecidomyiidae; genus Obolodiplosis; species Obolodiplosis robiniae. The sequence goes on from CM052015.1 coordinate 42,357,714, forward strand.
AAAGCCGTTACGCACACAAAGTGCGTGCAGATTGAAGAGTTCATAATGATTTTTTTCCTATTCCACTTATTGGAAAACGGGGACGATGCAAACGCATTATGCATTGGCTTTGCAAACAACGTGGAATATTCATAAAAGGAAATGTACCATTTCAATAATTTCAATACACACAAGTATCTCCGCAATGAATTATGAATTTGCAGGCCGAAAGAAAAAAAAAATGGCTCTTCTACGTAAAAACTCTTTTGCGCATGGGATTTTTTTTGAGGTTAATGATAGGAATGGCAAAAATACTGGTACTTCAAGCATAAATCTTCACTGACAACTCATTCGAAGCTAGAATGAGGAGCGTGTTTTCATTATCATGTTGCATGGAGGTTGATGCACTGACTGTGCGTGTATTCGAGCGTTAATTGAAAATATTTAAGAATATGACGGAGACTGCAGATGCCTTGCAACTGGTTTGTGATGAGGAAAAATGGCAACAAATCATCCCGTTTACGCAATGACATCCTCAATGCAATTAAATCAAATGCATCGGATGAAAAGAGAGAGGCATCGAATCACACATCGACTCGAAAGAGTAAGAGAGAGAGAGAGAGAGAGAGAGAGAGAGAGAGAGAGAGAGAAAAAAAGCGAGTGAGGAGGACAGCGAGAGAAAAAGAAGAAAGAAAGAGAAAATGATGATAAGAAAAAGAGGGACAGAAAGGGAAAAGAAACTGTAGATTCTGTTTGAGAACGAGTTCTGAAGCATTATGTCCGCCATTGGATTTTTTTTCCATTTGATAAATGCGAAGATGAAAGATGGACGGGGATTATGTGGCCCACTTACCCACTGACATCATATTCCTGCTCGTGTGTCTTCTTCCTCGCATGTTTCAGTAATAATCGCAACGATGAGCAGCGCATAACAGAGCAGAATAAAAAAACAACAGCAAATTCAAAAGGAAAACGGCTTTTGTTTACGTTCGAACGATAACAATGGAATCGTTCTGAAGCAGAAAAGAAAAATTTGCGTTTATGTGTTTGCAAGCGCAAATTAATTGCAATGCATGTCCTTTCCGAAAATATAGGGCGATGTAAATATTGATGCAACGGCTGTGATACAATGGGCGCTGAATGATTTTGCACTCGGAATTCGACAACAACGACAGCAACGAATACGACGTTACGACGACCAAGAAAAAAGAACAGAAACAATAGGATAAGAAGAAGAAGAAGATACATAAAAAAAACAGAAGAAGAAGAAGGGGTATTTGGAACAAGAACAGTAGAAAAACGCATGCAAAATTCATTTATTTTTTTTTTTTGCATCGATTGTGAATTGAAATTCTGTTAGTGTCAATGTTCCTTGACGGTCTTATGTGTTAAAGACAAAAAACCACACTGAAAAACCGGTGTGTACTTCAAACCAGGGGCACGATGTGTTATGAAAATGGGTTAACGAACGATTTCTAATAGATTCATTTGAATACGTGCACGTTCGAACTTGGAATTTTCTTTTATTTATGTGCGAATGAGTGGAGATTTTGCACAAATGCGATAAAATTGCCGCTTCAGGGTTTGCAAATACACACCCGGTCTTGAGTAAATAAATCGAATGAACGCATTGAATTCCCCTATTTTTAAGGCATGACTCATTGCGAACCGTTATCTCAAGCCATTCTAAAAAAAATGTGGATTTTTTTTTCTTCTACATAATAATAAGATAAAGGAGAGAAAAATTGTTCGTTGCACACACGTGTCTCATTCCTTTGGACAAACCATCTGCCGCATTTTATAGCGACAAATTTGCATTTCAACAAATAAGACCAGAGTTTATGAATTGTGTGTCGTGTGTGCGTTTTTGTGCGACTTCAATACACTCGCAAATTAGAAACAAGAATCACTCAACTCAACGCATTTGCCAATGCATTGTACGCACACACACAATATAATAAAGAGTGTGTTGTATTGCAAGTTACGCAATTTATACACGCATTTTCTCGCATTGAATATGTGCTCACGCAAATGCTCATCATGCATAAGAACCGCATTTAGCTGTTTGCATTTTGGCATATGAAATCGAGTGTAAGATGAATATGCGAGTTACGCCGCTTTTGCTAAGGATATGCTCTCACTCTTTCGCTCACCCGCTCTTCAATTGCATATCATTATTGTGAATATATAGTTTATTGAACTTTCCTGCTGCCATTCAGCATTGAATTAACTTGTGTGTGTTTGTGCGCACACAGAAAGGAATCGAATGCACTCTTGAGAGAGAGTTCACTGACCTAACACAATAATTGTTGAATGCACACACTCGATTATTCCATTCATTCAAAAACAAGTGAAAAACCATTCTGCCAACCGTTTATCAGTTACTTCATTCCATTTTATTGGTGTGGATATTTTCTTATTCAAAATAATTCCAAAATTGGAAAATTCTCATTGAAATCAAAAACTGTCGCTCATTTCTATGAATGATGGCGTAAGAAACCCTTCTATTTGCTGATTGCACATGATTTAACAATGAAATGACAATCACACAGAACAAATTTGCTAATTTTATCCCAATTTCGGATCAGAAGAGTCAAATTGGTCTACATCGTAAATGTAAGACTCTCATTCAAAATGAACTGTCAAAGTGAATAGCACACATTGGATTAATCAGTGCGTGACATCATTGCACATTTCACAGTGTTGGCTGTTCGCACACACTTGCGATGCATCGCCGATTAGCCCGAATTGATAAGCTGCCTTTTGTGTTTGTGATGTGCTTATTCACGATTGATTGTCAATGTATGCGCGCTGGACCGTACCGAGTGGGCACTCTGCTGGGCAAAATCGAGTGAATTTGTATGTTTATTGAGTACTTTTCACTGGCTCCGTCCAACGTTTCGACACAAACAACGGTGCGATAAAAACTAAAACAAATGCTCGGTTTTATTCGACTTGTGAATGTCAAAAGTCTCACATTAGCGTCTTTGATCAGAGTGAAAATTGCAGTTTTCTTTCTTAAAATGTCAAACGTTCCAAGTATTCTAATGAATAACGGGTAAGAACGACTGGTTTCGATTGATTTGTCATTTAAATTGTATTGAATTTATTTAAATGACGGTACTTTTAATTTGAAAAGCCTTTTTATGCCAGGTTTTGGCCTAGGAACATACGAAGTAAGTGTTTCGAATGAAATTCCAGTTTTCGAGAAATTTTTCTAAGATTTCAGATTTCCATCATCAAAATCATTCATTTTTCAAACAATTATCATGCTCATCATTTTCAAAAAAGCAAACAAAAAATAAATCAAAGAAATTTTCCAAATCAAAACCAAAATTCATCATTTTTCTCAAGAAATTTCATCAAATGATTTTTTTATTCAATTTGAAATCTTTATTAGCTCGCTCTTCCGTTGCAATTACAGAAAATATAAATTAAATGTCATTCAGTTCAGCAAAGTTCGATCTGCATGATGAATATTATCTATAAATGTTGGATATTAGCATTTAAATTCATTTATATGTTGTGCATCAAGTGTTCATCAGCAAACAATATAGTTTTGAAAAAAAAAATAACATGAAAATAGATGGTTTTAACAAATTGATATCTGCTTGTAGTCATTTGGTGAGGCTGGTCGGGCGACCGCACATGCGATTGATGTTGGTTATCGCCACTTCGACACGGCTCGTTTGTACGAGAATGAGGAAGAAGTGGGTGCCGCTATACAGGCCAAAATCAAGGAGGGAGCTGTGAAGCGTGAGGACATTTTCATCGTGACCAAACTTTGGAATACCGATCATGAACCAGAAAAAGTTGAAAACGCTTGCCGACAGAGTTGCAAGAGACTTGGTCTCGGCTACATCGACTTGTATTTAATGCACTATCCAGTGGCTTTCAAAGAACGCACTCCATACGAACATTGGCCACTCAAACCGGATGGTCAACATGAACATGCGTAAGCATTTCAAATCATGTTTGATTGATGTAAAATTAATGTGAACAGCATTTTGACGGGCAATTTACTCAGTTCTTACAAAATATAAACAATATTTAATGGAAATGAAATATATTTGCAGGAATATTTGCAATTTTTGAATGAATATTAAATCGCTTATAAAATGAATTGTGCTCATTTCAGTGATGTTGATTACTTAGATACATGGAAAGCAATGGAGAAACTAGTTGATTTGAAGCTCGCTAAGAGCATCGGAATCTCGAATTTCAACAGTCAACAACTGGATCGATTGCTTGTAAACTGTCGCATCAAACCGGTGACAAATCAGGTGATTTCACGGCATTTTCATGATATTTGTAAAATTTTCTCTAAAAACTATATTCGATATGAATTGAATGTGCAATTCTCAATTTCAATTTATATTTCCTTTCATTTGTTGAAAAAAAAAATATTTTCTTTGCGAAATTCTTTGAAAATTAATCTGTTTCATTGCAAAATTCTCAGATTGAAGTATCGCCGCAAATAAATCAGAAGAAATTGATCAAATTCTGTCTAGATCATGACATTGTGGTGACTGCTTATTGTCCGTTGGGTCGGCCGATTCCAGTTGAAAAGAAGCCCGGATTTCTATACGACACGAAACTGACTGAGATTGCCAAGAAATACAACAAAACCGTGGCTCAAGTCGTCTTTCGCTATTTGGTAAGCAAAAATCTAGAATAAACATAACAATTAAAAAAATAAAACACAATCTCAATACTTTTAACGAAAAAATTGATGTTACATTTTGATTGCAGATTGATATCGGCACGGTACCGATCCCAAAATCTGTCACACCCAAACGAATCGAAGAGAACATTGACGTTTTTGACTTCAAATTGACCGACGATGAAATCCAATACATCGACACATTCAATACTGGCGAGCGTGTTATTCACTTCCAAGAGTCACGAAATGATCAATATTTTCCATTTGCCATCGAATTTTGAGCGAACAAGAAGCAGACAAATATTTGTTCCAAGTGTTTTCTTAGCAAATCGCCTTATCGTTGCGAGCTTTCATCACCTTCTTCAAGACGAAATTACATAAAAAACAAACGGAATCAAAAACTAAAGATATGGCTTAAAAAAAGATGTCACATTTTCGTTGAACTTTAAAATTAAATGAATCTTATCAATTTGAAGCAAATTTTTGATATGTAAAAGTAAATAGGCTATCATTATCAGTGGCATTTTTATCAAAACATTTCAACTGATAAACGGAAAAAATCAGCTAGACCGAAACATGAATTGGATTGATGAGCTCAGGCAAGCTCAATCAAAGCAAATTTGGTTTGTGTGCAATAAATATGCCATTTGAAATATCGCGTTGAAACAAATGTGTTCATTTATCTGCAGTTAGACGAGCATGTGATGAACCTTGACATTATATTATATAATAATTGACGTTGATTATTCTTTTCGGATCGAATGAAAAATTGTCAATTATTCGCGAGAACGAGAGCTTGGAATGGATTTCAAAAGACATGAAATAGTCTAGCGTCTTTCTTGAAATGCCGTATGTTTCGCCGCTTGATTTGCATGATCGGCGTTTGAATTTGTGGTCTCTTCCACGTGCCATGAACATGTTGATATGAACTCCAACCGCAACTTGTGATATTTTGCGAACGGCGTTGCATGAACTGAAACCGTATATGGAATCTCTTTGGGTTTGTGCGTTATTAGGAAATCGATTTTTTATTGCTTACTATGATAATTTAAGGTCAATTTGAGCGAAATAATTGATAGAAGCGAATAGCAAGAGTGCGAGAGAGAGAGAGAGAAAAAAGGCGCACAGATTATACCGTAAACTCGATTGAGCAGCAATTATTGGTTAAATTGCCCACGTTTCACTTATTTAAATATTGACATAGTGTTCAATCAAATGCACACCGAGCGTAGGCTCACAAAAGCTGTAGAACACGCTATGTTTTGAATATACCGTTTTCTTGCACGGCACATTCGAATTCATCACACAAATCGAAATTTATTGCATATAAATTGAACGACATGGAAATTGAAAACGAGCGCGCGATCATTGTGAAAAAGAGACGAAAAGCGAAATCTCATGTCACCGCTTAACTGTACAGCTCACTGCCACGGCAGTTAGATTGCACAAATTACAATAGCACTACGTAATATGTGGTTTGTACGTTAGCCATTTCGTATGGCAGCAACAACTCCATTGTATGACAACCATAATAATAAAGCATGGTTTACTCAGATGAGACACATCAACATGCATAAATAAATGCACTTTTCAATCAGCTGTTTGAAGTTAATTCACTCACAGCTAGATTCTTTACAACTGCAAAACCACAACATGTCTACATTCAGAACATTTCAAGAATAGTGTTGAAGTTCATGCTACCTCATAAATCGACGTTGAAATTCACAGAAATGTTCGCTTAATGGCATGGAGTTGAGCACGATAGCCAGGTTTCAATGGATTTTGGAAGATCGGAATTTAAAGATCTTAAATACACATCTTAAAACATTGTTTGTGAATTGCATACAATGAATTTATTGGCGTTTTTCTGAGAATTGGCATTTTGACAACTTAATATGAAAAAAATTCAATCGAATCGTCAAACAATGCCTCACATGGTCGATAATTGATTTTTTTATGACTTCAAAATAAGGCTCTTTATGAGGATGTGACTTTTTAAATGATGACAATTTTTGTCTATGAAAACCAAATAGCGAACAACGAAATCCCTTAAAAGTTGGTATAAAAATATCTCATAAGTCTCTTGTCATTTTCCAATGCAATTTCTAATGAACTGTCAAAAATCATACGGTTTTCAGCTTGATAAGTTCCAAGCAATCTATTTCAAACAAAATCGATTTGTTTTGCCATCTCAACCGTCAGACAGTTCACAGTCGCAAATTGCAATAGTTTCTTGAGAGAAGAGGAACGATTGATCGACAGAGTGATCGAGTGACCGGAGCAACCATGCGATTCAGTGAATAAATGTGTGAACGACTGAGCAAGTAAGAGACTGAGAGATGGAGTGTCCCGCATATTGAACGAATATCAGTCACTTATTATCGAAAATGAAATCGAAAACAATGTAAGGAAGATGAGTATGTGAATAATATGCATTCGCCGTAAGGCAATCCAAGTAATTAGAAGTCAGCGTTGATTATGGGTCACTCATCATAATAATTCTCAATGACGTCGAATAATCGGAAGTTCAACAAATCAACTGACATTTTCAACACGTTTGAAATAGAAGAATTTAACAATATAAAATGCGAGATTTACTGTTAAAGTCAAAAACAGTTTGAGTTCTAACCTCAAAACAGCAAAACCAAGTTCTAGGCACAAAACGTGAATTAATGAAAAAATACATATAAATTAATGTGGATTTGACTGACACTTCGCGATCAGCGATAAAATGACAAATGATCTGTTGCATCTCCGCGCAAATTACAAATTTTAATGGAACTTTACTAAGTGCACAATTGCTATGTGTATCTTTCAAGCGATAACGTTTGATGAATGTTCATTTAGTGCTCAATATTATTGAAAGTAAAGTATCCATTTCAACTGTATTTGCTCGATTGATAGGCGTTTATGAGTGTTTGCATCAAGAGGATATATTTCAAAATTCGTCGAATAAAATCGGAAAGAGTATCGTGTTACAAATGTCTTGCTCCGAATCCAGATTGCATGAATTATCGACTGCATTATAATTACGACATCACTAAAAAGTATAACAAAAGACCCAAAGCCATTGGTAACACCAGCGTTCAACATGTTCAATTAAAAATGTCTTCATTTCCATAGAACCAAATCAAATTGACAAACATAAATTTAGCGACTATGCATTTGCGCGCGCGCAGCTCAATTCCAAACAGCAACATAAATATTCTGCGCGAGACGCAAAAAAGCGATTGCGCGCGCACCTCAAGAATATCCTTAACCTAATTGCCATAGAGCGCGCATGCTGAAAAAAAAAAAAACATGAACGCAACGGCTCTTCGCCGCATGGATTTCGATTTCGTTTGACTGGTTTTTCGATGGTTGCTGCTGCTTTTTTATTATAATCTTTTATGAGTATTTTTACAATATATATAATTTATTTATTAATGTGTTTTGAGACAGGCCGATTTGGCGTTGTGCAGATTTTACAAAAGTGTATGGCATCTCCCAGTGACAATGGCTTAATGCAGCACAAGCCCGCTCTCGCTCGATACATTTATATTGTTTAAACGAACATATTATTAAATTAGCACTATTCATTTTTCATCCATCGCTTTTGTCTAGTTGTCGAATGCTGGCGAATCCATAAAACGCCAACTGAAAAACACGTGTTAGTGAGCTACACTGTAGCACTTGATGTTGATCACAACAACAAAACAGTACCAGTTGATAGCCGGGAGATGCCATTACCAATTCATTCACGCTCGCAACGGATATATAAACACAACCAATTGATGTCTATTCGCATTATGCTACACACTGAATGTACAGAAATAATGGAAAATATGTATAGCGAGAGCGAAAGCGAGATAGAGAGAGAAAATTCAGCCCACATTGAACGAGTCGAAGGCATATTGCATGCACCTAATGAATTTGCTTTTTAGCAACGATAACAGTAACGATGAAAAAATGGCCATTGAAATTGAAATGCAGACATTCAATTGCGTCATACAACTAACTCTTGGTCGTTTTTGTTCGCGCAAAATCGAAATCTGAGGCAGATAACATCGAATTTTGAGATATTTTTTAAACTAGGGGAAAATAACTATTTGCGCATTCGGTTCTAAGCGCGTCTATTTGCAACTATTTGGAGGCATTTGCATAATGTTTTGGAACGAAAAACAGTGGCAAAACGCACAACTTTGTCTTCTGGCGTTCATTTGTCACATTATCTCCTATTTGCAGTTCAATTCAGCTCTTCCCATTTTGAGGCTGAGAAAGCTTGTGGATCAAATTGCCAGTGTATTTTGGAATCTTTACGATTGAAAGTAGGAGATTGAAGGCTAGGGGGTGATAACTGAACGAAATGACTGCAAATGCGTGGAAATGCGTGCAAATACTCGCAAATGTCGTTAGACGCTATATGCGCATTTGTTACTGTCATTGACGAATGAGACGGAGCAACACGAGAAGAACAACAATAACACTGTCAAACGGTATACGAATGCTTGCAAATATTTGCAAATGGCCATTTCCCTTAGATTGAAGGAAATCTATTTAATTGGAAGAAATAAAAAACATACTGGGGTTAGTCGATTTATTAACACTAATTTTTGATAATAGACGAAATTCAATAAAATTAAATAAGAATCTACGAAACTCTATGTAGAATTGACGAGATCCGCTGAAAATCAACGGAATTCTATGAAATTTGAGATAAATCGAAGGAATTCGATGAAATTCAATGAAGTTTAATGAAACTGAAGCAAATGCAAAAAGATTTACTCAAGCGGTCACTGCTAAAAACCAATCAAAATGCTCAAAATGTTCGAACACTGATTATTTTCTATGTTAGATCAGCTTTTCATTTTGTTTTTCATAGCATTTCAGTATTGTCTGTAGGAACTGCACGTCATTAGCTGCTGCCAATCGAGCGAAGAGTTCGAGTTAATTTGTATTGTAACGGTCACAACTATTCAATTCGTTTCGGAATAATTGCTGTTCGCATGTGCATTGAGTAAGATTGACATCTTTTTCGGAATTAATGCAAAAGTACATCAAATCGTGTGTCAGGGTAAAAACTTATGTAAAAACTCATTCGTCCAGCGTTCAACATGTAAATGCAATTGAATGACGAACATTCATAGCCCAAGTACTTCTAATGCCCTAACAAATGCATCGTGCTTTCAAATATGAAACGACACTTCGTCTCTAAAGTCCATGAAAATCGAGATGTAAAAAATTTTTTTGCTGCTGCGCACATGTTTCTAACATGATCATAAAGCTAGCTGAACATTGAACTACAGCTCACGCTCGATTTGTTTGTTTACATTTAGTTCTTGTAAGATTTTTGTTTTTGCTTTGTTACCTGCATTCGAGGTTGTGGCGATTCGTTGAGCTTGCAAGACATAGTAACAACATGTATGCACCATTATCTTCGCGTTAGCCTTGATCTAAAAATAACGTGGAAATAAATAAAATGGCTTCAACTAATAGTGTGTATTATTCGCGGCGCATATTAGAAAATATGCTCGGCGATCAGTGTTGCACCAATACAATCCTGCATTGCGATTTGCATGCAGGTATGCAAAGTGTGGTGCGCATAACAGCTGTTCAACGATCAAATCAACGATTTTGTTGCTGTTGTTTCGTTCGCACTTTGGTTGATCGGATAATTTTGTGCGCAATAAAATATTGATTAATCGACAAAATCACCAGCAATAATTATTCATTTATTTGATATTTCAAATGTTGCTCTTTCTTTTGCATCGTTCAGTTGCTCTCATCATCGATTGAATTGGAATCACGACTTGAACATTGTACATCATTTTATGGCTGACCAAGATGTGCCACTGAACTTGCATTTATTTGAATCGAGCGATGCACGAACAATTGCCGATATCCATGAATTGCAATTTGTTCGACGCTTCATGACTCCGTTTGGGCATTAGATAAGCAATCACAGTATATGCAAAATTTGCTCTTTCGATTTGCAAATCCATTTATTAAATTACCGAGGCCATAAACTGCCATTCGTCTATTTGCACTTTTGTTGCACCTCGGAAATTGTTATCGAAACAATGAATTTTAATGGGCCACAAATGCGGTGGCTGCGCCGTTTCAATCCACTTTTATAATGCACTGTAAAAATATCGTTAAAACATTGTGATTTACATGAAATTATTTATGTTTACCAAACAGTATTTTTGAGTATTCTTTTAGTGTTTGGCTAATCGAATTTATTAGCTAATCTACCCATTCCTTCATGAACCACATTTTACAAATGAATGCAAGTGTCGTCAAGATAAAATCGCACTTAAAGGTGTTAAAAAATCCATTGGTGCAATAAATGCCACGGATCTCGAGCGTCGTTCGACTTTTTTTTGCTGTTTGCTTGGGTCTAGAGTTGTTCATTCTCGGTTCGTACGAAAATATCAATCTATTAAATTGGTGACGGAATATGATAAATTGGACGACTCGATGAACGAATTATACCTTTCGAGAAATAATTCATAAATTACCATTTCAATCTATTATTTTAGGAAATGCGCATTTTTTTATGTTGCCAAATGGATTCGGAACACTTGGAATGGCTTCAAACAATCACACGGGTTTAAGTGCACAATTTTCAGCAGCACATGAAATCCATTCGGAGGTTGAATTGAATTTGTTAGAAATGTGACTGAATTTCAATATTGAAATCTACACACATATTTCACGTGGGATGTTGTTAATAGATATTCAGGTTTTTTCTTCAGGCCATCATCATCATAACGGGTTTTTATGATCAATGCTTTTGATCAAACCAACTCATGAATTTACATGAGAATTAAAAAAGAAATCTTTTTTTTCAGGCTTCGAATGCAGATGGCTGTCAGTAATTAAACATACGGAGATTTATTTGTATTTTGTAAAAATTCGATAGAACTTCAGAGGCTGCTGTTCACAGCTTAATAACTGGTTCTGAACTCAAGACAAGAGAAATATGTATAAAATCACAAAAATATAAAAGTTAGACCACGCAGTAATTGTGAAAAAATGATTGAATGAGTTGAAATTGATGACTTCTATTTAATCGATGTTTTATGGTTCAAAATTGAGTCCAACCACGAAACGATCTCGTCGAAATGATTTCTTCATCAAACAGCTGATTGTTTGAATAGCTGTTCTATAGTCAATGGCACAGCTCTATGCCGTTTCAGGCATCTGGGAATAATTTTCGGTGGCATTTGAAAGCAAATTTCACGGATTCTTTTATGTTACAATTAAATAATTTATTTGGATTGTTCTATCATTTCTCTTTTTCTATGAAATTGCATGGGTTTACTCTTTCCGATGCAAAGTCCAGCCAAACCCTAAATGAATTTCTATATTTCAGCTATCACGCAAAAGTCCGTACAGCTGGCGGTGTTGAATTTCCAAATTGCCCCTTTGGTTGATTCAAAAATAGCATCGAATATATATTTCAAATGTAAACGTTAAACACATAAAATAAAGTTAATGTTTCAATTTCGATTGATTTCAAACCGAAATTTAACTGAAAACAAAACCGCAAAATCAGATCAAGCAACAAAAATTCCTAATCTGAATTGATGGTTTGGACACACACGCGCTAATAACATGCATTTTTGATTCGAAATGACTTTTTCGATGTATTTATTTGGACGTAATAGCCTGAAATGTCACATTTTAATAGAATAGAAGCGTTGAGGGTTTCACATCAAATCACACGCGATACCAATATTTTAAGTGATTTGTGTGAAAAACAAGCCGCCATTATTTTGAAATTTGTGCGCACACACATAATTCAATGGTTACAATTTCGATTAAAAATCCCTTTTTCGGGTTGAAAACATGTAAATTATTCAAACGAGAAAAATACCTAATATAAAATGAATGCAGTTTTATCCAAATAATTGGGAACATTTCGTTGCGCATATTTGAAATTCATGTTTTGTCGAGAGCTCATTCAATTGTGATTATGTGCAATCGGGATTTCATTCGAGTTGACAACATTCATCAAAATAGTCGGTTTATTCCCGGCCAAATAATGAATATTAAATTCCCATTTCATTCAATCAACAGATATGCATCCGAATGAATTGAAGTCACTTGAAAGCGAGATCGCTTGCATTGTGGATCAATGATTTAGTTTTAAATCAAATCAGGAAAAGTTATGCAAATTAATTGTACGCTATTAAAATGATCAATGTGTTACATCCAGCCGCAATTTCAAAGAACACATCGCGGTTGGAACGTTTGCGAATCAACACAGGATATGTGCACAGAGTGTTTTGTCGATCCCGTGAATCGTTGGCCGATGTATGTTTTTTACCGATACACAAAGCATTTCCGATGCATTTGAATAAATCATGCATGGGGTTGAAAAGTAAATGCCGGAAGTGACGGAACGTGGCACGCGCTGTCTTTATTGCGTCACACTAGATGATTTATAGCGATATGTGCATATTTTGTTACCTAAACTCGCTGCAAGTAATCGAGCCGCTGGGATTTCACCGTCTTTCCGAGATCATAATGTAAGCGTGTGCAACGTGCTCCAGTTGTGGATTTTAAGTAATATGTACCGAATCTACACTACAAAACAAAGTCACTCTCTCATTTGTACGGAAATGGTTTTAACCCATTATTCGGATGAATGTTGACGATTTTAATGTAAAATGTTCGAAAAATACTAGAAGGAAGAAGATTGAAATAAAATTTGAATGGCCGTAAAACAGGGAATTTGAACAAAGCAACTTTCAGAATCACATCATCGAATCACATAAAAATGGCATTCGCAAATACGCAATTTGTTGTTTCAAATTGGTCTTTTGATTTCGAAAACCCGACCACTCAACACATTTATAAGCGAACTTTATTGAAACTACCCGCATGCATTCTTTAAAGCATTTATATGATACTTGACGCTTCTCTATCATTTAGCAAATTATTGTGTTCTTTCATTTGAGGGAACTGGAAACTGTACTGCGCAAGATTGCTAAATATACTGTCAAAGAGAATAATTCAACAACTCGATTAAGACCCGAACAGAAAGGGACTTGAGACAGAAAAATAAAAATTGAGCACTTGAAATTGAAATGATGGAAAATGAGTCTATTGAATGATTTAACAATTCGCAATTTTAAATTTATTATTTATCATTTTCAATCCGGCAATTTTGGAATTGCGATCGTAAATTGTCTATATTTCGTTTTCTTAGTGCTTAGAAGAAATTCGTAATTTTCTTGGTGCTCAAAAGTAATTCTTTATTTTCCATACTTGAAAGCGAATTTTGAATTCGAATGAATGGGACATTTCGCTGAAGCCCAAAATTAACAGAAAATACAAAAAATACCGGAACAATGAAGTTGACTCAAAAAATGTGTGTGAAAAGAAAGGAAAAAGTGCTTTGTTCGGGACAAAGGAACCTCCCAAGTGCAAAATCATTTAAACGTAAGGATCGATTTTCGCAAATTCGCAAATTTGAATATATAATAATGTGCGCTCTAATAAAAGGCTCATTATTTTGAATCGAATAGTTTGCTGGTAGTGCGTGCGATAGAGCAAGTGTTCGCTCATCGGCATCAACGAATGTTTCGGCACGTGTCGAGACGCGGCTAAAATATAATGGTCGACATTAAAAATACATTATTTGAATATGACAATTCAAATCACAATTGAAACAATGCGCCCGAATGAAATATCAAAACATCGGTCGAAATGGATCTCCGTACGCCTATTCATTATGTTAATATTTATGCCCTTTGACTTGTGCGTTTTTTGTGTTTATTCCGTGAAATACAATAATACTGCCATCAATTAATAATAATGCTCGCATTACAGTCCAAAAAGTCCAGGATAATGATTGTCCCAATAATATATTCTAATGCATTGAAGTGCGTAAATTTCGTCATTGACTTGTAAAGATTGAGTTATTTTGATAGCGAAAGACTGCGTCCATTAGCAGCGAGTATCGATGGGAATATAATTGTCGATGTAGGTCATGAGAAAGAATTTCGAGAGTTGATACACATTGTCGGTTTTTTTTTTGGCGCAATTGTCAATTTAATTGATATGCATTTTATTCCAACAAAAGAATATCGAAATTTTGTTGTTTTGGTAAATCTGTTTATTCTTTTGCGACTTGAAGTGGCTTTATTATTATTCAACAGCTGAAAATAAATTACCTGATGGAGAAAAAAGAACGTTCTTAATACCATTATTATGCATTGTAGTGACACAAAACTGTCGGCACAATGGATGTGATTTTCCCACGCCATTCGCTTCGATGCACCCGCCTTTTTATCCAGATGCAATTGGTCGGTTGAATTGCCGAAATTGCACCCTTCATCAGGGATTTCATGTGCAACCCTTTCGAGTGTAGGCACAAAAAATCAGTTCTCACCTGATGAATAAAATTCATCTGCACTCAACGAGGCAATCTCACGGCGTCCAATGGATGATACAAATGTGTCGCAATAAGCACTCTTGAATCCGAAAACTGTATCGATTTTTTCTTTGACGATGATCAATGATACAAGAGGGTGGTGAACATCACAATTTTTGCCTCGCATTTTTATTTTCAATTATTATTGGTGTGCTCATTGCGATGCATGTTTATTATGTGTCTCACTGTCGCAGACATTTCAATCGACAAACAAAAAAAGACAAGAAAAAGAGAGCATTCATATTATTTCACTTGAAATTGCATTCGCAGCAACAGCATTCAGGCAATTTCAACAGCACAGAAAAAGGTATCGTGTTCAACAGTCCGCATACATACTTCAACCCGTTTTCGACCGAGTCGTTGACAAAATGCACGCATGCAATCACAAGAGGACTCTATTGAGATGTTGCATTTTTTCTATGGCACTTTTGTGTACGCCTGATGTGGATGGCATTCGAATACAGCTTTTGTGTGTATGCTTTGTTCAATGAACTTGTTTGGGCAAATGATACAAGTAATTCAGGCAACATTCGGTACAAATATTTTCATACTTGCGATATCATCTCGTATCCAGTGCATTTGTATTATGATTAAAATCAGTTTGTACACATTTCCTTTAACAACATTTTCATTTTTCATCATAAAATTTACAGTTTCACTTACAAAATGTTTTCACAAAATGTGATGAAAAACGAACATCTTCGGTGCTAATTGGATCATTCAATTCTTTTTTGTTCAGAGTATGCAGTAACCATGTTTATCCCTTTGGTATTCAAACTCTTCCAATATTAAAAGAAAAGTTTTAATTCAATTCAAGACCTTTGTTTTCTGTGCTAAATGGCTAAAGATCACGTATCCATTCTGTGTAAGCGTTTATTTTCATTGTTTGTGTGTCTCTTGTAAATTGCGATTGCTTCGAGTAGAGATTCTCCTCGTTGGCACCTCTAAAAAAAGCTTGAAAAAGAGTTTCATCGACTAGCCGTCGTTCCTATCGTTCATGTTGGATATTATTTCATGCCGCTCTTCTGGCTCATGTCACACCAGATTATGTTCTTTTACAAATGCAAACATGGGAATTTGTACACACGTTTACTTTTCATTTTTAGTTGACGAGATATATCGCATTAATTTGCAAGTGTATTTTCTCGTTTGCTCTATGAACACATTGTTCGGCACGAAACACATTTCTCTTGGCGAATTTTCAGTTAAATGTCACACATGTATACGTTCAATACGTATCCTTGAGACTTGAACTATTCATTCATTTAGAGGAAGCAAATTTTTATTGCTAAAGAAATTGATATTGTAAAGTGAAACTTGGATTTTAATCTGCTTTGAAATTTTCATTTAAAATGAATTGCAAAGAGTTTGCAAATTCATATTCACAATATAATCAAATAATCAAATTCACATTCATATTTATCATTTACATTGTATCATCCAGTCTTTTCAATGCTGGCACTCAGCAGCGCGGTAGTGGAGCGACACAAATTAGCTACATTTATATGTTCAAAATGATGAATCAAATGGAAATTGCATTATTATGGAATAAAGGTTCAACATTCAACAATGGAATAAATGCTAAAGTTTCTCACTCGGCATTCATTTTGGTCTTTGAATTTCAAAGAATTGTCCCTCACTGGCAATCTAGAAAATACACCTTTTCATCTGTGAATCGAATCATTTGAATGAGTCTTTCAATAAGAGATTATATCAAATTCTTGGTGGAAAAGTATACTTAATATTAGAATATACGCATTTTTGTTATGATGAACAAGTGTGAACTAATATTAAATCAGTACACGAGGTTGAATATTTTGTCCTCTCGTTTATAATTTTTCGCTTACATCACTGTGTGTGTTGAAGTATTGTGATCAGTCCAAAAAATGCAATACCCTCGAATGAGTTTTTCATGCGTTTTTAACCTTAAAAAACGATCAAAACCCTTTTCAGAGCAATTTTTTGTACGTTGTCCGTTGTACGCAAAAATTTTTCCAAAGCTTCTAAATATAATTACGAGAAAAATTGTAGGAGAATTAGGTTTAGTACGCACTGTGTTGTTATGAAACTTTCATAATGCTAAGATGTAAAATGAACATTATCCCCATAAAAAAAATTCGCTATTTGGGGTCAAAATGAAATAACTGTATGCATACAAAAGGCTGTTTTAATTTCAGAACGAAACAGTGTTTTATTCAACGAATCGTATTGCTTCATGTTATAAGGTTCACTTTGAAGGAAATAACACCATTTTAACGCAAAATTCTCACAAGTTACTGATGTTCAGTTCAACCAATACATTCGCAAACATAGCATAGCCTTTTGGTTGTCCTTAAGATTATCTGAGTTACATGAAGATACGATAAGAACTAGTAAACATTAATCCAATATAAATATGTAATAATTAATGAGAAACCCATAGACTTTCAAGAAATGTGTGGAAATGATAGTTTCACATATGAAAGACCCATTATTACGTTTGAAGAACATTATATTTCTTCTAGCGATTAAAGTAAAGCATTGCGTGGAGGAAACATAATAATAAGAATATTAATATGAAAAAGGTAATTAATTGAATGCCCGGTAATGAAAATGTGTCTTCTTATTTTTTCTTCTTAAACATATAGACTTGTTCGCGATTTGTGCGTTTTTTGATGTTTTGTCTTATCGGAGATGTATAACAACTTTGGCAGCGTTACTTCGCTGAAGACAATTCTCACCTCTAATCATTAACGCACAAATCGCGTTTAAGTATATGTTACATGCCCGGCAATTCAATTATGCTATGATCTTTATTCCGGGTGTTGGCCCATTTTTATGGAATCTAAAATCACAAATAACAATTTCATTGAAAAAAGAGTGAATGAATAGAAAATACCATTTTGAAATGAATTGTGTTATTTTCGAGGCAACACTATTAAATAGGCTTCCAATTTTGTAAATGTTTTCGTTTTTGAATGGAGTCGTCCCAATAAAATAATAAATGAAATTAAGGTAATAAATATGGGACATCGAAAATTGTTTGGGTCCCCTGAGCCGGCACTTGTGCTGCTTTGATTGAATAATTTGCCGATTTTTCATAACAAAAAAACGTCCCAAGAACAAAATAATGGCAATATTTCCAATTATCTCTTCATCCATTCACATGTCGACATGTGTGAATTTCATAAATTTCTTTATTGCGTTATAAAATCTATTTTAGTGAAATTACAATCGAATAAAAATGCCGACATTTTTCCGATAATATCTGTTGAAAAAGCCGCAAAATCTCCGAATCATTGTCTGGAATGGACGAAGGGGGAGATTGCGGTGAATCAACGCAAACTGCAACTGCAACCATATGTTCAAAATCGATGTAATTCGAGAATTTGCTTGATAAATTAACCGCTCAAAAAGTAAACAACATTTATTTGGAATGGTATTTGCGTGATCGATGCTGCCATAATTGCATTTACCATTTTTATGACACGTTTTACGTGTAAAAAATGTAATTACCTCTGTCGTTACGTTTACTTGATTGCTGTCATTTGACACTTGGCCATACGAAAATTGTTCGCTACCAATTGAGGCTCTGACTGCTGTTCACTTTCCGTAGATAAATGAATGCAATGCCCAAACGAAAAACGGTTCATAAAAAGTGTTATAGTCCCAATTTGCCGCTCCGTCTTTCTCCCTACATTATGTGTGTGTCTTTCGTGCATTTTTCGGTTGTGGTCAATTTTTGTGTGCAAATGTTCGAATTTTTCTTCGAAATTAGCAGGTTGAATGGTGTGTTTATGTGTTGCATTCGCGTTAATCTGATAAAAATGGTGGGTCTGTCATTTTTGATTGACACTTGACTTCGTTTTATGGTTTCTTACTGCCTACTCTGCCCCTAATTAACTTCGCAATGCCCATTTGTAATTTGAAAAACGGTTTTGCTTGAACCATTGTCGATTCGAAATTCATTGTTCAGCTCCGTCTTAATCATTTTGTTGAAAGAATTGTTTGAAAATCGATCGATAAGTGAATGGCTTGTCAATGACGTAATCTCCTTTTGATGATTTCGTATTTACATGCAAACAAACAATGAACGAAAGAGGAACGAACATCGAATTTGAAGCACCAATCGCTTGCAATCCGTCCTTCATACGTTTAAATCGTCAAATTCAAGTGGCTTGAAGTAGTTGATGCAGATTTACTAATGCTATAGCATTTTACCGTCTAAAATTTCGATGCTGTCGAGATTTCAATTCAACCCGTTTCGGTGCGAGATGGTGTAGTGTATGTGTCAATATCCAAATGAGATGGAAGTCGAGACGAACTAAAAAAGCCAAAAAAATATACACTAACACACACCAAATCTGACAAGGATCCGAATCTTTTGTTTGAAAAACGTCTCGCGTTCGCTTTTTTTTCTCCTCAAATATTTCGACATACTTGAGATTTTGTGCAGTAGATTTGCTGTTGTTTTTCCGTATTGTTTCACATCTCAGCACGATTTTTTTTTTTCTCATTCTCCATCATAAATATGATGTTTTATTTTGTGGAAGCGCACTATGCATAACAAAAAACATATATTTACCCAAAACATGGTTGACGGATCCGTTGAAAATCAGAGCGGAGATGGAGAGAGTAGGAGAAAGAAAGAGAGAGTGAGAAAAGGAGATCGAAAGCGAAAGAGAAATGTATGGAGTAAGTCTACATACTTGAGTCAAAATACATGTGGCACGAAAATCCCAGCTCCTCTGTGCATAGGCATTTCACTCCGGCTGGAATTATGCAACACAATTTTTTTTCGGGTGGTGTCATTTGAATGTGTCAAATAGAGATGATAGAGGTATTATGCGCCATTGAATGAGTTTTTGTGAATATATAAAACTAGTGAGTGGCTGGCTCTTGGCTCTTTTTTATTCTGTGTATTTACATGTGGTATATATCCTGATGTGCCTGCTATTTTGTCACAACAACAGCAGACACAGTAATAAGAATTGTAACGATAAGTACCGAAAAAACATGAAATCAAAAGATGACAGAGAGTGAGAGAGAGAGAGAGAGAGAGAGAGAGGGAGGGAAGAATGAGATGTGTGTGCATGTCTCTAGACCTTGTCATTGTGTGCATTCAGAGTGTGTGCCGATTCGACAGAGCCAGCCTCGGCAGCAGGTAGGTCATTGATCTTCTTATTTCATATGCACCAACTTAATGGCGAAAACTGATGGCATCCACATAATTATTTCGAGTGGATGGAACATTCGACGATTGTTGCGCTTCTCATCTCGAAATATCTTGGGTATAGAGATTGGGAATGAGGAACGAGAGAATGAGAAAATGAGAGTTCGAAAGATAGAGAAAATGTGAAAGATCGAGCTAGGCTCACATATTGAGCGAAAAAGCAGAAGGACGAAAGAGCAAATAGCGAGAAATATTGGGCGAGCGAGCAGAAAAGCAAGTGAGAAAGAAAAAGGAAGAGATGGAGAAGGAGAAAAAGTGAAGGAGCAAAAAAAAAAATTGAAGGTAGAGAGAGAAATCGAAAGCGCGCATTGAATAAATCGCATTTCAGTAGCACCAAATGCGGCGAAAAAATGTAATTGCAGTCGAGAAATGCGCTGTCTTTTGCTTAATTGTGATTTTTGTGTAGTTGCTTTTTCAGTCTTTGCGTATTCATTTCCATTGATAATGGTTTTCCGTGTGATTTTGTTTTCCGACTTCTTTTCCACCTCGCCTCGGATTCGTTGCCTCAAAATATATGTGTGTTTTTTTCTCATTCGATGCAACTGTCTTTGTCTGCATGCGCGGAGCAATGCAAGATTCAGCCAACTTGCACCGTATATTCTCACAAGGATTATAAAAAATGCCTATTAAAGAGTTGCCTGTTAAAAAGTCTTTTCTGTCTATCTATCGCATCGATATGCCTGGTTTTTGTTGAAAAAAATCTCTCTCTTTTTCTTTTTTGTGCGAGTCGTATTCCTTTTGACAAATATCGAGCTGAAGATGCTTTTCATTTTGCTTATGGAACATCTTTTGATTGTAGTTCGCGGGGGAAATAATGGAATTTGGAATGTGAAGTGGGTAATGAGCGACGGAATAGCGTGACACAAAATACACATCCCAAAATATAACGTGTGTAATTTGTTCGAGTGGTTTGAGCACCCGAAATTCTCTGTATGAGGATTAATTCAGTGGATGGATTTTGATTGCAAGTGCGACAGCGCATTCAAAAAACGCATCTTTTAATGTATTTTTTCCGTTCGTCATCTCTATCATGAGCGTGTCAGCGCATATCTATTTGAACAGGGTTTCGATGTGAACAATTGCTGAGCATTTGAATCGCACCGAGAAATAGATAAAGTAATGTTTAAGAAAAACAGAATTTAAATCATATTAAGTCGCTATGAATTGAGCTCATTCGCTCTAATTCTTTTGTGTGTGCACATGATTTTTATTGTGCCACGTATAATTTGGTATCAATAAAACCCGTAGGATTGATTGTTCGGTCAAATTTTTCTCATTCTTTCAAATGTCAAAATGTTTTCATTTCGAAGATTCCCTTTTCTTGTCGAACATTCTCCATTCGTTTCTTTCCGAATGCATTCATTCTCAAGTCAGAAATAAATCTTGATATTTCTGTCATCTCTTTTGTATTTGCTGCATTTGGTTATTTATTGCTTCTTCTGACGTGTTTATTGTTATCAATAAGTGCTACATTATCTCTATTATTTCAATATTAACCTATGAAACGGGTCCATTGACCGCACAATCTCACCGATACGCTTTGGTTTCGACTATTTTATTGAGGTATTATGTAAATCAAAGTCACTTATAACTCAAGCAATTTCAATCATTTATCAATATCTACAGTGAAAATTATAGGCTTTTAATATTTGGTTGGCTTTTTATATCTTCAAACATTTGAATTAGATTAGAGCAAATCGAAACAGCATTGCAGAACGGCCAGTAGTGCATCGCGCTCGAAGTCTTCTTCTCGAACCGCGTAAAACGATCCTTCAAACATATTTGCCGCTATTTCGATTTTGTAAATAGATAATTATGATCTGAGCCGGCAATTTAAAGCGTAGCTGTCGCTGCGATAATAAACACGATTTTCTTTGAATTAAACATTCTCATTTAATATCTCCAGATCATAAAGTCTCATTCGAAAATATTTTTATGGGCATTTGTATCGGCCTTCCTTTCCTTTCCTTCGATGCGTTTTTCTTCATCAAATATTTTCTTGTAAAAAATGTTCTAAAGAAAAACAATAATTCTCTCGAATATCCACAAATTGGACAATTTAATTATAGAGTATTTTCATGGTGAAGCGATCCATTGTAGTTGAGATCCGGATAGATTGTAATGACTCATTCTAATCGGTCATTTAGGTCATTGGCGATCGCCAGCCTTTACCCTCATTTGAAATTTTCATTTTTTTCTCTTTTCAGATAAAAACCTTGGCCGCTGCTGACCGATTCAATTTGAATCTCTGGTCGATGCCGAAATCTCATGCATATCGAATCTCAACCATCTAGTTACATTTCTCCAAACATTTTTTCCGCTTTAATCGGTCAATTCGAACGAGTAAAGTGTACAATTACACCGAACCATCGAGAGATACGTAGAAAAATAATTTGGTAGAGTGTTTGCACGGCGATTTATTACGTGCCGGTCCCTCACACACACGCACACCTCATAAAAATCTACTTTCGATTGTTGAAATGAATGTTTTTATTTACCTACCGTTTTGAGTTGTGCTGCATTCACTTTCGGCGGCAGTATCATTTTGAAACGTGAAAATACATTTAATTGAAGCGATTCTAACAAACAAATTATATGTTCAATTTTATTTTCATTTTTATTAATGCATTTGGCTGTCTTTTTTTTTTAGTTACATCTATTCATCACGCATTACGTTTTTCGGTCGGAGCTTTATCGCGTTGTACGTTTGCCTGCATAACAGCGCGGTGACCGAACACATTATCAACACGACATCACAGATAATGATGAAAAAACACATATGAAACACATTCAAATCCAATGCCCTAAACACAGCTCGCGCAGGTGTTTCATAGATGTTGATTTTGTCGGTGTTCATCTAAAAATATGGTTGAATGTGGATGAAAACTGTCACTAGAAAATATTATTTGTAATTATAACGAAGAACACCAGCTACACCGATGTTAATCACTTCAATTCGTGATAATTTGATGAAGTTGCTTTTCATTCCAGCAAATGTCGCATGATCGTCAAAGCGTCTATTTTGGAATACACTTTTGTATTGAAACGTGAAATTTTTGAACATTGAACCAAAGAAACCATTTTTTTTTTTTTTTTTTGTGGAGTGTCTGGTTTCCGCGAAATTCCATGATTTTTTTAAATTCTTGTGAATTGTCCTGTTTTTTTAGCGATTTTCCTTGATTCTATGAGCATTTTCTTGATTTTTTAATGAATTTTCTCTATTTCTTGTAACTTTTCTTGAATTTTCATTCGTTTACGCCATACACAAATTGTATGACATTTGCAGAATTTGCAATTCTGCTTGCGATCGCGAGATTTCGCTTCCGACTTTCGCTCTTCTTATTCCGTCATAGACATCAGTAAAAGTGTCAGTATCAATATAATAACCCTTTCATAATATTCAAGATCTTTCTGAATGTAGCAACGTTGATTCAGCACTGCTGTCGCTTATTCCAACTATAAAAATCATAGTTATAATAACATTTCATTTCATACAATAGTTGCACAGTTTTCAATATTTTAATTTAGCATTCGATTTGCATGTGACACCGCCTGAGTTGGAAAATCATCGGAAAAGTATCAAATGCATTTTGGTTTTATCAGGCGTTGTAATTCCGGTAGGATGAACCGATTTGTTTTTTTATGGCTGTCGCATAGTTTGTGCGACGTTTTTTATTGATATCGACACAGATGGGCGCAAATATCAATTGCAAATTTCATAACATTGTCACCCAAAATCGTAAAATTTTTATAGTTCAATCAATATTTTGTGATATTTTACGATTTCCGTCGTTGGATTCATTTATGAAAATTTCAGAATTCCGTGCAATGTCCTGTAAAATATCAAACTATATAAATAACAAATTTTATGTAGCAGATAAAATGTGCTGTGTAATTGATATTGTATGCATTGCATATGTTTAAAATGGTTTTAATTCATTTTGGCATGTTCGGAAAAGCCACTGTTTTTAACTGCCTACATAAATGTTGTTTCATGTTATTAACCTAATTTATTCATGCAAAAAGAATGTGCACCAATATGTAATTCACCTATATTTTTTTCAAAAGTGCACCGCATCACACCCCTTTTTCAATCGAACTCTATATCGATGAATAATAATTTATGAGCTTCGACTGAAATTGAATGAACCGAAGTCAATAGCATGATTAGGATCAATTTGAAAGGTCAAAATGTGCTAAAAATGCATCGCTGGTGCATTCGATGCAAATGCCGATTCTTGCTCACGTTCAATTTGATTCGGTGAGAATTGCTAAATGAGAAGTAAGGATTTCCCATTTTGATGTTCCGCATTAAATCTTGTGAGCAATGAAAAATTGAACCCTTCAGTTGAATTGAAAGGGTGAACGGAAATTTTTACCTTACGTTTAGCTCCTGAGCGCCTCTTTCTAGAGCATCGACCATATTGAAAAGGCTGTTATTGCCACCCGGCTGCGAACCCGTCTTTTTTTTCAATGCTGTTGTGTCGTTCAGCAGGAAGTACTTTATTCTAGAACACAACAAACGTCTAGAATGTTTGAATCATTCGCCAAAATCAAGTTTGTTTTCATTTAATTCACTAAATGTTTTACCGATTTGAGTGTATGATAATTGGCATATGGAACGAATTTCCATCCATGCTGTCCACTTCGATACGCACTTGGCAACTGTGCGTAATATGCAAATTTCGAACGACGTCTGCTTTTTGCATGCAGTGGTCCGAAATCCATAGTCTGACAGATAAAAAAATGGATGTAAAAATAAAATGCAGCACATTTGAGAATAAACACGTGACTTAAAAACTTCCTCCGCGTGCAACATTTTAATGTTTCCGCTTTCACGAAAAATCTGATTTCAAAAATCAATTTTCAAATCGAAAATTGTGACCAAAGACTTTGAGCGAGGTTGCAGCACAAAAAATTATGACATTTACAACAGCACCAAAAACATCAAGAACAGAAAAAGCAACACCAAAAACATTATTTTTCTGAAAATCCATTTTTCCGAAAGTTGAGTTGAGGACCGTTTTTTCACCAAGAGTGTCCAGTAAATACCAAAAGTATTGAGCAGAAGGACGAATTTTGGAATAATTTGCGTAAAAAGCAGGAAAAAGGGTGAGAATGAACGGCACTTTTTCTCTTTCAAACTGTTTCTATGGTCATGCTCATATTAAATGATCGTCAAACTTTCCCAAAGAGTGAAAAGTCAATTGCGCCATTTTCAGCGAGTCGGCTCTAGGGTTTCGATGTAATCAAATCCGTATCTATTATAATTTAGATGCGTCCGTGATTCAGATTTTGTTTCAAATTAGAAATTAAATGAGTTAAGAATAGCATACATTTTCACACGATGCACTAAATACTAAAAGCAAACAGAACAATATGTTTGTCAGCAGAGCGGCTATCTGATGTTAACCCTTTTTCAGCCCATTTAAATAGTTGATGCACAAAATGCGGGCTGAAGCCACGTGACATTTTGTGTGAGCCTTTTTTCGAATCTCTCGCTTTTGTTCAGAGATTGTTTCAAATTTCACATTATTATGACCATCACACATCAGTTTATTACCGCATTTAATTATGTCGACACTCCGACCATGTCGCCGCTGCAATTGATAATGATCTTCTTTCCGATCAGATTTCATTCTTCTGTTTGATTTTAGTTTCTCAGTGTGTCAGAATAACGATGCAATTCTGTATGAAGAGTCTCTGACAAGCGACTCCACAAACATCACCACTCTTTTGAACCGACAAAAAAACAGCGGGTGAGCGCTGAACGGTAAATGTTGTCCTCTACATGCCTATTGTTTAACGCGTGTTGCTACATTCGACTCAAAATTCGAGGCGGGTTATCAAAAATTCAACTTTAAAATTCCCATTGTACAGAAGCTCAGTAAATAATGATGATATCAATCTTTTCTCAAATAATCGCCCGATTTTTGCATGATCGATGCATTGTTAATAGAAGTGCCTGTTGTGGCTTGTTGTTTGAGCTATTGATTACTAATTTGCATAATGCGTATTGACATTATCGAATATTCAATTGTGGAACTTAACTTTCAAGTTGACATTTAAATTCAACCGTTCAATTATTGAATGTTTCAATTATGAAAGATTAATATTGTGTGTATGACACAGCTTGCGTGCGAATCGTGAGAAAGATTTCAATAAAAAAAGATTGATTCCTGTGATGCTGACTTTTTGGCTGAATTCCTTTCTTTTTTGTGATGTTCAACAAAATGATCGGCTGAAAAGACTTGATATTGTTATGCACCTCGAAATGGTCTAGAATTTTTTTCTATAGACAAATAGGCCCAACATGGATTTAGAAAGGAGCACCTTTTTTTCGAGGAAAGTAATACATGTAGTCTCAATTTGAAGCTTGCACAGAAAAGTTCGATGCAGGACTGGCCACACGAATGTCATGAAGAGTGAACGCGCGCGACGTATTTCATGTTTCTACAAGTATTTCATGTGAATGTCAAATATAATTCCCATTAATTCAGAAGTATAAACTTATCCTGTTCGTCCAAATCACATGGAAATACGGTTCGAATAAAAACTGTAGAAATCAAAGGAAAAAGTTCATTGTATGAGCAAAGGGCAAAGAAAAAAATTTGTCAGATTTTGAAATGGAATCGATTCATTCGAAATACAAGGTATTATTTGAGCCTCGCAAATATATCGGCTAATTAAATATGCATCCAAATACGTGGTCCATTCGAATCAATATACATTGAAATGTTATGGCTTTGTTTTATCTTCTTTGAAATGCGATTATTGAGTTACAGATGAAATAATAGTTTGTTGATACGCGCAGCATCTTTTATCTGCATCAAAATGTGTACTTAGAAATAAACTTTGCAACTCATGCCAGAATTGAAATGGATGCACTTCGATGCAGCATCGATGAAATTGTATGAATTGTGTAGCAAACGTGAGCAGTGCCGCAATATTGCAATTTATTGCAGTCTCATTCCATTTGTGTTCTTCAATCCATTTCTCGCGTCCAAAATAATTTTCGTCAGAATTGAAAGCTCGTTGAATTGTGCATACCGATTGTGAATGCGATTGCCAACAGAATTGATTGGTTTGAGCGTTGATTAGACATTGCTGGCGCTATCGTGAAAATTGGAGTTCGCCCATGGTGGTAATAATGGCGGCCGTTGCTAAAGGTATCAATTTGTCTGGAAAAATAAGCGAGAGCCCGGGATAAATTGAGTTAAAACTACGTATTCGGTGTGCGAATAGCAAAAGCGTATGACACATACAAGGAATATTTAATCCGATTTAATGAAGTATCGCTATTGCTGCATGTCATTTCTAATGAGTTTATTGCGATGCGAAATAGTCTCAATTTTGAAGAGCCCGATGAATCATGCTCGCACTTCACGCAATTTATCGGCGTCGATTTATAATAATAAAAAGCCATGTACAGAGGAAATATGACTGTCGTCTCTTCATTACATTTGCATTAGTTTCACATTTGTTTGAAGTTAATCGCTGGCTCTTGTTCTCCACCTACCCCAACACATTTATTACACATATTAAAATCTAAAATTGAACACGAGTGCTTCATTAGTCTGTTCTGATAATAATAAAGAAACATGCACACACTTTCTAAAGGCAGCACTGGCCATCGCCAGAGAAATATGATTTGATTATCTCATTTGAGGCAGCTATAAGCAAATGAGACATGCATCCATGGACTGTGCAATTGCATCGTCATATTTCATTTGGCACTTGGCGATGCGCTCGCTTCGAGCTGGTCATTTGTCGATAAATCAAAATCCTGAAACGGCAAATATTTGCATAATTAACGATTGAACAATTTGTCAGTTGTAAGATATAAATATTTGGATTTTAGCTGCAATTTGCTGATAGCAAATGTCGGCCTGTATTCATTCGGTTTTGGTTTCGGTTTCTCTGAAATATTCATTTACATCTTGCAATGCACGGGAAATTGAATCATTAGTTATTTACTTTGTACACAGTGTATTACACAGCGCTCCAACTGTGATTTACTTTGGCCAGAGCAAATCGATTGGAATAACGTCGAGTTTTCGGACGTTCATCTGATACGATTCATCTTGCATGGACAAATGTTATACGTTTTTGGATGGAAACATCCGTTTTGTAGTTTTTGCATCGGTTGAATCTAACATTGCTATGAAACTGTATTAAAGGGTGACCCAATAAGATTGATACATAAAAAAATTAAATAAAAAAAAAAACGGCTTGAGATATCAAATTGGTATGGCTTTATTTTGAAGCTGCATTTATGCCAATATGTATGGAACAAGACGTCATTCAAATGACCACCTCGACAACGTTTGCAGCTCATCATATGGTCGGCCCAATTTCTACCGCAATTTCTTAGCTATTCAAAAGAAAAAATTTAAACTGAAAAACAATCTAAAATAATCGGCGAGAATTGATGACTATTCGATTATTTTGCATAGAATTTGTTTCACTGTTTTTTAGTTCAAAGAATTTTCATAAGAATCGCCCTATTAGCGAGCTCTATTTAAAGCTCTTTTTAATAATATCGCTAAATTGAATCGATTTCTCGAATTAAATCGCCTTTGATACAATCTTTAACAGAATCGAATCAAATTAAATCGTCTTTGATCGAATCATATTTATTCACCTCATTTTCATCGGATCTTCAGTGTTTTCTTTTTTCATTCCGTCTTTCAGTCGCTGTTTATTTCTCTCAATAAGAGATTCGAATTCACCTTTGAGCTTATTGCAATTTTCTTGTAGGAAAATATCGGTGAGTTGAAGGAATTGAAACATCATTTTTGGTTGATGCGTGAAAACAGAAACATCGGTGGTATTTTCGATGATTCCATGCAGTGCTTCAATGATACCGCGTTTGAAACGTAATGGATCCATGAAGAGAACCATCGTAGACTTGGATTCGGGCGTATGTTGTTGAGCAAACTCCATTCGTCTGATGGAAATCGAAATGAATTTACAAATAAATCAGGATTATCAATTATAAATTAATCAGTTTGTTCAACAGAAAGTGTTCAATTTACGTGTAGCTGTGGAGAAGATTTCTGAATTTTACGAGTTTATTCCTAAAAGAATGTAGAAAGTAACTGTTTGTATCATGAGAATGGCTTAAATATAAATGATTTTGCTTACGTTGCTTCGAATTTTTCTCCAATGATTTGACCAGCTCGCCAACCACGAGTGCGAAGGTATTGAATGATTTCGTACTCAATGAAGTGGTCTGCCTTTGCGTAATCATTTGGCTGCACTTCAAACATATTCTCAATAACGTTATTCGTCAACAAATCCTCACTATTGAAAGAATAAATTATGAAATGACGATTTGAAAACTCTTGACACAAAACACGCCTCCTCTTCCGTGCAATAACTTCTCAAATCTAAAAGCAATTGATCTTGGATAAACCAAGAATTTTCACTAACTTTGATGTCAATGCAAATCCATATGCAATCTTTGAGTAGAAAATATAGTAAGACAGGTCACTTTTCCTGTCTTTGGGCACGGGTTCAAATAAAATTCTGGAATCCGGATCATGCAACCTAAATATTTGAACGGTAGAACATTAAGGAACGCAAAAATAAAAAATGTATTTCTGATTCAAATCACAAACAGTAGCATCTCTTCGGCTATTCGGGATAGATTTTTAATGAATGTTCGCCAGGCTTCATGCAGACATTTGTTGTTTATGAGGCTTTCGATTTCACCCTTTTGCACCAAATCAACGATAAATTTATAAACGTTCACCGCTGCGTATTTGATTTCTTCTGATATAATCACATATGATCTTTCAGCAATTTCATTCGCCGCATCAAATAATAGCATCGAGATTAACAAGGCCATTTGGATTTCATTTCTGGAATCAATTCATGATGAAATATAAATTTCATGCGTACAAAATATTAATTCTGTTTTAATTTAATTGGTTTATCTTTACGTCGTGTGATTGATAATTGTTTCATTTAATCTACGCATTGCTTTAACTAGAAGATCACTGAAAATTCAATGAAAAACTTAGTGAAAATTGTATAGAAAATGAAAATTTTAAAGATTGAATTACTCGATTACATGCATGTTCGGCTCATCTCTTGGATTCTTTAAGGGGCGAACGTAAATACTTGCATCGATTTTATTTAATGCATCGAAAAATCCGAGAAAATTTTGCCAGCTGTTTGTGACTACAATATGTTTTATCAAATTGTAATAGAAAATGGCAAATGGACCAACTTTTTGCTCATATGATATTGGAAAGAATCGCAGACGAGTTATCAATATCTCCGTACTTTCGGCCGTGAGATCGATAGGATATGACTCGATTTCCTTGAATTTTGTTGATATTTGAGAAATAAAAATATTAAATTTTTTCCCAACTGAAGGTATTTGGCTGCCTTATCAGCTGGATTGTTGAGGCATTAGATGGTCATTGGTACCTCAACAGTCAAGCGGTAGAACTAGTCCCAGCTAGCCGAAAACATTCAATGATTATTTACACTTGAGATAACTCTTACTTGATCACTTAAATCATGTGCCTTCTTGCATAATCTAAGGTGTTTGGATACCATTTCGTCGCTATAAATTATTATTGAAAAAAATTAAATTTATATTCAATATAAAGCAAAATTGAGAATACAAATGCAAAGTCACGTCAAGTCAAATGAAGTCAAGTTAAATCACTTATTAAAGTTAAAGTTCAAAAATTGAGAAAATGTAATTTTCAAAATAAGTGGATAAAATTACGTGAAAAAAGTTTCTCCTTCCAACCAATGTGTGAAGTATTGAAATAGTGGAATCTTCTTGGTTCGCAATTCAACTATTGCAAGAAGATCCAAGATGTCCTCGTCACAGAGCGCACTACTGCAGGAAAAGGTAACATTTTACAACTAAATTCTACTATTATATAGAAAATGGGAAGTATATCGTCGATCAGATGAAAAATGTCAACATGAAAATTATGCAGTCTCTTACGTCAGATTAAAGCCCTCAGCAGCGAGCTCATGCAAAATGCAAAATGCAGCGGCAATTGGGATATCACGCCTGTTTTCTGTGTACATTTTTGTCGAACTGTCGCGTTCGTTAAACATGTAGAATTTGAAGTTTCTCCTTAAAAATAGGGAAAAATCGAGACAATTTTGGCAAAATTAGAAAGAAATTTAAGTAAAAACTTTCAAAATTGCAATATCGAACCTGTGCCACTTTAGTTTAACATCATCCGTAACTTCTTCATCAACCAAGTGAATAAAATCGGCAATATCAAATTTTGGCTCATATTCGAAGTCGTTGGCCATCGATTTTTCAAAATCAGAAATGGCAACAACTGCATTGGCTGTGCTAATGACGAAACTGAGCAATGATCCATACAGGAATCTGAAAAAAAAACACCGAATTAGTATTTCGAAATACTAATAAAAAATACTTGATCGAAATAAAACTACGTTTGATTAAATATCTGGATGCGTTGTGCATCTTGTAGTACGATTAAAAATAACGGTGTCACATATTCGAATGGTTCAAATACGTCGCCTTCTACCGATTCCGAGTCGGTGGCCGTTGCAATACAAGCGCCCAATTGGTCCATCAGCTTGTGGAAATCGGCCCATCTGTAAAATTGAAAAATCAAATGATTCGTTTATAATTTTGCCTCTAACACAATAATATCTGACGAAAAAAAGGCTTTTGTTCGCTTTTCGAATCAGAACTTACGACAAAATGGATTTCAATGAGTTGTCAGTCACAGCGATTTCTTTTTCAATTTCATTGAGTGAACTTTGAACAATCTTCTCCATTATTCCGCCATATTCGGTCCAAAATTGATGTGCCAATGGCGTTGGATTTGCCATAAAATAATTGGAACCAACGTATTGAGTCCGGCCATGCAAAACAGATAGAAGTTTCAGCAATTTTATCACAACGATTGCTTTTTCGGGCACATTTCCATTTCTATGATATCAATTCAGATAAAACATTCCGTATTCGAAAAAAAGCAACTAATTTAATCAATGATATGGTTTTAATGCTAAAAATGACTTACAATTTTGCTTTGCATTCATGCAAAATATTTTTAATTTCTGGAAACACATTTTCCGTCTTTGCTCGCAGGCCAAGAGACTCAAATTGTTCATTCACTCTGTAAAAGTAATAAACTGATGTATTAAATGTTTCTTCAATTAAATTCAGTTGATTCCATTGAAGCCCGCACAGCAGTATTGCGTTCAAAATGATAAGCGGTTGGTAACAACGTTTGAAAACTCATTATAAATACACTCATCTTTAGATATTCTGAAATAAATTGCTCACTCTTTTGGATTCGTGGCTCCACAGCAGGCAAAAGATATTGTTAAAACGATGAACAAATTCCATAAACCGTCTAATAGTTTCATTGTTTTCTCTCAAAATGTATCTGAATGAAATTGAACAAATTTTTTTTCGGAAACTAAAGCGTTCTTTGGAATTCACTTTTAGCACAATCAACATTAGTTTTCGGCTCTCCAAACTCAACTGATGAGTTAGATTCAGACGCACAGTTTCATTGTCACTGTATTGATGAAATTTGTCGACCGAACTCAAATACATATCGCAATCGCTTTATTGTCAAAGTGCCACGTTTTTGTTTCGTCATTTCTGTGCTCTTAAGAAATTACAATACTGTTTTGTTTATTCTAGAAACAGCTGTTAAAGAGATACTGTCGTTCATGTGAGTTTTTCGTGCAAAAGCAAATAGATTTAAGCAAAATTAACGTATTTCTTCCAATAAACCATCGATTGATGGTCATTAGGTTGGATTGTTTTTCCTTCATTTGGATTGATGAATGTCATTTGTCAATGAATTGTACTAAAATGTCGGTTTGCAGGCAAAATATTGAAATTTTTTTGAGGCCCAAAATGTTGTTGTATTTACAAATATAAATTGTACAATTCATTCTCTTTTTCCGCTCTATTTTATTATAGATATAGTCGTTTTTAAGGAACACATAGCTTTCGGCGTTTTTTTTCATAATTTTTTAAATTTTGAGTCAGGGAATGTATCCATAGAAGCGTCACTTGGAGAACTACTGATGTTCATAACATGTTTGTTTCATTATGGAAATCATTTTGCATGAAATTTTCAAATAATTATATATAATAAATAAATGGAAATAAAATCGATTCTTTTGCATAATTCATTTCTTTTATCAAGTTTATTTTTCATTTTTTAATCCATAATTGAATCTTTTAATTAAGAGTAAAATCTATCTGGATTCCAGTAAACAATTGTTGGGTATCAATGGTCATTTATTTTTATCAGCGATGACACCCCATTGGTAACTCAAATGAACGGCTTCTGATAATTTCTTCTGTGAGTTACAAAACGCAGAAGATGCAAGTATCAGAACGTGACTTCATTAACGTGAATCCAACAACAGACAGCTTACTTTTATGAGTTCACTCAAATGTGATTTCAATATTGGATAAAATGCTCAAACTCGTCGCATTTATTCAGCCACACCGCAACTGTATGGCGATTGTCGGTGTCATGATAACCATCAAAGGATAATGTGCTAGCGCGTTTTATTGTTAGTCTAGTTTTATTGGTATTTCCTCATCACTTCATTCGCTCTCGCCTCGACGCATTTTATCTCGGCGGATCGCAGAATTGTAGGTGGCTGCAGGAATGTGGCGTTTGTGTGTGTGATTCAATGAGAAAAACGAAAATCCATTGAAATAATAGTGCTTTATGGATTTTTAGTGTTCAACTATAATTTATGATCGTTTGCATAGTTTCCACTTCAACTCTCTTCATTGCATTTTGACAGCGTTTGAATATTTTATGTGGCATTGCATTTGTCTATTCGATCGTTTGACGATGTGCAATGAAGCGCATATTTTTCAATGGTGGAATTCACATTCTTCCAGTTAACCTCCGTTGAAGTGAACCAGTCATTCGTTTAATCCGAAATATGTTAATTTCCGTCAAGCATTAGATTCAAACCATAAATTTTTTTGGTTTAAGCAGAAAATTCAAAAATAAAAAATACGGTGCATAAGTCACCGGCTGCACCGTGGTGGTTCGGACACTTGACAGTTTTATCTTTACCATCTAAACGAGCGGAATATTCTTCTTGAAACTTGATTAAGAAGTTTCAGCGTCATTTGTTTCGATGGATCTTTTTCTTGGTGGAAATGTTTAGAAATCCCTTCTTTTAGTAGGTTATCCATTATCAAAAACCAAATGAATCATTTCTACGAGATATTTTATCGAAGAACAAGTGAAGCCGCACAAACTCATTCCCACTACAAAAATAAAACAGCCTTCGAACATTGGATCTTTCAATTGAAATTAATAGTAAATTGTGGCAATTTAACAACACCTATAAATAGACATATTTTATTATTCCAGTGAAAAAGGAGCAATTTTTCTCGATTTCATTCAAAGATCCACAAATCAAACAGAAGAATGCATCTTGTCATGTTTCATTTGTCACGTACGAACGGATTTCATTTCAGACATTTGTCTAACAAGTCTATAAATCCAAATTCAAATATGAGTGTTATTCATTTACGCACCGATTTGAAAGTGTACACAAATGGTGGAGGCCTCGTTTCTCTTTCGAATCGAATCTGTTGCATTTCGAAACAAATGACCTGAACATATTAGTCATGGCTCGCTCTAGTTGCATTGTTAACCTATGAATAAACACAATTTTCTTATGAAAGATTGCCTTTCGTTCGTCAACGTGACTCATCGCTGCCGCTGTCGCTGCCACTGCCGTTGAACAGGTTGAAACATGTCCGATACGGTGCTAAAATCGGAACGGTAAAATGATTATGTTCTACATTCTGTTGCATGCGAGTATAATTATTAATTAGCAAATAAAGAAGCCTAACATTGTTCAAAAGCGCAATTTTCTCGTTTTTCTGTTCATTTAAACTTCCGAATCATATAATTATGGATTGAGTGCAGACAATGAACGCCAACATACTTTTTCTATTTATTGCATGCCTTCAGTGCAGCTCATCTTTTCCATTGTTGCGCGGAGCAAGTTGCATCTGCTAACACGCACCACATTACCAATTCTAATACTCTTTCGAATGCCTACTCAAGAGGGTCACGGTTCTGTGGCTGCACGTCATCTCCATCTGCCGTCGTTGACCGGCCAATCATTTTTCTCGTTCAACGCAATGACTCATAGTTTCTATGCAATTTAGTGCATTGCATCGCTGAAATTATTCTTTATTGAGAATGTGAGCGATTTTAATCAGACAGACTTTTTTTTCGAGTAATCTCGACAAAAGATTGCTGCCATTACACGTGCATCGAAAAAAATACAGCGACTAGAGCATATGAAAAAAATGGCACGATAGATGCAAATATGTTAATTCCTCTCGTGTCTAAAACTCTTTCTTTGCAAATACCTTTGAATCCGCAACAGCCGCACGCAGCGAAAGGTAAATAATACACAGATTTACCAGTAAAACTTTTGAATAACAAAAGTGAATAAAAAGAAAACACAAAAAATATAAAATTGAATAGGAAGAAAAAAAAAAATGAAATCAGGAAAATGGCAAGATTTGTTGCATAAATTAAACAGACAGTTCGATTACGCATCTTCAAGTCGCCAAAACATCCACGAATGAGCATCACTCGCCCATTGTTGGCAGCCGCATTATTTAACGAAATTAGAATTTACAACTTTTACGCGCGACTTTTAATAATTATGAAGTGTCTGAACCAAAACTATGATAAATAATTAGTGGGTTGGACAATAGACATGCGATCTGCGCAGTGTGCACAAGTTGGATATTTCAACACGAGTGATTCTATACTTTTTCGCAGAATAATTAACCACTGTCTAATAAATTCGAATTGAAAATGGTAATTGATCATGATGTTTTTATTCAAAATCAATGAAGTCTTAATCATAAATAATAATTGATGAATTATGATTAATTTAAACGTCTAAAGGCGTTTCGCGAAAAACTCTCGAATCTGGAAACGAAAAAATTCCGAATGATAAGTGATAAATCCGTAATTTACGATCGAATGAATTTATGATCGAATGAAATTCAAAGTGTCTGTAATGGTGTTGTGGCATTTCTCACAAGTAATTCAGTGATGAAGTTCTGGATGTGCAAAAAATCAATTGCTCATTTTATGAGTGCATTTTGGCTTGTAATTTAGCATCACTTTTTTACGAAATGCGTTTTTCATTTGATGTGAAACTGCGTAAATGTCATGGCATGTTGTTGTTGATCATGCGTGTCTTGAGGTCTCTCTGATCGCCAAGATTTACAATGTAACATAACCGGCCAACGAGTAATAATTTACTCAGAAACTGACTATTGCCGGCGAATAATGAAGATGCCGCAGTAAGAGGAAAATCAAACAGTAAAACTGCTACTCATTGTCGATCGTAAAAATCACAATTTATGATCATTGCCGAACACCTTTGGACGACGTGCGATTCGGCTCGCATTCAATTTAAATGCAATGTTAAAGTAAATATTGAAATAAAACTGTTCATTTTGTGCACAACAATGGAGTCGAGCGTTATTGTACGCAAGCAATTCCGTGAAAATTGTCCGGCGAGATATCATGAGATGTGCGCACTTTTTTCGTGCACCAATCGACGTGTATATATGATTTTTGTGTAAATAAAACTGCGTCCAACGGATTTAATCATTTTCGCTCACGAATTCACACAGTAATAATTCGAATTGACAAACAAAGAAATCGGAGTGGTCAGCAAGCAACATTGTAGCAATTTTTATGGCATTTTTTCTCGCTGGATAAACCATATAATAAGGACCGTTTGAGATAGGCAAAGCAACATCTTATTGCATTTTAAACCGAAACACCGTTGAAATCATAAAATGTTGCTGGTTTTGCGCGACACACTATTCAAGCGGAGGGTTGCATCGCACAAAGATTTACACTCTATTGTTTTTAAAGACCATCAATTATTCTTGCTGTTAAATGACCGAGTGGACAGCAGCGATCAACCCATCTGCATCTCATTTCTTCCCCCTTTTCATTCACAACAGATGCATTGAATCTTTGAAACTGGTTTGCACTTAGGGTCTTGGCATCAATAAAAACGCACCACGGGCTTTCGATGCTCTTTCTTAACTGTGTCAATCACTTTTTGCCTTTACTGTGACACTTTTTTCGCGTTTTCCCTCACGATTTACTTGACCAGATTCTTTTTGAATGACTTAAACTTCGCAATAGAAATGTTCGTTCGCATTAAAATATTTCATTGCATTCTCGCGTTCGACGTTGTTCCAAAGAAAGGTATCAAAAAATAAAACCGGCCACTCAATAAAATAGGCGAGGAACAGGTTTACACGTCAATCAAAATGAAACTAAAGCAAATAAATAGGCAATTTGTTTGCAAATCGCCAATAATTCCGATCATAAAATTACATTTTGTTTTTATTTCTTTGATTTTCTCACCAAACATTTTTCACACGCAACATAGTTAACGCAGCATATTATTAGCTCGAAAATTGGATTTTATACGCGCAATTTAAGAAACAAAGAAGAGAATTACCGTGTTTTCTAGTTTCATCCTGAGTCCATTTGCTTCCATCGAACGGGAATTACATTATTTCACGGATTTTTCGAGTTCTTTTTAAAATAATATCTATTTCAAAACAAATTCCTGGTTTTTCGCATTTTCATTGAATCCCTTTATTTTAACTCATTTTTTGTGTTTTCTATTAATTTTAATAACATTAAGCAAACCTTCGAATGCATGCATGAATTCCATTGATTCCTTGCATAGTTTACATTTTCACTCTGATTTTTACGTGTGTCATTTTCACACTTGATTTTGATTCTCATTTTGATATTAATTCAAATTCTGATTCCAATTGTGTTGCTAATTTCGTTTCAGCATGAGCCATCTCATTCCCATTGATCTCATAAATATATTCACATTGAATTCATTTGAATAATATTGATCTACTCACTAATAATATTATTCAATTTTATTCTGTTCCAAATCCAACGTCAATAAGTAATCGGGTGGACAGAGTGAGGGTAGAAATTTCAATAATAGCGTTCTTGAAATTTATGATAATGACCTTCGATTTAATTTTGTTCAGAATTTGTCGATAATCAGTTGGCGCTGAACAATTAGTTATCGCGAGCACCAAAATATCTCACCCTCTTTTTTGCTTGTCCTTTTGAAATGTTCACTTTCATTGCCATTATTCGTTCAGAGCGGTTTTGTTGATCGGCTCGTCCCCGTTTCGTTAATAGCAAACGTATTCGATACAAATGGAAATGGATGCGCGCACTTCGTACGAGAGCAACAACGCAACAAAGAAGCAAAAGCGATAAAATTGTCAAAAGGAAAATAACCGTGTCTTATTTTATGACGTCATAATTTAAAATATTTCTATTCTTATACGGTACATTTATGGATATTTCTTGACACCATTAAATTATTTAAATAGCATTTATGCATACAATGTTGCCGCTTTTTGTCACCGTTTTGACTGATCTATGATGCGTTGTGAGCGCGAATCGTGCGTGTCTATTGGTTTTGTTTTTGTATGGCATTTTCATTGATTGCGGATTTGAATTAAACGTAATCAAATGATGTGTTTCATTTTGTTGTTGTCGCTCGTCTTTGAGGCGGATATGCATGTGGCGCAGAAATATGTGTGTGTGCCCTGTAGTTGATCTTTGTTTGGGCAAAAGACAACAAAAGAACACACCGAAAAAATATCATCAAATGGAACAAAGGACGTGCAACATTGTTGCAGTAATAGAGCAGCATTCGATGTTCATTTGCCATGAATATTGTCCGACTGCTCAATAAATGTCGTTTGTTTAATTTCTGAAAACGTTTCAACCACCAGTTTGGTGTCAAGCACTGATTTTTCGCGGCTTTACCCATGGTTGGTTCGAAAATCAAATGACCAGATCGTACTCTCTTTGGACTGTCTTCATTTTTTCCTTCATTCAAAATTTTTAGTTCTGAAAAAATCCACGTACGTTTGCTCATTGCATAAAATTATCTTTCGAATTTAATTGAATGGAATTTCTAGGAGCTGCTTCCTCGCCGCAATGCGAGCATCTTTGTCACATTTTATGTCCTTGTTCGCATTATGTTCGGTTACAATGTTGCAACTCAATGTGCCGGTGCCGGTTGTTTGGTCATAAACGCGCTTTTGTCACATTCGTGCCGAACAATAGATTTTTTTTGGGTCTGTTTGTGCCTTTTGTTTGCAACAATTTCTCAAAAGCCTGTCGATCGACAGCCAATTTTTTTCGTTGATTTTTTGCAGCTCTGTTTACTTCTCTCCCCTCTGAAGATGCTACCGTGCGCACAGTTAACTTAATCCGAAACGAAATTATTCCATTTTTCATGTATTCAAATTTTCTTTATTTAATTTCCAATAAAAACTCAGCAAAACTAAACAATAAGGCGGCAATAAAATTCACTAAGCAACTAATTTAAGTGTCAAAACTTTCTTTGTGTTGTAATCGGTCGGTGCGAGGCTCAATTCAATTTTACGATTCCGTCTTTTTATGACGTTGAAAAACAGGAACATCCGCCGGGATTAAGAAACCAAGCGAAGAAATGCGTAAAATCGTAATATTAATGCCAAACGAATTTAAGAGAGATCTAAACGGATTTCATGATTTCAAAATGAATTGCGAGAGAATGAACGCTTTTACAAAATGTTTGCTATTCTTGTAGATCGGGATCTTTCATTATTTTTAAATAACATATCGATTGAAATTAAATATTGTATTTTGTTTTTTTATTTTAATTTATTATTGAAGTCATTAAAACCCGCACAGGAATTGTTCACTTTTTCATTTATCGTGAAGAAAAAATCAAAAAAAGGAGAAAAATCAGAAATAGGAGAGAAAATAGAGAAAAATGAAAAGAAAGGAAGCGAGATTTTCGAAAGTGTAGCAAAGTGAAATTAGTTTGAATACACTGAATGTATTCGTTATTGCAATATATGTGTTGCCTAATATATCCATCTTATGCCCTGCATATCGTTATATGGGTCGACAAAAACCGAACGAATGATGTTGAGAGTCTCAACAGCTGTTGAGATTGCGGTTTACCTTCATAAATGAAGATGGAATTCATATGCTTGCAACGTTTTGCAAAGAGTTTTCAACTTCACCTTTGAGAAAAACAAAATTTAAAGCATTGAAGAGGAACTATCAAACAAATTTTATAAGTTATCTGCCATAACTGTTGATTCTAGAATCGGTTGATAGTGGTCGATGAAACAGTGCATATTCGCATGATGTGAACCACGTCGATTACATCAATTTTTGATCCTTCTTTCGAAAGGCACTCATTCGAGTGCAAACTTCCGTTTAAGTAAGTGCAAGCATACTTCCAAGCATTCCTTCGGTTCACACAGCGCAATTTCTAGAGGTGCGTTCCCCTAAAATCAATCAATCAAATTGTGCATTGAGTTCCTTGCGTATCTGTTTCGACTTAAAAGCATTGTGATTTTATTGCTAGTTGTTAATAGCTCTTAATAAAGAGTTCTTAATTCTGTTCGAGAAATGGACGGGTTGCGAGCAATAAAATTCGACAATACACCGAATCCCGCATTTCAGAAAATCGCAAGAAAAACCTTTTAACTCTTTTTTATGGTTTACAATGAACCATTTTAAGGCTAATAACCGAATTTTATTCTAACTGTACTCGCACACACCGTCCTATATATACACATGTCAAATAAATTAAACGTAAGAGCGTGCAAATTGTGACGAAGCAGCGCTCGCTCAAGCTTTTGTGCCATTTTATTAGTGTCGAACCGAAAATTTAACGGTAAATATTGACAATCATATTTTTTCGTCACGTCAAACATTTAGCGTAATATTGTTACGCGCTGTGCAAAATGGATTGATAGATGCGATTAAGTGTGTGCCGCTTCCATTTCTTGGCTGATTTTCTCTTTACCTTTGTCATGTATTAATAAATAATCGTGTTATTATCAACTATAAATCAGACATTGTATTCTTATTCTTTTGGTCTGTGGATGGATATCGTCGTCGTATGAGCGAATATTATTTCTTATTCTGCTGCAAAGACTCTGTTTCACAGCAATATGTGTGTGCCTTTGAAAAATTCAGCGTCAATGTCATTTGAGCGACACATTGCATTAATACGAAATGATCTTCTGCTCACTTTTATTGTGATGCCAGTTTTTATGTTGAATATGAATTATGTGCGTGATTTCGCTTTTTCCATACGTTGTCTGCTTCGGTGTCGCATCGAATATTTCTTTTGTTGCTGATAATATGTCACCGCACCGCACAACAAAGACAATTTTGTGTGCGTGTTTGTGAGCGCTTGCATTTGTTTACGCCAACGAAATGCACATCCAGACCCAGACCCAATTCACTTCATATTGTGCATCAAACAACAATGCAGCGACCAAATACCAACACTTATCACACGATACAAAGAAGAAGTGACGAAAAAATATGTATCTCTAGCGAAATATAATCAAAGATACGATAAAAAAAATCCATGCATTTCATAATACGACCAAGACGATGAGCAATTTCAATTCACTTTTTTGCGCTTCGAGCTGATTTTACCTTGATCCCAGGCTATGTGATTGACAATGCAAGTAGTGACAATCTAAGAGACATAAAAAGAAAGCAATCGCTTCAAAAGAATTGGTATTATCATCGTCGTCTGCTACCATCTCCATTTTTGTGTGTGTACCGTGTTTTTTTTTGCCATTATCATGAAATATTTATATTTACATATGAAATTGGGATTTAATATCGTTCATACGGCGAAAAATTCATCGCCCGAACCGGATTTTGTTTGCTGATAAAACATTGTTTCGGTTGGATGTGGCTTTATGGTATAGTTCATTTTAACACAATTCATAAACGAAAGAGATGCACGAAAGAATTATGCAACATTGTTGACTCTCTCTGGGACATCGTCGTATTGAATCGAACTGATGTGAACGATGCGCAAGCAAAAGTGGCAATTTTGCATTTGTTTATTGTCAATAGAAAAGTTTGTCTTCTGATATCCACTTAAGTGAATCGGTAAAATGTTGCTGCAGCAAAATGAAGAATGATTTCCGACCGACAGAACCAAAATATATTCGACATCAGAAGAATCAACGACAACAATCATAAAGAAAAGTAAAAACTTCTAAGTAAGAAGACAACCAAAAAGAGGCAGGAACGGGAGCAAGACGAACGCGGAGAGAAAAAGATGTAATTAAAATTGAATTTTTCAATTTTTAATCTC
Source organism: Obolodiplosis robiniae (assembly GCA_028476595.1). Lineage (NCBI taxonomy): Eukaryota > Metazoa > Arthropoda > Insecta > Diptera > Cecidomyiidae > Obolodiplosis > Obolodiplosis robiniae. The sequence continues at coordinate 42,400,251 of CM052015.1, forward strand.
ATAAAATGTGTGTCTGCATCATGTAGTTTAAAGTTTCAATTCGAAACTCACACATGGATTAATTGCACCCGATTACTTCTCGCAATCCATCGAAATCCAACAATGTTGATGAAGAAATTTACAGTTGTCTCCGGTTGATATTAAAATCGGAAATACGAGCAGAATTTATCGAATTATTTGCCATTTGCACAATCGCATAAATATTGTGTGCAGAGAAGTGGATGTGTGAGATCAGCGAATCTCCACAATGTCCTTTGTCGACTCGGGCACTCGCACACACTTCGCACAATTTTAGTCACGTCGCAGTTTTGCCATTCAACACACGACAAAACAAAAGAAAGCACAACACACAAATTAAACACGATGTCTAATTGCCGAAACGTTTACTCAAGTGAAAGAGATATATGTGAGCGAGGATATGCTTAGAATTGTTTGAATTTATGAGCGTGTGTGTAGTATTTGATTTCGATATATGCGAATGGCCGAAAAGTGTTTCTCTTGCAAACACACACACACACACCATGTTTGTTTGCCAATGTATACGATTACCGGAATGAAATCGATCGGAATCTTGTATCTATGGCTCTGTTTCCCTTCCCCTACTCTCTCCAGAAGAGAATCTCACTTCCTCTATATCTTTTTACTGTGTGCAAATTGCAAATTTTCATCTGCGAGATATTTTGATTACTTAAACGAAATTAATATTGACTCTTCGCCACGACACACAAATTGGTTTTATTTGCAAAGAAACATACTGCCATCAGCAATGTGTGCGTTACTTTTTGTCAGATTCAGTGACATTTCAATTTGTATGAGTTGTAACTAATGTTCCCATGTGCCGTCTATTCCAATCGCACAGCCGAATAGAATGAAGGCATTTTGGCTTCTCGAGCCATCAACAGCAGGTTTCATGCTTCGAAACATCCAAATCGAAATCGCAAAACCATGTAGTTCAAAATATCTTAGTGTTCACCATCCTTTCCGATGCAATGTTGATTTAAGTGTTAATGTTTAATTTACCTAGAATGCAAACATTTGCCGCTCATGTTGTGATGGCCAATGCATTTACATAGATTCAGTTTCGAAGCATCTTCGGTGGATGTCATCGCTGTAATAATTGTTTGCTATTGACAACTCGGCTCACTTTTCTCATGGATTTGGTAGGACAAACAGCAAATATAGCTCGCCGCACGCTTATTAATGCTAAACGCTTCACTTACTCGGCGAATTGTGCGTACGCTTCGGACATTGGATATTGTTTAATCAAAACATTATTATCACATGCATTTCATTAAAGCGCCTGTTCATGTCGCATTGGAATCGAAATCGAAATCTCGAATTCAATGTAGCGCACCGAAATGGTCAAATTGATGTGTCACCGACAATAAGTTCCGCTGTGGTCATTTTATTTTACGAACAATGTTAAGAGATTGGTTCGGATGTGGCTTTCTCGATCTCACTCTTTTCATTTCCCTTTTTCTATCTCGATCTCCCTTTATCTTTTATATCTCTTTTTATCTCCTTCCTCATTCCTTCTCGCACCGTCGTTCTAGTGATCTCTCTCTCTCTCTCTCTCTCTCTTTAATCTCGTAGGGAGAGAAGTCTATCTTTTTCACTCGTTCTTTGAGTGACCACAATTTCCATCGAACTATGATATTTGACATTGCTGCATTGGCTGGGCGAATCGTGCAATGTTCAATTTTTTGTCATGCTTTACTTGTGTAAATTCATTGATTCGCATTATTACTGCTCTGGTTTGACCATTGCTAATTGCTATTGACATATCTATTCCATATCTTTGCATTCCCATCGTCAATGCTGTGTACAATGTTCATGTGCACACGGCGATTGTTATTTTTGGTCCCCCACAGTTTCAAATCAAATAAATTAAGTGGTTGAACTCATTGTTACAGTTGAAATGGCTTTCAAAAGTTGACACATACTTTCACAATGCACATTTGGTTAAACACTCTTCAACATTTGTTTGAATTGAAGGTACTGCCGTTTCAAAATTATTTCACGCATCTTCATTGTCCATATTTTATAATTTTGTTCATAAATTTAATGAACATTTTTTCACGGACATTTGCGTTGACATTGAGGTAGGGAAATTCGGATGAAACAGTTTTAAAGCTGCTCATGAAACGATTGTATCGTAACGAACCATATGAAAATTAGATGCTTTTATACATTACTTTGAATGCGTGTTGCCGATACCTTTCCATTTCTGACATTAATTTTCAGTTTTTCAAACAAATTTCAGTTTCAAATTTTCAATATTTTCAAATTCGAAATGATGAATAGTTCCAATGTCTTGAAGGGCAACGAATTATTATGAAAAAAGGATGAAAAGACAAAGAAATTAAAAAAAAGGAAACAATGAAAAGAAAAAAGGTAAAAAATCAAAAAATACAATTGAAAAATAGAAAAGGAAGAACAAGTATTTTGAGAAGAGGAAATTTCACATTTAAAATTGTGACATTAATGTTTGACTCGAAATTTCAGGCGACATTTCAATGTGAGCGCCTTTTTTTTCGTTTTGTGTGAAATGTTTGAATTTCGAATGGATTTGTATGAAATGTCTATTTATCGAAGAAGTATCGATGGATACATTTAAAATATTCAACGAACCAAGAAAGCGCATTTTTCCTTGACGAATCGAATTTTACCGCAATTAATATTCATTACGTCGAATAAAAAACTTTGCCACTCTTCGTTTTTTTGGTTCAAATCATTTAGGACACAAGTTTCGCACATGGTGAGGCTGTATTTACATTTATTACTACATATTAAGTGCTGGAGACAAAGAAATCGAACATAAAAATTGACATTCGTCAAAATGGATTTCCATTTATCATTGCCGTTGAGCGTGCGTATGTGTATTCAAATGTGTGTTTTTTGTCGGTTCAACCCCAAATTGATGAAGTTCTGTAGTGGCAGCACACGTTTGAGTCATTTATCGTTGATCCAGTGTCTGGCAAACAATGTCAATTTTCAATGTAACGCGGCTGAATGTTTTTGCAGAGAAAAGTGTTTCGACCAAACATATCGAATTGCTTGAGCACCATGAGGATTCGATGCACTTCATTTATATTAATAGTGGCGGTCGTTCTGCATCAGATTTCAATTGTTTATGCGACCAGCAAAACGGCCGATTCGAATTCATGCATAATAAAGTGAAGAATGATGAATTATGATACTCCGGCAATACCGCAGCCCAAAAGCAAATTGACAACAATGCAAATAAACTGTGCATCAAACAAACATGCATCTTACGATCTGCAGAAAATCAAATCGATAATTTAATAATGTTGTGATAATGATGATGAGAAGAAGCAGTTGTCGGCTGATGATGAATAGGAGGGCAAATGCATCGATTAATGACAAAATTCGATGCGATGATTGATCAAATCCCGACCAAATATCGGTCACTCTGCACACTGTTCGTGTACTGCCACCGTGGGCAAGGCATTTGAATTTGCAGCTTGCATTGCACACACACACAAATACAATTCGAATGTATTTTGTTATTGATCATTAATGGGGCACGTGTTTATCTTGCGGTTATTTGCCAACGCATGAATTGTGATATTTATTTGTTATTGTAACGAAATTCGGATAGAAATCTTCGAGGAAGAACATGGGAATCGCATGGAGAAAGACACTAAATATATCACACGTGACTCGTTTAATTGAGATAAATACGATGTGTCCGGCCATTCCTTTCCAACTCTCCACGATAATTCGGGCACGATTTTTGCGGGTTTTCTGTTTTCGACGTCGTCGTTTTCGTTGTTCCGACTATTGTTGTACACACTTGAATGGGGCCAAACTTTGCATATTCGGTCAGAAAAAGTGAACTAGATCGGACAGAACGGAATGGAACGATGTAGAACAGATAAGGGAAACGGTAGAAAAGAATGGATAAAAAGGACAGAAATAGACATCAAGCGAGAAGATGAAATCCGACTCGAGCAGAATTGAGCTGACGGACCGAAAAAAGCCATTTTGCGACCAGAAAACAACCGAAACAGAATCTATTCTGCAAAATTCGATGCTTGAATCTACTCACCAAAACCTCAACACTCCGAACAAATCGAATGCACTAAGCAAACGGTTGTGCTTGGGATTTTCAATGAAAGTGATTGGTTTTACGCATCGTGGTTTCTTTGTTCGCAATTTCCATCTACATTCTTTTCCCTCTTTCTCCGGCGCGGACCGGTGGTCGGCTCCTATGCATGTAAGTATGTTGTTTATAAACACCATTCAATCGAAAATCATTATTATTGAATTGGCACCGCGGGCCATTGGTTTTCGATACAATCGCTGAAAAACTGAAAGGATAAACAGCAATTTGTACAATCTACCCAGAGCGACTGCAACCAATAACAATGTATTGGATTATAATGATTGAATGAATTTAGTTTAATGAACAACATACGCTTTTTTTGTCAAATGCCAAATTTACTACCCTTAATCATCATGTGAACCAGCCGTTTACGTGATTTCTATCTATTTTTTGGCCAGAAATTTTCGCAGTGCGGTTTGCAAAATGGCATTTCTATCACAAGCAAGGCTTGCTTGCACAAATTAAGCCTATTATGCATCAATAAAAGTGTAAGTATCGTGGAAAATGTTTCTCATGCGGTTGCAATCAGCTTATACACTCACTGATTTCGAGTGTCTCTTTTGAAACAATGAGAAAAAACATGGATTTTGTGTTTTTCGAACGGAATAAATGGTTTTTTCAGTGAAAATTGGAATTTTTTCAGCGTTCTTAACGAAAATCCGCTCCAAAATCGGATTAAAATCAAAATCTCATAGTTTTTTTGCAGAGCCAACAGCATTGGCAACATTCCGATAGTATGAAATTGTTCGACTAAATTATGCAGTTTCTGTTGAAAAATGGTTGACGAATATTCGATATTTATAAATGTGATATTTATAGTAAGTAAAGTTTGAGTTAATCCGAAAACTCGCCAAAAATGCGACTTTTCATATTATTTTATTTATTATTTGTTTTTGTTGTCAAATCTCTAAAAATGTTCTCTGTTGGTAATTCTATTCATTTTTGAAAAAAATACTGCTATGTAAGGGTAAAGTGACCATATTTGGACCTAGTCTTTAATAAGTAATTAATAATAATTACGATCTAACTACAAAAAAGAGCCATATTGCACATGCAAATAATGGCTTGGGTCCGAATACACAAAAAGTTGCAGGTCCTAGTTTGGAAAGTTACCCTTTTTCCACAAATTTTCTGAATTGTCGGAGTTTTTTTTTTGAAAATGAATGATAGAAAACATGATTTTTCTATGACTAAAAAGATCCGAAAATTTTTTCTTTAATTCAAACAAAATCTCTAAAGGAAATTTAAAATCTAAAAAAAAGTGCAACAAAGTAAAATGACTTAACAATAGAATAAATATAAACTAGAGAAATAGTTCGCTTACCAACGTGCAATAGAATTTTACATTCTTCAGCAAATTCAAACCACATTTTGTGTTATCATTCTCGTGTAGCTCATGTCATTTATTCCCGAAGAGACTTTCTTTTCATGTTAATTGATGGCTATCATTTATAAACGCCCTACATTTGGCTATCGTCCGACTCTCACTCAAATCATATCGCATTAATTAAAGCCAATGTGAAAACGTAAATGGTTTTGACTCTTTTTACTGTTCATATTCAAATGTAGTGGCCGGAGTGGTGAAATCGCTGGAAAGAATCTAGACATTCGTGCTTATCTCAAAGTACTTAGATCCACGACCAATCAACGAAAAAACAACTGAAAAGGTGACAGATATTTATGTTTTGTTTGAGTTTCGTTACTTTTTTTTTATTCTTCGTTGAATGTAAACTTTGGGGATTAGTCATGTTCCGACATTCTGTCTGCTCATGGCGCCGCACCGAGTCTTCGGAAAATCACTCACTTTACGCGCCGATCGTGTCTGTCACCGCACGACCACTAACTAACGTTCTATTGGCCGTGCTCAAATCCGAAGAGCCCGGTTCATGTTTAATCACAAAAAGAAAGCCACACATCTAAACAGCGATTATCGCTTTCAAGACAAAAGCCTCTCGATTAATCTGCAGCATTGTTTACAGCCCAAACATATGAATGTATGGATAAAAATGACGCGTCAATGGCAAACAATCGACGCTCCTGTTAATACCTTTAAATCACATCGCAATTTTCAATGGATAGATTACATGGATATTGTATTATCGATTTCAATGGCGACGGAGAACAACAGAAAATGTATCGACAACTATTGAATCATTAAACTGTAGCTGAAAGCAATTCGAATATCAGATCGAGTGCAAATTGCACTCATTATAAATGACTAGCCATCAGTCTCCGCAAAGACAGCTATAAATCAATACAACCACCGACCATGAATATAGGCATTTAAGTGAGTCTCTGGACGAATGCGAATTATAAATGCGAATTTCTTCGCACATTCATCACATATATGGTTTGCACTTCATTTTCGCGCGAAATCGGGTGAATCCTAAATTTATGCCCCGATATTATTTCAACAAACATTTCTCAATGCCAATAAACATGAAGTTGGAAGGAAAAATGCTCCGATAACCAAAAAATGCGAAAGGAGAGCGTGATCGAGATTTGAATCAAATTCTATTGCGTGAATTCCAGCAACACAGAAACAAAATAAATATTGTCCTTTCATATTAATGGTGACAGAAAATATTTCCAATAAAACTATTTTGTGCAATGATAAAATGAATAAAGAAAACATTTGTGTTTGCATTTATTGTTTTTATTTACGGGGACAAATATATTTTGCAGTTGGCACGTTTCTTCAACACTAAATCCTTGACTAAATCAGATGAGCCTGAAACGAAAAATATGACATTGAAAAATGGGTGTTTCATTTTAATACGTATAATTTCAACGATTCAATGCAATTTTTCTCGTGTAGAAATATTTAAAATTATAAAAATAAAGAAATCAAGTTTTTTTAAATATATTTTTTGCGAAAAAAACATGAAAGGTACGGTCTTTCGTAAGTTAAGTACGTACATTGAACATTCCATTAAAAGATACAATCCAAAAAATAGCAAAGAAAGCATTTCAATAGATCGAATTATAGTTGGTAGTCAATATTGGAAAATTATAATTCACTTTGGACGACACGGCTGTTCATATATGCAAAAATAATATACTTGAACCCGATATTTATAGAGAAAAAATGAAGACTTCATGGGGATTATTTCTTCTATTCCTGCCGACTGCGTTTTTGGTGAGTTATTATTTTCTCATTCGCATTTTATGCAATATTAATCCAAAAGAAGAGTTTTATTTAAAACATAATTCTACACTATGATTTTCTTTTGTCTCTTCAAACAATAGCATGTAAATGAGGAAGAGAACCACGAAAGTAATTCATCGATTTTTCAATTTCAAATATTCCAAATAAACAAAGCAAGTTTTCTATTAGTTTTTTTTAAATATTTTTCTTCAAAGCTAAACTTCATTTGAGGGAACGTATTCTGAATGGGGCGATTCAATGGGAACACGTCAAATATCATGTAGCCCTTTTCAGGCTTGGAGAATATACCTGTGGTGGATCTGTAATCAAATCAAAGATCATACTGACTGCAGCACATTGCTTCTACAAACCTGACGTGGCTAAGAAAATTCACAAATATTTAGACGATTCCACTATTTATGCCGTTCAAGGCGGCTCAAACACATTATATCATGATGGAAAAAGTTTAAAAATTGTGGGTGGGAAAGAGTCTGGAGTTTCAAAAATCATTGGTCATGAAACTTTTTCGCCTCAAACTCCTGTCAACGACATTGGTATGGTTATACTTGAACATAATTTAATTGATGGCAGAACGATCGGCGCAATAGAGTTGCCCGTTTCAACAGACGACTTCGAATACTCAACAAGTAGTTCAATTTCACTCAGTATGACTGGATTTGGTCAAACAGAAACAGGTTTTACATAAATATTTGAACTGTGTTTTGTCACATTTTTGTTAAATTTTCGTTTATTTGAACAGGCGCTCGTATCCGAAATCTACGACACCTCCCATTGACAATAAGAAAATGCAATGAACCAAATGACCAGTTTTGCACTAAGGTTGAGCCAGTCAATCTCGCAGATGCAAATAATCCGCAATTAGAATCATCACGACAAAAAGTAGCGGTAATAGGAGATTCAGGAAGTAAGTTTTAATTTTTGAATGAAAAGTGTAAATTTCAATGAATCAACAAAATATTGCGGTCGTTGAAGGTCCCGTTGTAAATCAAACGCTATCTAATGGATTAATATTGGTCGGCATTCATAGAGGAAAGAGAGGTGACATTTTACCAAATGGAAAAGTGCATTTCTATTACATGACACACACTAAAGTTATTCCACATCTTAAATGGATCAATCAGCAAATTGTAAATATAATTTATTATTTCATTTTATTTTTATCGCCAATTATTAGATTACTCTAAACTATATTTTTTCAGAGTCATCATTGCATTTGATAAGAATTTTCCTTGTTTAGTAATAAATTTCATCGCGTTAATCTACAACACCATGTGGAACTGATGCGATTTTTCCAGTGTTCGGAAAATCATTGCATTTTTCATTTCATTTCAAATCATTTTATTTCAGCGTTTGGTAAGTCTTCTGAATGTCTTCACAAATCATAAAATGTTTGGCAATTTTAAGAAAAACGTGAGACAATCTCGCCCTGGAGAACGAGTTTGAAATGGGATTATTATTATTTGTGGAAGCCACAAAATGCGCATGGAGGAAATTAAACTGTTTTTGCTGTTGATAACTTTCTTTATGACGGCACTTGTTTTTATCCAGAATCTCCCAATTTTGATTTACATACGATTTCACCCGTTGATTCATTGATTCTTTATTGATTTTAGAATAATAAATCAAAGCCGAATACAATCATAAGTGTATGAATACACCCACAAGAGGGAAAGTTTCTTCACATTTCAAACTTAAATAATACAATTTTATTTAATTTTAAAATATGATATCTTTTTAAGATCAAATCGAATTTCTCACCATTGAACTTTATTAAAATTAATTGATTTGAAATGATCGCATAAGTAAATAATGTCTTCGACAAGTGTGTCAAAATCAAATGAATCGGTATTACAGAGTCAATAAGCATTTGAATATTTCCAATATTTTCAACATTTTATAAAAAGAACCTTCCTTCTTCCGAATTGCTATATTTTCATTTATTTGAACGATAAAAACCGAGCGTTAACCCCTTGCAATTTTGGTCGAAAACTTTTCTCGTCTTTTGCACTCTTAACCTTTTTTGCATTATTCATTTTTAAATATCGAGAATACTTGAATAATGATTATTATCAGGCATAAATATCAATTTATTACTGGGTGAAGCAATTAATTTTAAACCTTTTTTGGCAAATTTGTGTCTTTATTGTGAAAACTGGTTAGAAATCTCTTCTTCAAAATATTGGCAAACGTTAGCTTCAACTTTAAGCTTTTTTCAGGCCCGAGATGAATTCCCCCCGATATAATGGGGGCTGGTGTCTCCTTTCTAAGGGCAGGGTCGTTTTTCGAATGTTCATAAAAAGTAAGCTCATATTTGCCCATGCAGATATTCGATCAATCTAAGCGGATATAATTCTGGAAGCTTCATACCTAGAGATGACAGCGGGGAGGAAACCAGCTCCCGCATTGGTCATTCAAGTACTTTTTCAGGGGTGCTAACAGTTTAGGAGCGGATATTTTGGTGCAAATTTTTCTCATAAAAATCAGAAAAGACGCTAAAAATCTACTTTATTGGCATTTCAAGCCTTGAGAGAAACTGAATAATAAATACTATATTATTTCATGCAATTCTGTACTGTTTCCGACCCCTAAAGGTAGGTAGGTAGTACCTGAAAACCCCTAAAATTAGGCAATTTCGAGATTTTTGACATCAGGAGTATCATAGAGCTTTCGCTTCAACACTATCACACTTTTTTCATCCAAGTCAGTGTTGATCGAAAGCTGGAGGTTGCCTCTATCGTCTACAAAAGAATCACGAATAAAAACGGTAATTGTCCTACTTTTTTCCCATTAAGAAAAACAGTTACTGCAAATTGCGTTTATTTGGAACGGAAGTCGACATATTCGATGACCAAAAAAAAGTTGTTTACACTTCAACGAAATGACACATACTAACAAATAAGGCCTATTGATGATGCTTTTGCATGAATATAATTTCAGTATGCCCCGATGCGAAAAAGTACTACTAAATCCAAATCGTATAAAAGGTTTAAAACTAATTGCTTCACTTAGTAAATTGTAGATGCAAGAGACCAATGAAAATGGCTAAGAAATTTGAAATTGAATAAGCAATGTCAATTAGATTTGTATGGATATTTAATACGTGTTTTTGAACTACTATTTTTATTTTAATATAATTTTTGATTCTAATATTGATTGAAAATGCCTGGCAGATCAACAAGTCGTTTTAAAATTGGACATACTTTTCCAAAAGTAACAGCAGATTTTTACATATTTTCATCTTTAAAAAGTCAAAGGTCAAAACTGACACATGTATGTCCACTTTCTCAAGTTCACGTTGTAACGAATTGAAACTTTGAATATATTTTTTTTTATGAATAAAATGAGTCATGCAAAATTTCAAGTTATTCTGACTGGATTTAGGACTACCTCCCCTGCAAAATTTCGGATTTTTGGAGTCTTTTCGGGGTCAAAACTGAATAATTGTATGGCGGCTATCTTAAGTTCACATTGTTTCCTTTTGGAACTGTCAGAATATTATTTTATATGTTTTTCAAGTCATTCTGATGAGATTTAAGACCAGCTCCCTCACAAAATTTTCAATTTTCGGAGTCAATATTCAAATCAATAAATTGGATGAAGTATTTGTGATTTTCTAATCTGTGTTTTTTCATCAGTTTGACTGCTCATTCTGTTACCGAAAGTTATACTGTTATACATAACATAAATGTAGAACCATATCTATCGTTGGCATGAATTGAAAGTTCACATCAGAGTGAACTAATTCGTAATTGTTATTACCAATTCAAAAATAGAGAACGTTGAAGTAAGAATTAGGAACTGAGATGTTTATTTGTTGTTATATTAAAATTGAAATTTAAATCACATTACGTGTAATGACTCGAAATTCGATCTCATCGTAATGACTTCAAATTTTCTGTGATTTATTCTCAAAGTTGCATGATGATTCGATAGGAAAAAAACATAAATCCAATACAAATGAGTAGCAATCAATGAAAAATGCGTAAACCCGAACAATTTCGGGAAATGTGCGGAAAAGTTAGTTTTACGTACGTGAGACCATTTATTAGTTTTATTATTGCAGACCACGTTTGTAGTGAGATTCTATTTAAATTCCCATTTTAATAAATTTCGATTGTTCTTGGTTTTGTCCAACATTGAAAAATAACATTGGAAACTTAAAAATCTTTTAATAAATGTTCTCACATACGTAAAATTAACTTTTCTGCGCACATCTCTCAGTGATGATATTCCTTATCGAATCATCATGTTACTTCGAGAAAAAGTCGCTCAAAATGTCAAGTCGTTACGATGAGATTTAGGATAAATATTGCTACTTCATTTTTTGAATTTTATATGAAAAATTGGTCAAATGCAATGTAATAAATTGTGTGATTTTATTACTTTTAAATAAATAGTAAATAAAATAAAAAACAGGCGACCATTTGTTTCGAGGTGCTTCGAGCGGGAACATCCTTTGTTTGATTTGGTTCATTTTGAAACACCCATAAAATCGACTGCTGCTTAGTTTCAGGCTCATTAATACTGATCCATGATTCATCACCTGTCACACAGCTTTTGACCCACCGTAATTTTATCTCTTGAGCATATGTTTGCGACACGAGTGTCTTTGTGAGCTTTCGTTGAATTATTCAAGTTCCAACGAGAAAAAACCCTTTTCACAGCTATAAGTGTTTGTGAGATTCCTTTTGTATACTAGTCATCCTAATGCCTGAATCTCACAATGAGTCACATATTCACGCGCAGCATCGCTGTTTTCTGGCGCATCAGCCGATTCAGTACGACATTATAATTCGTTATATTAATTATAAATTGTCTTAAGACTCTTAAGTTTAGAGTTGATACTTCATCGCCAAGAGTCGATTTCATTTCAGTGAAGCTCTGATGTGGAGATAAAAAAAAAAAAAAGAAATCCAGCTTTTTGATGTAATAATTGTCAAATTTTGGCTAACAACAGTAAAATTCCCAATTGAAAAAACTTGAATATTTATGATGTAATTTATCTGCGAATTCAGTAAAATACAATTATTCATAACACTTGTTTCTTTAGAAAATATAGGCATTGGGTGGAAATATCAGAATATACCGGCGCGATCCAACGTGAGCGCCCCCAATTCAATGGACAATTCAATGCAATTTAACCAATCGTTTTTTTAATCTCACGCATGCAATTTTAATGGTATTGCAGCCTAGGAATAAAGTCTAATATAGAAATATGAATACCTAAAATATTTATGCTAATATTTTTGTCCTTCAAAATAACAGTTTCAAAAAATTCATTATTAATGCATTGAAATCGAAAATATTGGTGAATAAAATGTGGTAGACAAAAGTGGAAATTTCAGTTTTATATGAAACAAATATCTAAATTGATCCGAATATTTTGTGCTCTTTCCAGAAAAATGGGGATTTTATTGAGCTTATTAGCTGTTTTAATGCAAGCCGCTTTTTTGGTAGGCACATTCTTAAATGTATCATTTAAATCAATTTCTATGCATTACCGATTTTATAAATTGTTAATAATAAGTTGTAATTTTCAGATGGGTGGGATTGGAAATAAAAAATGTAATTTTAAATTTTTTATGTTCCAATATTTCGCATAAGACTTCAATTATGATTTCTCAAATTCTTAAATTCATTTCTGTGAACATTGAACAGCTTCACTTCATTTGAGCGAACGTATTTTTAATGGAGAAATTCAAACAGAACTCGTCAAGTATCAGGTTTTTCTTCTTGTTCATGTGGGTATTGGCTGCGGTGGATCCGTAATTAAACCAAACACTATATTGACGGCAGCACATTGTTTCTACGAACGCATTGGAGACGGTGATTCTTACGAATATCTAGACGAATCGGCCAATTGGAAAGTGCACGCGGGTTCAAATAAACTGTTCAACATTGTAAATGGAGTTAAGTCTGCAAATACAAAATGGTTCACAGTTGCCAAAATCATTCCACACGAATCTTTTTTTCCAATTCAAAAAGAAAATGATATTGGTATTGTTCTAACTAACATGAATATAGTTAATGGTGTAACGATTGAAACAATCGATTTGGCTGATTGCTCTCACGATTTTGTATACTCAAGAACTAACCCGGTTTCGGTCACTCTAACTGGATTCGGCTTAACGGAAACGAAAGAAATTTCCTCGGATCTACGACTTCTTCGAACGACAGTATTGAGCTTCTGTAATGAACCATCCGACCAGTTTTGCACTAAGGTTGAACGCGCGAGTCCAGGAGATGCTCTTGGAGGAGTATATTCATCGGAACAGAGAACAGCAGCAGATGGAGACTCGGGAGGTTGATTTAAAATATAGTTTATGTTGAAATTCAAATTTTAATTAATCTACAAAATGTGCCATTGTTGAAGGTCCAGTTGTATATAAGCTACCATCAGGCAAGCTCATATTGGTCGGTGTTCAGGTTGGATTACTCAGAGTGACATATAGAAATGGGAAAGAGCATATAGTGTACATGACAAACACAAAAATTTCCAAACATCGTCAATGGATCAACAATCAAATTGTAAGTGAATAACAACTTGAAATAACGGTTACTCTCACGTTTCTTGAAAAAACAGTGAGCAATTTTACTTTACATTTTCCAGGGGGAAACTTCAAGCAATCTGATAGGTTCCACTATTAAGAGGCTTCTCTGTATACCAGAATAACCACAGAAAATGTGAAATAAATGTGATTTGATTAGTATATTTATGGGCTTATATATTTCGGTTCAAATATTTTTGCTTCTCCGGGAAAACCATGATAGATAATATGAAATCACACTATCCTACGAAGTTTACGGTCTATCAATATCTTTGACTATAATAATAATGTTTGGCTCTATCTCTTGGAGTTTTATAGAAAATAGCAAAAAGAGTTCATAATATTCTAAACGACAAAAGCATCAACAACTAACCGATTATTATCGTTGAAACATATTGGAAAAAAGAAGAGGCCTGAAAATTAATAGCTTAGTTCTAATGTCGTTCATCATCAATGTGGAATTTTCTCAGCGCATTATGGAAATGAAAACGTATCATCCAATCTAATGAATGTTTTCTGAAATGTTTTCAGATAAATCATACACTTTATCATGAGGCATTGATTTGGATGGTAAACACTTTTTCCCCTTCTTCAAACAATGACAGCAAAGATGCGGAGCCTGTCAAACTCGCTGTTTGAAGAAGGGGAAGGCGAAGGAGGTATGAAATGTTGAAGCGTTTAGTACAATCGTTTAGGTAGAGATGGCGCGGTCCAACGACATTCACTACCCCTTTACATAGGAGAAGAAACAAAGCATCGTCCGCTTGGCTTGAATAATTCTTGACAAGAAAATTGCCAAGCAAGTCGCCACTTAGTAAACTAGTGCAAGAAACTACTGTCAATCGGTCCATTGTCAGAATATCTGTTCGATATCGAGAGGTAGCATTAGCTGCTCACTTTTTTTCCACACTGGTGGATGCGAGTGTGTTTGTACGTCTTGCCACTTGCCGTTGCGATCCAGCGATTTTTTTTATCAATTATTCACATTCGAACGTTAAGACGAGTCGCACGTCTTACTCCAATTCAAGTATTTTTCATTTTAAACCAGCAATCCAATTCCATCCTAATTGTTAATAATTAATAACTTAATGTAATAGGTGTTTCGGAAAGTTCGGTCCGTTTTCAATAGTAGCTATATAGTTATTAAAATGATGGCGGAATGTTGTTGTATTAAGAAGGTTAGACATCTGTCAACAATAATCAGTCAAGAGAAGTTTACATTTCGTACAGTAACAAACTTTGTTTTTCTAACAAAAATGGCAAAATATAAACCAAATAAACAGCATTTGCGCGAAGTATTATTATTTTATTTTAATGGTGGTAAAAGTGCAGCGGAAGCATATAGAAATATTGTGGAAGTTTATGGTGAAATAGCTCCAACCGATAAGTCATGCAGAGAATGGTATCGGCGCTTCAAACAAGGTGATTCTGATGTTGAAGACAGAGAACGATCGGGACGGCCAAAAAAGTTTGAAGATTCAGAATTGCAAGCATTATTGGATGAAGACTCAACTCAAACATTGAAACAATTGGCAGAAACATTGGAAGTTTCCCAATCCACCGTTTCTGAACGTTTACATGCATTGGGAAAGACAAAAAAATAAGGAAAATGGGTGCCTTATCAATTGAAAGAAAGAGACATCGAAAGACGAAAAACCATCTGCGAAATTTTGCTTGATCGGTTCAAATTAAAGTCTTTCTTGCATCGAATTGTTGCTGGCGATGAAAAGTGGATCTATTTCGACAATCCCAAGCGCAAAAAATCATGGGTAGACTCAGGCCAACCATCAACATCACAACCAATACGCAATATTCATGGGAAGAAGACTTTGCTGTGCATTTGGTGGGATCAGAGAGAACCTGTGTATTATGAGTTGCTAAAACCTGGTGAAACGATTACTGCTGATCGCTACCGACAACAATTAATCAAATTGAACCAAGCATTGAAGCGAAAACGACCAGAATGGGGTGATCGAACACACAAAGTGATTTTGCTTCATGACAATGCTCGGCCTCATATTGCACAACCGGTGAAAAACTATTTGGAAAACATCAAATGGGACGTACTCTCCCACGCGACGTATTCACCAGACCTTGCTCCATCAGACTACTACTTATTCCGATCGATGCAGCACGGACTTTCCGAACAACACTTCACTTCGTACGAAGCAGTGAAAAATTGGCTTGATGGATGGTTAGCCTCAAAAGATGAGAAGTGGTACTGGGACGGAATCCATGAATTGCCAAAAAATGGGAAAAAGTCCTAGCTAACGATGGCAAATACTTTGATTATTGAATTCATTCATTTTGTTATTTAAATAAATGCGTAAAAAACACAAAAAACGGACCGAACTTTCCGAAACACCTATTAGATCAACTTTCAATATTACCTTTGTGAATAAAAGTCAGAATATTTGGAACTCGAGTGTTTTATTATACTCGCTCAAACCTAGGTTTTCATCTGGCACACGAAAACCACAATTGTTTTTAGGAAAATGTTGCATTAAATTCGGGGATAAATCCACAACGTATCTACTAAATTAGTTTTAAAATCCAACAACACAATTCAGCTAGTTTTATAGTAAAACCAATTCGATTCTTGTGAATTTGTGATAAGAAATTAAACGATTAAAATAAAACTAAATTTTTTAATTAATTAAGTATTTAGTTAGAAATGGAATGCAATGCGTCGAGTATCGATTCGAATATTTTTCTTGAATTCTTATGCAACAATTCAATTAAAATCGTCAGGAATCCGAAAAGGATTGAATAATGGTAAAATATTCTTGGTCGAAAATCAATGCAACGCGTCTTGAAAGAAGACCTGGGATTAAAGCCTCTCAGAAAATGCAGTGGACACGGTCTCACAATCAAAGACAAACAAGCTAAAGTGAAAAGATGCGAAGTGATGTTGCGCCGGCACCCAAACTCAAACATTGTTATTTCAGATGATTTTTTTTTCTTCTGCAGCCAAGTTTGAACTCAAAAAATGATGTTGTGTATGCAGCGTCAGCAAAGGATATCCCATTAGACAAAAAATTCGTTCAACGTTTTCAAAATGTGCCAAGATTGATGGTTTGAGGCGCTATTTCGGCCAATCAAAAATCTTCGCTGGTTTTCGTCGAAAAAGACGTAAAAATATCTGCCGCAGTGTACACACGTGAAATATTGCGCAAAAACTAGTTGCCACATGCTCAAAAGGTATTTCGGAATGAGCCATGGGTTCATCAACAGAATGATGCTCCCGCACACCGCAACAATGCAGCCGGTTGAATTTGGACGATTTCATCGACAAAGACTCATGGCCGCCGTCGTCTCCAGACTTCAACCCATTGGATTTTTTTTGTATTGAGACAAATATAATCGAAGCTTAATAATCTCAGGATTAAGAAAATAACAACTCTGGACACATTCAAAAAGAAAATCATGAAGATTTGGAACGATATTCCAATGGATATGGCGCGTGCCACGTGCGAGTCGTTTCCGAGACGATTGCGTCTCGTTATCAAAGAAAAATGCTATGTAATATATATATAAATTATCCCAAAGCAGTAGACAAAATGTACACATTATATTTCTCGCATTTTTGAACGACAAAGGAATATCATACACAATTGGACATGCACAAATACACACTTGGTGATCCAGGGAGCGCCACTGTCAATCCAGATCCAAGCAATAACATGTAGCAAGATTCAGTACATTGTATACATCATATCACTTGAAGATTTAGGTTGAGAACGGTAGCATGTGCAACGTAAATTTCAAGCGATTTTAAGCCTTATTGATCTATGTATTACATAAAGCAATGAGGTTTAAAATTGCTGGACATTTACATTGTCCGTTTTGATCTGAAATCTTCACATTCTTTGGAAAATATAGGCATTGGGTGGAAATATCAGACCAATACCGGCGCGATCCAACGTGAACGCCCCCAATTCAATGGACAATTCAATGCAATTTAACCAATCGTTTTTTTAATCTCACGCATGCAATTTTAATGGCATTGCAGCCTAGGAATAAAGTCTAATATAGAAATATGAATACCTAAAATATTTATGCTAATATTTTTGTCCTTCAAAATAACAGTTTCAAAAAATTCATTATTAATGCATTGAAATCGAAAATATTGGTGAATAAAATGTGGTAGACAAAAGTGGAAATTTCAGTTTTATATGAAACAAATATCTAAATTGATCCGAATATTTTGTGCTCTTTCCAGAAAAATGGGGATTTTATTGAGCTTATTAGCTGTTTTAATGCAAGCCGCTTTTTTGGTAGGCACATTCTTAAATGTATCATTTAAATCAATTTCTATGCATTACCGATTTTATAAATTGTTAATAATAAGTTGTAATTTTCAGATGGGTGGGATTGGAAATAAAAAATGTAATTTTAAATTTTTCATGTTCCAATATTTCGCATAAGACTTTAATTATGATTTCTCAAATTCTTAAATTCATTTCTGTGAACATTGAACAGCTTCACTTCATTTGAGCGAACGTATTTTCAATGGAGAAATTCAAACGGAACTCGTCAAGTATCAGGTTTTTCTTCTTGTTCACGCGGGTATTGGCTGCGGTGGATCCGTTATTAAACCAAACACTATATTGACGGCAGCACATTGTTTCTACAAATGCATTGGAGACGGCGATTCTTACGAATATCTAGACGAATCGGCCAATTGGAAAGTGCACGCGGGTTCAAATAAACTGTTCAACATTGTAAATGGAGTTAAGTCTTCAAATACAAGATTCTTTACCGTTGCTAAAATCATTCCACACGAATCTTTTTTTCCAATTCAAAGAGAAAATGATATTGGTATTGTTCTAACTAACAAGAATATAGTTAATGGTGTAACGATTGAAACAATCGATTTGGCTGATTGCTCTTACGATTTTGTATACTCAAGAACTAACCCGGTTTCGGTCACTCTAACTGGATTCGGCTTAACGGAAACGAAAGAAATTTCCTCGGATCTACGACTTCTTCGAACGACAGTATTGAGCTTCTGTAATGAACCATCCGACCAGTTTTGCACTAAGGTTGAACGCGCGAGTCCAGGAGATGCTCTTGGAGGAGTATATTCATCGGAACAGAGAACAGCAGCAGATGGAGACTCGGGAGGTTGATTTAAAATATAGTTTATGTTGAAATTCAAATTTTAATTAATCTACAAAATGTGCCATTGTTGAAGGTCCAGTTGTATATAAGCTACCATCAGGCAAGCTCATATTGGTCGGTGTTCATGTTGGATTATTAGTCAGGCAGGCGAATGGGAACGAGCATATAGTTCACATGACGAATACAAAAATTACCAAACATCGTCAATGGATCAACAATCAAATTGCAAGTGGAAAGCAATCTGAAATGGTGGTTACTTTTCTTGAAAATAAATATTATATCATAAACATGCCGAATTGTAACAATCCAATCAAAAGACTGGATTTCTGATTGAACATAAGGTTAGTGTTGGTTTTTGATCGACTTACTGACAATGTGCTTGGAAAGTTTTACGGACAACATTCGGTAAAAAGATTCCAACCTTCACATGTTTTTTATATGAAAAGGTGGCTTTTTGTACCGAATTTCGAAAATCTTTGGTTGACATTTTGATGTACGTACCATGTAAAACATTTGGAGATCGGTACAAAATCCCACATTTTTTTTGTAAAAAACATTTGGAATTCCAACTTTTTTCGAACTAATTTTCAGTAGAGCATATTTGAAACGAACACAGAAAACTCGTTGCTTGTATCTTTGTTGAAAAATGGGTTAGTTAGTTCCGAAGTTATAATTTGTAGTAGGTTAAAATTTGGCATGTTTACGATATCTCGAAAAAATTTAAAGTTTGAAAACTTGCTAGACCAAAGTTTTATGTAGGACGTACACGTAGATAAAGGCTTTTGCTAAAAATATCTATCTTGATCTATCTCCTAATTTGGATTCAAACTTAAAAAAAATGATTTACTTAAATTGAAGTAAATAATTGTATTTTACATTTTCTAGGAGGAAGGTTCAAGCAATCCGATAGGTTCCACTATTAAGAGACTTCTCTGTATACCCGAATAACCACACAAAATGTGAAATAAATGTGAATTGATTTGTATATTTATGTGCTTTTACTTTATTTTTCTATCACTTTTCCATACATACCATTGGGTGCATAAAAGTATTGCGATCGGTCCAAAAAATTCAAAATGCTCGCAATAAGTTTTCTATTAATTTTGAACCCAAAAAAACCATTGCAACCATTCCCGGAGAAATTTGTGGTCGGTGTGTGGTACGTTGTCCGTTGTTACGTTGTCCATTATACGCAAAAATTTATTAACTCAAAAATTTAATTCAAAAATTAATCGTACATGAACCCGCAAATAGGTCTTCATTGGAAATAAAAACCTATTCATTTTCAGCTCATTCGGACAATGTCTTCGAGTCGTTCAATTGGGATCTAGTCATTAAATGGGGAGTTCTCCAATATAATTGCAACACATTTTTATGGAGACTAGGTTTGGCTCACATTATGTCATTACAAAACTTTTAGATTCTTATATTCAATGCAAAAAATGAGTTAGAAAAAAATGACACAAATATTTGATCATCTTCCAAAAGCGAAGGTTAAAGTTTGAGCCCAAATTCAGATGAAATTGAAAAAGGTAAAATGATTTTTAAAACAAAAATGTAAAATGATTTTTAAAATGTTTTGGATGCATGTCGTGGACTACAGTGCGGAAAAGTTCATCATACGGTCATCCGATGAGATTTAGGACCGTATAAACTATTCGATTTTCGAAGTCGAAATGGATATTTTGTACTGGATGTTGTCCAAATTTTTATCCGAATAACTTGAAATTTTTTGTGATCCATTTTCTTGAGAGAAAAAAAACAAGATCCTGAATATTCATGATGATATGATATGGAATAAATGGACTTACGTACGTAAAACTAACTTTTCCGCACATTTCCCGAAATTGTTCGGGCTTACGCATTTTTCATTGATTGCTACTCATTTGTATTGGATTCCTGTTTATTTCTTATCGAATCATCATGCAACTTTGAGAATAAATCACAGAAAATTTGAAGTCATTACGATGAGATCGAATTTCGAGTCATTACACATCATGTGATTTAAATTTCAATTTTAATATAAAAACAAATAAACATCTCAGTTCCTAATTCTTACTTCAACGTTCTCTATTTTTGAATTGGTAATAACCAGGGCAATTCAAAATATATTTTTTAAAAGTGCAAAATATGTATTTTATATTTCGAAAAAAAACATCATAATATGTTGAAAAAAATATGCTTAAATTCTAAAATTACATCGAATTTTCGAAACTATTGCAGTAAATTACGACATGTTTTCGTAAGTTATCAAATAAAAATGAGCGTCGACTATCTTCTAGCACTTGTTTGTATTTAGAAAAACTACGTTCAACGTCACAGGATACGGCTGGAGCGTATTTAAATGCAACCAATTCATCTGGACTCAAGCTATCAATGTATTCATCTGGTTGGTCAAGTGTTCCTCCGTTCAATAAGATTGAAATTTTGCGTAATGTTTGTAATAAAATCGAATTTTTTCAAAAATTCAGGTCGTTTTGAGATCGATGCTAGTTTTGGACGAAGTGAATCAAAGATATCAATCGTATCAGAAAGCAAAGCACCTTTTATTTGAATTTTTGTGATCGCAATAGATAAGCATTCAAAATTTGCTTTTATAAATCCAAGATCTTTTTTCATATTTGGTTTCGAAATGGATTTTTGTGCATTTTCTATGCTTTGTGCTTCATCTGCATCGCACTGATCCAAGAATTCGTTTATTTTTTCATAATAATTTGCGTAATAAATGGCAGCATCAATCCACGTACCCCAACGAGTGTGAATTGGTTGTGGTGGCGATGGAATGCCAGGAAACATTCCTTTAAATTGTTGCTTTCGGCGAGGGGTCTATAAAAAAGAGAAAACGAATTGTACGACCATGTAAAAATCAATGAAATGTTTTACCTTTCGAAAAATTTTCTTAACATTCGAAATCAAGTCATTCACGTCTTTGAATTCATTTCGAACAAAATCGGCTACACGATGTATGCCGTGAGCCAGGCATGTTACATGTATCATTTTCGGATATAAGATTTTAAGTGCATTCATTGCACAAACCATGTATGGAGCAGCATCTGTTACAGCTAGCAAAACGTTTTTCTTTTCGATATCTAAAATTATTTAATCGAGAATCGATTGAATTAAAAATTCATACAATAATATTTTAAATTTATCGACACGTTACATACTTAATTCATTCACACATTCATCGAAAAATGCAGCAATTGTATTGCTATTTGTTACATCTAAAACTTTAGTACTGAATAAATAACATTCATTTTTTTCAGCATTATCCATCACACCGAAAATAAAATTTGCCACACATCGCTGTTCTATATCGGTGGTTTCGTCAATTGAAATCCATAATTTTTTACCAGATGCAATTTTTTTCATTCGTGCAACTACCTCATCGAATAATTGTGGAACACATTTTCTACGTAATGTCGACTCACTTGGTGCAGAAAATTTGGTGTGTTTTTCAATGAAATCAATTATGGCGGGATTTTGCATTTTATACAATGCAATGTTTGATTTTAGAAATGCTTTTTTAAATCCATTGCAAATATACTAGCACTTGAATTTTCACTTTGAGATGGTAAGGATGTCAGAAGAGATTGAACTTTCGTGTCCGCCGTTTTTGTTTTACGTTTCACATTTCCCAAATGCTTCGCTGTTTGAAGATGTTGAGTAACTTGCGAAATTTGATTGGCATTAACTTTATCGTCACACATCAAATAAAACAATACTTCACCATCATGCCGAAAAATTTTCGGATAATCTGTACAAACACGTTCAAGTAAATTTTTTGATTTTGGCATTATTGATTCTGAATATAACTAACAAACGATCTAACTATGACGACACGCTTCATTCGAATGACACAAATGCCGCCAAATGTTGCTATACAATGTGAAGCATAAACACAACCACAGCATGTTTATACGCACTAGTCCAATGTGAACTATGTTATTTAGGAACAAATATACGTAAACAATTTGTTTATTATTGTTTCATCAAATTTCTATGGAAAAATACGGTATCGTTTTCGCGTTACAATAATCAAAACATTCTGAATACTAAAAACAAATGAATACATCGAAATTTGAATTTTTTATGTTATATGAGATGTATTTTCAACACATTATTCCATAACAGTGAGTTTGAAGCATTAGAATAAAATTTGTTTGTGACAGAATTCAATTTGTGATCGCAAATCTCTTCAAATATGCCGAAATATTCAAGAAAATACAAAAAATCTAAGAACATGTTTTTTCCTCAAAAAGAACCGCAATATGTAAAAACATATTTTATATTTTGAAAAATATTTTGAATTGCCCTGGTTATAACAATTACGAATTAGTTCACTCTGATGTGAACTTTCAATTCATGCCAACGATAGATATGGTTCTACATTTATGTTATGTATAACAGTATAACTTTCGGTAACAGCATGAGCATTCAAACTGATGAAAAAACACAGATTAGAAAATCACAAATACTTCATCCAATTTATTGATTTGAATATTGACCCCGAAAATCGAAAATTTTGTGAGGGAGCTAGATTTAAATCTCATCAGAATGACTCGAAGAACATAGAAAATAATATTCTGACAGTTCCAATAGGAAACAATGTGAACTTAAGATAGCCGCCATACAATTTTTCAGTTTTGACCCCGAAAAGACTCCAAAAATCCGAAATTTTGCAGGGGAGGTAGTCCTAAATCTAGTCGGAATGACTTGAAATTTTGCATGACTCATTTTATTCATAAAAAAATAATATTCTGAAAGTTTCATAATGATACAATGCGAAAGTCATAGTCCCAATACAATTTTTTCTTAATTATATTGAAAAACAGCCCATTTTTTGATTCCACTCCACTAGAGCTACCCGAAAAAATTATCCGATTAGGCTGAAAATTAATAGGTTACTATTCCTATTGAAGAAATGTGTGTGTAAATTTTTGTTCAATTCTAAAATCAATTTTTTGAGTTATCGTGTTAACAAATTTTTGCGTACAACGGACAACGGGCAATGGACAACGTACCACACACGGACAAAAAATTGCTCCGGGAATGGTTGCAATCGTTTTTTCTAGGTTCAAAACGCATAAAAAACTTATTCCGAGCGTTTTGAATTTTTTGGACCGATCGCAATACTTTTACCACACATAGTGGTGTGTGCGGAAAAGTAATAATGTTTGGCTCTATCTCTTGGAATTTTTGTAGAAAATAGCAAAAAGAGTTCATAATATTCTAAACGACAAAAGCATCAACAACTAACCGATTATTATCGTTGAAACATATTGGAAAAAAGAAGAGGCCTGAAAATTAATAGCTTAATTCTAATGTCTTTCATCATCAATGTGGAATTTTCACAGCGCATTATGGAAATGAAAACGTATCATCCAATTTAATGAAGATGTTTTCAGTTAAATCATACACTTTATCATGAGGCATTGATTCTGTGGCGGACAAGTCGGCTAGAATCAAGCGGACGATGCAAAATTGAATTTTGACACTTAGCTTGACAGCAGCGCCCTCTGTACCATTCGTCTATGGATGGTAAACACTTTTTCCCCTTCTTCAAACAATGACAACAAAGATGCGAAGCCTGCCAAACTCGCTGTTTGAAGAAGGAGAAGGCGGGGAAGGTGTGAAATGTTGAAGCGTTTAGTACAATCGTTTAGGTAGAGATGGCGCGGTCCAACGATATTCACTACCCCTTTACATATGGAGAAGATACAAAGCATTGTCCGCTTGGCTAGAATAATTCTTGACAAGAAAATTGCCAAGCAAGTCGCCACTTAGTAAACTAGTGCAAGAAACTACTGTCAATCGGTCCATTGTCAGAATATCTGTTCGATATCGAGAGGTAGCATTAGCTGCTCACTTTTTTTCCACACTGGTGGATGCGAGTGTGTTTGTACGTCTTGCCACTTGCCGTTGCGATCCAGCGATTTTTTTTATCAATTATTCACATTCGAACGTTAAGACGAGTCGCACGTCTTACTCCAATTCAAGTACTTTTCATTTTCAACCGGCAATCCAATTCCATCCTAATTGTTAATAGTTAATAACTTAATGTAGATCAACTTTCAATATTACCTTTGTGAATAAAAGTCAGAATATTTGGAACTCGAGTGTTTTATTATACTCGCTCAAACCTAGGTTTTCATCTGGTACACGAAAACCACAATTGTTTTTAGGAAAATGTTGCATTAAATTCGGGGATAAATCCACAACGTATCTACTAAATTAGTTTTAAAATCCAACAACACAATTCAGCTAGTTTTATAGTAAAACCAATTCGATTCTTGTGAATTTGTGATAAGAAATTAAACGATTAAAATAAAACTAAATTTTTTAATTAATTAAGTATTTAGTTAGAAATGGAATGCAATGCGTCGAGTATCGATTCGAATATTTTTCTTGAATTCTTATGCAACAATTCAATTAAAATCGTCAGGAATCCGAAAAGGATTGAATAATGGTAAAATATTCTTGGTCGAAAATCAATGCAACGCGTCTTGAAAGAAGACCTGGGATTAAAGCCTCTCAGAAAATGCAGTGGACACGGTCTCACAATCAAAGACAAACAAGCTAAAGTGAAAAGATGCGAAGTGATGTTGCGCCGGCACCCAAACTCAAACATTGTTATTTCAGATGATTTTTTTTTCTTCTGCAGCCAAGTTTGAACTCAAAAAATGATGTTGTGTATGCAGCGTCAGCAAAGGATATCCCATTAGACAAAAAATTCGTTCAACGTTTTCAAAATGTGCCAAGATTGATGGTTTGAGGCGCTATTTCGGCCAATCAAAAATCTTCGCTGGTTTTCGTCGAAAAAGACGTAAAAATATCTGCCGCAGTGTACACACGTGAAATATTGCGCAAAAACTAGTTGCCACATGCTCAAAAGGTATTTCGGAATGAGCCATGGGTTCATCAACAGAATGATGCTCCCGCCCACCGCAACAATGCAGCCGGTTGAATTTGGACGATTTCATCGACAAAGACTCATGGCCGCCGTCGTCTCCAGACTTCAACCCATTGGATTTTTTTTGTATTGAGACAAATATAATCGAAGCTTAATAATCTCAGGATTAAGAAAATAACAACTCTGGACACATTCAAAAAGAAAATCATGAAGATTTGGAACGATATTCCAATGGATATGGCGCGTGCCACGTGCGAGTCGTTTCCGAGACGATTGCGTCTCGTTATCAAAGAAAAATGCTATGTAATATATATATAAATTATCCCAAAGCAGTAGACAAAATGTACACATTATATTTCTCGCATTTTTGAACGACAAAGGAATATCATACACAATTGGACATGCACAAATACACACTTGGTGATCCAGGGAGCGCCACTGTCAATCCAGATCCAAGCAATAACATGTAGCAAGATTCAGTACATTGTATACATCATATCACTTGAAGATTTAGGTTGAGAACGGTAGCATGTGCAACGTAAATTTCAAGCGATTTTAAGCCTTATTGATCTATGTATTACATAAAGCAATGAGGTTTAAAATTGCTGGACATTTACATTGTCCGTTTTGATCTGAAATCTTCACATTCTTTGGAAAATATAGGCATTGGGTGGAAATATCAGACCAATACCGGCGCGATCCAACGTGAACGCCCCCAATTCAATGGACAATTCAATGCAATTTAACCAATCGTTTTTTTAATCTCACGCATGCAATTTTAATGGCATTGCAGCCTAGGAATAAAGTCTAATATAGAAATATGAATACCTAAAATATTTATGCTAATATTTTTGTCCTTCAAAATAACAGTTTCAAAAAATTCATTATTAATGCATTGAAATCGAAAATATTGGTGAATAAAATGTGGTAGACAAAAGTGGAAATTTCAGTTTTATATGAAACAAATATCTAAATTGATCCGAATATTTTGTGCTCTTTCCAGAAAAATGGGGATTTTATTGAGCTTATTAGCTGTTTTAATGCAAGCCGCTTTTTTGGTAGGCACATTCTTAAATGTATCATTTAAATCAATTTCTATGCATTACCGATTTTATAAATTGTTAATAATAAGTTGTAATTTTCAGATGGGTGGGATTGGAAATAAAAAATGTAATTTTAAATTTTTCATGTTCCAATATTTCGCATAAGACTTTAATTATGATTTCTCAAATTCTTAAATTCATTTCTGTGAACATTGAACAGCTTCACTTCATTTGAGCGAACGTATTTTCAATGGAGAAATTCAAACGGAACTCGTCAAGTATCAGGTTTTTCTTCTTGTTCACGCGGGTATTGGCTGCGGTGGATCCGTTATTAAACCAAACACTATATTGACGGCAGCACATTGTTTCTACAAATGCATTGGAGACGGCGATTCTTACGAATATCTAGACGAATCGGCCAATTGGAAAGTGCACGCGGGTTCAAATAAACTGTTCAACATTGTAAATGGAGTTAAGTCTGCAAATACAAGATTCTTCACCGTTGCTAAAATCATTCCACACGAATCTTTTTTTCCAATTTCAAAAGAAAATGATATTGGTATTGTTCTAACTAACATGAATATAGTTAATGGTGTAACGATTGAAACAATCGATTTGGCTGATTGCACTCACGATTTTGTATACTCAAGAACTAACCCGGTTTCGGTCACTCTAACTGGATTCGGCTTAACGGAAACGAGAGAAATTTCCTCGGATCTACGACTTCTTCGAACGACAGTATTGAGCTTCTGCAATGAACCATCCGACCAGTTTTGCACTAAGGTTGAAAGCGCGAGTCCAGAAGATGCTCTTGGAGGAGTATATTCATCGGAACAGAGAACAGCAGCAGATGGAGACTCGGGAGGTTGATTTAAAATATAGTTTATGTTGAAATTCAAATTTTAATTAATCTACAAAATGTGCCATTGTTGAAGGTCCAGTTGTATATAAGCTACCATCAGGCAAGCTCATATTGGTCGGTGTTCATGTTGGATTATTAGTCAGGCAGGTGAATGGGAACGAGCATATAGTTCACATGACGAATACAAAAATTACCAAACATCGTCAATGGATCAACAATCAAATTGCAAGTGGAAAACAATCTGAAATGGCGGTTTCTTTTCTTGAAAATAAATATTATATCATAAACATGCCGAATTGTAACAATCCAATCAAAAGATTGGATTTCTGATTGAACATAAGGTTAGTGTTGGTTTTTGATCGACTTACTGACAATGTGCTTGGAAAGTTTTACGGACAACATTCGGTAAAAAGATTCCAACCTTCACATGTTTTTCATATGAATAGGTGGCGTTTTTGTACCGAATTCCGAAAATCTTTGGTTGACATTCTGATGTACGTACCATGTAAAACATTTGGAGATCGGTACAAAAATCCCACATTTATTTTGTAAAAAACATTTGGAATTCCAACTTTTTCCGAACTTTTCAGTAGGGCATATTTGAAATGAACACAGAAAACTTCTTGCTTGTATCTTTGTCAGAGAATACATTTCTCTGCACTGCTCAGACACAGCTGGCTATAGCAACTCTCGGCATTCGCTATTCCAACGCATGCACTCAGTTCACAAAAATCACAAAAACGCGCGCTGCTGTATACTGCTTCAAAATAAAACACATTCTACAGTAGAATACACGCGCGGACTGCTATGTGTTTTATTTTGGAGCAGTATACAGCAGCGCGCGTTTATGTGAATTGAGTGCATGCGTTGAAATAGTGAATGCCGAGAGTTGCTATTGTCAGCTGTGTCTGAGCAGCGCAGCGAAATGTAATCTCTGATCTTTGTTGAAAAATGGGTTAGTTAGTTCCGAAGTTATAATTTGTAGTAGGTTAAAATTTGGCATGTTTACGATATCTCGAAAAAATTTAAAGTTTGAAAACTTGCTAGACCAAAGTTTTATGTAGGACGTACACGTAGATAAAGGCTTTTGCTAAAAATATCTATCTTGATCTATCTCCTAATTTGGATTCAAACTTAAAAAAAATGATTTACTTAAATTGAAGTAAATAATTGTATTTTACATTTTCTAGGAGGAAGGTTCAAGCAATCCGATAGGTTCCACTATTAAGAGACTTCTCTGTATACCCGAATAACCACACAAAATGTGAAATAAATGTGAATTGATTTGTATATTTATGTGCTTTTACTTTATTTTTCTATCACTTTTCCATACATACCATTGGGTGCATAAAAGTATTGCGATCGGTCCAAAAAATTCAAAATGCTCGCAATAAGTTTTCTATTAATTTTGAACCCAAAAAAACCATTGCAACCATTCCCGGAGAAATTTGTGGTCGGTGTGTGGTACGTTGTCCGTTGTTACGTTGTCCATTATACGCAAAAATTTATTAACTCAAAAATTTAATTCAAAAATTAATCGTACATGAACCCGCAAATAGGTCTTCATTGGAAATAAAAACCTATTCATTTTCAGCTCATTCGGACAATGTCTTCGAGTCGTTCAATTGGGATCTAGTCATTAAATGGGGAGTTCTCCAATATAATTGCAACACATTTTTATGGAGACTAGGTTTGGCTCACATTATGTCATTACAAAACTTTTAGATTCTTATATTCAATGCAAAAAATGAGTTAGAAAAAATGACACAAATATTTGATCATCTTCCAAAAGCGAAGGTTAAAAATTGAGCCCAAATTCAGATAAAATTGAAAAAGGTAAAATGATTTTTAAAACAAAAATGTAAAATGATTTTTAAAATATTTTGGATGCATGTCGTGGATTACAGTGCGGAAAACTTCAAATTTTGATCCGAATAACTTGAAATTTTTTGTGATCCATTTTTTTGAGAAAAAAAAACAAGATCCTGAATATTCATGATGATATGATATGGAAAAATATAGTCCCCATAAATTTTTCTATTTTCTCGGGTTCAGAATGAGATTTGTTTATGGGGATTATCTTCACAGTAAAACGGGTATGGAAAGAAGTCTTTGAAATTGTGTTCAACAAAATTCTCATAACAATAGTTACAGATTCTAGATAATAAAGGGTGATTTTTTAGCGACTTTCTTTTTGGCAGCACTGTTTTTCACAGATCACGCGTGATTCGTGTCTTGTGTCATTTTCAGTCTTGTTCAGTTTGGTCTATAATTTAACCATGAATCGACTTACAAACGAACAGCGCTTGCAAATTATTGAATTTTATTATCAAAATTCATGTTCGGTTAAGAGAGTGTATCGTGCGCATCTTCCATTTTATGGTCAGTTTGGTCGACCTTCTGAGGCGGCTATTCGCAATCTTGTGAATAAGTTTCGAACCCAATTTACTTTATTGGACCTTAAGCCACCAACACGTATTCGTAGAGTGCGAGTGCGTACAGAGGAGAATATTGCAGCTGTATCAGCCAGTATTGCTGATGACCGTGAATTATCGATTCGGCGCCGTTCCCAGCAATTGGGCCTCTGTTACTCCACTGCGTGGAAAATTTTACGGAAGGATTTGACTTGCCTGACATGTGGTTTCAACAAGACGGTGCCACATGCCACACAGCACGCGAAACAATGGACCTTTTGAGAGGCGAGTTTGGTGAACAGTTTATTTCACGTCTTGGCCCGGTCAGTTGGCCGCCGAGATCTTGTGATTTGACACCGTTAGACTATTTTTTGTGTGGCTACACGAAGGCTCATGTTTATAGCGACAAGCCCGCTACGATTGACGCTCTCGAGTACAATATTCATGAATTTATTCGTGAGATACCGGCCGATATGTTGGAGAGAGTGTGCCAAAATTGGACCCAACGGATGAGCCATTTACGGCGCAGTCGCGGCCAACATCTACATGCAATTATCTTCAAACATTAAATTATATGAACCGTTTTATCGATTCAATTAAAGATTTCATGCATTTTTCTTAATTTTCTGTGTTTTTTTTTCAAAAAAAAGTTCGAAAGCTATTAAAAAATTACCCTTTATAAACAAATGAACATAATCACTTTTGTGTGAAGCTTTGTATTGCTGAATGTGATAATCGTGATAATCTCAATGGTTGTGTGCGATAGGACGAATTTCTTTCGCGACGTATCGTTATGAACATTTCGTAATATTTTCACAGAAAAAATTAGTCGCATACAATTCCAAGTCAATCGGATAACATTTGGGAAATGTGTATATGGCAAATATGTTCATCGAACGAAACAATGTAAAGTTAAAGGTTTAACGTAAAAGTCAAATGTATTTGAATTTTATTTCTACATTTAATAATATTCATTTTTGAAACAAATAACACCATTCTCAAGCAAAATCTTCAAATTGTCTCTCTCTTTCGATGGTTCGGTGTGACATATTTTAATAGTTACATGATGATTCGATTAGAAATTAACATAGCCTCTGACTTTCGGAAAATGTGTGGATTTACGTTTGTGAGACCATTTATTTTTTAAACATGTTTGAATTTCTATGATCATTGAAGAGCAATCAAGAAAATCCAGACTGAGATGGTTTGGTCATGTTAAACGCATGGGAGAAGAGCGATTACCGAAACGGATTCTGTTCGCGGAAGTTGATGGGCTGAGAGGTAGGGGTAGACCACATAGACGTTATTTAGATTCGGTTAGATATGATTTGAATGCGTAGGGATATGAATGGTGTGATGAAACTCAAAACTTGGCTCTCGATCGGGGTTTGTGAAGAGGTATTGTTAGAGGTGTGCAAGGCAAATTGTTTCGTAGAACAGACCAGCCGCTGAAGGCATTAATGGTCATTAAATGCTTGTTGCTGTTGCTATGATCATTGTCATCAAACATTATGAATATAAACAACCATCACAGTGGATGGAAGTCCATGAAATGACGCAAGCAGCGAAGTGAAAAAATCACAGGCCAATAAATGTATGTGTACCTTAGAATAAAAATGCCTTTAGCAACCTAAACCAATCGATGTGGCTTGTGAAATTTTATTTTATTCAAAGTGGTACATACATTTTCATTACTTTAAGAATTTGTGAGAACAAAGAGGTGCATGTTTTTCTGTGTTTTATTATTCAAACCGACCTAACGCAATAGGTAATCCATAATCACTTAAATAATATTGCGCATTTGAAAAGAGCTTAAATCGCATCTCATACGAGGCAGATAAACACATAATGTGCAAATTTTGAATGATAAATCATGATATGGAAGTAATGATTCGAATATAGCATCAATGTTACTGTTTTATTCAGTTATTCTTGTCCTAAATCAATCTTGTTTTCGTATTCCCAAAAAGAGTTTTCTTCTAGTTGATTTATTTATTCGGTGTTTCGTAGTTGAACATTGTTGTTGTTTTTCTCGTTTTTCAATCGAATTTTTGGCACAGCATTCGATTTTGTATGATCTCTGAAGCGGTTCTTTCACAAAATGTTGAAACAGTTTGCTGAATGTTATTGAATAGCATTATATTTTAAAAATTTTGTATATTCGAATGTGAATAGCAAAGCTGTCTTTTGCACGAGGTGTAAATGGAAATGAAGCTCATTGTAAAATCGATTCGGTTGTTTGTCCACCCCAAAAACGGTCATCGGCGTTTCATTAAGTGCTGTCGATTGCCAACTGCAGGCATTTGATGCAAATGAAAAGAAAAATCATTGTCATTGCGTTCGCCTGCAGTCTTCTTTTCGATGGGACGATTGATAAAAACGGGCGAAAGATAATGTCAGTTGATAACTGATGGTGTCATTTGCATATATTGTCGACAAACACACTCACTCAAATCCACCGCACCCCGAAATACCCACGAGAGAGCTCAACGAATTGAATGGTCAATGCAATCGTATGCATACGGTATCCATTACAATATTGTAAATCCGCGCTCGATTCACAAGAAAAAATCGGCCATCGCGGGAGTCCAGTGATAAATGCGGTACAATGAATCGATGTCATGTTTAATTTTCGCATTTGTCCCGTTTCCCATCGACATGTATATCAAATTAAATGGATTTGGATGGGTTTTGCTTTCATGTGTGCAACATTGTTGTTTGCACCAAATTTACATTGTAATCAACGAATTTGGCAGCGGCGGTGATGGTGTGACCGTGCGGTGTTTGCATTCGGGTTTGATGGATCTAATCGAAAGCGTCGACACCGGTATCCGACGTACGTGCATTTATTGAGCATTTATGTGGCTCTCGGGTTCAACGATGTATGCAAATTCCGCACTGAACACTCAGACAGCCACCCGATCAAATACGGCAACACCATCGCGAAGAGCCGAGCGAGAGAGAGAGAGAGAGAGAGAGAGAGAGATGGAGGAAAAGGGAAAATATTTTTGCCATAGTTTTAATTAACTTTCCGGCGAGAGATGTGCACATTAATTCAGATTAGTACTTACATTTAACGGTGTAGTGCGATGCATTTTCACGCTAAATCCCAAAATCGTTAAATAAATTATTTTGTATACAACGTCGGACACAGCTATTTTCAATCATCGCAGCCCGGTGCTCTGACTTATTTTCTCAATTACACATCACCTATACCGATCAATTGTAATTGACATTTGAGCGCAAACCCACGATTTTTCCCGTAAAATACATACACATACTCTTCGTTCTATCGGGAAGCGAGCAGACAGAATTCCAAATGCAATCATTTTAATCGTCCGCTGAATAAACAATCGAAGGAGTTTTTT
Source organism: Obolodiplosis robiniae (assembly GCA_028476595.1). Lineage (NCBI taxonomy): Eukaryota > Metazoa > Arthropoda > Insecta > Diptera > Cecidomyiidae > Obolodiplosis > Obolodiplosis robiniae. Next base: position 42,433,821 of record CM052015.1, read on the forward strand.
CCCTCGATACAGTTGTTATTCTCAGTATCATTGGCGCTTCGATATAACGTTTTTTTGCGCTTCAATGCAACGTTTTTTGATTTTTTTCTCCATTCTTTTCAATCTGTTTTCAATCAATCGGCAATCGACTTCGCAATATTTACATCATTTTGATGGATTATCTGTCATTCATGACAGAAACAATAATAAATTATATAATTAGTGGACAATCGGCGGATTTATCTCTTCTAGATTTTATATCTATCGTCCTGAAGAACTAATTAAATCAACTAATTATTCTGAGATTCGTGCAATTTTTGCAACAAAAGTCACGAAATATATCACATGTCACCTCTTTTAGTCTTTTTTATCTGAATCAACATTTTAATCTTAATTTCGGAATGAACGATTCGACCTTTTGGGCTGAATGACAACCCTTTCACTGAAACTGTACGAAAATAAGGCAGCAATACCAAAAAGATGTGCAGAGTTGAGGTGTTAAAAAAGAGATGAAGCAGCAGGACAGTAGCTCCGGATGTTCCAATTTTCGATAAATCACTTCTATTTGATTGATTTTATTGGTAGCACTTTAAGCAATTTCAGCCAGAAATTTTAAGCCATCGTTGTTTGGTTCATGGCTAGGATTATATCAATTTTAAAATTCTGAAATCGAAATCCTTTAGAAAATATTTGGCGGTGGAAACAATTAAATTGGTTCGAAAAATAAGCCGATGCAATGGGTTTCATATCATCAATTTGATACCATCAAATCAAAATTACCCTTTGATTTTACAGTTTCAAGCAGTTTGAACAAATGAACATAAATAAATATGTGTCAACAGGCAAAAATCACTTTGTCGCTCGAGAGGCGGAGATGCCATTCCGAAATGTTATTCGATTACTTTACACTCAATTTAATCATGTTTCAAAGTGATCATTTTTTGCTGTTTTACTTGTTGTAAAAAATTTAAAGAGTGCGTAAAAAACTGGGTATTCTGTGAAGTAGGAAGCATAGTTTTCAAATGATAAGTTTAAACTTAAAATTGAAAATAATTCTGTAGGTTTCGAAATATTTTGAAAATAATCAAAAAGTTTGGCACGCAACTGAGAACGTGAGCTCTACCCGCTTCTATCGGCGATAAATGTGGGTTTTTCATCTCAAGGGTCATCTGAGGTCAAAGTGAATTGGAACTCTGTTTTTCTCTCTATTCCAATAAACGAGACATGTTTATCGGCTACAATCAAATTGATCAAGTTTCATCTTCTTCTTTTTTTTGGAATTCATCAAAATCCTTTAAAATTCAATGAAAATTAATGGAAATGTTAATGAAATTGATTGCCATAATTAAATCTTTAAAATTCAATGCTCCTAATTTTAAAAATTGTTCGTGGAAAATGTGCAATCAAATGTGTGCACTTAATAATTGTAAGATCTAATGAAACATAAGTTCCTTAAAATCGGTTTAAATCTGAAAGCATATGTAATAGAAGTGGCCATCAGTGTCATAAAAATGCAATGCACATATCTTAGGCAAGCTTTGTGCCATGAGAATGGCAAGAGCCAGTGCATCGTGACATCTTTATTACATTCCATTATTATATTTTCCAAAACCGTGGCAGTTCATTTTTGCTGGCTTGCATGTTTCCCCGTTGGCCAAGAAATTATTACAAAGTTGTTTGTCATTCCGCGATAAAAATATATTTATTTGAATTGTTATTGCTGTGTTCCACGCTGTCGCCCTGGATAAGTAATGGCCGTTCACTGCTGCTGCAACAACGTTGTGATAATCAGTCATAATTTAAGTAGCCGTAATCGTAATATCGGTGTAATAAAATGTGTGAATTGAGTGTGCCGAAGTGAGTGGTTGTCGAACTCGGAAATCGAACGTTGATCTATAATTGGTGTAATTGTGTCTACAGCGTTGGCGACACCGAAAAAAGACGAACCGTCTCGCTGTTTACATCCGTAACACGCACACCATAAATTGCGTTGAAGTAGCGTAAAGTAGCCAAAGAGTCAATGGAATGCGATAAAAGGAAACCAGCAAAGGCACACACAGATACATTGACACTGCCACCGCCACTAAGTATCGCCTTGACCTAGGTTATGGACCCGGGTCATAGACAGCACAACAAATATCACAATTGCAATGTAATGCAATATTTTTTGTGCAATTTGTTTGATTCTATTGAACTCTTTCTCTCTTTTTTGTTGCTGGTTCTTTGTGTGCAACAATAAATTTGCCTCTTTGTTTTAAAGTTGCATGTGTTTTCGAAAGCATATAACAAGTAAATTACCCCGAACCAAGAAGAAATCATGCGGTAAAAGACGCTAATTCCATCGAAATCCATAATTTATTTTGTGCCCGCGCTTTTCGCGTTCGCATGTATATCTGTCTGTCTCTCTTCTTCTTGCTGGCTCGTCACTCAGCGTATCCATTGTTAGCAAATGCTAGAATGTGTCACACGGAGTGAGAAAAAAGCGACGCAGAGAAAATCCGCGGAATATCGCATTTGTAATTAGAATCGGTGAAATGATTGTTGTATTCTGATGAAATCACTTGAATAAATATTTAATGACACACGAACCAAAGCAAACGAAGCGCTCTGTGAGTGAGGTTGGTGATAATAATTGCATTATAATAATATTGCAAGAGTGAGAGCGAGTGATGTTTTTCGCGAACGAGCGGTGACTAAACGCACCAACGATGGATGTTAATGACTTGGTATTTTATAGATTGTTTCGTTTGGTGCCGTCGTCGTTTTGATATCTGTTCGTGCCACCGTTGCCACGCTAAGCTGAAAATCCTCTGCGTCGCATTCCACATTTTATTATGTGTATGTGTGAATTATTATTGCCTTGTGCTGCGAGGTCAATGCATCGATTTCGTGACTTCATATTTTGGATTTGTGGCTCATTTTATAGATCCAATAGAAAAGGTTTCGATGAATGGAGAGTTTCTAACATAAATCATTCGTTTTCGTTCCTTTTTTCTATCGAAGTGTTTTTTGGTTAGTTTTTCTCTTTCCAAATGTTTTTCGATGAATTTTAATTTTAGTTTTGTTTCATATTGTCATTTTTCCAATTCATGTTTTATTCAAATTATGAACATGAAGGAGAAAAAATCGGACTGCAAGAATAGTGCTAGGACTAGAAGAATGGATCGAAACATTTCGTTTGATTCATAAAGCAATTTCGACCGCGTAAATTATTTTCCATTCAAACTTTGCGTTCAATAAAATCATTCGCTCCTCTCATTCTTTTCATTCGTACAAATTATTTTCTCATTTTTTGTTCTCCAATTTCGAATCAAATTCGTCATCGAACGGCCGGCATCGAGTTGAAGTTCGACTTGAAATGCCTGGGGTGCAATCGTAGTGTCCATTTCCCCGATTGTATTTTGAAAATTTGAAATTGTGTCCAGATGCAAAACAAACGCAATGAATATGCATTGAATAAAGGCATAGATTAGATTGGAGGTTTCTCGTTCCCGCGCTAGCTGATTTGTGTGTGTCGCAGCGGGACATAATAGTTCCAATAAATTAAATTTTCCAATAAACCACCAGTCTCTCTATCTCTCTCTATCTCTCTCTCTCTCTCTCCCTCTCTCTTTATCTCTCTCACTTCGATCACTTTCTCTTTCTCAAACTGTCTCATTCCGATTTGCCACAATTGAAAATAGCATAAAGAACAAAACTTTGATAAAAAAAATCAAGACGATTCCCATTTTATGGTCTCGATCCGTATTCTCATTTCGATTATGAGGGCGTGCTGAGTTTATTTTCTCATGAACTTTCTTTTCTTCGCCACGAATTCTGAATGAATCGAGCAAGAAGGAGTGCGGTTTGTCTAGCCGTCGGTTTGTCTCTGTAGGATTTTTTCTCGTTCGTTCATTGCAACAAAAACGAGGAAGACGAAGAAATCATTATTCCATTTTAGTTGTGGCAACTGCGGTCGAACGAGCGCGTGAACCAATTCTCTGACAGGTCAGAATAAATTAGTTTTCATTGCATTTTCTATTCATTGCCCCCATTCTATCGATGTCAATTTTCTTGTAGCCGCTTTGTATCGCATGGCACTTCGCCTTTTGTGTCATTTTCCGTTGCAGAGAGAGAAAGAGAAATTCATCGACTGTGAAAACTCATTCATTTTCTTTCGAGAGTTTTGGTTGCTTTTGGCCGCTTTGTTTGACTCATTTCCATATTGATGCAATTACACTCGTTTCGATATGTCTTTTCGGTTACTCGTTTATTTTTTGGGCAAATAAATACAAACAAGAAGTGAATTGGTTTGTTATTGCATAAGCCACATTGATTTTATATCAATAATTCACCTTCTCTCCGACTCAATTGAATTTCGTTTAGAATTCTTTGAGATTCTACTCGACACAATCGACTCCAAAATCGACTTCAGGCTCAATTGATTCTAATTGTGGGCTTTCGATCTCTTTGCAATTCTGAATCAGCTCAGTTTCAATCCGCTTTCAACAAGTTTTGCATAACATTCATTTTATTGCACGGGAAGGATAATTGTCTATGATTTTTGTGCATTCATTTTCGGCTGCTGCATATTGGCCATCCATTTGGTCATTAGTCGGTAAATATAAGTGTAACTCGATTCGGCAGTAAAATTTACCATCAAAAAGTGCACGGCAAACGAAGCGATTTGTTGAGCCGAACCAAGCGGTTGGCAATCCAACAAAGGCTCATGTCCATTTTGTATAAGATCATGCAACTCAAAACAATTATTACCGTTTTAAGAATGTTTAACGCATTTTTAATTCTTGGTCGGCTTAAATGAATCGGCTTTGCGCCTTATTTGTTGGGCTCCGGCTGAAGAATCTCCGCACATCGCGTTGTAATAAGGAAATCACATTTTTTTTTATATTCAACAAAACCATTGGATAATGGCAAATTTCTCTGAATAAATTCGTTGAAGCGCGCGGTGATTGACTTGAACATAAGACAAAATGTTCGTTTTTGCCTTGTGCTGGAACGCATGTCATGTATTGCATTTGCAAGAAGATAAAATCATCATCATCATCAACGCCGCCACAAAGAATGCGAAATGCCGTTGATTTGATTGGTAGCCGCGAACAATGCACGAGACGAAACACGAGCCCATTATCTTCATAACAATGGAAATCACCTACTTTATGAATGTGCTGTGCACTGCAAAGCGACGTAACACGTCAAGCATGACGGTGTGATTAAAATAAATAGATAATATACCATGACATATGGCCATTTAAAGTGCATTTTCTTTCTCCGCATCATCGTCGTCGTCGCCGTTGTCTCATTTCAATAAAATAAATACCTGTGTGTGTGTTTATCAGACACAATGTTCAGTGACGCTGCACATGTCCGCCGCGCACTCCGTCTTTACTCACCGTAAAATATTCGCATCGCAAAAAACATCGACTAAATAAAAGTGAGAATAAATTAGCATATTAAACAAATTCCATGTCCATACACAACGCCAATTGTGTGATACGCCTCACACAAATTACTCAACACACACACGAAGACTCACTCTTCGAGCCATTTCGTCTTGGCACGTCTTCGCGCTTTTTACCAATATACTTTTTTATAAAGCATTTAATCAGCTTTTTCGGGTAAAGAACGGTCGAGCTGCTTGATGGAAAAAAAAGTCATTATAATTTAATATTATAATTACCGAGAATTTCGAACAATCAAACTCTCTGCATCGGATCCTTCAAACAATTCTGGGAAAATTGGACGCACACGGCGGCGGCAACAAAAGAAATTGCACGCAACACTCACAATTGAAGTGACCTACGACAAAGAAAATCGTGGTCATAGTACGACTCTTTGGAGTGCGAGCCGTGCACAAAGTCGAAATAGAGAGGAAATAACGCCCGAGAACCCACATTTCATTTGAATTCGGAATAAAACCAAAAATCCAATCGCTTTAATTATATGCAATGCGATTTATATCTGTTTATTCGTACAATTGACGGTCAGTGTCTTTTCCTTCAAACACCCAAAATGATAAATGACATCGCACTGACTTATTTTCATTTACATTTTACAACCCGAATTGATCTTGTCAAAAGAATGAAATGGGGCATTTAGTTGACATCTCAAAAAACTGCTGTGTCACACCGAACCGATTAGCAATCAGACTGCCGTTGTGCATACTGCACATTGTGCAGTGCACAATGGAGAGAGAGAGACGGAATTTAAAGTGTAGCACAACAATCCAATTCCATTTGATTTTGTCTGGACGACTGAAACCGAAACTTAAATCTCTTAATCCCACCAATTTAGCCAACAAATCGAGAAAAAAGATATCGAAAAAATGTTCAAAAATAAATCCATGTCACCACACAAATCGGTTTGAGTTTGTGTCAAATCAAATGCGAGCCTCAGAAAAATTTCAAAATCTTGTTTGAACAATTTACGGTGCGTTTTTGATTCGAACAATGCATTTTTCACTGATTTTCTGCTTTGAAGGAGGAGATTTTCAACTGTTTTGCTGTCGAAACATCATTCATTTTGAATAGAAAAAGTCCATTCAAACGAAACAAACTAAAATCGGTTACGGAACAGGGAAACGCATCGACCTTATCATCGGTTCATATTGGCTGAATGTGTATTGCTTTGTATCGTACTTCATTGCATCCGCATTCTATACGTTTTCAATTTTTCAATAGTTGTCATTGTTTCGACCCTCTTTTCTATTGATATTTTGGGGTCGAATGCGATTTTTTCTTAAATTCGGTTTCTAACCACTTTTTTTTAAAACCAGTAAATTGTTGAAAAACGTATTCGAAATGATTAATTTCCCAAATGAATGCCATTTTAAATTGAAATGCAACAACAACAACACACACAAAATTGTGTGCACGAAGCAAACAATCACACAGAACATGCGAAAACACAAAATCAATAGATAATAAGGGACCATTAGTGTGTTCATCACTATGGGATATGCAGTTTTTTCGAGCTCGTCCGACCTTTTGGGCACATTTTTCTCGTGGAATTTTTGAAAAATGATGTGGTACCATTTACTTAATGGAGAGAAATTATTTGTTGGGTTTCAGTTGTTTATCTCGGCTGCTTCTCTGCTCACTATCGATGACATAGATGCCATTGATTGAAATTTCAACTATTAATTTTTCATGTCGCTTTGTAACTTTAGACACATCAACTGAATGCAATACTGATTGTGTCATTGCCGGTTATACGAGATGCCTTGGTTACGACTTTTTTTTCTTTTCTTTTTACTCTTTCTCTCTCTCTCTCTCTCTCTCTCTCTCTTTCAAAACGATTCAGTTCGATTTTTTTTACAAGGAATGCACACAATCAATTAATCAATAATCTCAATTTATTCTTGTTGTGCTGTGCATTTCAGTGCGCCTGTACAGTGTACATTCGATTAGTGATAATCATATAATCGAGTGTACGGGGTGAATGGACTGGAAAGAAAAGGATATTGAAGATTGAGTGATGAGATACAGACAGCGCAATGAAAGCGACGCACAATTCATGATTTCGTCTATTTTTTTGTTCAATCTCAGTTTGTGGATTGAAATGGAAAACCATAAAAAACAGATTGACTATCAGATGTGCAGGGAGCGTGTGACACAGTACCAATCCAATGAATTTCGATGAATGAATCTTTTTTACGTTCATCCGTTTTTTCACGACGTCCCAACTTATGACAACAGAAAGAATCAGCAGAAAAAAGATTTACCTATTATTGCATTTTTGTATTGATGAAACGAAGAAAAAAATTAATTGAAAATGAGTGAGAATAAGAAAATTCATAAAAAACGCGATGAGAATGACTTCGCATAAAAATATTTCATTTTCTCGACGATTTTTTTTCGTCGTGAACGTTTTTTCCCGCTGTTGTCACTGTCGTTACCTATAAAATAACATTATGCGCCCGAATCATGATTTTTTTATTTTGAAAATAACATGGGTTTGTTTTGACTATGTGAAAGATGTGGAATTTAATTACACATCGACATTTATTGCCTTCAATGCGGCTCGGCAAATGCAAAATTGTGGCATTTCATCCCGAAATCGATGCCGAATTCTAGGGTGTCACCATCACCATTTGATTTATGATTTTAATCTGAAGCACAAGAACAGCCTTTCTTGAAGGTTTCGACCTTTTGCAATGTAAATTGGAACGTCTTGAATCTCTTACATTGGCTTTTGACTTTTAATTGCTTTTTTGCATTCTCCATTTGATATGTTTTCCGACTTTTCAAAGCCTTAAAAAGTTGGAACTCAAGTTCAATTTTTTTTTCCGAAATAAGTTCAACTCAAGCAGAATATAGTTCGTGATTTTTATCATTTTTGAAACTTTTTATTTGATTTGATTTCGTCTTTTTCTCATTTTTTCTACTATTCTTATTCTTCTTCTTCCTTTTGATCAGCATCTTCCCCTTTCTTTCGCATACAAATAATTTTAATCTCACTTCCTTTTTATTGCGTTGCTTTTTAATTGAAATCGTTGATCGTTCCTGCCACCCGGAGGGATAGTTCGGACATAAAAACTATAGTTTCGTGAATCGTTAGTGATTGATTCCGTTATTGATTTGCCTTCTGTCAATCAAAAGATGCGGAAAAATATTTACGATTCCTTCGGTAAATGGTAACCGAATTCCATTATCTTCCGAAATGGAAGCAGTCGTCATAAAAATCCACTAAAAAGTTAAATTCGATCGTAAAATTAACACGAATTGAAACGTTTTAATCTAAGAATTTCGACTACTGAAAAGTAACGGTACTGGCCTAGGGGAAGATAACGGAAAAAAATTTGTGCATTGGTGGTTTATTTCTTCAATTTGAACAAAATTGTCCACCAAATTTGCTGTGCCAAATGAACAACTTTTCTCAACTTAATAACACATTTTTTTTTTTAATTTAAATGTATTTTCTCCTGGGTACAGGCAGTAAAAAACCAACGAAAATATTGCACAGTATGTGCAGTAATAAAGTGCTTCCCTTTCGTTGCAAAATACCTTGAACACCTCCTCGGTTGAAGGCATTGCGATAAATATCTAAGGGATAGTAAAAATTCAGCAAAACAACCTAATTGCGTTGCTGGGGAGATGCTAAGTATTTCTACACTTATCCGGTTAGAATTTTTATGAAGATGTTATCGACAGCTCGAATGCAGCAAATGGGCGAGAACAAATAGCATAAAAATTAAATCAGCACAATTCAATCACACTATTTTTTGGACTGAACGGGATAATGGCATTCAATTCGGATGGAATGGCGTCACTCAGCAAACAAAACGATGCGTGAAAATTAAAAAGAATACAATAAAATTACGATAAGCAACAATATTCATTTTGTATGTATTTGAAATTGATTCTTGATTGCTTCGACGTTGATGTCTTGATCTTTCATACGGGATTGTTTTTGATGTCCATATCGAAATATACGATGAAATCACTTTGAAGAGCAATAAAAAGACCATAATTGCAAAACAATCGAATGAAACAGCCAAACTTGTTGTGGAAGAAGTTTCAATTTTATTCGAATGAAAATGGCAGCATTTTAAAAGTTATTGTGATTCACTTCCAATGAAGTATTTACCAATTTCTATTTTTATTTCTATATTGATTTCGATTTCTATTTCTGTAACAGTTGCATTTTTCACCAGTCGTATTCCAAACATTTTAAGATCCTAAAACCATAGGTCGCAAACGGGCCAATTTTTGTCCGAACCTGTTCGAACCAGTCCAGTTCCGATTTTTGTTCCATTTAACGGCCCTTTCCCGACCGAACAAGTTCAGAGTCTCACACATTAGAATGCGCTGTATTTGATTGAAGGGCTTTCAAATAGTGTTTAGGAGCGTTTCAGGATTTTTCTGAAAAATCCAATTTTTGATGCTATTTTCTTCGCAAGAGTTGCATTCTCTTCTTTTGGATTCTCATTATCATATTGGTTATTCACTTGGTTGTCTGGAACTGCTGCGTGTCTAGCTGTATCAATGTTTTGAGTTGATGGAGTTACTTCATGTTTTTTCGGGGCTGCGTGAAATGCCAGAGTTGTAGACATAGTTTGTGTGCTCTGGTTCATCGGTAATGTGCTTGCATCTTCGTTTGTTCTTAGCTGTTCATCACCGAATTCTTCTTCTGACAAATTCTGATTATTTCTTTTGTAATTTTGTTCATCACTCTGAGATGTGATGCCATTACAGCGAATGCTTTTGGCTGTTATCCCATCATTTGGCCACATGAACAGTTGTTTGTATTGCGATGGGTTCATATTTCTATAGCTTATGTTAATCCTTAGTGTGTCCATGATATTTTCTACTTTCATCTCATTTTCCCATATTCTTGGATTCCCCAACGGCTTGAGCAGCGCCAAATCTCCTTTCAATGTTTCAATGGTATGTTGAATGTGGAACAACATATTCGTAATGCTGAGCGGATTTGATAGATCCTCCGATAGTTTTGATATCATCTCGAACATGTTGACCGCTTGCACTTGTCGCATATGAAGATAGTCGGCGATTATTTGCACTTCACTCATTTTTTTGGGGAGAAACTCCAGCAATTTCTTTGAATTCTTTTATTTCTGTTAAAAAAATTACTCAAAACAACATTGATGTTTGAAATTTCGTGCTAGTTATTGTGTTTTTTGTTGTTGTTTTTAATAAATTATCGTTTTAATAAAAATGTTCTCAATTTTGCAATTATTGGCGATCACGATTTGGCAATACGAGAGCAATGGTTTCTCTTTGAATAGCGTTTGGACACTGATTGTGAAACAACACGAGCCTAGGTAAAATTCTGTCCTAATAATAAGTTGCAGGAAGTCAGCTGACCCACTAATTCTTGTAAATTTTGGTTCGTTTAATTCTTTTTTTGGATTTCAAGAGAATTTTGAGTCAGATTTAATTCAGAAAATGTGATTTGATAAAAACTCGTTGATTCACTTATTTACTACTTATATTTGAACATGGATATGTCAACAGAACGCTATATGTTTTTTCTATTACACGATACTATTATTTTCCATGAAAAGAGGAGAGATAAGAACAAACTTATCAAATAATCAATTCATGTTGTTCTTTGTTGTTGCTTTCACGCTAAAGCGAAGTCAAAATTACTACACCAGCTAATTTAACTGTGCATCTGTTGCGATAAGTACAAGTGTGATATATTTTTTACAGTCAAATCGGTTCAGCCGTATTCTTTCTTGTTTTTTTGCCAAAATTCAAACATTTGTGCCGATCTTTGATGGAAAAAACCAGTGAATTCGATACAAAAATGTGTTTAGAAATATTTCGTTAAAAAAGAGGCCAAATGATTACAGCCGGAAATTCCAGAATAATCTCATAAAATTTCATGATGCTTCCTCATTCAACAATAACAAAAATAAAAATAAAACTTACTTTTGTATGACACAATTGTTTGCCACTCCCTTCCAAATCGTTGTTGATCCTTGAAAAAATACGCTCGGAAAAAACATCGTTTGAAATTCGTTCGCTTCGGTCTTCACCCCGATTGATTAACTCGCGTGCAGGTTGGCTGCTGTTGACAGTTTTGCGATGAAAATAATGAAAATCATCTGAAATTATTGTGAACTTATTTACCTTTGGCAGTTGCAATTAGTCGGCGCATAGTGAGAGAACTAATTAAACATCATTTTTGTGTTAGCTCGTCACCAGCTGAGCGTTCATTTGCTGATTTCGTAGTCCCAGTTGGTCCGTAGAATGTTCCGATCTCCGTTCGAAACGGAATTCATGTATTCATCAAATATCAATTGATGTTTTTGATAAGCGCATTCATGTATCGAGTGTACATTTCACTCAAAGTTATTTAATTAATCTATCAAAACCGAGAGTGAAAAAGAGAGAGAGAGAGTGAATGTCGGGGGATATGATATAACAGTAGCAACAAAAGCAAACCACATGACCTGTTTCGTTTGTGTGAAATTTGATTCCATTAACAAAGAGCTACTTCTCTTCACCACCCGGCCGAAAAATGCATACCAATGACGTTTTAATTTGTCTAATAAATGTCCTCTGCTCATCGTATTCTAATGTGCAATCATATAAATTGAAACATATCAAGTCCGAAATTCTCGGAGAAATGCCAATTTCAATTGCATATCACAACAAGTAAATTCCACTCAAACACGCACCAGAAAAAACCAATGTTTGAAGTCATAAAAGAATAGCCGTTCGGTTACCAATGGCAACGGCATTCCAGACTCTGAGAAAACAAGTTTTGCACAGTCGTTTTACTTACTTGGCTTTATGTCGTTGTCAAATTCGCTTCGGATTAGCAATCAATCGATGCATGATCCGTCATAAATACCTAGGGGGATTTAAAGTTCGCAATCAAAGTGTCACATGGTAGTAATTCGCACGATTTCGCAGGCACAGCAAGTGTCGCTGTCAAACAAGCTCTAAAAAACTAAAAATAAATCAAATTTATTTACTATCACCATAAATTTATCAATGATGAAAATCTCCCAAAAATTCAAATAATAATTCTTCCTTATCAATTTGCGTTGATTTCTGTTGAGCGTTCGTCAAAATGTAAAATTTTCACATTTAAAAAAAATCACCGTTTTCCATATAATCGACGTTGGCAAGCTCACGAATTCGAAATATTTGTATGGAACATACGCAGCCATTCGTATCAAATACTCGCATTTGCGTGGCATTCGTATAAGCTGAATCCCCCTAGATAAATATAGATTCGAATTTGGCTATTTGCAACTTCAAAAGCAACCATTGCCATAGATACCTAATCCAATGTATTTATCGGTCTGTGAATTGAGTGCTATTTGAAATAGTACCACGAGCTATCAATGTTCATTGTGAAAATTAAACCAAACCAAAACACACGAATACCATGAGTTTTCTTTAATTAATAGCTCAAGTACACAAAAAACAACAAATCATTGTTCGATGTGGGCCACATCATCTCAAACATTTCGAATTAAGCTAATGCAATGAACATCTTTTCTCTTCAGTCCATCACAATTCTGAAATGTGACTCTCAAAATCACCACAATTTATGAAATTGTGCTTACAGTTCGGTTCTGGGCAAGTTAAATTTGAGGAAGCAAATTGAATACTATTGCGTACGCTGAGATTTCAATGGATTCTCGATTCACCGTTGATATTTCGTTGCATTCTGTGTCAATGATGATTTATCAAACAAAAGTCAGAGAATGCAGGTGATGAAAGGTTCCAGTGCAGTTCAAAGGAAAATTGTGCAGCAAGAAATTGGAAAGGAATTGTAAAAGTTTTAGTTCATTATAAATATAAATTCTCGAAAAAATGAGGTTTTAGGTTGCGAACATGAGTGCATTTCCGAAACAATATATGAATGAGGTATTAAATACGAACAACTGCTAATCAGCTAATTACCTGAGTTGATCCAGTCGAGGTCAAAAATAAAACAGCTTACACAAAGTCTGAGACTTACAACTGTTAATTCATTACCATTTTAGTGGAATCATTGTCAAGTCAATGGTCACAGAAAAAATGTTAGAAAGATGAAGCATAATTTTTATTGGATTCATTTGAATTCTTACCTATGTTGGAATATTCAAATCAGAGACGACGCAATGGTCCACATTTGTTGGCCGGTTTGCTTAGCCGGCTAATGCTTATCCATTAGCCGAAGATGTGCACAAGTGTTACGCACAAGTGTGCGGGTGCCGCAAGCACACAGACGCACGCGCTCTCTTTCTCTCTCAATCTTTGTGACCTTTCCTGATTTTGTATACTTACATTTGTAAATGTTTCCACATATCATAGAAAGGTTTGGAATTGAATAAATATTCGTTATCATTATAACAGCGTTATGAATCATTACTCTGAAAACCTTTGCACGGGGAACTAACCACATACTGAGCTGTCATTGAACATCACCACTGATGTGGTGCGTTCATATTCCCAAATAAATATTCACAATATCAAATCACGCCACATTTTTTGGTGAACGCACCGCGAAATTGGTGAAAGAACATTTATTTCGCATTGTGAATGCACCACTTAAGTGGTGATATTCAACGACAGATCGGTTTATGGCTAGTTCCCCGCGCATAGGTTTTCAGAGTATTTATGACCAGCAAATGGAACTATGAATGTACTTTTAAATTTTTTGACTTGCAAAAATCAACAATATTTAAATGTCACAAATCACAAGAGCTAATGAGAAAAATATAAGCACAAAGCTATTTTGCATAATGCGGTTTTGAAACATGAGTTGACTGAGTTTAATGGCATGCGGTACACTCATTAGATGAAGTGATGGAGTTTGCGGCGATTGCGATAGCGCAACGTACGATGCGGCACATGCCCACTTGTGTACAGTTGGCCGGCTAATTAGCATGCCTATGGGCTTTGCGGCCCATGCAATCGGTTCTCTGATTCAAATATAAAAGAATATAAAAGATAGAGCAGATGAGAGCCGCAATCAGTCTTGTTTCAATTATTGAAGTCGAAAGTGCTCTCACAAATTTTGGACCAAAATCAATTTATAAACATTTTGCTTACGCCTTTCAGTTTAAGAGACGAAAACTTTAGAATTTAAAAACGTGGTTTTTGCAAGTTTTTTTGACGAAGACAAAGTAGGTGGTAAATAAAACAACTGCAATCGGTTTGACTGTTCATTTTCGATTTTAATATATTCTCTTTTGATGTTTCTCTTTCAGGCGGGTAGATACTGGAACAATAATCCAAAATATGCTTATAATTTAAGTATCACGGCTAATTCAAGTTCCGTTCCATTGCAACAAGCATTTTGAAAGAAAATGTTCCGTAAAATTGGGAGACTGTTTGAAAAGCAGGTGAAAGTTCATGAATCGGATTCGCTCAACAAAATAACGAAGATAACGGACCTGAACATCGATTGTCTGGAGCACATTTTCAGGCACTTGAGCTTAAGAGATCTATTAAATGTGGCCGATTCGAATTTATATTTGAGGACTGGCGCTGATTTGGTCTATTCACTTACCAAATCGACCAAATTGAACATCCATGGGATCCCTAATTTATGGCTTGTAACGCAGAATAACCAGACAGAGATTCGAGATTTGAAAGCAATATTACAGCTAATTCGTTGTTTCGGACATCAAATTACTACACTGGAATTCACGCATGGTCTAACTATCGTGAGGCCTTACAGCGAAAAGTTGCTTAAAATCTCGTTCGGCCATATTATTTCATACATAAATAAATATTGTGGTGGATCCTTAACCGACATTCAGATCATTGGCTTTCCAGATATCATGGTTTTTAAGATGCTGAAGAGGCTAAAAAAACCATTTCCAAATGTTGAGCAAGTGTCGATCGATAGCTCTTCAAGTAGGAAATTGTTGAAAAAGATTTTCCCCAACATGAAAAATTTGATATTTTTCGATTCAATTCAATTTTCACAATTTTTATCTTTTGTTAATTGCACCGTACGTCTAAATGACATCGCGATTGAACGTATTTTTAATTCTAATCCTCCACTCGTCTTTGGTGTCTCAATGAATCTTCTAAATACTTGAGATTTATAAATAAAACAAAAAAAAAAAGATGAATAATGGACTTTTGTAGATTCTTGGCTTGTTTGTGGTGATTCGGTTTATCGTCCACACCGTCAATTAGTCCAAAAGGGAAAAAATATTCGGATTCCAGCTCAATTTTGTCTATTTTTCTACTTGTTCCTAGCCAAATTACGAAGTAAAGTATACAATTTCATCATGTGACCACTTTAAACCCAGAAACTATTCCGACCTTTCATCAGGCAAGAACCTGAACAAAATTTAACAGTAAAAATTGCTACAACTCCATTTCGGATGACATTTTTACTAGCAAGAATTTGAAATTGACAATATGAATTTCGGAATCAAAGAAACGAATTTGTGCTAATTTTATGGGATATCTTTTCAACTCAAATGTGTGAATTTTATGTATTAGATATAAACACTTATCAATTCAAAGAAAAGAAAACAATGAAACTCCATGTCACTTATCAGCAGGGCCGGGGATCAAAATCCACGGTATGAGATATTTTTATCAACAACGTTCTCTTGCTAGCTCTAAGAATTATCAAAAAAAAAAAAAGAAAAAAATCATAGCATTCGAACGATAAACAATAGCTTTTGTATTTTCTTCAAACAATTCACAATCAAAATTTAAACCGTGTAGTATTTTTCAGTAGATGTTAGGAAGTTTATAACCATAAAATACGCTCTATTAGTTCAATTGCTAGAATAACAAAATTTGCAACAAAAAAATTAAATAATGCTCAAACTGTTGAAGAGATATTCGTTTCATTTTGTTTGTTTCGTGAAAATACTATTTTTACAATACAAAAACCGAGTATTTTCTAGCTCAAGACGCAGGAATTTGCTTATGTCAATTGCATAATTGTAATCGATTTATTATTTTTCGTTTAATAATAATAATTGTAAAAAATCTAAAAAACTTTTGATAAAATTTAATTGAATTAAAATCCAGTTTGAATACTATTTGATTTGTTTAGAAATGAAATCAACAGGGTTTGGCGCCAAAAACAAGGCATTCATTTTCATCTCCGATCAGGATATGATCAACTGGAAGCATTATCGCTTGTTTCTGATTGCTAAATTGAAACGGTTTTTTAATTGCAGAAGTGAATAATTGTAGACTTTTGTATTTGCATAATAATTTTATTTTCATATTGAATTTAGCTGGCAAACTTTTCCATTATTATAGATTTTCGATGTACTAAGGCGAACCGCAAATAAATATGCCTCACTATTTCTATAGTAGTATCAATTAAAGCCATGCAAACAATTTTAGACTTTGGAATTACTTGGTGCAATGTGCTGCTGTTAATATCTAATTCTGTCCAATTATTGATCCACCGTAATAATGCTCGGCATGAATTGCACGGACACTTGTCATTAATTTTCTTCAATAGACGTCTTAAAGCCGCCAATGCTAAATTCTTCTGAAGCTGGCTTATTAGCTAAACACAACGTTACACTTTAAAGTCTAGTAACTTTATTCCGATTTGATTTCTTCAGTGCCTGTGATTAACACAACTAAAACTGACAGTGAGCCTCCAATCGAAAGCATATTTGTATTGTTAAGGTGGAATAATCTAATTTGTGTGCGCATTTTATTTCGATCCAAGGATTTATTTGGAGATTACGCAAGTATCACTTGATCGAATATTGAACAAATATTTGCTATAAGGGTAAAGTGGCCATATTTGGACCTACAACTTTTTATACACCAAATTCGGACCCAAGCCTTTATTTATATGTGCAATAAGGCTCATTTTAGCAGTTAGATCGTAATTAGAGACTAGGTCCAAATTAGGCAACTTTACCAGTATTTAATGAAAGAAGAATTTGTCAAGCGAGTGATCAACACAATCATATCATAACAATCGAACAATCGAACAAATCATCAATCAGTTTAATATTTGATTATTGGTGATTATTTTTCGACTGTGTGGGATTCGAATAGAAAGAAACAATGGCACTTGGCCGCAGGCTAGTTTTCAAAAGTGAAAACTATCCTGCGGCCAAGTGCCATTGTTTCTTTCGATTTAATATTTGATTTACTTACTCGAATTCAGTTTCATCTTCAAGTATATTCGACGTTTTTTTTTTGAGTGCTAAGATTGACTCGAACCACAAATTACACGTACTGCGATTTTTAAGATATTTTGAAACTATTTACTTTTTATTTTACGGTGTAAATAGTTTCAATTTCTGCAATAAATTTCAGAATGTTTCAATGTTTCAATTGATTAATTCATTCCAAAAAGAAAATTAGCTTTAAAGTCACCTTCCTTTACATATGTATCGTTATTTCAATTGATAAAATCATATGTTTGCTATATAAAATAATAATAAATGATTGATCCGATTAAAACTAGGTTGACTTGAAATACGCGCAATTTTTATGGTTTTTTTATGATGCAAAAATTTCACAGAAATGCTTAAATCATGTCAATTTTTCTCGTATCCTTTCCGCCAACGGCTCAAGAGCCTCTTCAACACAAAAAATGCAGACTATGAGCCTGTATTAGTCCATTTTTCATTTCCTCATTTGGAAGACAATTTTTTTTATCATATAAAGTTTAATTAGTTTTGTGTCTCAGTGTCAATAAAAAGTCATCGATAAGAATTTGCATTTGTCATTCGAAAGTCGTGAAACGTTTATAGGCCATTCGAGCCGTTGAATTATGATTCATAAAATGTTGAGCCGAAAATTCATATCCCTCGAACTGCTTATTCATAGTTGACGGTGTCAAGGGGTGACATCGGTCTGATCTACCGATAATAAATGAAATAACAACAAAGAATATAAATGTAGCTAATGACAAACGGATTTTGAATGGGCACCGAGTGCATCAAGTTGGGAGCAGTTTACATTCCGTCTAGAGAAAATGGATTGTTTTAACGGGTTTTTCTTTTTTGTCCAAAGCCAAAACTGTAGCGACTGAAGACCGGTAATTAAGAATCTGTGCGCACAAGTGGAAAGTGCTTAATGCTTTCCATTTTATGACTTGCATTTTATTCGAAATATCTGCAACGAGAGCCGGGTGCTGCTGGGCAAGAGGAGCACGGCTAAACAAACATCAAGTGGAAAATAATAAACGAAGACGATGAGATTTGGCTTCATTCAAGTCAATTAAAATGAGTAATTTTTATGCTGTCGTCTGCGTCCTTTATTTCACATTATTTTAATTTTGTTTCGTTTCGATGAAAATCGTTTTCGTATTATCATCGTGAATTTGACGATTTTCAAATCCTTGCTTAAGGGGCAAATATCATTTTCATTAGCGAAAAGCAATCAAGTCGACTTCTTTTTTCGCATAAAGTGCATTAAGGAAACGCCGAAAATATCATTCCTAAAGTTCTTTTTTGTTGTTATTACAATTCTTAAAAGTCATTAAAATTGAGAATGAGAATGAGAATGAGAAAAGTTGGAGTGCACTAAAAACCATAGTCTCGCTCTCGCCGATAAGCCAAATCAAACGGTATTTCATCTAATTCGTTTTTTGTGGGTTTCGGCTATTTGTCAAAATCGGCTTTCATCATCGAACAAAAATCCATTTTCATGCTCCTTTCATCTAACGAATTGATCAAAGCAAAAGCGTGCGATTCATTGTTTGAAAAAACTTTCTATTGGATGTCAAAGGACGCGGCAGTCAGCAGGTGATCCCCTGATTTATTGAAAGCAAACGGATTTATTGAACAAAAATTCATGCCAATTTTAGGGTTAGTCCAGATAGCAATTCGATTGTTTGCGGTTTCAATTTTTAATTTGAAACATTCTTTTTCCATGAGATAAATCAATGATTCATCAAAGAAGGAGACGGGCGCACGTCAATATTTGAATTCAATACACAGCAACCGAGAAGATTGATATCAACTCTCGATTCATTTTTTGGAAAGGATGGAAACTTCAAACTGATTTCAACTGTTGTTCGATAACCAAATCTCTCTGATCGAAACGAGAAAAAAAACTTAACTGGTTTTCAATCAGAAGCAAATATATTATATGAAATATAAAGGATAACAAATATTTGTATAATTTAACATTCTTATTTTAAAATCAAAATATTCTCTTTGACTTTCGCTTCCATTTCTTCTCCAAAAAAATCATTTCTGTCCCTTTAAAATAAAATACAAGAACTTGAGTGAAAAATAAAGAATGAATTGGAAATGGGAAAATAATGTGCACGTGGTCGACTACTTATGAGCATAACCATTTAATCAAGTAAATGGATTCAATGGAACAGAAGGGTTGCATATCTTCTCTTTGGAATATTCAATACCTTTTACGGATTGGGGATTTGTCTTTTTGCAATAGATGTGTTTTGTTTTGCATGCAATTCCTTATGCTTGTGTTCTTAACTGATTGTCTTTTCATTCAATAAAGAAGGATTTTGCGAGTGATTCCCATTTTTGATGCATTTCAACTATTTTAACAATACATCAAATTGAAATCAAATTGGACTGTTTCAACAATAACGGCTTTTTTTCTTTCGTCCGAATGAAATGTTTTCATTCATGTACATAATTTATGGCTAGTTTCTCTATTTGACGGGGATATTTCGTCTTCTTCCTTCGATTTCGCCTCACACGCTTTTTCGTCCCATTCGTTATCAATATATAGATTATACAGATATTCTATTGTAACTGTCTGATTAAAATATGGTCCAGATTTAAGAAAAAAAACTTCTCAGAGCTTGAAACTGCCTGAAGCGCACCTTCAGTGTGAAAAACGGTAGTTACGAATCAATTAATTAAGATATTTAAATTTAAATTCAGTTTATTATCATAAAACCTAATCTAGTGATCATTGGCGGTTGAGCTCTCATCACATTATTCGGGTTTTTTTACCGAAACCCAAATCGACAGTAGCAGGTTTTTTGGGATTTAAATCCGCATTCAAATTAATTTGATTAGGGTTTCGACGTGTAAAGATTGAAAATACCAATTCGTTGAGAAGTGAAGTGAACCACAGGTAATGGATACTACTGCTCTCTTTCGAAATTTTGTATAAGAGTACATATATTTGGCTGAGTTTTCGAGCTGCGTCGTAATACGAAAAAGTCGATCTACAAATCTGAATAAAGTGAAACAGAAGCAACAATTTCAAGTTGCTAAACATGGATTTTCATCAAAATAATTTGAAAGATTGACACAAATATGAAAGGCTCAACCACAGATTTAATCGTTTAAAACAGTGATTTTAAATTAAAATATACCCGAGGGGGAACAAGTATCAAAATGTCCGAGAAAACGTCAAAATAGCCGACAAAAACCAACAGAAAATCATCATTAACCGAAAAAGATCGAATAATATTGAGAGAGAGAGAGAGAGAGAGAGAGAGAGAGAAAAGCAGACATTTTCATTACGTTGCATGGGAGAAACACAATGAAGAGACAGATGAAGATAGAATAGCATGCATTTGTTCATATTTCAATATTGTTCGAACTTGTTCGTTTAATGATGATATTCTGTTGATTTTTGGCGGTCATTTTCATACTTTTACCTCTTCGAATACACATCTAATGCAAAAAGACGCAGATGAAATTCATTGTGAAGAAAAGTGAAACAGTTATCTTAGTCTCAGATTATCTTACGCATTCGTTTTTTTCTTTTGCAGGCAATACATTTGAGTCGCTCCATTTTGCAACACATTCGTAGAACTTGTATTTGAAAACGGATTTTTTTAGATTTACTTCTTCTATATTTACAGATTGCTACTTAAGCCAGTCATATATTATGTCAGTTTATGGCAATGTTTTTATTTGACATATGTAAAAAGTTGTTTTAATCTCATAAAATCAAACACACGATGTGACTGTTAGTTTAGAATTAGAGTTTTTTTTTGTGTCAGTTCTTTTAGTTACCTTTTTCAACAACTCCACTATGCACTCGATATTCAGCAATTCGATCTTGTAAATCGGTTTGTGTGAGATGGCAATGATCAGTCACCGCGACAGTGCTCGTTAAATCGCAACCATTTGCAAGTCGCCAATCGATGTAACAAAAGAAGAAAATCCATGCTGCGAAAATCGTTCAATTTGCAATTCGTCGCATCACTTTTTTTGGACTTCAGATCTCGTGAGCTATAAGAAATGTATTTTAAATTCAATTCAATGAGAAGCTTTCAACATGTTCATTGAATTTTCCACAATATTAATTTGAATCAGCATTAATCTGTTAATGTCCATGTTTATGGAACTTATGTCGCCATAAAAATCGGTACAGTAAAACAATTGCAGGTTCATCAATATGTGGGATTGGCTCCTTCCATTCTAACAGAAGTCTAACAGAAAAGAAACTGTTATTAAAATCAATTTATTAAGCTCACACTGAAAAGGAAGGAAAATCGATAAAAAGATAAAAAAATTCAAGGACATTTTTGATTGCTATTATATAAAATGTGAAAAAATGGCCACGTCGATCAATTAGCGAAAAAGTGACTGAAAATATTTTCTACGATTCTGATGGAAACGGAATGAATCGATTGTTTTATTTTTTTCAACATCTATATCTTTTAAACAGGAATTTTTTTATGCTTCCAGAATATGAAAATCGCATTGAATTTCATTGTTTTACAATTTTAAAGTAACTGTTGGGACTTTATAAACAAATTGATAAGAATTGATAACTCTTGGCAATCGCAAGCTCTGAATTAGAGATAAACTTTTGTTTCATATTAGTAGCTTCCAATAGATCACAATGGTTGCTTCTAGGAGAGCCAAACAAATGTCAATAGCTATCGAACTGATGAAAACATTAGAACTCTCGAAAAACTCATTTGAATCCTTTGAACCGAATAGCATATATAGGTCAACGTTGAGATCGGCATCAATTTGACAAAAAAGAATGCAACAATTTGACGGCAAAACTTTTTGATATTTATAGGATGAGACCCATAGAAATTTAAACCCGATGTGTCTCCGCAATTAAATGCATTTTTTACCGTTTTGATTCTTTTTGTTCTTTTATTTAATTATGTTATTTTTTTATTTGTTCTGTTTTAGATATTTTCAGGAGAAAAGACATAAACAAATTCATTATCTACAGTACAGGCCAAAAATATGGATACAGCAACAGATATTTCGTTTTTCCAACTTTGTCATCATATTTTCATAATAAATTGATATTGTTTCGCTTTATTTTTGTTCTTTAATGTAAATCTGAGATTTTTGAATCATTCTGAACAAAATCTATGGCAATAAAATGAAATAATTACTTCTAATTGTCTTTTTCCATGCGCAATAAGATTATTGCGAATCTGTGGCAATTAAAAATATCATTTTTCTTGTTGATTCCAACGAATATTTCTGCTTGTTTTGAATTTGCCACGTTTTTCTTTGACAATTGATATGATTTTGAATGATTTGCAACGGCATCTGCATCACACCACCTGAATAACGGTAAATTCCATGAAATGTATTAAGATGAAAAAAGTATTAATCAAACGTCAATAACGATCAAAATATCAGTGGTAAATTAGTTTCTGTGCTGCAAAATGGCAAGAAAAAATGAAATAAGTCCAGAAAAACGCTCACAAATTGAAATATTAAAAAAAACTCGCAAATCATACGCCGAAATCGCCAAAATATTAAAAATTTCGAGGAGTGGTGTGCAGAAATGTTGGCAAAGATTCATTGAAACTGGCAGTAACATGAACAGAGCTGGACGCGGACGACCAAGAAAGATATCTAAAAGAGATGACAACGATATTTTATTGATTTTTGAGGCAAACCGATTCAAATCAGCATCAGATATTCGAGCTGAAATCAATCAAACATTGGCCGCTCCAATTTCCTTGAATACTGTCAAACGGCGACTGCGAGAAAATGGAATGATTGGACGAATAGCTGCTAAAAAACCACTCTTGCGACTGATAAACAAACGGAAACGATTAAAATTTGTCAAAGAACACAAAGATTGACCGATTGCGCAATGGAAATCAGTGCTTTGGTCAGATGAGTCAAAATTTCAAGCCTTTTTGGCAGTAATCGGCGTCAATTCGTCCGTAGAAAACCAGGTGAACGGCTCAATTCCGATTGTATTGCGCCAACTATAAAACACGGCGGCGGTTCTGTGATGGTTTGGGGCTGTTTTTCGTATGATGGAGTCGGCCAACTCAAGTAAATTGATGGAAAAATGACAAAAGAGTCATACCACAGCATTCTTCAACGCCATGCGATTCCATCTGGAAAGCAATTGATTGGTCGTGGATCTATTTTCCAGCAGGATAATGATCCAAAACACACTTCTGGATTGTGCTCCACTTATTTACAAAATAAAAAAGACCTTGGTGTGCTTCAAGTCATGGAATGGCCGCCACAATCACCAGATATCAACCCAATCGAACTTCTGTGGGACGAACTCGATCGCCGTGTGAAAGATTTGCGACCAAAAGGCCTTGCACATCTCTGGGAATGTCTAAAAGATGCTTGGCAAAACATACAAGTGGAAACACTGCATAAACTTGTTGAAAGATTGCCCAAAATATGCGCTGCAATCATCAAAGCCAGAGGTGGCCATTTTCAAGAAAATCGTCTTAAGTAATATTTTCTCATTTTTGATTTGTAAAAGTCATTTAATTTACACAAAATGAATATAGAATAGTCACTAGAAGTGAATTCGAAAACATATGTGCCTTCAAAATGTAGATAAAGACATTTGATTTCGTTTTAAAGACAAAAAAATGTTTTTTTCTTGGTGTATCCATATTTTTGGCCTGTACTGTATGTTACTGTTGCTAATTTTGAACGCTGCAAAACATCGGGATTACAAAGTCGACGGAATTTTCTTCAACCTCAAACCTCAATGTCTTATTTGTGATTGGTTGTGATAAAACTCACTAATATGAAAATTGTCTAGACGTTGAATTATTTGGCCAAATGTAGCCCACATTTGGTCAAAACCGTTTTCACATTCACAGCAAAACGTTCTTCATTTTCGAACATTTTCAGAAAAACAATTTTCCATCATCAAGTAAATGTTTCAGGTGAACTTGACAAAGCAGCTTTTTTGTGATATTAAAAAATTCAAATATTCGGTGTCGGTGGTATTTGGTTGGAAAATTGCTTATTTATATATCTTAACCTGAGCGCTATTAGGAGACATAATTTCGTTAATTGCTTCAATTTAGAAGGTAGCGAGTGACAAATGTAAGAGGCGAAAAGAGGCGAGAGTGTAAAGAGAAAATCCAAAGAAATTAAATGAATGCTGAAAACTCTCAAACCAATTACCAAGAATAATGTCCAGATGGAGATAAGGGCAACATTAATAGTAACATTTAAAAGTTGTCAATAAACGACAAATGAGTGAAAATGTGAATGTGCTGCAGCGTTATCCCAAACTCAAAATCGATAGGTTCTTTTGTTGAGAAACCTCATAAAATCAAATGAATTAAATCGAGAATCGAACAAAAACCCGTGTGTTTCGATTCAATTACGATGGTCTATTTGTCTGTTGCATCCAGGTAACGGGTGAAAATAAGGCATCGAAACCGGTTTCTCATTAAATTTAATTACAAACAAATCTGATGCATTCGAACAACAACAATCGTGATGATAATGATGATGGTGACGACACCGTTTTTATGTGAAACCACTAGAAAACAAGAAAAACACGCTCACAACAAGCGTTCGATTTAACGACAAATTCAAACAATTCCATTTCATCTTCATCATGGCCCATTATTCAGTCGGACTTTATCTCGATTTTTTCATTTAATTCTTTCAATTTCACAATTTGCAAAAAAAAATTAAATTTTGATTCATTTCAATTTGCAAGAGAGTTTTGCTGCCTGATTCTATTCTTTCAACGGACAAATGATTTCCATTAGAGTAATCAATTGGAAAGTCATTGTCCGTTCACGGATCACATCTTTATTCAACGACAAAACAAAATCTCGGCAGCCGGAAAATAAAATGGATTGGCGAGCAGCAAAATAGAGGAATCAGTTGGCATGCATTGTCCGAAACTAATAAACATTTCTTTCATTTGAATGTGCATTGTGCAAAGAATTGTTGCTGCGGCAGCAAAAACACATTTTTTCTGTCTACTGACCGCAAGTAAACTCGATGAAATCATTAGCCAAAGTACAAATCGAGATGCCGTATGATTCAATTTGAGTTTGAAACAAATTTACCAGAATAATCGATGGGCGAACGAATGAGTGCACAAAGTGGCTCGCAAATGGGCTACGGCTCAATACACATCTCTTTTTTAAAAAAAAAAGAGACAAACTCGAAGAGCCGAGCAAATCTGTGCCGTTCCTTTCATGTCCATTGTCTATTGCGCACATCGCCCGAATACAGTCGTATCCGGTGTGGTTGTATCTCTTTCACTCGTGACAGGTCACCATGATTTATTATAGCCAATTTATAATCGCACTCTCACAATATTTTCACTCTCGAAAGCCGTGCATTATTTTTATGCATTCAGCCACGCTCATCTATTCATGTCCATAACGATCGGCCGAAATCATAACAGTTTCGATTTCATTTCAAAACGAATCTTCATCTAATTTCAAAAAGGAGCAGCAAAATGAATTTGAATTTAAAATAAAGATGCGGTTGATATGCGACGGTTGCGCATCCTTTTATTCTCGATCTCACTCTTATTTTGAGGCGGCTTTGTCCCAATGGAAAATGACCATGGTCAAGTGATTACGTATCGATGCAAAGAAAGTATGGCATTAAATCATTTTTCGTCATCATTCTGATATCGCAAGCCTTTTTGGTGCAATCATCATAGGGGAATGAGCTGTTATAATATCGTATTGTGAGCGAGCAATGGATAGCATTTGCTGGCTTGTAAAGTCGCCAAGCACAACTCATGCTCGCCAAAACACATATATTTTATTGAAATGTATTCATTAAATTTGGTTCCCATCCCTTGGCCTCGGTCCAGGCAGCGGCGATTTAAAAAACTTATATATCCGAATGAAAAATAACAGTAAATAAATATTGCTCATATATGCGGTTAACCGGATCTTCAAGAATATTATTCAACGCCACAATTTCCATCCAGTCGAATGCATCACTTTTATTTCAATTGCCTTGCAAATCGACAGTTCATTCGTGTTCCCCAGCAGCCGATGAAAAGAGTTACAAGAATGTGAAAAATGGGAATTTGAGCCACAAAAAAGAAGACGCACAAAGCAAACATGCGTTCCTATAGGAACCACATACGTCGCATAGATGCGTACAACAAATAGAAAAAAAACTAAGCAAACATTTTTTTCCCCATTCAAAAATTACCTTTTTCCTGTTTCAACGTCTATTTTTGTTTGCTTTGTGAATGAGAATATATCGAAGTATCCGTTTGATGTGGTTTTTGTTTTATTCGTTCGCTTTGCATCTCTCGATTCGGGTATGATAAATCACATTTTGCATATATAGGATTTTGCACACGCACACACGAATCCATTCACTGTTGATTTATTCAAATTACGTACGATTATGAGCATCATTTTCAATGCTATCAAAATATCATGTTTTCTTTAGCATTTATTGCATTATATTTATCAACATCTTTTTGTTTGTACACATCCTTTTCAATGGATGCTTTCAGCAATGTCACGATTCAATATGCGAAACGACAGCCACTGATGCAAACCCATGTTGTTCAAACCCATTCCATAATGTTCCATTGAATATGAGATAAATATTTGCCAAAATATATGTTTCGCATTTTGTTATGAATGACGCTCATTATTCAACATTTCATTCGACATTTTTTCAGATGGAAGATTTGGACAACGAAACATAATATTTAATTTTGCCCTAATTAAACTATTCGCCAAACGTTTTTCGAAACATTCGCAAAGTTTTCGACGAAAACTACACACATTATAATAACTTTCATGCAAACTATGCTCAACTTGTTTGCTTCCTATTAACTATGCTCAACTTGCATCTTTATCTAACTCTGCAAACGTTGCAAATGGTAAATACTGCAAACGATGTGCAATGGCTATCTACTTGCATTTGGTTTTATTTTGCTCCGTACAAAGTAATTAGTAATAATTTCCGTTCAGCTTGAAGGAATTCCTTAGTTTACATTTCGCAACGTCCGAAACAAGTTGAAATTGATTGCGAAAGTTTTCTTGCGTGTAAATTAGGAATGCGACGACGGGAGACGAGGTGGTTGAAAAAGAGATTGGCAATTTTTGTTTCTGAAATTGATTGAAATGAAAGGGGGAATGGGCTACAGTTTTGGTTGCAACAGATTTTTGAACGAAATTTCGTCTTTTTACACACTTTTTTCTTCCCTAAGTTTTAGAACTTACATTTCTTCATCTAAATTTTTCATCATATTCGAACACTTATTGAATTTTTCTCCGAATGTTTTTATTGATTTTCCAAAAATGCATAAAATTCCTCAGAATTTTCGAAACAATTCACAAACTAAACCGGTATTTAAAAAAAAATCTAAGATTTTCCTCAACTTGTTCAAGATTCCTCCATTTTTTTCTAATTGCTCTGGTCCCGATATTTTATCTTTGTTTCAATTTCAACACGCTGTCCCTAATAAGGATTGGTCCGTTATATTCAACGTCCAGGCTTCTTTTAAGACATCCTCGTGCCAATTCTGAAAGTTCAAATCCTCATGTTCCGCTTCAATAAACGAAGAATGATTTTGTATAATTAATAATACTCATCGAAAATATGATTCAAATCAGTCCAAAATATCATGATTTAAAAGTAAAAGAAATGCATATATTTATTTGATTCTTCTGTTTTTATCTTGCATCCGATATTGATTTTAAATAAGTTAATATAATAAATTGAATTTTATTTTAAATGTCTGTTATTTGTGGATTTTCCATGAAACTTTAGGTCAACTCCACATATGCTCACATTCTCAAGCACCGCAAGTAGCAAGACGAATTGTTTTCCCTCGATAAAACTAAAAATGAAGAAGAGTAACTTTAAAAATAAATTACATGACTAGAAATCCCCAAACGGTCTTTTTCAGTTGTTTACATCTCTGTTATCCGAACCGTGAAATAAATGACTTGTTTGTCTGCAAAATACGTTTATCTTGGCTGTCTCTATGTCGAAAGTCAACAGCAATTCGGCTAGTCAAGCGTAATGGCAGCAAAAATAATCTGTAGCAATTTTCCGGTTGTTTTTATAAGGTGCGAAGCCACATTTCAATGTGCACCGATGCCAATTAATTGAAACAATTAAGCTAACTAAAGTGCTCTAATTAAATTTCATTGTAGCAAGAAAACTATTTGAGTTTGGATGCCGAATTAATGGTAGTTTTGCGAAATTACACGCCTCATGTACTTTCGGTCGTTTTTGTTTATTCTCTTAGCTTCGGTTGATTTATTGAAACGATTTGCTGTCATTTTTTATTTATGTTTTGTTAGTTTTTGCCGGAGTGATGTTATTATTTGGCAAAAATGTACTTAAGTGGCGGGAAGATTTGAGAGTTGATTAAAATTTGGCAAACATTTGCAAGGAAACGGTCAAATAAGAAGCAATGGCTCTCGAGAGACCAATTCATACAGAATTTTTTACGGGTAGCCAAACATGTTTAAGCCATAATAATGTATTCGAATGGTAGAAATATTATGTTTAACAGCATATAAAGTGTGTACACCGGGTTGTGTTAAACATTCTGCTAATCCGGTGGAACAAACGAATTGCAATACATTGTTGTTTCGATACGACCTAAAAGCAATACATCATGTTATGGTTAACACTCTTTGACACATTTCATTTGGTCGCCGAATTTTATCTATTTAAGCCGAGATCGGAGCAATTTCTCGTCATTGCATTCATCGATAAGGGTTTCGATTTGAAATTTATATTTCTGATGTTGTTGTTTTTTTCCTACATCGAACTACTGTTTGTTCGGACATTTCTCTTAATGCACTTCGATTAGAGCACATTAAAATCGGCCGAATACTGTACGTGGCCACGCATATTGAATTGCAAATACTCGAAACGGACCGGGTTTTAAATAAATACATTTTATAAATAAAAGATTTGGGCCAAAGCCCAAAAGGAAACAAACACCGGCCAACAATAGAATGCGGCCGAACATCATAAATCTACGTCGAATGATTTATTTTCTTTATTTTTCGATTTTCAGTAATCGGTCATGTACATGTCCGAATGGGGCTATTGCGAGGGTGACAAACCGCCAGCAAAATGCATCGTTTATCGACGCACACACACAATTGTTAGTTTTTCTTATTCGATTTTTACAAAAGAACCGATTTATTAAATTATTTATGCCATAATTTATCTAAAGATGAATACTCGAGCCACCAATAATGCGCCCAATAATAAATACATCAAAAAAATACCAAATAGACACTTGAAAATAGAAAATAGATTCAGATATAGATATTACAAAATAGAATCGAATGTTTGAGTTGTAAACGCTCAAAAGTCGGGCAAATTAAAAATAGCACCGAAATCCATCACTGGGGTGAATTTAAATTGAACGAGAATTTTGAAAAAAAAACCTTCGATCGCATGCGAGATGCGCGACCCTCGGTGTCGTTCTCTAATCAGTGTGTATTTATGGCATTTCGAAATGGTCGTGAAATTGTATGGTGTGGCTGGAAAATGTAGGTGAAATCGCATGCAGTGGGTGGATTTCGAGCGGGCTGACAAAGACTGACACCGAAACAAATTGATGGCATTGTCCGAATACAGTCAACTGACATGATATTGAATTGCATTTGCTTCTGGGTGCATATTTGTCAAAAGTCTGCCATTTACGACGATTTATTATGGTTTATTTCGAGAGATCTGTCTCTTTATTAAATTTATTTAGACAGAAAGAGAGAGAGAGAGAGAGAGGCCATTTCGAGGGAAACAGGGACAGTTTACAGTGACGATGTAAATAACTTGAAAGAAATTGATGGCCAACATCAATTTTCAATCGAATTTGGAATTTTGGACATTTTTCCTGGCATTCAAGGAAGACTGTAAAAAGCGAGGAAGCTCGCAAACATGCATATCCAAATCCAAACATGGATTAGGGAGAAAAGGTAATAATTGATCGTCATTCCGAAGCGATGCACGTGAAAATGCTGTTAGTCTGACTGGCGCATTTTTCTCGTCAAATTGAAAGGGCAAACGAGTCCGAACTTCGTCTTGCCATGCCGAAGGAAATGATGCGACAAATGAATGCTGTACCATTCGTGTGCTCAAGTCAGAGTTAATCTGAACGGATTTTGAGACGCACGCGACACGAAAATTTATGTAGTAAATCTGGCCGCGCGCGCGTCTCCTGTGAAAATTAATTATCATTTGGATCGTATTAGTCGTTTTGACACTGTCAGCTCCCGCAACGATTTCGTGTTGATTGAAACCATTTGCGCGAGGCCACCATTGCATATCAATTATAATCGGTTGATCTTGTTTTGCTCGCTACTTGCGGCTTGTTGCACTCTCTGTGTCACCGAACGAAGTGCGGCTCATTGAATTCATTTGCGCAAATAGATTCATCATTTTGTATGAAAAGATCCGACACTAAATCACACCGAATGTTGAGCGGCCAATTTTAGATTCGCTGCGACAGCAAAAACAGCTATGTTGAGTGTGTGTGTGTGTGTGTGTGTGTGTGTGTGTGTGTGTGTGTGTGTGTGTGTGTGTGTGTGTGTGAGTGTGAGTATCATTAACAGATTTGTCAGAGTTTGTATTGCGGGCGCACCGCAACGAGACATGCCAGCGCAGTTGTCGCACAATGACGGGGCCATTTCCAATTGTCGTCGGAAAAATGTCTGTCATTGTGTCGTGAAAAATATGCACTGCAATGCCATTTAATGTGTATCACACAGCACATCGGAGCACATGGATGACGAACATGAAATACAGAAAATTTGGCGCACGCTCGCGCGTTCGCTCCAGCGACACCATTCGACTTGAGGAGGACGTGTGTGACATCGAAATGAATCATTCGACAAATGATACATTTGTTTAAAATTCCATTGAGTGTTTGTATGATCAAGAAAAACAGCGGGAAAAGATCCGAAGAATTGAATTCATTTGAAAGGCAGTCAATTAATGACAATATATTCATCTGTACATTTTCGGTGCAATCGAATGTATAAATAAACAAAATCAAATCGCAGCACAGCACGGCATGTATCACTGAATAAAGGATCACTGTGCCGGTCGCGCGAGATCATGGAGGATATGCGACTGTCATTAGTGGCATGTCAGAGAGTAACACAAAACCGATGTTGATGATCTCATGTATGTACACATGTAAAATGGAAATAATTGACCCCATCGCGCATTTACAACGACAACAAAAAATGACTTGACGGACCAAACGACTTACATCTGTTTGCGCATTCGAAATTCATTTGATGAGGCATAAACATTTTTCATTGGGAACTCGCGGCTCAGTGACAGCTTAACAACGTTCCCGCAGCATTGTACAAACATGATCCTAGTCGCAACATCATCATCATCATCAACAACAATATCGATTAAATTTCGAGAGAAAGAGAGGGATTTGAAAATTTTGACGCACATTAAAATTGCTCTCTCATTGCAGGCTTCATTTCGTTTCGAATGCATTGATTGAAATGATAGGTAACACGCCCATTTTTCCGGTCAAACACACTCGATAAATAGTAATCAAGCAATTCGAAGCACTTGGAAAACAATGACGATAGCTCTCTCTCAAACAAAAAAAATCCCAAGGAGAAAGAATGAAAGGGAGCCGCCGTGAATGTAACGCAATGTCCGATGTTTTCATAGGCCTTTTCACTCCCGTCAATCGATCGCATTTACGTATAAATTATTCAATTGAAAAAGTGTCAATATTCGAACAGCGCGCTCTAATTACACCTTTCAAGAAAATCGAAATTCGTTGGAATAAATAATCGTTCCGGAGAAATATGATGGGATTTTTCGGTACGAAAAGAAAGCGATTGAATTTATTAGAATGCTATTGCAGTGCTCATGTGTAATTTGATGGAGAAATAGATGTTCTTTCAGTATTTAATAGCTGATTGCATTCGAAATCTCCTCAATCTTCCATGTTATTCCATTGTTTGGTAGTGATAAACGGCCATGTTTCACAAGAAAATCATTAATTTTGTAAATATCTTTTGGAATTTTTTGCGTGCAACTGTAGCAAATTAAATCCATCTCGTTGATTCGCTGCGCTGTCGCTGAAAAATCAAAAAGCCCAAGATAACGTTGTCTATGAATGACAAAAAGACAATCAGCAAATGATTAATATACCGCAACCAAATGTGTGATTCGACTGAATGACTGAGAGAAGGTAGTGTCCCAATTTGATTGATTTTTCAGACTACCCCAAATCATTTTACGGACACGATTTAAAATGAAACGTCAACATTCCATCAATCATAATGTTCATGCTTAACCAATTTGCGGTTTCGATTTGTTTGTCTTACAATGCAACAACACTCCAATGCCAATACAAATATTTGGCGACTTCAATGGCAGGGGATAAAATAGTGTGTTTAAAATATGAATTCCTTTCTCATTTTCTTCCATTCATGACGGAAGCGTGAAAAGAAGAAATAATAAGATTTTGAAAACAAATATTCACAATTATATAGAGACGCATTTTTTATAGAGAACTTTTTTTATTTATTGATGTTTTTCTAAGGAATAACATTTCATTTGAAGGCAATTGCAATGTATTGGATGACTTGAACCATTGGACCGTTTCTAATAGAAAATATGATTGAAGAGCTTGCGATTGAAGGGATTTCAAGAGAATGAGAAGCGAACAGCAGCGGTTAATGAGTGCGAAAAAAAGTGAGACAAAATTAATAAGTAGCGCGTACGGTTTTTTGTCTTTTCAACTAAAAAACAATAAATAACTCGGGTGAGCGAACGTTAAAGTAATGGAAAATTTTGAAGTAGAATGTTTTTCTGAAAATCTAAATTGATTCCTTTACTTTCCGCCCGAACCGTTTTATTCTGTTGTTTCGAAGTTGTAAAACTATTCTGAAATCCTGTGTGACTACATTTTGAATTTCGTCATTACCGTTATGATGAGAAATTGAATTGTATTTGCCAATAATTACGGTTACACGCTATTTCAATCAAAACAGATCAATTGTCTGTCAAACGAATCATTTGATGTTTCTCAATAAAAAGTAATTATTCAGATGATGTATAGTCTAAAAGTCATAAAAAGTAACGACTTTGAATTAAGAAAGCCATTCCAATCAAATATATGCGAAAAATTACGTTATTTATGCGATTAATTTATGAATTTTATTGTGTTATGCCAAAAAACTATTGTAAATTCAATTCATAATAGCTGGAAGGGAATGAGATAAACCGAATAACGAGAAGTTATGGTTAAGTGAACTTCATTCATTAATTTTGAATTAAATTTGTCATATATTTATTTATTTGGAACGTATTCATTTGCTCGTTAATTATCGAAACTTTCGGTTTCACATGTGAATTCATCGCCCTATTCATTAGCTCGAAAAACGGCGATTATTTATGCGATTCAATTTATATTGATTAAGCAGGCATAATGAGAGAGTGTTCTATTGAAGTTTTTAACTATAATTTAAGACGGTGTAAAGTATTGTGATATTCAAATTGATTGCTTGCGATATTCTAAAAGATGCATTCACCTCATATGCATACACACACGTTTACTCAACCCTTCTCGAATCACACCTCAACCATTTCAGCAAGACGTTCCACATATTCTCGTTCATTTCGAATGTGTTCAATAAATTCGTTTTTTTCTTCTTCAATAGAAGACACAAGAAACGGTCTTCCTACTTCTCTACACGCTCAGCATGAACCCTTTCGAAAAAACGGGAAACGGGCCGCTTCGAAAGCAATCCCAAAAAGTGATAGCTTTGGAGTCGACACCGTCGTTCATCAAAAGTGTTCGTCATCTAATCGCAACTTAAAAGTTCATCTACAAACATTTAACATAAAATAACACACACATACACGAAATGCGGCAAAGTCAAGGGAAGAATGAGGTTCACACGATAAACAAAAATTAAGACTCTGTTGTAAATAGAAATTGAGATATGTAAATGTCGATTTACAATGGTTTTGATGTTCTTTCGAAAGGGTTTCAGATTCGGTTCCTTGTTTGATTTCTGTGCATTTAACGATAAACGTACGTAATTCACTCGGCATCATTGATACACAAGTAAACCGACGGGTTGATGCACAAGCAAAGCGAACGGTATTTGATTACAATTCATTTGGCTGACGTAATTTGGACTACCGCATACAGCGTAATCGGATTCGATTAACCCTTCTGCTTCAGTAGCCGTCGTTGTCGTGCCGTTGCGAACGTCAGCCGCCGCGAAAAAATGAACGTCGTTTTAAAAAAAAAAAATCTGTTGAAACCATCAACAGAGTGAGCGCTTGTAAAAAGGATTAAAATCCTGTTGATTGATTAGTTGAAATGTGAGTTGACAACCGCGAAGATACGAGAACAATGATGATAAGTCGGTCGGTCGAAGATATCGTGTTACACTCGGATATCATAACTTGCGAGATGGGCGAATCATTCCGTGCGATGCTCATTTTTGCTGCTCCGCCGTCATCACTTTGCTTACTGATTGTTCGAAATTTGTTGATTAAATGCGAGCGAGTGCTCCTCTAATTATGGCCAGAAGTGCGCGTCGTACTGTGCATTCAATGCGGTATCGAATTTCGAAATTATTATTTTAAAACAATTGCATGGCAAGGGAAAAACAATGGTAGAGACAGAGAGCGGAAGGAGTGAAACAACAATGTATCGGATCAAGGCATGCTGTTGGGTGTTATTCATGGTCAGCTAAATGAAAGGCGTGCAGAGGTTAATTTCCTGCACTCATCATACAGATATATGGTTTCATGTACAACAATGTGCGATGCCTGACAATGATGCGGGTCGCTTTTTAATACAATAAATCAAAGAGAGAAAGAGCTGATCTAACCTATTATTTTAATTGAATCCAATGATGTGTTCCATCAAAATGAAATATTTT
Organism: Obolodiplosis robiniae; assembly: GCA_028476595.1. Lineage (NCBI taxonomy): Eukaryota > Metazoa > Arthropoda > Insecta > Diptera > Cecidomyiidae > Obolodiplosis > Obolodiplosis robiniae. The sequence continues at coordinate 42,469,287 of CM052015.1, forward strand.
TTCTGTGTTTTTCATAGAAATGAAGTCGGCAAAATGCGCTAAAAATACGCCACACGTTCTTTTTTTCATTAAATAAAATACGAAAAATATGAATTTTCCGTGATTCATTGATCGAATTGCAGAGTGGCAAACATCAAACGATTTAACCCTTTTTCCGCCACCAACCATGTGCTTTGTTACATTTATGGTTGGAGACACTTTTAACATTCTCATTAAATAAAATTGAAATTGGTGATCATTTTTTTGTTGCTGTAATTTTCCATTGGAAATGCATAAATCCGTTGGGAACCGGGCCATGGAATGGGCGCATGCAATATTCCTGTCTGGGCAAAATCGACATTTATTAATTATGGCAAGGAAATAGCCAGATTAGACAAATTGAAAAACTTTCTTTGAAATGCGCCACACGACTCGCTTTTATTATGTGCTGAGACCGCATACCAAAGTGTCACCCTTTAATTATGTTTCATCTTTTTTACACACTTTTTGAGAAGTGTGCATTTAGATGTCGATATCCTTTGTTTCTTGTTGATGTTTCTTTTTATTTCTCGCTTTTTGTCATTTCACTTTTTTTTTCTCTCGCTTTTTGTTTTTTCTCGATGTTATTCTCTTTTCGTCGCGTTTCGTCATTTCTTATTATTTTCCAATCCTTCTCGTCTTTTACGTTATTCGCCGTTGTTTGTCATCCATTTCCCGTTATTCGCTCGTTATTTCAAGCCTTTAACTGGAATTTTTCTTCGAAATCTATTGAATGCGACGCAACCCCACCGAAAATTATTCGTATTTTTTCCATCAATTTGAAGCAAACGAATGAAAGACCCATTAAAGAGTAGCAGAAAGTTTCGATTTTCTTTGAAGAATCATATTTTGTTGGTAATCCAAGCTCGATATTGTGTGTTGGGACTCTCGAAACATAAAAGAGATATTGCGATTTCATCCTAGGGATTATTCGCACATTTTTGATGCGTTCACAAACAATTTTTGTCGACTCAGTTATGCAACTTGTTCGCACCGCAACTTTTTACCAATTAGTTGGGATTAAAGGAAACTCGGTTGCCGTTGCTGCTGCTGCGACTTCGAACAAAATTCATTTTTTGGTTCTAGCATAAGTAATTATGCGCTAATTCCAAATGATTTAAGATTACCTATTTAAATGCAATGTCAAAATGTAAACGAGCTCAAACATATCGTCGAAAAAGTCGCTGAGCCTTTGCAGAACAGAAAGCAACCGATTTAATCATGGAAGTAACCTGGAACGAAGATAGAATCTTGGTGAATCGCTTCGGCGTTACCATGTTACGTGATTACAATCAAAGGAAATTAGCGGTTGAACGGCAAGGCGAAAAATATTGAATCGATTTTGAATCCATTCTTCTTGGATAAAGGATTGAAAATCCTTCGGGACTGTGCACGCATATGAATAGCGAATGGCAAAACACACAAACTAATTACATATGTGTTCGAATACGTTGTGGGTTATTAACGACGAATTTGCATATATAATAAGTTTGGTAGACACATTTTGGAATATGTGTTCGGAGGCGATATATATTCGGGTTAGCAGCGAAGCACCGAGGCAATGTGTGTGTTTGTGCATAAATTACTGCAGATCGGTTTCCTTATTGTTTGAAGTTGACATATATAGATTATTCGATGTGTGACACACACCGGCTTCCAATCGACTAGTATTTTCACTTGTCAAAAACTATAATTAAGTTTCTGCTCTTTTGATAGCTCACTTTTCAATCGAGAGAAAACAGATGTCAGAATTACACAATGCCAAAAATAAAGTTTATTATTAACGACAATGTAATCAACGAATGCCATTCACGCTACGCTTATCTTTGTCACTAAATCTTTATTCACTTCAATTTCCTGAAATAGTTCAGAGGTAATTGAATTTTGCACTGCATGATTTTGAAAGTATCATTAAGTCATGCAGAGAGACTTTTGCCGAAGTTACCTTTTGATATTCACGGAAGAAATGAGAAAAGCAAATTAACTTGTCACCACATCAATAGGGCGTTCTACATCAATAAGTTTCTGATAAGATTCTCGCAATTTCGAGAAGGAAATAAAGTTAGCTAGTTTTCAGGTTTTAATTATGAATATGGACGAACGATAGTATTTCTATTGTTCCTATTACAGGAGATTTCTTGATGCGATTTCCTATGAAATAAAGGAAATCAAAGGAGACACAAGAAACAAAACGGAGACAAAATACGAGCGGGAAAGTGGAAAAGAAACAGAAGATCGATATAAAATGGACAAAACTGTAGAGAAAAAAAACACCAAGAAAATTGTAAAACTGGTCAAGACAGACACGAAAAAATTAGAAAAGGCAAAATAATGTAAAAAATGAGACAAACAATTAAAAGAATGACAGAAAAACTCAAGGAAATAGTAAAATAGTATAGAAACATAGAAAAAAAATCAGTTAAAAAACAAACAATTGGTCTAAAGAAAGACAGAAAATTGACTAAAAGTGCTAAATAAAATAAACAAAAAACTTAAAAAACGATCAATTTCTCAAAATGAATCCCTTTTGAATATTGAAAATAAAAAACCCGCCTAAAAAAGGAGAAAAACTTATACATTCATTTTACGACCACAGAAATATGCAACAATCCACAACCATGTCCCTGGTATCGCCTGCCGATCGACCCTTAAATGCACCGGGATATTTCCGAAATGAGAACTCTAAAAAATAAAATAAAACAAAAATATGTTTCCCCTCAACGCACTGACGCTAATAGCTATTCATTCGTCGCAAACACAACAGAAAAATTTAAAAATTTCCCGTCGTGAATGCAAAACGCTGCATCCCTCATATGGTCGCACCAAACGAATCGAATTGCTCGAAAATAGTGTAATCAAGAGTTAGTTAAGTTTCGGCAATGGAAAAAGGTACGAGTTGCATCATAGACAGACAAACTCACACACGTTTACATGGAAGAACAATAGCACGTTAAAAATGTACTAAATGGTCGGGCCGAGAGAACAATAGTTGGTACAGGGGATGACAATGAATGGCACGATGAACGTGCGAAAATGTCAAAAATGAACAAAATTTCTGAAAACAAACAGAAGCAATCAAAAATGCAGTTCATCAGAGTGATGGGTGTTTGTCATTCAACTGCTTGATGTGTGAGAGAGCGATGCATTTGTTGTGATGAACCATTGACAAATATCATAACCGCATTTTCCATATCGTCCACATATTGGCGCGCCGCACTCGCTCACTATGTGGCAATAGTTTGATCGGCGATGATGTGATTTGAGTGAGTCTCTCACACACACGCGCGCGTCATTCGATTGCTCATAAATTTGATGCCATTTTGACAGTTTCAATCGCATCGGCATCGTGCGTTAAATGGCATTTTTCGCCCCACCGTTTCGTTTCCACCGGAATTTCGGTCAAATCGGGAATATTTCGCCACAACTTTTCGATGATTTTTTTGAAAATAGATGTAATGCAAAGTTGGTTGCTACAGACCGAACGCAATGAATGTCAAAATGATACGAAAAATTACGAGCATCGAGACAAAAGGCTGAAATTACCGAAAATGAAAAGGAGAGTGAGGAGAGTTGGGAGGAAACGCTAAGCTCGAAAACGAAAAATGATAATAATCATAATCGTAAAAATCAATGGCACGAAAAGAGCATCATATTCTTTTATCGAATTGCTCTTTGTTGCTGATGCTGTGGTTTTCAACGGGATTTTTGCATTTTTTTGTTGTCATCGGGTTAGTTTTTCTGGAAATTCGAAAATTCGAAATGATGAGTTTTGGGTTGTTAGAGGCGAGGCTGATGCACTTACAGCGACATTTAACTGACTGGTGCACATCATCATTTCGGTGTGATTGCCGGGGAAATGAGCGCATTTTCACATCAGTGTGTTTTGCAGCAGTGTGCAGTAACTGCACGCGATTACAATTGCGCATTTTTATTGATGTTCATGTTGTTTTGCCTGGTTTTACTCGAATCACTGACGATGTCTTCTCACACAAACATCAATTTGCTTGCCTATTTACCAACGCAATCGATCGAAATCAATTTGAATTCATTTGAACTTTTAATTTATGTCACTTTATGAATTTCGTATTTTAAGAAACGATTTAATCGGCTCTTTTGTTGTTTGATGAAAATATTATTATTTATTTGGCGGGAGAGTTTAGGGGGTTGCTGGGAAAACAATAATCATAATCGTAAATATGAATAATTTATAATAATTCGAATGGTTTTTCCGTTTGCATGGGATATGAGAATCACGTGTATTTCGTGCATTCAGCCGAAAACCCTCGGATTTTTCAGCATTCCTTTTCAAATATATTACGATTTACTGGCAACATTGATGACTTTACCAGCAAAATCGTTGAATTCGAATAAAATTCACTGGTTTAATTGGATTTTCGCATTAAAAAAACAAAATTCAGCTTGAGAACGAAATGGCATTCAACATTGAGCAGGGTAAATGTTCGTTTCGTCGGAGTTGTTTCGGTTTGAATGAACTTTTTCGCGTGTTTTCCGAACTATTTGTTGTCAGTCAATCGTAATCAACGTAATTATTTCTTGATATTTATTGAATTTAATCGCTCGAGCACGATAACAATAAAGAACCGGTCTTGGAAGAGTGTATTTGACAGGTCGTATTTATTCGACCGCATTATCGAGTCATCATTAGACGCGCGATTTGACTCTAATAATTCAGTGGCATTGCAGTTCTAAATATTACTGGAATATTCAACAAAATACAAAAAAGTCATTCCAGCTTCTGAGCGCAGTGAAAATGGTTCACACAGTGATCGGTAATGCGCATTTTTATGAATTTATCGTCATCAAATCAATATAATATATTGATTGAAATTCAATAATGTGTAATTAATTATGTGCATCGTTCGGTCGACAATTCCACCGGGATTATATGAAATGAAGATAACGACGGTTTTGAAAAGTGCACGTATTTTTGTACACTTATGAACTTTGACGGAGATAGAAAATTTCTCACCGTATCTCACGCATTCGATTTACATAAATGCATATGTATTATGGTTGCCTCCAAGTCAATATGTGCTGCGATTGACAGGATTCTTACGCATTTCTCTGCACACAAATGTAAACAGTCGCCGAAGCAATGTAGCAAATGTGCAAGAGCGATACTGCAGCTAGATACTGCCATTCGAAAATTATTGTTAATCGTTTGTGTTCATAGAATCACATTGAAATTCATCATCGGCACATAAATGCGGTGTGCATCGTACAAGACATGAATAACAAACAGGCAACACTCACTCGCCTCTCTCTCTCTCTCTCTCTCTCTCTCTCTGTGTGTGTGTGTTTATTTGTTCAGCAGCAACAAATACACACCGGTAACGGTTAAACCATTCAATTACGTGTTAGGAAAGGCACAAGGAAAAACAACACACACATGTAAAACAACTAAACAAGTTCCAAATAATATGTTTATTTGCCATTGTGTCGTCGAGTTTTTTTCGATGTGGCTCGACAATGTTGATGGCATTTCAATTACAAATCGAAACAAGCATTCACACATGCCAATGCATTTAGAACGCTTTAATCAATGATTTAATAAATGTGTGAATAGAAAGGCGATTTTCAATGAGTTTCATGGGCTGTATTGGTTCGACACCGGAATTACCGTGGTAGAAGTTGACTGATTTTTCAAATATTTAAACAAAATCGTTCAACTTCAATTACATTAGTTGATTAATTTAATTTCATTATTTCAGTTAATTCCTTTTAAAATACATATTGATTCAAATTTTGGAACTTGTTGGAATTTTGCACCTTTTCGTGAAGTGTACCAGCTCAATCTATTCAAACTTGATTGCATTCGGTTTGGTTTTAGTCGGGATAGGATCAATTTTCGTTTTAAATTTGATCGAAATTGACCGAATTCGGCTAAATTCGATTGAATTTATATGAATTTGCTCCGATTTCGCCCATATTTGTTTAGTTCAATCGAATTTCTCTCAATCTGCATAATCCATCGCTTACTACTGCTTACAGATGAAGGTCGTTCTTCAACTCGATCTCGAAAAATATGCATCGATGGACAAAAAAAGAGGTTCCCACAAACACAATTCCCACAAACACTGTCATTTCCAAAGAGTTGTTTAGAAAAAAATGTCAACAAAACACTTAAAAATTGCACAAAAGCTGCTGAAATGTTTTCAAATGTTGTCAATAATTCAAAATTATATTGTTTAACCATTTTCAAAGCTTGAATCGTTGATAAGAGTGCATCTGAATCAAATGCAAAAAAAAAAAAACGTTGAAAAAAGTGCAGCTCGTCTTCGCCTGGTATTCATTATAAAGTCAATGCCATTCTGAAAAATCTCATCAATCAATCACGTCCAAATGCATTGTCCAACATGTTCTCATTGTTTGTTCATTCTCTGCATTCAATGCGATGAATATTGAATGAGGTGATAATATGTTTGGAAAAAAGTGCCGAAAAAAGTCAATAGGGTGAGATCACGGCGTTCATATCGTCATCTATAACACCTTAGTAGGGAAGTTGCGCCGTTATTCAACTGCACTCGAGAAGAAAAAAAAAACATGCTTCGATCAATCAGTGTTTTGTTTGGTTTATGAATTCGAATTGATCATGTAAACATATGCAAAACAGGCGTTTGTCGATGAAGATAGCGCGCGGTTCTGCTTAAGACCATGGATTTTAGCTGATAATTGACGGTAGATGACTATTTATGGATTTATGATCAACATTCACAAATTTCGATTTAAATAGTTGTCAAAAAGATGGATTAGCATTTTGGTTGGTAGATGTAACCGTGAGAACGGTTGGCTTTGAACTGCTTCATTTGCTTATTCTGAAGTCTTGAAGATATTTTCATAAGAATTGTCGTTCTAATATCCAAAAAATCTCCCGACGCTGAAATATCCCATGAGAAAATAAATAATTTAAATTGCTGCACGCGCACCGGAAAATTACAAATAGTTTGATTGTTTGTGTCATCGTCGCGGGGATAAGAATAGCGTTAAAAATACCTCCTGTGCGCGACGGACACACAGCAGCGGCTTCTTTGCTCCAAACAATTGCACGTACAGACACAAAATTTAGTGTTCTATTTGCCACGCGTGTAACTTTTGTGCGCGTTGCTTACATCGAAAAAGCGACTTTATTTGAGAGGAAACAATTGCCTTTGATAGTGCGCAAATGTATTTGAATAGCGCCTCTGGGAATCGTTTATTAACCTATTATACGCATAAACAGTGTGCATTAAGTGTTAGTTTAAATTTCAAAAAATAACATGGAAAATGTCAAATGAGTAGCGCATTTGTATCCTAATTGAAAGTGAATGAGTCGCATGTAAATGGCAATTTGTGTGAACGACAAATCAATGGAACTGTTCGTGTGTCAATGTGTGAATGATAAAAAACATGCAATAATTCATTTTTCAGGTTTTCAACGAACGGTCGTTTACACGACATCTCGTTTTTGTTTGGATTGTGATGAAAAACCTGGCGCACACACGACGAAATAAATAAAAAAAAGGGAAGAAGTTCTCATTGAAATGTTATTTGTACGAATAAATGTAACAATTAGAAAATAGCACTGTTTGAATTGACGAGAGAAAAAAAAGAGGCGATTCGCGCTGGGTCGTGCGTTTTGGGTTTTTGTTGGCATTGTTGAACGGTAAAACATATTGAAATTAATTTAAATTAGGGTATTAAGATGAAAGAATCGGCATTTTTCGCCACTTCCCATGTCAAATTGGCTTAACTGCACCGGGGTTTTCCAACTCAGCGGCAGACAATAAAGGTAGAACCACTTCAATCCATGCAAAAACACGCTCGATTATGAGTTTGTATTGCGACAGAGCGGCGGTCACTCATGAAGGTGGCCGCCCTCTGCGGGAAACGAACAACGGCCACCGATGGTTTTGTTCTTCAATCGTCTTTCTTTTTTTATTCGATATTTTTTTCCTCTTACCATTGCCTTTTTTTGAATGGATGTTTTTTTCTTTTTCAAAGCGCTATTCACTTTAACTTCCTATTCTCTGAGCGAATTTCTTTCCATAACTTCATCATTCAATCACCATTTTTTTAACCTTTGAACGTGACAACTCTTGCCAGTCGCTTGAATTTATTTAGAAAAAGACATTTCGATGTTCGTCGAACACATCAATTTTCAATCGCCTCCATGTTCAACATCCTATTGTTCGCTGAACGCCTCTATCTACCGCTCGAACGTTGAATTCGCCATTTTGGGTGACTTCGTTGGTCAGCTATCAACCGCCACATTCGCACCTCCGGGCATACGTTCGGCCATCATCCCCATCTCACCAACCAAATGCATAAAAAAACCATGAAACAAAATTGCCGCACATAAAATATCAATCAATCCAATGGAACTTAATTTAATTATTTTCAACATTGTTGTCGTTGCATTCGCGTCGTCAAATTCAGCCGGGAATGATTCGTGTTACTTTTTTTTTCCTGTTCCGAAAATATTTTCATTTTCCAATTAGTGAGCGGTGCAACAATGTTGTTGTGTATGGCACAAAGCACCAAACGACCCGATTGCACGGCTACAAAGTGATTGAATAATCAATTAACATGAGCGAGGCGAAGGAAGAATCAAGCGTACAAGTGAGTCGGCAGCGACCGACACGAAAAACCAATTCCATTTTAATTTTATGCAAATCATTTTAACAAAGTCTAATAAAATGAAGTTGCTAAAACAAATTGGTCATCGGCGATTGCTTAATGTTTGTGTGTGTGTGTGTGCAGTGTGCACGGACTCGAATCACTCTATTTTACATACATATTAAATTGTACGTTGTCGGACAGCGACCAGAGAGAACCGTTATCCATTTGTATTCGGAATCCATTTTTATTCGCTTCAATCCATTCAAGATAATTGCGAGCAATTTTCACAAATTTGTAATGCGATGTTTTTGCGGTGCGACTGCCAAACCAACTGCAACTGGTTTAGAAAACCATTACCGATAAACATACGTGCTAGACGTGCGAGAACACTTTCCAACAATGAAATTGTGTATGTGTGTGTTTGCAATCGTCAACAAAACATTGTTTCTCGCATTTCAGTGACTTTATTCCGGACGAGAGAATAGCGCTTCTGAATCGAATTCACACATTGTTTCGAACGGCGAAGACAAGTGAAATGCATTCACAGACATTTGCTTCACAAAAGCCACCGATTGTTTAATAAAATTATCAACACAATGTTGCCGAATTACAATGCATACACACGGCATTCATAAATGAATTGGCTTTCAATCGAAAGGGGTAGACACAAAAAGATGCGACATACATCACTTCGAGTTCTAGTGAATATGTTTGAATGAATCACAAAATCGTTATGAATCAATCCCAATCTGTGTGCATCAGGGTGAATTTGAACACTTGATGATTCTTTGGGAGATACTCTGAATTTCTTCGAGTTTTTTTTTAAACTCTTTCGAAATATTCCTACATCTTGAAGCTTTTCTGGAATTCAAATGTTTATCGAATGAATTGGAATTCAGAAAATCGAGCCTGCCCCCGTACAATTCAACATGTTGGTTTATAGTTCTGGTTTCAAAACCTTCTTAACCGAGATGAAAAGGATTCACGCAACAAACACATTAGACTTCCAACTAAAATGGACCCCAATGAATAGAAAGAGAGATATTCATTTGACTTCGACGTATGGCTTTTTCAACTGAAAACTTACGTTCAAACTTGTTCCATCGATGTACGAAACTGTTCAACATTTTAAGCAAATGGAAATAAATTGTTCGAACTTTGCAGGGCAATATAAAGAACATATTTTAATCATCGAAAGAGAAAATACATTTTCAATGGCAATCGATTTTTGTGCAAAAATAAAACAAGGATGATGAAGACAATTGAGAGGTTGAGATGAAAACTTTGAGAACAGTGAAAATGATAAAAAATCGGTTCGTTTTATCGCAAAAATAACATTTTCACGCATTTTCACAGTTTTTGACCACAACAATTCGTTTTGTGTTGAACATTTGACCCGCATTTTCATCAAGTTTTAGACCAATTCTCCACCGATGTTCGCGTTTAAAAGCATTTGCCGTGGCCATTCAAACCCGGCACATGAGCACAGTCATATTATTCAGTGTCAATTCATTTCCATCAAAAATTTGATTTCTGAAATTTAAGATCAAAACTGCAAGAAATAAATTGCTACTGAAATTGAAATGGGTCCCTTGGAACTGCCTCCATTTGAATTTGTCAAATTCACCACACTTCGTTACAAGCGTTATTACTTGCATCAGATCGATTAACAAATTGATTGATGAAGAAACTTCGCCACTTTTTTTATCGATTTGATGCTAATCGCCGCCCAACAATAGAACTGTCGCAAAACTCCTGCACTCTTGCCCGAACACGGGGGTCATCAACATTTCGTTTTTATGGTATTAAAATTTAAATAGAGCATTTGTTCTGAATGTTCAGAGATAAAACTCTTCCGATTTTAATCTAAATCTCGATGCGAAATGGGTGAATTGGGTAGATGTTTATGCGGATTTCCAACATTTCCTCCTTCATTTCGCTAGATTTCAACTTATTATGCAATTTCCTGCAGCAATTGTTGCCGTTGTCAGTTCTGTATGTTATTATCGAAGCGGCGGATCATTCAAATAACTCGTGCATTTTTATGGATATATCAATAAAAATCAGTCACAGTATACAAAAGTAGCGTAACATTTTTGACGAGGCGTATGCAAATTACTTCACGCCAAATAAAGGATCAATCTGACTGGTGAACACTGTTTGATTTGAATGGATCATTCCACAATTGAAATGACTTGACACATTCTGTTTTTTAGTGTTATTTATGATTTTTCAATTTTGCCCAGCTACCGAATGCTACGCCAAGTGCACAATACTCATGGTTCAGCTCAGTTCAGTCGATGCGATGAATAGGGCCACCCTCCTCATTTGCATATATGTTGTTTCATTTACATATTTCGAACCTATACACACTCATCTGAGGCGATAGCACCTTATTGACTTCACAATGAATGCTGAAATTGACAAAGCACCTTAGGAGTTTTTTGTATAAAATGAAGGAGATTTTGATTAAACATGAATCCATTCAGCTGCGATTTTCAATTATTCGAACTATTTCAAATTAGTCCCAAAACTCTCAAATGAAATCAATACGATTGATTTCTTCATGCGATTTTCATATGGAGGACTTTTTCATGAGTTAAATTTTATTCAATCGAAAATGAACGAAATGGAAAAGTGGGAAAAAAAATCTTCAATAAAAAGAGAAATATAGAAAAATATAAAACGAGGAAAAGGAAAAAGTAAAAACTGAAAAAGTAAGAGTCATACATTGCACTTTTTTCACACCTCTCGCGAAATAAATCATTCTTGCGGAAACTTTTGATGATCGTCGTCAAAGAATATTGTGCATATTCAATGGAAAGGGGAAGAAAGAAGGAAAAGGAAGAATTAAATTGTCATCACCTCTAATACTACATGCGAAACCAATCAAATTGATTATTGAAACATTCATGAGTTAAATCAATAGATTCCTAAGCATTCAAATATTTCTAAATTCCCGCAATATAATTGAATTAAGGCTTATTAGCCGGCTTAAATAGAATATTCTGTGCCATATTACCTTTGAATATGTTGGAGATATGAATCCTGTATCAACAAATTCAAGCTTCTTCATCGTTTCGAAAAACCCGACGCTGTGAACCAATTCAATGGATACAATAAGATGGTTAAGTTCTGAGCTTTTAATCGTGTTAATAATGTTACGCTGGCCACTTATTCCATCGATAAATCCGCATTGCAAATACACCTGATTGGGTTTGATGCGGTTAAATGTAGATAAATTCGATTAGATACTTGATTGTTTTCGTATTTCGATGAGCATTCAAATCCTGATTCCTTTATGCAAACTAATTATTATTATTTTCATTTCAAATACAATCTGGCATCGGATTGATGTTGACCGATAGATATGATGCGGCACGTATCTCATTACCTGTATAAACAGTATTTATCCGCATCACTGTTCTTCATTCATTTTTATTTTTCGGGCTAAGCTCAGCAAATAGTTATTGTTAATTCAAATTTGATTATTATACAAATGATGCATTGCTTAATACATTGAACATTGAAATTCGGTTCGTTTTTAAAAAAAATGTTATCTTCCCGATCTTGAGAATGTTGGAAATTAGCTAAGAGCAACAACATTGCCGAAGGCTTTCAACACCTATATCTTATTTAAAATGCATACATCGGGGCGAAATCAGAACAGAAATCGCAGAAACAGGAAGAATATCGGAAAATGTACACTGTTTTCTCCTGTCAAACTTATGCTCTTGTCGAGCTGGCCCATAGATTTACACCAAATTGATTTCAAATTCAATAAATGACTAAAAATCCTAATAGGTCGATTTAATCGATTTTGTCGCTCAAACTCAAAATGCACAATTGTCTACTTGTAAATGCAATGATGTGTCATTGCAATCAAATTTCGCCATTCTTTTGCGTAAATCCATATTTAATTGGTATAAGCCATCATCGAAACGATGGTCGTAACCATACAAATTGGGCAATAAATCTGATGTTTGATCGCTTTTATTGAAAAGCTGTGGCTTTCAATCTCGATACATTTCCATTTGCGCTGTGCATCAAATCAAATGAATATGAGCGCGATTCCGAACATAATCATAAACAATGAATTGCCGTGTTAAATGCGTGCCGTGAAATCGGCCGAAAAGGCCGTAAATGAGAACATTGAGAGTTATATTAATACATTGTTAGTGGTCGTTAATCGATTGCCATCAATATCGAAATGTGCAACGATGAAGTTGAGTAAATTCAGATGAAAAGGCATCAAAAACTAACCGAAATCACGAAAAGAGCGCTAATAAAAAACTGTGTGAGCAAAAGTCACTGATTTACTGTTAGTTGTTCTGTTAGCTGCAATAAACTGAACCGAACTGCGCGAAGCATGCGGAAATAATTCCATGTAATAAAATCAAAAAAGTCATTTCAATTGGAAAAAGTCGAAAAAATCAGTTTCTCATTTTATCGCTGAAATCGCCGTTGTCCGTGCAACTTTGTATTGCTTTATGAGGAACCGTCTGTTGGCTTTAAGCAGATATTATGATGTTAGTGATACAGGATACGCGATTTATTTACTTTGCATTGAGATTGTCGATGTGAGTGTTGTGCTGTGTGTCGGCATTGATAAACGGCATCCGATGTAAAGAGCACGCATCTTGCAATAAAAACGGTCCATTTTTTTAATGCATTTCGGGCAAAAAGAGCAATTTATTGTATCTCGATGAATAAAATCGAGTTGAACGCACAATGTAGAGAGAGATGCAGTGAAATGCTTGTGTTTTAACCGTGTCAAAGGGAGTCGCAAGCCATAAAAAGTGCACCACATCTAGCCAGTTGCACTCAAATACTTAATAATAATAAGTTTCGGCCATTAAACTTTCGAGAGACGGGCACAAACAATGTGGGCTTCCATAACTTCAGAATGCCATTTATGGTTTCGTGGAGCCTTTATCACGCTCGCGCGCACACATCAAACGAAAATACATACGCTTTTACAAGTGATTGAATTGTGTTCCAAAGCGACTAGATCCAAAGAGATTAGAGAGTAGAAAAAAACATTCGTTTTATGTCCGGCAATTTGCAATGAGTGGATGATTCAGTCGCTTGATCTCGCTTGATTTCTTGCAACCCTTTCAGCACTCGTTTTTTAATTACAAAAAGGTTCGGTAGTACGGACAGAAAGAAAAAAATGTCCCCTCGAGTGCATTTTTGCATCAAAAAATATGACAATGTGGCCAGCGTTGCGTGCGAAAAGTTCAAATTCCTCTAAATCCATGCATTTCAAAATAATTAAATTGCGAATATTGCTTTCGGGCACACGAAGTCCACGTCCATTAGGAATTTTTCATTAATTGTAGTTTAACACTGACAGCCACCGCTCACAACACTTGTGTGAGCCATTCCATTTTGCCATATTGACATTTCCGTAATTTATGTGCATATCGGATTGTTTGCGCGGAGAGTGAGAAAGGTTTTGTTTGAATGAAGACAAACGCTGCCTGACAGAGACAAAAAGAGTGAGAGCACCCTTTTGTTCGACTTGCAAAGGCAAGGTTGCATTGATAAAATAACCTGAATGCATGAAGGAACCCCAACTAAACCACTTTACACCGATGCGACTGGACCAAGTGACTGGCCGATTGGCAAAATGCATTTCGCCAAACGCGAAACAATGGCAAATGCATATCGGAAAGTGTCGTGCCGAGAAGGCGTATGCATTTTAAAGTGATGAAAACATATCCTATAAATTTAAATATGGTTTAATCCGAAGCTGGCCGGCGGTAGAAAAGCGTCGAATCTGGCTTTCTATTAAGTCAACCGATGACCAATGTAATCAACATTGTTGTGCATATGTCCCAGCACTAATTAAAAATCCAACACCAATAATCTCTGTTTGTGTCCCCGGCGACATGCAAAAAATCACCTCAAACCCATGCCAATTTGTTTGTTATACATCCAAAACCTGATTCACAACAAAAGAACCGCTTGAAAGACAAAAAAAAATGCATATGTGCAATCGATTGAAAATGTGCAATTCGTTGCAAGGGTTTTAGCTGTGGATATGGACGACGTTTGTGAATCCATTGATGGCCGTAAGTCGAAGAATTAATAGGGATAAAATGAAACCCCTTTCGCTTCGGTCAACATATTAAAAATGTACGATTCCATTTGGCGCGCTCGCTATGCAATTCGGACTGCAATGCATCTGCTTAGCGATACAATGTGCCTAAATTTCGTTAGCATCACTCATTCGCTGTGACGAGCCCATCGGTCGGCAACACCGAATGCACTTTCGCCGCACCGGTGTTTGCGTTGTGTATTAAAAGTAACACGAAATTACGGTTTCCGAGCGTATCCACAACATGCCAAACATTTTCATCCACTGTCAAATCTACCTCCTTCTGCACACTTTTCATCGATAAAAGGCACGAAGCAATAAATGATTATACATATTTCCTGCAGCAATATTTAATTTAAATTGCAATCCATTTAAAATTTTGTAATAAACTGACCATAAATGCATTGAGCCAACAGACTTGCCATCGTTCGACAGATTCGATTTCACCATTACATATGCGATTGATGAGTTTTACATTCCAACAGTTCGGTCGCCGATCCGAATGCTTAATGCAACCGATAAATATTCATCATAAAATACAGATCAGCAAGGGAGAAAGAGAGAGAAAAGAGGGTGAAGAAGAATACGAACTCTATACAGAATGAATGAATGCAAGCGAGAGCATGATAAAGGGAGAGAGAGGGAGGGAGAGAGAGAGAGAGAGATAGAGAGAGAGGAAGAGGAAATTGAGCGCGAAAGAGATATGTTAAACTTTGTTTGTGATTGATTTTGAAATGTTGTGTAGGAGAGTCGCTTTGCATGGCCACAGCCTGTGATGGGTGAACATTTCTGCGTTTTAATCAAAAACTAATACCATCTGACATGAATGGTCAGGGTGAGGAATTGAAGATAGATTACAATTCATTCAATTTAGTTTGATATGCACTGATATACTTCATTGGAACCAAATTTGACGGATTGATGCGCGCTCCCGCTCCGGGGAAATGCACGACCGATTAATTGGTTTCGATCGAAAATTTCATTCACTAACTGCATAATTATGATTTTCGGAAAAGATGAGATGAACGAATTCTAGGGCCATTTATAGTTAGCTATTTACAAAACCTGTATGTAACATTTTGTGTAGAAACAAACGTTTTTTTGTCAGTTTTATACGATATATTTGGCGAATTTTCAACGAAATAAAAAAACGATAATTGAAATTTGTTAACAAGAACAGAATGAAATAAATCAAATATACTTTTCAATTTATTTCTAATTGCAAATTATACTATAGCGCGTTCATTCCATTCAATAGGGGTGCCTCGGGATAGCTTTCATTCCATCAATCTGCAATGCAAATATCATGATAATGCAACTCTTTGAGCAAATAAATTTTTCAATTTCAATCAATCGATTCTTATGTGATTCACAAATATGGTTGAAACTTGTAAATTTGTGAACTTTGTAATATGCAAACGTAATGAAAAAATGAAGACTACGAATGAAAATTAACAAAATGGATAGTGTCAAATTATTCCTTGCACTCGAGTGGTTGTCGCCTGTCACATTCTATCGCCATATTATAAGACGTGATGTCTGACTTCTTTTCATCGCCAAATAATTCGGACACTTTGAAAATGCAAGAAATCAAAATATTTGGTTCAAGCTTTGTATCGCACACTGAAATCCACTAAATTCCCAATTTCCCTTGAGTCAAATCATCTTACATCCATGAAAATGTTCGCTGCAATGATGAAAAATGTAGTCAATATGGATAAAATGAATCGATTTCCGCAGCATATGAGCCAATAATTCATGCGGAAGCGTGCAATCGATAATCATCTTTTTGTCATTTATTCCAATTTTTCATTTTATGTGCGAAGAAAAGAACATATTTTTGGTGTTACATGCAAAATGAAAGAGTTAAATGTATTCGCATAGTTTGTAATCCATTTTGGCTGGTGAGCGGTAAGCTGCGAAACGTTCGACCGCGTTGATCCCTGGCTACTTGATGTATTTCTATCTCTCTCTCATGTGTGTGCATATAAAACGGGTGATAGATGGCGAAAAATGTCGTAAAATCGCTTAAGCTTGAGCAACAACAAATGCGAGTGTGCACTGCGATTTTATTGCTTCCGCGTTCGCATTGCACACAATCTATTTCGTGTATTTTTGGCAATGTCTTTTAAGAGCCATAAGCACATGAGCGATTGCCAGAGACATAAAAATCGTAAAAAATTGATCAAAAAACGACATAAAGTTTATGAGCTTTGAAAACATTATATGCATGGTGCAGATTTTTTTCGGTCGGTGTCGAGCGTGCGACAAGTCTTTTTTCTATGTCGTCGCTGCTATTGACCGGAATAAATTTATAGAGGCGCTCAGCAGCGCTGTCATAAAGCAGAACAGTCACAGAGCTCGTTCATCTACTCGTTCACACATTTCATTCAAGGAAAATAAATTTGACGTTTGCTCTATGGTAAATGGCACTGGCTCGATTCCCAATGCAGCTTTTGATTTAGAAGTGGTACGAATATCGAATGCAAAGCGAAAATAAAATTTCGATGTGTTTCTTCCATCGAATCTATCAACATCATCGAAGCGATGAAATTCATTTTTTTCATTTTCCATGATTGCATATTTTTTCCAATCCCCTTTCTCGAACGACGCTTTGATTTAATACCAATTTTTATACTTTGTTTGTGTGTATTCCTTTACCGTCCGGCGGGGGGTTGAGAGAGGAACAAGAAGCCAATAATATTTATCAACTGATGATTATCTTCGTATGAAAATGAAATTGCAAAACCAAATAAAACCCAAGCGATGTGTTTTCTTTGTATTATTTTCGACAACAACAAAAAATCTATAAAAAATATCACCGTGTTTATGATATGCATACAAAGAGAACGGCCATGTGTATTTGGGAAAAACTAAAATAAATGCCGGCGTTACATCATCCAGTTCGGATTTGGTTTTATTTGCATTATTGTTATGGCATTTCGCCTGAATACTATCGGAAAGAAAGCATAAAAACTGACGAATAACAAAAAGAGAAAGACGAGACTTGTGTCGATCTTTGAGATCTCAACTAAAGCTGCATTCGACAATCGGAGGTAATTAAATTTTTACGATAGGATTCCGGCGATATCTTTTATCTGCATTTATGAAATAGGCACTAAGCTCCCGCACAACATATGATTGCTCGTTTTCCTTTAATAACTTGATGGGCCGACGACATCAATAGACGTATGATTCTCTTGAATGGACAGAAGATTACTCACATTCCAATTTTAGTGTTCATAAAGATCGACGGAGAATGAGAGGAATCATTGAAAGAACTGAATTGCACGAAGAATGGAAGAAAAATGTTTTTTAGGGAAATTTTTATAAGTAATCAGTGAATTCGATCATAAATTAGCCGGAGAATAGCATCAACATGAGTAAATGACTCCAATTTTGGCCAAGAAGGGATAATTTTGACGAAGAGAACTTACGCATCTACCTGCGAGATGAAAGTTTGAGCTACGAAATTGTTTTTGATAATTACGGCATTTTTGTTGCTGACACTGAATTAATATTGTTTTTTGATTTTTTCATTCTTAGATTTCTTTCGACAAACCATGTGTTGAATAATCCGCATAATTTTTTTTTGAATTTTGATTCAAACATTGCAAAAGCCACAAATTTCCTGAATTAAAATTTTTCAACGAAAAAATATATTTTTTTTTCAAGGAACAATTCTCTAATAAAATCAATTTCCTATGCCCCTAAGATCGAAATTGAAAAAAAACTCACACTTAATTTGGCAATTGCTTTTTCGTCGCCTGTGTTTTCCGTTTCTTTGCGCCACCCAAACCTTCTATTTTTCTCCGTTCGCTAATAGCATCAAACGTGTCTTCGTTGCGAATATGCCGCGAAATCCATTAATAAATTGTTCAAGTAACGAATATTCACACACAATCATGTGATTCATCGAATTGAGTGTGAGGGTTTATGTAATGCTGCTGTGTTAGTCCATTTCAGCGACATAAATGTGAATATTTATTGCAAATTGCTCCACTCTTAAATGTGTTTCGAAATTGAAGTGAAAAGAACTGAGACAAGCCACAAAAGTCGCTTCCAAGTGTTTTTCCGTTCGCTTCTCTTTTTCTTCTCATTCGCTGGCAAGATATTCTTCCTTTTTTTTCTCGTTCGACGCCAAAATATTCATTTTGAAGTGTAGAAAGGATGGAGCGCACAGCTAGAGCCATTAAAACTAGTCAACAAAGACATTAAATTGAGTTGAAAACATTTACCAAATCCATTTGAATATGAGTGAAGCAAACGTGTTTTACGCTGCGTGTCCTCTCAATCGTATTGAATTACCTTCAAAAACAATAAATATGGACGGTTAGATGTCGCATTTTCCATTTGAATTGACTGCCGGTTGCTGGACGCCGTCTTGAGAAAGTGTTCAATTCCAGTTAGTTCGGAATCTCGCCGAGTAAAAGTGTCACTCGGAAAATTGTTGTCAGTAGAGAGAGAGAGAGAGAGAGAGAAGATGTATTAAGTAATTGATGCAAACGGCATTTCTTAATGGGCCTTTATAGCTACCGCATAAATGTGTTCGCTTTCATCTTAAATGGTGTGTGCAAAAAATATTGAACCATCACCATTTCTTTTCACATACAAAGCCATTTCTAATGCATTGGCCGAAACATGACCGCGGCAATTGTCGCTTTGTTCTCACAGGCAATTCAAAAACATTTTACAAAATTGAAATGTAGACGAGAAAAACTATCGGAATGACACTATGGAACAAAGCCGTAAACAAAAAAGAAACTATAAATAATGCCATTAAAGTATTTCTTACGATAAATTTCTTCCTGGGCGTCGTATGCCCCGGGTCAGTAACTCTATGCAAAACGATTGCTCACGCTTGAATTGCTCTTTCTCAGCTTCCGGACATTTGAATATCATTACGATTATGACTATTCAAACACACATTATGTGCGCCGTTTGGACGCGCAGGTAGTTGAAAACCGTCATTACTCCGATTCCGTAACCCTTTATTATTATATATCTATTCATTTTACTTTTTCATTAGAATCTGGCCTAAATATCACCGTTCTGGCAGTTTCAATGCAATCCAAGTGTTTAATGTTACACTTTGGTGTTTTTTTTTTCAATGTTCCTCTGAACGCTTCCTTTTATCCCACTGAATAGTGTCAACGCATAATATTTTGTCATTTCATTTATGACCGAACAAATGTGGAATGAAAATATGCTAATTAATAGACTGCTCACTTGGTTTTCAATTTCACACCAACTCAACTGAGCCTCAACTCAACTGGATGCTTGTTAGTGACTAATTCGAATGATGCATTTGATCTCTCGTTATGTCTATTAGAAACAAGGTATAAATGGAAGACCTATCACCAGAAAGCTTGCTTGGCAACGAATTGAAGCTAATGGCAGAGAACAAACAGAGATTTTTGAATTATCCATCGTAAAAATGAATATTAATTTCACTGAAGTGATTTTGATGCAAAGGAAGGCCATTGTTCTAGTCCTTAAGTTGGAAAAAGGTTATTGTTAAAGGTAAAGTTTATTATTGTTAAGGATTCTGCGGCCGAAAGGGTTACCGAAAATATCAAAGAATCGAAATCAAATGGCCCGTAACAGGGTTTTTTCATGTAACATACAATTTATATGACATTCACTTGGATTCAAATTTATGTTTTAGTTCACAGCATTTCGACAAAACACATTCAAACAAACGATGGTTGTCAACGGATATTTGTTTCTTCTTAATTTTTTTATTTTGTTTTTTATACATAAATAGCTTAGATTCGGATGATATCAACTGGCTTACATTCGGTTCGAATTCGAAAGGTTAAAAATCCGAATTTTGCTATGCCTTAAACATTTCAATTTTATTGTAAATCCAAAGAATAAAATGTTCAATTTTTCAGATTTAAAGAATAAAATTTTGGATGTTTAAAATGAATTTGATGGCAGGAAGTCAGATTCGTTCGAATATTTTTCTGACTTGTCGAAGATTTATAGTTCATCAGTTGAGATTACTCCCAGCCATATTAAATCATTTTTACTCGAGTGTTTTACCTAGGGTTATCATTGCGTTCAATATGAAAAGTAAATAAATCTAACCACTTAATGGATGCTCAAGTGGTTTTAAACGATCAAATTGTAGTTTTTTAAATGGCATTTTTAAAATTATTGGTGACATCATCCGCAAACCATTTATTCATTTTTACCAATAAAAATGATTACCGCTTAAGTTCACTCGCATTCCCAGGTTCAGGCCCGCATTTAGTTCAAATATGACGTCGAAAAAAATGCTTTTTATAACTATTTAAGACGCCGATGTAACTAAACGTTTTTTTTTTTCGTACGACAATAAAACGTGAGTGGGAAAGTGGAAAAACGATTCTGTTGCTGGTTGATTTACAACCGCCGAGTTTCGACAGCGATCCATTAAAATTTCAACTATTTCAAATGCTGTGCATTGCTATTTTTATCGATGCTGACGCTTTAATCGGCTCGCCTCATAAACATATATTTTTTTAACTGGATCAACTGACAATTTTCATAAAACGCGAAAGAACGAGTGACAATTTTCATAAAATGCATTATAATCCCCGGCCATTTCAACACAATCAATCCTATTCCACTCCAGATGGCGAATAAATTGTTTGAAATGGATTTAAATGAAAAAACCAGGACTGGTGATTAAAAATAGACGGTGCATGGAAGGCATTTTAATTTAGGCCATCTCCCGCGAATTCAACGGCTTGATGGATTTAACTGTCATTGCGGCTCGTGTTTGCATTTTTCTCGCTCCTTTGTTGTCGTTCAAGCGACGCTCATGTCGGCAAACGCTGTAAAATTGAGCTGAGGATTGCGAATGAAAGGCGTTTCGTGCGTGAGTAAAGCAGGAGAATCACTTTTTGTTATTAATATCGCCCATCACCATCAGAGGTACTGAACAATCGAGCCTAATTTGTCTGTGTTTTGTTTTGGCTCCACCAATTTTATGTAAACATGTCCAAAACAATAATTTTTTTCGAATGCGCGTTTGCCGCTACTTCACTGATGCTTGCTCTGTTCTCGTTCCCGTGCTTCTGTTATGCGGCTCTTCATCGTTCGAAATGACTGTCTAGTTGTGTGTCTTTTTCGAGTGCCATTCAAAAACTTCGAACCACTTCAAGGGCTTCTCAAAAAAAAAAGAAAAACACACATTGATGAATTCAGTGTACAACAAAAAATTAATCAAATATTTCAAATTTGTTCGGTGAAAAATCATGTCACCGCGTATGTCTGTGCGGTGCGACACGTGACATGTGCATTTTCGTGTAAACACAAAAAAGAGTTTTCTGGTTTGTTGTCGACTAATTTTAATGTTCCAATATTTGTTTTCGAGCTTCGGTCTATTTGCGTTAATGTTGTCATCGAATAAAGAAAGTCAAACGGTTTATTTTTATTTTGGGGCAGTTAAACGCCATATTTATGGCCACATTCTAACCGCTTAAACATTATAAATCTCGTGCTGTTTGTCAAAGGTTGGGTTCTCTTGCACGTTGATTGACTCATAAGCCATCAATATTTCTGTACATATAAACAACTATTTGAGACAAAATATATCTCTACATCTCATCAAGATAAAACCACGATTCATTTTTATTGTTTTACGCATGTTTTTCACAAATTGTCTGAAACTCAAGTCGTTTAGTTGACGAAAAATTAACGATATATTGAAGGAAAGGAATGGGCTATTTTATGAAAACCACAATCGCAAACAACGTTGACACGACACAAACGATGTTGTTTTCTACTATTTGCACCACTTTAACGACGAAAGATGCATGGCATGATTATTAGCTACTATTCATAATACGCAGCAATGTAAAAGTCATTCAATGTAAACACTTGGCATCAAAAGTCTTTAAACGCATTTGTGCACAGCCACAGTGAAATGTGGCTCGAATAATGAAAGATGATATGAGGATATGACGAAGAAAAATTGCCTCCTACTGAGATCAAAATCATCGTCGGAAAATTGGAAAAGATGCAGGAATGCTGCCGCATCTGAGGCTCACAATGATGTTCCGAGGCAGCGACATCGTCATCATTTCAAAATCATTCGAAATGTTTTCAATTGCATAAATTGCATCTGTTTTGTGTGCGTTCACGCACATTCATCACGGGCATATGTTTTATGAAAATATGTTTTACCGGTGATGCAAAGTGACACACGCTCTGCGTAAATGCATCAATGAAGTGTTCATTGACACTTTGAGTGCAGCAAACGAAACACGTTTTCCTTATCGAAGCGCATACACATTCCGTCCCATTTGCGGCTTTATGCCGATTTATTTTCTTCAATTTTAAATTGAATTGAAGGAGGTGCACTTGAACATTTTGCCCGCTTATCCGCATCATTTCGAATGAAATTGAATGGCAACAACAAAAAAAAAGCCAGCGATTCATTCAAATTAGCACTGAAAATGGTCTTATTTACTTCAAAAAACATGTGCTACGCAATAAACAACACCGAAATGAAATGATGTGATTCAATGTTTCGCTTCGAAGTCAATGTTAAGTGTAACAATTCAAGAAGATCTGGTGCAATTAGGAGAGTCATCGCCAGAATCCAGCATAAAGATTGTAGTATGAACATTAAAAAGTCATCTCCAGCAAGTTTTCATTGAGAATTCTTAATCTTGATTACTTCAGTCAAAGTGACTGCTCCAAAACTAATTCGAAATGAGCGTTCCTTTTAAAAGCCATTTTGCAGTGATGATAATTGAACGATTGTGTACACACTTATTTCGGAGCACATAAGCCTATTTATAAGTGTTCGTCTCCCACTGAATGTCAGTGTCCAGAAGGTTCATTTTATGCATTTCATTGGCGTGCATCAGCGTGGTCATGTATTTGGTCTGTCCCATATGCATCCGTCAATCTCATCTCATGCACACAATGAAGCTGATTAATTTTCTATTATTGGCCTGTCAATCGGATTTTACTGTTATCATTAATCATCGAAAGATTATGACAATTTGCTTTTTTGTTTTGGAATCCTCTGTCGGGAAGTGTGAGTGAAAGATGAAAAAAATCATGAGCTATAATGGAAATTATCATTTTCTACAGGAATTTGAGCTCGACCCCAAAACGAAAATGAAGAAAAAAAAAATGAAATAACAATTCGACCGATCGAAATATTCATTTATCATAAACCAATTTAGAAATATTGAATTGCATTACAATGTTATCACATTAGATCTTTCGAGAGAGAAAGAATGAGCAAGTTAAAATGGTTTCAGTGCAGTCAAACGGAAAAGTTGATGATTTCTGCATATTTTTGGAGAATCATTCTCAGAATAGATGCCAAATCCATAATGTCAATGTCACAAATGACCATGACATCGGAGAATGTTGATGCTTGCAATGCCAAGCGATGCATTTCAATATGGATTTTGTGGACGTCACTGTCTCATTTCAATTTGGTTCATCGTCTCAATTTCATGACATCGATTCCCAAATTTATGATATTTATAAAAATCTCGTGCAAAAACAACAATCGCGTTGAAATGGACAAACAAATATTTTGCATTTTAAATGGATTTTGTTCTAATTGCGAACTATGGAAGAGAAATAAGGAAAAAACTGAATAAATTTTGAAAAAAAATGGAAAATTAAAAAATCCCAAGAATAGAATAAGAAACGCCATTAAGATGAATGCGTCAAGTGTTGCCAAATTCTTTCAGATTTAAAGTGAGAGTTTCTTTTTAAAAACTTCTCAAGATTCTTAGATCAATCATAAAATCCATGCAAACCTTTTGTTCGGAATGCAGTTTATGTGAAATGTTTGGAATTCTATCAATTTTTCTTAAAATTACTAATTCAAATCACACGGAAGACTTGCTGGAGTCTGTCTTCCGGACAAAAACTTCTGAAGAGTTTTAAGTTGTAGACTGGCGTCTAGCTGACATCGCTATTGGTACACTGAGTCACGTAATTTGTGTCACAAATTGTTTGTAAAACAACATCATGAGCAAAACAATGATACATTTAGCCCCGGATACTGACGACATATTTGGAAGGTGCAGACGCACTAGCATCCTACTTGAATTCATTGAAATGCTAATCATTTTTTTTAATTCCCATTCTAAGCATTGTACTATAAACGTTACTGAACGGGTTCGAGCTTGAACTTTATCATGAACTGCGGTTAGCATAAAACAATTTTATGAATCCAAACCGGCGGAATAGCGTTAGCGAAATTACAATTTGTCACTGTTGTATTTGTTATGCTGCATATATTTTTCGGTTGAATCGATGCGAATATCACATTCTACACATTTGGAATGTGTAAAAATTAGATAAAAAATATGATAAATTCGTGTTTTCAACCATCAAAATATGCGTATGAGTAATAAACAACATTTCAATATTACGTTGCATTTTTTGGCATATCTCCGTTCTCGAAACATCGGCCATTCCAAACACACACACGCGCGTTCACGAAATCTAATCAAAAAATTGAATGCATGCCATCCGAAAAACGTTCGGAAAGTGATGAGAAAGTCAATTTTGTTGTTGACATAATAAGTGGAATGTATTTATCATGGGTTAAGCGATGCGGAAATAGACGATTGATTGCGTGTGCGTGCGTATTTTGTGTACAAAACATTCGAAACGCGCCAACATACATCAAGGAAAAAAACGAACGCACAAAACAAACCAATTTTGATAATAATTTTTATATCTGCTTCACACTAGGCATGCCTATAAAAAAGCGGTGCAAATAAAAGTGCACTCATACGTAATTACGATGTGTGACGAGTGCCGACAATGACGAGCGATTGATGCATTTTTTTTGTGTGCGACTCGGTGTGTTGACATCATATTTTATCACATAAACAATCCATTTTAATTTATTTTGGGAATCACCCTCTGACAGAAAAAAACACACAACAATTTTTCTCATTGTTTGTGTGAATTGTGCCGTTGGTCGAAAATCAAATGCGAAAAGGCAGAAAGCAAAAAAAAAAAAAAAAAAAAAAATAGGCGAATGATATAGGTCATTAAAACAATTGATGAGAAAGATTGCGAGTCATTTTTTGCTCGTTCACCCACCGTGCCATGCACTTCCAATAAAAAATTAATAAAACGTGTCTCTCTAATGGGATGATGCAGCTAGTCTTTATAGCGATATAGTGGCAGTGCGCTACTTGACAAGTCAATGAACACGTAATTTCAATGATTCAGATGAAAATGAATCGATTGATAAAAATTATGCTTCATTTATTTACATGTGAGAAGAAATGTAAAATTTATTATCTCTGATCAACTTTGAGATCATTTAAAAATCTCCCGATTATATATTTTGTTTTGGATTGTTCGAATATTTTAATGAACCAAAATTCAGTTTGGGTGTTTGAAGTGTGACGACGAACTGAAGTTCAATTTTAAGAAACTAAAGTTCAGTTTCAAGTCGAATTTTCGATGCAAATACATTTCTTTGAATCATTATTTAGTTTTAATATGTGTATTACAAAAGGAAATCATTTCATTTCCTTCAAATTGCGTTGTGTGTATTTTATATGAAATGTATATATTTTAACAGAATTCTTATGTTTCGAACATGAAATATGTACAGTTTATAGAAATGTAAATGTGAAATGTGCATTTCATACAAAATTTGCTCATTTCATCGCAAAAAGTAGACAAACTTCGAGATAAACTGCAAATATTCAACAAATTCGAGTAATAAAGTGGAATATTTGTATGAATAAAATGTAAGTTCCAATGTTTATTGGCGCTGAAACTGATGATTTCAACGCGTATTGATTGGATGAACGAGTTGAAAACTTGCGAATGCATTCCTTTTGATAGTAAACTTGTTCCTTTGTAATTGTTCGCCTTCAATTCGTCTACGAAATTAATGTCGAATGTTCACATAAATTTCGATTCACAGTCAAAAGGTACTAAATGCTTCTTCGATCAACCCGGAATTGACATGAATACACATCTCAATGTTTTTCTGTGCGATGCAATTTGAATGGTTGGATTGCCATTTCTAACGAGATACTACAAAGGCATCGCACTGAATGTACATTTGACATTGGCACTTACATCAATTTTAATAAAGTTTATGAGAGCAATAACAAGTTTATTCAAGTTATTTACTTGTTCGCATTCGAATCATTTAAATTTTTCGTGTTTAATGTGAGCTTTTATTGGTGCCGCTATCCAACGGGAGCTATCGAACTCAATAGTATTGATGACGTTTCGTAGTTGAATTTATTCATTGAATTCAATTTTATTCGCTCGAACTGGAATGACATACTCGACGTCGTTGTAATAAAGCAATTGTTTACGTTCACTGCGAAGTAGTAATTCCTTCGGACCAGAAATAGAGCAAAAATCCCAATGCCAATGACAATGTACACACACACGCACACATACACCAAATTAATGGCATTTCTTGAACATTATTTGAGCTTGTTGGCTTTTTAAGGAGCACGAAATAATGGTCCAACTTAATTCACATATATGACATCCGCGATGTCACCGACACACCAGCTACCGTAAGCAATTCTCGCTTCAGTCGCTCTCGCGATAAAATGTTGTGCAAACATTTATATTCGTGAAATTAAATTTTATGAGTGAAAATGCAATATTCTCTATCTGTGTTTGTCGACCGCCCTTTTTTAATGTGCGCTTCTTCGGTGTCTACATTTTATTACGTTCCAATGACAATTTCAAGCAGTTTCACTCAAAAAGTGGTGACGATAATATAGACCGTTTGCATCCAACCTGAAGTAAGGTTTTGTTTTGCTTTTCGATTCAATAAAAATATTATTAAAAACTCATTTTTAGGTGAGACATGGCTGGGTCTTGTTATGTCCACTTGAAATGAAAACATCACATCCATTTTGCCCAAAGACTATGCGATTATAGTTGAAAAATAACCCTTAAAATTATTGCGACTGATGCTTATAATTTTAATTCAACTCAGTCGTAATCATGCAAAAACACTTTGCTCGACCCAAAAGTGTTGGCATAGAATGTCTAGACTTCGGTGATGATGGAATTTACATTGCGCGCTTCTACTTCGGCATTATCAAATATAAAATAACACTCACTCTCTCTCACACACACAATGCGCCCACTCGAAAATATTGATAAATTTAATGGAAGAATAATGAAACACAAACACAAAGTGATACGCTCAAATTAAAAGGATTCTACGTTGTGCACAGATCATAAAGTCAATATCTTCCAACGTATTGATTACAAATTCATGAGACGACGACAAAAAAGTCTTGACGATACAAACGTTTGAATATAACTGATATTTAATCGCAGAGTAGAAAACAGAGACTGATTTTCATATTTGGTAAAGAGATGAAAAAAACGACGAAAATTGCAAATTAGCATTTTTACGGCGTATAGTTTTGCTGATACACAGAATATCCTTCGCTTAATGAGTAAAAGCGTCGAACATTGTGTAAAATTTCGGGAAAGACAATTATTTCAACAATCAAAAATCCCGGATAACTTAATTTAGTAAAGCTCTGTCTTAAAAAGTGTATTTTCAAAGTATTCAAACTATATTTGGATGGCGAAGCATAGCATTTTGGGCTCTGCGATTAACGAAAAAATTGTGGAAATAAAAAAAATGTGATTACTGAATAATTTCTGAGCAATTAAAATACGGTAGCATGCGCGTTACACATTATTTATTGACTTCTTTTCAGGCAATAACCCTTAAAAATACTGACCCAATTTCAAAATTGGTTCATCTAAATTTAGTGCCTTTAAAAATATAAAAATCGATTCGAATACGAAACTTGATTCATGTAAAAAGATCGACACAAATTTCAAATTTCGAATTTGTAGGATTTCCTTGCAAATTCAAAATTTTGACATATTGTGTAAAAATGTTGGAAATTTACAGAGGATAACTAAATGTTTGAATACAATGGATGTTATTGATTTTTTGATTCGATGGAAGTAAGTGATTCATTCAATCAAAAAATATTGTTTTAAACTTGGCACACAAGAGCAATTTCTAGGCTCTGTCCATCTATAATATTGCATTGTGTCATCTTCTCTTTCGGAACTAAATAGCAATAAAAACCAAACGAAATATTCAACTTTAATTCCCAAAACAATCAAAATACTTCTGTATTCCCAATGTTGCATATTTAATAGGCAGCGCCGGAATTTATCGATCAAAGAGAAAGAATTCGAAAGAATGAAATGGTTCATATCACACACGATCGCTAGCTATGAAATTCCGGAAATTCCAAAGTGTCGACGAAAGTTATGTGGCTGGTATATTTTCCACTTTTTCGTCGTGTAACATATTTGAGTGTAACGATGGTGACCGCATTAACATTGTAGTCAATAAATCCTTTCGATATCGACAAATACATGCACACTATCAGAAAATAGCTTCTCCTGCGCCGCGCATACCAACACTTTGTTTTATTGACATGAGACTTGTGTAACGACAACGACGACGTTTTTGTTTCAATAAAATGCCAGTGCGATGCGAACGAACGGCTTCATGAAAGAACAGCACGCTTGAAACGTGTAAAGCAGTCGATATTTTCGGGAGTGATTCTCGAAACATGTTTTCCGACGATGCATGAAACATATTGCTCACCTCCTTCCGCCGACTAAAATTGGTAACCCATTCAAATATGACATGAAAATTAATGCAGTTACAACTGAAAAAATAACAATGCAATTGCTGCTAAACTTACAAATTTAGAAATCATTTCGAAAAGAAAGGACAAAAAGTCAAACCCGAAATGCTGTCGCTTTTTACATAGTCGGGCAATTAACCATTGTGAATATTTCAAGAATGTGTTGCCGTTTTTTCTCTCTATCGTTTCTGAATTGTTCATGCAGTGTTGGTGGCATTCCTTGTGTCGCCTTATTACTCATGTATTTGCCATAAATTTGGTCGTCATTCAAAAAGAATGCAAGGAATGCGAGCGTTACGGGTGAAATTCGCGATTGATTTCCCACTCTTTTTTGTTTGCATGCGTTTTTTTTCGTCCGCTTGCTTCGTAAGTTACATTAAAGTCATCATCGTTTGGAATTGGTTCGCTTCGTTTTGGTTTATAACAGTTTTCATCATAATTTCACATGATGAATATCCCACATTTTGTGGCGTTCATATCATTGATACGGTGCACGAAATGTAGAGTGGAGTTTTGGCCTGCATGACATACAAATCACTGCTTTCATTCGACCAAAATAATTATTTCGAATTTTGTCGAAATTGTTTTGATTGTCGGCTCGATTCTCAGAAATTGCTTGTTAGTTGATTGAACTAAATCGTGAAACAAAAAAGTCTGGTTGGATTGTCGCCTAAGCGTCTAAATTACAGTCGCCTTTGGTTCCAATTTGAATTGCAGTAATTGTTTTCTGGGAATATTTCAACTGTTTAATGCTGCCATCAGAACATGGTGAGTTGTTAGCTTATTTGATCAGCTCAATCAAAATTATATTAAGTATTAGCCAAGTCTTATTGACGGATTTTTTAGCATTCGACGAAATTAAAGGTTTTCTAAAATTGTTTTTTATTCACTATTTCAAATAATGTCTTGAAATTACCTTTAGACGTTTAGTTGTCAGGTATCGGAAAACTTTCATTGTAATTGCTGCTTTGTTCCCCGTCTGATAGTCTCCTCAGTTGCGAATGCATACTTCAAATTAGCATGTCTTTCGCCCTCGTTCGCTCGCGACAATTTTTAATCTGTTCCAATGAAGAAGAATTCAATTTTCTCTAGCTGCGAGTCATAATAAAAACTCTCTTATCTTTCATGTTGCCGACGGGGGAGCGGGCAAAAAATTCAATATTTTAATGCAAAACAAATCCGATTACATTCGAACAAAACGATTCCGATTTTATTGTCGACGAAATTTGTGACTTGCTCGATAAAAGAAATAAATACGAAAATTTGCATTCGCCTGATTGCGATATCAATGCTGATTTCAAGCCGATGCCAGCTCTCGAGAGCGCTAAAAAAATACATGGTCGTCATAAAAATCGATCAATGTCGTAAAGCAATTTGATACACCAAACAAATGGCAGACAAACAGGATGCAAACCAAAATCGCGGCCCTTCGATTGCCAAATTTTAAAATGTGCGCGCGCGAACCATTTCAATGGGCTTGATAAATAGTTTGCATCTCATCACACAGCGCACTTTGCTTGTTACGGTAGCTGACTTTTATGTGTTGCTCGCTCTCGCGCCAATTTCGAGGCATTTTATGGATTTTGAACTGCTGCTCACTCTTCATGCGGCTCGCGAATTCGCCAGTTTTTAGCGATACTTGTCGTAAATTGGCATTTTCTTTGGCTGGAAAAACGCATAAAAATTACGCACTCTTGAGTGAATGGCACGATGCAGCAGCTAAAAATAGACGAAACAATTTTATGGAAGAATAGAAGATTGCGAGCAGGTTTTTTATGCATACCAGATTCTTGCCTTTTTATATGCATTCTGATTCGTTTTTTGTTTTATTGCTGCCACAGCTATCTGTTTTGTCATTCACTACTTGCGATGCATATCGTTAAGTGGAAAAATAATAACAACTCAATACTTAAACTGTTATTCGTTCATGCATTAAATTGTTTGTATAGCTCGTATGATTTTCTTTTAAACAGCAAACGTTTTCCCATTTGATTTATGGATGGTTCGTTGCTCGCTACATCTCGTACAATTGATTTTTTTGCTCTGTCATTTCCATTTTTGCTAAATGCCGGTTTTGTTATTCCTGCAAAGCCATGAACAATGAACAATGTTTATAGCACGTAAGCGCATTTGCATTTGCAACGACATTTTTCCATGAATTTTCGAGCATTATTGCAAATTGCTTCTGATATTTTCCTCGGAGTTGCATGAGCCAATAATTACCTAACAATAACTCAATAAACGGATACCAAACCAATTGTGCAATTTTTTCAATGTGTCGAATAAAATATATAGTTGAATGAAATTGAAGAATTGAAGTGGCTTTCAGTGGAAGCAGAAAGTTGAATCAGAATGGGAATTAATGATGTTGCGAATGCAATGGATGAATGGAGCCAAAAAGGACTGAAGAATAACATTGAAACAGACAATTTTGGAACAAAAGATGAGGCATAACTTTCAATAGAATTCGAAAATGTGAATCGGAAAATGTGAATCAACCTATTTTTTTAATCGAATTTTGTAATTTTCAATCAAACTCGATGTAATTTCTTCACTAAAGTCATTTCATTTGATTCTATCATCATTAGTAAGCCTAATAAAATACTCTTTTTTTGCTCATTAAAACACATTCGAGTCAAACTAAAAGATGTCTATAAAAATCGAAGCAACGATAATAATAATATAATAATGCGTTCTTTAAGAATGTTTTTCATGAGAGAAGGAGGCTTATGAGTATCGATTGATTCTTTATTATCTAGTAAACGTGACTTTGATTGCTCAAAATGACTCGCATTTAACCATTTTATTCATTCGTCGAGACCTTGATCTATTGTCTGCTATTTCTGCCGCCTAAAAGCTTTTAATTCGCCAAATTCAAATCATTTTCGCCGAAATCTATTGTTAAGGTCTGCATTCTCTATCATTTTCGTTTCATTTTCAACTATAGCATACTTTTATGCTTGGCACAATTTTACAGCGTATAGCCCAGACCTATTCATATGCCAAATATATATGATTTGTTGTCAGCCACCCATAGACAAGTGGCATTGATGTGATGATGGTAATGTCTGCACCGGAAATTTGGCCGGGATATTGGCGATGGCATGCAAATTACGAACAATGCCGCCTGTCTCTGGTCGTGTTCGATTCTTGCTCATCACGATGATTCGGTGGAAAAAGTGATCGGCGTCCGTTTTGCAGGTGTTACATGTGAAATTTCGTACATGCTCATGAGAATTTAACAATCGGTGTTAAAACATTTGCATAGGCGCAGGTGGTGTACACATCGTCGTTAATCAATGTATACATATTCATGTAAGAGATAACTAAGCGGCGAAAAGTTGTTTGGCTCAAAACTCAATCATGCTCATTTCAATTAATGTTTCGGTTGATCGGAATGCAAATGCCACATAATTAATTTCGATTTAATATGGAATGGGGCTGATAATTATTAATAAATCAAGTTGAATGTTAGTTTTCCAAGTAAAAGTCAAACTCGAGCCCGGAATATCGCCGCTCTTTAATCAGGCTGATTGCAAAAATATCCGCGGGTGATTTGATGTTCGCTTGAAATCTGTCTTCAATCGTTCGATGTACTTGGTGGTGGATACCGGTGGGTGCCCCACTATCTATCAAAACTTTTGCTATTGAAAAGCCAAAAAAACGCTTCGTCTGGCTGTTACAGCATAATGTTCGCTCGATTCCATAAATGCTCATCAAGTTTTGACAGAAAGCATTTGAAAATCCCGCAGTTATGGCATTCCAGTGAGCTCTGCTTTCAATCGATCAAAAGCAATTATTGTAATTAATTAGCCCGTAGCCAAATCAACGAGAGAGCTGTTGCAAACGCACACATCCCCCGTATCAATGATACTCTCGCTAAATACACCGGCTTATTAAACATCCCTACTTCTATTTATTCAACCATATGTGCGCTACGGTCGCAATGCAATGTCATTGATGTCGGTTCCGCATTCAAGCTGAAGTATTTAATAAAATTAAATAGATTCTTCGTTCGAGTAAACGCAAACATACACACACACGCACTCGAAACAAGCAACAGATTGAAACTAACGCTGCAAACTATTGCCATGCCACCGAATTGCCGGGCGGAATTAGCCTTTTGTTTAGCATCTACAGTGTAGATAGTGCATGGACGTCCCTCTGAACTACATAATTTTTAATCTCCCAAAAAAGGTTTATAATCCGCGTACAACGGGACGAGCCATTGCAAATTATTTCATTCGGAAATCATTCCATTCATTACAATCAACTCTCGTTCGCCGAAAATGGAGTGAAAAACCAAAAAATCCGGGAAAAAGGAGTTTTATTTCTTGTTGAGTCATATTTTGATTTTCATTTTACTTCTTCATTTATCTTTTTTACGTCTGAATTGATGTGATAATGCTAATGTTCGAAAACAAGAATATTCTTGAAACATTCGAAAATGAATATGTTCGGGAGTGAAGCCGGTCGAAATTCAAAAGTTCATTCATTATTGACTCAATGGTTGATTTAACCTCAATAAGTTGATCCTTGTATGACTAAGATTGAGTCCATCGCTGTGGTGTCACTAATAATGCTGCCAAAACTACAAACATCGCACTTGTTCCATTTCATAGTGTTCGACCGAATGCATGCAATCGCCGGTTTATTTTGAATTAATGAAATCCATTTGGACGTTTCCAGTGGGTCAAAAATGCACCAAATAATCTGCTCTTCCTTGCTCAAACAACAACTCAATAGCATTAAATCTTTATTAAGGTCCATTAGTAGCCATATATGCGTTTACACGCACCCAGCCCATTGTTGACGATACATCGAGACATGAGACGGGGCCATTTCTTTGTGTAATGATGATACGTTGATTTTCAACACAGAATGATATGGACATTTTTCACTCGTCAGGTTCAATAAAACACCATTTGACTAAAAATTGTGTGTCGGGACGGTATTTATTTTGGCATGTCTGGCGTGCATTTTCCATAAAAAAAAAAATGATCGGCTATTTCGGATTAGTTCATCTGTTTGGTACAATTTTTCGCCCATTTTTCATTCGGCGTCAACGACAATCGAATATTACTTCCAGCCGAATGACCTTGCATATTTCATGGATGTATCATATGTTTACAATTTTTTTCGGCCGGTGCTTTCGCTCTGTTTTGCATTCAGTCTTGACTCGACTCGAATCGCTGTCATAACAACACATTTGGAATACAAAATAAAATGAAAATGAAAAAATTCGCCACCATTTTTAAATCGGTCAATTATTCATTTGGGCTGTATGATTTCGACCGTGCAATTCCAGATTATTACATCAAACTTTTGCATAAATTCAATGATATTTTTTCTACTGGATTGATTTACAATGAAAATCGGAACAAAACTCGAAAAGCCGCGGAACGAGGGAAAGGCGGGGAAAGGGAGAGGCAGAAAAAAAAACTTCGAAATCAACTCAAGCGGCGCAAAGAAGCTGCCGGCAACAATAAATAAATGTTGGATTTGTTACAATTATACGATTTTATTCTTTTATTGATTGTTTGCCAACCAATTTAAATAGATCCATATTTAAATATGATTATCATAAATGTTTATATTGGTTGTGCGAATGACTTTGACTTCATTCCCTTTCTCATGTTGCATTCAACAAATGGTAATTTTTATCGGCTTGCTACTTTACAGTGAGGGCATATGGATTCCGCTTGCAAATGAATATTTTGGCCGGTGAAGACGTCGCTAATCGGTTGGCTGGGGTGCATTAAATTTGTGTATATAATCTCCGAAGCTCGTTTATGCAGAGTGAATTTTAAAATGTCAGGTGGTCATGACTCTTAAATTCGGTCAGAGATTTATGTGCAACAAATCAGCAGGGGGCATCGAATGCATCGACCACGCGATTTTCAACCGATCTGATGACTTGGTTATATTTTGTAATTAAGTTTTATACTCGGAATTGAGCTCAATTGATCCACAACTAATTCATTTCAACAGATTTTGCGTGGAATATTTTATGCACATATGGACTTTTGGTCTATCAATTTCGGTATGATCATAACGGTATGCATTTAGCACTTTCCACCCGAACTTAAAAAAAAAAAACGTGAATCATGCATTTTGGTGAAAAGTGAAGTGAAGTGAATGAAATTTCGAGGCAGACAATGGAATCGGGGAGAGATTTACCATTAAAATCTCTATATTCATTAAAGTTGAAGAGAATGTATCAAAATATAAACGAGAATTAGGAAAAATGATGACTTTGTATGTGAAACCGAATGAAACATTTGGCGTTGGAATATTATAATGAGCTCGAGCTTCGAAAGGACAATGAGTTTCATCAAACTCACAAAATGCCCAATTTTTAATTGCCAACTCATTTTGCCATCAGGTTTCTACTTTCGCTTTCACCGCGGAGAATTAAATAACGAGCTCAATTTCAAGGGTTCACTCGACACATCAGAAGCGTAAACATTAACTTAATCATTACTCATATATAATTTCTGAAAAGAAACTAACCATTTTCACTCGTTACAATTTACACTTATATCTAATTTTGTTCATATACATATTTGTTATTATTATGATTCTTTCAACAATACGAGAATTCAAATGGCGTTTGTTTATAAACGAAGGCAACTTCTGACTCAGCAAAGTTCTGATAGTTCAAACTTAATAAAGATGGTTTGCACTTGAATTGCATTGGATGAGATGGAAACTTAGCGACTCGCTCCGAACGCATTCAAGGTAGAGAGTTCAAAAGTGGCAGCGACCATTTCAAATGTGTATAACAAGAGCTTGTTAATTTGTCGAATAATGTGCATCACTTAAACAGATCGTAATCGAATTTTATGGCGTCCAAAACAATGTAGTTGTTAATTCTCGGCTTGAAAAGCCACTTTTAGTTCAAGTTTTTTTCTAAATTGTTTAATTGTCAACATTTCGTAGATTATTTTGAATTAGGTAATTATGGACTTAAGTTAATAGCTAAATGGCTGTTTACCATGGAAAAGCGAAATTTATTTGTGAAAAATCGTATCCTGCTGAATAAAAAAATGGAGTAATCTCTGGTAATAAAATGCGCCTATTTTCGTTGAAACGTAAAAAAAAAAACAAAAAAAAAAATCTACAATGGGCAATATTGATCGCAGTATGTTATATTTATCACCTCCATTTGTTTGTGCGTTGTTGCGTTTATAATGAATATAGATCCTGTCAAGATTATCTAATATCTATTCCAGCGGAACATTCCACAGTATCACCAAGCATCAAGCACCAGCACATAATTTGAATTCTTTATAACAACATATGGTCGCATGTGCCTTAATAACACACACATAAAAATATATACAAAAACAGGGGATGCTTCTGCTAGCCTTCGCCATATGAATGACAAAATATTCAGTGTTTCAATACATCGCCTGTTTAAGTACAACAACAAAAAACTTGTGTGTTACGATTTTACTGCATTTTTTGATTCATGATCCAGGCCAGATATTTATTTTCCAAAAATAGCCACTTTGGTCCCATCGCTGACTTTTTATTTCCTCAAATATTCGGGAAAATGGCCGCAAAAGCCAGTGTTAAATTGATATGTGTGTTTTGTTGGCTGTCAACCATAAATTAAGCCACACGAATGAAAAAGAGAAATGTGTAAACTAGATGCAAAGATGCTAAAGTGCGGTGCATATATTCACACACATGTCGTTGACGACATATCGAATGTTAAGCATTTTTATTGATGTGTGAGTGAGTTTACCGCGGTCTGGGTGATAAAGAGGGGCCAACCACACCATTCGAAACGATTTTCAACAGAATTAGTGTCACTTAAGGTGGAATTATTTTGATTTAGATACTCCGTATTTGCCACAACAAATGCGCCATGCTAATCACTTTTGTGATTTGCTATGCAAAATGCGATGAGAGTAGGAAAAAGAGAGAGCAAAATTAAGAGAACAACTCTGATTTTTTGGGTTCCCGACTTTGGATTGCTGCATTTTTCGGTCATTTGAGGTCGAAACGCTCGATTTTTCAATCTTGAATAACATGAAATTTGATTCTTTCACTCTTCACCCAGATTTAGATCTAAAATGAATGCAATTTTGTTAAATCCAACCGTTATTCCATCAAATCAAGCAATTCAATTTAAATAAACAAACAGATACATACACAGAAAACATGTGCTATATGCTAAAATATTTCACACCAAGCAATTATTTCGACAAATTGAAGATTTCAAGCGGTTTTTTTTTTTGAGTCGCATTCCGTGTTTTGGTCGACTTAAAAAGACTTTTCAGATGACATTTTTTTTTCATTTGAAAAAAACTTCCATTAATTAAAAAAAATATTTTTCATTCGAAAAAAGAAATTTTTCTGCGGAATCGTTGACTTATCTGAATGATTTGCAATTGCAATGATTAATCCAGATGAATTGCGCTTTCAGAAACATTGTTATTTCTACACCTTTCGAAAATGCAATTCAATTTCCGCAATTCACTCATTGAATGTCACTGTCAACAAATGCTTCGAGACCAATTGCCCTGTCTGCCGATCAATATTCAATATCTATTCACCTATTTGAAATTATCAAAATATTTAGTCAAAGTGGGACAATAAAAACAGGCGCAACACAAATTATAATGCGGGACAATTATCCGTATTGAAAGCGGATACAAAGACATCTGTTCGCATTTTTGTTGATCCGTGTGTTCCGTATGCACCTCATTTGAAATCAATTATATATATCAGGCATATACTTCATTGTTTTGACAGTGAGTTGTGGTTATGCAAATAACATGATTACGCATCCAAAAAATATTGGCTCGCTCGCGCCATCGATAATGCATACCGCGCGTTTGTAATAATGTTTTGACTTTTTCCATTGACTTCATTGTTTGGACAACATGTGATGAAAATAATCGAACACGAACACATACCGCAGCGTAGCCAAATGAACAGCACCAGAGGAAAAACAATGCTTTGTTTGATCACGAAATGGCTAATTGAATTCTTGCGTTTGTCCTCGCATTCGGTGGGCCATTGATAAACAAATCTTAATGGAATACCAATTTACAAAATATCGAATTGTCATAATATTTATTATTATTACATATGGAGATAATCGATTTTGAAGCAAACATAAAATGCATTGTCACCCAATGACTGCACTCCAACAGCTCTTGAGGTATGGCGCAATTTCGGAGTCCATATTGGCCGATTTGTGTATCATAAACACATTGACATCAAAATTATGAAATATACCAAAATTGTCTATTTTGATGCACGAAAAACAATGGTCGCTTTGGACACGCCTCGGGTCTTTTCAATTTTCAGCATGCTTTCAACGTCCGATTATGTTGCAGTGCTTTAGGGAAATATCTTATTCGTGGCATTAGAGGAAAGTTGCCACATTTGCGAAATATTTGCTGAATTTTCCAAATTTGCAGAATATTTGCCATCTTTGCAATATTCAAAAAATTCGCATGAAATTCCCCAATATCTGGTATATTTGCCATTATTTGTAGAGCATTCATAATAAAACTACTCTTTTATGAAATATGACAAAAATTCAAGATCATGCAAGAGCGTGCTTCATTACGAATGTGTGCTCTGTGCTCACTGAACACTGTTCACACTAATATCATAATGCTGCAAAAATTTTTTTTTCCATACTCCAATTTTCTATTGCTTATTTTGTGTTAGCATAGGGCCTCCCTGTTCCAAAAAGCCCAAGAGCTTGACAGATTCAAGCAGCGTTCCCGAGATATGGCCCAAAATGTGAAAAAAGTCAATTTTTGCTACTTTGCCTCATATTTCGGACCATATCTCAAAAACCGTATGAGATACTCAAGTAAATAGAACGGTTTTGGAAAGGTGGTGGCCGTGCGCAAATTTTAAATGCCTACACCCCATCGTAAGTCTGAAGTAAAGTAAAAGTAGCAAAAATTGACTTTTTTCACATTCTGGGCCATATCTCGGGAACGCTGCTTGAATCTGTCAAACTCTTGGGCTTTTTGGAACAGGGAGGCTCTATGCTAACACAAAATAAGCAATAGAAAATTGGAGCAAAAACTCTGCAGCATTGTGAATACAATTGCTAGAGTGCATCAATATAATGCAACGCAATGCATGGCAAAGTAATAGCAACGCACGTTGGAAGAGAAAGAGAGAGAGAGAGAGAGAGAGAGAGAGAGAGAGAGTAAGAGAGGAAGAGTGGTTTTTGAGTACACACAAATCCATTATAGTATGCTTAGAAAACCTGTCGATACTTGATGTTTCGACCAGTCAATCAGCTGTACGTAACCCAAAGAATGAACGCATCGT
Organism: Obolodiplosis robiniae; assembly: GCA_028476595.1. Lineage (NCBI taxonomy): Eukaryota > Metazoa > Arthropoda > Insecta > Diptera > Cecidomyiidae > Obolodiplosis > Obolodiplosis robiniae. The sequence continues at coordinate 42,509,013 of CM052015.1, forward strand.
CCTGGTATGCATTGCGTTACATTGCATTGTTATTAAAGTGATGCTATGTTGCAATAATTAACTGTTAGCATTTGCGAAAATTTTCATTTACATAAGTATTCTCTCATTACGTACACAAAACACACAATATCCGCGGTTGAATATTTGTAGACATTTGCGAAATTTGTCAATTTTTATTAGAACCAATTTGCATATTCGCACAAATTTGGTCTTAAATATCTTCCAAAATTCCTTCAAACTTACATTTCCCTAAAATATTTATTTAATTTTTCTATAGTGACACAATTTCCCCCTTTTTTTCAAGAAACGATGTAAAAACCAAAATATTTGCGCGTTTTTGCGAGCTCCATATTCGATTTTAACTTCATTCGATGTGAGAAAATATAATCTTTCTTCCAAATTACATAAATGATTCAAAAATGAAAAACTTCGTTAAGGAATTGAAGTAATTCAATTTGATATCATCAATTAGCAACATCCAACCTGCTTTTGTGTATGACTATGATTCGAAATTACATCAATGAGGGACAACCTAGTTTTATTATTGTTGTTAAATAAGTACAAGAAAAATATACTTGCTTGTAAATGGGATTTCTTTGTACGTGTGTGATATGTTGTCCGGTGTACGTTGTCCGTCGTGCGTTATCCGTGCACAAATTAGACTTCATTGAGAATAGAAACCTATTAATTTTCAGCCTAATCGGATAATGTCTTCGGGTGGCTCTGGTGGAGTTGAATCAAAAAATGGGCTGTTTTTCCATATAATTAAGAAAAATTTGTATGGGGACTATGTATAGTTCGCATTGTATCATTATGAAACATTCATAATATTATTTTTTTATGAAAAAAAAATGAGTCATGCAAAATTGCATTCTGGTGAGGTTTAAGACTACCTCCCCTGAAATTTTTTCGATTTTCTGGGTCTATTCGGGGTCGAAACGAAGAATTTGTATGTACATTTTAAGAAAAACCAATGTCATTACGTCTTAAACTTCAGATCTAAACCATATTGGTAAATTTTTAATGTTGTCGGTGAATTTATATTTGAATTCACTGACAATAAAAAAAAAAGTTAAATTCTCTGTGTGTGAGTTTCAACCAAATACCAAAACATTCGCAAACATGGCATGGATGATTCTTATTATTAATTAATCCTATTTCTCATCGCGATGACTTGAAATTTTATGTGACCTAATCTCAAAGTAATATGATGATACGATAAGAAATAAACATAACCTTTGAATCCGTCGGGAAATGTGAGGAAAAGTTAGTTTTTGGTCCCGAAGACCGCCTGAATAATTCTGATCGCTGTTCGTCCAGTCCCGATTGTGCCCGACAAATTTCGGATCGGGTCAGAATTCGGGCGGGACTTCAGTCGAGGTCCCAATTGAGAACTCTGGTTTCGACTCATATTCATCTGCATTTATGATTCGATATTAATTTTTCGTTCAAATGGAAATAGAATAGTCAAATTTACTCAGTTTCGAATATTCCAATTGAATTGATTACTTGTCATCATTCAATATAAGAATTCAGTTTCCAATTAGTTTTTTCCGTATGAAAAATTATGAAAAAATAATCTAAAATGTGATCTTTCCAGAAACTCGAAGTTTCCATATAAGATTTGAGACAGTTGTTACAATTGGTAGAAAAGAAATGGAATTTATTATATTGAAAGAATTTCAATATCGAAAGTAAAAATTGACTCTTTTCTATGTGCTTTCTATTCACAAATTCAACATCTTTCAACTTTTCTTTGAATTAATTCCTTAGTTTCGTGACATAGTCCAAAAGCGAGATCGTTTCGAGTATTTCTTCGGTTCGTTCAATTTTTCAGCGGGGACCGGGCGCCTTTGGCGTCCAAACATCTTGGGACCTTTCAACGCTTGCATATGCGGTGGGAGAGGCCCGGGCAATTGATTATCATTGATCCATTGTAAATGGTGAATAACATTTGTAATTATCATATAATCGAATAGATCTTCCTTTTCGTATTTTGACACTCCTGCATAAATTCCAATCAGTATCGGTTCGCCGTTTGGTGTAAAATATACCACTGGACCTTTAAAAATAGTAAATATTGTTGATTTATTGAAACATCAAGAGAATACTTGAAATGTGATGGTGTTCTTTTTTTCATAAAATAAAATAATTTAACCTCCTGAGTCTCCATTAGCCGCTGATTGTTGTTGGGATGATACTTCAGGTTTAAAATTTGGATTTACTGGAGAAATCTTTGTGCAAAATTGGTCCCCTTTTTCTTCACACGGTACTACCGACGTTTGAAGGAATTGAAGAGTTTTGGAAAATTCTCTATTTTGCATTTGACCAAAACCAGTTACAGTGAGCGGGACGGAAGTTGTGAAGATAAAATCATATTTCGAATCGCCCAACTTAATTGCTTCGATCGTATCGCCATCGATCATATTTTCATCGGTTAAAATCAAACCAATGTCGTTTTCTAAGCGACCCGCCAGAAAATGTTCGTGATGAACAATTTTGGACACACTGAACCGTTTTCCATCCAAAAGTACATCTCCATCGTTCGTTCGAGGCAATTGATTTGAACCAGCTTGCACTTTCCAAGTAGCAGAAAAGCCACGAAATTTGTATCCATTCTCATAATAATCTTTGTATGTGTAGAAACAATGGGCTGCGGTCAATACGACATTTTTATTGATTATTGATGCACCACATAAATATACATTATTCATTAATACTGAAGCATGATACTTGACGAGTTCCCGTTGAGTCTTTCCGTTCAAAATGCGCTCTCCTAAATGAAGTTTAGTTTCGCTTGAAAGCTATTCGAAAAGAAAATAGCGAGTTATGGAATTGACCGCAATAAATTTCGGAAAAAAATCCGATCTAAAATTATTTGTAAAAGATCTATGAATTTCGACTTCAGGTAAATCGAAATATATAATTTAGAAGTCAAACAAAATGCGAATTAGAAAAATTACTCACCAAAAACTCGACTTTCAATGATAGAACAAATAATCCCCACAAAATGTTCATTTCTTTTAAACAAAATAGAGAATATTCAGTTGAAGTAGTTTGTGCGTATGTGAATGATTGATTTGCTTCGAATGAGAACTAAATGTTCCACTATATTCTACCGGCTTTTATTGCCAATATCGGCTTCTATTCATCGCATTTTTTCCATTGAATGATATAATCAAGAGATTATTCGCTATTTTCAAAATACACTCTGTTTCCAAGCAGTTTTTTTTGAAGAATAATGACAGAAAAGAGATAAAATTCTCAGATTCTCGAATAATCGACGAAAGACAGGTACAATCGTCGAAATTAGATTAAAATGAAACGTTAGTTTAATTGTTCTGAGTTGAGTCAAGGTCGATTCATTTCATATATCAAAAGGAATAAACCCAAATTGAATTTGTTTGTTTCAAACCTCCATTTATTGATACCAAACACATGTTTCAATGTCGACATGAGCGCAAAATGCAATAAATACAAGTGCTCTGCAGAAATTAATTTTTCTGCATGTGTATAAAAAAAATATGCAACAAATTTTGAAGGCGTTTGATCATAATGAAAAATATATCGAAATTAGATACAAAATGTATGTGAAGTTCGCATGGGCACCAACAATTTGATTTCAACGGCATTTTAGTGTTGGAATCAGAGAACAGGGGTGAAAATTCCACCACAGAATTCTTCAGTGATTTCAACTTCATTAGATCACTGATTTGAGTTTTGGATTCGCTCAATTTACAATGAAATCTATGGAATTTTATGTTTGAGATTTGACTTTTGGGTCTAAAAGTTTTGAAATAAGGTTTGGAGTTTTTGTCATAAACGATTTTTAACAAAAGAACTTTCGAAGTAAAGCAATAATTAATCGACAATTTTGGAACGTGTGTGGTTTTTTCCGTATCAATATCTTTACGGTCGGTAAGATAACATTGTATCCCTTTAGGAACATAGTTAACTTCTGGAATGTTATTCATAAAATTGATGACAGCCGGTCGATCATTGCAAAAACTGTCGATTAATATTCATAGCTGAATGTGAAATAAACAAGGAAATAAGTACCGAAACCGCAATGTCGAACGAAACAAAATGTGATGAATGAGCCTTTTTCTGAAATGAACAATTTCAATGTAAATTGAATGCAAAATACTGGGGCGATGACAAAAAATAAGCAGCCGAAAAAAGCAGATTCATTATGATTGGTGCAGTTGTTTGCACATCGATTAAAAGCCACTGCTTTGAGCAGACAGAGAGGGAGCACGAGAGAGTGTGAGACAAAAAGTGCAATTTAGTGAATAAATTGGAGGTTTTTATTTCCGATACTGTGCATATCCGTTGCAATTGCTAGTCACGTTAATGCAATGCAAACTTTGCAGGTTATTAAAATGTGTACGCGGAGTATGAAAAGTGTAAACATTTGTCACCAAATTGGAGGGTTGTCATCGCTCATGGGATTGTGTGGTGTGCATGCGAACTGAGCGAGCCGTTCAATCAAAGAGACTTCGATTTTTGCATATTGATGCTGTAATGAATGTCATTTTTTGTGAACGATAGATTGCAGTTTTTCGGCGTTTTTTTTTTTTTTTTACTCCAAGGGTGTTCTGCCATTTTCACTAGTCACATTTGCCAATACATACACACTTTTTTCCGTTCATTTATCATTCATTAAAAAAGTATGTTCACCCCTGCGAATTCAAAAGGATATGCAAAATCATCTATCAATGCAAATCCGTCTCGTTCTTACCCGCCGCATATTTTTTTGTTTGTCGTGCAATGAAAAAAAATTGCGCAATGATAATTATATTTTTTTATCTTTTGCTTTGAACAGAGAAAATCGTTTGATCTTTTCTCTCCGACAACCAGAAAAGAAAAATAAACAATCAACTGGATGCACATCATTGCTGGCGGCTCGTGCAAAAAGCAAATGACTAATTTCGAATGCAATGAACATCTATATAAACAAATCAATCGGTTGCCGATCTTTCTATACGATTACAATCGAATTTTTGCATTAAATTCGTTAATTTTATTCATTGCCCTTACCTCACCGTTTATTTTTCTATCCATTTTTTTTTAAATTTGAAACATAAAAGTCTGACAAGACACGCACAATCAATGTTAGATTTTAATGAAGGGAATATGACACGAATCGAGATACACATACGTTTTCTTTTATTCGCTTCGTTTTTCGCTAATCAGTGATTTTTTTTTTTTTGCAATAAACTTGTAATAGAATCTGTTTTGTCAGTGCATCGGAATACCCAATTATAAAAAAGGGGCTGTTTTATTTGTTCCGGGCTCTCACACGCACACTACGCTTTTTCCACATCATCTCCTCGAGACGTTGACAATGCGTGCATTGCGCAAAACTCGTGCCACACACACAGACAGCACGCAACGTATCTTTATCCATCTTTTCTTTCGGTTTCACATAGTGAATGTATGAAATTATGCCAAAAGCACTTGCGTTTATTTATTATTATCTTTTGCCTACCTTTTTCATGCCAATAAAACCATTTGCCAAAATAATTTTGTGTCATTTGATCTTGATTATGCGCGCTGTTTTTCTTTTGCATTTACTCCAAATTAGCATAAACAAATGCGGTGGATTTGATTGAAATGGCAGAAAATCAAGCGTAATTTTTGACATAAGGATTGTGTGTAATTCAATCGGATTCAAATATTGCATGATTAGATATGCAAATTGGGAAAGGTAATTGACTGCAGGATATGGATATTTGATTTGCATGCACTTTAAAATCGTAATGGTTTCGTAAGTTACAGTATTATATATACAAGATGCACGTGTTTTTTGCAAAAAGAATCCGATCACAATCGGCTTTTTTCACTGAATTTAATTACAATATTTCTATTGGTACTTTAATTTTTCTCAAGCTTTCCTCAGCGAGTCACCTTCTTGATGGTGAACTGTGAACATCAAGATAACAAATCATTTTGATCGCAAATACAATGAAATTCATTGAACGAATTTGGTGTATTCGTTGAACAACGTTTGGTTGCTCTATTGATTTGAAATTGAATCGTCCCTTCAACCGGCTTCAAAGCCCATTAAATGCACTTTTCGCGTATTAATTCTCTTCTGGCCTATTAAACGCAACCCTTTCCCATTCAGCACTTAATCACATTCGCTTTGCGAACGCAATAAATTTCAATTACCAAAATTATCACAAAAAATTACGCAAGATTATTTAGAAACACTGTCCGGAAATATCATATATCAAATATTCAATGCCCAAAAATAATTTCATTTGATACTGTTTCTGGAGAGGCCGATGCAATTATTGAATCGTTATAGTGATTTTTGGGGAGAAAATATGGTATTTTGCGCCATTCTAAATATCTATATGGAAATATGAAGCTGTAAATGTCGGCAAAAAGAATGGCTATTTTCATACAACAGAAAAATTGCGTGTGTGTTTTTATGAAATAAAAATAAAACTGTGTAACAGAAATGGTATTTATAGAACAGTGATGAACCTTTAGTTATATTATCGTCAAAAATACGAATCAATCGATTGCGTATAAAAAGTGAGCTCGAATGGGACATGCATGAGCAACCAACATCGAGCAAGGGGATGTGATTGATATGGCCAAAGCACGCATTAGTTGCACACTCGGCCAATTCCATGTCAGTGGGCACGATGAAGCGAACTTGTTTTTCCACTTGCTTCACGCGGCCGGGAATCATGCATTTTCCTCTAAACACCAGCCATTTGGTCATTCATGCAAACCACTTTATTATTGCAATAGCTAACCCTTTCCTTTGTCCGGTCGAAGGCGCCATTCACAAAAAAAACATGCATCGAATATCTGCTATGAAGAGGAACAAAACGGATGACCGTGCGCAATAAATATTTATTAGTCTGAATTTGCAATGTGCATCGATTTTATGACAACTCAATAATGACATTTACGAATAATGCCCGAAATAAATAGAATGTGTGTCTGAATGTGTTGCCGTGAGCAACATTCTGTAAGTTTTATTGACTGGGTTTTGTATGGAATGAGGTATGAACATCTGCATTTGAAAATACCCTCTTGAAAATGATTGAGAATCGCCTTTCAAAACAAACCAAATCCATTCGAATCGCTTTTATTTTGCTGGAATCATAAGTTTAGTTCTCTAGGAAACGATATGATTTATGGCCATCGACTTGCAAATTCCACTCCAAAAAAATACAGTTTCAAAACTAGAGAGCTCGAGAAAGATCCTTTCGGAGACGAACATAATGAGAGTTGCCAAATGCACAAAAAGGCGTTGCATACGTAAAACACACTTTTTCATTTTATGCGAAATCGGTATGCATTCCGGAGAATTGGACCTTCCATCTACAGCCTTGAAAATTCAGTTCTACAAACAATTGATAGTTTTCTTGTTTCTACTTTCATTTTGCAATTTGTCTGCTTAGCTCTCGTTAATGGTATGATGAAACTGTCAATTTTATTTAATTTAAAATGTATAATTAATTGTGTGCTGTTATAATCTATTTATGATTAGATGAGTAGCAGGAGAGCTATTTCTCGCTATTTTCTTTACAATATTTTTTGTCAGCACATTTCACGAAGATTTCACACCACGCATTCGGGCTTTCACAGAACAGAATCAATTTTTTTTATATGTTGACAATTAGAATAAGAAGTCTTTTGTTCTGTTTTATATCCATTTCTTCTGACTTTCGTTTTTCTGAGTAGGACCGAATATTGAAGCCACACTTAACGCCCTTTACTACTTTAGTGAAGAAAATAAGGGTTGCAAAATTTCAAATCCATACTCTCATACATCCAGGAATTTTTCAAGGTTTCTCTAATGATACAACATTTCAAATATCATTATGTTTTGCACCGAATGGCGTTCTTCCGATAATACAGATTCTATTCATTACAATTCTAATAAAATCAAATAATTTGGCTAAGTTTGAAATGTTTGGATCTTTTCTTAATTGTGTTCACAATAAATTCATTACTAATTGAATGGATGAGAATAATAATGCAATGTATTCTTGTTTTCAAATGAAGTGTCCTTCAAAAATCTTACAATTGATGTGTCCCTGAAAATTGTTTTAGTAAAAGTGTCCCAACTTTTGAAATTTGATTTTCGCATTACTGATAAGAGAAAAGTGATAAGTGTGTTCGCCAAATATGTAGATCTTAAAATGCCTTATAATATTTGCTGAAGACACTTATCACTTATACCTTATCAGTAATACGAAAATCAAATTTCAAAAGTTGGGACAATTTTACTGAAACCATTTTCAGGGACAGTTATCTTGTAAATTTTTTGAGGGACACTTCATTTGAAAACCTGAATACGTTGCATTATTATTCTCAGCCATTGAATTTGAATTCTAATATCGCAAAATTCATAATAATAGAAAGTTTTTAACATGTAATTGATGGGCACTCTCAGAATGATTCGGTTAAGAATTTAATTCGACATCATTTCTCTTCGTAAACTTTACCTTTAAAGTGAACAGAATCCGAAATGAGACGATTTACCATCGATTGGTAAACATCGATTCGGAAGGAGAGTAAGTAAGAAAATCCAGACTGAGACGGTTTGGTCATGTTAAACTCATGAGAGAAGAGCGATTACCGAAATGGATTCTGTTCGCCGAAGCTGATGGGCCGAGAGGTATATGAGGCATTTCGTAAAACCGACCAGACGCTGAAAGGCAAAAATTTTGCATTCAAATTGCTGCAATTGAAATAAGAATTTGAGAACGTTTAATTACATTCCACTACACCATCTAGGTAACAGCAATCAAAATGTTTTTTTTTTTTTTTTTAATTGAATTCATCGAAAAATATCCAGTAGATACTTTTTAGATGGCAGGAGTTGCGAAATTACTGAAAGATTTCCAACAATATACAATTATATTTCTTGAATTTGTTTGGATTTCATTTGAATTGTAAAATAAAAACCAATACATTTTTCATGTAAGCATTTCCAATGATCAAAAAAGGTAATGAATTGCTTATCTCGACAGCCCTGCTGTGAATGCTGTTTAATATTAAGGGTAAACTCTGGAAATATTCGCTAAAGCTTTTGGTCTCATTAATACCTATTGCTTCATTTATTTATATGCGCAATGATGTTCACTTTCGCAGTTGGGTCATAATTAGACAGTCGATCATAATATGATCGCAATTCCCTTGCATGGGTATACCCTTACTACCTTTATAACATTGTGAATCGTTCTTACCGCCGCTGCAATAGTGATGGTGGTTATCTGTCAAATATCGTAAATTTGAATTTGTATGAGAAATAATAAGTTGAGCCTCAGGGAGGGAACCTATACGTCTTGAAGCTACAGATTCATTTTTTATTCAGATCTTTTCATTAAATTGTATCCATATTTTCGTAAAACAAGTCCGTTGCGAGGGTTAAGAATCTACATATCGTGCAACGCTTGCATGTGCGGTGGGAGAGGCCCAGGCAATTGATTAGCTTTGATCCATTGAAGATGGTGACTTACTTTTGTATTTATCATGTATTCTAAATTTTCAAACTTATTTTCGAAATCCCACCATGATTCTCCAATAAAAATGCCAATTAATATCGGTTTGCCGGTCGGTGTAAAATATACCACTGGACCTGTAAAAATAGTAAATTTTATTGATTTATGGAAACTTTCAGAAAACATATGCAACTAAATGTTGTATTTTTCATTAAATATATTGAATTGACCTCCTGAGTCTCCATCAGTCGCTGTTCGTTGTTGCAATGAATTTGAAGGTTTCATTTTTGGATTTACTGGATAAATCTTTGTGCAAAATTGGTCTTCCTTTTCTTCGCACGGTACTCCTGTCGTTTGAAGGTATATTAGTTTTGTGGAATGTATTTGGTTTTCCGTTTTACCAAAACCAGTTACAATGAGGGGAACGGGAGTTGTGAAGACAAAATCATTATTCGAATCGGCCAGCTCAATTGCTCCAATCGTTACGCCATCGACCATATTTTCGTTGGTTGTCATCAAACCAATGTCGTTTTCTTGGCGAAACGGCCAAAAATGCTCATGATGAACAATTTTAGCCACGCTGAACAGCTTTCCTTTCGAAATTACAACCCCGTCCTTTACTACGGGTAGTCGATTTGAACCAGCGTGTACTAGCCAAGTAGTAAAATGGCCTCGAAACATGTAGGTTTCCTTATCTTTGACTTCATAGAAGCAATGGGCTGCGGTCAATACGACATTATCGCTGATAACGACTCCATCGCATAAGTGGCAATTATCCAATAAAACAGCAGAATGATGAATGACGAGATCCTGTGCGGGCTTTCCGTTCAAAATGCGCTCTCCCAAATGAAGTTTAGTCCCGCTTGAAAACTATTTGAAAAGAAAAAAGTCATTTATGGAATTGACCGAAATAACGTCGGTTCCAAGTCCTCCCGAAAAAAAAATCCGATAAAAAAATTCGTTGAAGATCCATGATCTACTATATCATCTCAATGAAATGATTTGCAAATGTCTTCGTTGTTTTTTTTGTTGAAAATTTGGCTTTATTTCAATGTCAAAATAAATGAATACATTATTCAAATATTGGCCATCGCTGGCCACAACTTTCTCCCATCTTTCGGGCAAGGAATGGATTCCGCGGCGAAATAACGACTTGTTTTTTGAGACTATCTCTGCATCGGATAGCAAAATAAGATCCGAATCTGTCCAAACCAATCTCTTCAAGTGGTTTCAGAGGAGAGAGCATGTTTCGCAAGAATACGATGACTTTCTATAGCAGTTTTCTGCATATGATTACAAATGGCTTAGCAAATTGCCCAACAGTTCGTGAAAATGTCCCTTTTAATCATGAACGTACCCTGAGACATACGAATCTTATAAAAATCACCGACAAAATCATGAAATTGGCTTTGGAGGCACCAATTGTTCAAATGTGTAAAATGGCAAACATGATACCTGACACTTTCACTTCTGCGTCATCGAGATCGGAGTTCATATCATTCATCCGAAATACAGCAGACGATAAATATGGATCGTTTGGTACCCCCTACTAAGCCTGGGTACATAAGCAACTTTCTATCCAGGTATACTTATTTTTGTATATGTTCTCGACTGGGAACAAATTGATACAACACCACTGATTCGAGATCTCTATTACATGTTGCATGCTGACTTGGGTAAAAATTATCGAGACCCGACCTGGAAATGATCCCTGACTGTCACTGCTTGGACCAAAAAAGGAGCAAACAACACAAATAAATCTTTCGGACACCAAAAAGATTGACGAGCGCTCAATATTTATTTGAGTCTTACTTGAGCTGTGATATCTTATATACAAATCATGACTTTATTACACTGTAAATTTTTTGTGTTTAATCACACGGCAACAGATCACCCCACTTGCTCACGCACCAAATACAATTTGAATAGAATATTCTGACTGATTTTTTTTTTATTTGGAGAGGAATCAAAACAGCGTGAATCTTTCTCAAAACTTACCAAATAGCCGGCATGCAACAAAAAAACAAATATTCCCCACAAAATCCTCATTTTTTCTCTTTTTAAATCTTTTTTTAAGTTTGAATCGTCCCAATCTCCCAAATCAACTATACAGAGTGAAGAGACAAATATAATTTTATTGCGTAGGATATATTTTATTTAGTCATTATTTACTCTCCGATCGCATATTTTATAAATGAATGTTCGAATAAGAAAACCTTAAATATTTGCTACCATATGTTGAACGAAATTCATAAGATGCAAACGGAGTATGTGAATAAATAAAGAATTTGAAAATGTCGTAAAATTTAAATTTATTCAAAAAATTCAGAATTCCTGCAAACAACAATACAATTCAAATTTAATGAATTCTATGAAGGAAACATCAAATGCACAGAAAAAAGAATCGTCCAAAAGAGAGTTTTGCGGACGACGTTCAATGAAACAGACACGGGCAAAAGATTGGTCCGGGAATGGTTTTAATTGCATTTTCAAGTTTAAAACGCATTGAAAACTCATTCCGAAAGTTTTGCATTTCTTGGACCGATCGCAATACTTATACACACACAGTGGTGTGTGCGGGAAAGTAAAAAAATGCAATGGCGAGCAAAACACAGCGTAAAGATTGAACAATAAAAACCAATACAAATGTAAATCTGCGCATTATTTGTATGTGTGTACACTTTTTGTATGGCTATTGAATCCATCGGATATTCCATACTCTCAAGTAAATAACTGTTCAACAAGCGAAAAGTGACGATGCTGTCAAGTTTTTATGTCCAATAAATGTCTATATTTGATTGTTTCGGTTTTTGAATTTCGGTGGAAAGAAAACATACCTTCAGATAAGATAGGAAATATTTGGAAACTGAAACTATTTGGAAGAAAACATGCATCAATAATCGTTCAAATTCAGAATTATTCCGAATAAATTCTCATCTTAAGATAAGTTTTCTTCCCACCGATCCATATAATATTTGCCATGTCAAGAACATTAGGGATCATTATTACCGTTTTTAATCATAAAATCGACTAATTAAGTTGTAACCACTTAGCCAATAGCCACTCCATTAATACCGTATCAATTTTTACTCACAGTCTGCTAGCAAAAGTACTTTCTAGACTTAAATAGCAGATGGCATTGTCGAGCAGAAAGCAGAGGGGCGCTCTATTACATGTAATCAATATTCCATGCGTGCAGAAGTTTTCTTGAATCTCAACATAACCCAGAAACGCTCATCTTGTGTTTCTTGGGTCTCAAAATGAAAAGAAAACAAAATTTGAGACGTTTTTCTTTTTTTGACCCCATCACAATGCTTCTTACATACATCGTGCATGTGCGGAAAAGAAAAAACAGAATAGTTGCAATGAAAGAGGCAGGATGCAATTGGCATATCCAGCTGAATGATGTAAATGTTGTTTTTCAATTTGTTAAGGATATTTAGGTATGTCCAAAGCTGCTGAAGCAAAATTTGCATTCATTTCGCCATGAATAAAAAAGAGAAAAGCGAATTTTGTACAGTTAAAACACACAGAGTTTTTACCTGCAATTTCTTCAACGTCAAAATCCGAACTAACTTGTCAAATAGCATGCAACAATTTAAGCCAACTTGAGAGATACAAATGAATTCCGGTCTGATTCGCATTTTCCAATCTTGTGATTCGTATTCCAATGCATTTAGTGTGAGCGTGTGTCGTACTCCAACATTGTCATTGCGACTTCTGTAAAACTAAAATACTTGTAATAAATTATCCCAGGGCTGATATGTTGACATCATATTTTCATGTGATTTAAATAAATGATTTCGAGGCACTTCAGCAAATAGAAAATAGCGCTGATGGGCAAAATCATAAACATTCAACTGCATGTCAGTTCGAAATGTAGACGGAAGAACTGGTTTTTGGCAATTCAGCAAATGGAATCGTTTTGCTTTCCATTTATTTGGATTGCATCATTTATAATGGGACAGAGCAAAAAACCAGAGCCGACAAATAAACTAACATGAAGTTATAGTGTTTAGACAAAACACAAGTTGAAAATTCTATTCAATTTCAGATGAAAATCCTAGCTTCCGGCGGCTCGACTGACAAATGACAAGTGGCTATGCTAATCATGCGTGTTCATTCATCTCGTTTTAGGTGTGACGTATTGATTCAAATGCTATTAAAATTAATTGCATTAAAAATTTATATTTTAATTTACGACCCTTTTTTGCGAAGTCCAAACGAATTTTTGTATTGACATTTTGCAAAAAAGCACACTTGAATATCGCCTATTGAATAAAAGTTATTCGTCTTCAGCAATGCGTCGCATAAATCACTCGTGCAGAAACACACAAAAAGGTTTAACGGACCATTCAAACCACTTATCGAAAGCAACAACAACAGCAAACGATCGAAATCATGACTATTTTAATCGCCAACGCTTTTCTATTTTTTCCCCAGAGTCAAACACACGAACCTCGCTCATGTCCGTTTATGAATTAAACATGGCCGCGCAACCAAACAAATGAGAATCTGCGGAAAAACCCCTTTCAACTGAATTTTGAACACACACGAAAAAGGAATCGATGCGTTGGCAAAATAAATAAATAAAATCCACGGATGAATTGACATTAATCAAATGAATGTAATTATAGTGGATGCATGTGCTCGACTCAGACCGTGCTCTCGCTTTTTCCACTTCCATTCTAGATTTTTAAAACGACGCTCATAATTCAAATTCGACTGACCATATCTAATCGGATAACATTTTCATTTGAGTTCCGATTAAAATGTGCGTGATGGGCCCCGATGTTAAAAGTATCATAAATTATTATTCCGCATAATTTTTCGATCAATCACATATGGAGATTGACGCGCACTTGCTGGCAGAGAATTGCGGAAAGTTGCGAAAATGAGCGACAATTCTAAAAATGAATAGAATATGAAAAATCCATTTAGAATTGAAAGAATTTCATTTGACGCGAATAGAAATTTTCCATTTGATGAAAGTAAATTTTTTTTGTTTGATACAAAAAAATCCATTTGATAAAAATATGCAACAAATTTCGATGCCGCCCTCAAATGTCGTTAAAAATGCACCGCCCTGTATTATTTGATACGTTTCATCAGCAATTCTCATTAGAATCGATCGTGTTGATGCCGCGTTTATTAAACAAAATCGTTCACGAAGGAAAGCTGACGGTACCGCAAAATTAAATTGGCCATAAAATGAAACGTCTCGATTTCCATTTGTTATCGAAACGAACATTTTTTCCTAATGGAATTGCGTTTTTTTAAAATTCTGATTGGGACCGCAGCTGTACTCAAAACTGTATTTATTTGGCTTTGCCTTTCAAATGTCATTACCTTTGTTTGATTAATACAAATCAACCATTAGCAACTGAAATGGAAATTTGATATTTAATTATATCACATGATAGCTGACGATTAGAGGGAGAGCGAGAGAAAATGCCGAATTAAAATTATTAACGAATGCGAATCCAGAAAATACAGGGCAGTCGGACGAAAAAGAAAAAAAATGTATGAAAAATCATCAAATTCGATGTTTGTTTGGGCGCACAACTCGAAATGTGGCATATTTCTCCCTGTGGCACTGATGATAATAGCCCATCAAATGCTCATCAGTCAACGAGTCGTCATGCAGAACCGAACAGCAAGCTTTTTGTTTAAAAATCCACCATGGATTTTTCTCTGTTATTTCATATTTTTACCACAACAACAAATTTTTAATGAATCAGAACAGAGAAAGAAAAAAAACTGCCGCATCAAACGAGTCACCCTCGGCCGACAAGAAGAGATCACCAAAACAACCGTGATTAAAGAATAGCCAACATATTACATTGAATGGAATAGAGAAAAAAACGTCCTGCTGAAAATAAACGCGGCGCCACAAATATCGAAGCGACGATAGAGCAGTGCAGTAGCGAACAAAGGAGAATAGCTAGCACTCAGCACAACCGACACAGCACAATACAAGATAATCATTTTTCAATCGAAAATTACCCAATTACTGTCAGCGAATCAATGTTTATGTGTTTGTTTCCAACTTTTGTGCTGCGAGAGTTCTCCGTTTTTTTCCTCTCGAAATATTCAAGTATTCGATGCACTTATTTTTTGTGTATTTGTCAATTCATTGCATTTGGCAAAATAAAAATACAATAGCGTTTTTTGGGCGATAAACTTGTTAAATTATGGCTCTCCGTTGTTGCTGCAGCCGACTCGATTTGCTTCATAATGGTTAGCTCAATCAATCGATAGAGATACTCACATCGAAAAATAAGTCACCAAATCGACGCTACCCAACCACTATCAAGACAGTGGCAAAGCGTTGCTTTTTGTCCATTATGACTCAAAATGAATATAAATTGATTCTCGCACCTCGCACATAAAATTAGCATTTAAATCACCTTTTTGTGATAACACAAAAATGCTCGGATTGTGTTGAAGAGAAAAATTAACTAACTAGTTTACCATTAAGTGGCCGATAGGCATTGCTACTCTAGCTGCTTGTAGTGGGTTTGAAATTAGTGCGTTTTATCGAAACTTTAGTCAATAATGTTAACAATTTGAGTTGATCAAATTCGAAATCATTCGACACTAAATAAAAACCCATTTACAAGCCCACCAAAATGAGTGTGATTCATTCAAATGCACATAATTTTCTCAATGTCGAGAAATAAAAGATATCAAAGTGATTACTAACCATTTTCTTAAGTCAAAAGTAACGTTAATTGAATGCAGTCTAGCGGCAGTTCATCATTCTCGAATACTACTGCCCAACAGAAGCATGTTTTACACGCAAAGGTTTTTCGAGTCGTAAAGTGGAAGAGTGTTATTATTACTATTTAAAGGCTCGAAGCCGAGATTAACTCGGAAAACACCAATTCATCGCGACTCATCGTTTAATCCATTCAACGTGCAACACTCTCTCAACGGGCCCTGCACACGTTCACCACCACATCTTGTTCGTTTTTGTTAAAGAGAAACCTAACCATTCGGTACAGTAGCTTGCACTTTTATGGCTCTCTCGTCAATTCTGCGTAAGAAATTTAGTGATTTAATGCTTATTTCAAGCATTAATAACACAAGAGCTGCCACTTCTGAATATTGCTTTTAATTTTCTTGTTGTTCTTTTGGATTTTAGAGCTGAATTACGATATTTATGCATTTGTTTTGCTTTGTGTAAGAGGCGAAGTTCTATTTTTCTATTTTAAATTTATCTTTTCCGCTGGACACTGACTTTAAGAGACTAAATGTTGTTTGTAGTTTGAAGTTGTTGGTCTTATTTTGAAATAAATCGGCTAACTTTAAGAGATTTTGACCGAAAGTTTAGGCTATTTTGTTTCTTTTTTAAATATATTCAAATTTGACTCATTTTGCTCTCTTTTCCACATTTCTGCGAATTTCAGTTATTTTCTGACAGTTTTGCCTAACTCTTACCAATTTTCGAACAATTTTCAAAGGATTTTAGCTTTTCTTAAGCATTTATTTTGATCATTCTCCTTGACTTCAGATGATTTTGAAAGTTTTAAGTACTTTTTCGATGATTTGTGATGATATCTGCAGATTTGAGCCAATCTTCGATGATTTAGTGTATCTGAAAAATTTATTTTTTAATTTCATCATTCGCTGTCCGAAAGTTCGACGCGAGAATGTCGAAAGCGAACATGTTTTTTCGACTGTCTCAAGAATTCTATTTTTTTTTTTCAGTTACCAAGAGTTGCAGTGTATTCATCGTTACAATGCTGGCAAAGCGTGCACGTTTTCGATATAATTGAAATTTGATTGACTCGTTAATTTTTTTTCTCTTCTCGGTCGATTCGTATTGTTCTTGATGCGTTGTTTTCTGCTGCCTGCTTTTAATCTATCACTCTGTTTTTCCAGCCGTATTTCGGTTTATCAAGCTCATGCGCGCCATATCGATGTAACCGGTTTTCGATTAATATTCATTTTTTCCTCTCTTCTCAACTGTCATTAAAATAAAAATTAAATGGATGGTCCATAAAAATGGAGCGAAAGAGTTTACAAAGAGATTTCATGCAAGTGGGCTTCATGGCGTAATGAATACGACGGGTTTATAATAAAAAAAGCAACGAATTCATGAATTTGTTTTTATTGTGCATTATAATCGGCTACTGTATGTCGGATTCGGGCACGTGTTAATTGAAAAAAAAAAACAGAGAGCGGGATCCATGCATGAATCGTGAAATAGGTGTTCAATTCGATTATGAATTAGTGTACGCTGTTTAAATGCATATTCCATCTCGACTCATTTTTTGTTCACCATCGAAAGACTTTTTTCTTAATTCGAAAGGAGCTGCTCAACGTGAAGCCAACTCTTCGAAGGGCCACACCAATAAAATGTGCAGGTCGTGTGTATCTCGGGAGCTGAACACGCAGCGTTCATAAATTCTTTCACTTTATTACATCCATTTGCAATTGTACATAATCATGAGCTGCAGGCTGCTGCTGTTATTCGCCTTTTGTTCCGATTTTGCAGCCAGCAAAAGCAAAAACTAGTGCTTTCCTCATGTTTGCATGCGGAAAAGGAAAAAAAATGCGATGCAAAATAATCTACATGAACCTTATTCTTGCAATGATTTACGGCCTTTTGATAGTAAGCGAGGATGGCCAAAGAGAGAGACGCGTGAAAAAGTACTTTCATTATCATTGTCATATTTTTTCGAGATAAAAAAAAGAGTCAGACGCGTCTGGGTGTCAAAACAATAGCGAACCAAAGGGATTCGTGCTCGGGCTTTGCAGCGAAAGAGGTGAAAGGTAATTTAATAACGCTCAAATAAAGTGAATATAATCGTATTGTGATATCCTGCCGCGTTCCGTTCGAATATTATCGATACCATTAATGAAATTACATTACCAAAAATAGCGTCCGATTTAGAACCAGATGCTCGAGCACATGTTTGTTTGATTCTGTCTCTCTATCTATAAAATTATTATTAAGTCAGCGAGAAAAAAATGATTGTACAAAAAAATCCCCATTTTTCTGAGGCTTTTTTTCATCGGCAGACGAGAGGTGCTAGAGTTGTGCGGTGGTACACAAGTGATCAAAATACTCTCCATACAGATAATAAACATGAAAAAAAAACGTCGACAGATAGTTGCCTCGCATTAACTTCTAACCCCACGGCTCATTTTTTGCCATTTTGTCACCCTAACACAGTGCTCGAGCACTTACCGCTGTTGAGAGCCGAATCATACCGTAACCAAAGCCCCGGAATTTCTGCGTGTAAAACTACATATTTATTGTAAAATCGGGAGAAAAAAGTGGCAAGAGAAAGTTCAGTGTCAATGGACCCCTCTCATTAAATACGATTGATTGGATTTTTTTTTTTTTTTTGTTTATTCGTCAAAAAAAAGTGCGGCAGTGTAAATACAATCTGCCGGAATAAATGATCCTTGGTAAATTTCATCATTGCACGAGCACCATTTTTTAAAACCGACGACAGAAAAAAAAATACTTTAAAAACAGCACCACTTTCGAAATGGCATGAAAAAAAATTTAGCATTGTCACTCAATCAATACAATCATTTGATAGTAATCGATAGAAAAAAATCATAGCCAAACACAAGTGACAAAAAACCCAATCAACACTTAAAAGCGGGCATTTTCAGCATCACTGAAGATTGTTTTCAAATCAATGCGATAATATCGTCACATTAATCGGCCATAAATTTCATTGCAGATTGTTTGAATTTCTTTTAAAAGTGTCGGAAATCGCAGAGCACAATTCAAAAGCGACTCGATGATTAGCGACTGAAGAGCACCGAACAAGCGTTCGTTAGGGGGAAATTTGTTTGAGTGGCAACAAAGAACCGTCGACCAATGGCGATTCGAAATGGTACATTTATTATCCTTTTGTTTTCGGTGCTGCTTGATAGAGAGGAACCAGATAAACGGGACACTGTGAGCGGAATTGCTTTGATTCCACATGTGAGTTGTTGAAAACAAATCCAACAAACAAAAGGTCACATTTCATTTTTCAATTTTCCGTGCCGCACTATTGTCTTTTTCGAGAGAGGCTCGATTGCTTATGCTGCGTAGTGTGGCAGTTGTTAAATAGAGACGAGAAGTGGTTAAAAAGGGTACGGATTTCATTGACAACATTTTTTTTTCGGCATTTTTGGCAGTTTTCCTCCGTTTCGACAGCACTCGCCCAGCTTTTTAACCAGATTTATGGGCATTTTTCACAGAAAATTTACTACTAAATGAAATCGAAATTCAAGCCGAAAATGCTTTACCGAATCAGAAATCATATTTCAATGCAATGATAATGATCCGTAATAAAGATAATATTGACTCGATGCAACTAAATAATGACCTAACATTAATAAAGTTGGCAGCGACGATGCTTAGCAAGCGCTTGTTGCTTGTTTGAAATAAAGCGTGAAAACCAACGCTGAATAGGGTTTTAGTCAAACATTTAGCTAAATATTGAATTAGTTTAGTTGGCTCACCTTCGAATTAAGGTCAAGTCCATCGATCTATTTGTTTTGACGCGTTTACATTTGCATTTAGCCACAATTGTTCTGCACTATGAAAAATCGCATTTATTCTTCTCTGCGAATTTTTTTGAACTATGTGTTTTATACAGAATTAAGAAGAGTGTTCGTCGAGATGCAACAATTATGAAAGTTAGTCAGTTGACCTATTGAATTGTTGATCCTTTGCAAGTTGAAAGATGTTTTGGTGACATTGCAGAATGTTTTTGCATCTGCCATTGAGAAATGGAACTTTTTGACACAAGTTGCAACAATGAAACGGAATGAAGTTCATCAAAGTTGGCTGTTCCATTGGATTCGACATAATTAAGACAATGAACCAGCATCATTTCACATTATGATGTTTGCGGCGCATTTTCATGATTTCAATTGTTAATTTTTCTATATTTAATTCTTCTAGACGAAATGAATTTATATTCTAAATGGGTTTCTCAAACTCTTTCGAATACGTTGAAGTAGGCGCCGCAAAAATCATGATGAACTGATTCAATTTATGCGTTATTTTTCATCTGCCGTCTCAACATGACGTACTTCTTTCGTAATTAGCATGGAATCTCACTGATGGATACAAATCGTATGTAATTTACGGTAAGTGTTCAATAAATACACCAATCAGTCGACTCGAGAACAACTCAATAAAGTCTCAGACTTCTCAGTTAAAGTCAGAAACAAAACCTCAACATTAGTTCAAAATTGATTATCGAGAATTGTGAATTAACTGTAAAGTTCTAGTCTCTCGACTTGCGATAATAATTCATCTTAATCATCCATTCGCTTTTTCTCTTTTTGTTTCAGTTTCTGCCTCTAATCACTTTTCCAAGAAATTAATCCATTTCTAATGATTCCAGAGCATTCAAACGATACCAAGTTCCTTTCGCATTTATTGACTCTTCAACTTGAAAGTCACGAGTGATTACTCTTTTTTAAATGAAAAATCTCGATTTTTGCAAGGCGAAATTGAAATCTCTTTTTGTATTTACATAAAATCATAATTTACGTTTCGATTGCATCGCGTTGGATTTGCATCAAATTGGTTTCAGTGACGACAAGATTGATTACATTGCTCTCGGGTTAGAGCAATTCATGCGTAGCATATTTATGCATTTGACTGTGTAAATCAATAAAATAATTTACATGTTGTTCAGTAAACGAATCAAGATAAGAGCGAATGCGCGAATCGTCCAATAAAGCTTGTGTGCTCTTAGCCAGGGGCTTTTATATCAAAAATTCAAAATATTTTGACATGAATATATGTGTAAAAACGTGTATTTTTGGTCAATTTTACATAATTTTTTTATAAAAAATCCGTTTTTTTGATCCGCTCATACATGAAAATTCAAAATATTCACCATATACGCCAATTGAACACACATATTCACATCTTTTTTTAAAATTTCTGAAATTTTATGCTGAATATTTGCGTATATGACCATTTTTGGTGTTTATTTCATGAATCTCTGTGTATCGCGTGAAAGCGTCGCGTATAAACATATAAAAGACCCTAGGCTCTTTGACAAACTTGTCAAAGTGATTGATCGATGTGGAAGCACTGCATAAACAGCGGCAACAAAACCAGCAAACGCACGGGAATTGATTATATTAAATTAAATAACTGCATCCATGATCGTATAAAGCAATTCTAATTCGTGACAAATGGGATGCAGGGCTCGTTTATTTGCTTAACATTTTACTTTGGCTCATGCGAATTGATAGTCGTTTTCAGCAGCAATCTACCGGTATTGCAATTTTTTGAAATTGAATTAAGATCGATAACATCAGCCAATTTCGCCGCATTTCGACAAGCTTGCAATGAAAGTTGCGTTAGTTTCAAAAAAATAAACTATGAGAAAGGTGAACTTTTGACGATAATTCTAATTGATGTTTTCAGTGGTTTGTTTAATCACTATAAGTGTGCGCCCAGCCAAAAACCACAAGCTACCGTTACGTTGTCACGGAAAATGTCTCGTGTTTCAGTGCAATTCGCTCGTGTGCGCACACATTCGATTAAAATTGATTTATATTGCATGCAACTGGCTTATATGTGATCTAGTTAGACGAATTTGCTTCAGCCAATTTATTGATCGGCCAAAAGATCTTTTTGAGCTGCGCTCTTTGCCACAAATAAATGTGTCAATATGTTACTCTTAATTGATATATTTTATTTGAAACTCACATAAACGGCTTCGGTGGTGCGAGTAAATCAGAGAATTCAGGTGAAGATGGAGACGGCGGTGGTGCAAACGAGACAAACATATTCAATAATAATAATTTAAACAATTAAGTATTGTTATTATCGGTACGAGAGTGTGGCTTTCAATGCTGGAATATCGAGTCAGATGTATTAAGGTCTCTGTGGTCATTGCTATAAATGTGTATCTAATTTAAATCAGATAAAAATCACTTTGGCTGAAGTCAGTTTTATTCTGCTGCAAATTACACCGACTTGACACGGGAAGCAGCATATAAACAAAACCCAGTTAAACAAATTATACTTACCTTATTCAACATTTTGAGTATGATTGGGTGCGAGTTTTTTTCAGCTCATTTTCTGGCATATGCAAATCCATTCATAGAACCGAGCTATCTGAGAATTATTCAATTCAACTATTAGCAACTCAACAAAAATAAAGATATTGAAACAAATCGAAACACGAGTTGGATTTTAGGAGTGCGAGATCGGTATCGAACCTTGTACATTCGAAATTGATATTTGCAAAACAACATGCAATTTTAAAGTCATTAGTTTGTCAACGCTGGTCACAAACGCTTTAAAATTACACAGTTAGCAGCAACAGCGGCAGCGCATTTGTGAACAAAACATCTGATTTTCATAGTTTTTTGACGAACGACCAAATGAAACGCGCGATTAAGAGACGAAAACCATCATAAACATTACTTTGAATATTTTATGAATAATTTAATAATGGCAGCACCGAAGCGCTAAGAAACTGTAGTCGCAATGCAATTTCAATCATGCGCAATGAAGAATAGATCGACAACGCTTGCGAAAGCACATATGAAATCCATGTGACGACGTTTGTTTACTATTGGGAGTACAAATTGAAAACCGCGCATTCGTTACTAACTTCATATCTATCATAGATGTCATTATTTTGACTTTGACAGCTATTGTATCTTAAAGAGGATAAAAAAATACATTGAAAACGATCTTTCAAACTTATCATTCAGTTGAATACACAAGTTTATTATTGCGTTGAAAATGTCGAGCTACGTGCCTACAAAACAGCATTTGCGGGAAGTTTTACTTTATTGGTTTAATCTGAAGAAAAATGCTTCCGAGAGTCATCGTTTGTTATGCGAAGCATATCCAGAATATGCTCCGTCGATTAGAACGTGCCAGGAGTGGTTTGCGCGGTTCAAAAGTGCTGATTTTGATGTGGAAGACAAAGAGCGTCCAGGCCAAGTGAAAAAGTTTGAAGACGAGGAGTTGGAAGCATTACTCGATGAAGACTCGTGTCAAACGCAAGAAAAACTTGCAAAATCATTGGGAGTGACACAACAATCCATCTTCTATCGTTTAAAAGCCATGGGAATGGTTCAAAAGCAAGGAAATTGGGTGCCATACGAATTGAAGCCGAGAGACATCGAACGCCGTTTTTTCACTTGTGAACAGCTGCTTCAAAGGCAAAAACGGAAGGGTTTTTTGCATCGTATTGTGACTGGTGATG
This sequence comes from Obolodiplosis robiniae, assembly GCA_028476595.1. NCBI lineage: Eukaryota > Metazoa > Arthropoda > Insecta > Diptera > Cecidomyiidae > Obolodiplosis > Obolodiplosis robiniae. The sequence goes on from CM052015.1 coordinate 42,532,702, forward strand.
AAAAGTGGATTCATTACGATAATCCGAAGCGAAAAAAATCGTATGGTTACCCCGGCCACGCATCAACATCGACGCCAAAGCCGAACATTCATGGCTCGAAGCTAATGCTGTGTATTTGGTGGGATCAGCTCGGTGTGATCTATTATGAGTTGTTGAAACCAAACGAAACCATCACAGGAGCATTGTACCGAACTCAATTGATGCGTTTGAGCCGAGTACTGAAGGAAAAACGGTCGGAAACGGTCGCAAGACACGATAAAGTTATTTTGCAACATGACAACGCTCGGCCACATGTTGCTCAGGTCGTTAAAACCTACTTGGAAACGCTTCGATGGGAAGTCCTACCCCACCCGCCGTATAGCCCAGACATTGCCCCTTCCGATTACCACCTCTTCCGATCAATGACACATGGCCTGGCTGAACAGCATTTCCATTCTTACGAGGAATGCAAAAAAAGGGTCGATTCATGGATAGCCGAAAAAAGCACAGATTTCTTTCGACGCGGAATCCGTAATTTGCCAGAAAGATGGGAAAAAGTTGTGGCTAGCGATGGACAATACTTTGAATAATCAATTTGTAACCATTTTTCCATAATAAAGATCGAAATTTTGAAAAAAAATGCGCGGTTTTCAATTTGTACTCCTAATATTACGCTTAAGCAATGTAAAGCAAGGAAAAATTAAACGGTATAAAAATGATCATTGACCAATTGAAATAAATTGATAAACCATCACTAGACGAGTTGACATTAAAAAAAGCGATGACATAAAAAATTCAGAGGTGATCTTTTTGTTTCATGATTTTGTAGGACATTTAACAAATCAACTGATTGAATGCTCACTACTTCAACATGTTTCGCACCTAAACACCAGCTTCATTGGATGCGCCTTAAGACTATATTGAATTGAATATAGTTTCATTACACATTTATTGTGGATGATTGATGTTTGAAAAATATGATTTTAAAAGTCCGGTTATCACCGTATTTTCAATATTTTTCATATAAATAATCTTTTTGTTCTAGGAGCAATCGCTTTTCCAATAAATATCAGCTTTGGATCCGGCATTTGTATTTCCCCAGAAAAAGAGGAAGAACGAATTTCTCTGGTTCTAATTAAACTTAAAAAAAATCTCAATTTATTTTGCTATTTATTTTGAATTGCAATCTGGCATTCGATTCGGATTTTTTCTAAACTCTGGCACTGTATTGATTTGATTCGATTCTGTGCAATTCCCACCAGCGCAACTAATATCGCGCGTTTCTTGTCCGCAATATTTATCTTCTTACACGTTTGCGTGATGTGCTTGGGAGCGCACAACGGACGATTGCAGCTGTAGAAGGGCAACTACTTTCTAATTATTATGCTGCAAATGCCGCGCAAATTCATATGTTATTTGTTCGATTGTTTTGCGGCTGCATTGAATATCAATGTGTCCCACGAACCTTCTGCTAAGCCAATACACACACACACGTTCGGACGCGCCATTCAATAAGTTGTATTTCTTCGCGTAAAATGACAAACAGAAATTGTTTCTAATACTTTATCACCTTGTGTTACATCATACCATTTCATTGGAATTGAAATCGAATCGTATTATTGGATTGTTTTATTGCAAGATATGTAGCTGTACCATTCGCACGTATGAATGAAAGATATACGAGCTTATTTCGACAAACATTTTATTTCACCGAAATAAATTCGAAAAATGTTTCGTGCTTGCTTCATTCCGAATCATTAATTGAACGGAAAACGAAAAGAAATGTCAAAAAATTTCTAAAAAAAATCAATGAAAATTTAAAAAAAAAGGTTTGGAAAATCTGAGGAATTCATTTCAAAAGTGGGGAAAATGTTTTTTCTAAGATTTAGATATATTAGAAGCATCAAAAGGGAATTTCAAATGTTTAAATAAATCGAATGAGATAAAAATGTGGAACTTCAAAATGGGATCGAAGAAAGATGCACGTTTTCCGAAACTCACATCGGATTTCATTGAAAATCATCTCTTTTTATCATAATTGATGATAATGAACGTAAATTGCATGTACTTCATGATCCAAACAAAGCAGCACGAACAATAATAAGATGTAAATTTCTGGTGAAAAAATGGATATGAGTCGGCTATTTTCTGCTGCTGGCTAATTCATTCATTGACATTTGTATTCCGATTCCTATATTTCAATATGTTTGTTTCATCGCGGCTGTAAAACTCGTTTCGCCTGTCGTCAGCATTGATTTGGCGTTGGCAATTTGTTCTCTACCGAGCGTACATGACGTCGAAATTAGGTTGTATTTGAAAATTGGTACAAGTGTAGAAATACTGCGAAACACACACACACACACACACACACACACACACAAATCAGCAAACTGCATGCGGCTGTAGCGTAATTGCGTAATTAATTATGCAAACGATTCGGCAGAAAACATATGCATTGGGCTGATGCATGGTCATTACTTGGCTAACGGTACCGTTTGCATACGTGCTGTTGTTGACGAAATCGAAAAAGCAGCATCAACCGGAGCCGATTTTGAGCGCCAATGCATCAACAACAATTACAAAATAATATATGACGATAAAAGTCACAGAAACGTTTTGTTTTGAGCGGTCGAGAGAGCAAATGAGATGGCAAAAGAATCATATGTGCCACGGCAAATTGAACGGTGCAATATGTTGTCTTAACTGGTTCACTACACACATGCGGCCGAAATGGCTTGCAATTGACAGCATTATCTACGCTTTAGTTTCGACCAAAGAATATCAGATATAATCGTTCATAATCGCACACGCAGTCTTGGAAAAGCGAGTTGAAATGATAAACACAGAGAGCGATGGAAAGCAAAATATAGTCATTCGGGCAAATTGTAAAGTGCAATTCAGACTTGACTTATGCAATGTTGCATTTGCAACGGGCCAAAGCATTTCAAAGGAGCGCGCGCGCACGCTAAAGTTTTTTTTATTATGCAATTTCGATGACATGAATAATTTTAATTAGTAGGCTAATTATGTGCACACGCGCGAGAAACACACGAAGCTTGCTTTATTTGGCCGTTGCGGAATTATAAGTGCGCTGTAGACAGGAAATTTGAAACGGCAATGAAAATCGCAATTGATTCGATTCTAAGATCTCGTGCTGATGGCGAGCGTAAACAAACCAACGTAATCATTATTACCATTTTATTACACCATTGACAGCTGGCTTTTAAGCTTTCCAAATCAATTTCGATTCTTATTCTCATTTTTTCTGATCTCCATTCTTCTGTTTTGTTTTTTTAATTTTTTAAATTTCTTGAAGTTTTTTCACATATTTTCATAGTTTGTTCGCATTTTCTGTCTTATTTTTGATTTTATTTTCTTCTTATTCCTCAACATTGGTAGTTTTCGTTTGCTGAACGTGCAATGAACGAGTGGATGAAGTCATAAGACCCTTGCCGTTGTTAAACATGGAAGTGCACTTCTATTCGTTCTCACCAGCCGACTGAATCATTTCCATTTGCATATCAATGCAAAGTAAATTTCTCGTAGAAATCGAATTTTGTCGATGAACAAAAAAATCATCGTTCAAAAGACGTTAATCTTAAAAAAATCAATATTTGTTGGTATGATTTGGCTGGAAAGTGCATCGTTTCTGTCGTGTTGATCCGTGAGTCTATGCCGTCGTTGCTTGAGGAATCATCGAAAATACATAAATTTCTGTCAGTGTCATCGATCGCTACTAGAGATTAGTAGCGACTATTTCAAATGCACATTACGATCAACCCGAACAGGCATTATTCGTGTTTTGTTTATTTGTTTTCGATGTTTTTTTGGTCGATAGTAAAATGATAAAACGGCCATTTTCTCTTTTCATTTCTTTCAACAATCACTCTTTTTTGATCGCCTTAGATTGTTCGTCTTTCTCGTCCGATAGAATTCGAACCGCATTCAATTGAGCATTGATTAATATATAATAATACTTCAATTCGTGTAAAATCATAAGTTACGCGTAATCAATTTGAGTTGCGCGCTCTTAACGATAAATTGTCTCTGTCTCTGTGTGTATTTACTATTTGGTTGCATTAGTCGTTCGTCTTTTTGTTTTGTTTCGATTCGTATACGCACAAGATCGCGCGCGCGCACACCAAATTGAATTACTCATGTCAGCATTAACCATGCAGTTCAACGTTTTCACGGCGTAAAAAAAGCGACGACGAGAAAAAAACGAAAGAAAAGAAGAGAGCAGAAAACGAAGAAAAAGCAACAACGAAATCATTACAGATTAAGAACATTCGTTTATAAACTGAAGGCATATAATGCGAGTGTATGCGCACTGCAAGCGTATAAATATGTATGAGCATAAATCTATAGAAAGCCCAAAAATGATCGGGCCGTTATCGTGCATTTATTATAATAATGCTAACGCTTCACGCATACATAAAATATATCATTTTCTCGAATCGCCTTCTATTGTCTTTCGTGTTGCTGCTCTTGTGAATTTAAAAGTCTCAACTTGATATACAGTAGTGAAACGGAACGAGAGAAAGAAAATAGTGGATATTGTGTGGAGTGTCTTGTGTTCGGTACATCGTACGTAGACGATTCAGATAGAATCTACAATTTTAATGCAATGCACTCGTTGTTCGTTTGTGCCGTTCTTCCATCCATCCTCCTCCTGCTTCTTCTTCGTCTTCACTTTTCTATGTGTCTGATTTTTTTGATCATGTGTAAATAAAACCAAACTTCGGAATAAAAATATTGCTGCAATCAAGAAGGAGAAACAAAGGCTATTTAACAGCAAAACGGCTAACATCATCCATATTCGACATTTGTGCACAGAATAGTGACCGGTCAAACCATGATGCATCATGTTTTATCTACTTGCGCGCCGTTTTGTTCCTGCTATAGTCTTCTTCATTAGTTTGATGTCGTTGGAGTTTTCTTTAGAACCATAATGCTCTCACTCTATCGCTCTTGACTTCTCTATCTTTTATATTTCGCTCTCAGTGGCTCTCTCTAATATTTTTATCATTTTCTCTCTTTCTGTATCTCACAGATCGTTCTTATTTTCTTCCTCGTTCTCTCTGTCTCTCTCGATCTTTCCTTATTGATCTTTTGTTCTGACCCTCGATCTCTCTCTCTCTCTCTTTCTCTCTCTCTCTGTATATCGCTCTCTTTGGTTTTCTTTGTTCGTCTTAGTCGATTTCACAAGATGTGCACGATGTGCGTACGATGATGTTTATGAGTGCGAGGTAGAGGTGCCAGCACCCGTACAATCTCTCTACTCATATTTGAACTTGAGTGTTCATCCAACGTTTTAATGTTTTCAACCAGACCAATTGAGAACGATAACGAAAATCCAAAGAATCAAGAGGTGATAAATACGTAGAAAATTGATTGAAATATAAAATAGCAAATGAATAAAATAGAATTCGGGGAGAAATGGAAGCCTAAAAAAACCTCAACAGCGAATGCAACGTAGAGAACAAACAATACTTTATATTTTTGTATCGGCGATAAGGTGTTCAAATGCGCGCCATTTTCAAGAAAACTTCAACTTTGCACCGAGCAAAAATTCTGATAAAATGTTTCGAATGGAAGAGCAATAGAACTTGTTATAGACGTGTCGAGAGTGTGAAGGAATGAGAATTCGAGTTAATGGTAGAATTATGGTCGAGCTCATATCGCCCTTTTCACTTTTCATTCGAACGAATAAGAGATAATGTTTTGATCAACCTGTACTTCGAATCCACGCCAAAGCAATAAACAATATCTCGATGGCGAACAATGTTCCTATTTCGTGCACATTATACAGTTAGCCATGTCCCAAATATAATTTATGATTTTTGAAATCAAGAATAATTGCTCCGCACACACATATAATGTGAAGGGAAAGGAACAGTTTTACTCGAAAATTTTAATTTTTTTTGTCCAAGTGCATATATCTAGGTAAATCCAAAGTATTATACATGATATGACACTTCGTCTGCAATCACCAAGAACGGAGTTTGTTGCGGACTTCTATTTGTAGAAAGATAACTCTCAAACGGGATTCAAATTTCGTCAGATGATGCTGAGTGCCGAGCTCATGAACTGATTAGATTTTGAGCCCAAACTGACCACTCTTTCTGGTTATTTTGGTACATAAACTAATTTTGGCGGGAAAGTTATTGGAACAATAGCTCGAAAACGGCTCGACCGATCCGGTTCAAATTAAAGCTGTAGTAAAACACGATGGCCAATCATGGTGGATCGTCGTAGAATATGAAGCAAATGCATATAATAAATAGAATACACAATATCGAAATCGGCGAAAAAGTAAGTTTTTGAGGGAGGACCAGTTTATTCGATTAAATAAAAGCTGTGGCTAAAAGCCACTGGCTTTTGAAGAGCATGATAAATGAACGACAAATAAAGCCAAAAGTTGAGAAAAAAAGTACACAGAAGATCACAAACACATTTGTAATTTGCATATAGTCAAGTCATCGTCAACACATAACAATCGATGAAGTGACTGGGCCAGATCACAGTAACAACAGTCGCGTTTCAATATTTCTTGAAAATATAATCAAGATGATGGCAGCTATACGTGAGTTAGAATGGAGACTGACACATGACACCCTGAGAACGAGAGATGCGCAGACCTATGATTGAGGTGGCAAGAAAAACCGATATGAAATCAGAAGGTTTGATTTTTTGGAAGGGAGTCTCGATTGAAGAGCTCAGAAAACGAAGATGATTGGACATAGCTCAATTGTTTAGCTTGGAACTGTCTCCATGATCATTGTTCAATTGAAAATATTTCTTTTTTGGGAGAAGAGTAATGCTTGGCAATCGTTGATGATCTGATTGTCCAATAGCTCCCCGGTACAAATCAATTTTTGAAATGAACACTCGAAGCACATCAAAGTTTGGCAGCCAATCGTTATTTGCAACTCGTTTATTAGATGCTTCCGAATTGTTGCATTCAGTATAAGATTCACCATAAATGGGTTCATCGAAAAAATTAAACAAATCATCAGCAGAGGGAATAATGATCAGGAATGAAAAAAAAAATCATCAAGAGAAACAAATCCTGAAAAACGAAAAAAAAAAATCCGTCCAAAATTCAACGATATTTTCAAGCAATTCTCTCGCTAGGAACAAAAGCTGCATCCACTCTGTTGCTGAGTCTGTTCAAAACCAATCAAGAATAAGGCGAAGAACGAAAGTGAGGTTGAGCAGTAAATTGAACAACACAACAACAATAAATAGCCCATTAACAACTACAAATCGAGAAACAGGTCATTGCCTCAGCCGTCAACTGTCTTGTTGTGTGTTGTTGGTTGCGCTCGCGCGTTGTTTTTTATTCATTTTGTGAGTGCGTCTCTTTCTGTCGCTTGCAATCGTACGCTCGTTGATCGAATCAGACCTATTTCGTGTGGCACTAAAACTTTTATAGAATTATAGTGTTGTGTATGCCCTTTTTTTAAATATATTTCAGATAAAGTTTATAACCACAGCATGTTTTCTGCTCACAATGCAATCGAAAACGCGCGTAAATATACAAACGACCGAGAAGTGGAATAAAAGCCAAGAGATGAAGAAAAAATCATACTGGAACTACGAGTGTATGTGTGTGTGTGTTTGGAATATGCAGCAACGAATGCGAATCAAAACAAAACCGATAAAAGACAAAAACAACACACGGGACGAAGCAAAAAATAAGAAACGATTGAAAGGCACAAATGAGACGTGTGTAATGCAAATGTGTACGATACACATGCACGAACAGCAACAGCAATATGAACTTCAACTTAACGCGCTAAACCAACCTCCAAATCAAAATGCAGCAACAGCAACTAAATAAACAGCACAGTACAGCACAAGTGTGCAGTGTCCGATGCGATCGGCCAAAGTACGAAAAAAACTCGGCCCGCTTACAAACATCACGTCGAGAACACTCTTTCTATCTCTCTTTATGTCTCTCTCTCTCTCTCTCTCTCTCTCTCTCTCTCTTCCAACTAATTTCCAGCCTACAATTTAATGGACGATGTCAATATTTCAAATTGATGAAACTAACAGAGCAACAATTCTGAGCTAAACTGTCTCTTTGTTTTGACGTTCATTTTTTGCGCGTTATTTTCCGTTCGTCCAGATGTAGAAATAGGCTCCGAATGTTGCTCAAATCTCGAGAATCCGAAATAACTCTCAAAATGAGTCTCAAATTTAATTTTTCACATTTTTTCCCTGCAAATCCAATCGGAACGCATGTAAAAACAAGAAAATGAGCGACCAAAACAAAACACAGAAGGATGAAAATTTAGATGACCTAAATCTTCCAGAAAGTACTTCGCTCTCAGTGAATGCCTCCTGTTTTAAGTGCATCATGCTTTCCTCTCTCTCCGTCTCTATCCGTCTCTCTCTTTCTCTCTCTCGAATCGTTAGCTATTTACACGATTCATGCAATTGATTTGTTTTGCTGTGCTCCGCTTTGGTTCGATTATAACGAAGAGCACGATTTACACCAATTCGGGTTCAACCGAACAAGTTCATTTGAATTCAGCATCGTGTTGATACGCAAGAACCTGGAGCAAACAGATGTGCACTGTCTGTACATATTAACTTTGCGATGGTGTATTTTTGTCAGTTTTTGTTTTCTTCTTCTTCGGTTTGGGCATTTTTTATATTCGATAGAATCATATTTATGCAGCGAGTTTCTTGTTTTCTCTTCTTCTGTTTGTGTTCTGATTGTCATTACATTTAAAACTTGAAGTTTGATCGCTCTTTGTTTTCATTGTATCTCGTTCCATCTGCCCTCGGCTGGAATAGTCGCATTTCACTTGCACGTGCGTTGATCGTCGTTTTCTCTCCAACTTCTTTTTCTACATGGCTTTTATTAGTCCAAAGATTTTTCACTTACCAGTTCTCTTTTTTTCTCGAAACGAGTGCGTTTAAATGTGTATTGTTGGTTGCTGTTGTAACGTATAAAATCGTTCGTTTTGTTGTTGTTGTTGTTGTCCTTATCGTTGTTTGTATTAGTGTTGTTATATACTTGCTTGATCTTGCTTTATTCATATCATTGTATTTTTCAATCTGATCTTTGTTGCGTTTTTTGTATGCGTATGTGTTTCATTGGCACTTGCTTGATGCTTGTTGTACGAATCGGATCCGTAGACTTACAAATCCAATCGTTACACACAAATACACTCGAATCATATCGGTTGCCATTGCACAGAATAGAACCAAATGCAAGAATAAAACTCGTTTTAAACCACCACAACATTTCGAACAATAAACCGAAAAGAAAGAAAACCAAAAGAAAATACACAACCTAACGATAATTTGAAAAGAAGAGAGGAAAAAAGAGAGAATCAAGCAGAAAAATATAATAAAAAGATAATAACTATCGACATCGACGCTTATAAACAGCCAACAGAAAAAAAATCAACACAACAAATAAGACATGTGTATAGAATATTCCCTTCGGTTGCGTTACCTGAGAGCGCGAAAAATAATATGGCATATTTTTGAGCCTGATTGCTTGCTATTGGATCGGGTATCATTGCATGCGTGCAATCAACACACAATATCTAACTTGAATCCTCTGCGGAGAGTAAATTGATACGAGCTCGGCCCTTAGTCGTTGAGTTTATATCGTCTTCGTTGCAAGTGCAGCAGCAGCAACAACTTGGTGTTTTCGTTGCAATTCATTTTCAGCTCCTTTTTTCCGAGATAAATTTTTCTACCTACAATTTTCACTATCACACACTGCACACGCACCACATGCACACAATTTTCGGTTCGGTTTGCACATTTCAGCCGTTTCTAATATGTAAGTGGCGCATTTATCATCTAAATAAGAAGGAAAAATTCAAACTCGATATTTCACCAGTCATATTGACTGCTGCCACATGAAGAGTCTGAGTTAATGTCGAAAATTGTTCCTCTAATGATTTGTCTAATTTATTGTTTTTTTGTTCATCGTTTTCTTTTCTCCGTTCTCTTTTCATTTGCCTCACAAAATATTACCCTTCACGCACAACAACAAAAAATTGAGACAAATATACGACTCGTTCCATTTTTTGTTCAGCTCTTAAAAACTATTAAATGTGTGTATTTTTCAATTTGGATCTTTTCAGAGATTTCTCTTTTTTCATTACTCGTCAGCAAAATCTATAGTTTTGATGGGCCTTTTAAAGAAAAATAGGAACACAGAGATAAGCATTGGAAGGCATTGTATATAAATGGGACAGAGGTAAAGATGGAACCAAGCAATCGATGAATATGAAAAGTGAAGCTGTAAGCAATTAACATGCGTTCAACACGCGTAAAACATGAACATTTTCGGGTAAAACGAAACAAAAAAATGAAGAAAAATACACACAGAAACTATATTGCAACATGTTTTATTGTTGTTCTAGTTTTTTCGATGCATTCGATGAATCGAAAACAATGCAATAATGGAATCGTATTGGTTTTCGCTTTTGTGCAATATAGAGAAGTCAGGCGAGGAGAAAGAAAAAAATAGTATTTATTATTTTGGAGCAATTTACGGTTTTCCAATAAAATGAAAAGTATAAAATAAGTCAAGTTTCGAGCAAAAGTTTTACTCGGCAGGTTAAAATTGGTTCGGACTTGAGCGAATAATACATCTCACCGGGTGTGTATTGATCTTATTTTGTGTGAATTCTTAGATCAACACAAACAATTCTCGGTATTTTTAACCGATTTTCATGGATTTCGTCTGATCGTCTGTCTGCAGACACCAAATTCCGACAATGACAAAATTAACATGTTGGTTTATTCAATTTGATGGCCAGTAATGGTCATGAAAAGTCGAATTATTTGACTGAAATGAGACACAAAAATGAATTTAGAAAAAGAAGCAAATAGAAAACGATGAAATGTTGTCGATCAATATTTTGATATACTAGCAAATATCACAAACAAAGAATGAAAATTGCTGATTGAAAAAAATCAGAAATTAAAAACCAAAAAGAGATTAATAAACTGTATAGAATAAATTTAATGTGAATTAAAACTGGAATTGGTCATTGTGCAGTTACTTCCTTCGCCTCTGTTTCCAATCATAGTTCGCAATATTTTCCATTTGATAAATAGTCAGCCATAATATGTAATTCTTTGATTTATGCGCCTTTATGTTAATGGTTATTTTGGAAATCAATTGAAATGCTGCAATCGAAAAATGAGCGACATGGCAATTAAATGCGCACCGCATCCAAAATGCTTGTGCAGAAAAACATCACATCTCAAAAACAGATATTAAATATCTAAAGATACACTTTAAAATAATTTTAATTGCGTTTTTATTACTTGATTCTTGCGTTGATCGTTTTTTATTCGATATCACGTTTAAATTCAAAGTTTTTGCTAGTAAAAAGTCGCAAGCTGTCGGATACATGATCTCTCAAACGTGCGAAAAATGGCATTGCGATGCAGAAATAGACGTGAACATGCGTACAACAGGTTGTTGCATGGAATTACTTTTTTACCTCTTTAACCGCAAAATTATTGTGATTTCAATCTGATTTGTTGTGTGCATTTTTTGCTCTCTTCTTTAGTTTACGTTTTGTCATAATTCGTGTGTAAATCGTTCGTGTAAATCACGCTAATAAAATAATTGTATGCGGTTTTTATCGGGTCGATTCTTTGCATGTACACAAACGCTTAAGTGTTTGCATTGCTCAGGCTTTTGTCGGATAAGAAAAATCAGAGCGGAGAAAATGCAGTCGCACACTGAAACCACTAAATCAAACTAGAAATAGTTCAGATTTTTGAAATAAGGTGGGTTTCGCGAGTTTTTTCGGCAATATTTGCGTGGTTTGAAGCTGGAAAATGCGGCAAATTGTGTATCAACAAATTGCCGATTTCAAATCTTCATTTCGCGCCAATGGATTTTGTGCGACGCAAAAAAAAAACCATTTGTACCGTTATTGCACACCAAAGACTCAAATTAGTCACTAAGTGCTCACGTGCTTCACAAATTCACAGCTACCAATTGACAACTGTTGGAAACACTTATGTCAACCGCAACGCGATATGTAACGCATATAAATGTTCATTAGATCATTAATCTCGCGCACGCCTGAACATTTTGATTGGCCACTCTGTTTTTACATTGTTTGCATTGAGTGCGAGTTAATGAAAAATATGTTTTATTGCATATCTCATATCATAATCGCTGATTATTTTGAAGGGTATTTAAAGCATTTTTTTTAGAAAAAAGTATAAAATTTTTAGTTTAGAAATTTGGAAAATTCGTCAGAACGCCAGCAAGTTGTCAACATGTCAACTTGAACTTTAAATTCAATTGATTTACAATTTTCAGAACAACGCAACGCTCTTCCTTAGCATATGAACAATGAAAATTGAAGAGTCTCTCGCCTTAAATTTGGCTTCACATTTCAATCTTTCGAATCAAAACTTTGACTAAGCATACATATCCATGCAAATCAACTCAATCCTCGATAATTGCAAGCAAAACGCAACGATTGAACAAAATATTTCTTTTATCGCGCATAAAGCATAAATCAATCTATTTTAGGCACAAATTCTCCGTTTCAAGCTAGAATTATTTGTTCATGACACAAATAAATAACTCTTGACCATTGGAAATTGGCCAAATTGTTTTCAATGCCAGAAACTTAGATGAGTTGGCTTCCTGAATTCACCATAATTAGGCCTATTTTCAAATTAAAACATTCATTTCAGAGAACTAGCCAGTATGCAAAGAAGAACGAAACACAAATCAAATTGAATGTGTGCATGCTTGAGTCGTGTCAATGATTTAGGTATATTTGATGCACGCCTCTTCAGCAGTCGCACTAAAAATAAGCAAAAAAATACGGAGTCTTCGGAAAATAAATAAACCTCATAATTGCTGCACAAAATTTAAACATTCGTGGTACTCTGTCAACCAAACATTTTGGTGCTAGCACACATAAACACGCACACATGCGGTCGATAATGATGAATCCAAACAAAAGCCTATCGATTACGTTTCAATATAGTGACATGGAAAGGCTCAACTGGTCAAAGACCGCAGTTATTGAATTGATTAGATATAGAATTTCATGGTGAAGCGTTCTAATAGCAGTGAGCTCAATTCGATCAAATAAAAGATCCAATATGAAAATGTGTGTGTGTGTGTGTGTGTGTGTGTGTGTGTGTGAGTATGTGTGTGTGTGTGTGTTGAAAACAAGTCTTTCATCGCACTAAAAGAACAGAGAATCGAAGCAAATGAAAAGCAAACATCAACCGTTTCAAAAGAGAGAAGGAAAAGGGAGAAAAAAAGAAAAAAAACACCATCCACAGGTGTTCACAAAATCTACCTTCCATTCGTTTTTGTTGAGTGTGGAGCAGTTTTTTTATTGTCTTTAAACGGTTTTATACGTTACGAAGCAACGTATATTAGTGTATTGGGCGTTTCGAATAAACGTATAAAGTAAAAACTCAAACCAAACAAAATGTAAAACGAAGAAGAAGAAAAAATCGAAGTGAATACGGAAATCACTGTCACAAATCGAGCGCACACTTGTAGAAAGGCTGGCAAACGCATCGAACATAAACTGCTGCATAATAACATAATGATCCCGAGGAGAAATCGAATTAAATCGAATGATGCATGTGTAGATGGAACAACTTAATGCGATTCCTCCTCTCCCTCTCTCGCTCGCTCATTCTCTGCGGCTATTCCAACCGTTCGGTGTTGCGATCACATTTTCGCTTTATTATTCATTTTTCGTACATGTCAATCATTTCTATGTAAATTAACCCTAATTACTGTTTCTGATTGGTTTAACGAGAGACATCGCTTCAATTTTATTAAAATATATATTGTTTTGTATTGTCTGCACTTGAACAACATAATATTCTCTCCAGAAATTATGATTGTTTTGCATTTTATTCTCTTGTATTGATGTATTCTTTGTGTCGTCATTTTTCGAGACAGTTTTTCGTTTTGCCCAGAAAATGGATGTGTGAATGTGTTGGAAGAAAATTGGAGAAGCATTTTGACATTTTTGAAACAAGAAACGTGAACGATCTAGGCAAAAGGAAGAGAAAAATATTTTACCTATTGTATTGCATGCATTTCATATCTTGATCATTTTATGTGTGGCCATTAATTCCAACTGCAGATAAAGTTTCCCACCAAAAATTTAAACAAACTCCGATGGTTGTTTGCGCGCTCCGGAAAATCTAATTACGATTGAGCGCGAAGTGTTTCAGTTGTCACCTTCGGTAAATAACAAAGGACAGCCCGGAAATGTGGTTAAACATTTTGTTAATTAAAAAGGAGTTGCAACCCTATGATTTATGTGGCTTTTTTAACTGATGGTGGAGTGGGCTGCTGTTGAACCACCATTTTTACCACATTTAAAAATGTGTTTTAATTTGACTTTCTCTTTTCGCCCCATTTTGACATACATTCGATTAACGACCTATCTCCTGAAAATTCCTTGTTTGCCGGCGGCTTTTCGACACTCTCAGAAATCAACAACTTCTTCAGCAAAAGGTAAACAAGAGAATACTTGGTTTTTTTAATACCTTTTATCACTTTTAATAAATTTCATTTTCAAACATGATTAATTGAATTATGATTAATGAATGTTCACCACTAATTTTGGATGACTCTTGGCGGGAAGTATGGTTCCTTCAGGATTTGCTCCGTCTTTTGAATTTCACACAATTTCGGTTTGTGGAATATATAGAGTTGAAGATCCTGCTACTTTTGCTGTCTCGTATAAACTGAACGACGTTTTATGCGATTCTTTTGTATGCCATCATCTCGCGATGTCGTGACATTGTTAATTTATCGTACTCTCGTATTTTCAACAAATTGAGCCAACAATTACAATGCAATTTTATGCAATATCGTAAGGTTCCTGAACCCAGACATTAGACTTGGAATTTACACACTGTGTGTGCGTGCACATTTTGACAGCCGCACTAGCTCCTATTTTTACACTGTGCACGCACATTTGCATAGAATTATGACATTAGAGACTGAATTTTAATAAAATTGTCGTGAAGTATCGCGAAATGAACGAAATGAACAATACAATGTCTGAAAAATCAGGTGTCAGTTGCTGATGTTCGAGTGAAGATTCATCGTCACTGAAAGACGTATATTCATTTGGGCAGTGGTGCAAGAGATAGAAAGTTGTTGCGGCAAAGGATCCCCGAAGAGTACATCCAGGGACTTCAATATGCTGCTTTCATGAAAACAACAGTTTCCTGGTTTTTCACAATTCGATAAATTTGCACCAAAGATTATAGTTTTTCCGGACCGCAATGGGATGATTCATTCCTGGTGTTGATTTGAAAGTGATTTTTGGAACAAAATCCGACCATGCGAATATTGTCGACAAATAAAGCTGGATGAATTGCGCGTTTTTCTTCGTTGTCCTGCAAAATATGCAATCTTTACGAAAAATATTGTTCCCGACGATTGCAATTAGGTTTGGTTATTCTGAAGATTGGTCATTTATCCAGCCACTGTCTGGACTCGAAAAGCTATTCAGCTCAAACAGCAACAGATCTGATAGCCTATCATCACTAGAACATTTCAAAATACTTTGCATTGGCAATAGGAAAAATATGAAGGTTTTGCCAAACCCAAAACTTTTGCCAATCTCGAACAACTATACAAAATTCCTTCTTCCAACGATATCATTCCTCTTCCACGGCTCTTCAATTGAAGATGCTCAATCAGAAAAAATAATTAATATTCCATGGAGAAAATGAGAATGCACGAGCATTCAATGGGGTTTTGTGCCGCTTAAATCAAAATGCAATTATTTTGAAATTGTCCAGTTCAATAACCCCTTCGATTCTCCATGCTAGTGGATTTTTTCGTTTCTTTATTTACACTAAATTTCACGTTATCAGACGAAATAATCAATATCGACGCTTCACTCCAATCCAAAATTGGGACATGGAAAAAAAAACCAGCATGGATTATTGTTAATAAGTGATTAAAGTTGTGTAATGGTTTTTAGTTTTGTTCGGCCACTTAAACGTATTGCGTTGCTTTTATTCGATTTAATGTGCTACTCATAATTTAGTGCTCGAAATGAGATTAGGTTTGTTTTTCAAGCAATTCCTAATGCTGCATTATGCAAAGGCACTTATGTATTGGAATATGCAGGCCGAAAATGAACAGATAAAATATGCATTTTAAAGCGTTGACACGATATTATTCGTATAAGAAAAGCCATCATTGGCAGACAGTCAAATCGACGGATTGGAACTTCTCCAAAGCCAATTCGATTATCGACTCAAAACTCTAAATTAACAACACCAAATATTGAGACATCGGAGAAAATAAGCCTCAAGTGCCAACAAAACTTAACGATAATTTTTTCGAAAAACAATCGGTGAGTTGACAAAGTCAGGACTTGATTGCGTTCAACTTGAAAAACCCATAAAATGTCTATCAACATCAATGTTGAGGCAACATAAACATGAGCAAAACAAAAGTGATAAAAAGATACACATATGAAATTCTATACCTAGCTACGACAACTACGTCAACAGGTCAATATTTAAATGGTTTACGTTTTTGTTTACTATTTTTCCCTCCAATTTTTTCTCGAGTCGTGCGTTTTTTGTGTGCATAAAAATCTATAGAACATCACAAAAGAATAAGTGCATGTGTATGCGTGTGTGTAAAACGTAGTATTTTTCTCGTGTTTTAAAACGATTCCGTTGCATTGAATGCAACAGCGTGCAAGTATTGTAATGGGTGAAGAGAATATTTTTTTGTGTTTGATTTCAACGAAACTTCTTCGAATGATCAATTGGCCCACGTTGCCTAAAAGTTTTCTTCAATTCTTGCCCACATCTGACAGTTTCGATCGTTTGCTGGCTGATCATCAAAGAATTTTCATTCTAGTCTTTAATGTCAAATTTGGGATTAAATTCTTATGGGCGAGAAAGAAACGAATATATTTGGTTACATTTGATGAAATTTGCTCCATTTTTCCCATTTCGTACTCTATAAAATAGAAATCCTTATATTAAATTTGGTTCAATTATGTTAAATTTTTTCCAAATTTGGGTTGGATTCTATTCAATTCATGAACATTTATGCTCAATTTTCTTTGATTTTGCTCAATTTTTATGATTTATCTTCAATTTTCATCCATTTCAGACCATGTGTGGTTTTGAATTTCGTACAAAAGTTCGTTTTGTACCCGAAACCAATTCGTGCGTTTCATTGCATGTGTCTACACTAACAAATGCTCACTGCATGGATTTGATACAGATTTTATATCTAGATGAAAAAACGGTTTGCAGTGAGTGTAAATAGAAATTTAAGTGTATTTAAATAAAGATGAATGTGTTCGAAAGAGACTGTGGCAAACGTGAACGGGCGAGTGAAAGAAAAAGAAAAACGCTGTAATAAGATATATGCGTTTTGGACATGGATTATGTGTGTTTAAGATAACACGGTTTTAAATGCTAAAACATCAGTGGGTCGAAAAGAGATGGGAAATGTTGGTTCAATGTTTCGTTTCATGCGACGATGATAAAAACCGTATTTTTATGTGCATTAATACTAAGGATCATGTAAATAGAATGGAAAAAAGAGTGATAAAAAGGCAGGGACAGTGACATTTACGAGTGATTTTTTGGCCAAGGGCTTATTTCCAATTTTTTCTATTTATTTGAAATTGAAACGAAGAAGACGGAGAAACGGCAACCCATTTTGAGGAAGCCCATAAAATTGACAGGATTGATTGCTATCCACTGTTTAAACTCAACACACTCGAAATAAAGCCAGAGAGTCTCTTTGAATGGCATTAAAAATGAAAATAATAACCAGAGCCACAACAAAAACCGACGAAATCTAATAGCTCTCGCTCTGTCCTTTTACACGCACCTCAAATCATCGAGGATTATTTAACTGGGACGCTTTATTTCGTTTCTATTCTGACAGTGAACAATTAAATTTCGGGTTTCGATATAATATAATAAATCGTCAGTGTCTAGAGGTAGCCAAATTGTATTGTTGCTTTCGTTCTGGACGAACGAAAAATCGTATTCTTCCTATCCTTTATGTTTGGCTGTTCTCACTTGTGTTTTTGTTTTATCTTTACACAATTTTTCATTTCCATATTTTTGTAGTTGGCACACACACAAACACACATGCACGCAATTCGTCTCTATCTTCGTCATTTTGCTTCGTAATGTGTGTAAATTCACAGAGTGAATAGCGATGGTGTATATTTATTTGGTTCAAAATGTCACGCCATGTCAAGTATAGTTACTTCGTTGTCATTGTTGATGTTCGAAGTTTGTTCCCTTTTCAGTTTCCATTTTATTCGTTATAAATGCCATATTTACATTTTGTGTGCTTTGGATTATGGCAGATACAGTACAAACATATGCGAGACAGGCCTGAACGGTCGAAGAGAACGAAGAAAAAAGAATCGAACACTGCGCGTAATGAATATGCTCGGGCGCGTATCAGATACAAGCGAATACAGCAAAACGCAAACAAGAGAGAAAAACTACACTATAATAAAAATAAAATCACAGTTGATGTATCGGAACGGAGAGCACCTGCTCGCTACTCACAACCAACTCGATTCTTTGTGCTTTGAAAATCGGTTTTACTTGAGGTTATCCTTGGTTTCATACTCCCGATGACGTTGAGTGTTTTGTCACGACTCTTGAACTGCAAGTGTTCCGCTCATGAACTTTAAAATCATTTTTCATTTTTCAGTTTGTTTTTCTTATCTCCGCTCATTTTTTTTACGTAAATGAATGTTTTTTCGATTAGTTTACGCGCTTCTTTCGACACAGTAGATTATTAAATAATATGAATTAACTGCATTTACGGACGAAAAAAAAAATGGAACAATAAAAGGAGCTGTTGAATGTCTACAGACCCATTGATTTGGTTTTTCTTTCGACAAAGTAGATAGTTCCAGTTCAATGCCTTCAATTGAATCATTGAATTTCAACAATATCAATATTTAAACAGAAAAAAGACAGAAGATGTGTTCAATAGATAAAATCATTTACATTCAATTCATTTTCCGTATTTCTTGATGTCAGAAATCTCCATTAATTATCTATGTAGCGGATTAAATCCGCATGTGGCCAAATGACCGCTACAGCTTAGAAATCAACTTCATTGCAAATCTCTCAATTTCACAAAGAATCTTTCAATTTTATTGTAAAAAATTGCATGTTCATAGTTCATTGTGACAGCGGCCAAATTAAATTAAGATCGTTCACAATTTTCACTCTCTCCCTCATCTCGAGCTTCACTCACAGTTCGCCATCAATTAATACTGATTGATTATCGATCAAAAAATCAAATTACATTTTTATTTGCTTTTGTTGAAAACACAATGAAGGTTTCTCAAATATTGTATGTGTTTTGTTTGATTTTATTGCCTCAAATGTGTTGGTGATTGTGCAAAAAATAGGCAGTCGTTGAATAAAAACACAAGATGCCCTTTTTCTATTTTGTTGTTATCGATTTCATTTATTACCTGCTACTTCGTAAATACACGGCTTTATGTGGGTAACTCACAGCAAGTATTCCGTCACCTACGATCGACCAATATTTGGCAGGTAAAACCAACAAATCCATTCTCAATAAATAACAACGATTACACTTTTATGTTGCAGTTTCTGGATTTGGTGCGTTCTTCTCTTCTCGTTTATTCTGCTTTCAATGGTCATTCGCCTACATATTCCATTTAAGGCTGTACAAACACTCGCTTTACAATCGACAAATCAATGCTTTTCGTTCGCGTTTCAACATTGTCAACGGAGCATTTTCAAGTCCATTTAAAAATATTTGAACGATAATTGAATAGGGGCCGATGTTGATCTGTGATTAGTTGATTTGACAACGAAATAATAATGCGAAGCCCATGGATTATATGCGTTTCCCTAAATTTTCTGCGTTTCAACCAATTTTTCGTTAAAATTGTCGAAACGACACCTGTCGAAATTTTTACACTTTCCATGAACAATCATCGTAAAATTTGATCAATCGTCGATCTGTTTAGTTGCGACTCGTTGAAGTATATTGGATGGCCAAATAAGACGAGGGATCGCAATTGTGCGATATTTGTATAGCATTTTGGGTGATTCCAGCCGAACAAAAGATGCTCTATTTTAAATCGTATAGATTCTCTACTTTGTCCGATTTGATTTACCTTTCGTCGGATTGAATTTCATGTTTGATGCAACATTTGGGCGTACAACATTTACAATCAATGTTTGGCCGTTGAACTGAAATTCAATGTATTTTAAATCGAAGTGATATGGAGTAAAGAAAAGTCCTAATTAAAATGCGATTCCGATGATTCCCTAGGCAGACATATTTTTGGCCATTTCTAATTATATAGGCTATTTTCACCGAATCACCGCAAAACTTGCTGTACAATTCATGCATTCATTAGCAATAGGGTGTTACCTATACTTAGCATGGACTCCATAATAAATAAAATCAGTGACGTTTTAATTAAAATAATAATCCAGCTTCATATTTTACATTTCATTTCACAATTAGTTTCATCCCATCATTTTTATTAGAATGTTCCAACCTAAAGTTATGTATGTATGATCTTCTCAAAATTCAGTCATTTCCTCACACTTTCGTTTGGAATTATTCTCTCACATTTAGGAAGAGGTTCGTTCTTCCCTCAATTGCAACCAAAAAATCTATAATCACATCGCAGATTTTGAAATAATTGAAACCTGTTTCTAGAAATAGTGTTAACGTTGAAGACCTCTACATCAGAAAGAAATCGGAGGTCGTTCTGCGAATTAAACGGGAATTAGTTGTTCGGAGCTCAAGCTCCGGTTGAACTTCACGCTGTTCAGTTTAATTCTTTAATTTTACACCGAATGCACATGGTTTGTTTCGGCCAGCTCAGCTCTTGAACGAGCCAGTTTAAATTTGATATCGAAGGAATAATATGAGAGATATTATTAATTTCGGTCGAGTTGTTACATTGTTTCAGTAATAAGGTCAAACCGGTTGCTTGGCTACCGAACGATTATATCCATATGTGCAACTGGAAATTCATCCCCTACATTAGGCCGATTAGCCGATTATGATCAGAATGCTTTCGAAGAACGACAACTTTACACAACATTTGCCTCTTAATTATTTTGGTTGTGCAAATCACCGCATTGAAAGTTTGACCTTAAATTACAGATGCTTCAACTAAAAACCATATCATGAATATTTGGTGAGAGGAAATTTCATGAGTTTCGCAAGATTCTAGATGGCTTTAAAGAAATCACAGCAAATTGAATGTAGCAGCAATATCAATACCAGATCACTTGTTCCATACAATAACAACAGATTTGTTGAAACTATTTCTCGAAAGTTTTTCGAAAACATTGGACATTGCCGTTTTATTATATCGCCGAAATTATATGCACATGTTTCAGCAATACATGAGAGATGTTCATGATAGTGAGCAGCATTTTGAACATTTGGCACTTCGCAAAAGCTGCATTTTGTGTTGTTTGATAATTCGCCCGGCCGCGAATTTGCGCAGCGCTGAATGGTGAGCAATGCATATTTCCCGATGTTACGGTTCAGCAAGATATGCCTAATATTGGAGCACATTTTTAAGATTCATTGCCTATTCGAGATAATTAGGTGAACGTGCCTTGGTCCTTTGCTTGCCTGATTATGTCTTCTGTGGTAATAAGTCCTGAACATATGGACATCTACTGGAGGCTCTCTATGGTAAAAGCAATGCCGTTAAAATGATGTTGTGGTAACGGCTTACCTCGTTCCACAGTTCGTTTGAGTCTTTGGCAATTTTCATTCTCGACGTTCGAACTATAGTTTCCATTTTCTGTACAGTTTGAAGCATTTTTCGTTTTATCTCCGTTTTGAATTATCAAAATCGAAAGTAGTAGTAGTTTGCACAGTGTAACCGTATCGAGAGTAATTTTAATAGTACATTCGAATGCATTCGAAACGTCATGACGCCACAAACTTTTCCGGCAAATAAAAATCTATTTTCGTTCTGGGCCCGGCCATATGTATTTGGCTCAATGTGATAGTAAAATAGTTGTGTACGCGTAACGGAATACGATCGCACATGCTTTCAGCTCAATTGTTACACTTGTACAATTCCATCCGTAATTTCTTCGTGTTTGGTCGAGCCACCATTTTATCTGGCATTCGAGAATCAAACACTCACACATCTGGTGGCTAAGCCAAAGAGTATTTTGTTTTAAAATATCCCATTTATGACATCGTATCATTAATATCTCTGCATCGGCAGCGCACACACATATCTACCTAATTGTGAAATGTTTGAAACGGCCAACGACAGGGATTGTTGCAAACATGGAAACTCACATATTAACGACATTTGTTGTTGTGGATAGAAAATGCAGCAACTCCTCTCTTTCTCTCTCTTTTTCTTCCTTGTCAGCAATTTGAAGTGGCTGGCTGCGAAAGCGACGAGTCTAATTTAAGAAGTTGAAACGGATTCATATCAACAACATGGAGTGCAGCACTTGACATCGAGCCCTTGTCAATGCATACTTTACCATTACTTCAGTCGAATAAAACTTGCATTTTCAACTATTCGAGGTTGAACTTGTCGTTTTTTCAACTGGGATTCGGGTTTGGTTAAATTAGACTCTGCCAAAAACTATTCACCAACTTCGGAAGAACGTGTGTATGACTTGCTGATATTGTTTTAATTTTGCTTGCATCGTTTCGGCACAGTGACAGAACCATGCGATTTGTAAATAGTCCAAAGAAACGCATATATTATTCGAAAATGTACGTATTTTTAACGACGATGTAAAATTCGTTTCACCATTCTATCTTTCCCTCTCTTTCCCTCACTCCCTTGCTCTCTATCTCTCTGTCGATTTTGTTTGCAGTGATAAACAGCCGTAGCCGTGTAAAATGCAAAAGTCTGCTATTTCATGCTTGAAATATGATGTTCCAGCAATGCACAATATAGCATATCAACTTTTGGCCGTTGGCATGTGGAATTGTCATGCGACCGAGCTATACAAAGAATTATATTTTAGAAAGTGAGAGAGAGAGAGAGAGTTTCCAAGAATTATATATTGAATCCCCCGAAGCTATTATGACATTTACATTTTGCGGGTGTGTGTGTGTATGTGTGTGATGCGGTACATTGTAAACCGTGATGCCATTTGAATCTTATGTGATAATTTGTACCAGCTTTAAGCAATTATTCAACCAGAAACTTAATTTCTCGAATTCTTTTTCCGTTTGCTTTAAACATTCGAAAGAGATTAAGCGTGAAACAGTAATATATTGAAAGATGCATCAAAATTGTATATAATAATCGAATTCAGAGGTATTTGAGCTCCGGGATTATATTCGAATGTTGACGGATTAATTGAGATGATGCGGTGTAATAGCCGAAGTTCATTGCCACTAGACAAAATCAGCGTGAAGACATTTTATGGATCTGTTTAGTAAACTGGTGTCTTATATAAATGGTGTTTATGTCTAATAAACTTTATAAGATGCTGTTTAAATCGAGTAAATATTTAGATGGAGTCGAGCCGTCTAGATTTTGAGCGATGAATCACTTCAAAGAGATTTCGGATTGAAATTCTGCATCAAAATTTAATTCAAGATCGTTTCCAATTGTTTTTTTTTCAACGTATCACTAATTTGAAACTGGGCTACTTTAATTCTTGACACAGATTATTATATGAAATAAAGACGAATTCATATCGTGATGATCAATTGAAACAATTTAAATCGCTTGACACGTTAGGCAACAACCGCTTGCAATGACACACTGCATTTTTTCAAACGTTATGAAATATCAAAATTTATTCGGCTTGTTTGTGATTCCAAGTGCATTGTGAATATGGGGAAAAAATGCCTTTTGAATTTGTAATCCGCGATAAAGATGCAACCGAGCTGCATTTAAAATACTGCATTCAATGGCCATTCTATGATTAACATTATTCGAGTGCCATTGCATAACCTTAATCGTTTCAAGTTTATTTTAGTGACATCGTTTTGAGCCAACGTAAAATCAACGGAATATTGTTCAATAGCAAAGTGTGCGACGTCACAGAGCATTCTGGACAATGCTCTTTACATTTTCAGTACTTATTCAAAGTATTGAATTTATATAAATGCAGGAAAAATCGCCTATTTCTATTTAAAATAGAATAAGGTCAATCGGTACTCAAAGACATTGAAATAGATGTTTTATTCATCACGCACCAGATATTACGTTCAATCCTTTGATGCAGCTCATGAAGTTGTAAGGGCTTTGATGAGTTAATGACGGCAATTTCAATGAACACTTTTGTCTCATTGAAAAGCACGAATTTTAATCAAAATGATATGATTTATGTAAAGAAATAAAAGTTTTAAAAAGAGACATTTTTTGAAGTGAACAAAGATGCATATATCATGCAATTTTTCCATTCCTTTGATCGATGAATGAAGAATCGGTCCTATATTAAACCTTTGTCAGAATAGGAATACAGATAGTTTGTACTCAATCTTAAAAATGGAATTCATTCAACGATCCCATTCGATACCGTTCGATCCTTTTCGATCCCGTTCGAAAGATGCATATTTGAATTCCTTCGATTGGTTCAAATGCATTTGGAGGACAATCTTCTTTTTAGATTGGAAGAATATTGCCAAAAAAAAGTATATAATCTTTGGAAATACTTTCAACACAAACGTCTCTCCAGGAAAATTCAGTGCAATTCTTTAATGAATATCACGAACTCCCATCAATTAATTACTCGTTGCTATTTATAGTCGTTCGATTCGTTTTCGAGTCAACGGAACGTCATTCAAGTGGATGTGCTGTGTCCCGTTGCCGTTGTTCTTTTAAGTCAGCATCAGCACGTGACGTTCAGTGTAACAAAAATAAGTAAAACAGAAAAAGGCAATTGAATCTAAAATTAAAATTACAACATGATAGAATAATGTGGTGGAAAAATGGTTGAATGTGCGATTTCAAATTGTGTACGCAAAGAATTTTCTAAGTTGTGTGTGCGAATGCGTTTTAATTTTTTTGGATCGTCATTTGTGCGCAGTATTTCTGCCAGGCACGAGATAAAATCCAAAATATCAAAGTGAAAAAAACACGATTATGCACAAGCACATCGGCTTATTGAGAGCGCACACAGCGCACATACAGGCTATTTATTGCCGCACATATAATTCACGTACATCAAGCGAAGTAGTAAATTATGTCTACCGAAAGAGAAAAAGAGAACATTTGCTCATCGTGACAGTCAGCAACATTGAGAATTTGACGTGATATATTGGAACATATGATACCCATTTCATTTCCATACAGCTCTAGATTAGCGAAATGCAATACAAATTGTATCGAAAAAAGAGGCAAAAATCAAAAAGGCGATGCAAAAAAAAGGTCGAAAGATTGTATTCAGTATTCCATAAAATCCATCTAACACTTTCTGCCAATGAACAATGCCACTTTGCATCGTTAAATGTTCAAATGGGGGGACTTTAAAAACGTTTGAAAGCCAAGTACAACACGTACAAAAGGACAAAACTGCACACAACGAATAAACAACAACAACAAAAAACAGCAGAAAACCGAACTTGTTGATGACGTGCAAGACGTTGTGATGTTGTCTAATAAGTGCTATTTTTGTTCATACGTGCTTGTGTACTGTCGAACATGCGTGTCGCTTTTTCTATACGATTTGTTGTTCCTGGATTTGCCTTTGGTTTTTGTATTTTTTTTTTGTTGTTGTCTCTAGTTCAGCTTTTTTCTGTTGGCATTTCTTTTGCACTTGGTGTCACTGTTGCGTTGCATTTACAGATAGAGTTGTTGCCCGTGCATCGTAGGTTTGCCATCTGAAATTACATTTGCACCAACAACATGCACGCAGCAAAACATTAAGTAACAACCTGACCATCTGGTTTTTCATGATTATTCTAATTGTGCCATTGCACGTCTCGTTTTCTTTCATTCTTTGTGCAAATGCGCCGTTCATAGAACTTCGCCGGAGCCGGAGCCGAAAGCTATTCCATTTTATTTTCATGCGTTTCACTTTTTTTTCTATTTTCTCTTCACTTTTCCCAGTTCAATTCTGTACTGTGAATTTCGTTGTGCGAAAAATACAGCAAATTACTTTGATGCTGGAGTGAAAGAACAATTCTTAAAGGAATCAAGTAATGTGCAAACAGTGCACTTCGAGAACGAAGTAATGAAATAAAAATACTGTGTTTTGTGTGAGGCTGAATCGATTCTGCGCTCGGTATCTTCAAGAACACGGCAAGAAGCGAACGCGGTTCGTTGATGAACTGATTCTTGTTCGCCTCATGATTGAGAAATAAAAATTGAAATTCGGTTGATGTGCGATAGAAATCTGCACGCCACTTCGATCCGATCCATTTTTTATTCGTTGATTTTCATTTAATATAGACAATTAAGCATAATTCAGACCATTAAATGCAATTATCTGCCTATATGTCCTGCAGCGCAAACGGTACTCCGTGCTCCGCTACTAAATTAAGCAACTGCATGA
Organism: Obolodiplosis robiniae; assembly: GCA_028476595.1. Taxonomy (NCBI): domain Eukaryota; kingdom Metazoa; phylum Arthropoda; class Insecta; order Diptera; family Cecidomyiidae; genus Obolodiplosis; species Obolodiplosis robiniae. Next base: position 42,559,216 of record CM052015.1, read on the forward strand.
TCCACATCTCTCACTCTAATAATTAATACTTGCTGCCATAAAATTAATTTTTGTAAAGTAAAACGAACAAAAAGCGAGTTCGATTGCGCGCGCGCACTCTCTGGTGCAGCTCTCGTTGTTGTTGTTTGATGCAATAATATCGGTAATTCAATATATTATTACATTTCGAATGAACGATACAATAGGTAAAAATAGAAACGTGGTTAGGTCGATGAGAACAAAGAACGTGCACGTTCAGTACTCAGGGTATCATCATGGCGACGACGGTGTAAAAGCAGTAGCCATAAAACTAATAGTAATGTATAAATAAATGCATACAAAAAACACACAACGGCCATACACAGTACACACACACACACACACACACGAACGAGATGAAGTTGGAGAAAAAAACGACTCATGGAATTAAATAGAGAAGATGAAGGTTAAATCGATTACACCAACTGTTGTCTCGTTGCACTGTTGTTGTTTATACAGAATGGCAGAAAAGCGAGTGCGCTACCTGACTTCACCGAATGCATTACCCTGCATCGTCCACACTCGCACTTCGTTATTCCATTATATTCTCTCAGTTTTTTGTGTTGCTTTTGAAAAAATATACAGATAATATGCTGCTGCTTGCAGAGTCCTGTCTATTACATTTGATCTCACTTCAGTGTGAATACTCGATTCTGTTTGTTTTTGGAGTTTGTGTCTCACTCTATTCGTTCTCTCTTATAGTAGTTCTCTCTCTCTCTCTCTCTCTCTCCTTCTCCCTCTCTCTTGTCTTTTCAACTTTCTGGTTCTTCTCTTAGAAAGAGGTTCGTTTTATTTCATTGCCACTTTTTGGTTTTTATTCAAATACGAACATACAAAATCCGTGTCTTATTTGGTATCCAAATGCGTTTTGTCTTCACATTTTCATTTTTCCAACTGTTCGATTCATTTATGGTGCTTTTCTCAATGGTTCTTCTCTAATTTTTCACGATGTTCCTCTCCAAATTGCAATTTTTCGAATGAAATTTCAACATTCTCTTTCTCTCTTTCTACTTATTTGGATTCATGTTTTCCGTTTGAATACAAAATGTCGAGTACTTTTGGAAATTTGAGCGTTTAAAAAAGGAAATGTAATCCCCGGTTTCATTGCTTGCATTCGCAAATCGAGTGTGATATTGGATTTGGAATGCATTACCAAATATTTATATAAATTTTGATAAGTCAAATGGTTAAGTTATCAGAAGAGCTAACATCAAGCTCACACAGCCAGACATGAAATCTCGAGCATTCTTTTTCAATCACACTCTCGACACTCGATTTCGGAATCCGTGTGCGTATCAAGACAATACAACAACACACACTGTGTGTTACACAGCGACCAAGCAAATCAAAAGCATCGTAATCGTAAAATAAAAGGTGAAAATTAAATGTAGGAAACTCAAAAGGAATTATTAAATAAATGAATATTGAATTGTTAAAATTGAACGAATAAATTTGAATAATATGGAGAGAGCTCTGTGTAGTAAATGGAAATTTACCACTTCGATCCCATTTATCCTCCGTCCAAGAAAGACAGAGAAAAAAAGCAACAATCATGCAGACAGCGAAAATAACAATGGGATTGAAGTGGAAAGAACAAAGAAGAAAAGATTACCGGTCGGTGATGACGGCGAAACCCGAATGCTCTGGGTGCTCTCTTGCCTTTTGTTCGACAAATAAAATATCCATTCTTTTTTTTTACCGAGATAATGGTATGAGTGTTACTTTGCGATGTACTCGCATTGCACTCGTTTCACCCGATCACGCAACCAGCCACGTCTCGACTCATCAGATATCATTGCATTGTGCTTGTTCTCTCTCTCTCTCTCTCTCTCTCTCTCTCTTTCTCTCTCTCTCTCTCTCTCTCTCTCTCTCTCTCTCTCTCTCTTATATCCTTATATCGCAATACGAACTTCGTACAGAGTGAGATCTTTCTCCAGTGTGTCGAGCTTAGAACGGCAAAAGCGATTATCATCAATATTTTTGCTACTAAAGTGCACGAAAAATTCAGAGAAAAACAAATCTTCCCTCTGAATGATGGATTTTAAATATGTCCCGAAGCAATTCGATCGGTTTTTTCAACATTTTAACATCCGTAATGTTCATCACAAATGTATTACGAAGAATATGCTCTCGGTACAATGGCAATTAGAATGTTTTTATATTCGAGCACAGGGTGCAGTGCTTTTATTCCAGATCAACGAATGAAACAACTGAGGATCTTCGACTTTTGCAATTTGAGAATTACAATGGAATATGAATACATCAATGTTCAGCTTTAAAAGCAGTTCAACAAAAAATCTCTGGGAAATTGAAAGCAAATGCCGTGCTATTTTCAATGAATTCAAAATGCTGGGCGCGCATCTTTCAGGTTATGCTATGTTTTCGCTTGATTGAAAAAGGCAAATCCATAAGTTGAGTCTTTAAAAGAAGCATGTTGTCTACAATCCTCTTTTTTTTGCACTTGCTCCTTTTGCCGTGCAGAATAATAGCAATTGGTTCCTTTCAGACAACATTTTCAAGTCATATTATTATAAAATATGATTATTATGTCTTTTTCCAGCAAGTGATATGCACTTTTTCGGTTGTGTGTCTGCTTGATTGAAGTGCGTTCATTTTTCTATGGAAACAATGAGTAGCATTGCGTATAATCGATGCTTGGAATTGAGTAATAATATTGAGCTGCAGCGACGGTACTGTTTTCTTTACGCTCATTCGTTCGGACAGGCAAAAAAAATGTGATATGCTTTCATTCGGTGCGGAATTTGTCGATGGTTTATAGAACATTTTGATTTTCAAAAGGAAAACAATTGATTGAATAATAATAATAAGTCATTTGGCTGGCAGCTATAATTTAATCAATTCGATATTTTTTCTCTTCTTCAATAAATCAAGGAGCGGAGCAAAAATAACCGCACATGGCATGCGTATTGCAGGCGAGAAATGGCAATGTTTTCGATCATCGTCATCATTTGCATTCGATTCTCATGAAAATACCAATTCAATTCATTCAACTGGAAATACAAATAAAGCTATAAAAAAGCCTCGAGTAATTGCGTGCACGTATGAGAAAATCGTCTTATGCGAAAACAACCGTTTGTGACTTTCGATTTCGGTTCTAATAAGAACATGGGAAGATGTGTATTTCATTGCAATAAAAACTCAAAGTAAAAAATATAAAGAAAGTTGAAAAAGAAGGAACGTAAAATGAGCAAGCGTAAAATAAACAAGAATCACCATTGCATAAATGTCAGCGCACCGCACACGACCAACGCACCCATCCATTCACATTTCTTCCGAAACACATGAAGCGATTTCCCTAATTTAATTACACGAATTTATCGAATCTAACAAGACATTAAACAATTGTTTTTACGCGGTCGCGAGCACGACACAAACCAAAGAACACAATGAATTGACGACTCTTTTCATCGCTTGCCTTTTTATCGCATAAAAATTTACATAATTTATGTACCTGAAATGAACCACCATCGGGTTGGCCATTACGCAGTTTGTGAGCGGATTGTCGGCATTAGATGTCGGAATGGTGCGTGTGTACGGTGCAGTCCAATGTGCACGGTGCATAGAAAGACCGTGGTTTGTAACATTTTCACATTAACCGGTATAATGTTCAATCGCTTGACCGCCCACCTAATTTGTTAAGTGTGGCTTCAACATCCATTTCAAAATACTAACCAACGAAGCGTCATCATCTTAGGCAATATTAATCGTCATGTAATAAATATGAAATTAGAATTACTTTTTGTTGCATTTTGTTGCTTTTTGTTACTCATTGACACCACATAGATCAACGGATTTCAACGCGAGATTCAAAAAAAGAAACGGATCAAAGCAGAATGTGCACTGTTATTCGAATTGCGGATCGCAAATCGCAGGACCGAACGATCGATCGAACGAGGAAATATAATCGTTAGTTTAAGTGAATTCATGATAAATTGAGCATTGAATTTTATCCAGTCGAAAATTTCAAAAATGAATCTGTAAAATCGAAGGACAACTCGATTTCGTCGAAAGCCACGAAAGTCTATTTCGAATTTTAAAAGGCGAAATATTCGATTTGGAAGTTTTAAAAAGGATGAAGAAGAAGAAGTCGAAAAATTCAAAACAAAAGATTTCAAAAAATCAAACCTTTCGAAATGTTCGAAAACAGCACTGAAAAACGATAATCTCTTTAAAAATTTGCATTTAAATGAGTTTTAGCGCCGTAAATCAGGTGTTGTACATTCCATTTATTATTGAAATATGATCGAGCTGATTGTTGGTGCACATTTTAGTAGGTGGTCAGTGCATAAAGCATGAAAGTGGCGGTATTTATCTCCATAAAAGATTTGAACATTCCTCCTCAAAACCAGATAATTATCTTAATCGGTGATGTCTTATCGTTTATGGCTCACTTCTTGAGCGATAATCATCGGATTATTTCGAGTCTGACTCAACGCAACGGCTGTTGCTCTTTAACGCTCCAGAAGTCAGTTTAATTATTCGGTACAAAAAAGAATGCGAATTGACCGGCAAAGTCGAACAGCGCTTAACAATGCATGTAGTCGCTCGTGGAAGACATCATTCAGTTTTGTCTGTGCATTTGAACACAATCTGCTCACGTTGTACTTTTTACTGGCCGAACCACCGCCTACGACGACAACGACGACGGGGTGAGTGTGAGAAAGCCGTATTGTTACGGTTGGCCAAATCTTCCCGCGTCATTCGGACATTCTAAGACGTTTTCGTCTCTATTCATAGCCTTTGTTTTCATTGTACCAAGAAACATTGTGCCGACAACGATACAATGCCGATTTGTTTTAAAGAAGCGGAACTAATAACGTCACATGCAAAGGAATAAGAGAAAAGAAATTGGAATCGACCGTCTATCGAATGCGGCTAGCACACGGTGCGCCGAATTAATTGTAAATCTTTTATTGTTCGACGATAAACATAAGTGGTCGTATAAGCCATTCAAGCGTGTCCATTCAATTCACCGTGATGTGGTGACGATCCCTTTTTGATTTTGCTCTGGACTCTCTCAACTCTTTTTCTCATCACTTTTACTTAACGATGAGAAAATTCAGCGAAATAAAAGAAAAATCACACCAAAAACAATACCATTGTGTGTAGTTGTTTGTGTTTGTTGACTCAACCATTCGATCGATCGCATGTTTATTTTATTGCATTGCGTAGACAATGGCCGACATATTCTAATGAATACGACATGCACATTAACACCGAAAAACATTGTTGATGAGAATTTTATCTAATTTGTTCGGTTTTTGATTTATCCTTGAAAAACAACCACGTCACTGTGCAATGCAATAATATAATGAAAGTGATATTCAAAAGCGCTTAATATGCATTTAATACAGATCCGGCGGTGGAACGGGTTATAAGGATATTCAAAATGGAAATCTTGAAAGTCATGTGTAATTTAATGTCGAGAAAATCGTTATTTTGTTCAGCCAAAATTTGCATGATCATTGCGCTGCTCTTGATTTATTAATTGGGATTCCATCTTTTGTATAAACAACTTGCAGCAGCAAAGCGACGCGACCGCGGCAACGTTGCATCACCATCCTCTTTCATGCTTTTCAACGAGTCTGTCTTAATATAAAAATTGACTTGAACTTAAATGACGATTTAATGCCTGAAGTCATCACAAATGAAAATGATATTGAACCACTTGCTCCTTCGTGCCGATGCGATGAGACTTTGAAACACTCTCATTTATTATGTGGTTCCGAGCAATTAAAGAGAGTGAAAGTTGATTGCGTGAAGAATTCAGAGACGGAGTTTCAGACGAATACACATTTGGATCAAGGTGATATCACTTTAATGCATTCGCATGTCTTAGAGGATAAAATGAAACCCTGAGCGGCTCATTTCAAATTGTTATGTGAATCGTAGGACATATCGAACTATTTCGATGGATTCAAACAATCACCTTTCTTTCCGCCAAAAATTTCGACTACAAAATTATTCAGAAACCATTCAAATATTCCAAAAATGTATGCAAATGGAGGAAGATGAGCAAATATTTGCAGGGATTTGAGATAGAAAGTTGTGCTGTTTCTTATTCTTAGTCTTAATTATTCCTAAATCTCATTGCACTGACTTGTAATTCTGTGTGAATTATTCTCAAAGTTTCATGATGATACGATTAGAAATAAACATTTATTTATTTATTACGAATCCTAAATTTATACCAATATGTACAAGAGCTACGCAGTAACTCATGTATGCTGGAAAAAGTGTCCAATACGGAATAAATTCCGCCCATGGAACGACTTAAACAAAGACAATTACAAGGATGGAGGATATCTTCTACGAGTGACTATAGATACCAAATTGAATCCGGGAAACCATGGAAAACCTGCCTGACCCAGGAGCATGGGCCGTAAACACGTAGACTTTCGAAAAATATGCGGGAAATTTAGTTTTACGTATGTTAGTCCATTTATTGGGCTATAATTAGACATTGACGTCCTTTGAAACGTTTGAAAGCTAAACAATTCTATTGACTCAACTGAAAATTCTAATAATAATTATTATACCCGCCGATGAAACGGTTATTTGGGTTTTATATTTTTGATATAGTACAAATTTTTGACATGTCGCAAAAAATAAGTGAATAGTTTTGCTTCTAATCCAAAGATGGTTTTAGAAAATGCTCCAATTTGAAAAATATCGACATTTAAATATTTGGCGGAACGATTTAATATTCGCATATCCGATGTTTTTATCTTTTGTTTGAAGTTTTTGCTCAAAGTTATCAATATCATCGAAGAGAGCTTCAGAACAGCAAACATTCTACCTCGATGCGTTTTGTTTTTGCCGTGAATTCAAAATACACAAGATTTTGTACTGTGTTATGGTTAGGTGAATTGTCAATATGAATAGATCAATGTGTTTATTGAGCTGCCAAAACAAGAGCAATTTCGAGGTTCTATCAATATCAAGGGTATGGCAAATTGCTCCATTGATACTCCAAAATTTGAATTCCAAATAACAATTTTTATGCATTTGATTAGATAATTAGATTTATGTTAAGAACAATAATTCCCGAAAAAATAACATAGTTCGTAACAAATAGAGAATTACATTTGCGTTCTCATTCGGAATATCAAAGATGGATATTATAATTTTCATAGACCAAAAGTACTTTGCTCAAAAAATATGACAAAATTGATTTACAAAATTTCCTATATCACTAAATATCATTTTTTTTCCAATCAAATTTTCATTTTAATCATAACTACCAAAAAGTTCTTGACAATAGCCACCCAAAGCGACTGCTTGTTCGATTGCATCGGCGTGAAATATGAGGATTGGATCATATATGAATGGAGGCCGTTATAATGATTAATATTGTGTGCGTTTAGTCATAAAATGAGTCAAAACTCATAATTCATGCACGCATTTAATTCCCAAATAAATGGAAAATTGTCTTCAAATAAATTCAGTCATGTGCAACCAAAAAGCAGGCGAATCGGCACTTACGGTGTAAACGAGCACATGTTATAATGTATACAAGCCGCGCATCCGATCCAGTGTCGTCAGTGTATTGTTGTTCGGTGTTTGTCAGTCCATTATCATGTGTAATTATGATTGTAGTTTGTTTATATGGTTGTCGCTATTCAAATTTTGCCATTTCGTATGTATGTGAAAGTGTTGGCATTTCAAGCGCTCCCCAGCCGAAATTATGCATTCAAAACGATGAATTGTACACACACTCTCACATAATTAAAAATGCTCTCCACTTTGCATAAAATCATCAATCATTCAATCTGTATAATGTGCCGTTTATGGTTTGGCAAGCAAATCGTATTCACATATCATCAATAATGTTGCGTTTAAATTTCATTCCTTTGAAGGGAGAGCCCGTTTCGTGGCACTTTAAAAGCTTCAGAGGGAAAAGGGTTGCTCTAAACTAACGTCTGAGACTCCGAAAATCTACGTCGTTCACCGAAATATTGCATGTGTAATGCCGAGAACATTCTCATACTCAGCGAGATGATGGCTGGATAAATACAGCAGCAGCAAAGAAATCACTGTGCAAATGATGCGTGAAGCGATGAGCTGCTATGTAAAGTCGCAATATAATGACTGTGTGTGTTTTATCGAAATAAATTGCATTTTTGAATCGCTCGAGCAGAGTGTTTTTGTTGGAGTTGGATAGACTGTCTTAATCAAATGAAGTGAACCACATGTGAAAAATGCAATGCCCAAATGTACTCCATAAATTTTGATCTCGCTGTAACGCTCGAATTTATTGCAATGCATTGTTCGGCACTGGAAAATAGCGATAATTATTTATATTCCGACAATACAATACAAGTGTTTTTCGGGCGAAAGATTTCGCCGAATATATTTATCATTTTATTATTATTCATAATTGAAAATGAGCAGCAAACACTCGCTCTCTTTATCGAGCAAACATTCTCTGAAAAAGACGGCTGAATTACCGCGCCATTCTCATGATTTTTGGTTGTATACAGGCAAAATGCCGGCCAATTTTATCAATTTACATGCAAAACGCATGTTACGCTTTGGCACTAATTGCGATATGGAATTTATGATGTGTGAATTTGGCTTGTTTTTCGATTTTACGCGGCACTACGTGTAAATGAATCTCACATTCATCATCATATGCGATGCGTTAATGGCATTTTAACCACTCAAGTATGTGTAAAAATGAATGGACCCGACACGACCACTGTTCACGGCGGTTCGATGCGGCAGCGTCGGCAGCGTCGGCAGTGGCATTGTTCGTCCACTTATTAACGGTTTCAATGTTCTACACGAAAGAAAATGTGCATTTCATGCAAATTTTATTGCACATTATCACTGACATAATGGACTCAATATTTATACATTGCGTCCAGATTTTTTTTTCTTCAGCTCGTTGAAAAATTAATTAAATGAATTCGATGATACGATATGTGCACATGACATCAGCGATAATTGAATAACTGGACGTATCGCCCGCAATATAAAGAATTTTTCGGCGCACCGCATAATATAATGAATTTTATTGGGGTATGACTTTGACTATACCGTAATAATAATATAGTGATGAACGGCAGTAGTCACTTCATGAACTTATTTCATGAACTCATATAGCTCATTCCGACATTGAGCTCCATTTGTTCGGAATAATTTGCAAGAAAAAGCAGAGAATGCGTGCACTTCGAATGTATCGCACATCGTCGGCTTTTCTGTCATCCATCTCACCGATATAAAAATCGGCAAAAAAAGCACGACGGCGCGGCACATTAAATAGATTTTTGCTTCTCATTTTCAACTTATTATTTGCTGAATCGAATTGAGAATGAAAAAATAAGCGTAAGGCCAATGTCTCAGTAGGATACAGTATGTAACCGAATAGTGTGCTAATTCCTCTGCATGGTGGTCGGCGGTAAAAGTCACTTTTCCTCACTCGCATTCATTTCATTCTGTCTTCATACGATGTTCTTTTGTGTTTTATTTTTGAAATCGATCTTCTTGTTTCTTCAGAGTGGTTTCAACTATGAAATTGCCTTCACCTAATAATTTTCAACACGCATTTCGATGGTGCGCCTTGCGTCTACGCTTGAAACATATCTGTACTTTTAGCTGCAGACATGACTGTTTCGGGCTTAATGCGTTATTATCGTCAGTTTAATTTGTCCAAAAACTACGGCCCCTTTGCGATCACACTCATAAAATTGCTGGTTATCTGTTTTTTTCCCCGTATTCCTTTTCATTCTCTAATTCATTTAATCATTTCGGCTATCTTCATTTTTGTCGATTCTCAATTTCAAATTGAATTTTATTCCGAAAGAGACGAGAGGGAAGAAGAGAAAGAATAAGAGAGAGATAGAAAAAAGATAAAAAAAGAAAGAGGAAAAGAGCAAGCAAGCTAAAGCCTTGAATTATCAGTTTAATTGACCGGAAACAAACGAACGCTAGATATTTTGACCGAGCACCGATCATTGCATTGGTAAACAAAGAGAAGTGCAGGCAATTCGGTTCAAAATAGCACTTAGTCACTCATTCATTCTATCATTGAGCCTTGTGCCGCGTCTAGCAAGTCGTTGGCCATCGGTGTGCCGGATAGATATTGATGAAACAATGGCCAAAGTTATCTGATGGAAGCCAAAAACAAAAAGTAAACAGCTATTCCGGGATGTGAACGATTGAGCCTTAGGTTTTCGCGCGCATTTTGTGTCCTTCCATTTCGTTAATTTAGTGTAAATATGGTGCTTCTGAAATAGCCTCTCGCACTCACAATCCCGTTCTCAAGTCATTTAAAACGAGAAAAACGAGAAGGGGGAGCTAAAACTATCCCGTTTCCGAAATATTCCCTAGTTTTAAAGCAATTGAAGTTCGTTAATGTTTTAAAAAATTTCCATAAAGTACACACCTGATCGGAACAGGCGATAAAGCTCTCGCTCTCCCTCCTCCCCTCACGTTCCCACACTTCCATCATTCCGCAGCGCCATGATAATGATTTTCCAAATTTATAATCGCACGTCAGCTAATTAACGTTATTCATTTGGATTTTGATAGCGGATCGCTATTCATTAGCTCAGTAGATGTTTTTATTTGTTGCGAGCGGACATAGACTTCTCGAAAATGATTAATTTCTTATTTGATCAATAGATTAGGCATTGGCAACCAGTGCCGCCGATCCACGATTTCCTCGCCCACTTCGAATGGCACTTGATCTTGATTAAATCGGTTATTTCTAGTTTCTAGCCCACAAAACACTTTTGAGCGTGCACACAATATCGACGTCCCAAAATGAATTATTAGCGGGGAAATTTCGATATGGATCATAAATTTCGGGACAGACTTCACTTATATGGAACTATGATTGATAGAGCAAATTCATTGAAAGTGATTCTAGCCGCCGGCAACTTGTCGAATGATAGTTTCATGGTGTCGAACGTTGATTCTGAAAGCATTCAACAGCGTTACGTAAATGGATTGGGAAACAAACATATTCATTTGTGAAAAAAAAAGAGTTGATGTTGGAAATAGAGGGATTTTCGATTAATTAATCGAGTAAATTTGTGAACATAAACAAACTGTTCAGGAAATTATGTGTCAGTTTTTTTTTTTTCGATTGGAATGAATGTTAAGGAATGAGAGGGAAAAGGGTAATTTTAATGAGCTCATTCGAATATTGGTTAGATTATGTAAGAGGATATTTGGAATTTTGAAAAAAATGTGTATCCCAACAAATGATTAGCATGAATGATCATGTAAATTTAAAACTTTTGATTTCGAAAGAAAATTTTATTCTTTTGATTTGCATTCCGTCCGTTATGGAACGAAAAAAATATTTCATGCTTGATAGCGTATATTCAAATGAGTTGTTAAAAAAAATGGCGAAATGAAAACGCATTCCCGCGTATTACAAACGGGTTTATGAACAGTTAAATTTGACCAAACAGTAACAACAACAAATTAAATTAGGCAAAAAAATAGAAGAATTCGAAAGAGAGAAACGAAAAGAGAAAAGAGAAAAAGAACTATAAATAGCGAAGCAGAAAGACAAGCATTCCATTTTAAAATTGGCATAAATCTGATGTCGAAACTATTGTCCAAGGTCAAAATGCGCAGAATTTGTTTGAATGTGCCGTTGTGTCCAAAGTCAAAAATAATTTTTGAAATTCCGTGGCAATAAATCCCTTGTCTAATTTAATTGTGGTAACATTTCCATTTGATTTGGCTAATTGATCTCTTCTTTTTGTCCAACAACAACAAAAACGGTTAAATAAACGTTGAATATGAGCATTATTGTTTGGGATCCTTTGCGGGAAGCATGTCGAATAGATTGCTGCTGTGTTTATGAAATTCGTAACATTAGAATTCTTTTGTGTAAATAAGAAATATTTTACCGGATCTCAAAATGTACAGTGAAATGTTTGTGTGTTTTTTTTCGGTTCCTTCTGCATCCGTGTCGAATATTTGCCTCTAGTCGTATTGGTTACGAATTGCCGTTTCTTCTTTCATTTTTTTCCAAAGCACAAATATTATCTCTTGCGATTGCTTCTGCCGACATGCTTTTTCAATGTCAATCGTCTCCAAACAACAATCTCTTTTGTCTGTTCTGTTTTTGTAACGAATATTCTGAACACGAGAGACACAGTGAGAGTCGTCATAGGTGTTATCATTTTTTCTGTCAGTTGCTTCCATAGTTTTTTTGTTCGAATTTTTGGTTGATTTTTGTCTGTGCCAATGAAACCATAATCGCATCGTTCCGTTTGTGTTTGGCAGGATGGAGACTCAATGAAGTTTGTGCGCAGAATGTTGATGTGCCGAGCAAACGAATTACCCAACGAGGACGTAACTTTATGACTTCTCCGGTGTTCTTAGCAATGTCTGGCATTTTCTGGAATCGCCACTAAAGACACTTATCATTGCGTTCGATCATGTAACGACAGGTCTGATCTATGCAGCTCCGTGCAAGTTACACCGAAAATTTAACATTTAACTGGAAATCAAAATCGTTTTTGTGGCCAAAATAAATACAGACTTCGACGACAAGTCAAACATCTTTCTGACACATTTCAAGCATTTTAATGCGCATTTCGACATGAAAAATGGGAATGATTTACAGCATTTGCCGGAATATTGATGTTCCTCAATTCAATTTACATTTGTATTTTTATTGTTTTAAAATTACGATCGAAATATATTGATAGTGCAAGAGAGTATGGGTCAGGAGAGGGAGAGAGAGAGAGAGAGAGGGGGAGGGAGAGAGAGATGGAAAGAGAGGAAAAGAGAAAGAAAGAATCAATATGAGAAGGAACAAAGAGGGAGATGCAAAGAGCGAGAACGAAAGAGCGAAAAAAAAGAGACAGAAAGAGTAAGAAAGTAAAGACTAGAAAAGACCAAGAACGTGCTAGCGAGAAAAATACCAACTTCTAGGCAAGCAACCGAGTGGAAAAGAGCGAGAGATGCATCGAGAAAGAACGATTGCATTTTGAGGTGAAACGCGAGCTGCGTCGATCTGGTCTCTTGAGTATTCTTCTTTTAACCACTCGATCATCTCAAATCCATCCAAATTTATTGGGCCTAATCCCTTTTTTATCTGTTTTACATTTTGTTGGGCCTCAACATGAATACAAATTATAGCGTTCCAATATATATCTAAAATATAAGAAGTGATGTCCCGCTGCGCCAGCAGTAGACATAACATTTTCGATTTACGTGTTCGGTCCATGCATCTATTTAGGTAAACAAGGAACACCAAACATCGTGTGCACACACGCACAAAAAACGATACAATGGACAAAAGAGAAACCAAACAACATTTCTATAATTCATTTTCGAAGCGTAACGAAAAAAAGACAAACAATTGGGATGGCAACAAGACGAAGAATTGTGTCTTGTCCAAAATTGAGTAATTTTAGCAAAATCACACAAATTAATGAACGTGAGGACTTAAGTTTTTTTTTTTATTTTTGAAACGAAATTTGGTCATGAGATAAGAGACGCAGCCAATTTGGTTAGGTCAGCGGGAGGCAAAAATGCGGAAAGATTCTACCCTTCTGCGGACATGTGGCGATGATAAGCAACTTATATTGCCGTTCATATTACTAGAGTTCGATTGTTACGCTCGTAAATTGTTTTCTTCGACCGAATGCCATTTTATTTTGTATTTGAAAGATTTCTTAAAAAAAAGAAAGAATATTTTTTTGGATGAATTCTAGTCCAAATATGGTCAAAACTCATAAGATGTGCGTGAACATTCGTATAAGAAGCCCTGCGAGCCGTGCAAATAACTGAGCTCATCGACAACAACAACAACAACAAGAACAACAATGAGGAGAAACAAAAAAAGAAGCAGGAAAAAGTACTGTCTGAGAACCGCTGCAAAAATGCGAAGAAAAACTGAGACATATCTTTGAAGTTAGTCATCACTTTTGACCGATTCGCAGGCCGCCTCTCTATTGGAATTGACCCGTTCAAGATGATTTCCATTAAGTCGGCACATTATGCAATAAAACACAACAAAACTAGCAGACGAAAAGAGGTATTACGAACACACAAAAATGGAATATTTTCTCTCGTCGACTTCAGACGCATTTTTTTTTGCAGTTAAATTATACCTCTGAATGCTTTGAGACCTTTCGAGAGTGAGATTTGCTATGCGTAAGTCACTATATATTTTCTCGCATGTTTGTTATTGCTTCTTTTTGCATTGCAAATTGGGCGGTGGTTGAGGGGAACAGTGAAGATAATCAAACAACCGGGCTGATGACTCATAATTTGAACAGCGTGCGCGCGCGCGACGCATTTACCGTATGCAGAATCGAAAGAGGTCTGATTGGTTTTTGTTTTCTTTTCTCTCTACGACGGTATCAGGTCGTATCTGGTGCAGAATAGTTGCGCCATATTGTCGAATCGGCTACGCCAATTAACCGGAGATTTTGTTAACCGATTCTGCCTATCCACATCCATATTTATTCCACGGCCCCGACGAAGAAAAAAAACACGAGCGACGTTTTTTTTCCTCTTTATTTCGTGTGTTCCACACGAATGATCACGCTGTAATAAAAACGTACAAAGAAGAGATTCTAATCAATATTATTTTCTATATTGTTTTATGCATTCGCTTACGTCCATTTTAAACCCATTTCATTCTGTTTTTACTCGAATTCTGAATTCTGGGAACTTAACTGAACAGAATTAATCACGCCAAGTAGAAAAAATGATGTGCATTTCAGTCGTTTGAGCATCATCGCATATAATTTGGTGAAATATCGCACACCAAAACACCTTCACATTCGATTTCACTTTTCAAATTGCTGCGCACGGAACATGAAAAATGTTAATCTGCGAACGCGAATGCGGCAAGAACAAGTTCAATCGACCGCAAACGATGTTAGATGGATGACTCATTCACAGGCTTCAGCTGATTTCAGAATTACTCATTTCATTTTTGCCGTGTTTATTTTATATTATACAGTTTCTTGAACGTTTTTTGCGAGATTCGTATTTTCTCTTTGTTTTGATTTTACTTCTCTTTTTCCATTTTGCAGCAATCTTTTTGTTAATTTTGAGCCACTCAATCAAACCATAACAGCAAAACATCGAAAAAACTTTTTTGAGTTGAATACTTTTGGCCGTGCACATCCTCACGCAATAAAGAAGTGATCGAATCGTAAGATCACTGCCCAAAACCAGTTCCACCGGAAATGCCTTAGCGCTATCAATCGATATGCGCACAGTTGTGTTGGATTTTTTGCTCGATTCCTTCCTATTCTATTGCCACATTGACTCTTTGCTCGGCTCCCATTCTTTTCGGCATCTTTTTTCCGTTTGCAACTTGTTGGCTTTCTCACCAAGTTTTTTCATTCCACAATTTTATGCATAAACGTGATGATGAAAAATGATTGTCTTAATCAAGTCGAATTTCTGGTTTGACTTCAATTTTTCGTCATTCATTTGCCGTTCATCAGCTCTCATTATTTGCGTAGACAGTGTTTTTTTGCTCGTTTGAAAGGAAAATCGCGTTCGCGGATGAATTGATGACACGATCTCAAATTAATGAATACACACTCAAACAAACAATCAAAGGCGACGCTCCTTGTGCGATTTGTGAATCGTCCGAGGGTTGTGGAGCAATGTATTCATTACGATTTTCGGTCGAGCGCAAGAAAACAAAGCTGACACAAAAAAGAAAGCATTCAAATTTTGAATGGTTTTTTCGTGTGCATGGAGATAAAAATTTGAAGTGCAAAAGATGTTTTCCCCGATTTTTTCCCGAGTAAATGGAACGAAAATGTGTAAATAAATAATGATCTTTGTAACAAATGACACATGCTTCAAAGTGCTCTCCTCTCCTGAATCGGTTTTTCCACTTTTTTTCTTTTCTCCGCATGGCATTTTATTCTTATGGTAATTTTTGTGGATGATTATTTGACATCGACTTTTCGGGATGATTCCGCGATGTCTTTTCAGTTTGCCGTGACAACCGTGTTTAATCAGAAGATGAGGTCGCTGGCGCATGAAAATGTAACGTACGACGGCGGCGATTGTAATTAATTGTCGAGAAAATGGACACAACGATGAAATCCGGTGGTCAGTCGACAATTTCGGACCGTCCTTACATTGTTGCTGCCAAATAAACATATTAATCAAAATCATGTAGAACATCGTAATCGCCGCTTGTCGCTACACATTTTACAACAAAAAAGGGGTGAAATGTACCCGCGAAAATATATGGGAGTTTCTGGTTTTTCATTTGTTCGTGTTATTTGGAGTTTGTGTGATGCTATTCACATTCAAACAGGTTATGCAAAAATAGTGTGCATTTTTTTTTGTTGCCTCTTAAATGTTGCACTATTCGATCATCTCAACCGAATTCGGCTACTTTTTTTTATTCATTTGGCTTTTCGCGTGCACCACTGTCTGTTCCACTCAATCTATTCGGCTGACATCAACTCATCAATTGTCGTTGAAACGCGTAAATGCAACTCTCGCCCAATAAAAAAGAAACCAGCTATCTTCATCGTCCATTAATTCATTCGTATTTCAATACATGCTCGAGAAATTTATCAGCTCTAAACGATGAGAAATTCACATGCGTTTCATTTTTTTTCTCGTTGGAAATGCACACGTGAAAATATTATGTGCACAGCCCGCGAACGATGACGAGCGATATGCAAATCGGTGATATTTTTATCCGGGAAAAGGCTGGAAAAACGGCACCACATAATTTATTCGAATGATTATGACATTTTTTTCACTCTCTCGCTCTCCTGAAAACTAGTTGTACCATAAAATCTAACGAGTTGGAAAAATGGTTTGCGAAAATTGCGCTGCATAATCAGAAATTGTCGATTTAATGCAAACAAATGAAGTTCAAGCATTATTTCTTTTTGTTTATTCAATCATCCATTGACAAAGTGGAAAACTATTCACACGCATTCCAAGTGCGTCACAAATTTGCATTGAAAATCGCTTACGATTAACATTGACGTTGAAATTTTGACATTTCGGAGCCAAATTAATGATGTTTATGATATGATCTTGGTGATCGCATTTCACACCAAGTCGGTTGCACACAACGCAAATAGAACGGAAACAAGCGAATCATTCCATTCGACAATTGAAACGGTGTGACAAATTCCATGTCAGTCAATTGAATATGCACCACTTCAATCACGTTATGTAAACAAATACGGCATTTACGTCCTTTGGAAGAGAACAACAACAAACAAATCGAAGGTACAGAAAATTTGCATAATTTTCTCCATCGCTGCAATGAAAAAAATGATTCACAGTGACGAGAATGTCAGTGCGACAGGGTGAGTATGGCCTGTTTTGACATTTATTAGTTTTTTATTGTTCATTGAAATGCAAACGAATGATTTGATGCGCTTTTTCTTGGCATGAAGTGAGATATATTCTACACAGTCATATGACGGAATTCATAAAAAACGACTCCTGTGAACGCTTAGAATGACTCCTTTGATCTCTTTAAAAGACTCCCATTAAAAAAAAAAAAACTCTTCCCTTTTGTGTGCGTGCGCAAAAGTAAAAACTCTTTCCGACTTTCGAAAAGTAAGCGTCTGCATGATGAAATCTACCCGCAAATATTGTTTCGTTCGTTCGTTTTCTAATGATGTTGTTGGGAATTTTATACATTTATTGCTGTGATTTGTTGAGACTGGCAGCGAGGGAACTGAGCTCAACCCTTGCTCGTTACTTCAAATCATCCAAACCGAAATGTCTTTGCGTCTTTCGCGCTTGAAAAATACCATAAATTATTGGTTTGTACACAATAAAGTCCAATAAAAAAATATTTAAAAAATAAATCGCTGTGACAAACAAAAGTGCAAATAAGGTTTAATGCTAGTCAATCGGTTCGAAGCAGCTCAAATTTTGATAATTTAAGGCCAAAAGACTTTATCGACGGCAATAAACTCTCAAGATATACTTTGATTTCTTTAGGCACCATCTTACGTTTTTGTCAAACATAACCTAAATGTCCCAAAGTACACGGCAACAAACAAATCAAAAGAGCAGATCAAAATAAATATCGCCGGTTTATCTATAGCATTTACACATTTCGGCGATTGATGTTACCTATCAAGTCAATGCCATTGTTTTCTTTATGCTCTTCATAAATAAGATAAACGAACATTGTTTTACGACATTCGAAAAGTCAATTCGGTATAATCTATGGCCAGGCTCTTTTTTTCTCGAGCATTTTTATCTCCATCTCTCTCAACGCGTTTAACATTTTTCTCTCATTCTGCCGGCTTCGAAACGACAATGTTCGACCATTGAAATCGAAGAATCACTAACAAAAGTGTAAACAAAATATCCATATTGTACCGGTTAATAAGTGTAATACTAAATGTATTTCTTTCGATATGTTGCTTTTTGTTCACCTTTGATGTTTTTTCTTTTTTATTAATGTTACCATTCATCGGATGCGATCGTGGCGCGCATTGGAGTTTTGATCGGAATTACTGCATTTTAGTTTAACTAGTGTCATTTCCATATCATTTCTCGGTGTGATATAACACATATTTTATCAGAAATCACATTTTTCCTCGCACTCGAGCTGCCGAGTGAATACAAAACTGATGAACATCCAGAGAATTCAGTCGGTTTTAAAACATACGCACTTTATCTACTTACTAATGGTTGATCATTTGTTATGGCATTCCAAATTATGGTAATCAGAGTGCATCAAAGCGCGCGGTTTTTTTCTATATCGCGCGCTCACCGAAAATACCACAAGCGCACACCATTATGTGCATCTAATGTTTATTCATGTTTATGTTGCATGTCAAAGGGTCGATTATCGGTCTGTTTCTGCATATAAATTGTTAATAGAATTTTGATAATTTTTTTCATTGCCGCCGATTATTCACTGAGTTGAGCGCAGCATTGCCATTTGATACGATTCTCTATTCGCGTTAATTGGTTTTTGAACAAGCGACAAACCGCTTTTCGACAACCAGCTCAATAAAGTATTTTAATTTGTTTGATTAATAAAAAAAGGTGTTTGGAACCGACTGTACAAAATCATTCCCTTTGCTTCAAATGGCTTCAAAATGATTTGGAATCTTCATTTTTATCGTTCGATTCAGATTTTTTGAATTCATCAACTTCATCGGCATAGGGTCCGTTAGTTTCTCTTTAAAAATCAGTTTGAAGTAGTTTTAGATAACCGCTGGTCAGAAGACAACGCCACACATTTTTATTGTTGACAACATTCAAATTGAACTAATTAAATATATAAATTCTAAGCGGAAAAAATAGATGAAAATCAAATTTTAATCTCAAATAAAATAAATCTGAAAATGTCTATAAAAAATCAAAGCTCAAATTTAAATCAAAAAACTTGGATAAAACTTCGATTCAAAATTGCAAAAATCCCTAACGGAACTTCAAAGTCTTCAATTTGAATTCAATTAGAACAAAATTGCGAGGATTTCAATTTTTTTTGGTTCGCTACAGCAGTCAAAAATGCTGCGGAACAAAATGGATGAGCATTTTCAGCGACTATTCTGTGGCAAACAGTCATTTATCATAGTCATCTGTGTGCGCACACCAAGAGCATTCAACCCTTTTTCTTGGGTTCCGCATCATTTATTTCCGCTATTCTTGCATTGTCGTCTTCGAAGGAATCAAATGTTGCATTTCAGGTCTTGATGGCGTAACAATGGCGAAAAATTAATAATATTTAGTAGTAGTTTGGTATCTTGAGTCGTCATCATACAGCATTTCATATTCTCTATCCGCACTAAATACTCATAACGATCCGAGAATTTATTGCATACTGTGAGCGATAGCGCGCAAAAAAGAAACGAGAGAAAGATACGGGTGCACTTTCTGTGGTAAAAGTTGAGATGATGAGTTGATTATTCAACTGGGTGAATATGTTGATGTTGATGAGATTGATTGTCTCACTGTGTAGCCGAAAGCAGTTGGTTTTTTTGTGTATGTACCCCTTTTTGGCAAATGAAAGTGCAAAAACTGACACAAAGCTCGGCGTCGTCGCCGATGTATCGCCGTTCGCAGTTAGACGGATAATCTGCACAATAATGATGCTGTGTCGTTTACAATTTTTGACATAATATTTTGCAGCCCGTCAAATGCCCGACCGAAAAGAAGCAGAACGCAACAAACAACACAAGCATTGTCGAAATGAATTACGATGCATATTTTAACAATTAATCATTTCAGAATACAAACGACCAAAGCGCGATTCGCCTTTCTCTCGTTCGCTATGCGAATCTTAAACGCGCACTAATTTTTTACGCCACGTCTCTGCACCGGGTACGTATTTGAATATGCAACAACAAAAGATGACGCGACAATTGCACATCTACGAAATGAATGATGCATCATCGTGAAACCGTTGCGCGCTCCGCTATTAATTGTTACCTGTATAATTTGCGTATTCATAACACTATAAATTACCACTTTTTGATTGTAAAAACCTTTTTCTAAATGACAGAGAATGTGCAGCAATTTTTTGCGCACGCTGAACATTGATGAAATTAAATCCGCAAATTCATGATACTGCTTTTTGTTGTGCCACCGAACTGAGCAATGACTCATCGTAATTAAACCATTTTTGCATTATTCTCGACAAGGTATGCTTTCGAACTGAATGTGCAAATTTTAAAAATTAATGGGACCGTTTCATGAACAACGTTTAACTATTAACGGAATCATTTGAACTTTAACTGAGGGTATGTTTTATTTTGAACGATTTGAATATAAGTTTCATTCAGTTTTCACATTTGGGATATTGTTTGTTGGAATTTTGCTCAATTTCTTGATGAATTTACATTTAAACTTGATTCAAATATCAGTTCTGAGTTTGATGGTCAATTGAAATCTTTTTTACACGAGTTCCATTTGCTTTTTTCAATGAAAAATAGTCGATTTTTTTAAAAAAAATTATCGAAAAGATGACGAATTGACTGAATGACGTTGAACTTGTTCCGAAAACGGATTTATGGAATCGAACATCACTAAACTGAAAAACACGCCTTGAGATGCATTCATTCCTTTTTATAAAGTACGATATATTCGAATTGCTTTCATTGCTTTTCCAACATGAAGTTAATATTCGGCGAATGTAATCTGAATGGCTAACAATAACAATAACTCTGTACGGTGGATAACAATAATATGCACAAGAGACGCTGTTGATAATTATGCCTGGTGAAAGACCAATCATGCGAATTGCTTTATGACAATTTTGACCATTGTCAACAGCAGCTTGAATGAGCAAATTATCAATTTTCTCATTAAAATATTTGAATATTAATGTCGCTTTGGTGTGGTTATAGTGTTGTTCAACTGGCGCAAATATCCGCCGCAAAGGCACAGGCGGTGTATGTGTGATCCGAGTGTTGTATAACAACGACTGATGCGAAAGAGACGCATTCATGCGAAATTAGCATACAATATGCATAATGAACACATCACCGTCGAATGTGTAATATGTGTGTTCGCGTAATTTAATTTGTTAAAATGTCATTTTCAGCATTAAATTTTAGCGAGTGTGATTTGGCGGCATCGAAGCCACACAAACAATGGGCCACCAAAAAGACACCACAACCGGGAGAGCCACAACAAAAGACAAGCCATGCAAATCGGGGCACGAATCTCGCACAGATTCTGAGTGAGACGCAGCATATATGCATGTGTACGGTCTGCCGAGGCCAATTCAAGTGTTGACAGGCGAATTGACAAGGAAAAATGAAGATGAGTGTGTAATTATAGTAAAGAAACCACTTGCAATCATGGGATGCACACTCACTCTATTCGAACAGTGGGAAATCGAATGACATTCACATAAAACAATTCAACTAATAAAGTAAAATTATATGACAAAACCCTCATCGGTATTATCTAACCCATTACCATTACCCCGATTCGGTCGAATCGATTGACGGTGGGTGCCATTCAAATGCAACGATGCTACTTCATTTCCTTGGATATGCAAAACCCAAACAAAAACACAAATATTTTGAAAATATTTAAATTTTCATTTGCATATGAAAACGAAGCCCATTTAAATACGAAAACACAATCTACGGCGGTCGAGAGCGAGAGTATGCGGCAAGTGAAGTAAATTGAATGCGAGATGTAGACATTTTCAAATTGAAGCGTAAACGCATTTTCATTTAATCCTCTCACAACATCGAAGATTCATTAGTTTTCCAAATAACCAAAGTGAGGGTGAGAGAAAGAGAGAGTTAGAGAGCGACGGGGAAGAGGAACAATGTTGTCTCTATAAATATCGCATTGGCAAAGGTTCAGTTAAACGCTCTTTAATAACAAAGCATCAAACATCAACTGTTTGCAAAATAATAAACTGTAATTTCAAACAAGCTAAATCAATGTCACCGATAAAAAAAATTAAATTCTTTCCATGCCTTGAAACAATTTCAAATGGATTTGTAATAAATTATCAGAAATTTTCCCATCCTCTTCCTCAATAGATGACATTGATGAAGCAAAATCGGTTCAGAGTTATTAAAATCGGCCAATAATCACATTGGCATTGCAAATTATTGTCACAATGCAATTTTTTGCCCACTTTTGAATGACGTTTGTAATATTCAATGCAAAAATCAACAATGTTTAGCCGCGTGGTTCGCACGGAATTATTTTGTGATTGCATTTTCAAACAAAGAGCCAGCATCATCCAAACAAAAGCGACGAGATGTAAAGATAAGTGAAATAGTATCGTCGAGTGTAGAACTGAAACAATTGCGACGGGTAGCATTGTCACGTTCGAAGAATGCGTGATGATTCAGTGTGGATGAACATCTTTCGTAAATGGGTCATACGCTTCAATAACCAGTTTTACTTTTTGGACATTTTGTTGTGGTTGGAACGGAACAAAAACCATACAAAATTAATCAGCAATAAATCTACTGTTCATAATCACGCATGAAAGTGGCATTACAGGTATTTTGCCAACAGAATATTTCTTTTAAAAACACATTTTGCAGTTAATCCAAACGACACACACAGAGTTAAACAAGCATTAGTCATTGTGTCCAATTGCTTTCTGCTCGGCTCTGTTTTATATCTGAACTAACAAAACTGGGAATGATATGGTTTATTTGAATTATCTAATGCGTGTTTGGCGTTGTTGAGAAATGTCTGCATTAGTCATTAAACGACGATATGTAAAACGAATTGATGTGGAACCATATTTTGTCGCCAAAATTAATTTCCACAACAAATCACTTTAAACAACAAGCTCTTCAAATGCAGATCTTTTATTTTTTTGTAATGCATTACAAATGGAATTTCATGGAATGTTTATTTCGGATGATAGTTTTTGTTTGAATGAAGATTTGTATTTTTTGTATTTCACTCCGCTTGAGAGGCGAGGAACAAAATGAATCAAGTATAATGAACGCGTCTCGTTTCTTCAGTGTGTCATTGTCACTCAATTAGACTTTGTTCACCATTGAACAATATTCGTTCGTTTAAATGAAATCTTCCTCTTTTTTGATTTGTTCGTTTTAAAACTGTGCATCAAACTTTGATTCTCTAGAACGTTTAGATAGTAAAAAGGGTCGAAAGAGATTTCACAAGATTATTTCTTATCACTTTGTCAGTTAAATTATTTTTCTATAAAAAAATTCAACAGATTTTAAAAAAGATGACGAAGTGATGAGTTTGGACTTTACAAATGATTGAACCAATCAGATTGTTGATTTTTTATTGTTTGAAACTATCAATCAATGAGTGAATCGGAGATTTTTCAGTTTGTCCATATGTTAAGTCACACATGAAATTAAACACTTTTGATATAAAACAAGACTAATGACAATTTCAGAAGGCGAATGACACACTCTGAACTCTAATGACTGTCACTTTTTTCTACAATAAGGTCCAATTTCATTTCGATGTCTCTTAATTTATTCCAATTTCGAATTAAAACTATCGAATCGATTAAAGTAATTCAAAATAATGGAATCAGAATGGGGAAAACTTTTATGGACGAAACGAAAAATTTTGATAATTGTTATGATTCGGGAAAAGTCTCGAGCAAAAAGTGAAAGAGCGGATCTTAGTTATCATTAGATACATATATATATATTGTCCGACATTTCGTGTGAAAATTCACCCAATGAATCGAATGAAATCAAGTTGGAATGTTTTTTGCTATTTAAATTCCCATCAGATTTTTTCCTCTTCTTTTTGTCAGTGGAGTTTTTTGGGTTTTGACGTAAATAAATTACATTTAATCATATCTTTCAATTGGTAATTTCATACTGTGATTTGTTTAACCAGAAAAAAACCGTCCAAAACTTATGTTCGATGTTCAATTTCATATGATTTATTTCGAACGAATTGTGTTTCACAGCATCAGGTTTCGCTCGAATGCAACTTGGTATTGGTTCAAATTCACCACTCCAATCATTTGAACATGCACATTGCACACTGTTTGGGTAAAAACAAATCTACAAAATTCGAATCGAATTGGTTGAACGAAATGGAAATAATCAAAACAGTTCTTCTTTCAATCGATTATTATTTATTTTGAAATGCATGCATGTATACCAATCACTTGAACGCCTCCGCGGTCGCGCATTGAGCTGATTGAATTGTGTGTGCGTTGGAACTAATTTAAAATTATGATAATCATATTCATCTGTGGCTGTTCAAGATTTCCGACTTGTCACACGGCGTATTTCAATCATAAGTCAAAAATGTTTCAACCCATGGCAATGGCATTGTTGTGAACTGTTGCATATGGAACGATTTTGTTCGACAACGACGACGACGAAATGAGAGAGGGTCTATTCAGTAGACTGTGCAGTGTGCACTACATGCGTTGAAAGCGACAACCAAATAAGAGAAGTCAAAATAATAGAAAAAAGTATAAAATGCGTTTGGTCGAAGGCTGTCTTTTTTGTATCACCTCGATCGAGCACATTTTCTTTGAATGTGCAATATTTAGGGATCGGATTCGTTCGGTGAAACCGAAATTGCGTTATTATATATGACAAGCAAAATGTGTGTGTGTGTGTGTGTTTGTGTGTGCATCGGTTGTATTATTTTTTGTTCATTTAGCTTTCGTGTAGAAAATTGCTGGACTGATGAACACTTGGGCATTTTGTCGAACGCATTGACGTTGTTATTATTTGGTGCCCGATTTGATTTGATTGTTGTCATTACAATACCTTTTTCGCTCTTTATATCATTCGCTCGGTTCGCTCAGCTTCTTTTGCTCTCTCTCTCTCTCTCTCTCTCTCTCTCTCTCTCTCTCTACATCAATCTCTCTCCTTCTTATTCTTCTTTTTTTACTTTTTGTAACGTAAACTTACGATCGTTATCCGATCCGTATTACATTATGAGGCTACATGTTGCCAAGCTGTCTGGCGTACGTAGCTTACGGTATAAGGGCTCTCGCATTGTGTGTTTAGATTCTTCATTCTTTTGTTCTCGTATTCTTTTGTGTATTTCGTTATCTTTATCAATAAGTTATTGGTTTGTTCTCTGTTTATTCGTTCCTTTTCCATCTTTTTTCTTTGTTAAGTTTTCTTTATTTGTTGTTATTGTTGAAAAATTTTCAAGAGCAGCAAAAATGGTTGGTAGGCAATATTTGTGTGATGTTGTCGTTGCTGTTCGAATTGTAATCAAATAACCAATCGATCAGTAGCTACTGATTGTGAATTGCACCAATATTCTCATTCTCTCCTCATATCGTGCTAATTAAACAAAACATTGATTAGATCGAGGTAAACAATGGACGACAGCGATTTTGTGCGAGTTTCTAAAATAAACATCACATTTTTATGAGCTCTTATCATCAAATTTATTGGGTATTTTTAACCACTGCGCAACAATTTTGGTCAACAAATATCCGCTTGAAATCCGTCACAACAAAATTTGTTGCCAAGTATTTATTCAATTTTTTCTATCAATCTGTGAGTGTATTGATTCCATTTTGAGCTAATATTGATCTTGATAATTGGCTTCTTGATTTACGCGTCTAGTTTTTAGCTCAACGTCCAAGTGCAAGCGTGCTGCTTAAGTTCGGCTAGTACAGAACAAACGATAAGTCAATCGCACTGATATCATGAAAAATGGAAGTGTGATTTTTCTGTTGGATAGAAAAAAATCAATTTTAGCTGCTGGTAGTAGATAATATTTGTTGGTGCTAAATTAATTTCTGAGCGCAATATCTTTCGCGGTTACAACTAATAGTGTTTTTGGTTTTATGTTTTCATTGATTTGTAGCAATAACAAATATGTAACATGATTCAATTTCGAATTCCGATACAACCAATTGATTGTCATTTTCTTGGATATTGACAATTTCAAATTGATTCATCTATATTTTTGGAAATGTTTCTATAATTTGAAATGTTTAAACATTTTCGGAATGCTCATTCAGTAGTTTGCTCTTCAAATGTGTGTTTAAAACGATGATTCACTGTAGTGAGAAACGGTGCCTATCGCAAGTGACAGTGTGTAACTAGAAATAAGTTGACATTCGATTTAGATTTGGGAGTCGCAAGACTATACTCAGCCATTAAGAATTGGAATTGAAATTGATGTGACATTTTTTCGATTGCGTTTGGGTGACATTTACTATTTTAGTAAAATGCGAACGATTTCTGTTGTAACTGTCCTGTACTTTTGTTGTAGTTTGAGAAAAAAAAACAATCCTAAATATCTATTAATTCGATAAAAAAGCAATGAAATCGTTCCAATTCATTTGAAAATCCAAATTTTTACTGAGATGAAACTTCCTTAGATGAGTTTAACTAAGTTAAACTGGTTTGTTTTTTATCCAACGCAAAAGATAACAACGCCCCACTATAGCAAATTTCTTTCTTTGCTAGAAAAACCGTTAGGCAGTACGAAGCCCTCGAAGGTTCTTGTCCATTGTGGGACGGATCTGGTGACTGATTGAGAATCTTTGAGAATCAAAAGCAATTTAGATGAGTTGATTTTCGAGACGTCGAGACTGCTCAACATGGAATCAGGCCAGATGAGCTAAGTGATATTCCCATAGTGGCATTCGGTAATTGTGAGATGATCTTTAAAATATCAACGGCACCACTTAATTCTGGGATTTCTTGAAGAGCATCTTGGAATTGTGCGAAGGCAGTTGTCAATATTCCGCTAATAGTAGATGTTGCTATGTACTAGAATAATATTCTATTGTTTTAATCTAGTGCGGTATAAATTTCAAACTCATCGCTAAAAAGTTCAATAATATCGGAACAACACCAATTGAGTGTTATTTCAGTATGGAGTGCCTTTATGTTATACATAACTGGAGTAATGTGCTCGAATATTGCTCAAAGATTTGCTTGTGTGAATATTAGATCCATACAGATCTCCAAAATCATTGTTTCTAAAAAGGAAATTCATTGTAATAACTTCACATTTCGGCTGTTTAGGGGGAACACGTGTCGGAAACATCATTCATAAAATCGAGACTTTGGATCAACATAACTGATTTTCATTTCTAATCAACGAATTCAAAATAAAATTTTGTTGTTGTTTTAAATAATCTCTCAATATTGACCAATTTTAATTTTTTTATAAAATAGATAGAACAATAAATAATTTTTTTGTAACAAAATCACCAATCTTTTTCATTTATACTCTGATTCGATAAGGCTGTCGTTTTACGCAGACGCAATATACAATTATTGCAATTATTCCGCCAACGATGAGTAAACATGGTCCTAAGATAAGCAAAATGGTGGAGATTTTATTGACGGTCTTTAACAATTTTTCCTGTTTTTCTTGTTGGGATTCATATTCTGACAAAATCTTGGTGTCTTTATGTATTTTTGTCGCCAATATTGACTGCGGTTGCAAATCCATTGCTGTTGATTGTGCAATAATTGCCATCAAAGAAAGTACACAAATGACCACAACAAATTTACTCATTACAATTTTTTCTTTATTCGCTTTCTGTTTGCAATGAAATATAAGTTTACTTTGATTTAATTCGAAAAAGGATCGATTCGGAATTGTCTTGCGAAATTTCAAAGCGGAAAGTATTTTGATGAATTCTCGATACATGTTTACTGTGACTATGGCAACGACATTGAAGTTTGTTGGGGGCAAAAATTCGACGGAGTAAGTTGATATCACTCGTGCAAGTGCAATCAAAGGTCATTATTCTATATCATGTTTTTCTGTCTAGTTGATTTGTCACAATGTGTAGCCAACAAAGAAGTTTAAATTTTCACACGAAGTTTCAATGAGTGTAAACGGTGCACATAGATTCCATTGTTTCAATTTCATTTGCGTAAAATATACTCCTTTCGAACGAATTTTGGTCACGAAAATACGCATATATTTTTAACACTGCACATCTTTTGCTGTAGCTGAATTGTTTTTGTTTATTTACTCATTTTCATTTTACCTATATTTGGTGCATTTGGTGCTAGCGCTGTATGCCATAAATCTATGATGTCAACATTTCAATGTTCCATATTCCATGTTTCGAAACAACCGAAGGATGTAAATTGAATGAAAAACAAGTTGCGCGAAATTCAATACCGCATTTGAATTGAAAATCGCTCCTAAGTACTTGAACTTCAGTTTACCTTTCTATTTATGTATAGTTTTACACTTCAAGTGTTTCAGGGGTGTGACATGTAGTTATATTATGTGATTTACATTCAAAATGATAGAAAAACAGAAAGTAGTTGTTTTTAGCTCGTGATCTGCACGCCAAATAGATTATTAAATGAGAGGAAAAAGACTATTCGATCTCAATTTCAGACTCTTAGACTTTAAAACTCAGTCAGGATAAACCTTTGAGTTTGAGATTTCTCGTTGCATTCTGAAGTTATGAAGCAAAATCCGCTTAAATCTGAAATTTCAGCTTTATTGATTGTCGAAAGAATTTATTGAAAAATGAGATAAACAAATAAATAATTGTGCTATAATTCCAAAATAGTAAAAATTATGGTGGCCACAAGTATCAATGATCAGTCTATTTAAAATTGCATGGATAAAATGTCAAGCTATAGAAATGATTCCAATAATTCAGTTCTCAGTTTGATTCGTTTCTGGGTAATTTTCAATTGAACACTTCATTAGAAAGCATTCTTTTATCTCAAAATTTGTGGCAGATGAATAGCAGCTTTAATTGAAATTGCATTCGTCGCAACTTATCTCCCAATTCAGTTCTTGCACTTCCCTTCCGGATGCCAGAAGTACTTTTATTCAAATCCACATGTATGTAAGGCGAACATGGAATTTAACCAGAAAATATCATGGTTCCTTGAAGATCATATGAAGGGTTGAGAGTAAAAGTCTCCAAAGTAATCTCACCTCCTTTTCTCGCTGATGGAAATGTTTATAAACAATAGCGGGAGGTGAGATCACTTTGGTCACTTTCACTCTCAACCCTTCATATGTTTTCAGATGTGAGCACAAACGTGAGAGTTGAAAATGGAATGATTTTCGTCAATACACGCTTTCCGTTTAGGCCTCGATTTATCACCACTTTCGAAGAACTCTGATGAGTTTTCGTTATTGCCAACACTTCCTGAATTGCATTAGAAAATGAATTAAACAAATTGAGGATCATCACGAACTTCGGCGATGAGATTTAATTTGGTGGCCATAAGGAAAAAGTAGATGTGTCCAAAAACGGCGAAATAAGTGATACCAATAAATGCTGCTATTAATAATCCAAAGATGAACACCAGATTGGGCAGATCCGGCAAAATATCAGCTATGCCATCCAATCGCGGTTCCGCGTGTCTTTCAATCCAATCAATGTATGATGAGACTCGGGTGTACACGTTTGGCTTTCCTGAAATTTGATTGAAATTAATTAGAATTTGCATCAGCAGTTATCTAACAAGAGAATTACTCGGTTTTTACTCTTGCAAGTTTTGAATCTTTTTTTACCTTTTTAAAGTTTTTTCAAATTTGCTAACAAAAATGAGGAAAATCTTTTGCATATTTCATTTTCGATACATTTTGAATATATGTTTTAATTCTGTTTTATTTTTAATTTTTTTATTCAATTTAATTTTTTTCTCAATTTTTTGATATTGACATTTTCCAAAACTTTCTTGTTGTTTTCGACGTTTCCCCCTGTCTTTTCTCCTCATAAATGCGTTTGTTTGACTGTGAGTCCAGTTTCGTCTTTTTTTCTTGCATACAAAAATTTTTGAATTTCATCAAATGGAAGAAACACTTACCTGTTTCGCACTGAAATTTGAATCAAACACAATTTGAATGAGCGGTGCTTTCGAATGCAATTTTTTACTCTTTAATAAAACGACAACGAGTAATTACCAAAGCGTCGAACCACGATACGATTCCGACCAAGATTTTCCTGTCCGGATCTGACACGTCTACCAATGGATTTCCTGAACATTTCGATTTTCACACAATTATGTATTTCCTATGTCCAATTAAAAAAGCAACGTTACCTGAGTCGGCCAAGCAGAGAGCTGTGTCCGGGCAATTTTGTGTACAAAAAATCGATCCCGGAATATGTGGCGGATGAATAAATTTGGATAGTTTGCTGATGTGCTCTGAGCAGTTTCCAATTCTGGCCAATGCGAATTGTAGATTTGGATATTCCAAGTCCAATGGCTTCAGAAAGGATCGCACGCGTTCGATTAGATATTTTTCATATGAATTAGTATAATTATTATTATAAGTGGCCTTACACTTTGTCGTCCCCATCCGGAAACCACAAGTTGCTTATTTGCATAAAAAAACAATGGCAAATTCGATGGTGGCAAGCTGACTGATTGAACCAGTTCGGTGAAATAGATGTCAGAATCGGTGTGCAACAAGGCAATGTTACTGCGCAATATATCACGTGTACTATATGCTTCATGTATGATGATTTGTTTGATTTTGATGTGAGTGCCGCCGCAAGTGGCATCGATAGTTCCAGCTGCAACGTCAATGCTCGTCGGCGTTAAGAACTCAACACAATCGGCTGAAGTCACAATGAGGCGGCTCGTCAAAATAGAGCCGCTACACAGCCAAATCTCATCGTCTGTACTTCGAATTGACACTTGATATGGAAACTGTCCATTGGTCGCATTTTGGCTGCCAATCATGCGACGATGCCGTTTCAAAGCGATATTTTCGACATTATCCGCTGACACACAAATCATATAAACTGTCACAATAATCGAACCTACTTTCATAATAAATTCGATGGATAAACTAATAAAAGATTAGAAATTTTCACGAATTTTCTTGGTTTAGCTACTGCATTCGATGAAAACCACATCACTTCTGATTGAGAAACGCAAACACGACAATCATACTATAAACTAAAGCTTTAATTTACACAGTAAAACTACGTATGTGCACAATGGCTGCGTGAGGCTCGGATCGCTATTGCGCAAAACGGTTCCCCTTCGCAAACAAACGACACAAATGAAATGTGCCAACATGTCAAACTTCTTCGTGTTTTCTTTGTGTGACACACGGCTAGCAATATCATTTCCGTTACAATTTTTCGGGAGTTGTAGCGGGTGTGATTTAACAAAGAAACGTTTCGTGGTGAATCGCACGAAAATGCAAATATTTTCGTGATTTATTGCTTTTTTCGTGTAGTAGTTTTCCTTTCACTATTTTCATATGGAAGTTTTCCTGCAGCAATGTTTATCATTGCTCAGTTTATTGTTCGTGGCTTTTATGACGACGACGTAATAATCATAATTGTGTATAGTAATAAAATTCCATTTAACATATCCACATTTTATAAAAATTGGTCTCAGAGCGCTTCTGAACAATCGAGTTTTGGACTAGGTTCAGAAATATTATTATTTTTGCAGGACGAGATCAAAATTGCTTCCTAAATACAAGGAATAACGGGCTGTTGAATGAAGAAGAGGTGATTTTTTGAAAGAAAGAAATAGATCCAAATTGAAGTGAAAATGGGAAATAGACCAAAAATCAAAAAAAAGGAAGAAAAGGGAAAAATACCATGTGGATGGAGCTCACGACTCCGTAAACATTGCTAAAATATGGCCTATCTGAGAATTTAATCAAATTAAAACAGCTTTAGTCACGATTTAATGTTCATTCGGGTCATTTAATAGCTTTAACTCGAGCCTCGCCCAAGTCTGTTGCAAGGAAGTGCCATTTGAATACGAAGCTCGTGGTTTCGTGTTACACGTGTCCTAAATCAATAAAATGAACAAAGGACTTTTAATTTTGAGCTGCTTTGTGAGCAATTCTGTGGAAAAAATGTTGGACAATGAAATTAGTGGAAAACAGAGGCATATAATATGCGACTTGCTTTATCTGATCGATAAGTCTCTTTCATACATAATTTAGCGACGCTTCAAAGACAACTTTAATACACAGCGAATTGCGGCAGGTTTCTTTCTGTGTGTTGCACTAGTTTCTCTTTCGCTCATTGTGTCTAAATTTATGCATGCAGAAGAGACTATTGATTCATACAGGTGTTGTTCGCGCTGCTTTCAGTGGTGTGCCGAATACTATTAGGAAGCCCCAATTCTGATTGAGCGAATCGGTTTTGTGTAAATTTTTTAACTTATTGTTGACTTTGGAGCTCCAAACAAGTCGTTTCTAGGCGCGACATGCCATTTGCGTGTAAAACTCATCGGGAATTTCATAAAAAATATTGATTTGTCCTTGAATTAAAGCTGGGAAATGTTTATCGGAAACTCAAAGCTATAAACATTTAATATTCGCAGTGAACGAGGACAGGAACAAAGACATAATTGAATCAGTTAGGCGGAAAGATATCCTCCGAAAAGTTAAGTACAGAAACGAAACTAATTACAAGAGATTCAAAACAAATTTTCGTAACAAAGTGAATCAAGAATACTCGATTCCAATAATATTACTTATATTACTTATAATATCATATAATAAAATCATTTAAAACAAATTTTAGTTACAAAGTGCTTCAAGAATCGAGTATTCTTGATTCACTTTGTTACGAAAATATGTTTTGAATCTCTTTGGTACAAACGTATGAATAGTTTCGTTTCTGTACTTAGCTTCTCGGAGGATATCTTTCCGCCTAACTGATTCAATTAGAGCCCAAACGTAAAAACAAACGTAAAAGCCAAGCAAAAACAAACTAGAGCACAAAAATGCGGCGTTATTTCTTTGATGTCCAATTCTGAGAACAAATATATGACCTCCCAGGTCATTTTCTCTAGCATTTTCCAAGAATAATCCAAAGAAAACCGCAATTTGCTTAAGTTTAAAAAGAACATTTTATTCGCCAAATATATCAACGCTTGGCACACTGAGGTAATGAAAGGCACTAAATATATATATATATATATAATTCTGTGGAATAAAAATCGTAACTTTGCATTAAATATAATCCAAGCCATGTCCAGACTCGATGTAGGTATTTCTGAAGCCAATTGATGGTGAAATTTGTGAAGTTGGGGAAATCGGTGAAATTTGTAAAGTTGGGGAAATCGGTGAAACTGGTATAAGCAATGAGAGTGGTCTTCCTGGCATCAACGGTGTTGATGGACTGGACTCGATCTCACCACTTTCCGACTTAATGGGACTAGGCATTGGCTTCACTGGACTGCACGTTCTCGATAGGTAAGGAGATCGAGTGAGTCTTCGGAAAGCTGTCAACATAGCAGATATGATGATTATACCTCCCGCTCCCAATAAGATGATCAAAAAATACCCTAGTTCCTTCGTTTGGATTTCTTCGTAATCTGGATTCGAATTAGATTCAATCCATTTTACGTATTCGGAAATGCGAGTGTAAACGATCGGCTTTCCTGACGAAATCAGTGGGAAAAATGATGAAAATTGACATGAGGAAACTGAGAGACGTTTTTGAATCCACACAAAACGCTTGATTCATATTTAAAAAGTTTCGATTTCATTTTGAATGCCAAAACCTAATCTATATTAAGTTAATCTTATTGCCTGTTAGTATTTCATGACATTCTACGTTGTTTTTACCGGTAAAATGTAAAAAACATCTAGCAGTATACACAGTCTGTCTCAAAAGTTCCCGGACTGATCGAATAAAAAAAACTATATTACAAATGTTTTTCGCATAATTGTTTTTGTTTATTCAAAATAGATCCCTTCTGCATCTTTACATCGTTTGGCACGGTCAATGAGGTCGTCAAAAGACTTCTCTAGCTCTTTTTTCGAAATCATGTTCAGTATGGCGGTCGTCGACCTTTGAATGTCCTCAACATCTGCATAACGATTTCCTTTCATTGCCAAATGTAATTTTCCGAATAAATAAACGTCTCGTCACCAGTAACTATCGATTTCCGGAAGTTTTGGTCCTTTTTGTCTTCCTTAATCAAGTCTTTGCAAAGTTGAATACGGAGCAATTTTTGGTCATCTGTTAACTTGTGTGGCACAAATCGAGCACAAACTTTTCTCAGACCCAGATGCTCGGTTAAAATGCGATAAATCGAGTCCTTGGACATATTTAACTCCATTTCCATGTACCTCAAAGAAGATTTCGGCTCATTTTTAATAAATTCACGTACTTTTTCAACATTTTCCGCGTTGATAGCGGATCTCGGACCAGAGTTGAATTTTTCACACAGAGAGGGCGTGCACAAAGCTCTCAGTGAACGCACATACAATGTGCGACGCACATCAATAGGGTTTTGCTGTGTGCGCGCACATATACATATATATGTATTTCTTAAATGACAGTTGACAGTTGACGTTTACCGCCACATTTAAGTGCGCGCACACAGCAAAACCCTATTGATGTGCATCGCACATTGTATGTGTGTGCATTGACAGCTGTGTGCGCGCCCTCTCCGTGTGAAAAATTCAACTCTGTCTCGAACGTCCACTACGTTCATCATCTTCCAAAACTTCTCGGCCATCCTTGAATCGTTTAAACCACTCAAAAACAGATGTTCGAGATAAACACTCACTTCCATAAACCTTTTGCATCATTTGATGCGTTTCGGACGCTGTTTTACCAAGTTTAAAACAGAATTTAATGTTTGCTCTTTGTTCAGAATTCATTTTCCGACCGAGTCTATAAATGTTGTGCTACTAAAAACGCAATAACTTTGCTTCTAATTGTCCAAATGTCATGAAATTTTGACACAGCGTCCATAATAGATGTTCTAACACATGTCTAAAATATCTAAAAGATGGCGCCACCAGTTCTTTTTATATTCGATCAGTCCGGGAACTTTTGAGACAGACCTTGTAATATCAAGCATTTTACTCTTTGGACTTCCCTACAATCTGCAAATTTTGATTTCCCTGACGATGCTTTGAATTACAGTCATCCATTTTTATAATTCCACAGTTAGTCTTCTGAAAAAAATTACCTGAATAGCACTGAAATAAACATTTTGAAAAGGAATTTGAATTAAAATTAAAGATGAAGAGAAATACAAATGTTGGCTGAGAATAATCAGAATTTTTCATTTCAGATTTTCCTTATTCAAGCACTTTAGTTCGTTTTGTTTGAATATTAAGATAAAATTGCGAATATTGTGGATTACTTTTGTAAAAAGTCCAAATTTGGTGATTTTTTTTTTCAAAAGTGCGATTCGGTGCTATTGATAAACAGCATTAAAAATTAATATTTACATCGTCATCGAACCAAGACACAATTCCAATAATTATGGTTTTAAAAGGTTTTGTTGCATCCACCAATGAATCACCTGTATTGCCAACCATTAAAATTCATTTAGTTAAATAATGAATGGAATTGCATCCAAATGATATAATTTACAATAAAATGGAAATGAGCAAACAACGAAATGCGTGCGAATTCATTGGACGAAAAATTAAATTCACCTGACTGAATGAAACAGAGATTGACTGTATTCTTCGTGCACATGATTCCTCCATACATAACTGGTGAAAGGTAGCCTAAGGATCGCTTTTTGATATGAACACCACAATGATTGACGAATGATAAGTCATGATGAAAACTTGGATAGTCGTTTGTCTGAGAAAGGGGGAGAGAACCAAATTTAAGGCAAATCAAAATTTCGTGTTTTCCACCAAAATTCGAATATTTTTCATGTTCTGCAAATTTTTTTGACGACATATTGTTAAACCTACTCCTTTTCGTCCCCAGCCGGTTACAGTGAGCTCTTTCTTTTCGAGCAGGTAGAGTGGCAAATCTGATGATGGTAGATTAATATTTTTAACGGATTCAGAGAGAATTATATTCGAATCGGTGTGCAGTAAAGCAATGTTATCGCGTAATGTTATATTGTCATACGATTCATGCTTTATGATTCGTTGGATTCCGATGCTCTTCTGAGCAATCAAAGGATTATTTGTGCCAACCACCACTTCAACGTTCAATGGATCGAAGAATTCGACGCAATGAGCTGATGTCACTACAACACGTTCGCCTAAAATCGAACCACTACAAATCCATTCTCGATCATTTTTGAATCGAATCGCCGCATGATACGGAAATATCAATTCATCGTCGGCTAACCGACGATAACGCTCCGAAGTTTGGCCGATAGTTGTGCTTTTCAATGTGGCCGAAGTTTGTAGTTTTCGCACATCATTTTCGGAATTTGCGGGCACACAAATTACATGAAACACCAAAATACATAAACCAATTCTCATTATAAACAATTCATATTCAAACTTAAACTTGAATATAAATTTCCATGTCACTCTTTACTTTTCACCTATAATTTTTCCTTTCCTTTATATTATTTCCCTCCTTTCAATTTCCAATTTTGTTGTTTCTTTCTTTATTTTATTGTTCTCCTGTTTTTACTTCACTTTTTAATATTCCGCTTTGAATTTCGAATGCCCGTTTTAGCAATGAAAGCTAAATCTATTCTAACACAGATATGATTATCGCATGACTGCTTTAATTCACTTGCTACATAAAATATCGGTGTGCACACATGCTGCGCAGAATATCCATAATTTTGTTGAACTTTGCGCAAAACTACACGGCAACCTTTCAAAGAAGTGTTGGTAGCAAATTACACTCTATCTCCCCAGTTTATGAATATGAACCTCTCAGTGCACACATTCAAATGTCGTGAACGTATTGAAGAAATGCTGGAATATTTTGGTCGGTATAGAAAATCTACGACTATTTCAATATTTGTATTTGAGCATGTCAGCCGAAAATCACTATATGCTATGTAAAAATTTAATTAAATTAATACTAATTTCGTCACAGACTAATGGCCATTTGCAGCGTTTATTGCTGTGCGACGTTCCCAGCCTCACCCATGTCTACATCGATGCACGTTTCATGTGTTTCGTATTCGATATATTCGAATACACATCAACGAACACACTTTTTTTAGCTTACATAGATATTTTGCGGATAAACATGCAGCACTTAGTTCTTAATACAATTATTAGGTTAAATTCATGTCGTGTGAATCGCAATGAATAATCATTTTTGTTTAATATGAAAGAAGTTTTATTTTTTTCAATGAAAAGACACTTTTACAGTAACACGCAACTCTATTGCTGTTGCAAACACCATATTTTGGTTTAAACTGTTTTTTAACAATTGCTTTAAATTGGCATGCCAATGTTTCCTTCGATCCAGTCTTTGAATGTGAAAATTCGTGTGTATACGTCTGCTTTTCCTGAAAATAGAAGTGGAATTGTGTTAATTCAATTCCCATAAACCTTTAGAGCTGGAACAACCTTTTAGCTGGAATAAATGGGGAAAGGAGGAAGCCTCACAAAGACACTAAACACAATTAAGTAGGTACACATATATAATATGTACTCAGTAAAATTACACCGAATCATTCAACTGTTAAATGTTGAATCAACACGAACAACGCGGCGTAATGAAATCAACACCGTTGAGCTGTTCATGGAAATATTGCGATATTTAGCTATTGATTGTAGCCGTCAAGTCCAAACGATTTTAAGAGACTTCAAACTCCATCTAATCAGCTATTATTTTCGTCACTTTATTTTAGAAAAGCATTGAAAAAAGCATTGAAAAAAGCATATTTTCTTTGGTATACCTAATCAACCTGGAAATTTGAATGAAGAAGATTCAGTCAAAACTGTTCGCAACGCTGATATAATAAAGAAATTAAAAGGAGTTATTGATAACCGATCCGAATTTTAACGAAAACTTATCCTAGATATTTAATTATTTGTAATTTATTGTTCAATTACCACCCATAAAAAATCGAAATTAATTATGGCACCTTGCATATGCGATTAAAGTTTTTTCCTGCAAATTCTACGCCAATGAAGTTAAATTTCATATAAAAATAAGAGCATCAACTCAGTGTTTTGCTACTAATACCAAGAAAGAATTCCGACAAAAAGTTTGCTTTCATTGTTGATCAAGGGAGTTCCCGCGTCGAAACTCAAAAATGAATAAATAAATAAATAAAATAAATGAAATGCAATTTGAATTGAAATGATTGAACCAAAAAACCAAATGAATTTGTAATAAATTTCAGACAAAAGAATCTACCGCAAATAATAGATTCGTTTATATCTGGTCAGGTGTTGAGGAATTGGCGGATGCAATATCTAAAACTCATTTTTTGAGTAGTAGCTCGTTGCAAGCTAAATTTGCAATCTGAACGTCCATCGAAAGAAAAAAAAAAAACAATTTTTTAGGAGGCTGAACATGTTCATTAGTTTTCCACCTGTTGCGTATTGGTTTCCAATTAGAACGAAATTCTCATTTTCCAATTCTTAATAAAATTTCATTCTATTTTGAAATAAAATCCAAAAATTCAATTTTTTTCTAATACTGCTGTGTGTAGCGAAGCAATGTTATTGCGAAGTGTCAAGCGATCAGTTTCATTGGGCTCCGTTTTACCAGCAACTACGTAAATACTCGTCGTTTCTTCGGCAAATACCCAGAATGCTGATTTCAATACAATGTGACTGTTCGAAGCAACACTATTCCAACAATGTTTATTTGAATCTTGAAACAATACGAAAACTTGCATCATTTCGTTGAACCTTTTCTGCCCCGGCAGCGATGAAAATTAAAAGCGAAAATTGCATTCAGCTTCACTACGTTAAGCTCGATGAATAATCTCTCATTTATATTTAAGTCGGATTTTTTTTCGCCCATTGCGGATAATCTGTTCGTGAATGTACGATGTGTCTTAAATGTACTGTTTAAACAATAGCCGAAAAAATTAATGAAGTTCAAAATGACAAACATTAATCTTAAACATTGTCTGAATTGTCAAGTACATCGTCACAGCAGAATCAAAAAGGTGCCAATATTCAAGTGGCACTCATAAAATATCATTTTTGGTTACTCATTTTCAAAAGCATTTTTTGTTTCATTTTAAATCATATGAATCATTGGCATTTCCCTAGGAAGGTAAGGAAGATTTTTTTTGAATAAAATATTTCGTCATTTCTGAAAAAGAAAATGTTTCTCGTGATTTCAAGGCTCAAGAGTTGGTATTAGTCGAGCATGTTGAAGTCTGATTGAAACAAATCTCCTGAATATACTACAAAAGATAGGGACAATTTATTCCGAAAAATCACCCGGACTTCGAATGAAAGTTTGATACAACTTGCATGTTTCCATTCGATTTTGTGGTCGTATTTTTGGCATGTTATCGTTGATTCGGTCAACATGCAAACTATGAAAAAAATCCCCTTTTAATAGGAAAACTGTCTCATTTAAAAATTACATATCCATTACGAAAAATAGTTAGTGGTGGTTTGAATGGTTTGAATGAGCTTTAATTTCATTATGTGAATGCAAACACATTGCGTTTATGCCCGTCTCTCTCTCTCTCTCTCTCTCTCTCTCTCTCTCTCTTTACGTCCGTTTTATTTATGTCCATGATATCAATGATTGATAATTTCGGTTTAATTAGCTTCATTTTTTCGGGCTTGAATCCAAAAATTACGGAAATTATTTATTCATTCAGCATTATGATCGTGATCCCCGCTCGCTTTACACCGTTTTTCTGTAATTTTATCGAGTGATGAGCACTGCACAGTGCATCAGATAAAGCATGTGCATGCGGATGACAAGGGAAGCGACGCAAACGAATGATGAAAAAAAAACACAATCAAATTAAAAACGCATTCAATGTTATTATGTTTCAGTTGTGTAGTGTTCGGCTATGCTTGTGTCTTACTACTTAAGGTCTTGAACATTACAATTTGTTTTGATTAATACGTGCAAGTGTCATCGAGACAAAATACAAAGCACCGGAATTGGAACCTAAACAAATACGCTTTGTGAATAGCTCGAAATGTCAAAACTGTGTCCACTTTGTATCCATTATCCTGAAAAATGTTGAAACGCAATTTCATGTCGGTTCGATGAGGACTGTTATTCAATTATTTATCATTATTTCATTCGCCTATATTGTGTTTCCATTGAATTTGTTTTAGGTTTATGTATGAAAATGATATCATCGTCGCTATTAAATATTAATTTCCATTGTGTTTACAATTGTTTGTATGGTTTTGATGAGATTTTCACCGAATTTTTCTTGTTGTGATGAAATTGATACGAATTCGGTTGATCGATTAATTTCATGAGCCGATTCAAAGAAGTAAATTTGATTTGGTCACGACAGTAAAACTGAACAAAGTTTTCGAGCGGAATTGAAGAGAAAAAAACGCAATTTCTGAGTAATTGATGCGATTTGATGTGTGAAAATGATAAGATAATAAACGAGTGTTCGAGCGAAAGTGAATGAGGCAGGGAATTGAAATAGCATAAAATAAGAAGAAGAGTTTGTTTTAAAAATTCTATATTGGCAGGGAAATGCCCATTATACTAAGATCACGCCCCATCAATGGAGTCGGCAGAATGTACTCAAAATGTAATCAGGTTCTCCTCGAAATATTATCTCTGGGCCAGAATTCTGCAACCATTTCTACTATTTTTCATATGCCCGAGAAGAAATTTGCAGAAAAAAACTCTTACGCCGATAAGCCGTCGGATATTCGCATTGCGAGTGGAGGTTGGCTACACTTCTGATATCGCATACTTATCGCAATCTGTTCGGATTCGTACGATAACGCAACAATGTTTCTCTAGATGAAATGTGATTTACTAAAACAATCAAATTGATCGTGCTTCTGTTTTGTGTGAGATGTGACTTTTGAATTTTTAAAAGTTGAGAAACCATGAAATATGAATGAAATTTTAGTAGCTCATTGTATTTCAACGTGAAATTATCTCTCATCCAAATGTGTGGAGATATAAAAGCATATATTATCAAACGCGTGTCTCTAGATTGGACAAATGATTGATAAGAATTATCATGTTAACCACATTTTTTGCAATCGCAAGTCTGGCGAACGAGCTTGTTCTGTATGTCTAGAAATATTTTAGTGATAACTATATATTATATAGTTAAAAAAATATACACAATAAAAATTGTGGTTTTGGAATTATAATGCTTAGGAAATTCGAATTTTCATGATTTGAAAATTGATTGTTATTCTCTCATTTCTTTCAATTGTTGGCAAACAATTTCCTATTTTTGTTGTTTTATCAATTCGCTATTTCTGGAAATTATTCCGGCGACATTTTAAATAATAATGCATCGAAAATTTGTATAAAATAGAGTTTACAATTTAGTGGTGTCAACGAACGTTCAGTCGTTCGTCCGTTCGGTCGAATAAAAATTATATTCGGCTGTTAGTTCGTTCTTTTGGTCGTTCATTTCAAAGATTTTTTTACGATGCATTCAAGGAATCTGCCCGTGCGCGCACTTGTTGCAATGAATAGGTGGTTGATGGTTTTAGAATATTGGAAATCTGGTTAAGACCAACAATTGCTTGCGGCAACAATGGCTTTATTTTCACCATGAAGCCCGGAAATCGAACCTCACAAATTTGATGCCAGAAATTGTAAGGTTTTTATCTCCTTATGTCCTTCACAGAACATGCCATTTCTCGAAGCCTCTCTTTGAATTCTGATTTCTGGACCGCATGATGCAAATAATTTACTAGATTCAAACTTCCCCGAAAAAATTTATTAACCACTTATTCCTTGCAACAAGTTTCCCTCACAAATCCACAACTCATCGATTTTCTAACAACAAATACATTAAATGCAGATCTTTGCTATCTTTCTGTCCTTCAGAGACAAACATTTACTTTTCTACGATCGAGTGGACGAACGAACGAACGAACAAAAATGCAATATTCGAACGAAAAAACGAACACGCGTTTTGGTGATCGTTGACACCACTACTTTTATTGGTTTCTAAAAATAGTCCATTCTCTTCCAATTCTCTTCGTTACCATATTCTTCCATTTCTCTTTTGTCAGCTCCTGAATCAAAATAAAATGATGTGCGATTCATAGTAAAGTCGATTTCGATTTTATAAAAATCACCGTCCGAAGCCAAAATAGAAAAAAAAATTACCAACGAATAAGCGAAATATTAAAAAACGAGAAAATTTGGGCAAACCGCAGTGAGGCAAGTTTTTCTTATTTGTCTCGCACGACAAATCTTCCTAACTTTTGATTTGGAACAAATCGTTCTTAATTTCTTTCGTTTTGATCTCAGCCTTCTGAACCTGTGTCCTTCTTTTTTACTGGTTATCTGATGATTTCTAAGCGAGCAAATTGCTAGTTCCTTTTCGAAGCATTGAACAAAGGTCGAAGTGTCATTTGACCAATTCTGACGAACCGAATTGATTTTTACGTAAATTTGGATCAATTGCTGTCAATCGTTGATACTTTAAAGCACTTTTGAAAGGAGTTAACTTCAAAACATTAATTTAATTCAAGATCATAGCAAAAATTGAATTTAAAATGAAAGCGAATCTTCCACTCCAGTTCACTCTAGTGATAAGAAATACTCATTCTAAACACTCTTGTCTCCAACTGGCTTCTTTTCCACATTGATTGTATGCGTTGTTTTCGGGTTCGTTATTTATTTCTCTTTCAACCGAATTTTGTCTGACTTTTATATTAATACTTGTTGCCTTAAGAGTGAATCGCCATAACGAATGGTGTTTGTGTACGGCATTCAGCTACTGTGTTACTCGCATCTCAGCTAATTCCGAAAATGAGCACATGCATACACGTGCAATCAACGTACACACATTATGCTCATGAGCACAAGAAAATTCGAAGCGAAGCAAAGAGAATAAAAAATAAAAAAATAATCCGTCGATTCGTGTTTCTTTCCTCATTTTTTTTTTCTCGTTCGTTG
This sequence comes from Obolodiplosis robiniae, assembly GCA_028476595.1. Taxonomy (NCBI): domain Eukaryota; kingdom Metazoa; phylum Arthropoda; class Insecta; order Diptera; family Cecidomyiidae; genus Obolodiplosis; species Obolodiplosis robiniae. The sequence continues at coordinate 42,602,357 of CM052015.1, forward strand.
TCTTTGTCTGTTTTGAATCGGCATGGACAACGGAGTGAGGATGTGATATGTTTGGCCCCGAATATGGTGCGCGAAAGAAAGAGCGCGCGCGCGCACAGGGAAGTGAGTTGTAGCCTGTATTTAAGCCATTCGTTCATGAAAACAAGGAATGTCGCTCAGGCCGTAACATTAAATTTGATTTATTGTACACTTTCGAAACGTTTATTTGGTTCGTCGAAAATAGTCGTTGAGCAAGACAAAGCTGGCAAAATAACAATATTTCGAGATAAAAATTAACAATAATGAAGATCGTCGAATGGAAGAAAAAATGCCAATGACCACAACAACAATCGGAATTGTTTGAGATTTGTTTCTGGATCCTCCAATGAATCCTCCTCTATAAAATCAGACTCTTTTGGTCGATTTATTCTCTTGAAAAAACCATTATTTAACTAGAGAGAAAAAAGGCATTATTGAACGATTCTTATATTATTGCTATTGATGGATTTTTTGTGTTTGACTATTGATGCCTGTCTATTTACTGGCCTAAACACATCGTGAACATGAAAATAAGTGATCATGAAAGCAGAGAATGAGGAAAAGGAAGGCAGAACAGAGGAAATGCTACAATGGTTTTTATTCTAGAGCTCTACTTCTGGGCTTTAGAATTATCGAACAAATATATTGTTATTATTTTATACACACATTGTTGATTTTTACCTAAACACACAAGATATTTATTGGTGTAATTTGGTTGCTGAGCGTTGAGGATTACGCCAAAATACAGAAACTTCCATCGATCAACACACAAAAATAGTATAAATAAATAAACACTTTTCGTATTATATTTTCGTACAGTTTTTTCTGTCGAATCTCGATTCTTCATCCTCGTCTAATTGTGTCCGTAACGAGTCGAACCGAGCTTTACGACGGCGCGACGAGCGCTCAAAGACGCACCAGATACGCAAAGCATTAAAAAAACGAAAACAACGAGAGAACGAACAGAAAAAGAGAGGGAGAGAAAGAAGGAGACAGACACGAAAAAAGACGCGTTCAAACTGGATTTTCAAACTAATTTATGAATCCTACGCATACGAAAACTTTATCGTTAGCAGCATTGATTTTACGCGCATCGCAACGTTCGCTCATGTTGGCTCAAACAAAGAAAATGAACAATTGGGCTTCGAATGAAGACGAAGATTTGATTATATCGGATGAAAGCATACAAACAAAGCAGAAACAAATGAAAAACAGCAGCAACCAACGAAATCCAGAAAAAAAACACTGCAGCAACAACATCAACTCTCGATCAAGACGAAAACGTAAAAAAAATGATCGCACTAAGCACATATTCACCGTTAACCGATGGGCTCCGACTTAAATTATATGCATTCAGAGAAAAGAATCAAATTTACGAACGTGAAAAAATGAAATAATGAGGCGAAAGACAGTACGAACGATACACAGCAATAACAGTGACGAACATTGTACAAGTACAAAGTAACAAGTAGCAATTTGGTGAATTATTTACAACGCAATCTTTTTCTCTCTCTCCTTGTTTATGATTTGCGTGCGCTGTTTTTCTGCAAATGCACCGGCCTCTTTCCTCCGATTTTTAATTATGACAGTGTTCTTCTGAATTTCCTTCGGCTAAAGTGAATCGCAATTCGAAATGAATGTAATTTGAGAATGAACATAACCGATTCAACGGAAAATAATTCAACGTGTTATTCATTCTCAGAGCAGTTACTGGACACTGTTTATGTGCCACAATAATTTCGAGTTTTGATTTTCCATGCGAGAACAACATTTCACGACAGAACTTTATTAAATAAATGATCCCGCCAATGACCATTTTTCGTTCGAACGCAATTTGAAATCGCGATGGTCTGAATTTGTCTCATGTATGGCGTTTCAAATTTGAAACTTCCAAGTGTTTTATTAGGGATTTTATTTATATTTTTATACAGAATTTCATTCCGATCCTTCAGGAGGTTTATTCAAATATCGTTTTTACGTAATTTCAGTTGAATGTGCAGTACAGTTGCAACTTTGTTAAATAGGTTTCTTATTCACATACGTTTCTTCGGTTTTACTCGAAAAAGAATATTTACGCGAAACAAATATTTGTGATCATATTTTGAACACTTTTTCAGCAAGAAAATTTCATTGAAATAAAATAATCAATGAGGACGGAAATTGAAACCACATGATCCGTATTTTCGAAGCCTTGTCACTATAAAATGCGCGTTTGTTGCTTATTTGATCGTTAATTTGAGCTTATCGTTCAATATATATTTATTTATTTTTAATTGTTGTCCGCTGCCAATTAGAATGTTATCTATCTAATCGGATAACATTTAATTCCTGAACTGCGTCGAAATTCGAGAAACTTAAATCGACGACTTCGAATCGTCGCTTAGTCTATTTTGGTTTAATGTAATGCGTCAAATTCATGGATTTGTTCATTATATTTTTTTCTTCGAAATTGGATTCTCGCTCAAATACTCTTTCCAATTATCATAAAACTGCATTAAAACCATGCTGAGCCAGCGTGCGATCAGTTGTTTGTATTTAATGACAGCAGAAGTGTGCCGAAATTTTGACGAAACTTTCAGCTTAAAATGACAGTTTTCCGGTATCACTTTTCGAATTTAATTTGCCTCGAAATGGCCACATGTTATTTGCGATGTCGATTTCCAGTTATTTAATCAGAATTATTATAAAAAAAAGTTTTTTTCTTTTTCAATACTCCACACAAGTATTTTTTTTCCATCATCAAAATAGGTTGATGATTTCATGTCCTGAATGGAATCATATGAAATATTAAATTGCATTCCACGAACGAAAAAGTCCAAACAATATAATAGACCATGATCTCTTGGGCAGTCGTGCATGGCGTACACAATAGCATAATATAATGATCGAAATTTGAACAATGCGAATTGAAAATGTGAGTGTCTCAGGTTAAGCGATTTAACATTGAACCCGAAATCATGTATCCACGAAAAATTGTGCGAATTACCGCAAGAATTAAATTACATCACTCGACTGCATCTATTCTGAATCTTGGTGCATTCAAGTTAATTGTGGTGGCCTGCGTTAGCTTGTGATCCGGAAAGTTGAAAATTTGTTGAATAGATTTGCATAAAATGCGAAATAAAGCCCAAAACATTGGCCGGTTTGTTAAATTGGCCACAACATTTCAGACAAAATGCAATTTTCGCATTAAACCACCGCACCGCCGATTCTTAATTGCATTTTAATCTTGCATAAGATCTATTTTTGACGAGATCGACTCATAACTTGAGAATTGGCCGTCAATTCAGCGCCGTGGTCAACTCATTTCGTTGCAAGATTATGCATTTATATGTTTAAAATTTGTATACAATAAATTATGTGAAACTCAAATTATGCTCTAGAAATAAACGAAACCGAAAAAACGCTGCCGCAGAGCTCACATTTCAAGTGTAATTTTTGCAGTAGCTCTTAGGCTGATTGAGAAATTGTGGTTGCCCGAAAGTTAAACATGTTCTACAGTTAACATGACTCACGGAGCCGGACTAAGCCAACAACTATGCGAAATGTTACTCACCGATCGTGACGAATGTGATATCTGAGATTAAGTGAAATTGTTTCAAACCGAAAAAGATTTTATTTAGCTGATAGATCGTATTTTATAAACAAAATCGTTTTACTTCCCAAAAATCGTTTTTTTTTTTTCAAACCAAAATCATTGTCTGAAAAATCTATCGAAAATCGAATGTTCGGTATGAATTGTCGCTACTTCCATTTGCTGAAGCCTTTTCTTGTTTTTGAGCTCAATCTTTTGTATTTTGTAGTTTCGACTTGTTGTTGTTCATAAGTATACTATGCACCGTACGCTCGATCACCAGTAGAATCAAGTGCTGCGATTGATTCAACATGAACGTGCAAGAAAAAGGAACTGTGTTGAAATGACCCTTGTTTTTGTTCCTTTGGCCTGTGAAATCGACTTGGGCTTGCATTGAAAATGTCGAGCGTGGAATTGGTCGGTCATTGATTTTATTGTGCGCATCACTTGCACCCGATTTCTCTCTGTCTCTCAATTCCGTTCCCATTTATTTTCTGTGATTCTTTCAACGCGATATTTTGTGTGTGTGTGTTTACGTTTGGGTAAAATTTCCATGCATCTAATGCATTATTTGCTTCGCATAATAACAACAATCAACTGACGGACTCGACAAGAATGAAAAAAACACATATATCAGGAAAACGGAGACGCAGACAAAAAATATACGTTTGGTTCATGTTTCGATCTTTTCGATTCTAATAAATTATGTGTGTATGAGCGTTTTTGTTTTCCATTTTTTTTCTCTCTCTTTATATTCTTGTTTACAATAAGCCAAATGGCTCATTCGACGATTTTAAGCAAAGCAAAACGAAGAGAACGAGAAAAATACTTAGAAATCGGTTTCGAATTTTCAGAAATCCTCGTCAATTTCTTGGAATTGTTGGCTTCGGCCGTTGTTGTTGTTGTTGTTATTGCTCCGTTTTGCTGTTTGTTATCGTCATCGTCATCGCTGATGTCGTCGTCACCGTTGTGCTTGCTCTGATACGTGCTCGTTTCCTTCTTTCCTGGACCTTCGCCACAATTCAACTGGTTTCGTTGAAAACGCACATGCATCGAAACTGCATATCGCAGGTATCACTGATTTTTTCCTTCTCTCTCCCTCTATCTCTCTCTCTCTCGTCCGATGCATAAATGAAAAGCCAACACCAAGTCATTGACCAATTGTTTATCGTTGCACTGCAACAAATCAGAGATATAGCGATCGAGAGAGAACCATAAAAAGGCAACATCAACGACGATACCAACATTCAACCAGTGTATTTTACCTGCGGCGATGGTTGCTGTTTTTATTACTTTTATTGGTTCGATGGTGAGGATTGCACTAGTTGAACACGGCCAAAATCGTCCAACACACTATCATGTCTACAGCACAATGTTAAATTGCCTCAATTTTACAGGCATCATAAAGAAGTTTCACTTCCTTCCAGAATATTCGATGAATATTAAGGTTCTGAAACAGAATCCGAACTGAAGCACAATTTCTGCCTGTTTCGGACGCCTAACACTCTCATTTTTAACTCGTTTTTAAACATCTTTTTCATTTTCTTCTCATTTTTTAGAATTTTTCTCCATTTTCATGCCAAGCAGCACTTTTTGTGTTTACTTTTTTCTGTTTTTTCGAATTTATTTTTCAAATTTTCGCCTCATTTTCTCTCTCATTTTCTCTCTTTGATGTATTTTAATGCTCTGTTTGTCTCTAGTTCCATCCTTGAATCATCACTCGAAACAAGCAAATTGGATCATCAATTGAAAAAGTTGATTAAAATCTCTGTCGATTTGTTTAGTGTGACACTCAATAGCTGGATAGCTTCTATTTATATGTTATAATGGATTGCGAAACGATTGAAATGTGTAATATTAAAATGCGCTACTTGAAAGCACTTGTCAGAAAACTTGATCTTATTCTATCCGCGCTTCACGCTCAATCGCCTGAATGAAAGTGATTCACGTGCATGACGAAATTGCAAAAAATTATCTCTATCACATTCCGGAGCGATAAAATCCAGTCCAAGGTTAACATCCATTCCAATTTTTCACATTCAATTGCGATGCGTCGATCAGAACAACCGCAATTTTACTTCAACAAATAAACTCTAAGAAATATTAAACTGCATTTTGTTTGTGACGCCTCGCAGTTGAATCAGTTCCATTGTTTCATAATCGTACAAACCTGAATGCGTTGATTCGCCCGAATAAAGGCCAAGTGATGAGCTATCGATTGAAAATAAAGTCAAATCGAACTTCGATCAATGCACAGCTGACTCAACGCAACGTACGATATTTTTTACTACCAATAGCAAGTCCCATTGATTGCCAAGTTTGTTTGAAAAAAACAATCTCGTAAAATTGATAAGAACATTGCCATAATCATTCGACCTTTGTCATGAAGTTGTAACTTATTTTTAGCAAAATAATACATTAAAAGTTTATCGCCATATCGATGCAAAGATTTTAATTTAACGATGTTCAATTCAACAAATTGCGTCTTTTTTTATATTCTGTTTTTGAGTCTTTTTTTAGCAATATCCGTCGGACTGTCGCTCGTTTTACAAACTTAGGAGAATGTTTGTTCAGGGAGAACCAGTTTTCATAATGTAAAAAGACAAAAATAAAAGATGAAGGGAATAAAAAATCAGCAGATTTCGACAAATTGTGTTGGATCGTTAACGCAGGAACAGACGAAATCACCATTTTGCTTCCGAAATCGATTGAATCGATTTTTTTCAAATCAATATCAACTAAATCGATTTTTATAATAAAATTGAACATTTCGATTCGAAGTTGTGTCCGAATAAAATTAAATCGAGAAAACAGCGCACATAATCAGCCCAAATAAATAAATGCATAATTCTTTTAATGAATGACTAAATATCTGACGGAATCTAAACATTTCATTGAAAAATATTTTCCGTGATATTTTCCAAATTCGAATATATTGAACGACTTGAAATGCGTTGCTCCGAAAAACATCGCATCCATGAAAAAAATGGGACAAACATTCTTTTTCTGCATTCCGTCCGAAAATTGTGCCATCGGCCGAGCACCGAATGAACTGATTTCATTCGACGCGAGATCTGCAATATCAATGAAATAATGAGACTTGATAATTGTTTTTCCATGCGTTCACATATTTCATTTATTTCTTCATTTCGAATCGTAAACATTAATGCGCCCACTTGAAGGCGACAAACGGAAATTAAGAAATATGATTTATTTATTTTGCAATTCGATCGCTGCGATGCGCGTCCGCTCATTTAAATCGCGCGCAGCTGCACAAACCGTATTGAGAACAGTCTCGAATGAATTTTATTGGTTCTCGCATAATTTATGTTTCAAGAGGTCAGAAGTGTGTCTTTTTTATTAAATTTTTTGTCGATTTCGTCATGATCTAATGAGAATCACAGAAACTGGAAATGAATTGTGATATCTTTGTTTCGTGTCCCAAATTTTTTCCGCAGCTGACGATCTTTCGGAATCGTCATCCACTTGACCTACGACTTCTATTTTATTGTTGCATTTCAATTTCATATTGTTCGAGCTCGAAAACTCCAAGCATTTTGCGATGAAGTGACAAAATTGTGAAACAATCACAATATAAAACGCAGTATCGCATTTCATGCTTCCTAAACATTTCCGTACGGCTCTTGATTTTGTCGTCGCTTCTAAACGACTCGAGGATTTAAATCTGACGAAAGTTATTGTTTTTAAATTCAGCTGTTTTCGTGTTATATTTGATGGAGCGCAAAACTCAGCGGCACAAATGTCTTTTTGAGCTTCTAAAAACGACAATTTCAGTGATGTTCTAGCCAATTTGAACATTTTTCAGTGTCATTCAGTGTCTTTTCGATCGTCTTTATTTTTCAGCATCCGATTGTCTGTTTGGTCTTCTTACGTCTTTCATTTGACGTCATTTCAATGACATTCTATGAAATATATTGTTTATTATTTCGTTTCAATTTGTCGATAATCGTTTTAATTTCTGCAACGATCGATTTGGGTCATTAGCATAATGAGTAAACAAATGACGAACCATTGGTCAAAGTGGCGAAATCCATTTCTGTATCGAATGGCTGCTGGTCAATGGACGAATAAACAAAAAACACCAAGAAAAAGAATCAAAATAAACTAAAAAAAAGCATAAGAATCAAAATAAACAAAAAAAAGTTTCATCAAACTGGAAATACGAGCAATTTTTTTGAAAAATTATGAGTTTGTACCGATTACACTATATCGATCGATTTCCAAGAAGACGGCGTAAACAAGCGAATCGGAACTCTTATGGATTTTTTTATTTTATCATTTTTTGAACGAGCACAAAGTGTTGCTTTTCAATTGAACGTGTGCTCATACATTGCATCTCTTATTGTTTTTTAGTGCCCGTTGTGGAATGAGACTCAATTTGGTCGATTCGGCAGCTCTCGAAATGCAATTTGTGATTGTACGATTTTCGCGCGGAAACTGGTTTTTACGCGCCAAAATGTCCTCGCACCGTCTTTTCGAGCGAAAAAAAAAATGCAACAGCGCTGCCGAACAGGTATTTTCTTTTCTTTTTGCTATTGATAACCGCGCATTCGGAAAAGGTAAATAATGACATTTTCCTGTTCATCGTAAACGTTGCAATTACGCTGTATTCGTGTTCCCTTCTCACTTTTTAGTGGCCAAGTAAACATTGCCATAAAAATATGCTCTTTTGACGGAGCTGAATAAGCAGCTAATTGCATTTCATTCAGGAAATCAATCGGTTGGTCGCGTTGTCAATGGCAAAAATAACTTATTGTTTTCGCGCCATTTTGGTTACTTGACAGGAAAAAGGTACGGCGACCGAATCCCACCTAATCAAACGCACATTTTCATAAATTCAACGATGATTACGACATGCAACTTCTAATTTCTTGAACGTCAATCGCGCACAGACAGATAAATATCATTTTATTGAAAAAAAAAATTGTGTGCATCGCCATTTGTGTGACAATAAAATGTTTAGGAGGTACGAACATTGAATATTAATGTCGACGTTGTTAATTAAACATGTTGAAAAGGTCTATTGAAATTCCTCCATTCAATGAAGATATTTCAAGCAATTTTATTCGTTTGTTCACCAATAAATGTTCACTTCACACGCGCTCATTATCGCGCTAGCAAAAGAGCATTGGTTGATGAAGACGAAATTGCCTCATGCTATTTGGCCGCAGCATTTATATTGATGCGAAATTTCTAATTGCCATTTCAAATTCAAATAAACTGTTATCATTTGCAAATGTGTTGAAAAAACGATGATGGAGCTGTGATGGGCGATGATCATCGGGGTTATGAAATGCAAGATGCAAGCAAATGAAAACGCATGCTCAACGATTAAATTTGATTTGGAGATCAGCCGACATTCGAGTCGACGACTAAATGTGTGTGCATTCGAATCACGCAGAGACGCAATCGCACATGAACACACTGGCGAAATCATAGAATATCAAGTCTGTGTCTCGATACTGCCCATTCTTTGCTAACAACGAAATCGCTTCGGTCGGATTTTGTGTGCTGTAATTTTTGTTTGGGTTTGCTGTTCGCCGAGTTCGTTTCTCTCTCTCAAGATTGTGTTGTTTTTTTTCCCGACATGTTCAAACTGCTTTGATTTTCGTATATCGCGCACAGAACGCATTTATACAATATTTTCCGTACAAACGAAACGATAAATACAGCGCACGTGTGCCATTAAAAAACAGGTTTTCTTCTCTCTGATTTTGCTTATTTTCAGTGTTTGTGGTTTTTTTTTTTTTTCTTTAACATTTTTTCTCCACTATTACTTCGATGAGCGTTTTCGCTTGTGTCTTGATTCTTCGGGTTCTTCCTCACTCGCACGTTCGCATTTTGTATTGTTGCTATCTTGCACACACCACGATATGCTAATAGACGACTCGATCAGAGAAGTGTTTTTTTCTTTGAGTCTTTTTATTTCATTTAGATGCTAGAAAAATAATGTTGATCGTTCTATGTACGCACACATATCGAAGGAGAGCGACGATCTCTTCAGCCCATCGAAAATTAATACTGCACGAAAAAATGGATGATGTTGTGATTGTACTCGCGTTCATTTAGTTCCTATCGCATAAGTTGGTTGGTCGTGCGCATTCAATAGGAAAGATGCACCGGACAACGAGTCGAATCGATGATTTTCGTTTTTAACTTTATGCTTTACTTGTTGCTGTATGTTTAAACAGCACTATCGTAATTTTTGTGCGTTCAAGAGCTCGTGTGTATTTACTACAACTACTGTTGTTATTTATTCCAGTACAAACAATGAGTCGCGGGCTCGAACTCTCTCGTTCGCTTTGCACATATCAAATAGTAGATTGTATGGATTTTTATTGCCTGTTCAAAATTATATTATTATTCTGTACGCCTTTTTACTTGCTTCTGGAGATTGTCTTGCTTCTTGCTCTCCATTGCGCGATCTCGTTCTTATCTCTCATTCGGGCTTGTTCTTTTCTTCTCGCAAAAGAAAAGATTTTTTTTTCATTCCTTCTCTTTCCGTTTCCGACGAAAAAGACACATTCTCTCTCTCTCTCTCTCTCTCTGTGTATTTCTCTTCTCGTTGCTTTTTGCATTTTCTTTTTTTTGCCTTGTTCGATTCATCTGTCTTGATTCTCACTTCAAGATTATGCGTATTATAAATATAAAAGCAGTTTTGCTGTTCTCTCTCTCTCTCTCTCTCTGTCTATGTGTGTACGTCTGAATTTATAATTCAACCATTTCTCTGTCGCTGTTGCGAAAATTCATTATGCAGCTCGTCTGCTCGCTTGCTATATTCTGATTTCAATTTATTATGCAACACTAATTTTTTGATTTCGTACTTTTCCAGTTCATTGGCGATTTCGGTGTGTCTGCAAGCTGCAAAAACATTTTTGCTGCCAAAGAACTTTATCCGTCGATACAACAAATGTGTTTCAATCCATCCATTTATTAAGCTCATTTATTATCTAAAAATAAAAATCGATTTGCAGTGGCTGCTGTTGCTGCGTTCGCTGGTGTTATGATGTGGTAAATGGAATCTCGAGCTGCTTAAAATCTGTGGCAAGAGCGCGCGATCTCGCTTTTGCTGTGTTCTCTCTCGTTTCGTCGACTTTTGCGCTAATCATGCTCACAAGCAGACAAACTTCTGGTTATTTTTATTTTGATTAATCGTTGTGGTTACCTTTTTCTCGTATACAATTTCGCTAGGTAGTTGTGCGATCCGAATCGATCACCTCACGCGCACTAGCATGGCTTTTCGAAGATTTATAGCGATTAAAGTAAAAGCAGATTTTCGTATTAATTTCGCGCACAAAATAAAACAATGAAATCGAAGCGGAAAACACACAGTGTTTACGCTTTGAACACACATTGAGTCGTTCTTGACTGTTTCTTTATACTTTCTGAAATAGTTTTAAGTCTTTCGACTCTTTTAGGCGCTTCTGAACAACTTTTTTGAGGCTTTGCTGTCGAAATGCATTCTAATTCTTCGCTTTCAACCGCTCTTCGGTCGAATTTGCTGAAATGAACGTGACACTTCAACCCAATCACAAGCATCGGAGGTTGACATTCAACAAATAGTTAAAAAAAAGAATAAAGAAATGAAGTGAATACAAAAAAAAAGAATTGGAAAAAATCACAAGTTGGAAATAGAGGGAGAAACAAGAAAAATATTTTAATTGAACGTAGAAAATAGCCACTGCATGTTGAATTGAACGCAAGAATCAAGCTAAGAATCGGAAGAACGTAAGTCGAAAATCAGCGTTCCGTTTGATTCAACCGAATGGATTCGAAGTATTGCGCAAAAATTGAACAGTTGAACTGTCGGTACTACTCCTTCGCGTTTCGAGCCCGCACTCTCATATTAATGGATTGACAATGTTATTAACATTACAGCAGCATATTTCATAATCTATCGACCTACTCTATCGGGCCAATTGTTCACATTTGAACATTTATTAAAAGAGACACTTGCGAGCTTGCATATGACACAACCCGAACTCGTGTGTATGTGCTCACAATCCGGTTCGATGCTGCGAAAGATCGTCACTATGTGTACAACAGGTAACAAGCGTGCAGCGGCCCGTGTTCTTGGCTCGCTGCTGCTGCTTTTTTTATTCATTTTGCTTGAAACCAATTATAAATATCATTATATTATTTGTCCAAATAGATTTTGCAATGAGTCCACGAGCCTGCCTCTCTCGTTCGCTCGCTCAACAATCAGAATTGAAACAAATGCAAGTGAATTCATTAAGTGAATTGCATTAAGTGTACCATAAGGTACTTTAATGCATTTTCGTTTTTTCCCTCTCTGTCTTGAACCGAGAAGAAAGAGCCAAAAACGATTTATCGATTGATTGGTATTCGAGAGAATAGTCAAAGGTACCGTCGCGCGCACATACACACAACTTACGTCACTATTATACATGCATTTCATGAATTGAAATCAAACCAAATAAATATCCGAGCGAGAGTCGAATTAATTGTCATGTTTGAATGCGACGCTCTTGTTGTAGGGAATTCATAAATTCTGTTAGATTTGTGTACGAATAGACCGAAGAATACATCGCATGTGATGAAATGTGTTGCGGTGCATCGACTCCTTTGGGCTCGAAGATTTGTTACATTTTGCACGTCCTACACGTTAAAGCTGGTTTTTAGTGCTGGTTGCACTGCGTTGCTGGATTTGTATTTGTGTATTGGTGCACCAACACAAGACATGTCTTTCAACCTTTTATTTTTTTCTCCTCGTCGTTCATGTGTTTCACTTTCAAGTTTGGCACCAGCAGCAAAACAATTGCTTATGGCCGTTGTGCTGCGAACTACTTTACAGATTTGGTTTTGTTTACAATACACAAAAGGCCCCAAATAAATGGTCGATGCGAATGTATATTTTGAGTGCAACATGTGTGCTAAAAAACGTGCTGAACAGACATCTTGGCTATGGTTTGTATGGCTCTATCTCGCTCTCGTTCACATACTGAAGCATCGCACTCTCTCCCATTTCCCAATTTTCAATTGACACCGAATATGGCATTTTAGAAAAAAAGTATCGTATAACAACACAGAAAATGCACGTACAAAACAGATAACATCTACGAACACAAAAACCAGCCTCTTCTTTATTCTTTGTCGACTTTTCATTTCACAGTCTACACGAACGAACAGCAACGACGTGTAACGAAGAAAACCAGTAGCAAACAATCGCTGATTACTTTTTTTAGCCTTTTTTGTTCTTTATCTCGTTTCGTTGCCTCATTCTTTTCTTCCTCTCTCGTTTTGATCGAGTCTCGCAATTCGAGAAGCCAGCCGATATCGCCACTAAAATTGACAATTATGATAAATTGATTTATTGTTCAAGTTTCGTTTTTGTCGAATTTGAATGGTTCCGATAAAACGGCTTGGCGATAAAACAGTCAATAAATAATATTGAAAAGAAATAAAATACACACACACACACCTTTATCGCGTTTTTTGTGTTCTACAACGTGCATTCAATATGCATCTCAATTGATTGTTAGAATTTTGGACTTTAAAACAGGTCGATTCAAACTCAACTTCTAGATATGTTGGATTGGAAAATGACTTCGAAAGCTCAATCAGCAACCAGCCCGAAATTAATCAGAGATATCAAACGACACTCGATGTGTCGAACATTGAATACCAAATGACTTTCACTCCGCAATGTATTGAAACTGGCTATTAATGGCCAAGTTTCATCGAGAAATAGCGATTTATCAGCCTATTGAATGGAAGTTTATATGCATGTTAAACAGTTATTGAGTTGAAAAAAAGCAAAATGATTGCTTAAAAATGGAAAGTATTTTGAAAAGATTGAACAAAAATTGAATATGCGCGTGCTTCTGGCCGCTTCTAAGTTTATATGGAAAGACACTTAATTTCAATCATTTTGTGAAATGAACCGTTCGAAATGTGCCATTGTTAGGGCCAGTTCAATTCAATAAGTTTACTAGACACTATCGTTCATTGCTTCACTACTAATTAACCACCTTCTTTACACACGAATTCTCTTCTCGTTGACTCATTTTTGCCTTTTTATTTTTATTTCTGTATCTCAAACGATATTCTTTCTGTGATCTATTGCGAAGTGGAATTCGTCATTCGGCGTAATGATTGTTGAGTGCATTTCAGAATCCATTCAACGCCAGTAAAAACCTGATATGAACTGTCAACAGAAGACGGTAGCCCAATTTTCTGACATCGATTTCATCAGAAATTTGTCAAAAAGCAAATTTTCTACTCCGGCGTTGAGTCATTCCAATACCAGTTGATTACAAACACAATTTTTTGCCTTTCAATAAATTTGGTTTGATGAGTTTTTTCTGGGATTGATTCATGCTGCTCGGAATCGAATTTATGTAAATGAATTTCAACCAAAATTTTATTCCGTTGATGTTCTTGGTGTTGCTCATTTCGATGCCTTCGAAATGCTTGTTTTCTTTTTATACATTTCGATGCTCTTTTTTTTATGCTTTTGCTTCACTTTGCTTTGCATTTGACTTTTGACTATATGTTTTGATACTTTACTTTTGCTATAATGAGCTCCTCAATTTGAGGCTTTTCGTTTCATATTTTGTCGATGGTTTTCTATGCCGCCTGAAATTTGTTCGCGTTTCCCGTTTGAAATTTGGTTGATGCCTTTCGATGCTGTTCAGGCGTTGATACTGATACTATTCACACTTTTTCTGTGTGTCGATGTACACGCGCATAAGTAAATAGCTCTCGGTTAAGTGAGAACATGTCCAATGTGAGCCGAAATGAAGAAATTTTAGATGTTAACAAAAGAAACAAATGAAGAAAGACAATTAACGCTGGCCGTTGAATGGCTTGTGAATGGTTTGCGAGTCGCGATTCATAAATCAACGTATATAATTGATTATCCAGCGTGGCACCGTTACTTTCAGTCTGACACAAGTGTTCTATCTCTCGAAGCAACAACTTGGTGCTGCTTCTTTCTGTGATGCTTAGCACCTAACACCTAATCATTTTCATGATGTTGGTAAGTGGCCGTTTCGAATTACGAGACGAGTGAAATGGGCCAGAGGCGACCAACACGCGACCATCCAATTGACATTCGACATGATATGATATGATTTTATGCATACGAAAATTAATTTTATTGTTAAACGCCTCCACATGTTACAAAATGCGATTGATCGATTGACGCGGCAATTTTATGAGACAGACAAAGCAACACGAAGAAGGAGAGAGAGAGCCGTTCCAGTCAGCTATCGCTCGATCACAATTTTCAGTTTTCTGTTTATCCACATTACAAACGTTATCTCCAATTTAATCAGCAGTTCAATGTGGAAGAGTTGATGCAAAAGCGCTAAAAAACGAAATCGACTGACGAGTGGTGTATAGAACGAGTTTTGAGGCGATTAGTAAAATTAATCAGTATTCGAGCTCTGATTTTGTAGGTCAATTGAAACATGAAATATTAACACAAAAAACACTGCGCGCGCTCGCGATTGCCTAACGAAAATGCTGAACAAAAGAAGAACACAACAAAAAGAAAACAACTACGAAGAACACGGGCCAAGCGACGGCGATTCCCGACCGAAGACACTAACCAATTCTTCGATGACAAACAAAAATAAATCACCCATTTTTCTCCAGCTTCGCTAAAATAAATGTATTTTTAGCCGAATTGATGCCAAACAATATGTTGATAGAGAATTTTGAACAGTCGAGAACAGAAGAAAGACCAGAAACACACACACACACACACACGATTCACATGCAAATGCGGTTTGTGCTTAAACCCGGACTCACTCCAATTTGGGCTCTGGAGTTGAGTGCGATTTAAAATGAGCAGCGATTATTTTAGTTTTGATCGTTTCTTCAACTCATTTGCGACGATCGTTTCAATTCAAAATCACTTTTCTTTATCTCTGGCATATTGTGGCCACGGGCGATTTTATCACGACGTTCATTTATGCTCCGGCAACAAAATGGAAGCGAAACAAAGCAGGGAACAGAAAAACGCCAAAACGAATTCGAATCGCCAGGGGCACTTTACGTTTTATTATGTGAATGTACACATTTTGTCTTCATTTTTCCCGGTTGCTTCGCTGTTTCTGCATTCTACGCGTACGAATGGCTGGAACTGCACAGAAAAGAAAAAAATCTTTTATTTTTTTTTTTTTTTGTTCCATTGGTGTTGAGTGTGTAATATTCATTTCCCATTTCTTTCGATTTGATATTCGTGTTTATAGTTACCATTTGGAAGCACAATCATGAGGAACATGCAAATATATGAGCGCAAGCGAACGACCGACTTTAGTTTATTTATAAATAAAGAGTTTTGTTCTGTGCGTCTTTTTTTCACTTGTATTCGTTTTCATGTTGGAAATTTGTCTTTCGACTGATTTTTGATTTAATTTGTCTCTGTTTCGAACTGATTCGCGACTTCCAGTGCTTTTTTCAAACGGATGACGTTGTTTTTTTAATCGAAAAAGAATTGATTCGATCTGAAGAGTCGGTCATTGATTTGATTGAGTTTCGATGTCAAAATCGGATTAAAATGCTGACAAAAACGCGTGCACTGTTACCAAGCAGGCGAAAGGGCAGAAGAGATCGCATTCGAGAGAGAGAGAGAGAGAGAGAAGTGAGGCGATCTCGATCGTTTATTGCGTGTAATACACGTGCAAGTGGTGGGCATCCGCAGAAGCAGCCCGAATGATAAACCTAATGAAACATGACATGTGTATAATTTTTCATTTTACGAGTGCAAGAGTGAGAGCGAGAGACGGAGAAAGAGCAATCATCATCAGTTTGAAATGTAATATCGTCTTTCATTTGAGTTCCACGTCATTCGTGCACCTCGTTCTCTCTTTGCCATCAATATCTACAAATTGTAAGTCATTTCAAGCGCGCGTTTTTTTTCCTCTCTTCGATGTTATTAAATATACACACACGGAGTTTAAGTTATATTTCAACATCTTTTTCACCTCTTGCCCTGCACTGCATCGTCTGGATAATCGCAACGAGCGAGAAAATGAGCCCGAACCAGAAGAAGTCTAACTGAAATGGAGATGCGTTTTTTTGGCTGTAATGGCCCAGCGCATTCGATCGATCGGTCGAGAGAGATGCATTTCGAAGATGAGATGTCATTTTAATGATGTATTGTTGGCTTTCTATTGACAAGTTTACGTTTATTATTTATCCAGTTTACCATTGAGTCGTTGTGATTTTTTCTTATGATTTTCTTTCGACCCGTTTCGTCTCAATGTGTATATTTTCGGGCCTCTATCGATTTTCGTTCATTTTTCAATTCAAATGTGTTCCATCTATGGCACTATTCATTGTATAATGATTTCATTACTGTGTGTTTTTTTCGCTATCCTTCTCGTTCTTTCTCCCTCTATCTCGCTGTAGTTGCTGTTATCTTTGCTTTGCTTCACCATTTATTTCGATGCGTAACAAAAGAAAAATGGTTTCAAGTTTATTTTGGTCTCGGCTGTATCGCTCTCGCTGCCCAATTTGGTTCGTTTATTTGTTGTGCGCATCGAAGATTTTTGACATCAACTTGATTAGAAGCTGCTAAGCGTTGTAAATGATTTCTTTTTTCGATTCGTATTTTTTTTTTTTTTTTTTTTTCGTGAAGTGACACATTTGCTTTTCACAACGTGTCTTTATCTGTGTGTTTCGGAATCGAATGCATCCTACGCATTATCGCCAGTTGATCGCTGTTTTCATGCTTGTGCTGATAACAATCAACTACTTAATTATATCTATGTGGATCATTTTCCAATTTCGATTGTCAGTTTTGTTATGTGGGTATCCGATTTCGTTTGCGTTTGGTATCGTATCTATGCCATCGATATGTTTCTGCCAAGTAAATTGCCATCAATCGATTGCTTATCGAATCGAATGAAGAGAATGAAAATTGAATGGAAATGGAAACAAATTGAACGCAAACAGAAAAAGTTGAATCGAAAGAAGAAAAAAAAATCATTCAATAATTGTGCCGGTTCTTTTGTCATCATATTTGTCTGCTAAATGACTCTCTCGTGTTTAATCAAATAAAAACTATTTCAAAATCACCGAGAATAGATCCAACGAAGAGGCAATTATTGTATTAAACACTTTTTATATATGATTTGAAAAACGAACGAATCGGTACGATAATTTACGAAATGAAAATGATCGACACTAAAAAAATGAAACTGAAAAAGATCGAAAAAATTGAAGTTAAAAAAAAGCTAGAAAAATATAAACTGTAAAATTGAAGGAGAAAAACACAATTTTTTATTTGAATCTGAGGAAGTCCAAATGAGAATTAAGAGGTCGGCTCAACAAGCGAGAAATAAAAAAAACTCAAACTCAAATTGAAACAAGTGGAAACACCAAAGTCAAATGGTTGGAAACGCGACTGAAAATGACCGAGCGAGATACAGCGACTAATCATTTCAAATGACCAGCCATCAGAATTATTATTTCGTGCGCGCAAAGGTTTTCTTTCATTTTATTTTCAATAAATAACGCCGAGCGGTAGTAAATTACATACAAATTTGAATACACATACCCGAAGCGTATTCCGTGTAATTTGGGCACACTTGTTGGCTGGTGCACCGGCCGCACCGAGAAAGCGAGAAAATCAGGAAATCACAATGTTTATTATTATGATTTGTTGATAATTTTAATGATTTTCAATCTAATTTTCAAGCAACAACCGGTGACTTATTCACTGACAAATTGCTACTTTTCAGCTGCACCAATGAAAATCATTACGTTTTACGGCCGCACATTACGGAATCGGCATGTGTGTTTGTATATTTTGTTATTTCACGGAACAAACCACAGCAGCGATTTAGGTGAAGCCGAACATGCAACTGCACCACACTCCAATAAATGTGTAAAATTGAACACGATATGATGCGTGTGTAATACATAATCGTGAGCGGTGCACCACTTTTTTTTCTTATATTCTAAATTATCTCTCTCGCCAATTATCTGTTCATTACTCGTTTCGTTGGCAACAGTTGAATATATATCAATTGTGGAGATTTTAATGGACATCGAATTTTGACGAGCACATAATGAAATGCATCAAATCAAAAATATGAACATCACCGCAGCACTCAGGCCAGCCAATCAATATAAATTCAACACAAAATCCAGGACACTCGCAAATTAGGGAGTATGGAAATCATTCGCAATTTTAAGTAAACATTTGCTCTGAAAGGTACAGAATTGCTTCGAAAAACAAGGAATTGCGTCAGAATGCAGGAATTTTATCGTAATCGCTTGATCTCAAAATTATGAAAATCGGTTCAATTCTATCGAATGAGCAGAAAAAGTGTGAAATTCCATTTCAGTTATTCATTTCTTATATTAATTATTGATCCTGTTTTGTGAATATATTTGTGTCTCTTTTATTTTTTTGTGTTCACAAAATAGACTTTTTTTAATTGTTTCAATATTTTCATAATTTCTTCTAATTTTTTTGATCTTGTGTCTTGGTTTCCTACAAAGAGCAAAATACTGCGATAAGAAAAGTGAAAGTTGTTGATTCAATTGTCGTATCTACTCTGATTCATTCGGCAAACATATTCGTTTACTGAACGCTTTACTATTTTAATTAGTCTTGGAGACTGTGCTGAGTAATCATTTACGTTTCGCATCGTAGTTTGTAGCATCACTTTGAAGTGTCTGATTTTTTTTTTATTGAAGCCGAACAAAGCAAATCCTGTTGAAGAGTTAATTTTGCATTGGATATCTACTGTTTTGAACAGAGGCCTAATGTTCTTGGCATCAGCATAGCGAGAGTCGAATTCAACGCGTCGCAGCCGAGCCATAAATACCGTTGAACGTGCACAACGCGCCTAAGTTTGAACGCTATCAATTGTGGTTTTATACGGAACTCATACATTGAAGAAGTGCTACTGAGCTACACGTCAAAAGCTGATCGAGATCCAGAAGCAGTAGTTGTTTTCTTGTTTTCGCTTCCCGATTCTCTCTCGCGCATGAGTGTCTGTGAGCGATCGATCGTTCGCTGCTACGAAACTCGGATGATATTGATGTTTACTACGTGCACGTACTCGATTTCTACTTGCTGAGTTGCGCAACATACGAGCACAAGAAGCGAAAGAGCATTATCATCGAGAACATTAAATAATAATACATCGAATGTGTCGTTGCGCATATGTGTACATGTGCAACACATTTCAACGTTTGCCGTAGCTATTGCTGCTTGAATAATTACGGTGATGTTTTCTGTACGCCTCGTTCGATGGGATCAATGTGTGTTCGTCGAACTGAGATGCAATGCTTTTATGTTTTGGCTGCTTCCCAATCGTTATGTTGTGTATATTACACCCAGTAGCTGTGTGAATACTTTTTTCTGTGCTATTGTTTTCGTTTCGTTTCGTTTCGTTTCGATTCTGCTTTTTGTGCGTGCATCAGCGCTCCCGATTGAGCGTCCGCACTGAGAACCGCACATCGCTTAATTCGAAAACTCAGCTGGTTATGTTTTGTGCGCGCATATGCGCAGAGATGAGCCGAATCATTATTCTTATGTTTGCCATTTCTATTTGGACTCATGATTTTGACGCATTTATTATTCTCTTCCATAGTTTACGACCTAATGAATTTATTTACTTTAACACATCACTGCCGAACAGCGAGCGCACAATATGCTGTTACGCAATTTATCAGTATATTTAGTCAATTAAAGAGAAGAAGCTCTTTAATATTTAGAAGCTGGACATTCAATAAACATTCGACGCTGACACTGATTTGTTTTTACTTTTCAATTTTTATTATATTTTTCTTCAGTTTGTTTTTTCAATAAATTCTTATTCTTATAAATTTTCTTATTTTCTGTCTTTTTTCTATTCTTTTCACTCTTTTTCTCCCTTTGTCCTTCTGAATCGACGGAAAATTCGCCTTCATACAATTTCTCCTCTTTTCCTACTTTCCCACCAACCAATTCGTCTTTCTCCTACAATTTCTTTCTTTATTCTTATATTTTCTTCATTTTCTCCAGTTCTTCTTAATTTTTCGCCATTTTTTTCCAATTTTTCGTCATTTATTTCATAGAATTCGAAACCTATTTGCACCTAAATGCAATGGCTAAAAATGATCGAAGCCGGAACTTTAGACTGTTGTGCTCTTTCTGTTGTATATTTATTTGTGCGCACATTCGCATTTATTGACCGTAATTGAGAAAAAATGATGCTGATCCGCATGCTCCAATACACAGCCATTTTTGCGGCAAATTGAAAAGAAATCAAACACCATTTACCTAATGAAATTGCAGCAATTCTCTATTGTTGTTGATATTCTTCTTGAATTCGACGTGTTTTCTTCCATTGAGTAAGTTTGTTTTTTTTTTCTCGAATAAAATCACTGTTTATTAGATCCGTTCTGTTTAGTCAGCAATGCGGATCATTTTATCGTAGCGAAACATGATGCAATGCAAGCGCTTCTTTATATTTGCTCGTTCTTTTTGCACGATGCATATCGAGTGCGATATGACTTGTTTTGACATGATTGCAACGGATTTATTGCAACAAACATGTTGGATTTAATGAAATCGAACCACCATTGGACAAAAGCATGCCGCACTGATAAGATATTGCACACGATGTCAATATGACGGCACATAAATTAGACCGCTTTGATGAAACGTTTTTTTTTTCTGATCGAATCGACGGTCGTCGAAACATCACCGGAAGTTCAGGATTGATTTTGATTATTTATCGATTTATGCAAGGAATTTTGCGACGATTCAGATATAACTCATGGAGAATGCAAGTGTACATTTCACTTATGGTCAATTGTCCATTGTTTTGGAGTGAATCTATAAATTACAACTAAACTATCGTTATTTTGCCAACAAATTGAAGCTAAGAAAAAAAGAGTTAGGCCAAAGCTAGAGTTAGGATCGGAAGCTATTGTTTGGATCTATTGAAAGAATTATTTCATAAACGAAGTCCAATCCATAATTGAAAAAAAATGAAAATTAAAAAAAAGAAAAACGAATGTCGGACTTAATCGGTAGCATTCCCAGCGATGTAAACACTTACAATCACCTCACAATGTTGAAGATGGCAACTACGCAACACGCCGCAACAGAATTCGTGTTGAATAGATATTTCAACGCTGAACTCTGATAACAGGACGCAAACAATAATAACGACCAAATTGGAATTAGACCATTTAAATTAGTGTCAAAGACCCTGGTTTTGAATGATTCATTCAAATTTTTTGTTCATTCATTCAATTTGCTATCGATTTCTGCGTTAGAACACTTTCATGTTCGACTTTGGACTTTTGATGTTGCGCCAGAAGCGATACGATAATTGACAAAATGTAATTGAAACCGAAGTGATAAGAGAAAGATCGATTTAAACCGAACAGTTTGGTATGAATCGGAGCGACGAAAGCGAATGAAATGCGTACAAAAATCACGCTGTATTTCGATTACAATACTACTTCGCATCAATGTGGTCGCGATCGTGAAATTTATGCATGCTTCCATGGATTCATATGCTCATATTTTTATTACACTTATCTGCCATTTGGCAATTTTTTGCATGTGCAAATTAAATAAATCAGTGACTATAAATTGATATTTTATCGCCTTATGTAAATAAAAGTGCAATAAAAAAGGTAATGCGCATTTATTGCATGATATTGACAAAGACACTTGGAAAGGAGTCAGCGACTGCCGTGTTGTGGTTCAGCAAACAACAAATCCAAAGGTTAAAATAAACGAGTTTGCTTTCAAGAGCTGATATAGGGAAGTTTTGTGAACGCGCCAGCTCCGGATCGGAACAGCCATCCGGACTTTCTTGATTAAAAGTTAAAGAGATGAAAACAAATTTGAAACTGATGACCCAGTTCGGCCATTCATTTTCTGCTTCAAATTAGTTTTATCGAGTGAACACGCTTTATCAGTTGTAGTCTGAAGCCTTGCAGCAATTAAACTGGTATTAGATTTCGAATTGTGTAATAAAAACGCAATTTCGCGCCTTATCGACGACAAACGTCGCTCGTATTATTTGCCTCGGCTCAATCTAAATATACGCATGAATGACGCGCGCACATTCAGCCACTCCATTTATGGAGACCTATAGGTCGCTCTATCGCCCATTGTAATAGCTCATTTTCACTTTGTGAGAATATTTGAATGATCACGTGTGCAAATGAGTTAATAAATTGTGCAATTGTTTGCAATTAATTCAGTGCATGAGAACAAACGACAACTGATAACAAAAAAGACCCAGTTCGTCTAGTAAATCAGAATATTGACGCAGTTATGGGCTTCGTCGTGCATGCAAAAACCGTTTTTTTTGTCACTACATCGCAATTGAAATTGGATATTTCCATTCCATAATTGTGGAGTTTCAATTTAGTAGAATGGAATTAAAATATAGAATTTGCGTCGTGGACGAACAAATTTCTGCTTTGAAACTGTCCAACCAATCTGTGAATATTAATTAATTTTTTTCTTCCAGGAAAAAATTGGTTTGAAAAGATATTTTTGTCTCAAATGGAATTGCTGTTCTTTGCGAAATTCTTTTTTTTTCTCGACAAATCATTTTATTCTATTTCGCAAATTTAAGTCTTGCGATTTTTTGTCTCTCAAATTAAAATCTTGCGAACTTCATTCTTATGAATGTTTATCCCGTGCATATCTGCATGTCGCTAATTTTTTTTTCTCCGTTCCAAAACTCATACTCGAAGTACTCGGAAGTCGCGCGCGCGAAAACGCGTTGTGTTCATTGAGAGACGAATAAATCTTATTGTTGTTCCACTTAACCAAAAATAGCGTGGCCTTTTCAATTATTCGCACCTTTAAGCGCGCAATTCATCAGCTGCGTGCTAATCCTTAAATGCGATTATTTTGCGAGCCCGACATTTATGGCACGCTCATAAAAAAAATCAATAGAATAATTAAGTGTGGTCATTTATTTTGTGCGCGATTCACAAAAGCCACTCAAATTAATCTCCATTGTTTCGGCCGTCTTCATCGCACCGATTATTATGACACGCATTAAGTGCAACATCAACGAAATGTTTCGTTTACAAAAAGCAACGCTCCAAAATGCACCGTTTTTTTCTTTATCGTTTTCGTTTTTGTTTAACCGCATAAAAATAAGAATCGCATCGAACGAACGAAGAAAGTTTTTAATGCCATGACAGAACACAACAACACTTCGGTAAGCGATGCGAATCAGACAGAGTCGTCGGCGGCGGCAGCAGAGGTGGTGTACGAAAATGATTAATGATGATGGCAATCTGGTTGGCTGCTGAAATTGCGATAGCATTTTTAAATGTGCTGAAGTTCAATGCGCTTGCAATCCTCTCTATCCGCAGCTAGAACGGTGAAATGCACATTTTTTTTATATCGCTGGACATAATCGAAACACACAACGAATTTCTCGACGATTTAAAAACCGTTTTAAATAAATTCGAATCGATAAATTCTGCAACAGACAGCGATTGTGATGCGCTTTTTTTCTCAATGCCGCTTCACTTATTTGGTTATGTGTGTTAAGTCTCGTCATCGTCTTAATAGCCCATTCTCATTTTTGTACTAGCCGCTTTTTTCTTTCATTTCACTGAAATTATTCCAGGATTCTCTTTTGCACGCGTCATTAAAATTTATTGACTATTTGTAAATCACTCGGAATAAATGCTACATGAAAATATTCCCGCAAAAATTTATTCCTTTATCTGATCAACAACAGCGTTTAATGCATTTTTATTTCAATATTCCATAAGTGGTCGTTCCAACGTTAGGAAGATAGCACACGCCTTTCGAACAATACCACCTACCGAAATAAATGAATATTAAAAGAGCACAATTCTATGGAATTGATGACTTTCATTATGCAAGTGCACTTTTCTGCAAATGAAAAATCACATTTAAAAACAAACTGATTAATGGCCAAATCAACGGAATCAATGTCTCTTCCGCTCCGTGCGTTTGCATTGCTACGGTTTCATTTATTTTTTCGATCTCAAGAAGCTCTATTCATCCTCTGCTGAACAAGCTCTTATTCTATTTCTGTCTATCTATTTTTTTCTATTCTTTTCTCTTTTCTTTGACTTTTTTGGTCATTTTTTCAACTTTTTTTTTTATTTTTCCCCATTAATCCATAACTTCTGAATGCATATTGCAATTCCCTACATTAGTTCTCATTAGTCATTACATAATACTTTTTCTGAAAAGAGCAAAACAATTTTCTCGTTCATTTCATTATTTATATTAGATTTTGTTTCGATTTAGCAGCGAGAGTAGAAAATGGCCCTGTTTCAATGCCAGAATTCGATTTGTTGTTGAAATACTCCATTTGATTGAGGATGGTGGCAAAAAGCGTTGGCGCTCATTGTCTACGATCTTAAGCACACTGGAATTAAATTAAAACTCTCTTTTTTTCTGAATGCAATTAAGATATTGGCAACAATGAAAAAACAGCGAACTAAACGTGAAAATTCGCCAGCGCCCCATGTCCAGCGGTCAATGTACGGTTCAATAAATACACATATTTCATCCAATAAATATGGTCTTTAGCAATTTTAACAATGCTCGCTATAATATTAAAGCTTCTTGTTTGCGAAAATACATTTGGAATCCCAAATGTATCTTCACAGAGAACATTATCTCATGAAAAGTGCAATTAGAAGCCAACACTCCCGAATTCACCATGTCTCAATATACAAATTCGCGTGTTCAAGATTAGAAACAGAATTGAAATATGCATTCAAACTTCAAAATGAACTCAAGGTGTTAAATCAGAAATCGAGCTAAATTTGGCCTTGAATCATGGTCTCGACTTATACAGTTACGACGAAGGTAAATATAGAAATTTGATAGCTCGTTGATTTGGTGCGTCAAGTGAGTCATCGTTGATCGCAATTGCCAGTGTGCCAAATGAATCATGATCAGCAGCAACAGGCGGAATGCGCCGCTTCGTACGCCACTGAAGCCGTCTGTAAATTCAGTGTCTCTGTATCGACTGTTGACGAATAAAAACGTTGTTTTATTCTTTTTTGATATTAAAAACGGCTGATTCTTCAGCGGTCGGTCCTGTAATATGTTGACGGTTCGTTTATACGTGCTAAGCCTCATTTGATATGCTTTAACTGATGTGAAACACGTCATGCAAATGAGAAAGAGTGATTTGACAGCCCGTTTTTCCTGAACGTGACAAAATCTTGTGTAACTCTTTATTTTTGTGTGTGCAAAATGGATGAAAAAAAAAAAAAATATTTGTGCAAAATGAATCGTCAATCATGAACATATTTAATCTTCTTGGATGTAATTTCAAGTTCGAATAACGTTGTTTTCAAGCCAAAATTCTCGGGAATGCATGGATTTATATCATTAAGCAGGTAGGTCACAATTCATTATCTTGCCCATTCAGGATGAATATCGGTCGCATTCAATGAGCATTGCTCAATTTATTGTAAAATGTGTTGATTTCACCAATAAATTATCATAGCTCGCTGCGTAATTACTCACTTTGTACAGTTCAGAGGCCCACGCAAACCGGATTACCGCTCTTTTTCACAAATTGTTGCAAACGCAACGGTAAGCTATAAATAAACTTATTGGATTGTGGTTTTCATCACACAGAGATGATTAAAGATTCGAATCATCACCGCCGGACAGTCGCACAAAATAGTCGTTCTCAATATGACCAAATATGGCGGACGGCTGTGTTCACAACCACCAGTTCACAGCGCACTGATTTAATAAATTCAAAGTCTGTTTTTGTGTGGGTGGGTGTGTGTGTGTGTCGAAATATTCCCCGATTTTTATCCGACGGTGAATTTTTGATTCTATTCCATTGCAATCAAATTGGGAACTATTGAGCGGGGATGGCTTTTTAAATATGATTTATCATGATTCATCCATACAAGTGAATTCAAGCTTGTTTTCGAAACTACGGCCATAAATCTAGTTTTCATAATTTTTTTCGCATAATTTTCATTTAAAACGCACTTGAATTTCCGAATCGAACCGATTCAGTGATCAGAATCAAATATAACGTAACGGTGAATTAGTGCGATTCGAATGCTGTCGCTGCCGCTTTTTGCACTCCGTTTTTGGTCTGCTGAATTTGTCAACCGTGGAAATCGGTTTGCATCGAATGTTGTTTCTTTCTTTTGTAAAAACAACACATAAATCATCTCAAAGCTGAAATTGATTTTTTTTCATTCTCGTACAAAAGTAAAAGAGAATTGTATTACGAAATATTCTCGGAAGTTTGGAACGTTCGTAGAAAAGTAGCAAAAGCAGCATGCTTCTTTTATGCAATTTTAGAGCTCAACCGCAGAACACGTCGCCACCACAGAACCACCACCATCGACAACGCTTGTTGTGTGCAGACGCAATATGCAGGCACAAAGGATGCGCCACTTCAACGGAAGGCTTTCAAATATGCTAATCAAAATATGTTAAACAGGATAATATTTCATTTCGCTACTGTCATTTTACATATTTTTACTTGTTTCTCGTTGTTGCATGGCAAATTTTCAGCAATACTGTTAATCCAAAGCCGTCAACACCAACAGCAATGCCGTTACACTCGAGTTGTCTACAAAAAAAGGGGCAGGCAAATTTTGAATCTCTGTATGGCACAAACGGAACTCGTGAATTTGTGCGGCAAAAGTTGAGCGTTCGGAAGGAATATATTTGAGTGATTGAAGTGCAATATAAATTGGTTTATTTGGCTTTCAGTTTACAGTGGCTGGCTGTAAGCAGCAATTGCACATTTGGCCATGCATTGAAAAGACTTGAAATCGACTCAGAAATATAGTTTGACATAAATGACACATCTTCTCTGGCAACTCTTTTCTGAATGAAACTACGACGAAAATAATCAAGCAAAAACTTTTTTGCAGTTTTCATCTTCAAGGTTGACATAAGATTGACTAATTGGATGGATAACGAGCTCAATAATTTTGATGCTCCAAATGAATAGATATGGAACCAATGGGCGCGAATTCATCATTGTCTCTTAATGGAAAATATGGAAATATATAAGTCTTCATGTGAAGCGTGATACTTCATGTGAAGCACACACGTAAATCTTAGATTGTATTTATATGTACCAAAATGTGACATTTTAACTCTTGCATGTTGACTTTAATTCGTTTGCGCGCCTTTACACACAGACAGCATGGCAGAATACACCGACACAAGTACAGTTTTTAGCAATTCCAAGCCAATACTGGTATGGATACACATTCTGGTACATATACAATCTAAGATTCACGTGTGTGAAGGCATTTCCTCTGAATACATTCCAATATGAAAAAATATTGTTACATTCCCTTCCATTTCAAAAATTCATCGGCAATTGATTTTAAAATATAAATCAAAGTCCAATACCACAGTTTCTTCACAACCCCTTCTGAGGTGTTGCTTCTGTTGAAATACAGTCGTGAATTATAATAATGATTCAGTATAGCGATCCAGACGTAAAGCTGCTCACTTTTACTTTCTCTTATGATAATGAGCTATGACCTATTTAAATTCGAGATACGATAGAATTTAAGATATATAAGGCATAATTGCGGATCGCATCTTCACTCCAGTGTATCGCGTTAAAGCATAAACTTTGCACAATTCAGTATCCGATAAAAATTAATGAAACAAAATAAAATAATAGTGAACAAAATCTCAAAACCTAAAACATGCAGTAGTTTATATTGATAATACAAATTGTGACAAAACTTAACCTAGGATAATATTGCAATTTCCGATTTGCAAAACATTTGAGTACATTTTGAACATATATGCACCAAATAAATCAAACACGTGAAAACACGTCAATTTGTGTCTTTCCCACAAATAACACGCAACTGTTCACCAATCCAAAGCGTAATTTCAAATGTGAATAGATATATCCATATTTAAAGTGACCAAATTTGAAGGGTTGAGAGTGAAAGTGACCAAAGTGATCTCACCTCCTGCTCTTGTTCATAAACATTTCCATCAGCGAGAAAAGGAGGTGAGATTATTTTGGATACTTTTACTCTCAACCCTTCATTTATCTTTCAATTTAAAGGTAAAATAATTTTTTCGATATTTATATGTTCAAAAACGACTTTTTCAATGGAAAAAGTGTTGTTTAAAACAAATAAATTTGAATCCATCGAATTCTATTCATCCAAATGTTTCTATAAATTGAAGCATTTATTCACTACTTTTTCGTAAAATGCTGAAGACAATTGACTGGAAATTGTGCAACTTAATAAATAAAAGCGTCAGTTACAATTTGCGGTAAATATACGTGACATAATTACGCGTACAACACTCAAATCTGTAAGCTTATATTGTCTGTGTATAAATTATTAGAACACTTCGAAGTGGATGAATATTATTATTTATTTTATCGTCTGATCACAGACTGATCACATACCAAGATTTACAATATCGTTCAGAATTAAACACCACCCGATCGAATACCCAGCCGCCAGCCTTTTCGACTTTGGAACAGCAGATATCAATTGTTTCATATCATAAAATTTCATTTTCATGCAATTTCCATTTAAAATTTATCGAATATTAAAAATAAGATTGCTCAGTTTCATAACTTTATCTCTGAAAATGTGCCTAGATGAATTACTTTATTGAAACGAAATTACGTGGAAAATGAAACTGAATAAGAGCTGCAAATTTATTGAATAAAGAAGAAAATAAGAAAATTTAATTAACCATTTCTGAAAAAAATCAGTTTCATCTGCGGCGCTTTAATTGTTCACAAATTACTTGAACTTTTTAAGAATATTTGAACCAAAAAATTTTGCGTTCTAGGAAGAAATAAATGGTCTTACGTACGTAAAACTAACTTTTCCGCACATTTCCCGAAATTGTTCAGGGTTACGGGTTTTTTATTGATTGCTACGCATTTGTATTGGATTTATGTTGATTTCTTATCGAATCATCATGCAACTTTGAGAATAAATCACAGAAAATGTCAAGTCATTACCATGAGATCGAATTTCAAGTCATTACACATCATGAAATTTGAATTTATATTTTAATAAAAAAAAAATGAATAAACATCTCAGTTTCTAATTTTTACTTCAACGTTCTCTATTTTTAAATTGTTAATAACAATTACGAATTAGTTCACTCTGATGTGAACTTTCATTTCATATCTCATCGGAATGACTTGAAATTTAGCACGACTCATTTTTTTATGAAAAAATAATATCCTGAAAGTTTCAATTCGATACAATGTGAAATTAAGATATTCGCCATACAAATTTGTCGTTTTGACCCCGAAAAGACCGCGAAAATCGAAAATTTTGCTGGGGAGGTAGTCCTATATCTCATCAGAATGACTTGAAATTTTGCATGACTCATTTTCTTCATAAAAAAATAATATTCTGAAAGTTTCAATAGGATACAATGCGAACTAGACATAGTCCTCATACAAATGTATCTTAATTATATTGAAAAACAGCCAACCGGGGAATGCAATGCTCACGTTGTAAGGTTTCATTTGCTACAAAGGGAGATAAACATATACAATATGTATTCATTTATCTCTATTTGCATAAAGTTTCAACAAATAAAACCTTGCAATGTGAGCATTGCATTCCAGCATTGAAAACAGCACATTTTTCGATTCCACTCCACTAGAGCTACCCGAAAAAATTAACCGATTGGGCTGAAAATTAATAGGTTTCTATTCCTAATGAAGTTCAATGCGTGTGTAATTTTTGATCAATTCTAATATCAATTTTTTGAGTTATCGTGTTAACAAATTTTTGCGTACAACGGACAACGGACAACGTACAACGGACAACGGACAACGTACAACGTACAACGGACAACGGACAACGGACAACGGCCCACACACGGACAAAAAATTTCTCCGGGAATGGTTGCAATCGTTTTTTCTAGGTTCAAAACGCATAGAAAACTCATTCCGAGCGTTTTGAATTTTTTGGACCGATCGCAATACCTTTACCTTACACAGTGGTGTGTGCGGGAAAGTAAAAAGGAAGAAGTTTTCTTTGAATTGTCTTTTAAATTCGCAAAAAAAAGCCAGTTTTCAATCACTGAAATAGTGAAAGCACTTTTGTGGTCTGGTTTAATAGTTTCAGACAAACTCGTTTTTCATTGACAGCAATTTTTTATCGAAATTCTGTTCTGAATGCGACGTAGATATATTTTTTCGCAAATTTATCGAGTTCTTATTGAGAGCGAGCGTAGAACACAAGAAAACAAAAGAGATTAATTGAATTCTTAGCAGGCATTTTAACAAGCCCGATTACAAATAAATCCCTCGATGAGATTTAATCTAGTATCAAAATTGTTGGCCTATTAATTAAAATTTACTCACTCGAAATAATGGCAACATAGGCTCCTTACAAAATTCACAAAACATTGAAACATGAAACTCTGGATGAGTCATAAAAAACTTATAATCGTACCAAAATAATCGCAGAACATGCGCTTATTGCTAAGATCATGTTTTATCTATACCACGCGCGCATAAACGCAGAACGATAAATATATAAACGCTATGAAGAATTTGTACAATACAGCACAATATCATAGAGACGACATTTTCTTCAATATCGTTCGTTTCCTTTAAACGTTTACGTTGAAAAAAATAATACAAATAAAAATAAAACTTTAAATAAATGTCAAAGTTTTCGTTTTCATAGAACTCGATTCAAAATTATGGAATCACCGAATTCAATATTTCAACTTGTTTTTTTTTTCAATGAAAATGGGACTCCTTTCCATTAGTCACCAAATTGAGATGTTCGCTACGCAATTCGCATGCGAGTGTTTGATAATTTGAATGATTTATAGGCCCATTAAGGTTCGCAGTATATATTGTGATTATAGAGATTGATATGCAATCAATCGCGAAAAATAATAATAGAGGAAACGAGCGGAACAGCGGCTCATGTGAATGTGGAATGGAAGTGCTTCACCATTCAAGAGAGTGCAACCCTTGGCAAATAATATTTGTGCGAAAATTTAGCGATTTTCGCATTGTTATGGCACATCCATTAGACACGATATGTGACGACAGCCGATGATATTCAATTTTTTTTTTCATTCCTCCGAATAATTGAAACACACTCGTTCCCAACGCATCGGCTCTAAATTTATTATGTAAATAAACAAATATGCATGACGTATGGATTTGGAATAGGCTGTGCTCTGTCTATAGACTCATTGAAATTGAAAAATAAGCCGCCATTAAAATCATATATGACATGAATATAGGAATGAATATGTAAATAAGTCAGTGAATGTAAATTGGCACCAAAATAACAAACAAGCGTTCGAGAGAGAGAGACAGAGAAAATGAAGCGGATTGCAACGACAAATAGTATCGTCATAACAAGACCAGAGCGAAAAAAGGCGACGCAATATTTTGTTAGATGATATATTTGCATGTAATTTAACAATCACACACAGAGCGATAATGTGAAGACAAGCTGATAGAAGACAGAATTGCTTCCAAGCGAAATAACAACAAACAGAAGCCAAAATGCGGCAACGAGCCAAGTCGATTTATAGCTTTTTGTTGGATCTCTCAAGCATCACCACAAATCCACAGCAAATTTTTCCGTCATAAATACTTATTTGATATATAAATCAAATAGATATTTGGCAATTTCCTATTGCTCTTACCCGTACAATGTGTTCGAGCATCTCAGTATTCGCTCTATTTCAGAGCTGCAAACAATTGAGTGCCTGAGAATATAAGTGACGATACCGAATTGTTCGAGCAGGGGTGTAACTTAAGCGTTGCTGTGGCAAAAACATAACATGTTTTGTTCTAGGAAATGTTGAGTTTCTGCGAAATGAGTTTTTGCCACAGCTACGCTCGTGTGACAATCCTGCTCGAACGATTCTGTATCTTCACTTTTATTCCCAAGTACTCAGTTCTTCATTTGCATTTCATTGCAAATTTAAATCGAAAAATTTGTGTTTTATTCCATTTCCATTGAGGTAAATCCAATCGAATTGCAACTTTTGTCGGTCTTTCCGAAGAAGGGCTAGCAAATTGTGTCCCCTCACAAATTTGCATATGTGTAAATCGAACACGCATTTTTTTAATTTAACATTTCAATACGCATATGAGCAGCAATAAATCTGTAATATTGAAAAAAAAAAACACGAACAATGACGAAAATATGGCTTATTCTATTGAAAAACCGAACATTTGCATGCATTTGTATCTGCCGGCGATGAATGTAGATTCTTCAAAAACTCATAAAAATTAAGCGTATCTCATCATGTGCATATCATTTGCATATGAGAATGTTTTTAAATTGACGATATTTATCACTCGAATAGGATTGTCACTTTATTTGGCATAAAAATGACGAATGACAACCAATTTACAGGAGTAATTCAAAGTTGAATTTTTCATATCTGAACGAATACAACGAGAATGTGCCCTGTGCTGAAGGCATGCAATTCATGTGTTATTTGCTATATTAATCTGTTTGATACTCTTTTTATTCATTGACTGCATGAATTATGTAGTCCGGATTTAACGCAATTACTCGAAAAGTACTGAAACCATTTGTTCCATTTAATGCAAAAGAAGCAAGAGCACAAGATTTGAAGGCGGATTTTACAAAAATTTTAAATTGACATCCAAATGAGCGACACAAAAAACTTCGTGAAAACGTTCGCGAATCTATACCGATAACGATTTCTACTCAATAAATCTGATAATGACTCAAAATATTCCCGACAAGTTCTCGGGGAGAACCCTTATTGATAACAGATAATTTTAAAACAAAGAAACAAATCTTTTCGAATCATTGCTATCGTTTAAAAATAGCTTAAAGCATCTGTTGTGCGCCGGTCAATAAATCATATTTATCATCTTAAATTTACTCATATCGCGAATTCTCGGATTGATGTCATGTAATTTCTTTATTTTCATTTGCTTATTCATTGATGTTAACGTAATTTAATTGCAAAAATTATTATTGTATTTTCCTGTGGCTCTCCAGAGCCAGGCCGGTTTTGCCATGGTTTTCCGGATCCAATTCTGGTGTTAAAGCTTCACTTTAATACTATTCATTCCCCTGACTGTAATCTCTTTGCAAAAGACGCACCATGGGCGGAATTTATGCCGTATTGGGTCTCTGACCAGTATGTTCTGAACTTGCTTTGAACACGTATTGGCATAAATGAAGGTTTCGTAATAAATAAATAAATAAATAATATGATGAAATTCGGGTAAAAACCAATTTATCAACATTTCGATAGCAATTGAATCGTGTTTCGCCATTATATAAAACATTAAAATTTCTGTTATAAACTGTCGCTTCTATCGGTGATAAACAAATGTGATTTCAAAAGAAATTTAAAAATAAAATAAGGACAAAAAACGATTTATTTGTTGGCTTTCTTGATAAGTTGGTCCGTCTAAAATTATAAAATTTCAGGGTGACTAAAAACAAGTTGGCCGCGCATTTGCAAAGAGCCCATATCATAACTGTTGCTCGTTCAAGTGTGTGGTTCGTCTTTAATGCCGTTGACTGTACATCAGAAAGCCAAAGAAAATATACACAAATCAAAACATAAATTGTACGAGCGCGCACACATAGTTGAAATATGGGCTATCGCATATACGAACACATGAGTCGAGATAAACAAAACCATAAAAATTCAGAAGTGAAAAACAATGGGTAAAAATTAAGTGAGCTCCTCGGAGCGAGTGCCAATCGAAAGCGTGGTTGATCAGACCAAAACACACTCTTTGTGTTCATTTCAACTGTTTTCTTTTAACGCGTGTGCGCGCGTTGCATCATTTATTTCGTTCGTTGGATTTTTGTCACTCGATAAACAACAGACCATGCCACAAAAAGCAGGCATCACTCTCTCTCTCTCGCGCGCGAAAATAATCTAGAGCCGGACTCATACACTATTTATGTAATTGTACGTATGTCTTCTTTCTTTGCGTTCGCCAATTTGTGCTCGCCACACCATCGAGGTTTTGCATACGCTCACAATGAAACGACGTACGGTATTAGTAGTGTGCTGTGTGATGTGTTCCTTCTTCTTTCTATTTATTTTTTTGTTTGTTTGTTAGCTGAAGCCTCTTGAACCCATGCGAAGCAAGTGAAGTGCAAGTCTCTCTCTAAACAGAGAAAACATGTAAATTGTAACTGACATTCGTATAGTTAATTCTCTGATATCACAGTTGTAAACATACAAAATGTATGATCATCTTTCGTGTGTGTATTTTTTTCTCTTGTGGAGTCGATGAACGACGAGTGTGTCGTGTTGTTTGTGCTGTACAGCGCTGTGCGAAAAATATACACTTCTCTAATGAACATATATATAAAAATATGTACTAAATTGAGAATGGCAAAACACTAGAGCATAATTTGCCAGAGTTTATTAAAGGGAATAGGAAAGAGCTCGGCCAATGACAGAATATAGAGGAAAAGAAAGAACAGTGTTGCGCGCGCACACATATATATATATATATATAATACGAATGACAACACACAACGACGATATATAGTAAAGACAAAACAACGATCATTTACATAGTTCGTAATACGAACCATGATCGGTGACTAGCTCATAGCTTGCGAGCCTCGGAGCACTTCTTTGCATGCAGCACACAATTCTTAATTTTAGCGATTCTCTGTCTATATTGCCATACTATCGGCCACGAATCTATTTCAAAATAAATAGAAAACGTACGAAAATTGACATAGTCACACTCACAGTAAAGCAACGATAGAACGAGAAGCGACGAGCGAAGAGTGACGATAAAATCGGCGATAATGTATGGACGCATGAAGATCACAGGCCACAAAAATCATTTCGACTTCAAAGTCATAAATTTTGCAAGAAATGTGCTGTCCATATTTTGGCGTGCAAAGTAGTTTTTCAGTGAGTAATTAAAAATTATAGCCACACTATATCAATATTTATTGCTGGCATAACTGCATTTTTATCCTACATACATTCGGAAGATGATTATGAAGTTCAATATTGCAATATAAATTCAGTTGATGAACATTTTGTAATTTTGAGGACATTCAAAAATGTCTCATCATGCAAAATATGCGCAGATTTTGTTGATCATCAAAACAAGTTGGAAGAATTGAAATTCTGACGATTTTTTAACGGTGATTAACCAAATAACGGAATTTGTTTGTTGCGAAAGTGATTTCGGATTTAGAGAAAAATGGCACAATGTCGTGTAATTTATGAATAATGTAATACGATACGACAATATGTGCATGGACAGTGTGAATATGGAGCCACGTTAAGCGTGGCTGATTCGTGTCCTTCGACTGGTTAATGACCTCTGCATACATTACTTATACGAATTGAAGACTGTATGGAACGGCGAAATATGTGTCACCGTTTACACTATGAGGTGGGCATTGTGCCTGTTGCTGATTCGTTGCGAACCTTTTACACGGTATGTGATTTACGCTTCAGTTCAACTGGATTTCTTAGTTAAAATTAAACGCAAGCAACACTTTCGTAATCCCTTCACATGAGCTCGTCACTCTCAGACTGGAATTGATTGAAACTATGAAACTTTGACTTTCTGACTTTGGGTGAAATAAAAAGGACTTACGTTTATTTTCATTTTGCCCAATTTCATCATTGTTCAATATTTTAAATGGATGCATTTTCATCATTGAACATAAATCGATGCTCCTGACTCGTCACCAGATTGTTTCTTTTTGTTCTCAGCTTCAAGAGGGGAACGATTTTTAAACTGTTAGGCTGTGCAATCAAAATCCGCTGGCCAAGGAGAAAATCTGCTGTGAAAACCACAGCGCGCCCAATAAAACAAACGGTAAACGGATTTTTATGACGATGTTACGTTATTATTTGTCTTCGGCAAAGAAAACAGAAAGACTAAAAAAGTTCTCGAAGCTCCAATCAGCGCGTAGAGTAAAATGGACAACTGGCCGAGGACAATTGAAGTTCTTCGAGCGAAGGGCTGCATAAAATGATTGCATTAAACATATAATTATATAGTATGTTACGATCATATGCGGCAGCAGAAAGATGCTTCGATAGAACATTGGACGTATCCCCTACTAAGTGGCATGGCTAACGTAATGATCGCGCTGCAGTTTGTGTTTACAATCGCTTTTGATATACAATTCATTGTGATTTGTGAGCTTGGACGCTTGGTGCGTGTTTTAATTGCAATTGCTGTTGTACGGGAGCGACAGAGAGAGGTTTTATCTCTGGCGAAAACAAGTTCTTGGCAAAGCACATTGTTTACATTTACTCGAAAGAAACATGCTCGAGACCATAATGCCGATTTGTTGTCAGTCTCCTACCAACCGAACGAATGTTCGCCTGAAAGCATGTCCGAGAAGGTACGGCCGCTCTTTTCCATTGACACAAAGTGTGAGTATACGTATACAATTTACACAGTTCAACGATCGATTCAACCATTTCAAACTATCTTCACTTGCTTCTTCCTATTTTCCCCTGCGCATTTGATTTTCTCCTTTTCGCAATATTTCCTCAGCCGATCGAAGCCAATGCACTCAATTGAAAATGGCTTAAGATGAAACTAAAATCACTGTTCTTTGCACCATTTAATTAATTCTATTAACGAACGAGCTGAACCACGACGCTCTTCGCATCTTTTCATTCCTTTTCTCAATTTGTTGGTGGAACTTTTCTTGTTGGCCGGCGAATGCAAATTCCGCGCAACGCACATTATTTTTATTCCACAACAAATTATTTCTGTTGATTTTGAATTGATAATGTGCAATTATTGCAATGGTCTAATGAAGTTTCTTGTGATACTCAATTTTTACACTTTATCGATGTCGGTTATTTTATGGGCTCTTTGCGTGCAGGTGTAATTTGTTCATTTCCAGAACATGTGTTTTTTTTATAATCCATTTTTCAAATTAATCCAGAGTCCAATCTCAGCTCCATTGTCATTTCTTCCTCCAGCTAATGAATAAAATCAGAGAACTTATGAATTCTGAAACAGTTCATTTAGAAGGAAAATGGAATAATTAACAGAAAAATATCAAATTTAAAACAATGCGGCGTTGAGTTCGATCACAGAAATGACAGGATACAAGCCAGTTAAATGAATGACTTCACGACTCATTAGTGGATACATTCGAAAATTACTCCATCGCTCGTCCGAATGTGAAGAAATTCGAAATTGAAATCAAGTGCGCATTCCACAATGGCACATTAGCAACGATCTCACTCTAATTGTTATGAATCATTGTTTCATTGAATTCGAATGCCTTTGCTGTTGACCGACAACAATGAATTTCTGGGCGATTAAGTTACAAGTCAAATGAGCTATCATTTCCTATTTTAAAGCATTCCGCAGAATGATATTTAATGACACACATTTGACGGTCAATATTATGATAATATTCATTTGGGGAAATTGATTCATGAATCACTTCTGAGAAGCATGTAATCGAAATTTGAGTTCCATATTAATTTGAAGATGAGTTCTAATATGAATCTTGTAATGAGTTCATTAGTGACCAGTTTGTTCGACGTGACAAGTTACCAAGTGACCAGGTCGTTCTTTCATTCAAACATTTTGATGTTTGTTTGATTGATTAAAACAAAATATAGCAAATTAAGAGAGAATTTGAAGGGTCGAAAGCAATATAATTTGTTCATTAATCCAAATATTCGCCTAATTACTCACCTGAAATCCTTTTATTCTGATCATGCGCATGAATGGTAATTGCGCATTTCGAAGGGCTTTTGAGTTTTCAAAAATGTCACACTTCTGAAACCGTATTCATCGTTCGCCTTGGCGAGAGAAGATCTCGCGTGAAGTGCGAGCCGCATAATTTCATAAACTGTTTTGAAATGTATCTTTCATCGTTTGTCAAAATCGACAAAATTTTTAATCGAAAATTTCTCTATTTGCTCAGTTTTTTATAGCACGATATCTTTTTTCGATCTTATATTCAGAATGTCAAAGTACCTCGAATCGTATAAAAGGCAGGAGAATTATCTAAATGGAGTTCAATTACAATTATGTACCTTGAAAGTGTGTTTTTGGTATATTTTGTTGTGGAAAACATCAAAACAGAAATTAAAATCAGAAAATCAGGAAAAATCTAAGAGAAAAGTAAAATGATTGAATGGCAATAACCATAAAAAGAGGAGAAAAGCCGTCGCATTCTTCTTTGCAATTCTCCTTTATCCCGTGGACTGTTTCCAACAATTTATCGCGAGTAAATAAACAATTATCCATAAACTATTGTAATCACGATGGATGATGTGCTGTCGCGAAATGGTCTGTAAACGGTGTGATTGTGTGACATCGGTGTGATGCATCGAAGAATTCATGCAAATGAATGGACTGAAGCGCTACATGTAAATCAACGAAGTGTCATTACAAATAACAATGTGTAGCGATAACACTTAATGAGGCATATTATTTTGAGCTGCTGGACACAGTTCTATTCGATCTGTTGATCATTGGCTGTTCGCATGTAAAACAAGCCCGACAACTTAAATGCTCGCCGAGTGACAATGCGCACATTTCATTTACGAGCTCACGCTCA
Source organism: Obolodiplosis robiniae (assembly GCA_028476595.1). Lineage (NCBI taxonomy): Eukaryota > Metazoa > Arthropoda > Insecta > Diptera > Cecidomyiidae > Obolodiplosis > Obolodiplosis robiniae. The sequence continues at coordinate 42,641,505 of CM052015.1, forward strand.
TTCGCGCATTGATAATTCACTCTTATCATTCGCGTGATGCATAAACCTGCAGCTATTAATGTGGACGCTGTCAATCTTGGTCCATTGGACAGCGGGGCAAATCGTGCAAAACTAAACTATTTGTTAACTCAAATATTTGCGCGGTGCAGTCGATAAATAATCAGAGTGTTCATAAAGAACGCTCATGTTTCGAATGCTATCGATCGCCACTTTCATGGCATTTCTAATGACAGTCAACATTGGCACAATCTCAAATCATGCGCAACGAGTTGTCCATTTTATCATCGGCTGTTATGCAATATACCTCAAAACCGTAATTATTCATGTGTTATATGATTTTAATAAGTGTTTTCATTAGTAACAAGAGTCGATTTCGAGGACTTTCTACTTCCGTCGTGCGAATTGGGCACAATTTCATGCTAATTCTTCATCAAATCACTTGCAAGTGAAACGATAAACATCTTAAATGAAAGAAAAAAACCAGGGAAATTGTAAAAAATGAATTCGAAACATGATACATTTTGAAATGGAAAAAATAGAGAAAATACTGTAATCCAGATTGATATCAACGGGCCGTCATTTGACAGTTGTGATTATAATTGCGCACATCGAATTTCCATATAAATAAGGTATATTCATTGAATCAGTCGGTCAATTGCTGCGGCTCAACAGATCACAACTGCCCAACAAATAAGGAACAAAGGAAACCATATTTTCTTGCCTATTTTTGTTGTGCGAATGATTAACAGTCAGTTAGAATATAAATGGAATTGCGTGGATTTTTGCAACAATAAAAAACGGTGCAACAAATGTTGATTAAACAAACAATCAATGTAATAAAAGGAAAGGATAAACAGAAAATGACACTCTGAATACATTCAATTTGTTTCTCTGACTCTCTCTAAAAATAAACGTTCACGTTTCATTGCATTTGAGCCAGCATTAGCATGCAACAAGCCCGAGCACGTTTCACGTGTCGAACAAAAGGCGAAAAATCCGACTTCGCTCGCGTATAATTCATAAATATCGTATTTATTGCTTGGCAAAGTTAATGGACAAGCCTTTTGATTCTATTTGCGGACAATTAATGAATAATTCTAAGCGAAATTAAGTGAATTGTTTTCCATTTAGCATACAATAAAAATGAAAATTTCGCTAAAGTTCTAACGAGCGCGCCTGCAACTCATGTCAAAATGGTAAAATTGATTGTTTACGTGTGTTTTACAAATTAGAATTAGAGGCGAGCAATGGCTGCGCTGGCTGGATGGCCTCAACTCCTCGTTTTATTCTTATTATTCCATTATTTTCGCGCCCATTTCTGGCGGTATCGATATTTCCGTTCGGTTGTCACATGGCATAGCGCAATAACGAGCATTTGTTGTGAAAATATAGATCTTATTATGAACGTGCCCGACTCAACGCGATATGGAACTGCTGATTATAATGTAAATATGCTACGGCAGCGCGAAAAATCTAAATTTATCCGTGCAATGTGTCGATATATCGTGTGTTTTTCTCTCGCACCTAAGCAACTTTATTCTTTTCTGGTCGATTGAATTGCAAGTCAGTCGACAAAAAGACATTGTACCTGATTTCGCGTGCAGAAAATAGGCAAACATCGAATCAATCTCTCGCTTGTGAGCCCAGTGTTTGTATTTTGTTTGCGCGGCTGGCAAAACTGGTTTGTTTTGTTTCGAAGCTGGATCCGCTGCAGCACTTGCTCCGCATCGCCGTTGAATTGAAGTTCAGTGTGTATGAACTCCGCGCGCGCGGAGAATATATTTTTTTGTATTTTTGTTCATTTTGGATTTTACTTTTTATCCGTGTTTTCGCTGAGCTCAGCGATTTTTTTATGCTTCTCTTTTTGCGCAGCAAACGCGATCGTACGATCATCTACACACACACACACACCGAGGCAGGCATACAGTCGTCAGTAGCCAAGCCAATACACTTTCATTTAAATATTCTTGTTGATGCTTGTTTGCTCGTTCTTCGACTCGTGTGTGGACACTCGTGCATTACAGCAAGCGCCTTAGTACGCAATAAATGCATCAATAATAATCATTATGTAAATTTGCACACGATTACGCAACGATTCGATAGAAAAAAACACATACAAATACATTGATTGAAATTAACCATAGACCGTTCATCGCCATTGCATGCATCGATTTATGGTCCACACCCGATACGATGTCAATGCACAAATATTGCATCATTTTTTGTTTTGCTCTTCGATGCAAAAAAGCATAGATGCAAATAAATCTATTGATCGTACAGTTTCGCATAAATTTTCAAGGGTTTCGCCGTGATCGATATTACTATAGTTCATAAAAACATTTTATTTGTTTATCCAATTCTCATTGAAAAAATTAATTTTCTTGCATTTCTTAATAAATATAAGAGCACCATTCGTACCTCTTCTAAGAGCTTCTATTGTCTAAAAGAAGAGCTGAACTTAAGAATATTGGTCTCTTTCAAATTTGAAAATTTGCGTCTTTCCTAAACGTTTGTTCTTCTTCAACTACACGAATATTCACGCAGACTTCCACTAACCAATTTATGTCTCTTCAAATTTCGAACGGAGCAGCAATTTAGTCATAATTTTATTTAAAACAGAACCAGAATAGAGTCAACACCAATTTGCTTGAAAGGCAAGGAACTGCTAGCGAATGATATTGGAACAGAAATTCACCGCCCCCCCTCGAATTTGGTTAAGAATTTTCGTGCGTTCGAATTGTGGGCGTGTTTCCACCAAACAAGAACTTTTCCACGCAAAAAGCATCGAAATATTAATTTGTAAAGGAAAAGATGAGATGGACAGAAATACGGATTTGGTTGGCTATTTTCGGTAAACATATCTCAATTTAAAGTTCATTTTATTTGGCCCATGATTTTTTTTTTCAATTTCAGAACTGAATTCGTCGAATAAAAGATTCAGTCGAAAAAATCATGTACTCAGCCGATTTCTGTGCTCCTTTTGTCCAAACTGTTTTCGTCTGCAGTCGGCACCATCCCAAAAATAGCAGCATCGCACCGACGAACGCAACAAACCCTCTGGAAAAAGAACACACCTCCTTGACAACCGAATTTTGCTGTTATCGAAAAATAAAACATTTAAGGGATAGAAGGCATCGTTGCCACGCACACATTGCCACAAAGACTCTTACAACGCATGTAAGAAAGCGAAGTCGACGCTCGGCACAAATAGAAAATGTGTCGTTTCCTGGATTCGATTTCAGCAAAACACACACAATTAAGATTACGTATCAGTCGATTTGGTTTTTGATTCGGTTTTTGTTGTGCCGTACGGCACACTCAGCGAAACACCCCAAAAATAAATCGACGCCGAAAAACTGAGAACCCTCAAATTATTTGGACTAGTAAATAGGAACAGGCGACCCTTATTAGAATTCAAATGGAAGATTTCCGTGTGTAACACATTTGAAAGAAGCGCGAGCGCTAACGCGAGACACACAAATGCCATATAGAATTGACGCTGACTATGTACGATTTCCCCTCTTCGAATCGAACCGCGCTACTCTTGATATTAAGCGCTGATATATCGCTGAACACCTTTCGTGCGCTACACAAAGCTGCTAAGCACTCGGTGTGCAGTTCAGCAACTGCTGACTACATTCAATATTGGAAGGTATTCCACTGTTTCTCCTCTTCAATCGAAACTAACAAGCGTTTGAACGAAAGTGATGCATGTGAAGACGGCAATTGAAAAACTGTACTGTGTTATAGTTCAAACGGTGCATAAAGCGGTGAATTTCGAGACGATTTCGATTCGATTGAATCAAGACTATTTTACGTGAAAATCCTTGTTGTGCCAGTGAGACTTGCATGTCTCGAATATCCCTCATTCCGAATGCCATTTCAATTTTTGAACTTATGGCCTTTTTTGATTGTAATTCCTTTGGGTCACGTTTAATTTGACAAATTTTGACCACAGGTTATCCAATCCCTTTGATTTCACCTTTTATCTTTAACAAAATTTATTCTTGCACAACCAAACACGAAAAAGAGCTCAAACACCCAACAATAACGATAATTTTTCCCTTTCTACAAACTCACACAAACTTGCTTTTACCCTCAAAATAAATTTCATTTGAACCCGATTTCATGTTCATTCGATGCCAAACGTAAACACTGCATCAAACCGATGGTTAACTGTTTGAAAAAGGCAGTAAATAGAATGGAGTCAGCACTGAAAATTGCATGTTTACAAATGAATTAATTGGTAGCAATTAAAAAGAGTCAAACATCAATTGATAGTGTATGGTTTGGTGCATCAATTTGCATTTCAAGCACAAACAGCAGATTGCAAATTGAAAATGAACTGTTTGCGTTCGAATCAATTGACGGTTAAAAAATATCAACTAGATCCTAAATTCTAGATTTTGTAAGATCAACACTTTCTTATTGAACAACAAATGGAGAATGTTTCCATTCGATTGATCGAAAAAAAAAAAATTGTTCGGTCTCAATTTCATCTTAAAGAAAATTTCATTTATTCCATTTGAAAAAAAAAATTGTATTTTACTTTACTGTCGGAACAATTAAAATTGTTGGTTTTTTAATCAACGCATGCGTTCAAAAAATATCGATACCCAAATTACACAACGAGTCTCATGATTCATGTCCGTTTCCCAAAGGATATGTTAGAATGCCGATGAATTTGATTAAATGAACAATTTCGACATTTCGAACCGAAAAAAACGGTTTATAATAAAGATGGAAAATTCTTTGGCATTTGACCCGATTTATCAAAATATTGGAGACAATCAATAATTGACGAGCGAGTTCAATCAACGCCGTCAATCAAGCAATTCATTCCTATCTTTTAATAGCCACTAGTGGATTTTTTTCTCCATTTGGTACGATTTCATCCAGCTGACTTTTTAATCGTCTGACCTAAATGCCAAAAATCAATAGATCAAATCAAAAATAGTCATTTTCGTTATCAGAGAACATTTAATTTCATTCCATCTGCTCAAAAATGAATCGAAAATTTGACCCATTCCCGGGAAACGAGTTCGAGCTCCGAAAATTATTGAATTATCAACATCAAAAAAATGGTCGGTTATTCTTTTCGGTTTATTGGATAAATTTTGGATTATTAATTTTTTTTTTTCTTGATCATGGATTAATTTTGTTTGGTTCCCGATAAACCGCATAAAAATAAATGTGTTGTTCTTATCGCTATGTTTATTTAATTTACTCGATTCACAGCTCGAAGAGCTGAGCTCGCATTGGCGTTTTGTTTGGTCGTCATATTTTGCTGTCGATTTCAAGTAGTTGGCATCCAGTCGAATTCTAATTGAAATGTGTATACTATTCCAATAGAAGTGTTGGGTTCGTTGACGAGAAATCGACAGCATTATCAAACCCGCAGACAAACAATATAGTCGTCGAGCGCAGCGCTGGTTTTGTTGTTTTTGTTTCACTTCGTATTCCGTCGAACCGCACACACAAAGTTATGTGTCGCAATCGAACACGTATGCTCGCCTATACAGCTGTCCCATTACAAACCGTCCGTTCGACACAAACATCGTTCGTGCATTCGGTTGCTGTTCGTTTACTTTGTCATCGCTAGAACCCTAGAATATTATTATTACAAATCCTACTTGCCCAAGTGCCTGCAGTCAGCGTGCATGCAATCTATACGGCGAGTGTGTTTGTGTGTGGAGCGCAAGCGACGTACTCGCGTACCTCGGTATTGGTGTGTTGCACACAGAACTCGTTCGCGATACGGTTTGCTGTGCATCGACACTACTAACCAGAGCCGTCGTTTCACTTTTCGTAATCAGTTGAAAACTAACAACGAAGCGAATGAGACGTGTTTTTGATTTGTTCTTGCAATAATTTGTCAATATCGTTCCACACACACCAATTTCATAATTACCAACTTATAATATTCTTGAGTTATATTTTTTGATTGCGTTTTGAATAATATTTTTTTTCAATAACGAGAAAACATCGAAAAAATACAGCGAGTAAAAAGGAGGAAAATTTCATCAGCCACCATAAAAGACATAATTTTTTTTGTTATTTTGGTGCGCCAGTTGAACAGTGCCGTGAAACAAGATAAGACAAAAAATAGTTGAAGAGACAAACAGTTGAGAAAAAACAGTTCCAGTGAAATTTTTAAGTTGAAATAATTTTTAGACAATTTTTTCTGTTGGGGTCGATAAATGCACGTCTAGAGCGCTATTTGTTGTAGAAAAACAATTGATACGAACTCGAATTCAACGACAAAAAAAAACATTGCTTTTATTTTTTTCACACGAACACGAAAAATAGATTGAAACTGTTTTTTTTTTAGTTTTTCATCGACAATCGAAAAAATAGCAACAACAAAAAAAAGTTCGAAGAATTTTTTTTTCCGAAAAAAAGACCCGAATTTGAACAAAGATTCACAAAGCCGAATATTAAAAGACACAGAATCATTAAAGCTTCAGCGTGCCCTAAATCAAAAGCAAAGTGATTTCAGCACCCCGAATGAAACTCAGTTGCATTTCTCATATACACATTTATTTTTCTGAATCGTCGAAATTTGGTGCATTGTTTTGTAGCCAGAACACTTTGTTGATTCAATAAAATCAATGGCAAGAAAAATTGAAAGGAATAAAAAAATTCGTAAAAAATCCACTATCGGGTAGAACACACACATCAGCAACAACGCTGAACAGCTAATCGCATCAATTTCAGTGCAAAACTATTGTATTGTGAGAATTTTCCCGCGACGATAAACACACAGAGTTGAAAGAAGCAAGAAGGAAAAAAGTGAAAATTGAGAGACAATTTTTCGGGCAACAAACAAAAAGTGCTTTTTAGTTTTTTTTGTGCAGTGCTTGTTTAGTGCGTGCGCAAGTCATTTGAACAATTTTGTATAAGACATAAAGTCAGAGAGAGAGAAAAAAAAAATGGCAGTCGGCTTCTTCGTAGACGACGGTGAAGAGCACCTTAACAGCTCTTATCACACAACAGTCATCACCACAAATTCGGCCACACAAACGCCACTACAGAGCCCCGTCAGCAGAGAATTTCTGGTGCAAGCATTCTGTGAAGCCCTCAATCGATGCTCCATCACCGGTAAGTACATTTTTCCACATTCCTCGTCCTTTTGTGCCAATAAAATAGGGAGCGTGAGTATGTTTTTGCGCTCTTTTTGTGCTTCGAACAAGTGTGTGCTTGGATTTTTATTTTTTCTGCATTTTTTTTTCGTAAAATCTTTCGTCGCATAAAATCTGCCTTAAAAACCATCGAAATGTTTAAAAATTCCAAAATTACCGAAATTCATCAAATTCGTCAAAATAATCGAAAATAGAGAAAAATCGTATGGACCCATGAAAATCGATCGTTGAAAATCAAAAAACAAAAACAACTATCTATAAACAGCGCTGCAAAGAAAAAATGACTGGAAATGCTGCAAACAGCCGTTAACTGAATAAAAATGCTATCAAATTGAATATAAAGAATAAAATCCGAATGTAACAATCGTGTTGTTTTCCAAACAAAGTAACTCCAACAGAAAACACGAGGAATAAAAAGAACCAGAAAAAACAAGAAGAAATAAAAAAGGAACGCAATTAAAAAACTGTAATGCAACACGCATATGGTGAATTTAAATCTCAATGATGGATTATTTATTTTTTATCAAACGCATGAAGAGAATGATTTCTTTCTTAAATACCGTGAATAAGTGTGCGGAACATCGTGATTACAGTCGTTTTGAATTGTTTGTTTGAAAAAAAGGCGATTCAATTACCGATATAAACTTTATCACAAGTTTATTTATAATCAAAACAAGATATTTTGCTTTCTCATTTTTGGCGCATAATTTCGATAATGAATAAAAACACATTGAAAGTACAACGCAAAAATGAGAAATACGAAAGAGCAAAAAATGAAACAATTCGATGCTCGAGAAATGCAGCGCATTTTTTGTCAGTAATGAAACTAAAACTGAACGAACCGAATTGGAGTAGCGACGGCACAATGGAACAGCGTGAAATTGGTTTAATGTAACAAGTGTGTTTCTGTGTAATGGCACACTGTGTTTGCGCATTTTGCAGACATTCGCCCGTCCATATGACGACTATACGTTGAAAATGCACTTGCACTTTTCCACATTTTTGGCTTGCAGTTTGGGCTGGCTTGTCGCCCGCATGCAAATCACATTCTGCAAAAGCATTCTCTTCTCGTTCGCTCATGTATTTCAATCAGTCATTTGAAATCGCTCTCTAAATTGGCGACGACGCATTTTCCATTTTAAAATGACACAAACTACTGCTGTAAATTATGATGTTTATCGAACAAGTGGATGTTTCGGCACACAAAATATAGTGCAATGCGAATGTTGCGAATTATGCACGAAAATAGTTGGTTCAACGAGAAAAAATTTGTACGTAAACTTTTCACTCAACCTAGAATGGTTGCTAGTAGGTCGCTGAAAATCTCAATCGCTCTAAGTAAGAGAGTTGGGCGATAAGAGCGCGGGCGATGCTTCAACATGATTGCACATGTTGTGACTTGTTTCGAAAAACATTATATAACATCTGAAATGAATATATAGCTTGTGTAAAGAAACGGAGCGAAGGCAACACATAAACAATTTTCAACGTTTTACTTTGTTATGTTCGTCTGCTACCTGAGATGAGCATACTGCACATCTGGCTGTTGAAAAAACGTCTGAAAAACAACACACACATACACACCTCATTTTACCATTAAAAGCCATGCAGCATCAGTTTCATGCATTTATTAAATCAAAATTGAAATGATTCGAAAAACTTTTTGATAACATCATCAAGTTGATGGAAGTGAGTGATTCGCTTGGCTTTGCGTAGAATATATAATGCACCGCCCTTTTTTTCATTCGGCGCGTATTCACTTTTCGAAAGTTCGCTTCATTACCGCGCGAAAACTTGAACAAAATATTCAACAAACATGCATTTTTCTCTAATTAAAACCAAACTCATTTTGAGTGAAATGCAGCGTACTGAGATATCGAATTTCGTACGCCCCGAGCTCACCATTCTCCGAAATTATGTATTCATGAAAGATATTGGCTTGTGTGAATTTTAATTTTGACAAAAACGATGATGGAATTTCGAGCGATCACTCAGTTAGAATTTAACTCAAGCTTAGAATTAATCAGGCGACGTATTATTTGCGATGCATAAATTTTGTGTTATGGCACAACAAATGCCGCGTTAATATTATGACTAATCAAAAGTATTGAATCAAGCGCGCGAAACAGAAGATATTAACTAAAACCACAATTCGCGCGTACATACAATATGCGGCCGCCGACTTACTTTATATCACATAGACACGGCCCGTCGGTTCATTGACACATAATATGATCTGACTCATGCTTTTATACTAATAAAACCAATGAGAAAAATAAACAAAACATGTCTAAAGAGTTAAAATTGAAGCGCTTCAATCGTCGATACGAAAATCAAGCGAAAAATTGGCACTTACCGTTTCTTTTGAGTCTTTTAATATGAAATAAAGCGGTTTCATAAGTCGTCATTACAAATAAAGATGGGATAAATAGAGTCAAATACTTTGATGTAAATAAGAATTACAACTGGCGATTTCAATGTTTCAACGATGATTGAGCTTTCTATTTGAAACACGCTTCAAAACGATTGCTTGATTTTCATTGCTTCAAAAACCGTGTTCATTGCTTCAAAAAACCGTTTTTGTCTTCTGATTGTCTTTTCATTGACTTGAAAAATCGACTCGTTAAAAATTGGTCGGTGTAGATCTCGCACGCACTCGCCGAACAAGTCAAACCATTCCGAAGAGGTTACGCAGCAAGAAATCGACACACAAAAGAATAGAATAAGACGAATCATTTATGACCAACAAGTTTTTGTTGTTCTTCTTTCATTCGTTTTTCTTCTCTTCTTTTCAATGCATCAGCATCGTAATCGTCGTCAATCGTTCTCGCGCGCTCTTCTCTCTATTCCACACATAGTTTCTTTGTTTCGAGCACACACATATTTAAAATGGATGCTGATGCCTCTCTTTGACATTAACAAAAAAAAAAGCAACAACACGAAAGAAAGAAAAATGAAAAATCCTACTGCGATTCATTTATTCAGTGTGTTTTATTGAAATGCATGCGTGATGTGGCTAATGGTACACATTACAGTTTACACCGTATATATCGGGGGCTAGCTGACGAACACCAACATGTCGCTTTTCACATACACACTTTTTTAGTGTATATAAACAGACAGGTTCTTGAACTTCAACTAGAGAAGAAAATTTTACACACGAAAAAAAAATAACAACGGCTGAGCTGCTGCATCTCTCGAATAAATATGGTTTATTTTTCACGTTCTTCTTTCGACATCGTTCTCCTGTGCATTCATTGTACTTTTATCGTCGTCGACTTGTCAAAATCTAGTGTTTCGAACCGATCAACTCGTTCGCTTTTTCTATGATTTTTTTCCCAAATGCGCGAACGCGCTTCATTTCGAGTTGCACTTATGCGCAAGTCACGCTCAAACAATCGAATAAGTATCGACGATAGTAAAAGTATATTGTATGTTGGATGTTGCTGTTTCACGTTGCATTGCAACAAGCGAACTTCTGCAGTGATCGGATTTTTGGAGCATTCTGGAGCGACCAAAAGCGATTGCACAACTTTCCGAAACAATTGCATAAATCTGCTTGCGACCGTATCGAAAAGCGTAATTTGACGCTGCATAAAAAATGAGGCAGCCAGCCAGCCGACGGCTTTTTTATTGCTGTTTCGCCTCAGTGTTTGTTTTACATTGAGTTCCTTTGTTTCGAGAGTGAATATATCTCGAGTTCAAGTTTAACCATTTGTCGTTATAAAATGTCGACAGTATATTTTTTTTCTCTCCACTATCTGTAGGACCTATAAGATTGATTTTATGCAGCAATCGTGTCATTTTCGTTTCGTGTGTGTGTGTGTCTGTTTTTTTCTGTTGTCCTTTTGATGTTTCTTTATTCGTTTTCTCATTCTACGATCATTCCTAGTTTGAATCTTGATGGAAAAAAAGAGGCAACGGCTTCGACAACACATGAGTGTCTTATTGTCGCTTGGCTCGTTCATTATCGTTCATTTTCTGTTCGTTTCTCTTTCGGTTTCATTCGTATCGAGTGTTTTTTTGTGTGTATTGCCAGTGAAATGATATTATTCAACACACACAATTCATTGTTGATTGTTTATAAATACATGCCTTTTTCGTTCTTGCTCTTGCTGTCGCTCTCTCGGTGTATTTACGCTTTTTATGTGCACTAATGTAAAGTAACATCTGGCTGGCGTTCCTAGATTTTTTTTTCTCCATCTTCACAATCCTCTCCTCGTTTCTAGGGGGAGAAAAAAAATCGTCGACCGTTTAAAACATTTCTAGCTAAACAATTATTGTAATTATTTTCAAAGAGTCGAAAACCGCTTATTTTTTGCTTGAAAAGGAAGCGTTTAATTTTTGATTGAAATCAAAATTTTCAGTTTAAATTGCTATGATCAAGTACAGTGCTTGTTACAGCTCTAGTTGCACATCCCTTCTGAAAACATTCTACCGTTTGACTGTCTTTTGTGTGTGTGAACGTGCTTTTTTTCTTACGAAAGGATTCTCATAAACGAAATAGATTTTGTGACAAGTACAACATATGCGCTGCATTTGTCAGCGCTTTTCTCATGATCGAGCCGAGGCTAGGCAAAATAAAAATAATTACAATCGCTGTAAATTAACGATAATCTGACTTCGTGTGTGCGTATCGCTATTCCATCAACATTCCAAAACGCCACGGCATTCGGTGGAAAAATGTCACCGAAACGAGAAAGAGCCGCAAATTTAATTATATCTCGCACATGATTTCAAGATGTTCGCAAAATGCGGCGACATTCATTTACACATTCATTGCAGTTGAGCACAATTTAACATACAGAACAATTTCAGTATTTATTATTATTTATGGAACGTGATCCAGCGCAAATGAACACTTGTGCACATTCGTTTGTCTATTTATAGACATCAATCATTACGATTTGTTCGCTCTCCTTTCTGTACAATTGCATCGAAAGGCATGATGTTGGCGCGGCACGGCGCGGCGCAATTACAAGATACATTTCTCGAAAATCCATCCGCAGCCTTATCAGCTCCTCATTTGCTGATTGTTTGTTTGTTTTTTTACGCCATTTATTCACTGAGAATTTCATATTGAGCGTCGAGCTTTATCGATTTCGCTCATAGCAAAACTTATCTCGATTCGAGCTAATTGAACATTTTCAACTTAAATTGAACGGACATATGATTAATTTCAGTCGTGCTATCTGATCACAAAGAAAATACCAAGCATTCATTCTAGTGATGTGGAATTGCGCTATTTTTAATTATTCTTTTTTCTCCTTCTTTGAAAATTGTTTCCCTGAACTTCGAACCGTCGAGTTCCTTTGAACCCCAAACTTGAAAATCAAATTAAAATCTTTGGCAAGTTTATTATTTTTGCACTAAAAAATGGTTTTGATTTTTTCTTTAATTTTACTCAAATTTTATTCTTCAGTTTTTGTTCAATGTGATTCACATCCATTCAAATCTTCCACCTTTCAATCTGTGAAATTCAAGCGCTGCACTGTGTCAATCGCATCCTAAAATTTGCAGCAACGGAATTTGAATGATCGGCCTTTGTTCGTGTTCATTCATTGAATTGTAGTGCATAAATAGCGTTTGAATTTTAGTTCAAGTTTATTCGGTGCATTATGCGTTCCATGTCGACGCAGTTCATTGTTTAGAAATGGCAAGAGTCGTTGTTTTTCACTGAATTGAGTGATAATGAACTAATTAAACGAGCGCTGGCATCACTTACTCTCTTTCTCTCGTGGAGGCGCAAGAATGCGACGGAATGACGCTTGCCTTTTCTTTTAGCATCGCCTTTTGTTTTAATAAATGAACTGTGAACATTTGTTTCGCTTAATTTACTCATTTCTCTAATTGATCAATCGAAACAGCACACAATATGTGTGTGTGTGCGCGCGTACTTATCTGATTCCGTTGCACAACGCTCGCCCGCGTGCACAACCGACGTTTCCCATAATATTCGCAGTTCGAACTAAATGATTCTCATTTTAGCAAATTTAATTGAAAGTAAACGAGCAAAAACGCCGTTGAACGATAGATAGAACAATGATTGTGTTTCCGCATTATCAAGACATGTAAATGTTTAATTAAATTAAAATCTATTGGACGAGAACATAGACGCTCCATCAATGGCAAAAATGTTTGTTATTTTTTATTTGATTTGTTTCTACTGTTGCTTTTGGAGCTATCGTTCAGCGAAAATCATCGCACACTTGATTCACTCATCGGCTAATTAAGTGCAGCGGCGTAACTCGGCGAAGCACTTGAAATTCGCACTCGAAATAGTCTCTCGCATTACAAAACAGTTGCAAAAATCCAATTTTGCTACGAACAGATAACTAGAGTGTAAACATAATACATGCAATGCGATATATTTATTGTTTGCTAGCGCCGACAGCCACATCCCCGGCTCTCAACACACAGTCCCTGGCTCGACATATTCAAATCGCATAAATCCCGCATCATCGAACTTGCAAAATGCATCCAATTTCGTTTACGCTTCTTTCGTTCTATTTCGCCGACGACTGAGAGGAAAAATGAAAATTGGAATCTGCGTATGAATATGATATTCATGTTTGGATTTATATTTATACCCGTCTAATTGGGTTGCTAACTAGGTTTGTTCACAATATTCTCCAGTTGATAACAGCTATTAATATACACATAAGATATTGCATTTCAAAAAGCATATTTGCATCGCGTTCTTCGCTCGTCACCCATCACTCCCCGTCAACTCATCGCATTTGAGATGCAATTGCAGAATCCTTTTGGATGCATTCGTGCTCGGAATTCTGTGCGCGCCCGTCAAGTGTACGGATTTATTTTTACTGCCACATTTTTTTTATTGCTTTCAATTTGAGTGATTACATTTGTAACGGCACGGAATGCGTGTTATGTGATTGAAAGCGGTTACGAAATTGAGTTGAAGTCCTTCTTTTAATTCTAGCGAATTCATTGCCATTAAACCAATTTCAATGACACACTCACATCAATACCTAAAAATGCAATGCACATAAAAATTATATCTATTAATTTTTATTTCACTCTTGTTTTTTATGCTCCTTTTTTCCAGCAAAAAAGAACACACAAATTGGCAAGGGAACTGCAAAAACATTAAAAGCGATTTTTACGATTTTTACTCGATATTGCAATGAATGTATCCATTAAGCTGATTGTACCGATTTCTTATTACAGAACCACATGCTTTTGATTCAATGAGTTTGAATCAATCAAATAATATCACTTGATTTGAATGATTCGGTCGAGCACTTGCCAAGCACTCAAAAGCATTCATTTTATCTCCACAATTACACGCACACATTTTGACTCTTCATTTTTTTTTATACCAAAATCTATTTTATTGTATAAGAGCGCGGATTCGGATTTATTGTTGCCACACACGACGCACTATTCGAAGAATCACTCAGCGGCTCCCGGTTTTTGTTCAAGATTTAATCTAATGCTGTTTTTTCTTTGGTTTGTGTTTTGATTTATAGGATCACCTGGTATTCTCGCAAGTCCACCACCAAGCCCATCATGTTCACATCCAAATGGCAACGGCGACGTCTTCTTTCCACGTGGCAACAGCAGCAGCAGTGGCAGTGGCTCGAGTAGCTCATCAATGCAACCTTCTACACCGTCAAGCATCCGCATGCACGACGACTACCGATCCGCACAATGGTCACCTCGAACAAGTGTCAGCGTGCCAAGACGAAGGTAAGTTTCGAACAAAAAAACACACAATTTTTCTTTGAAAGAAAAAGATTGAAAATTGTTTTGAGATATGTAGCAATAGCTGCTTTTGTGTTGAGAAATAATAATTTGTTCGTGTTGAAAGAGAATAGGACGGTTTTTTTCATGTCGAATCATGATATGCTTTTCAACCCTTTTCTCCTTGCTTCAACTTAATATCCATCAAGTCTTATTTTCCACTATTTCTTTTCATCAATTAAATCAATTTTAACTTCATTTTTCTGTATCATTCCATCAAAATAGATATCGTTTGACATCGACAAGCGATGAAGATGAATATGACGACGACGATGTACATCCATTGTATGACGATTACGAAGAGCACATGCAATATATGGCTGCACGTGAGCGTCTACAAGAGTTTCCCGGACGCATTCCACCACGTAAAAAGCGAGATACGATCAATGCACAGCCACGCAAATCCAGAGTAAGTACTCCCATTTATGTACAAGACATAAAAACATTTGTCATACAAAATGAATGTTAAAATTGAAATCACTTGAAGCAACGATGACGCAGCTCTCTCGAAATACAGGTGTTGTATTTGAAGTTGCGAATTGATTCGGGCCGGGAATTCGACCATGTTCAATAATGTTCGAATATAAAAGGAAACATTAAATCACACTATTTGATTGTCGTAATCGATGATAGTTGCGCGCGCGCACGAATGACTAACGAGAAGGGCACATAAACTACAAAATAATCGCGTCCAAATTCCGTCCGGTAAATTAACAAGAGTTGGAGAACAATGAATAAAAAACGACGAAGTAGAAATCAAATTGATTGTCCAAACAAGCGTGTCACTAAACATACGTTCAATTGTCCAACAGAGCGGGCACAAAGACACGAAATCGAAGCAATAAAAAAAGCAAAACGCACGTGGTTTATGGAACTGCGTATATATCGGGCGGCTCGAATTGAATTGAATTGAACACTGTGTTCACAATGCACCTCCATGTCCAATACACATTACGTCCACATTTTGTGGTTGTTGTTTTTTCATTCGATTCAACATGAAAAAAGGCTCGTGCCTTTAACGTTCTTTTTATTTGTTATTAAATTTGTGTGCAACGTTTTTGAGTCACTGTACTTTCGCTCGCCGGTGTTCTAAATATGCCATAAATAATTTGGCATTGTAAATTGCCGAACCAACTGGAAAAGTGCCTCCAGGCACACAAAAACAAACTCATTAGCATAATATTGTTACATAGTTCGTTTTTTTTTCTCGCCGAGAAAAAGACAAGTTTAGCGGTTTGATTCGATCAAAAAAAAAATTGTGTGTTCCAATTTGTATCTATCAAAAAAGCAGAGACTCGAACAATGCGGCGAACACCGCTGCCCATTCTGCAATGTCAAAGATCAAATCAATAAATAAATATTTTACACTAAATTCGTTTTTATTTGGAACGCATTCAGCTGTCGATTTTCATACCATCGAAAATATGGTTGGAAATCTATGATATTTCGAGTGCTCGGGAAAAAAAGATGCATGCAAATAATCCCCAGAGAGTCGATATTTGATTTACTGT
The DNA here is from genome assembly GCA_028476595.1 of Obolodiplosis robiniae. Taxonomy (NCBI): domain Eukaryota; kingdom Metazoa; phylum Arthropoda; class Insecta; order Diptera; family Cecidomyiidae; genus Obolodiplosis; species Obolodiplosis robiniae. The sequence continues at coordinate 42,657,925 of CM052015.1, forward strand.
ATTTTTGTCTCATTCTCTCTTGCCACGATGAATCCAGAGTTCAAACGGAGATTTTTCCGTGAAAAAAAAACCATTGTTCAAACACATACACATAGGTTAAAAGGTCCGAATTATATTCAGAATTGTGCTACACAAAAATCACTCGTAAATAAATGCATTTATAATAAACCATTGGCGATGGACAATAGAACAATGTTCGTACGGGCATTGACAATTACTCCAGTTTCTCTATTGTTATGAGGTGCAGCATTGAATTCAGAGTGCAGTTGTCGAAACAAATTTTGTGCGATACCTACCTCGGCAGTTGAAGTACATGTGTACCGCTTGGACCGAGGGCTATCACTTGAAACATATTTTTCCATGCCACTGATCGGAGACCCTCCGATCGATGTTTCTTCACGCTCTGCTCAACCAAAGACAGTCCAACATTAACATAATTTCGGTGATTATTATTTATGTGCAAATATCAAAATAATCAATTTATTAGGTTATACTTAAATGCCGAACGCAGTGTTCCATTGACCACTTCTCAATTGTCTGTCGCTTGTTATAAACTCCCCTCGGGGCCATATTCCGTCAAACTGTTGCAATATTTTCATTATTATTTCGACAAAAATCCAATATTCATTCGAATTTCGCTCGAAACAAATCGACCACACCAATCGATCGGTAGTTCAATGAGAAAATGCATTTGACTGCCATGTGTTTTTTATGACCATTATGCCCTCGACCGAGAGAGAGAGTGAGAGATAAAGAGAAAAGGGAAGATGAAGAGAGAATTTTATGGCGATTTTGCTGTCGATGATTTCATTTTGCATTCATCGTTGCTAATTCAATTCAATTTTGCTTAAACGGAAATATTCTGTCGCGAGATTATTGGTAGCCGCAATTTCCACGAATCGATTTTGGATTATTTCGAACTTATTTTGACTCTTTTGACTTTTTCCAAAAAAATTCTCTGTTCTTGCTCCTTGGAGCCGCTTTTGCCTCGATTGTGTTGGAAGAAACTGCGTAAAAACTTTGAAAAAAGTCAAATTCATCGTGTTTCTTGTGAAATTTCGTGAATTCCAAAGAAAACAAAAATTGGTAGATTCTCCTGAAAATGCGTTTTTTTGACTATTTATTTTTTTTATTTTTTTAATAATTGGTCTTTCTGAATGTTCAATTGCAGGATCCAAAGATGTGGCCAGCAGTTGCCGTGACTGCCGTTGTATTGGCCGTTGGATGTGGCTTCTTGGTATCGCGGTAAACGAATGGTTCCCGGGAAAATGTGAATAGAATAATGGTTGGTCCATCAGTGTGATGCTTACAGCAGAAAAAACGACCAATTCCAGGTAAAAATTGGCCAATATGAAAACACACACAAACAAAACAAACCTCAGAACAAACATGTAAACAAAATGAAACGAAAAATATAAGCGAAAAGGAGAAAACAACAGTCAAGCGTCAGCATCGTTCGAGACGATCAACGTGTCGAACACCAATCATTTCACCGGCTCTTCAATAAACCGAGCGCTGCAAACGAATATTCCATAAAAAATGCGAATTAATTCGCATGAAACACACATGACGACCAATCCAACAATTCTCGGAGCTCATCATACACCACAATCAATTTCCGAATGTAAAATCACCAATTTTTTTACAAACAACATTTATGTAATCCGATATCTTTAGCGAATATAACATTTAGAGTGTAACATACAAATGGAGCAAGAAGCTAAAAAGATCAAAAAAGCCAGAACAAAACAATAGCAAAAAAAAAGTCAAGAAGGAAGCTAGTCGAAGTGAAGGACACATGCATACAAACACACACAAGGCGCAAATAAATCGGTTTTGGCAAACGAAAATTGGTACGTGCCGCATAATTCCCGGTAGAATTTTGGTTTCGCCACCAACAAAGTCGTTCGAAAGAATCACTTATTCAAACTCGAGTTCGCCTTAAATTGAGTAATCGATCATTGTTCATCATTTTTATTATGTCTCAATTTAAACGCGACTTTTAACTGAGGCAAGTCCGAAATGATGCGGGTGGCCGAACCCCAAACCCAATTTATTGCAACGCTTCCGATGTGTGTTTTCTAGATTTTTTTGACATTTTTTACACTAGTTTAATTAATTGATTTAGTTTCATCCGAAAAATTCGAAAACGTTCGGTTTTCGGTCTGATGCTTCAAAAAACAAAAAGTTTTCAGTTTTCTAAATACTCGGAATAAGTGGAAAAGCCATTGGTGTTCGATTATAGAAAGAAGAGACATTCTTTTTTCGATTAAAAAAGGGTTTTTTTTCGCAATAAATGAACCGAATACATAGTTGAACACCAAACGATCGATGACTTATAAGACATTATTTTTTCTTAAGTTTTGCTTTCAATTTAATTTCATGAAACATTTTGTGTGTTTATATAATTATAATACCGCAAATTCGACTAAATGTGTCCATTCGCCAGCAGACAAAAGAATGAAAAGCAAAACAGTAAATGCTCTGAAACGGGGCATTACCGACAAAACTTATACTTTAAAATATGAAAATCCCAAAGCGATTGTGATTTTACGCAAAAACCCAAAAAAAAACGAGCGCAAATATGTTTTGTTTTGTGTTGAACGACGAGCACACGTGCGCGAGTGTTCGAGACATTCTTTTGTCTTATATTGAAATTATTTATCGCTTTTCTTTCGTTGCTTTTGTTCGATTTCTCCAGAACCGTTTCAAAATAAGTTTCAACGCTGCACTTTTTTTTACATAGCTTCCGTTTTTTGATTCATTTTCCTTTCAAACACTTTTATTTAAAAAAAACCCGGCTTTCCCGTTCTTTTCTTTCGTGTATCATTATCCGAACAGCTCATTAAAGCATATTGTGATTGAAGAAGAGGTGAATATTTTCCACGCGATGAATAGAAATGGAGATAAATAAATTTAAAACGAAAATAATGAAATCGGAAATCGAGTTGGGAAAACACAAGTTGATTAAAAAAAAAAAAAACTATATGGAGAAGAAAATCCACAAAAATTTGATATGAGAAAAGGCATTTGTAAAATGTTTGTGATTTTTTTTTCTCCGGACAATTGTTAGTTTTTCTTCGTAACAAATGGTGTTATCATTTATATTATTTTCCATTGTTTAAAACAAAGAAAATGAAAATCAAGAAGACTGGGCCGCTGCAAAACAGCCACTTGCCGCCACATTGCCGCTATCGGCACCTGGCGGCCATTTTTTGTGTTCATTTTGCCGCGATCGAGCCTTCAGCCATAAAAATAAGACAAAATCAGAAAAAAAACAAAAATCTTACTAAAAAAAAAAAAAAAAAAAAAAAAAAAAACAAGTAGAAACTTCTAAGAAAATCAAGGAAAAAGGATGGACATTTATGAACAAGAAAATCGATCAAAAGAAACAGATTCATCGCAAGTGTTGAACAAAAATCGATTGCTTCAGAATGCACTCTCCCATAATTGCGATCCTGTAAATGATACTCTTTATTTCCGGAACCGTTTTTCCACTCTCACGCTTTAACTTTTTTTCGAACAGTTTCAATGGTTTCTATTTGACACGATGTGATCTTTCATTAAGATTTCTTTATCGATGTTAACGAAAATGCGGCGAATCGTCTGTAAATAGCGATCCGTCACAAAATCACTTCTGCCCACAGAAGTGTTCACGGTTTCGAACATATAAAACATAAGACGACGAAATAGAAGAGAAGGCAAAACAAAGAAGTTATTATGCTAAACCTTGAATTAAACATATTTTGATCTCAATTTATTCTATTCAAATGTGGAGAAGCAGTACGAGAAAAATTCACACACACAATATAAATATATCCAAAACATAATCTATTCTATATATTGCCACAAAAATAACTATATTAAAAAGCGAGAAAAATATCTATTCATATATTTAAAAAAAACAACACACACTATAATGGGATTAAGTATCGAAGCAAGAAGAAATTGAGATTCGAATCAATTACGATAATCATATTAACATAATAAATAACACTATAAAACTCATACACAAACCTTTTTAACTTACACTAACACAATGCAACGCAAGAAAAAAAGAGATGAGTTATCCTTTATACTTTTCAACATTTATTTTACTCTAATCATGAAATATTCCATTGACGCCTACTTTACACATTCTATAGAGAGTAAAAGAAGTGACGCGAAATTACGGCGCATTGCCGTCGCCAATTCTTTGCTTCTAATGCTAGTTTCGATTTGGTTTGTTCCAACGAAAAAGAAAGTTTAAGCATTTAACATTAAGACGAAATAAAAAGCCTCTCTTTTGCAGAAAAACACTGGAAAAATATCAGAAAACTGTAGAAAAAAATTCAAATAAAATGCAAAATTTCTACAATTTCATGCATTTTATTTGATTTATTTTTTTTTTGCAAAATATTGCAAAAATCAGTTGAAAAACTACATAAAAGATTATTTAAGCGATTAAGAGCGGTTTTCAATTAGATTGCAACAATTCCAGTTTTTCCGGCGAACAACAAGTTCACCATTCGAAGGCAACCGAATCATTCGCAACCAAATCGAATTGCTTTCTCCTTGTTTGTACAAAATAATCTCAAATCACATTGACGGAAATACAGCTTGTTTTTAAACGAAAAGAAAAACATGATATCAAATTGGTGCTGAAATTAATTGTAATCAATCGAACATCGAAAACGAAAATTGAATGGACAAAAAAAAAAAACGTTATATTGTAAATAAACAAAGAAGAAGAAAAGATTCACTCGCAGAGAAATCGCAATAAAATTTATTCACGTCTATATTCAAGTGGATTGATGACAAAAATGATATTGATGTAAATAAATGAAATTGTATGTGAATATATAGCATGCATGTTTCTATTCAGTGATCTGCTTTGTATCTGTATTTCTACCATTCTGTCTGATCTCAAAAGAAATTAAGAATTTTGTTTGATTAGCATTTACCCTAACATTTAGTGGACCGAGTTTAAGCAGATGACGCATGAAATTCGAATTGCCATAAATATATTTTTTCTTTTCATATTATTTTTTTTTGTAATTTAAAAAGAAAAACAACAACGGCGCGCACCAATGCAAATGAATTTCTATCCCTTTTACTTAATCAATCATTTCATTTCTCGTATTTTTACACTATTTTTGTTTCTGTCAGAAAAACAATAAAATAAATCAATATCTTGTATATATAATCACTTAAGGAAGATAGTGTTCTCATTTGTAGCCAAATCTAATGGAATAAGAGTGAAATACACATGGAATCAAGAACAACTGAACATAACAAAACTGATTTTGTTTTCTTGGTGACAATGTTAAACACAGCCCACCCCCGAAAATACGCCACACTTTTCGATAAATTGGTAACAAGTCGAAGAAAAAGCCATCAGCACATATTTGTCTCTATCGGCCAACTGAAGCCGACTGCACCAACATTTTCACTATCTCCCTCTCTGATCATAATTTTTGTGTCTGTGTGATTCTAGACTTTTACTCACGCAAAGCGAACAAATAATATTCGCATTCGGAAATGTTCTGAAAAAAACTATTTCAGCGTTAACAAATTCCAGAACTTTTGTCAATGCAAATGTAAAGTTGCAGGAAACATTCAAAGTGTCGATATGATTTCTTATTTCGGGGAGCGATGCTATCCCTTTCGTAGAAGCAATGCCCCATGTGATACATTTGAACCTCTTCATTCATTGGATTCGAGACAACGCGAACATTTGACAGAAACGAAATTACCCAAAAAAAAAAACAAACAAATCGTTTAAAAAAGATTTCTCAACAGAAAAAGTCGCAAAGATGTAATTTAAAAGAAAAATACTAAAATGAAAACATAATGTATAGTTCGCTTTAGTTTACAGAGTTTTCAAATGATCTCTTATTTCTCTCTCAAATTTTTTTTTTGTTTCGTTCGTAAAATGCCAATTCTCATTTTCGCCTCCTGGTTTTAAGTTTCTGCCACTTCATAGTACACATGAGTCGATCGGATATATATCGATTTCATTTTGGTTTTGTTTTGCTTCAGCTTTTTTGCTCTTGCACGTGCAGATCTGCATCTCTCACACTCTTTCTTTCTCTCGCAATTTCTATCTCGATTCTTTAGATAACGCAATTAATGACAATTATCGCAAGTTTCGTGCGAAATGTAAGCGCAATCACAAAATATTTGAATCGGAGAATACGAATGAAAGAAAAGTAAAAAATAAACATGACGAAAGCATAGCTCCAAATGGAAAGAAAATGTGTTTTTTAAGTAACAGATTGCCTTTTTTTATACAACAAATCATTCATTTCATAGACTAATTGGTTTTCTAGAGACAACAATAATGAGATAATGCTTGTTTTTCAACAACAACTAAAAATTACTTAGTTTAAATGTGCGCACTCGAAACGGAATGCAAAACGAATCGTATCGGACGGAAAAATTACAATTTTTCTTTATTTTGTACATATTATTTTATGAAATGAAATTGTAACAAGAATCACTAGTATTTAGTTGTCATTCTCTCTGTCGATTAGGAAAAAAAATAAACGAAGGCATTGTGCCGCGCGAATTGCACGTCAGTTTTAGGCATGTAAGTGAATTTAAGATGGACAAGAGAGAAGAACATTTATTTTTAATTGTAAACTATTTCATGTATTCTTTCTTTTTATATACATTTACGTATCCGTATCATAAAATGTATCCAAGAACAGAAGAAATCAAAAAATTCATATTATTATTTTCAAATAACTATACATTTATAAGCATATTTCATTTATTTGATATGAAAATATAATACACGAATGAGTAAACAAAAATATATGCATACCTTGATTTGTTTTTATTTGTATCAGCTTCCCGCATTATGTAGCAGCGTTCTTTTCAGTTCTAGCATTTTTCAGTTGCTGCCTTCTTTTCAGTTTAAGCTTTTTCATCTACTTATGATTCGATGCCGGTTTTTTGTTTGCAAACTGTAAGCCATTGGGGCGAACAAGTGCAAAATTGGCTAAGTATGCTTTCTGATTTCTGTTTTATTTTTATTTAGGCGATGAATTTTTGATTTTATTCGGGAATTAAAGGAAAATTAGCTTTGCATGTTTTATTAGTTCTCTTCGATTTTTCTATTTGAAATAAACCTATTTTCCAGAAGACGGTAGATTTTTGGCAAGTGTTTCTTTTATTTTGTATGTTCGCGCTATCGGACGCAAACGAAGGGCTAGATGACAAAGTACAATTTAATTTTTAAGGGTTAATTTTCTGTAAGGAATAGATTTAATTGCGTTTCTGTCTCATGCGACACTCATATAGATTCAATCAAATGGCGCAAATAATCAGTGTTGATTCTAAATGGAGATGATAAGATTGCTAGCGAAGCTTCTGTGAAGCACAAGAACAGGACAAGCACCAAATCCAAAAAAATATTTCTTTAAACTTTCTCTTCTTTGTATATGTGTGCGCTTTAGTAGATGAAGCGCGATTTAAGCTTCTAGCATAGGACGTAGGCTATGGAATGGAACCGAGTTTGAACAATGACGGGCAACTTACAGATCAGATTGAACATTTTACTAAGTTTGACCTCGTCCAATGGCGAGATTGCCCTTCAAAGCAAATCTGTGATTCCAATGAAACAAATTAGCTAGTGATTTCAGATCAAAATAGAACAATTGGGCATTTTCAGAAGAAAAAAAATAGCAGATTTTTGCCAAGAAGGTGATGCAAATGAAGACTCAATGAAGAAAACGCGATTTATTGATTGTGCAAAATATTTGGTATAAGATCTACAAGTTTCTTGCGTCATCAATTTTGTTGTTTTTCAATGAACTTTGAGCGGCGCAGGCAAGTTTATTGGAGCACAATGATTGAAAAGACGCTCTCCAAAACCGGGTTGATTTTTTGGAACGGAATTCGAGCTGCCCTGAAAAAAAGAGTCTCGCGACTTTTCTATGATTTTATACACATATTGTATAAAATCTTCATTTGCATCGCCCCTTGAACAGAAAAAATGAATTGCTCGCACCGAATGAAAATCGAATTGCAATAACTTCAATTTCATCAAGATGTGAATATTTTGCTTATGCTACTTTGATCTAAATGCTCTCTATCGTGCTGTTGATTAAAAGAAGGTTGCCAAAACTCCTTCGACTCATACTAATATTACTGAATTTTTGCATTAAGAGTCTAATTTAAGTGAGAAGAAACCGAATTATTTTTGTATAATTTCAGTTTCAGCAAAAAATATATTTTCGAGTCTTCGATTCTCTGGAGACATTATTTTCAATTGAAATTCCAATTAGAATCGATGAATTTTAAATTGCAATAGCATTGGAAAGTGTTTCTTAAACCATATTTAATAATATTTCGTCTTTTTGTAGGTTAAATGGACAGGCGAAGCCTCAAATAGACCATAAGAAATGCAAATACACTTCAAGCAAAGTCAAAATGTGTGATGACAATTTAGAATTCTTTTCTGTGTTTTTTTATCTAACCGATAGTCAAGTCAAATTAGACGTAAGATTAATGTCGCTCTAGGCAATATGCAAACGATGAAGCAAAATGATTAACACGACGGAGGAAGTCAAAGGTAAAAGAAAAATGAGAATAAATCCAGAAAAAAATCAACAAAATGAAGAGAAATAACGCAAATGAAAAGAGAAACAAAAAAAGGAAAAATTAAAAAAAAAGAGAAAAAAGAAAAAGTAAAATAAAAAAGCATAAACAATGAAACGAAACGAAACGAAACTGGAAAATATGGAAAACCGAATGAATTGAAAGCGCAAAAGATTGCACCTTAAAGATGAAAAACTCTGAAACCACCGAAGTGGGCAGATTGTCCCTTGACAATTGATCATTGCAAACAGAATGGATAACAGGATCAGTTTCAAGTTTTAACTTTTATAATTCTAGAAAGCGATCAATTGAAGTAAGGCCATTTTTGTATGTATAAAATAGCAATGTGTTTCTGGATTTTTAAAAAATAAACATGCGCCGTAAACGGCGCGATAATTAACTGTACATCAAAAGCGTTGTCATTTTTTTTCTCGAATGCAAAAAAGCCATGAGAATTCTGCGGATATTTCATTCGATTGAATAAAATGCTTGGCGAGCAGATTGAATGCATTTCCTTATTTCGTTTTGATTGAAAGCGATGACAAAATCACCCATTCTCTGCCTTTTTTATGTCCTATTTTTTTCATCCGAAAAGAACTGTACTGCGACCTTGATATTGAATCAGTCATTGCATTTCAACAGTTTCACCGAAATTTTACGCTCGAGCGGATAGAAACAATGGAAGTGCCCGTGAGTCACAACAAAACCTTGTCCAGTGTGTCTCCATCTCTCAAAAAATGCGGTTTCGCCTTTCATCAAATTACCCAGAACATCGGTGAATCAGCTTGATTGAAATGCTTTTTCCTTTCACAACCGTTCGCTATAAAAAGGCAAAAATGCCATCTCATTGAATAGCAATTTTAATTGAATGATTTATCCTTGCGTCAATCGTAAGTATCAAATGACAATTATCAATATTTTTGTGTGTACATTTGGAAATGCAGTTCCTCTTCCCATTCGCTACAAGGCATATCAGTTCCCGTTCATTAATTAACAAAGTTTTCGACAAACAACAGACATGAATGAAGCAAAAACAAACGCATATTTACTACGGTGCTGTTATTTCTCTCTCTCTCTCTCTCTCTCGCAATTCAATGAATCGACACGTTGCGCACAGTTGTAAAAACAATATCGTCATAAGGTTTGCCACACCGGGTTTACACACGTTTTTGTTGTCTCTCGCAGCAAATCCAATTAATTTGCGCCAACTTACAGACGAACGTGAAGGAGGAAATACAATAATCAGCTGATATAACGAGTTTTTTTTCTTTACTCGCAAAATGCAATCGAAAACGGAGCACGGCCGTTGCCGCGTGTTAATGTCAGCGAATTTAATTTTTATTGACAGCTGATGAGATTCAATCGCGATGAATTTTGCCATTTGACCATATTTGCTGCAATCCATTTTCGTTACAAGTGACTGCACCGATGTCTAACAGCGCACTGATTTATCAATTGATAATTCGTCGCATTGTCTCAGCCTTGACCAACTATAACTTTCCGCACTGCCGTCGGTCATGTCTGACAAATTCTGTTGGTCGTGCCATAAATGACTAATCTTAACAGCAAGAACGAACGTCATCGACGATCAATATCAAGTCGGTATGACTAGAAAATCACTGTATCCATTAAAATTCGCAAGATTCCTTATTTATTCACGTAAATCTATGGAATTTCCCTCAACACGAAATTAATACAATAAATAAATTAAAAACAAATTTAATAAAATAAATTTCATTCAATTAATCAAATAAAACGGCGAATAATTACAGTTAACTTCTAATTAGGCAAATGCGGTTCGAGAGAAAGACTCGAAACAACTTCCAATGAATGGAGGTGATATCTTATACTGACACCTGAGAATGTGTATGAGCTCAGAATTCAAGTATTTTCCGTCATTAGCTTGAATTTGCCGCTGTTTTTATTTTGGCGACTGCTATTATTATTATTATTCAGTACCATTTTGCTGATATGGTTCTTTGGACAATACCGACAAAGTTCTGGCAATGATGTCTCTTGTGCCGTAAACTATTTCAATTGAATGCCGTTTTTAGTATATTTTGAGCGATCCCTTTTATGTTGCAGGCGAAATTCAAGCGAGTGTTTAAAAAGAGAAAAAATAAACCACAGAACGGCAGCTGCGACTAACATTCTTTGCAGCTCCTTGGCGATTTTCTTCATTTTTCGGTGTCACTTATATTTTGTCGACTGATAAAAAGTCGACGCAATGAATTCCTGTCAAAACTCGTTGACCGTTAATCAACGCTAAATTCACCACTTTTTAAATTCAATTTATATTTCTATGATTCGTAAAATACCCCATGAATTTCAGTGAAAGACGGTTCCAATTTTTCGATTGCGAACTGTAGATATTGCCTCTTATGAGTATCCTTAACGTTGCTAAATTATCGATGCAAATGCGATTATTTTAAAAACAAAATCCTCTTAATATGTTTGATTTGAACAAATTATTCCAGAAATGAATAGTTTCTGTTCAAAGTTCAGGCGTTTCGATTGTTTTTGTTTGTGTAAAATGATTCGAAAGTGCACAAAAGAATGTCGTTTCATATATATGGAACATTTTTGTGCTGCAACGTAAAAGGACATATTCTATTGTATGTATCAGCGTTTCTCTTGATCATTGCAATGTGTAGCGCATATTATGCATTTCAATGTGACGTTTGACGTTGAGTCAGGAATAGGCTATTAATATCTACAGAATCGACAACATTTGGTTTAAGTGTTGCTACTTTGTTCACCTTTTGCTTCAAACTGCCAACACAATTTAACAAAAAGGCCGCTATGTTGGTGACAATATTCACACAAATGTGCAGCTTCTTTGAAATTGCAAAATTAGTTAAGCAGTTTGGTGCACGTGTCAACTGAGTAGCCAAAACGTATGAAAGTGTTGTGTTGATTTGATTGAGACTTCTATTTTTCTGCATTATATAGTACGTTTGCTTTCGGCGAATGAAAGCAGATGTAATTCAAGTAAAACAATAAAATGTATCACACTTTTGATTCACGATGCTCAAAAACCAGCATTTTCAAAGTGTAACGTCGTTCAAATATGTGAAATACCATTGAATTACATCTGCTCATTCAACAAGTCAAGATGTTTCAATTATAAACATCGTTTATTTTGGGGAAAATCTTCTACTTCGTGTTATTACCGTATCTTCTGTTTTTTGTGTGTTCAAATGAGCTGATTTTGAGTGAACTTATCAGTTAGATTTAATATAACAATCTGCGGTCTACAAAAGTGAATTTGGCGGGAAAGGGTACGCGTTTCAATTTTTTTCCGACGCCTTAATTTTCATAATCATTAATATTTATCTTAGTAATTTCGGTCAATTTTGATTAAATATAGTATATTTTGATAATTCATTTTTTCCTCGGCCAAATTCATCCTTTTGAACAAAAAATAAAAAGTATTACATCCGTAAGATGAAATTTTCTGCACTCTACTAACTTCTTCCATTTAATCTGAATTTGGAGTTCAAATTTTAATCTTCGCTTTTGAAAGGCGATTGAATAATCGAGTAATTCTGTGTGAATCATTCTTCTCATTGAAAAATTGCAATATGAAAATTTCATATTGACACAATGTGAACTAAATAAAGTCGCCGAACAAATTTTTCGTTTTGAATCCCAATGTCATGGAGTAGAAACGAAAAATATTTATGAGAACAATATTTATTTCACATGATATCATCATGAAACTTTCATGTTTTTTCTAATTAAAAAAAGTTTCACAAAAGTTCAAGTCATTCGGAAAAAAAATTAAGACTACCTCGATTTCAAAATATCAATTTCGACCCCGAAAATCGAAAATTGTGTAGAGGAGGAAGTCCTTAATATAATCGGATGATTTGAAATGTTGTACGACTTATTTTTATCATACAAAAATAAGAATCTGTAAGTTTCACAATGATAAAATATGAACTAGACATAATAGTCCCCATACAAATGTTTCTTAATTATATTGACAAAAAGCCCATTTATTGATTCGACCCCAATTGAGCTACCCGAAGACATGATCCGAATGAGCTGAAAATTAATAAGTTTCCATTTTCAATGAAGACCTTCCTGCGAGTCAGCGACAAAATATCACACATTCAGTTCGCAATGGAACTCATTTCATTGAGAGTCAAACCGTTCGCGTGCGATTGTTTCGTTTGCGATGCTTGACTCAATAACAGTGAGTCTTTGTAAGTCACTAGACTTTTGCATCTCGCTGCCCAAATATAGTTCGCTTTTTCTTCTTTTCTCCTCAAGAATATATGAATGCAAAGCAATGTAGAAGAAGAAGAGAAACATAGTGTGCGGTGAGTCAAGCATCGCACACGAACTCATCGTTTCTCATACTCTGTGCGATATTTCGTCGATGTTGTGGGTTCATGTACGATCAACAAATTTTGTTGCGTACAGGGAACAGGTCCATTGTATTTTTCTGTGCTCAAAATGGAGTAAATCACATTTTTTCGGGGACCTGTTTTTAGACCAATTCCAATACTTATGCCTTCACACTATGTGTGTGCGGAGAAGTAATATTGTGATAATAATTATTTCAAGTGCACATTTTTGGCGTGAATAAAAAGTTGTTAAATTCAACGCACTTGTGGCTTATGTATCATAATTTCTGATATAAAAAAGGGAAACGATACAAAAAAGTAAAAAAATTGCACATTATCAGGAAAAAGGAAAACTGGAATCCTTTGAATCGACGGCTGAATCATGGCTCACACACACACACACACACTTTGCCTGAGTGGCAGAGAATATATAAATAGTTGCGAAAAGTTAGACATCTGTTTGTGTTTGAGAATGACAAACGCGTATGCGTGTAACTCATGCTTTCGGCCGCTCCAATGAATAATTATTTTCATTTATTCTAATGAAATTTCAGCGACGAAATTATTTATGTTATTAAGAGATCGAATGGCAGCTCTGGTTTGGTATGGTGTGATTCGTCGCCGATTAATTGGGATTACCGCATCGTATAATTACTTGGCGAATTTCCAAATGCTCTTACTCGTAGATTCTGGTTACATTTGTTCAATAAACATTCAAAAATGCTGTGAACAGTAAATAGAATCAGGACGGAATAGTAGCACGAATTGCGATTTATATTTGTATTCACTTTTGTTTATCAATTTCGACTCCAAACTGGCTGCGAATCGAGTTTTCGACGACGACAACAACAACAACAGCAGTTCAAATTACTGCAAACTGTAAAATTAAATATGCCGAATATAGCGAAAAATTCTTTGTTCTCGTTTTAATTGTCACAATCGGTGTGTCTCCCTCGCGCTCGTACTATCGCGTACATGAAATGTGTCATGCTGGTTTCTATAAACAAAGGAAATGTCAACATTTACTGTTTAGTAAACAGTGTTTGCTCGTTATGTGCGCTATATTTATTCAACTGGCAGCTACTTTTTTGGTCGTTGTTTGCTGCCTACAAATGAACCAAAAAATCATGTAAACAGCTGAAATGATCGAGAATGCATTTTTCTGTTCATTGTAAACGAATTGATGTTTTGCTTGAGAGGAAAAGAGATTTGCACTCAGTTCCACCAACGGCATTTCCATGTAGCTGCTGTGTAAATAACCGTTCGAATAGTTTTCGATTGAATTTTGAAGGTACAATAAAAAAATCAATGTTTATGAATCGTTTTTCTTGGAGGAGACAACTTGTTTTCGTTAATGCGTAATTGCTGCGCACTTTCATGCAATTGATTAACCTAACAATGAACTTGGTCGCTGATCACAATTCCCACGATTTGCGCGCACCAAACAAAACAACAAAAACAAACGGAAATATTTTATCAACTTTATGGAGTTGTGCTAGATTCGTTCAATTCAAGTTTTCAAACAGAACTTTATTTTGATTGAGAGAAGGGAATCATTTTTTTGCTGCGAAACAGAAATAGAACATCTTCGGGAATTATCTATATTTTTTTTTCTTTTATCAGAGAATTTATTTAGAATTTCGCACTTTCGGAGCGAAACAACGACATTTCGTCAGAACGATTTAAAAATAAAAAATGATGTGATGAAGTTTGACCGAGCAATTGATGAGGTCTGACTAAAACATTTATGAAATTCCGTCAAGATGCGCGGTTCCAGTCAATTCAAATAAAGCATGAGAATTGTCAATGAGTAACATCGAGCACAGATTTTCATCGTGTTGCACACCTGCAATTCAAAAATACAATTCTATCTCTATTCCTTGATTTTTTGCATGATTCGAGTATACGAAGCAAGATATAAGAGAGCATTTTCCACAAATGAAATTTGTGTCTTCATGAAATCATAAAAAATTCTACGATATGCTTGATTTGAACTTGGCTGAACAGAGCTGCAGACAATCGCGATGCATCTGGCCTGATAAAATAGGAAAATGGAAATCGAAGGTATTGGCATTGCCACTGCTAATCCAATTCATTCATTGAATATGTATGTTGGCACGTTATTGTGTCAGTGTCAACAGTTGCATGAAGCGCGCATTGTTCGTTTGTATGTGTGTTCGTATCGCCCGTATGATTCATGTGTCTCTAATTAATTAGTCATCTATCGAACTAACAAGAGAAAAACAATTAACAACTGGAAATTCAATGACAAATGCTGATTTTTTGCGTTGACAAAAGAGCCCTTGATGCGAGACATTACTGCATCATTCAAATCGCATCGATATTCGTCTACGGATCCAATTATTTTGGATCGCTATGCACATTAAGTCGCGTAGTCACCTCACAAAGAAACGTTCATGCCGAACCGCGCTGATTGCATAAATTTAGGCGTTTTCTTCTTTTGTCGAAATACAATGTGCTAGAAACGGCGTTTTTACAAGATGTGCGCGGTGGGTGTCTTGTGTATATGATCTTTTTAAAGCGGCAACGGCTGCGACTTCGAGAGGTGTTCATTTTAGCACAATTTGCACAAATATTTTAATGCTTTTTGTGCTCGCGTCTCTGTTTACCTTTGACTTTATCCACTTCATAGTGAAATCAACCAACAATTCTTTTCTTGTCGCTTTTCTCCGGTCGCTACTTGTTTTTTTTCAGAATAAGAATGGCACAAACGAGCAAAGTTTTCGATAACCGTTGCGAAAAGTGCTCATTCATCACAATAAAATCCGGTTGGCAAACATAAAAAATACGCCAAGACATTTTAGCTCCTTTGTGATACTCATATTTCCATGTCGATCAAAGAAGAAAATAAATCCGACATGCGGAAATAATTGAGTTTCGGCGGCTTTTGTCAATAAAATCGGCGTGTCTCGGGAAAAACCACATCTTTTGTGGCGAATAATCCGTCATTTTCTGCCGCACATATTATTTGCACGTTTCCTTGTTCAAGTGCTTTGCGTTTCTTGAGTGACAAATGTTCAAACAAAAAAGTGCCGCTTTTCAATGCATTCAGTTCGTTTCAATGCATTTATTCGGTTCAGCGTGTTCGGTAGCTATAAACCGTCAATGCAAAATTTTAAGCTCATCAAATTAGACTCGTCAATTCGTCTTTTTTTCGGCATTTTTTGCGCATTTGTTACGTAGCAACGTGAGTTTGTGTGTGTGTGTGTGGTCACGTGCTAAATTAATGACAACCAGAACTTATTGCTCACATGTGGCCAAACTCACCAAATTATCAGCAAACGGTTGGTTCACGCAAAAATGATTGAACTGAGGCAAAAATCACGAACTAAGCCATGCCATGTTCATCGTAAAATGACCGATTTTTATCATATTTATATTGCCAGACTTTTCTTTAAAATCTATGAATGTTTCGCTTGAAAAATGCATGCGAATAAAGCAACATCCGAATATCGTTGACTTATTTCACCTATAAAATTATGATTGAATTTGAAATTGATCCTTTTTACTGGGTTTCGAATGTGGGAATGAAAAGGGGAAATTTTATATAATAATTGGTTCAAATTTGGAATTTTCGATTAGAAATCCGAATCAATTTTTCGTTTGTTTCGATATTAGTTCTTAGGCTACAGGCGATTCTAATCTTAAAAAATTCTCACAGATTCCATTTCACTGCATCCCATGTTGAACGGCGTGAATCGATCGTGAAATCGTTCTGCTTCCGTGTCCGCTTCTGTAAAATGCAACACGAAACGTGGTTCAACACTTAACGGGTGTCACATATTCGTCATCGCTTGTGAAATCAATTGATTGACACATTTCGGAATGAAACTAATAAAAAGCGGATTGAAGGGAGATTTGGTGTTTTCCACTTCATGTTTCACACATCGAATGTAACAATCGAAATCCGGGGAATATAATCTTCTATTAATAGAGAGCTGAGAATAGCACAAAAGAGCAACGAACGCTGCTCATTTTATGAAATGACAAAAACTTGCTTGTCCTTTTTTGGACTCTCATTACAATTCAATTATTATTCGGAGTTTTTTCTGCTTTTTGATTGTGCATCAAGCGCCTCCAATTCACCGTTTCTTAAAAGAGAATCGCTTTGGGACTGTCGCTTTCCGTCCACTTCATTTTTCTCTCGGCTCAACCAATCGATGCGTGTGTGAGCGCACGCACATAATTTAACAACAAATTGAATGTGGCCACGGATTTGGAATCGATACTCACGCACAGCCCAATCATTTTCCATATTAAATATGAATATTTCCCCACAATTTTTCCAGAAATTAGACATTCGGATAAGGAGTGATTATTATGTTATTCGCACTCAAAATTGATTCAACGACCCGCAATCCCAACCATATGACGATTACTTACTAAACGAACCGCTCAATTTCATGAAAAATATTCGAGTGGAACAAAGAGATTAGTTTCTTTTGACATCGATACGGATGACGGGCGCATCACGCATATTTCGAACGCATATTTTGAAAGCGAACGGTGGCTTTATTTCAAATATGAACGTGCCATAACCGATTTTGTAGTTAAATTGCTCACTCTTGTGAGTAGGGTTGAGTTTAGTGTATTCACTGGATTTTTTGTGTCACCACACAATTTGTACGAACAATTTTACAACCTCAGTCGGTTTTAGTCGTTTAATAATTCCATTTCTTCAAATTTGTCTCAATAAACATTGTTTACATTCACCAAGAATGTTCGCATGATACGATTCATTAAAAAATCTTAGCCTCCGAAATCAACAACAACAAATGACTTGAACATTTTCCCAGGCAAATGTTTTTTGGTTCAAAATGGAGTGAGAATTGCCGGGAAGAAACAACTCAAACTTGTTCATTTTATCTCTAATTTTGGAAGATTTCATCACCTACTTCAGATTGTGTTTGAAGCTCAATTTTTCATTAAACACTTATTCAATTTGTGTTGAGCCGGCTGAAAGGGAGAAACCAGAAAATCCAAGAGAAAAAATTCGAGAAAATATCATATGAGCGTGAATGATAGAGAAAGGGCCTTGACTGCGAGTCCGTTTCGGTGCTCTATACACCAAACCGTGAAGTCATCCATATTCACAAGCACTGAATTTCATTGAACCGCATCAATATTTGATTTCATTGTTGCATTGGTTTTTCCAAAATGCAGTACCGGTACCTGGTTTCGATTCAACGCGCCTCTACATTTCCCATAAGAATTTCAAATCAACCGATTTTACATGCAATTTCAAAGTAATAATATTCAATGAAATTTGGATGCGCGCACGGTTGTAGCTTGTCTCAAACGATTGATACATCGACAATGTAACGGAAACGAACCGAAAAAGGAATGATTTTCATTTCAATAAAACACGATGAGTTGAAATACGAAGTCAAATGGAATGGGAAAGGCGGTGCATTGATATAATTTTGCTTTACGAAATATTCAACTACTAAATTAAATTAACAAAAATTGTTGAATCGTTGGATTTAAATTTATTTGATTTTAACTTCACCCAACAAGAAGATATTTCAAGAAAAACTCAAAAAATGATCAAAAATAGGAAAATTTAAGACGAATTATCAGCGACATTCATTGTTCACTGTAATTTTGCCTTCACCTGAGACAATGTAAATGAATTGGAGGCCGCTCATGCGTTGCCATCTGGTAAATTTTTGGCTGATTTTATCAAAATAAGCGAAGAAATAAAGGAAGAAGAAGAAAACGCTCCAACGTTTTAAATCGGAACGAGCGTATTATTATTATGGAGCGGCATGCATGCATATGTGACTATCCGACGATTCTCTGGTTCGAACATCAGTAGCTGAGCAGCAAGTCGAGGAAAGGCCAGTACGAAAATCGATTATTGTAGTTGAATTGCATAGTAAACTTCTGTTGATTAATTTGGGGTGGTCGGCCAACTTTGATTGATTTTCATGTGAATCATTAATAGTCGGCCAATCAACAACGTTATTTCTTCAAGTTCAAAACTACAATTGGCTTGTGCAAAAGCGCTTTTCTTTCTTGTTTTCACATATGATTGACTGAGAATGAAAACAAAACTTCATATTTAGCCTCTTGCTCTATCTTATGAAATTTTCTGTTAGCGAGAGGTGAGATGTGAAGTCGCGCTTTCTTTCTCACTCGTTCATTTACGAAAGAGTTAGACCAAATTTAAGCTGGATGTGTTCGTTAACTGCTATTCTTATCGAGAAAAAGATAGAAACATTGCAATATATTTCAAATTGACAGAATTCTAATTATTTCAATTCGACAAAATTCCTATAGCTGTGACAATTTTTCAAGTGTGAGAATCTCTTTCATATAATGCAAATCTGAATAATAACAGACTGACGACATGAAGTGTCACATTATTCAAATTCCATTTCTAGATAGAACAAAAGAAAATGATAGCTTTCATTTGTAGCCCTGACAAGAAATGATATCCGTATTCGATGACGGAGATAAAGGTTGCTATGCGACGATAAAATTAATTTTCGAACATATTGCATGCACTTTATTTGCGGTACGATTCCATGAAAAAATATTTTATATTAAACACATTCAAAATAAATGTTTCATTGCAATTGTCAATTTAGAATTGTTTTGAGAAATATCTATTTCATCTCATCAAATTAGATATGCGTCAATCACTTCGCTCATTCAAATAAGGATGAAGTATTCTGATATAATGAATTAAGCACTCAAACACCCAATTTTACACGTGAAAATGAAGTGAAAGCTATATTTTCGTCTTAAAACTTCAGTTGCTGCACTTAATTTTAATGAGTGAACTTCAATAAGTAATTAGCTACGAAAAGGAGTTCTTTCTTTCTGCATTGAATTATATTCAATGTCTGGCGCCATTGTCTGTCATACTGCAATGAATTTTGAAGTGCTTGATTCATTCGTTCATTTCATTTCTTCGTTTTGGTTTCAGGTGTGTTCAAGTTTTAAGAATATAAATATAGCTCTTTGAAGGGTTCAATTTGATGACAAGTTAATTTCGGAATTTGTCAGCGAAGATGATTCTCTTCGATAATTTATCAATTTCATTGATTTTACTTTTTTCCACAAGCCAAAATACAATCAAAAATCCCATTTCAACGAGTTGAAACGAATGGATAAATGGAAACATTGTCTCTTTCATGCATATTAATAGAATTTGACTTTAATAAGGTCTTACACTTTAATAATGACCTAACTGCGAAAATGAACACTATTCCATATATAAATAAAATGTCTTACATCCTTGAGATGAACTTTTCCACACTGTAATCCACGAAATGCATCCCTCACATATTGCTTTTTAAAATCGCATCATCTTTTTCTGTTTTATCTGTATTTCAAATGTTGACCTTCACCTTTGAAAGAAGAATTGAATATTTTATAAAAAAAAATGATCAAAAAAAATGTTATTGAAAAAATTGAATACTAGATATTTGATATAGATCTTAAATTTAGAAAAAAGTATAGGAAGCAAAAAATATCAATGAGAATTTCACAGAGTAGGGAATAAAGTGGGCTGATCATTTGTGATTATATCAGCTAAATGGAATCGCAGGTCAGTTGTTACATCCCGGTTGAGCAGTTTGCTGCTGCAAATACTCCGCATGATTTTAAATCTCCACAAAAACACGGCATTCTCATTTTTGCCAAGCCAGGACCTCACTTTCAGAGTGTTCACCACCAAATCGAGGAATTCGATTCAAAATACCATTCAGACAGCATTGCATTCGAAATCGATGACTTGGCTGTATTCACCGGACACAAGCCTCCGAAAACACCCAATGCAGTATTCAAATCGCAGTTGACAAATACAATTTTATCAATAGACACAGCATCAAGTCGACGAATATTAATTGACGACTTCAAATTCAACATGCATCAAAAAATCGAAAATTTTGCAGGGGAGGAAGTCCGTAATCTCATCGTTATGACTTGAAATTCTGTATGACTTATTTTTTCCATAAAAAAATAATATTCCAAAATTTTCATTATGATACAATGTGAAATAGATGTAGTCCCCATACAAATGTTTCTTAATTATATTGAAAAACAACCAATTTATTGATTCTACTCCACTAGAGCTACCCGAGGTCATGATCTGATTAGGCTGAAAATTAAAAGTTTTCTATTCCTAATGAAGACCAATGTGTGTGTAAATTTTTGATCAATTCTAATCTCAATTTTTTGAGTTATCGTGTTAACAAATTTTTGCGTACAGGGTACAGGGTACCACGCACCTACATTCCGACATCGAAAAAACTACTCCATTGTGTTTTTCCTGGCCCAAAATGGATAAAAACACATTTTTGAGGGATCTTAACTTTTGGAGTCTTGGGTCATAATTAGGAACACTCAAAGCTGTAAGTCCAAATTTGGACAATCAATTATGCGTTTTATGGACCTGATTTTATTGATTTCAATAAAAATATTTATTATCTGGCTGAAGTCTCGTGACATATTAACAACAAATGAAGGAATTTTTCTAATGCCCATATAAAATCAAAGGACAGACATTATCAATGCAAATGTGCTGTGACGTCACGTAAGCTGCGCATAATGTCATCTGTATAAAACAGAATTATAACGAGAGAAAACAAGAGAGAGCGAAGAAAAGGAAGATAATGGAGAAGTATCCAATACATTGTCTCACATTGTTTCATAAAGATGGCGTTAATCAAACTTTCTCATAAATGCTTGTCTCTTGTTTGAAGTTACAACATTTTTATGGGAACTTCTCGAAATTAATCAAATATATATTGGAACCAAACTTATAGCCCAACACTATTCCGACAGAAAACGTATAGGGTGGGCCATATAAAATTTGCATTGTGACATTTAAATTTTGAAGTTTGAGACATTTTGACATTTGAGCTGACATTCTCTAAATAAACAATTTTGTCAAAATGCAAACGTTAGATGGCCCACCCTGTATAATGATATTTATTGTGTACATCAATTCAATGCAGGTAAGTAGCAGTGCTCCCAACTGAATATCACCATACAT
The DNA here is from genome assembly GCA_028476595.1 of Obolodiplosis robiniae. Classification (NCBI taxonomy): domain Eukaryota; kingdom Metazoa; phylum Arthropoda; class Insecta; order Diptera; family Cecidomyiidae; genus Obolodiplosis; species Obolodiplosis robiniae. The sequence goes on from CM052015.1 coordinate 42,679,894, forward strand.
TGTGTGATGCTTTACTTAGTTGAGTTAATCTGAATAAATTTTTATTAAGTTGAAGTGCAATATTACACACGTATGATATGATTCCTCATCATTCGTTCCCCCCTAGCGACTCAAACTGGAATTTTGAAATAAATCCTAGTCATTCACTTCATTATCACAAGGGTATGAACATTCAATAATTTTACGTGAAATTGGATTGCATTCCGTAGAACTGGACATTTGTTAACTATGTGTCATGTTTTGTCCACGTTTGGTATCATAACTCGGATATTCCTAAGAAGTTGTGTCAACAGAAAAATCGAAGAAATCGAAAGAAAATAAATATAAAATGTCCAAGTCAACCTTTTGATTATTTTGCAAAACAATCAAGGGCTTCGCACACAGTCTGTGTGACGCAGGCAAATTTCAGTACCACTTGAACGTTCACAATTTCACACAAGAATATGATAGCAAAAATTAAGCAGGTAAATCATCTTGCCGCGTGTTTCAGATGATTTTATCTTCTTGTATTAAGTTTTGTTTTACAAGTCAATATTTTAAACGAAGCAAAGTTGAAGATTATCCGCAAAAAAGAAAATGCAAAAGTACAGTACAAGATGATTTTTGGATAATTTTTAGCTACAAGATTATTCATCACTTAATTGAATGAGTTTTTTTCCGTACCAGGTTCAAAATCTCTTTATTTTAAAAATACATCTTTTTGTAGAAAGAGACATGCTTTTGTTTGAAACGGATGGAAAGAGTATTTGGATCTAATTGGACTTCATTATGAGTATTTGTGTTTTTAACATAAATTTATGGTGAATATTAATACTTCCGAATTTGATCGGATGTTTTATGTAAGCGGACTATAAAAGCACATGATTTTATATGTTTTTTCTATCAAAAGTTTGTCCAAAATGTGTTTATGTCAATTTGCCAGAAGGTTCCGCTTTTCTCTTCACCGATTCACTGCATAAAGTTCTGATAAAGCTGATGAAAATTGACTGAGAAATTCAATTCGGCTACTCTCTTAAAAAGACAATCAAAAGAAGTATTATGAATGGAATGAGCATTCGACACGAATGACAAGCGAAAAAAAATCAAAACAAAACAAAGCCGCAAGAAAAATGGTATAATAACTTTCACTTGGTGAGTCGTTACATGCCATCAGCTCTTCGATCCATTATATTCCATGTGTTGGTCATGACGCGATGTTGTAATCGATTTCGTGTGTGCTGTTCGTGTTAGATATCGAGAGAGAGAGAGAGAGAGAGAGACGCGAAGAGCAGACACCAAATGGGTCTATGAATAATTCATCAGTAAATATTTAACGAAATTGATTTTATCTGAATCGATTCTTCGCGCAAAAAAAACCATGAAATCAGCGCAAAAATAGAAATAAATGTAGGGATAAATAAAGCCAATGAAGCTTTACTTCTTTTCGAATTTACCGCTGCATCATTCGGAATTTTGCAAGGTGAAATTTCACAACGACCATATTTTTTGTTTGTGACGGAACGTAGGCCAAGTCGTATTGCATCCAAACGTAGGCTCAATGCCTAGCTGACCTGAAAATAGTTGGAAATGCATCGGATGACTGCATGAAATAGACAGAAAATAATGGACAACAATCATTAAAAGCCACCCACAACGACACAGATTCACGGCAAAATCGCCATATCTAATAAAAACGGATAAAGAGTGGAACGCTTTTCACCTCTGCAATTTTGAAACAGCAATTCAACCAAATCCAAAACTGACTCGTTCCGAAGTGGAAGAGTGAAAGAGAGCGGAAGAAATAGACTCGTGGATTAAGTAAGATGCAGATAAACACAGTCGAATGAGAGATGTTCAACCGACGGTCGAAACAGAAAGTTAACTCAAATTCACTTTCATTTGTGATTCAGTTACAGTGTCCGCTGCACGTTTCGGTAGTTGTTGAATGTACGTAGTTGAGCGAATATTGTGTGCTCCAACGGAGACTGAAATTCGTCGAGACGATTTAGATCTTTTCAGTTAATTCACATCAAACTCTTAGATCGAAGTACTTTTTCGGCCTTTTATTTTCTCTAACTCTCCAAATTCTTCGTTTAGTCAATTCAAACTCATTCAATAGAATAGTTTACGACCGTGAAAAATTCAGAATAAAGTTTGATTGCATACGATTTGGCGTTTTTATTTGTATTTCATTCTAAAATTTTTATTTTTTTAACTTTCATCGTGAAATGACCAGTTTAAATTTCTTCCGTGAAGGCAAAATAATAAAGAAAATCTGTACAAAATTGAATTGATTAGAAAATAATTAAACATAAAATACTGTGTTAAGTTCAATTTCCGTTTTGTATCTCTCTTTGAACAGCGAATTTAATGAAAATACTCAAAAATTTCAACGACTGAGAAGCATATGACCGCAATAACACAATGGTTCTATTCAAAGTTCTCTGGATTATTTCATTTTTTTGGTGTGGTGTAATTGGGGTTAACCCAAACCAACGCGACCGACCAAAAATAGAAGGGTAATCATCTTTTTATACAATTAGTACATTGCGTAAGCGATCTTTCGCTTAAAACATCTGAATTTTAAAAATTTTTAAGTGACGTAAGGAAAAGAAGTAAACAAGTAAAAGACTTTCATATTGTTAGAAGAAAAGACGTTCAATGAAAAAATAGACATTTCAAAGAAAACCCGTAAAATAAAGTAGAAACCGCGAATTCACGGACACTGAATTGGCTATATCGGTAGTGTCAAACAATAATTACAGTTTTGAAACGCAAGTGAATGTTTTCCGTCTTTTGAAGGTTTTTTTGATTTGCATGAATAATTTCAAAATCTTGACCAATATCGGTCTCACGTGAAGCAAAACAATTGGGGTTTTCCCAAAGTATCGCTATTCATTGGAATTCAATTTTTATACTCAACGTATGAAATAGTATTGCTAGTGAAATTGTGCACAGCTTCAACTGTCGAAAATTTGGATTTTTGTTTGTTAAATCGGAATGTGTACAAAAAATTCAGAGAATTCGGAACAAAAACGCCACTTCATGTGAAAAACATTTGGAATTCCAGCCTTTTTTTCGAGTGTTGTTGTACCGAGAAATTTTTCAAACAAATTGTTAGTAGGGTATTGTGATTATAAAGAAAATATTTAGTGATTTGTCTCGCTCATTAAGAGTGCGTGCGTTTCATCTGATGAGTAATGTCACGATAAAAGATTTTTCGGTGTATCACGATACTTCAAATAATATTTCAGCTATTGCAACTCACACCACACAAAAAGAACTCACTGAAAAGTGATATTTTTCAGTTGAATTTGAGTCTTGAATTGTTTGATCGTTAATTAAAGTTTGCTCCAATTTAAATTTCTTTCTTTTGATTTATGCTTTTTTCTTCACGCAGTCGTCAACTGCAGAGTTTTTTTCCACAAGAGAGTTCATCGAGCCCTCACTTCCAACCATCACCTTCGGACATTTATTTCGTTGATAGTACGAATCAAGTGCAAAATGCACGGCCGAAAGAGGAATTGAAATACAATCCAAAATTCTCACCAAATTTGCAAGCCGAATTATATAGCCAGCAATATGGTGTGCAACAGCAACAGCTTCAACAACAACAACAACAGATACAGCCGCAACAGCAACAGCAATATCAATATAATCCGCAATCACAGTCGCAGTACGTGAAGACTGAAAAGCCTTTTTATCCAACGCCAGACGGCAACGACATAAGTTTCGGTGAATATCAACAGCAGCAGCAATACAGTCCTCAATCGCAGCATTATGTTGACAACACTAATTTTGTGTATACTGACCCGTCCCAATATCAACAGCAATCTTTCGGGCCAGACTATTCACAAGTCGTGACCGGAAGTTACGCCGTTGGAAATCGTCCACAACAGGAAAATATTCTGCCACAACATAGACCGACTTATTCTTTGTACAAACCAAATCATCAATTTCAATACGGTGGTAATTCCAGGCCAATTTATCTGTCGCAGCAAAACTATAGACCAGGCGGTCCAGGCGGGTATGGACAAGACGGAGGTGGCTTAATGGAATCAATATCGAACTTGTTCACAAATATTGGTCAAGGTGCTTCAGAATTATTTTCAGGTCGACCGCCAATCAATCAATATCAACCACCACCAAGTGTGAGCGCAGTCACTGCCAACAGACCATCATATAATCCACAAATCAGTGGGCCGGGCGGTGAACAGCAGCAGTTTGGGTCAACTAGTCCAAATTCACTGTTCGCAGGACCAAATCCAGTCAATCAATTTGCAAAAGCAATTGAGGAAATCACACGAAATGACGATTATCAGTGCATACCGAAGGTGATTTGTCAGATGGTTGGAGGTCAGAGAAGACAACAGTCGATTTTAAGCTCGCCAATATTCACTTCGTGAGTAAATTATGTGATTTTTAAATGTTGTTGATTGGTTTTCTAAGATTTTATGATCATTCATACGTATGGCAAAAGAAATTTCTTTAAAAATCATTGGAAATAATAGATTTCTAATCTTTAAAATGCTTACAATAAAAAAATTAAAAACGATCGAAAAACATTAAAAAGTTACTTTGAAAAAATTCGATTCAAAATACTTTGACCAAATCAAAAAAGTATTGAATGCCTTAGAAAGCCAAGCAGAAATTGATTTTTTTCCAAATTTCACAAATTTTTTCATATTCAAAAACCCGTGCAAAAAACTTTAAACTTCAAATCCTTTGCAGAATAATATCAGCGGTGCCTTCGACATCTGCTGGTTTGGTTTATGGCCGTGCGGCGCTGCTTGGCCTTATATCTGGTGAGCAAAACTGTCAAACAGCTTATCCGCGTTGTCCACGAAACGAAGATGAGCTGCTTTACTATTTGAACAATCATCGTGGCGGATTTTTCCGTTTCTTCAACGGTGGAGCTGCTTTCGGCGAAGATCCAAACTATCAATACAATCCAAATCAGAATTATCAAGGTGCCGCATCGAATCAATACTACCAGCAAGCACAACAAAATCAACATCAAAATCAACACCAAAATCAACACCAATATCAGTCATCACATCCGAATCAGCCCACCGATGACAATTCGCTTCAATCGAATTTCGCCGCGCTTCAAAATATTGCCGAAGCGATAAATAGTGGCGGTGGAATCAATTTGAGCAATTTAGGGGCCAATGCGAATCTTTTTAGCGGTTTAGCTGGCTTACTGAATGGCGGCAGCGGTGGTGCCGGAAGCGGTAGCGGTGGTGGGGGTTCAGGTTTCGATTTGAGCACTTTGGGTAATATTGCCAGCTTACTGGGAGGCACCAATCAAGCGTCGAAGCCATCCAAAGCACCACTCGATGATCAGGGACAAAGCTTAACCGGATTGCTCGGCAATTTACTAACGGGATTTGTTGGACAACGTTTCAGTTCGAGAAAAATACAAAAAAGAAGCATTGAAGTCTATGATGAACCGCAAAACTCCGGGGAAATCATAAAAAAAGCGGGGCCAAAGAAATTCAGCGCTTTTAAACGGAAACTAATAGCGACTAAGAGGAAAATTAAGTTTCCAGATGATGATATTAAAGATAATGGCAACAGTTACAATGATGGTGAGGACCAGGTTGGAGTCGAAGGCCGAATCTTGAATAAAAATCCAAATATTTACTCGGATTATGACTACAATGATGACCGATTTGTATTCGAATCAAATAGAGACAGAAAAAAATTGCAATTTATGAGTGAAATCACGGCTACAACACCACAGCCGAGCTATGCAAGCACACAGCCGCACGGTTTTTTCGATGAGAACGTCTACGAAAGCTCGTACGGAAACTCCAATGGCAATTATAATGGAAATTATGGTAACAGCGACATCAATATCGACGAATTTCGTATTGCATCAAATAATCGATCGCCAAAATTAGTGAAATTCCAAGGCAACTCCGGGGCAGACAGCCCGAACTTTAATCGGAATCAATTCTACCACCAAATCGGAACCGATTCGGTGAAATTCGGTGAAACAGGCACGCATCGACCATCAAAGATGATATTCCCCGATATTCGAACTGGCACGGGGAACTTCCGATTTGATAACGATTATTTTAACAATCAGCAGAGCAATCGTTTTACCACCAATAATAATCAGCACAGCAATCGCTTTGGCAAAATTCTCAACTATGGCAACAAGCGACCGCAAAATGATGACGCGAATCGAGTGTCATTTGATCAAAATGATCGATTCTCCTCCGAATCACAAACAAATTATCGCCCTCTGAATGATGGAATCGTAACGCGGCCAATTCATCAAAATCAAAACCAAAATAATCATCAAAACACAAATTACTATAATCAAAATTATCTGACGTACAATCGATACACCGGTGCGAGTTCAAATAGGCAAAGTGATGACGCTAATTCTAGTCAAAATGTTTATATAACAAATGGCGAGGGGAAAATTGTTTATTACATCAATGCACAGGGCAAAAAGGTGTACGTTTGAGGGAAGAAAGAACTCAGCCGCAACTAAATCGAATATCAAACTCAATCTAAAGGTCGAAACGTTGATATTATGAAGGAGAAGACGAATTGTAATAAAAAAAAAAAAAAATGCCTTAGAAATAAGGATACGAATCAGTAAAAATATACTTTTCACTAAACTTATTTTTTTCGTACAATTTTTAATGAAGAAATGGGCGATTGATTTAAAATAAGGCCAAAGTTGTGATGACTCTCATTTCCTCATTGAAATATTGTAATATTGAATGGTTTTATTGTACGTTTTGATCGATTTAATTCGAGCCCTCTCTCGCATTCTCATTAATTTTTACATTTTTTTGTTTCATATTTTGCTGCGTTTTTGTACTATTACAAATGTTTATTTATCACAATAAAAATCCGTTTTTAATTAAAAATTGTTGAATGATTGGCTTGAAACAGGAAAAAAGTTGCATATTTAATGCAATTCGGACAAATGAGTTCAGCACCGCCATTTGGTAAAATTATTTTCTATCTATAATAAATTAAAATATGTGAAAGCAGCGCGTCGCTTGGTTATGCAGTCATCTGGAAATGTGCGTTTCGACAATAATCCGATGATTATACGCTCTTGGTCGACACAAATAATCACGCTCATCTGACGATGGCCATATATGGCCAAATCATTGTGGTTACAGGTGTCAATTCACATTTCATTCAAAATAATAATGAAAACAAGCCGCACCTTTGATATTATCCCTTTGATATATTCACGCTGCTGTTGCTGCCGCTCATGTTCGATCGAATGCTGTTCGCTTTGATCAGACAAAAGCGTCATATATACAAATAAAATCCATTAGACAAGTGCTGCGTACACAATGTGCACCGCACATGCAAATGCGCGCACCAACCTAATAGAATACAAGTGCGCTGTGAAGAGGGTTGGAAAAAATGCAGATGAGCCGAAGATTATGCTTATTTGAAAAAAAAAAGACGAAAATTACCGCCAATCATCGTCGAAAACTGATATCAACCCAAACTGAGCCCAACCGAACCGAACAAGTGGCACTGTTTATTGAAACAATAAGCTAAATGAATGCACACATTTTGTGACACAACAGAGTTTGAAAGAAGATTATGATTCTTTTTATGATTCGAATCTGCTATTTATGTGTTTATTTATTTATGTTCAGAAGCGAATAAAAAAAACATATGAACGAATATGACGCACCATTGCGGTATCAGCAGGAAAATGCTCAAATCATTTGCCGTATTATTTTAACAAAAAACAAAATTTTCCCCATAGCATTTAGCGTTTATTTGTGCCGATTGTTTCTATGCTAATAGAGAAAAATGCAGATTAAACGACACACTTGCTCAAGTCCTCGAATAAATTCATGCCAAAATAAACACGATCAAAATACCGCAAACATTTCTGGAGGACGATCGAAAGCGATGAATTAAACAAAATAACACAGAAATTATGAAGTGAAACGCATTTTTCAATATTTTTCGGGAAAAATTGGCTATTCATTTCGTTCAATGAGCATCATTTCACAGTTAAATCAATATTGCTAATTCCATTTGATGAAAGAAAACATATTGTCATTGGTTCTCATGACAAAACTCGGGTTTCGAACCAAAAACTCGTTTACCATTCGACGCTCGTCGTTCTATTGAGCATATTCACGTTTGTGGATTTGTCATTGGGTTGCTCTGCCAAAATGGTTCCGCTTTTTTACCTTCATCCTCCTTTATTTCGACGAAAAGTAAATAAACAAATTGAAACCTGCCGTCGCAAATGAAACTAATTGATAAAAAGAGGTTCAAAGCGCACTCAAATTGGGACATTAATAATAAAATAAGAAAAATAATCATCAAAATAATGCGATTGAAAAAATAGAGAGTGTTAAAAAACAGGGGTGCCATTCGTCGGCTAATCTCTTAGCTTGCCTTTGTACCGAATTGGGTTTGTGTCACCTCATGCTTAGCTACTTACATATCACCCATTATTTGCGTGTGTATTTTTCGGTTTCGACTCGTCGCTACGATTTTACCACAATTATTTTTCATTGGTGCGTGACAAAATATCAATGGGGTGGTTCAGATGGATCTCGTATTTATTTTACGCATTATCATTAAGGCTATTATTGAAATATCAATGGAACAAAGCAGTCTGCAGATATGATTTCGAATCAAAAAAAGTGCGATCGCATGTTTTCATTCAGAATAAAGCAAATTGACAGCTAAAGATACGATTTCGACCGCATCCCATAAGTGTACAACACAAAAAGCGTACAATTTCGAGGGTTTATTATTTAAATGTTGGATAATTATACGCAGATTTTCTTCCGAATATGCTGTTCAATTTAATTAATAATCATCCATCTATTTTATTAATTATCTAAAACCGCGCTACTCAAAACGTCCATTTTGAGATTAATTTTGAGTTTAAATTCGTAAACGTAAAGAAGAACAACAACTTCCGACATGAAAGAAATTGATTTTCGCCTGGAATTAGGCTATGCGAAAATGATTGAGATCCAGATGAGTGGTTTTTTGGTAAGATTTGATGTTTTGAACAGTTTTTCATATTTTGGTCATGCGAAAAATTACCTGTACTGAAGTCATGAACCTTCCTTTTGAGAGGATATCATTCATTGTCCCGGAAGGATAACTTAGCAACGCAACTTTAGGTCAAATCACTGAATTGATTCGCGTAAGAGTATGTGTTTGAAAACCACGTCAAATTCAAGGCACCATAAATCTTGGAATACATAGAACTAAGGGGACAATATTACAGACGAAGCAATTTGCTTTTCATTCACCAGATGCTTGAGACTAAGAATTGACTAAATGAAATTAATTACTTTCCCAAGGTTAAATTTAACTTCAACTTATAAATTTGAATCAATCAATTTGGGACATGTATTCCAATGAAATACGAAGAGAAAATGGTTTGAAATTTACCAGCCGTGTCCAGCTGCAATAAATTATAAAATACGTTTGAAGGTTCGTGGGATTATGATGTAAGAATTGGTCACAAATCGAGGACCATAGACAACAAATACTGGGATATCATCAACTTTTGAGCTTTGCTCTTTTGTATCTTAAACTTCAAGGATGATTTGCCGATCGACATTTTGGAATATTCCAAGATGGGCACTGGCTTGCTTTAGCCAGACCGAAGACAGCTCATGACATGTTAAACGATGGTAATTCATCGAAGGTAAATCGTGATCAGCAGTTTATTTGATTACAATGAATACTAATGTTTTGCCATTATTTCGAGCATTTTTTCGGCGACACTTCATTAAAATGCCCATCAAAAAGACATCAGACGTATCGACTAGTGAAAAAACCATTGAAAACGACTTCCTGAGCGCTGATGTTATACATTGTTACAACCTATGAGGATGCAACGGGGCGGTGGGAAGCACTCAATATCATTCAAGTTGCCCAGAACAACGTATTTTTCTTTCAAACTGAAGTGTCCCACGTAAAATGTGCAATTCACAATTGTTTCTGGTGCAACATACAGCATACTCCATGTTCATTTCATTCTTATTTCCTCAAAGATCGAACAAATATCTGACTGATTTAACTGGTATCACATTGAATTTGAAACATTTTTCTGTTTCGAATTTTGGTTGGGGTTTTAATTCTTTTCCTCTTCTGTTATTTCATCAAATCAGCTGCCAATTTTTTCGAAAAAATCGCCAATTTTGTTTGAATTCGAATGGATGGACCCCCCAGTAGAAATGCGAAAGAATCTTATCCTTATAGAAATATGCGAAATCCCAGCTGGCAAATTTATATTGAATTTGGAGAAGTTTTACTAAATAAGAGGTATTTGATTTCGTGAAAAATGATGTGATTTCTATTTTGTTCGTCTTTCTACATGTGCTAAAGGCTATTTATACCTACCTATTGACATGATCTCCAAGACTTTGACTGAAAAGACGAGAACAAAGCGGCAACAATAAACAATGACAACATCTCTATTATTCTATCGATTTCAGTCTTTGCTGTTCAAAAATAACTTTCTGGCTCATTTTCTCCTATGGTTGCCAAAAGGCGAAAGCAATAATTATTATTAGACATACATTGAGTATGCATAAAAATCAAAGCTCACAAGTCAGTTATTTCATGCACACGAAAGTCTTTTCGAATTGAAACAATTTATTCGAAATCTGTGAACAATCAACCGTGTTTAATTTAACCAGTTGTGTTATAAATGCGAAAATCAAATTGCGTTTCACCTGTAAAAATACAAAATAAACTTTTCTTCAAATATATTGTTTACTTATTCGTTTGTTATTATTTTAAACGCAAACATAGATCAAATTCATTTTTATTCTCGTTTGTTTTATTCGATGTCATTCTTCATTTGAAGAGCTTGTGTCCTAAATTAGGATATTTAATTCTAACAACAAAACGACCAATAAAATCATACCCTCCCGTGAGCTTCACTTTTGCAAAATGAATAGCATTTTTACTTTGAAAATGCTCGAATAGTACAGATTTTGGACGTTGAAGTATGCATATGTCTTTGAAGTGACATAGTTACATGTGAAACATTCCAAATTGTATGTCCATTTCGTTATACAAATTATAATTGAACACGATTGCAATCTATAAGCTTCTGGGTATTATTTGTGTGTGTGTGTGTGTGTGTGTGTGTATGTGTACTGGATCTCATTCGATGGATGATTCCGAGACATTTTTAAGAGCATTAACAATCAACTGCGATTGTTTCCATGCAATTTCAGGTTTATTCGAAATTAAACAAAAACTCATATTATTCCATTTGATTTCAATGTTTTTCAAAATTCTAATAGTTTCATTCAAAGTATTTTAATCTTAACAGTACGATGCCTGATAATGGTCGACTCCTATCTTTCTCCTCCTCATTACCGTTATTCCTCTCAAAAGGCATACGATTTGCCCTCGAAAACTCAAGTTGCACTTAGTTGCAAAAAAATTCTCAAAATTCTACCCCGACATTGACAACGAATAGCTGGTAATAAAATGATATGAAATAATTTTCATGAAATGAATGCTACCAAGATTCCAATAAAATATGGGCAAATATGGTCATAATCGGTTGACATCACAAGCCATTTGATAAGTTTTATTTGATGTGCTGAATGTTGATGTATGATTTTTCATTTTGTCATTTGTCGTAACGAGTCGGAAGAATGTTCCATCATTTCTAATGAGTACAAAAGAGTATATTATCATGATTATAGAATGCAACAAAAAGGCAGACACCTCAAACTATTCGTCGTATATTGGTGAGCGGCCGGGGGGCACTTGAGATACGTATATCAAATGAAATATGCGTTACTGATATGATTTCAAGCGTTTAAATGCTGATGTTTTGTCTTCGTACAAGCAGATTTACTGCTGGCAAATATGAGCAAAATTGCATGATGTAGTTAGACAATGGAAAATGGTTTATAGCGCATTTCTCCAAAGTCATTCTGAATCGACGGCAAAACGACATTTTGATGGTTTATGACACATCGCACATGTTTTATGGCGCTCATATCATTCCATAGATCATCTCGTCATCGTCTCGTCTCGACAATATTTCTCGATAGTTACACTAAATATTAGCAATTGTATAAATTCTCGGCCGAGATGGGGGAGAGTCTTGTATTTATTTATCGTTATTCTCGCTAGACACAAAAATGTAGGGAAATAATAAAATTTTGCATGGAAGCGTACGATTCGGTGTTGTAGAACGTCTGTTAGCCCTCTCCGAATGTTTAATAAATAGAAAATGGATAGCTAAACAGATTTTCATTAAGATGTGCACTACTCTCGCTATTACGGCAGCTATATTCAACGGTTCGACGTCTAAGATCGGTACGCACATATTCACCGGTTCAAACCAAATGCACACAATAAATTACCACAAAAACGAACAAATTGAATTCTGTCGAATGTTTATTGTTCATTATATTTAAGCATCTTTTTTCGTATGCGATTCACTCACAACATTACCGAGAAAACCGGAATTTTTCGAGGCGCTCGTCATTAACGAACATCATTCCATATTCATGACGATGCACAGATTCGGATTATCTCGCATAACGAAGTTTCTGAAATTTCCGTTAAAAAACGCAATCAACGAACTAAAGTCAAGTTTCGTTGAATTTCTGTGATTATATTTGAATGAGACGAAGTTTTTCAATTATTGGAGCGAACAAAAGTAATCGACGTTCATTTGAGGTGAACAAAAGAGCGATGCGTGACAAGTTGTACAAGCAAAATGACGCTAATTACAACAAAAATATTGCGTTCAAATAACAATGGCAACTCGTTGAGTTTTCACACCTTCCGAATGAATTTTGAGCATTTTGACAGTCATAATTTTTTTTATTGTTGATTTTGGAGTAGTTCTTCAAGTCGCAGCTGTACCAAGATTTTGTTGCTCGCCATTATTGTTCCCGCGGGTGCGCTCATTACATTCAATTTATTCGGTCCATAGAGTAGTCCATAAGCCAGTAAACGGAACCAGTTGAAAGTGAAAACTGGAATTGATTACGTGATCTTACAATTGAGTAATGTTTGTACGTTTGATTCTGTGCTGTCGTTTTGTTTGCTGCGTTAGCCCCATCTCGTCATGCCACCTCTACCAGTGATTGCCAATGTTGTTCTTATATAATTCCGAGTTGTTTCCAAAGGAAAATTTATTAATATTTTTGGTTCAGTGTGTTAGTAATGTTCAAAAAATGCATAAAACGCCAACTTTTTTTGCAATGAAATATGAATATGGACTCGGCCAATAGCTCTTAACTTCTTCAATTGTCATAAATTTTACGTTTTCTTCAATAAAACGTATCTCTGTTTGTAGTTGTCGTTGCAAATGAATGCGGCCGCTTCGAGTGCCTGCAATATTCACTCGGCATACACATAAACACAATCATTGGCACTGTTTTTACGATTCGTTTTGCATTTTCATCTATTTGCACACAGCTTGGAAATTATGACAATAAATTGCTCAACAATCCGTTAGATATTGCGATTTTATCGCATTCAACTTTTCCCAGCTTTAAGCATAAGATTTCAATTTCAGTAGCTCATGTTTTCCAAACGGATGATAAAAATCAATGAGTTTTTAATTGCACTTACTGTCAGCAAAACCGATTTCCGCATTTAGTTGAGTTGTTATTTTAATATTCTCTTATGTAAAGAGGTCGATCCAAACTCTCCAACATTTGAATAATTTTTAGTATTTTTATGTTTATGCTGACTTTTTTCATTTGAAAAATATTGAATAATTCAGAGTAGATTTATAATGCCCGTTTTGATATTTAAAAATAATGCTGAAAAATAAGAACAGTTTTGAAAACCAAATAATGCTCACAAACACACGATGATTATATATTGTGAGGACGAGATTCAAACGTCATAACAATTCTCATTCGACAAACGCAGACACTCACTGACAATCTATAACTTCATTATAAGAAATATCCGATGGTGCAGTTGAGTACATCCTATACAGTTGAAGTTATAAGACTTTTCGGGTATATATGAACGTCAACGTAATCCCAGGCGGTGGCAAAGCAGTAACTGCACTGGGCTTACTTGTGCCCGCTGTACGTATAAGTGATGTGCAGTACGGTCCTGCATAAAGTTGTACTTCAATATTATGATATTTAAAGCTTCAAACCGATTATTCGTTAGTTTGAACTGTAATGATTATGCCACAAACCAACGAGTGCAGAAATAATAATTCCGAGCGATTTTTCTTGCGTCTTGCAACTGTAAATTGCCGTCGGTAATCAGCCATATATTTGTGCTAAAATTGTCGATTTATTCTTCAAAAAACTGATTCAAGCTGATTTGAGGAAAATCGCATCCACTTAAAATTTATCAATTTTGATATTTTTTCATTATATTGATTCTAAAATTATTATTTATTTTTTTCCGCAAGTGGATTTAGTCCCCTTGATTTTTTCAACCGCAAAACGTACGTTTTCACGTAAAAAAAGAGAGACGGAAACGATTTTGTATGCACAAAATAAGAGAAACGGGACCAAAAACCCTCAAAAGCACTCGAAATACTGTAATTTTCGATATTCTCTTGTTTTAATGAAGGAATCGCCTCAAAATGATTCCATTCCGTGGGATAAGTTTTTGGGGCGAAGTCGCTTGTTAATTGATAAATAATTGTTATTTCATTAGTGATTTCAATGAGTTTTTTCACGAAACAACAATTTTGTTTGCTATTAATATTTTTACTGTTTCTGAACTTTCTTTATTGCACCTCTATTTTAACTGTTGTTTGAAATTGTAAGCGATCCCGTCTCAGATTTACATGCAGCGCTAATAAATATGTTTCCGCATATGGGCGCTGAAATGGTCATTCACAATTTTTACGTGCTTGGAATGTTCGGGTAAAGTGCATTTACGACAAAAACAACTGTAATCATTATGATTTAATTACAAAACGTCGAAAAAAGGCGAAACAATGTGAAACGGAAAATGTGTTAATTCGACATCTAGTCCGAGCCAAGAGCTCAATTTTATCACATTACATGACATTCAATTGTGTATGCATTCAATGCATTATCACAGATATATGATTTGATTACGTGAGCAACAATTTCTATAAATGGGTCTGGGTGGATTAAAAACAGTTTCTCTTGATTTCACTGTGTCTTTGGCCATTTGTCACTTCACTGCTCGAAAAATTGAATCGCTTTTATTTACTTGACGCCGGCTGTTGTGGCAATTATTTAACAATTATGGGCACCCTTTATTGTTGCTTCGACACTTTTGCGATACACCATATGGCGTTCGGTTCTCTTCAATTCACTCTCTTCACTGAGCATTTCAATCACTTTGTCAATTTTAATTTCGGCTCTATTCATTGCCAGTACATTTTATTCTGGAACAGCGAACAATTAATGACGCAATTATCTAATACACACAACTTCCGTCATGATTTGTTGAAATCAAACAAAAAATAAAACATTCATTTACAAGTAGCACCGGTTTTGTCGATTTCTCACTTATGTACAGTCATAATTTATTACATAAAAAAAAAAACAAAAACAATTTACAAAAGTAGAAAATTTGACGAAGTCTCATTAAATTAGAAACTAAAAATAATCTAAATTATTCATGGAACTTTACATGGGACTTCGTTATATCTCTATTGCATGGAATACGTTTCGCCAGTCGCTTGCACAAGTTCGCATCACGAATCACATCACCTATGAACACCGACAACAGGTACCATTGCTTCATGCCATTTCGCTGAATCTTGTAATTTCTACAATAAAATAAAAATACGTAATTTCTTAATAATATTACGATTAAAATACCACAACGGTGTGATTAAATAACGCACGAACTAATCAAACCAATTCCACAAGTGTCTGGAATTTTTATTTCGCCGATTGCATTTAATGAGGCCACTAAACACATCGATTGACGTGCTCAGCCGAACCCCCCTAATCAAGTGCATGAAACAAAACGCGCCAATGGTTTTAAATTATATTGAAATGAATAAAATTTTTGCTCCTACGAACATGCATAATGCTTGGAATTTTATTTAATTGAATGCAAAAATTAGCGTTTCGACTTCGCACACACGAAATTCGGTAATGAATTGACGTAATCATTTTGGGATTTCTATGCAAAAACCAATTAGATCACTCGATTATCATGTATTGGCCAAGTATTTGATAACGGCTCATTTGAAAAAAAACCGTATGAAAATGGGGAAATCGTCTTTTTTTGACAAAAATTCGTCGATATTTATGAAATAATGAACTGTCTATCAATCGAATTTGAAGGAATCTAAAATCTAGGCGATTTCAATTCATTTTTACGGAAAAAGTGGCTAAATCTTCAGTTTGATACCTTTAAATATTGGAAAATTTAAGTCTCACCTCAAGATATCGACCCAGTCAGGCTGAGCACCTGTACGTCCCGGCCGTAATGCATGAATTTGGCATGGCTCTTCGATAACACATGCTTTTGGCCCGTACTCGCTCAAGATTTTCTTCTCAGCATATTCAACGTCAACCGATGGCGGTACAGATTCATCGCTCGATGAGTAATCCAAAGACGCTCGTCTAACTCGAGGTTGATACGTTTCTTAAACATCAATTAAAATGGAAGAATAAAACGGTTTAATTCCATTTATATGGCGTGTACAAAATGATTCGAAGAGAAATGTAAAAAATGCAAAGAGGAAGCAATAATTTAAAGCAAACGAAATCATTCAAGGTCGATTCGAATAGAAATTCACGCCGCACGCGAAATATGTCAATATTTCGCACGTCGCCATCGCGAACGAAATTGACTGTTTCCAATTACGTCAAATCAGTTTTTGTTTTTCGTAATGAACGTTGCACGTGACGAACAACCTCCAATCACAATAAAACTGGAATGTCCCATTCTCGGCCGGCGGAATTTTTGATTTCGCCGATTGCGATAGAATACATTCTCAAAAATCACGTATTATTTTGGTCGCTCCAGTCGCTTCCATGTTTGGGCTTCTCTAAATGTGAAGTGGTTGTGAATTATTGTTTCTTTTAAAGAAAAATGAATTTTCGTTACTTCAGAAATTCATCATAAAATTGTTCACAAAATATTGAACACAACATTTATGTATCACTTTAAATGAAACACAAATTCACCGAACTACTTCGTTTGGTGTATTGTTCTCAATTTGTTTGGGTTTTTTCAGTTTCGGTCATCGTAAAAGACGTTACTAGAGGTCATTCGCATGATTTTGAAGTGATTCATTGAGTAAAACATATATTTATAACGTGCAACGGAAAATTTACTGTTTGCATGCTATTTGCACATTTTGTGGGAATCTTTTCGATGAAGTTGAATGGTTTTGTGATTTTAAAGATTTTTTAATTTTTTTTTTTTAAATGACATAACAATTGATATATTTCCCAAGATAAATGAGGTGATTTAAACCTAATTTTTTCATTGTATGAACTTCATAAAATGGTAAGCAATTACACGAAGCCCATTGTGAAGCATGTTTTGGAGTTATTCTTTTGCATTGACAACGCGACCTTTGATGACTTATACCAAAGCTGACCAAATCCACTCATCAATGTGCTAATCATAGCAATTTAATAGGCATAACTTTCAATAACATTATTTGGTAGATTGCCTAAAGCTGCACGAGCTGCCAATTGAGGCAAGGTTACGGTCGTTTGACATTTCACTTGATACGTCCGCGGTAATCGATTCACATAATCAGATTGCATAATGAATGAACTCATAAAATGTCAGTCTGATGAAATTTCACAATTATTATTATTGGAATTTTCAATGAGTTCGCACGAGAAGTTTTCAGCAGAATTGAACACATGGATCAAGTAAAAGCGTCGATTTATTATATATTTTGCTAGCGGAATCGAAAACACAATTCAGATCATAAGCGGTTCTTCAAGAAAGATCGAAATGTCTCTCTCGGAAATGAAAAAATTAAGCTTGAATTACATTTTAAGCAATTGAAATCTTCAGGTAAAAATTGTTTTCTCTTTTTTCAAGTGAAGAAAAGTTCGACTTGCGATATGTAATTAAATAGTTAATTGAATTTAATATCGATTTCCTTCTGAGGCCGTTTTCGATTTTGCCATTGAGCGAAAAATTGACTCTTGATTTATTGAATGAACGGAAAATTTACATATTTTTATGATTTTATCATTGCACAACGTTTTTATTATCAAGTTTTATGTTTTCGGTGTTGAATTTTGACGAGTTGGATTCAAATCGGTTAAAACCGAACATGCATAAATATCCGTCGCTTTTCTCTCTTTCGAGGTCAACTTCGATGTTACCGCACCCAATTTTGAAACAGATACACACACACACACACACACACATTTCACGTTGGTGCAATAAATTGCGATTGATACACTTATCCAACATTGATTGATTGAGCTCGTTTCAGACTCGAACCGGTCTATGCAGCAACAGTGTGCTGCCACATTTTTTGCGCCACGCAAAGAAAACGACAAGTTTATGCATTCGTATTTAAATCAATCTTTCTTCATTATGTTCAGTTCCAGATTGTGGTTTATTTGTGTATTAATGTGTAGATTGCACTTTTACGTAACGAGATGAGAGAAATGAGAGTTAAATCTGTCTTTGTTTTGATAATGAGTCTGATTACGGTATGCGATCGTTAAAATAAAGGAAAGTTGTATTGTCAGTGAAACTTACTTGGATTAACGGAATAAGCCAATTTTTTGACGAAATTCGAGAAACGCACGGCCAAAATGATGACTGGGAATCCGACCAATTGCACGGGCAATTCAAATAATGGCGTCTGCTCCTGCGCTCTCACTGCACTACTACTCAGCTCCATTATGCTCAAAATGAGCGCTGACAATAGCGCTAGCGATGGAAAAACTACTTGGAATCGCATCTTTTCCAATTTTTGTGCTTAGGTTTTGTAATTTATAGATGAAATCTGCACAAAACAGAGAGTCAAAAAAGATTGAGAGTTACCAATATCATTTGAATATAAATTAAAACCGAAATATTTAATTAAACAGAATGTTCGCGTTTGCGGTCGAAATTTTCTTTTTTTCCATCAAATGTGTGTATCATCGTGCGCCATGTGATTGGATGAAGTTAATAACGTCGCTGCATTTTTTAATCGTTTTGTGTGAGAGAAAAAATGTGATTATTTACATTACAAAGGCAAAAGTTCAATGAGTTTTTGGTTCTCGTGGTTCCACAACGCGAATCAAAAATTGCACGATAATTAAAAAAAATTCTTTCACTTTTTAAACATGTTATCAAATGATTTTAATTGATTTCTGTTTCGTGGTGATTTTTACAAAATTTTCTTAACAAAAAACATGCCCAACAAAATTTCAATTACCGCAGGTGGTTGTCAGATAATGAGCACGACAAATTTCAAACAATTCTTTTTTTGAACACACTGAACACTTCACTCGCACCAGAGGTTTGCATCCAAAATCGTTGACGGTGAACAATCATATGCTACGAATTGATCGGATGGACGAAATAAAAAAGTCGAAAAGCCAAGGCTTGCCGTTGTGTGTCGACAAAGAGCCACGAAAAATACATATGCAGATAAGTGGAAAATTCACTTGCTGAACACAGCAGCAGCGACGGCAGTAGCAATGGCAAGCCAAGACGCACACGAAAATAAAAACTTTTTGTGGCCGTACAGAGAAACCAGCAAGAAGTAAATAGACCGAGAGCGAGCGCGCACGCCAGTTCGAACTCAACGACAGTTTCGTGCCACATAATTTCACCGTAAAAAAAGGTTAGGTATTTTCAAGCGATTTGTTTGTTTTGATTCTTCGTTTTCGTGTGGCTCACGATCTCTCGGCTGGTTGGTTGGTTTGTGTGCGTGTGGTGTGTGTGTGTGTGTGTGTGTATGTGATTTGGCAAACATTTTTTCGTTTGTATAATTCCCGCCATCCAGCAATCAACAGCACATAATGTACACACCAGCATAGACTCGCTCCCATCACCAATGAGGCTCGCGTACGTGCGTTGGGTCGCGTTTTTTTCACTGAAGACTTTGCGAGCAAGCGATGATAGAGCTCAAGTTGAGCTCAAATTGAGCGGCACAACCGAAAATGAGCAATCGAATGGAATTGAACGATAGAAAAAAATACAGCGAATGAAAATGATCTATCGCAAGAAAAGACATCGAAAGAAAAGCCATTTAAAGAAAAGACGACCGTCATCGGCGATTCGATGAGTTGAGAAATGGCAACGATATTAGTCAGAATGGGTAGAGTTCCATTCAATTCATATGTAACAATTCGGTCGAACACCAATGCAATTTCTAATTACAACAATTTTTCTAGTGGTTTTTGTTTCCGATTCCGACAGAAAATCGAAAGTGACATAGTAAACTGAAAAAAAACAGAAGGCAAATATAAGAAATACATAAACGTTGATCGTTCATCTGGTGGCCATGCAACATGCTCGCTAACAAACGCGCCGCCAACTTCTTAATCAACCAACCGACACACCGATATAACACATGATATTGATATGGATAAGTGAAAGTGCAGTGCAAATAGGCAATGCGCGTATGCCTCGTCAATCGATCGAGCGAACAAGATAGCGACAAACCCAAATAATAAAAACGCTCAATCGAATGCGAACAATGCTTCGGCTAAAATGTGTTGATCTGCGCGCAAACTTATCCACATGACACGCGCGCATTTCAGACCGCAACAACTGTATTCCATTATTACGACATCAATCTATATTGGGTTTGGTACACATTTTTTTTGCTGTACCTCTCTTTCGACTAGTCGTTATGTGATTATTGCGGTTTGGTTATATATTTGAAGCGCATAAGCGCACGTAAATGGTTGAACAATGAAGAAAAAAATTTAAATCTCGAATGTTCATAGATCTGCAGCGAATCAACTTGTTTCCATTTGGCTTCGCATGCGAGCGTTTTTGTTTTGTTTTCATTCCATTCCATTCGTTGGCGAACTTTTTTCCATCGCTTCATCCATTTCTTTCCATACCGTTATTCGCATTTAAGATCCGTTTATGTAATCGTTGCGTTCGCGCTTCGAACAGTCGAAGAATGTGATGAGATTTTCTTTAGTACCTATTGAATAAGATAAAACCTCTTTTCAGAATTTCAGGTGATTCAAGTCGATTCGAGGGAATTTGAGGTGGGAAATACGGAAATTGCTCAATAAATTTCGTTCACCTCGGTCTCCGTTGAAGTGTACTATTTGGTAAATTATTAAAACTTAAGTTTGTCAATTTTCTCAAATCGCATGAATTATGAGCTTGATATATGATCAGAGGCAGCAGCTGCATAATTTGAACGAACTCAACTTGACCTCGAACAAGAGGCCAAACGATTAGAAAGAATTGTTAAATGCAATCGCCATGGCACGTTGATTTGGTTCGGAAACATTAAAATTTAATTCAATGCAACGCCGAAAAAATTCTGCCATCAATTTTAATTTTTAATTTGGCAAGGTTTCAAATGATTACATTCTGCATCAGTTATTTTCCCTAATTTATTTTGATTTAACAATTAAAATGAGTAATATTTCGAACAAAAGAAGCTGTTGGACGAATAAGGGTGATATGTTTTGAAAATGAAAAAAAACACTGAATATTCATGCGGAATTGATCGAAATATTTTTTATTATATTGGATATTCTATGCCATTTATGATTTAAACAATATATCGACCAAATTGCCCCCGCGACTCTTCTTGCAAACCCGAATGCGTTTTAGCCAATTTTCGATGACTTTGTGCAGCATTTCTGGTGGTATGGCTGCTATAGCGGCTCGGATATTGGTTTCAAGCTCTCCAATTGTCTTTGGTTTATTGGCATAAACCTTAGATTTAACGTATTCCCAAAGGAAATAATCCAGAGGCGTTAAATCGCAAAATCTTGGCGGCCAATTGAAAGGGCCATTTCTTGAGATAATCGATTCTCCAAACTTTCCTCGCAATAAATCCATTGTTTGGCCAGCAGTATGGCAAGTTGCGCCGTCTTGTTGAAAGTAAAGGTCGTCTGCATCAATATCATCATATTCCGGAAAGAAAAAGTCGGTTAACATGGCCCGATATCGCTCTCCATTCACAGTTATGGTTCGGTTCTCGGCGTTTTTGAAAAAAAATGGTCCGATGATGCCACCATACCATAAACCGCACCAAACGGTTAATTTCTCGGGATATAATGGAGATGAATGAATGACCTGAGGGTTTTCCTTACACCAATAACGACAATTTTGCTTGTTTACAAAGCCGTTGAGCCAAAAATGCGCCTCATCAGATATGCTCTTTGAACACCGACAAAACTTCTCGAATTTTGATAAAATAATTGGACAATTTCCAAACGTTGTGGAAGCGTGAAACTACTCATGATTAAATGGCAAACCTTACTGATGACAACTGACAGTAGACGTCAAAAATGTCAGTTCAAATGAGCCCGATAGGGACATTCGAAATCATATCACCCCTATTGGGAAACCCTTTATTGTTTGGATTCGAAGTTTAAATATTTAAATTTTGCTGTCAATTTTGAGAACTTTATTTTTATTCCCATCAAAAGAAATCTTACAGCAAATAGACAAGAAATTGATTGCAAACCCGTAAATTTCTAAATACTGAATTAAAATACAGCAAAACCACCGAAAATTCACGGCAGAATTTTCTCTGTGAAAGTTATTCTTTTTGCTCAACAACAAATGATATGATAAATAAAGTAAAAAATAAGTTATTTTGATGACATAAATGACATGGATTGGACTGAGAATTGATGGTTAAATCAAATCAAATGAAAAAAAAAGTGATTTTAATTCCGATATCGACGCAACTTGACTTCCATTTCGAGTTTTGAATATTTCTCTAACATCATACACGATAAGAGCATTTCAAGAACTTTTGAAATGATGAGAAAGCATCGAAATGGCAAAAGTCGCTCAAAAGCTTCGAATCAACAATGCTTCAAAATATCCAGATTTGGAGCAAACCCGAGCATCATTAAAATGAATCAGGTGGAAAATTGAATTACAAGAACAATTCCCAAAGGGCACTCACGAATGAATATCAATTTTCGGTACGTTTGAATTTTTCAGAAGTACCGAAAAACCAAAAAAACTATTACACACTATAGAGCGCAAATATATGCAAGTTTTTACGTTATTCCAATCCTCTTCAGTCGTATTCAGTCTTCCAGTAACAAACTGCCCGTTAATAATTTCCTTAATAAAAGACAGAAATTTGAAAATGAAAAAGTAATTATAAAAAATGTCAAAGAATTTGTACCTACTAAATTTTTACTCTTTTTCATTCTTTTTTTCAGCATCATTTATTTATTTATTCAACCGAGAACTGAAATCTTCACTCTGCATTTTCTTCTAATGCATCGAATAAATGGAATGATTATCGAAATGTAAATGCCTTAACACGATCTCGAATTCTTAAATATCAAAATGCATATAACGCGAAAGGAGGTCTGTGATCAAGTAAGCTGCAAGTTAATATCAAATGGAAATGAATTTGCCTGATTTTTGAACGAAAAACCAATAAAATAATAAGTTTGGGTAAAATTATCTGAAGTCTGAAGCGAATATGATGCACTGATGAAACGGAGCATTCAAGAACTTGGCAAAATGATTAACATGCGTCTCCGAAAACAAATTAAGTTACAAATCATAAATTTTATGGCGTTGAAATGTGTGTGGCAAATGTAGAAACGGCACACCAAATAGAATGCATCGCAATATACAATCCAGTTTGCGGGCTGTGTATCATATCAGCTCGCATAAAACTGTCTGTTATTAATAAGATAAATATTTAATAAAATGCCTATTTTCCTACCTTCGCCCATCAAATAAGTGTTTTATGTGTGCGTTTTGCTCGGTTTTGCTATGCGTGTTAATTTAATTCACGAGCCATAAAATGTTTTTATATGATGCAATTTGCAGTAGCTGTCAATGCTTTCGTTTCATTGACAATTCAGTGAAAATAAATGAAAAAATTCCAAACGAACCAAAAAAAAAAAAAATATATATGTGCAATGTTTGATGAGGAGAATTGTAATCAAAATTGTCTGTTGAATTGTTTCAACTTTCGACACATCATCGGGAATAATTGCAATTTGATCGTCACCTTTATTGACACATACACACATACACACATTCTAAAACACATTGTGACGAGCCCAAATTACGTCGAGCGGTTATTAAAACGAATTGCCGTTGATAACGCACGCAATTCATTCGTGGACACGCACAATCACACGATTTTATGAACGCACAAAGAGGTGGCAGTCATAAAAATATCGCTTTATCGACGGTGATATTGTTTATTATCACCCGAAATTCGATTTGGAATTCAATGAGAATTGCCGTGACGATGAGTGAGTGTGTATCACACGATTTTGCCAGGAGATAATAAAGATATCAAAGAGATTCGGAAATTATTTGGATACACTTTTTTGGGGCCATAAAATAAATGGGAAGAATTGATGAATTTTGGGCTGTTTTGTTTGGAATGTGAAGCGAGTTTTTATATGGGAAGCAATTGACAAGGAGTATGTTTGCAAAACGAATACAAGGATTTGGCACAAATCATTTTGGGGTTTATTGAATTTGAGGTCTTCGAAAAAGATGATGTCTTAAGACATCCCGTCGGGACAGTGCCATGCATCTGCATTGAGTAATTTGTTCATTTGAATGCTATTCGTTCACATTTTGGTTGATTTTAGTTAATTTCTAGTTCTTAATTGAATTTCCAAAACATTTTGATTTGTCAATTTTTTCAATTCGTTTTTTCATCAAAGTTTTCGATTTTTTGTTGACTCGATTGATTTTTTCGTACAATTTCGATTGCCCATACAATTTTCATTAATTTAGATTCAAATTTCGAGTTCATTCTAAAAATTCAATCAAACTACAAAAAAATCACTCTATAGTGATTTGTCCCATCCAAAGTTGCCCTGCCTCATTCAAACGGTCAGTCAATTGGATTCTCGTAAATCACCGCATCGCATTTTACGAAAAATTGATTTTTACGATGTAACTATTTTTTGATTGTCTCGTGTACCATTCGGGATTTTACAAATATTCAAAATCAAATTCACCCAGGCATGAAATATAAAGGAAGAATCCGGAGCAAATTGAACAAAAAGCAACGAAAAAATGGAATGCGAACCTAACGGCCCATATCATAGTTACAACTTTATTACACATATAACAAATGCGAGTACGCATCAATGGTCGTTCGCTCTCGACGAATGTGATCAACAAACATCACATTTGAAATTACCACACATCGTAAAAATTACGTTGCATAAATTTCATAATTTATTTTATTGCTTGAGCACACCGGGTCCATGCATGTGCTGTGCGGTGTTGGTTTGGTTCCGGTATTGGCACAGCGACAAGCGCAGATGCATTACATCATTTACGGCCATTGCACGTCATCCAGAACAAGTTTCAATTGCATAATCATCGGTCGCAAAGTGGATATTCCAAAGTATTAGACAAGAGATGTTACCTCATACTCACATTTGCAAGGATGCATTTACTCGGACCAAGAGGAATTGCATTTTATCATATGTATATTCGACAACGACAACGAAAGCAATCACTTTAAATGGAGCTCAAAACTAAGAGATGGTCTGGGGTTCGCTCTCAGATTGCACCATAAACTTGAAATTGGAAAAATGCAAATCATAAAAAAAGTAAATATCGAAAGAACCCATCCGAAGTGATGAGCATCACATATGTGATGTGCGCAACGGTAACAGCTAATACAAACATAAAATCCCGATTCTATACGCAAATGACCGAAAAGTCATAAAATCGGCAAATATATCGGTTCCCGCTTTGTTTGAACTGCCGCTTGGTCACCCTAAATTGCAAAAAGTGCAAATAGACAATAGACGCTCACAACAATTGCAATGGCACATTTTTTGTTTGTTCCTCAAATTGTCCAACTGATCGACGCCGTCATTCCCTAATACTATTCCCCAGTTTTGTCAGTGGTTTGACTTGTTCGCAGCCGAAGGTGTCGCAAAAATTGATTGAAAATACACTTTTTTCAATGCTTTCAGCTCAAGTCTCGCTTAAATGTGCATTTTTTGACGATGTAATTCGTTTGAATAAAACTCCGTTCTATTCCCCAATTGAAAAAATCAAATAGCATATTGCTGCACATAGATTTTCTTTTTCATTTTTGAAAAATTCAGATGTGGCCAATATCAAACGATGGCATAGCAACAAATTGTTTTTATTCAGTTGTTTACGATGAGACCATCTGTGGTTACCAAGTGACAAACGATATTTGCATTTGCAACGACTATTCATGTCATGAATGGATGCGTAGCCAGCATTTCGGCCCTGATCCCATCCATTTCCATGTTTTACGCTCGTAAATTCCACTTTTTTATTTGACTTTTTCCGATAGAGACAACTTGACAGCACATTGAATTCAATAAGTGATTTTCTTAATAAAGCAATGGATGAACGCTAAGTTTTGACTCTTATAAGGAGAGCGCTTCAATAGAACATTTATTTTCTATTAGAAGAAATTGTAGTGAAATCTGTATTTACAAGTCCTTCACGATGTTATAACATCATGTGACGGAACTGACTCTAATAAAACTTGGCTTAGATCTGCAAAAAAAAAAGAAAACAATTTATTAACCGATTTGCTGACGGAACACGATAAGGTTTTTGATGTTCGGGGGCAATCAGCGTTCGATTAAACTAAATATATGGGAATCATTTCTGGAATATTGACATTGAGTGAATACGGTTTATGAATATTGAATAAATTTTGCTAAGGATTTTTTTTTTTCTTTTTTGTTACGACGATTCGATTTTGTCAATTCGATACAATGAAGAAAATATGACATCTCTCTCACGCTCGCAACTGAACGTTTTTATGACAGATTTTCCCGAAAAAATTCGATGTTGCAGGAAATAAGACACATTTTTTTCGATAATCTTTTTTTGCCAAAATTGTTTCGTTTTTTTTTCGGACTAATTCGATGTTATCAAAAATTCATGTTTCGATCTAGAATTTCACAATTTGAAAAACTACATGAAATCTTGATTCTAATCACGATCATGACCCATAAAATATTAAATTGATATTTATTTTGACCAAACTACGAACAAAATACATATATCTCAAATTAACAGTCTTGAATGTGATTGAAAAACAGTCATGAATTTGATAAAATAATGTGAAACATAAGGATGAGTCTTCAATTTTTTGAGAGATCCAAAAGCAGCTGTATCATTTTAGCAATAAAAATATTTTGTTTATAGAATATACGATTGAAATTGGAATTCCAATAGAATAATATTCAAGTATTTCTTATCAATCAAGATGCTCATATGAGGATATCTTATCTTCTTATCTGCATCGAGCTTGAACCCATCAATTGAACCCATCAACAAGGATTTGTTTCGTGTGCATGTGGTGATATCGAACTATTTTGGTTGATGTTACACAGCAGCCAAAATTCATTATCGCTTTCAATGTCCAAAGATTATGATGATTTATTAATTTACGACCATCAATTGCTTTTTTTAATGTTAACGCACACATGAGATAGAATATTTGAAGCACCTATAAAAGCATCGCCTGTTTCACTTGGCCTTTTCATTTCAGAAAAAATATTTCGAACTTCGCAATACAATGCAGTTGACTCTTATAATTTTGAGCGTTGTTTTCGCTACAATATCATCCGGATTGTTGCCTAATTCAGAGGGTAGGTCATTTTTAATCCGAATTCATTGGCTTCCTGATCATTAAAACTCAATATCAAAAGAATCAAGACAAATAATTGAATGTCATGTTTCCAATTGTCAACTGAATGTTTACATTCTTATCACGAATTAAGTGCAACTTCATTCGGTAGAAAACCAATATAAATATAGTTTCTTTCATCTTCGGCAGCTAAATTCATCCGTTTGTTTCCAAACTCATAAAACATTGCCATCAATTAACATAAAAAGTTAAATTTTTGGATATCCATAACTTTCAGGACCTTCATCGCGCATTGTTGGTGGAACAGAAGCAGAAGATGGTCAATATCCATATCAAGTTTCACTTCAAGTTGCAAATTATGGCCACTTTTGTGGAGGTGCTATAATATCATCAAAATTTATCTTAACTGCTGCCCGTTGTGTCAGTATGTATGTAAAAAGCGCAAATTTCAATATCTCTGCGGTTTTTTGTTGACCATTTTTTTTGTTTTTCGTCAAAAAATCAACAGCGAAAATCCGGAAAGAATTGAGATTTTGGTGGGCACAAACAACTGGAAATCAGGAGGAGTTTATTACAAATCGGAAAAATTCATAATCCACGAGCGGTTCGAAAGGCACGCTTATGATATTGCATTGATTCGTGTCAAAGGCGAAATTAGTTTTAATGAAAAGGTTCAACCAATCTGGTACTCGAGTGCACAAATTGAAGAAAACACTATTCTACTGGCTACTGGCTGGGGACTATCGACTGTAAGCAACTGATGTTTGAGCTAAAAATGTTATTTAAACTCGTTTTTTTTATAAAAGAGTAATACTGAACTTCCGGAACATTTGCAAGCAATCCAATTGCGGTCAATTTCCCAAGAAAATTGCTTTCTCAAGACGATACTGATGAACATTGTTCATGATAGCCATTTGTGTACATACAACAGAAAAGGACAAGGAATGTGCAAAGTAAGTGCATCCAAATTCGAATGATGAATAGACCATCTATTACTCGATTGCTGCATAAAATAAAAATAAATTTCGATGTTAAAAATACATCTACTTACATTATTGTGCGGTTATTGCATAGTCACACGACTAATTCTACGTGTATTAAATTTCATTGTATACTCAGTGTGTTTATTATACACGGACTGTGTATAAAATTTAGTTTCTTGTATTGATGTCACGACTATGTATTAAAAACCTCAAAGATTTTTAGTCGTGTCTATCGTGTTCATGATCAAGTGACAATAATATCGAATTACAGGGTGATGCGGGCTCACCTCTCGTCTACAAAAATAATTTGGTTGGAATCGCAAACTGGGCAATTATTCCGTGAGTTCATTTTTTAAAAGCGTTTTAAATATATTAATTTTATTTGTATGTAATCAAGTGAACTTCAATAAACTCCAAACTTGAGATACAAATAAACTCCAAATTAAGATGATTCAATTTAAATGAAATAATGTATCCATTTCAATAATAAATCTCTCTTTACAGGTGTGCCAACGGTTATCCTGATGGATTCGCCCGAATTTCATACCTCCATGACTGGATTAAACTGAACGTCGAATCCAACTAAACGTAATATTGAGTGACTGAATTGAACTATTGTGTCATCTCACATTAAATGTCCTCATCCATCAATAAAAGTAACACAATTCAATTTATTCAAAACAAAAATCGACTCTTATTTTAAAGTTTGAAATTTAAACGTGAAAATCTGTATCATTCGCTGCTGATTGCGAACAGCTTTTTTAGTATCATTTGGATTTCAATGCCTGATTCTCACTAGAATAAACAGAAAATAGTTGAAATTTTTGATAAACATAAAAAATCAATGGAAACGAAAACATAAAAAAAACAGAAAATGCAGAAAAAAGTGCGGAAAATCCGAAAAAAAACAGAAAATAATTGAATTTTCAAATTTTGCCACGAAAATTATTTGGGTGTTATTCTGAAAATGGAATGCCCATTAGATGCCGCCGACTATTGTTTACTTACATATTATTTAACTGTTCATTTGATGGTCAATACAAGTTGTTCATTTCGCCTTATTGTTCATTAAATGGTTATTGTTTAGAATTTGCTGGCGGAAACACAATATGAATATAAAAAAGCTGCAACAAATACATATATCATTTTGTATGCGCGCAAAAAGCATAAAAATTACATAAAATTCGTTGATTTGCATCGGCGAGGCTAATAAAAATCATGCATGGCTATAAAATCAAATCCTTTTGTAATTGGCAGTGCATTTTCATGACGGTATTTGTCGATATTCCGGTCAAAAGGCTATTGTCCTGGCGCATTGTGCAAGTGCGTATTGAATATGTCGGCGTGCGTATTTGAATAAAGTGAACATTGTTCGCTAAACAATGTGCATTCGTTGTTTCAAGCGCTTATTAAAATAATCATAAATAAATTGGATCAAAAGCAAATAAAACTGTGACCAAAACAGCCACACCATGTAAGAGCGGCGGTGCTTTTATCGCCCGTTTGGTCATTTAACTGCGCCAAACGCATTTTATAGCCAAATGCATTTCGGAAAAGCGCACCATAATCGATCAGCGGATGACTGATACAATAAATTCGTCGAAGAATTCATCGGGTGCAACCGATAAGTTTATGACAATTGCAAAATATACATAATGTTTTTATGTCCTCGAGGAAGCCCGCGTGAAATTTATAAATTTTGATTATTTCGATGATTCGAAATTCAAATGGAAAATTCGTAATGATCAATAAAATTGACAAATAAAATTTATTCAATATATTTTAAGTGTAACCGAATGCCGAACATCGAACCCTAACACAAACGAACGACTCTATAAAACAAGCAAAACGCGCACATATGAGCGAAGCAATAAATTTATGTGTCCACAACAATTGAAAGAGAAGAAAGAGTGTTTGACGGCCAATCTCAATAGTTATCATCGAAATAGTTTTAAATGCGGGCCGCACCGTCCCGGATTCAAAGAGGAAGGCATTTTATTGACAAAGATGGACGAATTGCGCTACCATTTGCTGGGTGCACGGTAAATAGAATGCACGAGTGGCACTGATATCACATGTGTCAATTTCGAATATAATTGTATTTCAACATTTTACGACCGATGCGTGACACCTCTATTTATGCCAAACAAACACAACCATTAAATTATTTGTATCCGCCGCTCAAACTTCTCTAAATTTATCGCTTTATAAACAGAAAATGGACGCGTTTTCTAAACTAACGCGATTACTTTATGGTAACCTAATTAATTGGCTCATTTCAGGAGCTCGGCTGCAGTAGCTAGGATATTGATTAATGCCCTTTCTTGCGTTTTGCGTAGATTTTGCGATGAATACATATGTATAAGGGTCCATTTCTATAAAACGTCTCTATCAAAATGCAAAAACTGTCTGTTTCTGCTATTAGAGGAAAAAAGTAAAGAATTAAAATTTGTCAATCAAAATTGAATTCGTTTCTTTACGTTTTTATGAAGAAATAGTGGAAAATAGATCGGAAAATGAGAAACATAATGAAAGTTGCCTGTTGATTGACTTTATTTCGGTAAAATTGATAATTGGTTCATTTTTTGTTGAGAAAACTACATCGATACGTCGAGAAGAGAACTCAATCAACGTTAGAAAGGAATGAAAACACACAGTTTTCGAAAAATATCTTATTTTCTACGAATTTTCAGTTACTATTTTATTCATTTAACTATTGGGGTGAATTGGTAAAAAAAAATGCAGCATCCTCTGCACTTTAAACGCCATACAGCCGTTTTGATTCGATTCTTCTTCGACTCCCATTTGGAAGCATTCCCTGGGATTTATTTACGATGGGCCAAACTTCAAAACCCGGAAAACGAGTGGCCATAAAATTGGATTGTGTGCCACATGATTATACTACGTTCGGATGATGGTTCCGTAGCATAGGTTTGCGCTTCCCAAGCGACGATACCATATGTGGTTGTGATGTCATTATAAATTTACGGTATAAAAACAAGAGCGGCATTAAAATGATAAAAACAAGTGGACCATTTAATATTTTATTGCGAATTAAATAAAACAAAATAAACAATCGACGTTGTATCAATGACGGAACAGTACTAAACATTTATGAGTGCAAGTTGCCAGAGATAAATTTGTCAAACATTTGATGGAGCGCTGTTCAACAAAAGCGCAGATCAGTTAAAATGCTCGGCCAGTTCCATTTGGCTTCCTCTCAGTGTCATTCGAGCCTTCAGAACGACACAAATTATCCATCTTAAAGGATCAGAACGATATAACGACCTGTGCGGCAGACTGTGTAACAAGGAATACATTGGTCCAGAATTTAAAATATTTTCAATTCTACATATGAAACAGCTTGAACAATAGGAATGACTTAAATTTATTGCATCACAGGCCCATTTTAAATCGCATGTTAATTTTTTTAGCATTAAATTTACGATTATGTCAGTGCAGACCGTACAAATGAGACGATAGTTTAAGAGGCCATTAAATGAACATGGAAATCTTAATTGGAATTTGTCAAAATGCCATGTCTTGAGGCCAAGAAACTATATAAACGCTGGGCTTAGGGGTGTGTGTAATGTGAATGGTTATTATGGAAATTCGTCATGAAGACGGAAACTCGTGGAAAATCGTCATTAGGAAAGATGCTAAATTCATGACATGATATTACAATAATTTACTAATTTATATTAAATTTAGAGTAAATAAGGAAATCGAATATCCTGCAATTTATACAAATATCGTTCAATTGAAAAGGACATTCCAAAATATTCGATTTATATTGTGAAGAAGACTTCAATCAAAATTGAATAAAAAATATCTGATCTTTCGATTCAAATCAGAGCGAGCTATTTTCTTGCTCGCAAAGTGCTTGCTTTCACGAGCTGCTTTAAAAGAGCGGCTTACCAAAAAGCAGCTTTTTGTATTAAAATGCATCAAAGTGAAAGAGAAATTGATGTTCAATGTCAATTACACGTTATCCATGGATATCGCATTCACTCAGATCAATGCAAAAAAGCCGCTCTCGATAGCAAGCGCTTTGCGAGCAAGCAAATAGTATGCTCTGATTCAAATAAGAAATTCAAATATTTTCAATTTTCAAAATGCTTTGGAATAAAAGATACATCTTCATTCTGCTGCTAGTAAAAGCAAAGCTCGCAAAGAAATCCCATCGAGGCGGCACAAAATTTCATTTTTTTTTTATTGAAACATATAAATATTGCACTCTAAGCCGGGATTAAAACAACAATTTGCACCGATTTCATGCAGTAACGAAAATTTGTTTCGCTTCTAGAAGCAACGTGTTTGAGTGTCGCTAATACATGTAGCAAAGAAGATGTACTTTCATTCTGATTTTGCCGAATTTCATGCTTCCATAATTGAATCAGAACCATTATCGTCAATTCAATTTCAAGTTTGATCAAAAGATGGTCATTAAATCAAAACGTTTGTAAAAGTTGTTTTATAATTCAGAATATACTTACGAACTAGGCATGTTCATGATGTTCAATAGACAAAATTCACTATCGCTATCTCTCAAACAATTTGCTATCAATTCCCAAAGATAATAATGACAACTCAATACGCGTATAACACGCGTCGGGCCATTTTGGGCACATATAAAAGCGAAGTGGAATCATTTCGATCAATTCATTTCATAGTAATTAATTCTATCTTCGGAATACAATGTCGTCGACTCTCTTGATATTGAGTTTTGTTCTTGGAACAATATCCGGTGGACTCTTGCCCGATTTCAAAGGTAAGTTTATTTGTTCTTAAGTTCATTGTTTGTTGTACAAATAAATTAGAATTGGATATTTTTTGAATGAGTATTATTTTTAATTTATCGATCAATTTTATATAACTTTGAGATACATTGATTTTTAAAACTTCGTAACTTTTTGTTGTTTGTGGATTGTTCGACTCGAAATAAGTCGGATATCCGCCATTTTCAGGATCTTCATCCCGTATCATTGGAGGAGAGCTCGTCGAAGATGGTCAGGCTCCGTATCAAGTTTCACTGCAAATGGATGGTGAACACTTTTGTGGGGGTGCAATAATATCATCAAAGTGGATTCTAACTGCTGCTCATTGTATTGAAAAGTACTTAAATTCATATTTACTTTCAAAGAAATTCTATACGTTCTTTTGATATTCGTTACAGCCAAAATCCAGAAAAAGTCAAAATTATGGTTGGATCGGAAGATTTGAATGAAGGAGTGCGTTACATTCCTGAAAAATTTATCGGTCATACGGATTTCAATAGTCCGAAATTTGCATTTGATATCGGATTGATTCGGGTCAAAGGCAAAATCAGTTTCAATGAAAAGGTTCAACCAATCGAATACTCGAATGAACCAGTTCCAGCCGGTTCTAGTCTTCAAGTTACTGGCTGGGGCTACGCAAATGTAAGCATCAATAAAATGGAAGGCAAGGGACTCGGAACTCAACTATTTTTAGGAATGCGACGTTCGCAAAATATCCATAATATCCTCTTCTATACACAATACATAATGAATATTTAAAAGTTATTTAAAAATTATTATATTTCATTCCTTTTTTTAAATGAAACAATAGATTTTGGGCTCAAAGCCTCAATATTTGCAAGTGATAAATTTAACTGCAATTTCTGACAAAAAGTGCGAATCGATGACAGCGCCGTTCAAAATTGTTCATGAAAGTCATTTGTGTACATTCAACAAACAAGGAGAAGGAGTTTGTGGTGTAAGTTTCAATAGATAATATGATAAAGAAGGATGCATTTTCATTTTCAAATGATGTTTTATATGAAAAAGGGTGATTCGGGCGGCCCTCTTGTCTTCGAAAATCGCTTGGTTGGTGTGGTCAATTGGGGATTCCAGCCGTAAGCTTGTTTTGATTTCTATTGTTGAATTGTTGAATTTGGAAGATTGTATTTGATCAATATAAAATATTTATTTGTGCGGATAAAGGTGTGCCTCTGGATATCCCGACGGATTTGGCCGAGTTTCATACTTCTATGATTGGATTAAAACGAACATCGAGACAAACCAACAGTAATTTATTCAACATTTAATCTGTCAATTTCATTTGCGAGTTTAAAAAAAAAAAATAGTAAAATCAAAATGGTTGCGAAATGGTTTGATTTCATGTTTTTTTATTATTTCTGGAATACTCGATAAATTCCAATAATTGATTATATTCAATTGCCATTGCACGTCAAGAGTTTTGCAGCTTGAATATATGAGATAGTTGATGAGCACTATTAATTTCGTGCTCTATCCTCCGTTCAAAATAAATCAAGCATTTTTGAATGGATCCACTTGATTTGAAGTGCCTTCAACGAGAAAATAGTTATGAACCTAAAATTCCAATTGGATTTTTCAGGTTCACAATGGCGAACCAAAATCGTTATTGAGCATTTTTTTTATTATTGTAAGAACGGTTTTTAAAGAACCCGACAAAATTGAAAACTCATCGCAAGGAGTGTTAAATTTTTGTTTTAAAAACAATGTTTTTCGATGATTCTATGGTAGTGTGACACATCTGTCACTGTTATCGTTCAAGTACATAACAAACTTTGGCTTTATCTTTGACCATGACATTGCATTCATTATATAATTATATTAATTCGTTCCGAATTGTTTTGGATTTTTGTAGTTTTCGATTGATAATCAAATTCCATTGATAATACTGACAACTCGATTTATGGCACTCAATATACTCCTTTCGAATGTTTCAAAAGTTGCAGATTAGATCGTTTCATGCAGTCATAAAAGAGTCACTAGAACATTCTCTGTCGGGGAACCACTTTTTTTCTGTTTTCGGATCTTGTTAATAGTGAAACGATAAAGGTAATTTTATTTTTGTTTTGTTCTCAAAAAAAACTGGCTGATAAGCCAGTGAATCACAATATTTTTTTCAGAACTCTACTTTACATAACAAAAACAAATGAGTATGGATAAGTTTGAAAAACATTTTTACCTTGGTTATTCATACATCATACGAATAATTCGTCCTTTAATTGAATATTCGTACAATTCACGAAAAATAAGTATATTCATAAAATATTAATTTGTAAAATTGTAAAAAATGACGCTTTAATCAAACAAAACAATTGATTTAAAATTTTAAAACCCTCTTCTGAGATAAATTTTCGTTCCGCAAGCGAATACAAAACACAATAAATGGTCTTACGTACGTAAAACTAACTTTTCCGCACATTTCCCGAAATTGTTCGGGCTTACGCATTTTTCATTGATTGCTACTCATTTGTATTGGATTTATGTTTATTTCTTATCGAATCATCATGCAACTTTGAGAATAAGTCACAGAAAATTTGAAGTCATTACGATGAGATCGAATTTCGAGTCATTATACATCATGTGATTTAAATTTAAATTTTAATATAAAAACAAATGAAAATCTCAGTTCCTAATTCTTACTCCATCGTACTCTATTTTTGAATTGGTAATAACAATTTCGAATTAGTTAACTCTGATGTGAACTATCAATTCATGCCAACGATAGATATGGTTCTACATTTATGTTATGTTATACAGTTAAACTTTCGGTAACAGCATGAGCATTCAAACTGATGAAAAAACACAGATTAGAAGGTCACAAATACTTCATCCAATTTATTGATTTGAATATTGACCCCGAAAATTGAAAATTTTGTGAGGAAGCTGGATTTAAATCTCATCAGAATGACTTGAAAAACATAGAAAATAATATTCTGATAGTTCCAATACGAAACAATGTGAACTTAAGATAGCCGCCATACAATTTTTCAGTTTTGACCCCGAAAAAACTCAAAAAATCCGAAATTTTGCAGGGGAGGTAGTCTTAAATCTAGTCAGAATGATTTGAAATTTTGCATGACTCATTTTATTCATAAAAAAATAATATATTCAAAGTTTCAATTCGTTACAATGTGAACTTGAGAACGTCGGCACACAAATGTTCAGTTTTGACCTCGAAAAGACGCCGAAAATCGAAAATTTTACAGGGGAGGTAATCCTAAATCCCATTGAAATGACTTGAAATTTTGCGTGACTCATTTTTTTCATAAAAAAAATATATTCTGAAAGTTTCATAATGATACAATGCGAAATAGTCATAGTCCCCATACAAATTTTTCGTAATTATTGTATATTGAAAAACAGCCCATTTTTTGATTCGACTCTACTAGAGCTACCCGAAAAAATTATCCGATTAGGCTGAAAATTAAAAGGTTTCTATTCCTAATGAATTCACACAAATGTGTGTGTATATTTTTGTTCAATTCTAAAATCAATTTTTTGAGCTATCGTGTTAACAAATTTTTGCGTACAACGGACAACGGACAACGTACCACACACGGACAAAAAATTGCTCCGGGAATGGTTGCAATCGTTTTTTCTAGGTTCAAAACGCATAGAAAACTTATTGCGAGCGTTTTGAATTTTTTGGACCGATCGCAATACTTTTACCACACACAATGGTGTGTGCGGAAAAGTAAAAATATGTATATTAAGTTTTGTGCCGCAGAATACATGGACGGAAATGCGTTAGCAAACAAACGAAAAATGCACAAAAAAAACAATCTTGTCGGCTATTTTTTCGCAAAACTATAAAAAAGTTTGGCTAGTTTTTGGGATAATTGACCAAATGTGGCTGGCCGAAGGCATCTCATTCTTTTTAATGGTATATGTTTAATTTCTAAATTGAGTGGTTGGGCTTCAGTGGCCGTTCAAAAAATTGCCACTTTTCAGCATTCTAAGGCCGGCCCAGACCGTAATGGCCAACAGACTCACAAGAAGTTCTACAAGGGGTAGAACAAAGAGTTTTTATTTTTCGAGTAGCTTTAGCCTTGAAAGTTTCAGCCAAATCCCAGAAAAGTACAAACAAACAAACAGACAGACAGACATACCAAATCATCATTATGA
The DNA here is from genome assembly GCA_028476595.1 of Obolodiplosis robiniae. Taxonomy (NCBI): domain Eukaryota; kingdom Metazoa; phylum Arthropoda; class Insecta; order Diptera; family Cecidomyiidae; genus Obolodiplosis; species Obolodiplosis robiniae. Next base: position 42,717,498 of record CM052015.1, read on the forward strand.
GGGAAAGATTGAAACTGCTTTAACTTCGAACAGATAGGTCGATGATCAAGATAACTTTGGAAGCGTCTTGAAAATCTTAATCAGAAAACCAAATTTTGGGGGGAATCGGAAATGGACAATCAGTTTTGAGGTCATCAACTCAAAGTCTGTTAAGAGAGTAAAAGTTGTGTAAATTTAATATTTTTAATGAAACAGAAGATTTTTTTTTCGGAAGAATGAAATTAAATTTTATTTTAAACTGCTACAAATAATTATGATATATCGCTGATTTTTGTTATTTTTGTTCAAAAATCTGCTCATTTGTAACATCCAAAGGAAGCCCAGCACAGAGCAAAACATTCAAGCAAATTCCATGAAACGAACACCAAAAACATGCCATAATAATTTAAAATGGAGACGGCCATTCAAAAATTCCTTCACTTTTAAACCTCTGCGGATTTCTTTGAATTTAAACAAATATTCTCCTGAAAGTAGGCAATCGTATTTCGGTGTCTTCATGATATCTGCAGTTACCGTTTGTAAACTCGCGCTTGGCACCGCTAAACGAATCCGATTCTTTTATATTTAAATTTTAAATATTAAAATCCAGTTCAATCAAGAACGTTCGATTCTTGAAATCTCCTTTGCACATTTTGTATGTATCGTGAATTTCAATTGGAATTGAGTGAAGGTAAGTCAGACACGTGGTATTAAATTGATATTATCAACAACATGAATCAGCAGAACCGGGTTTTTACACATCTTTGCCCCTTCCATTGTGTCGGTCGCATTTAGCAACTTGAGATTGAGAACGGCTTCATATCAAGGGCTTTGTGTGGCGCGTTTAACTCGTCATACTATTCCGTTTTGATAAAAAGTAATCGGGGTGAATGGCGAATAGTAAATGCTATCGCTGTGATTTCTTTTCATGTTGAAAGATTTCAATGATCCGATTTGGATAAACGATAATATTGGCATCCGATCCGCATCTGGATGAAATATTTAAAATCATTTCAAAACACATCCAATCAATCCGTCAAACACATGTCAAACGTCAGAAAACGAATAGTTTCAAACGGTATTATGAAAAGCGATCAAATTCCTCCTTCTTTTGCTGTGTTCAAGAAAACACGTTCTACACGTGTGTAAAAACGATGCTACTTTGAAATTCAAAGTTTGAATTCTGGTCTCGAAAGCGCAAAAGTGCGTCGATAAAAAAAACGTCAATTCAAATATTATTCCATGGCATTTTAATACACAATTTCCATTATAAACAAGGATGAAAAAAAAACTGCAATAACAATAGGTGATTGAAGTTTGTATTGATTCCAAAGCATTGTAGACGCAACGTCCGCGAGAAGAGATAAACCAATCGCTGTATTCGAGCAAATAAATCATATTTTTTCCTCCCGAACCGCAAAACATGAATTCAAATCGTTTGACAGGCCAAAATAATAAATAGCTTCCGTGTGCCACCGTCGCAATCATGTGCATGAATTGCTCTTTTTCCGTTCGCGAGAACAACCCTAAAAAATTCCGCACGCGTATATGAAATACGCGCGTGTTTCTCATTTGTATGCGGATTTCCAGTGATTTTAATCTAAAAATCATAACTACATGTGTCGACATATGTGAATTTACAAATTTTGATGAATGTACTTGTGCGTCCCCAGCACCGTGCATCTGGGCGACGCCACTTTTTTTTACTCATGAGAGTTATCAAACAAGTTGTGCGGCGGTATAATTATGTTGAGCCTTTACCGTGATGAAGCCGATTTTTGTGGCCACATACTGCGGTTTCAGGCTCCCAACCCAGTTCGATTCACTCGGCACAACGAGACACCATGCCGAAATTGGTTTTCTATGCATTTTCGAAGATACGCAAAAACCAGATAAAAACGCAGACTCAATTTGAAACGTATAATTTTAAGCTTTTTACACTATTTTTCATATCGAGCACATTTTTTTGTGATTTTTCTACAAAGACTCGCTTTTGATAGGAAACAAACTGATTGGAAATTACATTATGGGAAAGAGGGGAGGAGCAACAGGAAAAATGGAGAAAATAGAAGAAAAATCAGAGAAATTGGAAAAAAAGAGCGAAATACTTTTGCCAAACAGGGCTAAACTAAAAACAGAACAATTCCCAGTTTTGCGCGCGATTTGAACTATTCCTCCTCTGCTTCCCCTAACACAGATAGCATACGACAGAAACGGACCTTTTGGCTGGAAAAAGTATAAAAAAAACTTTGTTGTAAATTGTGGCATGTCTATTTGCTGCTGTAAAAACTATTCAAAATTCTCTGGTTGCCCCTCCCTGTTTATATCAATAGATTCAAAGTCCACTGCAATTCTATTGTTGAACTGATTCAAATAAATATTAAAAATGATATTTTCTGGCAAACATTCCATTTCCATTTCAAATACACAATACATTTTCTGTGTCGCCCTGAATTTCGTTTATTATTAGGTCGTACTGGATTTTGTCGTGTGTAAATGACATAAGTAAACAATCACAACTGTGAAAATTGAGCGAGCGACAAATAAACCAAATACGAAGCGAATTACTTCATCGAGAAATTCTTTTGAAAATAATCGGCACAATTACAAATAATCGAAAGCAATAAATTGCATAAACTTGTGTTTATTTATGTGCGAAAATTAATTTAATTGTTGATAAATACAATTACTTTTTGCAATTGGGCCGCAGTCAAGACGTGATGATTCATCCAAAAAGGTTGACAAAATTGGACTTAATCGCATCGAAAAACGCTGGCTAAAAGAAATAACACGTTTGGCTCACCCATATTCTTGTTATGCAGTACACTATTATGCAACGTTCGCTCAATGTAAGTCGCGAAGCGGCAATATTCGAGCCAGTTTATTGATAGCATGACGAAATTCTGTCCAGCATTTAAATTTCCAGTCAATACACATATTCAAAACAAAACATAACAAAGCAAAGCAAAACAAAATAAACGAGTCGTCCGCAGCCTAGAAATTTCTATTGTCGCAGCCGTAAAGAGCAGCAATCGGAACAATGTTCCAGAATTAAATCGAAAATAAAATGAATATCCAATCACAAGTAGTTTTTTCGAGAAGTGAAGTTTCAACTCTCTTCTGAACAATCATAATTCGATTAAAATGAATACGATTTAAGTATCCACTTTCGGATTGAAACTTGCTCAATACCTGTATCTAGTAAGTGGCTTGGCTGAGGCGCACGAGAAAACTTCAGTACGCATTATGTTGATAATTGAAAAGGAACCAAGTCGATCTTATCATTTCCTACCTGAAAAAGAGCCAGATTTCTTGCAGTCGTGCTACAACTTACCGGACAGGACAGGCTTCGCCATTATCATCCAGTCTGTTAATGTCGTCAATATTTTTAAAAAGTGTTCTCTCTCTGAAAAAGAGGCATAAAAACCATTGAACACGTCTGGCGATCCGAATTGCAAATACTAACTCTGAATTCAGCGATGAATAGGAATGATTTTTAATGACGAATGAACAGACATTCGCTGAACGCAAGCAATGTTCGACAAATGCAAATTATATTCGCAAACGAGCGACCACGTTTACAGCAACCATAAATTTAAAAAGACCACGATCACTTTCTATGAAAAATAAACATGTGCGAATTACCTTTCGAAAGACGCAAATGATGAACATGAACACCGTTTACGGAATAGCAAGACTAAAGAGAAGACCATTGACGAAGTATTTTTGATTTTGTAAACTATAATTCGTTACAAATCGTAACTTCAAGATTTCTTCGCATTCAAATTAATCAACGCAATTTGTCTGGCTGAAATCATTTGTCCAATATTGAAGATTTATATTATAAATGTTGCAGATGAATTGCGGATTTTTTTGGAGTTTATTGATGGGCATCTTCGAATTGAAATGTAAGTTAACCAAACGAGATTGAACTTCAATGTTAGTTGATATGGACTATAAACGAATAATAAGCAATAAATCGATAAGCAAAATAATATTCCTCTTTTGAATATTCTTTAAATGTACAGTCAAACTTCGATGTTCAACATTTATAATTTGCATATCATGGTTTTATCGAAAAACTATGTAAAATGTCCGAGAAAATTCCATAGTCTTTGAAAATGTTGTGGTATTTAGCTTTAATTGATCTATTTTTGAAGTGCATCTTCTAGTTGTTGTGCATGTTTGGCGATTGCTATTTCCAGTCGAACACCTTCGGGGTCCGTGCTAGTCGATCAAACGGAAATCGCATTCACAATGCCACGAAAAAATTAAAAAATGTATCTGTAAATGCTATTACAGCGAATAATAATGTTCAATAACAACAGCAACAAGTAATAATGTCCTAAAAGCAAAATTTCCGTTGGTCATTGTTATAAATAGGCGCTTTGAGCGGCAATATTTCAATATTCGGCGTTAAAAGTCATCAAGTGTATTTGTTTTTGGCTTACAGCTGTTCTCTAATGGTATGGCACTCTCAAAAATAGACGAACCAAAACATACACATTCATATCGAATGCAAATACTGTTCCAGTGCGATGCGGGCATACAGAGCGACGGCATAGCATTTTTAATGATCTGGCCATACACATGGTTGTGCTCGCGCACATGCTAGCGCCAATGAACAATAGCGCGCGCACCATCACAAAATTGTCATTGGCATTATTTGAGTGTTCGCACATAGCTCAAACACTCATCGTTCGTTCTCCAGTTTCTTGCCATTCGCACTCAACATTCAGCCATTGTGTTATTGTATGCGAAGGTTTCGCACACTGTTACTTTCAATTCGCACACAATAACACACACACACACACACACCAAAAACCGCATACAAACGAAAAATAAACACAGAGAGAGGGTGAGAGAGAGAGAAGCACCAATTCACATCATATTCGTTCGCTCCGGTTTGATAGGTAATTGAAAGTTTTAAAATGAAAGTTGATGCTGAACCGTTCGTATCGATTTTTGTATGAGCGCTCCCGTTCTGTTTGTCAATATTTTTTCAATAAACAGTGAATTTGTTTGAAGGCAAATATTTTGATTGATTCGTGAATATTTTGGAATTTTGGATCGATCGGCATATATTTTGACGGATGGACTCAAGTTGTGATTAGGTAATTAGATGGATTTCTAAGTGAATTCCACCGTTGAGAAAATGGAAGTGAAGCATGTGGCTTTGAATTGAGTGTAAGGTTTGTCGTAACTTTGAAATTTGTGTTTAATATTATTGATTTCAAATAATAATGGATGAACAATTTGTCCGGCAAAAAAAAATGCGAGAAATTACTGCGACAGATCGTGTTTAAACGCATAATGCAGATAATGAATGATGCTAAATAAATAAATCAACATTTGAAAAAGAAATGATTGAAAAAATAATTGAAGAAAGTGAAAAAATTGTTTAAAAAAAATACATCGCTCAATAATAATAATTGGAGTGCAATTAACCCTCTACGAACCTCTGATTTGACCTCTTTCAAACTATAGTTCAAAAAAGTCCACCAATCGCTCGTAGAATCATATAATATCGTCAGTAATTTTCCCCGTCAACGTTGTGTTCTCTCGAACGTTACAACTAACAATCGAAGTACGAGAAAAAAAAAATGTTCTGAAAAATTAAAATTTCTGGTTCACCTTAGATCTATTTAAAAAGTAGTTGTCATATTTTCACGCGTGTGTGTGAGAGAGAGTTGTGCGTTATGAAATCCATAGAATCGAATCGAAGGTAGTAAAATGGGCATTCGCTATGGAGCCCGTGAAATCAACAGCATGATATGTCGAATCGGTGTGACCGATTAATGACGACTCAACCGAATGCGCGTATGCGAAAGGTCATATAATTGAATGAAATCAAAACCGACTTGAATAAATACAGCAGAATTTGCACATGAACAAGAAAAAAACCACACAGCAATCGACTGCGAACACATAATCAAATCACTCACTCTGTGTCATACATATTTTTTCACGGCATTCTATTCTTGACTCATTAGCAACTCATAACAATGCACGATGTGTACGATTCGTGTGCTCGAATGTTTGGTGCTAGGCAAACAATTAAAAGAGCAAACAATTCGCTTTCAATCAATTTCGTTCTTTTTTCATTGCAGGCAAACAACGTTTTTTTTAAATGCTGAGGAGGTTATTGCACCGTCATTGCTCGATGGATTGTGCCCCAACGATCAGTGTGCTATAAGATTCGGTTCTACGATCCAGGCTTAAAGGTGCCCGACAATTACTGAATAGTGCTGTTTCAGCATTTGTATTGTGAACATTTTCGACAAATATTGACAATTAAATCCTGTTGATTACAATTTGATTGACGTGAAAAAACTGTGTAAATTCAAGAGAAGATAAAAACATAAATTACATTTAATTATTTGTGTGAACGACGAGATCATGGACACGGCGTGGCGTTTTCGCTTGGTGCTCATTTGCACGTTCGCTATCATCATTTTCGGCGATATGCTCGGCTATGCCAATGTCAAAGGCGATAAAGATTCAAATGGAAACCACCAACGCACAGTTGACGCACAGCTTAAGAAAGACCCTCACAATCACAACGGCCCTCATGCGAACATCGAAGGTACTTTTTCGCCCATATTTTTATTTTTTTGAGATCATATTTTTCGCATTTTAAGGGTCATTTTCGGATTTATTCGATCATCATTTCCGCTTGCAACATTTTATGAGTTAAAATTTCTTTGAAATTTCATTAAAATTTCAAAATTAAATTAAACAGTTCAATTAATGTAAATGCGTCATTTCACCGCGTTATCGCATAAAAGATCGAAGAATTTTGAATAGCTTCGAACCAGTTTGTGCGAAACTGCGATAATTATTCTATCGATTGCGCTGTCAATCACATTTTTTGTGTCTGCGGCCAGAACTTGCTATTGACGTATTTACCGATTTGAAATTAAATTATAGTGCATGCCGATATGATCGCCTGCAGTCTCGTCAATTTAAGCTTCAGTGTCATTCCAAAGTCGTTGATGCGTCAACAGTTTCGTGATAGAGACAAATATCAGAACTGAAGAAATATCCGGAATTGGATTTGCCTGCTCAATAGTTGATTGATTTAATTGAATTGTTGTTTATATTGAATACAAACAATATTCCATGGAATTCGCCATTCTTCTATGCGACATCGGTTTTCTAATGAAGTTACTATTTCTCGTTCCGCCGCTAATTGCCTTATCAAACGTTAACTTAATTCACCACAATTTAAAATGTTAAACTCACTCCGAGATGCGAATAACATTTGCTCAACGCAGAGCCACGCACGCCACGTTATTCAATTCAGTCAGTTTATGTTTGTATTTAGAAATGTTTGTTTTGCATTTTTTATGTGAAATTATGGGTTCAAATCACGTAACTTGTTGCGTGCATAAAATAATATGAAATTTTTAAATGGTGGTTCCATCTCATTGTTTTTTGTTTTGTTTTTTTTTTTTCTTCCTCAGATTCACCGTCGGCCAAAGACATCGAAAATTTCATATCGAAAAATTCAAATGCCAATACAAAATTGCTGCAGATCGATTTAAAAGATAAAATCACATTGGCCAACAACATGCGAGAAGCGTGCTTGCCGAAGCTGCTGTGCGAAATTGCCGCCAAACCAACCAATGTCATCACAGAAAAAGAACAAAATTTACTAGAATTGATTCGGTGAGTGAGATTGATGCGAGCTTGCACTTTAGTCCGATCACTGATCGGCGATCAGTTTATTGAATGGTTGTTGTTGTTGTCTCAAGAAATTTGATGGAATGGATAAGAGAGCGCACTCGAACAACAAATCTATTCAATCGAATTCGTGAGAAACTGCGCAATCGAATGTTAGAGTACAGAAAAGCAATGAATAACAAAAAGAGAAAAGAGAGTGATTTTTGCAACTCACCTCATAACAGCTTTCACTCTCTACCCATAATAATGAAGGCTTGAATTCATTCCGCGCATATTATTGATATTAAAATATACAAATGCATTCGTAATCGGCTGCTTGAATGAGAGAGAAACAGTCACGTTTGTCGTGTTTAAGCCACATTTCAGACAGTAGGCTTTGGAATTGAAGTTGAATCTATGCGAAATATTTGTTCAAAAGCAGAATTTTACCATTTTCAAGCTGAATTTCGTTTCAGATTGGGCTTTTTTGTCATATTGGCCATGAATTTTCATGTTTGGAAATCGACTTTTTCCACTTTCACAAGTCAGATCTTTACTTTAAATGACGATGAATTCGACACTAGTTACATTACATTTCAATTAAATAACGAATTTTAGCTATTTTCATGAAAATCTTTTAATGTTGAATTCAGCCTGTTTGAAACAAAATCGCCACTTCTGAATAACATTCTGTTATTGCTTATTGTGAAATGGAGACTTCAAAAAATTCAATTTAAAATTGAAATTCACCGAAGATTTTGCTCATTGTACTTGTGATATTACAAAATCTTGTCTAAAACCAGTGCAATTTCTGCACAATAGCGTCATTACATAATTTTATGAACGTCATTGCAGATGTAAGTATACTTATAAGTGATATGTCGTAAGATATTTATTTTGTTGTCTCCAGCTGAATAATGGTAGCACAACGCAAATGTCAGTAATCTGAAAACAGTGCTAAAATGCGTGCATCCATCACACCAATTTTCAATAATAAATCATCAAAAATGACAATTTCTATTTTTAAGTGGGCATTTACAAATACCTGACAATCTTCTTTCTTGATATGGACATTTATATCAAATGATTTTGAATATTACCAATTTATGTCGAATTTAAGGTGGGCAATTTCCGTTAACGATCAAATATTATAATGTTGTTGTTTGTTTCTTTTACAGATCGACGACATTATCGTTTGTGTGGCAGTATTCAGCGCCGACGAAATGGCACTTTGCTGCTCACATGGGGCAATTGATGCGTGATACAATCGATTCGTTCGGACGAGCAACAGGTTGTTCGGAACTGTGGCCGCAATGCCCATTCAATTCGGCAACTTTGTTACAGCTGAGCAAAAAAGATAGCGGAACTTTGTCCGGCTATTAAACTTACGGCTCGAAGCGATCCTATTTTAAGCCTTAATTATGACACGATTCGATGTGTGTTTAAAGGAACATTGTGATAAAACGAACTCTCGATCGAACGGATACATATCTTTCAGACACTTGCACGTAACATGAAAGCAAACTAAATATTTCATATGACCAATTTCGGCGAATTTATTGTATTCAGAAACGGTAGAATTACACGAAATACAAATATGAATTTGGTATCTGACATAACACCAATATTTGCACATTTTGTGAACACGTCAAAATATCTCAACCAATCTTATTGCTTCCGGTTTTATTTTAGAATTTTAAGCATAATTCAAGCAATGAAACCAACCATTGCTAATGTTTTATTATTTATGAAGTGAAAATAAGGCAATTTATGAAAAAAAAAATGAAAATTTTTATAATAAAAATGCAAAAAAATGTAAAATGATAATAATATTGATCGGAAAATTGATGAAAGTGATCATGATTATATATATAAAAAAAAATTAATACAAAAATTTAAAATCGAAAAAATGCAATTAAAATAAAAAAAACGAACGAGAATAGCAATTATGCGAATAAAAAATTTAACAAAATGTTGCCAAATTTGAGAGAAGGTGGTTGTTAGTTGTGTGTGAACATGAACATGCAAGTGAAGAGTCAACTGAAATTGTAGCTCCGAATTGTGAAATACAGAAGCTGTATTTTATATTTGAAACAATTCGTACATCTAGTCCTTGGATATGTTCAATAATGAATTTAATGCGTGGAACATTCTGGCGAAATTCCAACACATACTTTTAATATGAATGGAATAGCTGTAATAAAACCTGTACATTGAATTAAATAAAATCTGAAAAGAATATATCTGACAATTGAAATTAAATGGCGTTATTTTACGAAAAGTCATTGGCGAAATTCAGCAAGTCATGGACATTGAAACCGGTTGTTTTGACCGCTGAGATTCTATTTTTTGCAGCTTTCGTGAATTCTTAGATAAATTCTGGCGAAGCTTCAAAGAATTTGTTTATACATTCAATTAGTCACGTGACGTCAAAACGCACCGGTTTTCAAATATATAAACGAACCTCTTGTTTATTTTTAACAGTATTAATGACAACATCTATGCTTAATTTATTCAAAATACAAGAATTGCGCTGAACTCATTCAATGTCAAAGAAATTTGGAACCACAGTTTCTTTTTCTTTTTCTTGATTTAAGTCTCTGTTTCCATTTCTTATGCAGAAATTTCGTCTTTCGCAAATATGCCTTTTCGAATGTGTTTTTTTCCATCAAATGTCGAAAAAATTTAGCGATCAGTTTGAATTTTGGGGCGTATCAATTTAATCCGTCTAAATAAATAACATGAAAATCATAGCATATTTCAAATTTTCGCGAATGAGAATTTTCAAACGATCACACTTCGGACAGAAATAGGCCCCATTAGACCTTTTTGCGTATTCAAATGTTTCACTTTTTTCTGTGTCAACTGTAATCCTAATTTCATTCTCTATTTCAAATATGACTTTAATTTAACCATCTTTTTCGACCGCAGCTTCTGAATTTAACACATAAACTCTGAAATCAGCCGAAAAAAACAAAGAAACATCTTAAAGTTTTACCACCACAACACTTGAGGCTGAATTACGAACTTTGTTTTACAGAATCAGAAATAAATGATATATTTTCATACTGTATGCTAACTAATTAAATTCAATTTGAAGAATAGAATTCATTCAAAAAACTTACAATATCAATTAATTTGTAGTTATAATTCAGTGACTGTTCCTGAGAGGATGACACTGAGGAAGACTGGTGAGGAGAAATGTGACGAAGAACAACAACAAATATACGTTCCACTGGATCGAAGATGACTTCATGTTCAAGTTCATTACTCATATTGTACAAAATCAGTGGACCATTTATTCGATGCTGTGTTTTTTATTCGCATTGATTCTTCAACTATAAGCAGAAAAATTCAAAAATTTCAACATTAGTAAAATTTCGTTGAGAATCATAAAAATTAAAAATAAAAGTACGTCTCTTTTCTTGAAATTCATTCTCAGTTTAACTCTACACCTGAGGCAAAATCCCTGAATCTCACTCAAATGATTCATTCAATTTTCATTTTTTACTTTGTTGGTCTAAATACCTTTGAAAATACCTTACAAATTTCTTTTCGATCCATTCGAGATTTTGAATAGCATTTGTTTGGGACACTTGTCGATTGGTATGTCCAAGCTTCTTTTCTCTTTTAAAGAGGTCGACCAATGCACTTGTGTTAGACTGTGTGAAGCAACTAAGTGTGTTTTCTTTTGCCGCGTTACCCTGGCAGACGGTCTCAAAACAATAATAGTTTGTCACACAATACACAATTCGAATAAGGAAAAATTGCTTTTCTGTCGCCAGCCGATGTATGCGTATCGCGATATGCAACTAGACCTTTGAAAATAACATATTTTTTGAGGTTAGTTATAAAAACGTCAAAAGAATGACCAAAAACGTCAAATTGAAAACGTCAAAAAAATGAACAAAAACATCAAAAATTTAAATCGTCAAAAAAAATAATCAATCGTCAAAAAAATAAACAAAAACGTCAAAAATAATTAACAAAAGCATCAAAATGAAAACGTCAAAAAAATAACAAACAACGTCAAAAAAATGAACAAAAACATCAAAAATATGAACAAAAACATCAAAAATTTAAATCGTCAAAAAAAATAATCAATCGTCAAAAAAATAAACAAAAACGTCAAAAATAATTAACAAAAGCATCAAAATTAAAACGTCAAAAAAATAAAAAAACATCAAAAAAGTTGACAAAATTGTCAAAAAAATTGACAAAAACATCAAAAAATAAATGGTTTTACGCACATAAAACTAACTTTTCCGCACATTTCCCGAAATTGTTCGGGCTTACACATTTTTCATTGATTGCTACTCATTTGTATTGGATTTATGTTTATTTCTTATCGAATCATCATGCAACTTTGAGAATAAATCACAGAAAATTTGAAGTCATTCCGATGAGATCGAATTTCGAGTCATTACACATCATGTGATTTAAATTGAAATTTTAATATAAAAACAAATAAACATCTCAATTCTTACTTCAACGTTCTCAATTTTTGAATTGGTAATAACAATTTCGAATTAGTTCACTCTGATGTGAACTTTCAATTCATGCCAACGATAGATATGGTTCTACATTTATGTTATGTATAACAGTATAACTTTCGGTAACAGCATGATCATTCAAACTGATGAAAAAACACAGATTAGAAAATCACAAATACTTCATCCAATTTATTTTTTTGTTCATTTTTTTGACGTTTTCATTTTGATGCTTTTGTTAATTATTTTTGACGATTTCGTAATTTTTTTGACGTTTTTGGTTATTTTTTTGACGGTCGATTATTTTTTTTGACTTTTTTTGTCATTTTTTTGACGTTTTTATATTCAACCTTTTTTTGATTTGATTATTATCAAAAAAATAAAATAATTGAAATCAAAATCCTGATTCTCCAGGTCCCGCTGCTTTCCGAAGCGATGATTCTACTGTATTTTACGCATCTTCTTGATTCGCTGAAAAAACTTCAGTACAAAACAGGTCAGCTGTTTCCGTCATGTTAAGCGAAGGAATCGTAGATCCAAAGCGCACAGGTTATCATTTTCTGTAAAATATTAGATCGGGAAATCATCTCATTCATTCATTCATTATTCAGTATTTATAGACTGAATTGTGTACCGTTAGGTGTGTTCGGTCTTTTTTCGTATTCCATGAATACCACCAGCATGAGAGCTATTATTCAAATACATTGGTGAGAGGCTTGAAGGGCACAACTGCAACGCATTCGAATGATCGAGCCCATGAATGGCTACTACCTTTTTTTTCGGTGCTGTATTGAATATTGAAATACCCAATAACACAGCCTTTAGCGTTAAGGTAGTCTATTTACGTGTGTCTGTGCTAACTCAAAATCCTTTTTGTGCACACACACGGGACCGGCGGCTTAAAGTGTCTTCCGAAACACTCCGTGAGTCGACCATCACTGTTATTAGCAATGATGAAATTGATAGAAAATCAAACGGACACTATTGAGACTCAAACTGGGTACGGGAAATCATCTCAACACAGACAAAAACAAATTGGTAACTTTAATGTGTACAAGGTAAATTGAATATTAATTTTACCATTTACCGTTTGATTTTTACCATTTGACATTTATGCGGCATATTTTTCAAAAGATATACATTAATGAATTAACGTTACCACAACTCACATTTAATTTACCAATTGCCACTACACTCTCAAAACGTTACTCCTTTCCAAAATATGCCGCATAAATGTCACCACACCATTAAAATTACATTTACATTTTACACATTAAAGTTACCAATTTTTTTTGTCTGTAAATGATTATCTGAAAAAATGAACGCAACTTTCCATGCGAGTAAATCCAGTGAGAATGACCTGAACAGGATTTGTGGTCTGGAACCAACCAACTAACTAAATTGCTTCGAACGTTTGGTCATTCATTACAGTCTCTTTGAATAAAGCCACAGCAGCATCGTCGTTTTTGGATCTTCGTCTAAAACAAATATAACTTAATTTAATAAATGTAGAAATTAAAAGAAGCTCTCAACAAAAACTGAATTTGAAATGATTAATAAAGAAAATCATTGGTGTAACTATTAAATGTAAATAATAAAATATTAGTAGGTTATAGGATAGTAGGTATTAGCGACTAACATCTACTAATTAGTAGGTCTTAGTAGATTTTTATTAGAATGTTAGTAGATTTATTAGTAGAATGTTAGATTCTTCATTATTAGTGGCTGTTAGTAGAGATTTCGTTGAATTTATAGTAGAGTGTTTATTAGAATTTTCCTGGTTTCGCGCGTCATAAATGTTGCGTTTTTTTTTTAATTTTTGCAATAGTGGGAGCACTGGGCATGAGCATTGCGCATCATTAATTACAATTGGAATATATATCGCCACTTCTTCTGAATTATTGAAACTTGAATCAACCCCAAGTGGGATATACATACAGTAGGAATTTAGAGATTTATTCTTCAGCACAGCTTTCTGAGGATACATTTTAAAGGATGAAAGCAAATATCTGGAGGCTTTCAAACAATTTGGCATTCAATCTGTCAAACGACACGAATAGTAAATAAATATGTCATCAAAAATTATTCAGCGCTCATAAAGAGTAATAATTCATTTCCTTGAATTGGATGGATTGAATGCGAACAAGGAAACAAAATGCATTCAGTCTATTATCGATGACGTGTAAATAAATCCGGTAGTATCATTACGAGTTTGACGTTTAGTCTCGTTTAGTCTCGTTTAGTCTCGTTCGTCTTTATTTTATTTTTATTTAGAGATAATCTGTGTTAAAAAAACCAAAAAACTGATATAAACAATAGAACTAGTGATTTTATCTTCGAAAAATATAAAGTGCAACATCAAATATCAAACAAAAACGATAAAATCGGGTTAACAGTGACGGCATTCACGAACAAAGTGATTGTTGTTGTTGTCGCTATTGCAACACAATGACCAAAATAAAACTATGCTCCCGTGACGACTGTCCGCCTGCAAACATAAAATCGGATTTGTCAACGAAGTGTGCAGGTTGTGGTCATGTTGTTCATCTTCCATGTATTGGCATTTTTGTGAAACTCGAGCAAATAAAATCACCGAACGTCAGAATATTTTGTAACAAATGTACTGGCGAAATGTCAAACGAATCGAATGTACCGAGTGGTGAACCAAAAGTGGTCTCAAAAAAACCCGCCGAAAAATCGTCAGCACCGAGTAAGTCAAATTTGATTGTACCAGAAACATTTTCGACACCGAGTGGTACACTGAAACCGCGCCAAACCAAATTGACTGAAATGGGGTTCGCAGAAGCAAAACCAGATGGTCCGTCAATTTTATCTGAATTATCCACAATTAAAAGTATGATTTCGAAATTGACTGGGAAAACAAACGAAATACACGAAGACATGCAATTTTTGGCCCAAAAGTCAATTTCTCGAGGTGATTCGGTACAGAAAAAAACTGTTTCGCGAAACATTTCAATCGCTCATGCCTCAAAATCATCTTTTGCACACACCCCGACCAATTCATTCGCAGACACATTGCGCAGTGGCTCACAGCCTCAATCGGCCAAGCGTCAACGTTCCGACTCACCGAAATTCCTTGCTCCGAAAATTAATGTTTCGAAATTTGAAGCTCCAAAGCCAAAAATGGGCACAAAATCGTCTGTCACTGGCCTAAAAATCGTAACAAAACGCGTCGAGAAACCGGTGTTCCACAAAGCAATTTGGGTTTCCGGTTTTGATCCAATGACCACCACAGAAGAAATCGTAAATTACATTGTGCGGAATAGATTGGTAAGTGACAAGTCGATGTGCAATGTACACAAATTGGTGAAAAAGGACAAGGATGTCAATACGTTGAAATTCGTTTCGTTTAAAATCGAAGTCAACGAAGCCCATTTTAATGTTTTGTCTGCTCCGGATGCCTGGCCAGAGAATGTTTTCGTCCGAGAGTTTCTGCAAAACAAAAATTTAGGTGATTTTTTTCCGAACTTGAATTCGAACAACAGACGCAACTCGACCTCAACGGATTTAATGGAAACAAACGAATCACAATTACCGGCCAGCACCGCAATGACCTCGTCGAAATCACAATCGAACAAAACACCGAACAAAACGCCCAACAAATCACCGATAGAAACACCGACAACTTCACCGATAAATCGCATCATTATCTAAGTGATCATTCGTCTGCAGTCAATTCGAATGAAACAAATCTGAATGCGCATATACAAAATACTTCGCCTACCAATTTTCCAGGCCACATTAATATTAATCATCTGGACTTATTGGAAATCAATATCTACTCCTCGAATATGCGTGGCATGAGAACGAAATCAAAGGAAGTGTATCGCAACTCATCTTTGTCAGAATATGATATCTTCACACTGACTGAAACCTGGTTAACTGATGGAATCGCTTCATCAGAATATTTTGATACATCATTTAACGTTTTTCGTAAAGATAGGGATCAAACTGATTCAATTTTTGAACGTGGAGGAGGAGTTCTGGTAGCTGTCCGATCTCATTTCATCTGTTCAGAAGTATCTATTTTCAACGCATCATCGATTGAATGAATTTGTGTTAAATTAACGTTGAATAAGCATACAAATGTATTTATTTTTAATTCGTATATTCCACCAATGTCGTCAAACGAAACTTATCAATCTCATCTTAATGCCATAAAATCAATACATTCATCATGCCGTCCATCGGATATTTTTATATTGACTGGTGATTTCAATATGCCAAATGTGTCGTGGATCGCGGATGATGATTCTAATATTCTCCTGCCAGAGCAAATAGAACCTTCACATGCAGCTGAATTTATTGGTACAATAAGTGAGCTTGGATTGTTTCAAGTCAATAATATTCGTTATTCAATGGGTAGACTATTAGATCTTGTATTTACGAACGACCACGAAAATCTAACAATTTTTAGACCGCCTCCGTTAGTCAAATTAGAGGATCTTCATCCACCGATTTTGCTCACATTTGAATGGCATTTCAATGTTACTTCATCTGAGCCAAATACCGACACATTTAACTATAAAAGAGGAGACTATTTTGGCTTGAATCAGTATTTGTCATCTTTATGCTTGGAAAATCAACTTATTAGTCGTCATCTATCTCTGGACGATAAGGTGACTGTGCTTGTTAATTCATTAACGACAGCAATAGAGCGGTTTATACCAAAGAATACCATTAAACGTAATGTAAAGTGTCCATGGAGCAATGCTCAACTACGCAACCTAAAAAACAAGAGAAATAAGGAATGGAAGAATTTCAAAATCTCGGGTGACAGACGTTCGTTTGATGCAGCATTCGCTGCGTTTGATTCATTGAATACAAAACTCTACGATGACTACATCAATAATATGGCTTCTACTGTTCGATCAGATTCAAAATCATTCTGGCGTATTATTAATTCCAGGAGGAAAACTGATAATATACCGAAAATTCTTCATTATGGTGATACATCAACGACTAATATTCAAGTTCAAGCTGATCTTTTTGCAAAATTTTTCAACAAAAATTTTGAATTTAATAGGAATGGCTTACAACCCAATCGAGTTACCACCATTGGAGGAACTAATGATTTATTCCTGTTGGAAGAAGCATTTGTATTCGACGAGCTTATGAAAATTGATATATCGAAAGGAACGGGACCTGATGGTTTTCATCCATTATTGCTGAAAAACTGTGCAGCCTTTTTGTGCACTCCACTTCACATCATATTCAACGAATCACTAACTCTCGGATTGTTTCCTTCTCAGTGGAAGAGTTATAGCGTGAATCCAATCTTTAAAAAGGGATCTAGATCGAATGTTGAAAACTATCGCTGTATAGCTAAACTACCAACTATAGCTAAATTCTTTGAGAAACTCGTGAATATTAAACTGACTGATATGGTTGCAAATAGAATATCACCGAAACAACATGGATTCTATAAAAGGCGTTCAACAGTGACCAATCTTATGGATTTTACTCACTTTGTGTTTAAAAATCGACGACAAGTAGATGTTCTGTACACAGATTTTGCAAAGGCCTTTGATAAAGTCAATCATAATATATTGATTTCAAAGTTAAACAGATATAATATACCTAGTAACCTCATCTATTGGATCAAATCATATCTTCGCGACCGTCGTCAATTTGTATACTACAATGGTAGAAGTTCCGGGGAATTCATAGTAAACTCGGGTGTGCCTCAGGGAAGTCACTTGGGACCTACACTTTTTTTACTATTTATCAACGACATAGTTGAGGAATTGGGTATTGATGTGTTTATATCTTTGTTTGCTGATGATCTTAAAATTGCAGCTGCAATCAATTCCGCTATGGACACATTGAAGCTTCAACGTGCTATCGATAAATTGAGGCAATGGTGTATCGCAAACGATTTACACCTAAACTTAAACAAGTGTTCAGTGATGTCAATTACCAACAAACAACAATCGAACATCTTTATTGGAAATTACCATTATGGGGATCACGTCTTTGAGAGAGTTAAAGAGCAAAAGGACCTTGGTGTGATTGTGGATTCGAAACTGAATTTTAATAACCACATAAATATGATCGTGTCTAAAGCAAAATCTACACTTGGATTTATCAAACGCTTTTGCTTTGACATAAGAAATCTCAATACGCTCAAGACTTTATATAACACTCTAATTCAATCATTGCTTGAATACTGTTGTGTCGTATGGTTACCATATCATTCGATATCGATAGACTTAATTGAATCGGTGCAAAAGCAATTTACAATATTTGCATTGAGAGAATATCCATCTGCCGAAAACAACTATCATATTTCTTCATATGAATGTAGACTGGAAAATTTGAAAATGATGAAACTTGAAAGGAGGCGTATCAATGCAGCTTTGCTGTTTTTCTACGACGTATTGAACGACATTATCCCATGCTCACAGATAAAAAACGATATTGCGCTTCATTCAAACCCATTCAATCTTCGTGAATCGTCGGTGGAAACTTTTAGAATAATAGATCTATTACTTATTAATGAACATACGGCACCAGTAAATCAGATGTGTAAACTTGCAAACTTCATTGATGAACTGTTTAAAGAACCTGCTTCTCGTGCAAATTTTAAATCTCAATTGGTTGCCTGTGATAAATTGAATCTTAGGTTGAAACAACAACAAATCCAATGATTGTAATTAAACCATTTCTTTTTAAATTTCATTAGCATTGTTAATATTGTGATATTGTGATTATGTGATATTTTTAGCATAGTTATCGAATGTAATATTTATACAAATTGTATTTATAATCATCCAACCTTGCAATGTTTGAATGGATTTTTCTAAAAGAAAAGATACAGGTTTTAATGGTGGTGAGATCCGATATAATCGATTAATGACCCTTACCTTTTCCCTGTCAGATATGTAATTAATCAATAATGAATAAAAACAGCCAGTCTTTGGCGGTGTATTGTTAAATAAAAAAAAAAAAAATTAATTGAAATCACTTGACATCACAAAGGCACTTGGCTTTCTGTTATGCGTATGTGTGTCTATGTTTGTGTCTTCTATCAATATCGATTAGATGCGCATTCGACCAAAAATGTCAATTAGCAATTTGACCATCGTGAAAGTATCAATCACTGATTAAATGAGTTAAAATTATTAATATTGGAGCATAAAGCTTTGAAATTTAGCACTCCAGCAATAGAAAAGTCCAAGATTTGCTAGTCAAAATACTAAGACAAAACCGATTATCTGAATAAATCGGATATTTACGAAATTTCTTGCGGAAAATGCGATCAAGTGTACACAGGCCAAACAAACAGCTGCATTGAAATACGTTTGAAATGGCACAAAAAAATTGGAACATCGACAACATCAAATTGAAAAAAAAAAACAAGTCAATTATGCGTATAAACTGTACGCCTATATGAGAGCATCGACATGTATTTGAATAGACAATTCACAATGAACGCAATGGAAGCACCAATCCAAAGTTCAAATCGAAACGTTGGCTCGATGCTTAGAATTGTTCTGGTAATTATTGGTCTTACCCATTTCGTTCATTTGTATCTTATCAGTCACAATTAACACCAAGATTAGCACGACTATTGATTTTAGTATTTAATGTACTCGCTGAGGATGACGTTGAGTCGAAATGTATCTGAAAATGATTTCAATTAATGTCAATTATTAAAACTGAATTTTGATTGAATTCAAAAGCAAAATCAATATGGTGACACAAGAAAAACTGTAGTTTTATTCATTTCTTGGACTTTGTGGAGTAATAAAATATTTACCACTCAGAACGCGTCGTGTTCATTATACTCCGAAGTCTTGGTTTAATAGTAAAATTAAACAGGCTTTGAAAGAAAGAAAAGCTGCTTACGATATTTGTAAGAAAAACAATGTCGATAATCCAGTTACTGATCAACAGAGAAATGATATTTATAAGGAAAAATCCAATAAAGTCAAATCTCTCATAAGAAAAAGTAAAAAGAAGTTAACTGTCGAGAGCTTCAATAATGCAACATCTATGCGTTCCAAATGGAATGTCATCGAGTCCCTTGGATGTTGTAAAGATGATAACTCTAAAGACAGTGAATCTGAAATTCTGGATAATTACAATTTGAATGATATCAATGAATTCTTTGCTTCTACGCACACGTCTCATGGGGCAGACTTGAGCAATTTATCGCTCCCAACGAATATTAATTCGAATTTCTCTTTTCAAGAAATATCCATGGATGAATTTTTATCAGCATTTCATAGAATCAAGAGTAACGCAATTGGTGATGACGGGATACCACTCAAATTTCTTAAATTAATCATTGATTCGATTGCTCATCCCCTTGTTTACATTATTAATTATTGTATTGCTCATAGCGTGTATCCAGCTGATTGGAATAAGATTATCATCAAACCTTTAAACAAAGTTCCAAGTCCCCAAACAATTTCTGACTATCGACCAATCAGCATAATTTCAGTCATCCCAAAAATTTTTGCGATTCTTCTGAATAGTCAATTAACTGGCTATCTAGAATCAAATGCACTTCTTCACGAAAGGCAATCTGGATTTCGTAAGAATCACAGTTGTGTCACCGCATTATTGGACATAACAGAGAGTATCAGATCCGCGATTCGTCGTAAAAAGCTCATTATTTATAACTCAATTGATATTAAGTGTGCTTTTCCATCTGTTCCTCATGATGGTCTTCTTAAAGTCTGTGAATCGTATGGTTTCACCGATGACGCAACAAAATTAGTAAAGGCAATTTTTTCTAACATTGAGCAAAAAATTAAAGTCGGTAGCTCTGAATCCGATTCAATCTCTATAACTAACGGAGTTCTTCAAGGTAGTAATTTCGGCCAAACATTCTTTTCACTTTATGTTAATGATACTTTCAATGTGCTTCAGCATATGACTGGCCATTTATTTGCTGATGACGCTCAAGCATATCTTGAAGTGGATTTCAATCAAATAAATGAAGGAGTCTCTAAAGTAAACTCCGATCTTGCTAAATTAAATGATTTTATTACAAGTCGCGGTATGAAATTAAATGGATTGAAATCTAAAGTCATGATCATCGGTTCTAAGCACCATACAAGTCGATTGAATTTTGATATGATCAATGATGTAACCATTGGAGGTGACAAGCTGGAATTCTGTAAATCGATCAAAAATCTCGGCGTCATTTTTGACGAAAATTTAAATTTCGAAGAGCATGTTGGGAGTAAGCTGCAAAAGGTATACGGTGTGTTAAATCGTATACGTCATACGAAGCATCTTATACCCAACTATGTTAAGCGGGACATTGCTACTGCGCTGATCGATCCTTTAATGGACTATGGTGATGTGATAACATATGGTTGGGGTGTGTACGGCACCCTAAATCAAGAAAATCGTATTCTTGTTGCTGACAATGACAAAATACGGTATATTTACGGTTTAAAACGTAATGATCACATCACTGAATATCGACAGCGCCTTAATGGATTGAACCCTGAGTGTAGAGCTAAGCTTCATTCAGCGACCTTGATCTATAAGCAATTGTCTAATCGTTCGCCGAATTATTTGAATCATATGTTTGTCCGAATCAACGGTAGAGCCCGTTCTCAAAATAATCTTCAAGTACAGTTTCCGCAAACTGAATTTGATAAACGCGCTTTTACTTACGGAGCAATTAATTTGTGGAATAGCATTCCCATCGAAATAAGAAATGTTGAATCGTTATCCGCGTTTAAATTTAAATTGAAGCACTGGTTGCGCATCGAACATTAGTATTTCTCCTTTTTCTTCTATTTCTTTTATTTTTTTCTATCGAGTAAATTCAAACATGCTCAGATTTGGTATTATGATCATTCTCGCCTATAGATTTAGGATGAGTTTTTGCATTGTATAAAGTAGGGAAAAATATTAAGTAAACAATGATGTACTTCCCCTGATTCTCCTGAATCAGGCCGGTTTTGCCATGGTTTTCCGGAATCAATATCGGTATTTAAAGTCTATTCATAAATACCATCCCCCCTTGATGAAATGTAATAGTCTTCTTGCTGAAGTCGCACCATGGGCGGAATTCATATCGTATTGGGTCTAAGACCAGCATGTTCTCAGCTTGCTGAGAGCACACATTGGTATGAATTTAGGTTTTGCAATAAATAAATAAATAAAATTTTAGTTTTTTAAAAATCCATTGAATGAAAATCGAATATGAAATGGCACACAATAAACAAGAATATAAAATCAATTCTCAAAGTCGTGCATAAACAGCGCTCTCTTCTCTCAACGGGCAAACTCACTCTGAAATGAACAAAATTTAATAAAAATCTTTTTTTATTCTTTGATTTTATTTACAGGTGAGTCGCGATTGTTTCAACCCCCGATAATGGAAACGCCGCGCTAAGGGAAACCGCCAGTTTCCATACATTGCGGTCCTTGTAATTTCAACTATGGACTATTCGGTAATTTCAACTCGAATGTTTTCACGTGCAAGCTGCTTGTGAATGCATCGAAGCATCCATAGATTTATTTTTCCGTTATTGTTTTTGTACATTTCTGCATTGCTGTGTACACATTGCCGAATACAGCATTGGCGGCAAATCATTTGGTTACTGCTTAGTTTGTTGCTTATACATAAACAAATCGTGTCAAACGTTTGCTAATCTTTCTAGTTATTTTAAAAATGTCCAATAGAAAAAAAACAACGCGTTTAAAATTAAAAGACAAAGTGAAAATTTTGCAAAGAATCGAAAAAAGGGAAAGCAGCATTAAAAAAGCTGCCGAATATGGTGTGGTCAAATCAACCATTTCCAAATTGAAGCAAAATGCAACGAAAATTAAAGACTTTGCTGCACAAACAGATTCGATTCCCAATAAGCGTATTACTTAAATGTACTGTGAATATCCGACAATGGAAAAACATTTGTACGAATGGATTTCAAAACAGCGAATCAAAAATATTCCGATATCAGAGAGCATTGTTATTGAAAAAGCAAAACAGCTGCATGAAAAATATGCAAGTGGTGATTTTAATGCTAGTCACGGATGGTTCAGTAGATTCAAAGATCGTCATGGGATTCGTATACTCAAAATCACTGGAGAAAAATTGTCAAATCAACCAGAGTTGGTCGATCCAGTTCTAAGCGATTTCAATAACAAAGTTTCTGAGCTGAAACTTTTACCGTCTCAAATTTATAACGCCGACGAAGGGCCTTTGAACTGGAAAGCCGTACCTGACTCAACACTGGTGTTGTTATCGGAAGGAAGTGCAAGTGGTCGTAAAAAGTGTAAACAGCGCATCAGTATTATGCCATGCTCTAATGCAACGGGTGACCATAAAGTGAAAATGTTAGCGATCGGCAAATCGAAAAATCCACGCGCGCTGAAAAACTACAATAGTGCTGTGGAATATGTTTCATCACAAAACGCATGGATGACACGGAAACTTTTCACAGATTGGTTCTATAAATCATTCGTGCCACAGGTTTGACAATTGTTTTTTTTTTTTCATACGTTGATGTTTGATTGGTTTGCAAAGATTTCAGTGTTAGGAATTAATTCACGATTATTGTTTTATTCAAAGGTCACACGATATCAAAACGAAAACAATCTGAATGGTAAGGCCATCCTACTCGTCGACAATTTCTCAGCACATTATGATGAAGGTGGAAAACCTCCGCAAACTGAAGATGGAAATATTGTTGTGATGTATTTACCGCCAAACGTCACGTCATTAATTCAACCAATGGATCAGCACGTCATCAAAAAGATTAAATCAAACTACAAATGTCGATTCGCATTTAGATTAGTTAATGAGTGTCAGCATAATGATCTCAATCAAGCCTTGAAGGCATTCACAATACGTGATGCACTTGATTTGTTGAAGTTGGCATGGGAAAATGTTACTGCATTGAATCTCTCAAAGTCATGGGACAAAATTCTGAAAAAATGGGATGATTCAGATAATCTTCCTTTGAATCAATGGATATTGGAACCTGGAAATGAGACTGCTGCTGCAACATCTTCGGGTATTGAAGAAGAGAATTCAGAATCCATGAACACAAATGAATCATCAAACGAAGATAGCGCAAATGCAAAGATTTTATTCCAACAAATAACTGGTGTTGAAATTGATGACAAAGAAATCGAGAATTGGTTAGCCGATGAAACTGAAGAAGGGAGCGGTTCAAATGATTCTGAATCTGGAATGGAGGACGAAAATATTATCAGTGCTGCAATGCTTCCGCAAGCTTCTCATGGGGAGTGTCTTGACGCGATCGATATCTGCATCAAATGGGCACAAGAACATTCGAATGCAGCGGATGTGTGCATGTTGAAACTATTTGCTGATAAAGTGATGCAGAAAAAAATGAACCAGAATCGTCAAATGAAATTGACTGACTTCTTTGCAAATTCATGATTTGTTATTAAATATAAAATATATATGTTATGTAAAACATAAGCGATAAACAATCATTAAATTCTTCTTTAATTTGATAAAAAGACATAAATACATATAAAAATCGGTTCTTCAGTTTTGCTCCGATATTGGAAACTTTTCGATAATGGAAACCGACCGTGCATCGAAATGGTTGAAACAATCGCGACTCACCTGTACTTACAATTTGCTGGTTGATCCATGGAAGATGGTGGATTATATTTGTGTGTGTCATATAAAAGTAATGATTTTGCCCATTATCCAGTGTCTTTCCCTTCTTTCCAATATGAATTCCAACCAAAAGCAGCTTTTGAGATTGTGTTCGATATGCGACTGGTCCTATGACAATGAAAAACTGTGTTGATTTATTGCAATATTCATTTCAACATAGAATAATTAAAAGTGAACCTCCTGAGTCTCCTGATCCCGCTAGTCTTTGTTTCGTCCATTCTATTTCTCTATCCGCATCTTCTGGATTCACTGGCTCAATGACACTGCAAAACTGATCTTCAGGATCTCCATCGCAGGCTCTTACTTTTAATGTTAGGAATCGCAGATGATGAGTACATTCGTTATTTTGGTCTTGACCAAAACCAGTCAGAGTGAGCCGAACTGATTTATCTATTGCATAAACAAAATCGTTTGTTGGTTCAGGTAACTCTATTTCTGCGATTGTTTCGTCATCACCAACTATTTTCGTCTTGAGTACAAACACACCAATATCGTTTGCACCTTCGCCTGCAACAAAATCAGCGTGAGGAATCATTTTACGAACTAAGACCCGCTTTCCGGTAGAGTGTTTGACTCCATTTTCATCAATTTGGTATAATTGATTTTGGCCAGCTTGAACTCTCCAATTAGCAGTCTCGTCCAACTTGTAAGTGTCCGAAACTTTATTATGAATGTACATACAATGCGCTGCAGTCAATACGATGTTTCGTTTTATCACAGCACCAGCGCATAGCACACGATCTGGATAGCAGATTTCGGGAACTTCATCACGATTGCACATACATTGGGCTATAGTAAATACGATGTTTCGTTTTTTCCCTGAAATATCTTCCTTAAAAATGGAAACCTGATATTTAACGGGTTCCTCTTGTAACTCTCCGTTGATTATTTGTGCAAACTATTAAAAAAGAAAAATAAGACCATTGAATGGTTGATATATTGTAAAACTGAGCCCGAATATTCTGATTTTGAAGGTGAAAAATCGAAAAAATGTGAAAAAAATGATGAGAAAAAAATATTTTCGCATTTTCCGGAAAAACTAGAGAACATATGACATCATAATATTGAACCAAGCTGTACGGGTTGAGAAAGTCTTTCATATCTTGTAGAATATTATGAATTTATTTCTCTTATGTTCTCCCAGAAAAAGTAAGAATAGGTATGACCTAATTGAGCTAAAAAAAGAATTGTGGCTCATTTTTACTATTCCGCACACACCACTGTGTATAGTTAAAGTATTGCGATCGGTCCAAAAAAAATTCAAAACACGCGAAATGAATTTTCTATGCATTTTAAACCTAGAAAAAATGATTGCAACCATTCCTGGAGGAATTTTTTGTCCGTGTGTGGTACGTTGTCCGTTGTACGTTATTACCAAAAATGTGTTAACACGATAACTCAAAAAATTGATTTTAGAATTGATCAAAAATTGCATACACAAATTGGTCTTCATAAGGAATAGAAAACTATTAATTCCCAGCCTAATCGGATAATTTTTCGGGTAGCTCTAGTGGAGTCGAATCAAAAAATGGGCTGTTCTTCAATAAAATTGCGAAAAATTTGTATTGGGACTATGTCTAGTTCGCATTGTATCATTATGCAACTTTCAGAATATTATTTTTTTATGAAAAAAAAAGTCATGCAAAATTTCAAGTCATTCCGATAAGATTTAGGACTACCTTCGCTGCAAAATTTTCGATTTTTGGTGTCTTTTCGAGGTCAAAACTGAAAATTTGTATGGCGACTATCTTAAGTTTTCATTGTATCGAATTGAAACTTTCAGGATATTATTTGTTTATTAAAAAACTGAGTCATGAAAAATTTCATCAGTCATTCTGATGAGATTTAGGTCTACCTCCCCTACAAAATTTTCAGTTTTCGGGGTCAAAATTCAAATTTTGTCATTAAATTGGATGAAGTATTTGTGATTTTCTAATCTGTGTTTTTTTCATCAATTTGAATGCTCATTAACTTTTAAACGAAATTTATACATGACATAAATGTGGAATTATATCTATCGTTGGCATGAATTGAAATTTCAGATCAGAGTGAACTAATTCGTATCACGTTTGTTGAAGTAAAAATTAGAAACCGAGATGTTTATTCGTTCTTTTAATTAAAATTTAAATTTAAATTACATGATGTGTAATGACTTGAAATTTTCTGTACTTTATTCTCAAAGTTGCATGCTGATTCGATAAGATATAAAAACATATCCAATACAAATGCGTAGCAATCAATGACTGATAGTAAACCCGAACAATTTCGGGGAATGTGCGGAATAGTTAGTTTTATGTACGTTAGACCATTTATTTTCTAAACGATTCAATTATGAAATCAATTTTCAACTCCTGACCGCTTAAAAACGAAACTAATAAAAGCAAATATTTCATTTATTAAGATAAGAATTCAAAAAACTGTCTACCAAATACCCTGTTTGCAATAATATTACAAATAAGCTCCACAAAATCTCCATTTTTTCTCTGCTGCGCACAAAATTGATGTTATTCTGTATGTTTACTATTCATATATGTTTCCTTCAAATGAGACGGAATTTTCCATTGTGAAACGTTTAACATTTAAAGTTCTACTATGATATTTCCAAGCTGTTTTGCTGAGGGAAAATACTATTTGTGATGGATATTCAATAATTTACACATGGAATTTAGTAAAATTGCTACGGGAAATATTCGTATGATGTAACAAATACGAATATTTTCATATTCAATGGACAAGTGGTTCGAAGCAAAAACTGCATAAAATTAATTTTGCTCTATATTATCAAAATTTTAAGTAATCGCGGGGAAATTTATTTAAAGAATTTATATAATATTTCTGTCATGAGAAGTTGTTTCCCAATTTTTACTTTTCCGCACACACCACTGTGTGTAGTAAAATTATTGCGACCGTTTCAAAAATTTAAAAACGTCCGGAATATGTTTTCTACGCGTTCTGTATCTAAGAAAACGATTGCATCCATTTCCGGCGAAATTTGCACAAAATCGCACAAAATCGCAAAATTTGGGTTCGTGATTGGATTTTGAAAAGAAATGAAGAATCTATATAAAGAAATTCAACAAGAAGATCCAAACATTTATAGAAATTTCGATGATAATTGAGTCTATAGAATATCTTCCTCCATGTTTAAAATACTTTTATTTTTTTTTTGGAAATAAATTCCACAAAATAACGAAATTAAAATTTCCATGCTCTTAAATCATCCACTTGATGCAAATGAGCAATGCAATGAATGACATTTGTACACGAAATGTGGTGCCATAGAAAAAATATTTCCAACATGTTGATTATATTTTTATATGATGCCATACAGCATTTTTCATGCCATATTATATGACAGAACGCACTCACACTATTGTCATACGGTTAACATATTTGTGTGGCGACGATGAAAAAATGTGGTTCCATAGAAAAATATGGCACTCACACTATATGTAATAACGTATAATATTGCCATAAATATGGCAGTTTGCCATATAGTCTGACTCCGGCTTAAGGATTTGTAAAAAAAAGTTGTGCTGTATTTTATTTCACTACAAGAATCTATATTTTCATTTCTCTCTAGAAAATTTTCATTTTTCGTATATCCTAAAAAAAATACAATTTTAAATAAACCACCGGAATATATTATTGAAATCGTTTAATGTTTCCGCTTTGATAGTTAGTACACGAATGCCGCTCTTCCAGTCGCCACACGCATACGAAAGTATGTGTATACGATGTCGGTTAAGCCGACGAATCAGAGCACGCCACGAAGCGTCAGTTGCCCGATGTGACAAGCAAAGCGAGTGTTGCCGTGAAGCGGCGACAGTTCAAAATTTAAAATCTAAAGCATTACAGAACCAAATGCCAATTCATTCGCAAACATTGCACGGCTTATTCGTAGTATTACTTTATACTAAATCTCATCGGAATTAATGACTTAAAATTTTGTGTGACTTATTCTCTTACATGATGTTACGATGAGAAATATTAAACATAACCTGTGAACCCGTAGAAATTTGAGAAATGTGTGTTTCCGCTTACTCCCAGGGGTTTTTTTCGATTACCCCGAGAAACGAAAAACATGTGAGGGGATTATATGTTTTTCAAATTTTATTATTTTGAAACGTTCGGATTCTTGCTTTTAATTCTTATCATTAAAAATAGAAACCCATTAATTTTCAGCTCATTCGGATAATGTCTTCGAGTAGCGCAATTGGGGTATAATCGTTATATGCAGGGTTTTTCAATACAATTAACAAACACTATGTTTAGATCCAATTTTATCAATATGAAACTTTCAGGATATTATTTTTTCATGAAAAAAATGATTCATGCAAAATTTCAAGTCATTCCGATGAGACTTCCTCCCCTACAAACTTTTCGATTTTTGTACTGATTTTTACCCGAATGACTTGAATATTTGTGCTATTTTTTAATTTTTTGATTCTTGAAAGTTTCATTATGATATTATGTGAAATAAATATAGTTCCCATACAAATTTTTCGTTTTCACCCCGAGAAATTGCATGACTTTATTTAAGTCACATTGTGTCATTATGAAATTTTCATATTCTGATTCTTCTATTAAAAGAATGAGTCACACAGATTGACTCAATTTTTTCATCGCCTTTCAAGAGCGAATATTACCATTTGAACTCCAAATGCAGATGAAATGGAAGAAGGTAAAATGATTTTTAGAAGTAATTTACAAGAGATGGGGACTAAGGTTCGAATCTCGGTGATGCGAAATGATTTTATTTCAAATTGCCTTGATTCCAAGCTATGGCGTTCTTCGGAGGGCACGTAAAGCCGTCGGTCCTGTACTTGCACTCATGAGTGTGGTGATGTTAAGTAGTATTTAAATGTTAAACTCTCGCCAATAAATATACTCTATTCATACTGCATTGGGCTCATCGCCAGCATGCATCTAGTTTCATGAAACTAGTTGCACATATGAGGGGCTCAGAGTAAAAATGTTACTTCAGATCTTACTTATGGGCCGCCTCGTCACATTTTTACTCTGAGCCCCCCATGTTAGTATGAATGTGCAAGTTTCGATAATCCCTAAAAAACAAACAAACAAACAATGCCGTGGATTACACTGCGGAAAAGTTCATCTTAAGGATGCAAGACTTTTTATTTTTAAGGGGCCTTAATTTTTGGACCGATTCCAATACTTTTGCCTTGACACTATGTGTGTGGGGAAAATAATGACTCGTAAACCCGTAGATAATACGTACTTTCGGGTAATGTGCAGAAAATTTAGTTTTTACGTAAAACCATTTATTTCAATTTTAAACATTTGTTTAATCCAGATCTGCTTGTGCTCATTTTTTGTTGCTTGGATTCGAAACGATCAGTGTATATACGCACAGCGAAACGACAGGTACAATTAATATGAAGTTGGCTTTGTACGTCGGTTTACCAATACTGCAGATATATCTGTATAGAAAGAATGACCGAAGCCCGTATACTGTCAGTTTTGATGGCGACGCCCCTTTGGCGCAACTTATACGACTTCATACTTATTTGACATTTCTCATAAACAGCTGTTTCTGACAGCATAATTTCGACGTTCAAACTTCGGGCATACTTTAAATTTTAATCGGTTTTTGGCGTAGTACGTTAAAGTTTGAACTAACTTCATATTAATTGCATCTGTCATTTCGCTGTGTGAAGGGACCTAGGGGGTGGACATGATACTCAAGACTCGTTGGAATCCCAAAATATGCCCAAGATTCATCGGCATTTTAAATGATTTCAAAAGATTTGAATGATTCGAATGATTTTTCCATCTTGATTGAAAGATCTTCCATCTTGATTTGAGCAGATTCACAAAGATTCAAAGAGACTTGATTTTTTCAGATTTTAAAATCGTGGGGATTTTAGAAGTTTCAAAATGATTTGAAATGATTCGAAATATAGAAGTCGTGTCTACTCTCTAGATGGGGATTGTGTTTATTAATTTAGTTAAATGAATACTTTTTTCTAACTGTTTGCGTGTGTCGAATGATGAGTGTTATTACGTTATTACGCATTTGGTTTGCGTACAGCCTGCGACGGAAAAATGAACGTGAGCAAGCCAAATATATGGGCAAATAGGTTTGCGTCTCGTTCTCACAATATACAATCATCGTGCGTTTCTGGGAAATGAAGTGACTGACTGACGAACTATATTGATTTTGTATGAAAACCAATCAAAGTCAGCCGATTGTCCAAAAAATAAGCAACTAAAGACGATTGCAGTTGACTATTCACAGTTAAATATAATCGATAAGCATCTAATTTTTGTATTGAAAAACGTCAACCATAGTCTGCTGAAATGAAAATAGATGATAATAAATTTATTTCTCCAGGTACATACATATACATATATATAAAAACAATAATTGTCGCATTTGAATATGACATCGTAGTTTAGCGCAATGGCAAATTTTCTTATTCCTTTCCACCCAAGGGTGGCTCACATGCATATTCTAGAAAAAATAGAAGAATTATGCTCATTTCATGATCTGCTTCATTTTTATATTTTTCTATTAATCTTACTCTCAATTTGCCTGTTGATCCATTCAATATGTGAAATGACCTTTGTATGAATCATTTGAGTGAAATGCCACTTTCCATTTTTTAAATCTTTTGCGTTTGCTCCTTTAAAGACACCCACCAAAATTGGCTTGTTATCCGATGTAGCGTGATATACAACTGGACCTTTATTAATACCAAATTTTGTTGGTTGTTTCCATAAATAATAAAAAATACAATAGAATTCCAACTTAAACAACGAAAAATATTAAAAATCAACCTCCTGAGTCTCCTGTTCCACCAGCTCTTTGTTGCGATGACTCAGTCTCATTATTACTAGCATCTTCTGGATTTACTGTATCAATCTTGGAGCAAAACTGATCATCTTCTGAAATGCATTCTTTTAATTTCAATGGTAGATATCGGAGAAAAACAGCTATTGCTTGACCTGTTGATCACAAAATTATTTGAAGAAAAGGAATAATTCAAAAAATCTGATCATCCTCTTCACCTTCTATTCGCCCAAATCCAGTTAGAGTGAGAAGAGCCGGCTCGCTTGTTGAGGCTCGCTTGTTGAATACAAAATTGTGGCTGTCATTGGCCAAATGGATTGCTTTGATCGTTTCTCCATTAATCATATTCTCTTCGACTATTATTATGCCAATGTCGTTACCATTACTATATGGTGAATAGCTATCGTGTGGTACAGTCTTAGAAACGCTGAACCGTTTTGCATTAGGAATGAGGGTTTTGTCTACAATTCGGAATAATTTATTTGAACCGGCATGCACCTTCCAAATAGTACTATTGCCTTCATATTTGAAAGTATTAGCATCTTCATTGCGTTTGTAAAAACAGTGTGCTGCTGTCAATATGAGGTTGTCCTTAATCACGGATCCACCGCAGACATTATGATGATGCTTAAATAGGGCAACCTGATATTCAACGAGCTCCCGTTTAATAATCCCGTTATACATTTGTGCTCTCTGTTAAAAAAAGTTTTTTTGAAATTAATTTATTTTGATGAGAAAAAAAAGTTCGATCCCTGAAAAAACTTTCTCAAACACCCAAGAGTAATCGAAGCCTTTCAAAATGAGAAATCAAATAATCCCTTTCGTAATTACTTACTAAAAATGCGAACGGTAACAGAACCATTAAGAATCCGCAAAATATCTTCATTGTGATTTAGAACTGAACGTTCCAGTATGGCGGCTTTAATTCATATTTAGGTTCCATTTTACTTTTGTGAAATTTTTCTTTTTGTTCAGAATGAATATTTCTCATTTTTCTTCACTGCAAAAAATTTATTACTGTAAACTATCAACATTTGCTTATAGTACAGATGGTAATTTACATTCGTTATCATAAAACGACCAAAAATGTACATAACACAATGCTGCAGAGTTTTAGCTCCAATTTTCTCTTGCTTATTTTGTGTTAGCATAGAGCCCCTCCGTTCCAAAAATCCCAAGAGTTTGACCGATTTAAGCAGCGTTCCCGAGATATGGCCCAAAATGTGAAAAAAGTCAATTTTTGCTACTTTGCCTCATATTTCGGACCATAGCTCGAAAACCGTATAACCGGAGATATCCAAGTAAATAGAACGGTTTTGGAATGGTGGCGACCGTGCGCAAATTTTAAGTGCTTACACGCTATCGTAAGTTTACATTTGTGGCTGCTATGGGGTCAAAAAAGTCATCCTTCGCTGATTTTTTTCGCCACTTTCACCCATTCATTGACCCAGACAACCAGTTGAGATTATCCCAATTTCAGAACTACTATTTTTTGGCGCCATCGTAACACAAATTTAAAGCCTCAGAAGTCTACGATCGGACGACAATTGAATCAGTTTGGCGGAAAGATATCCTCCGAGAAGCTAAGTACAGAAATGAAACTATTCACACGTTTGTACCAAAGAGATTCAAAATAAATTTTCGTAACAAAGTGAATCAAGAATACTCGATTCTTGAAGCACTTTGTAGCTAAAATTTGTTTTGAATGATTTTGTTATATAATATTATAAGTAATATTATAATAAAATTATTCAAAACAAATTTTAGTTTCAAAGTGCATCAAGAATGGAGTATTCTTGATTCACTTTGTTACGAAAATTTGTTTTGAATATATTTAGTACAAACGTGTGAATAGTTTCGTATCTGTACTTAGCTTCTCGGAGGACTTCTTTCCGCCTAACTGATTCAATTGTCGTCCGATCGTAGACTTCTGAGGATCATTTATTGATGGTCTTCAACTTGCGTTCTGTTGAAATGTGTTTAAAGTTTTAAACATCGATTTTTTGACAGTGTTATCACATTGTTTCTACGATTGAATATTCAACGTATTCATAATACGTATGACGGTATGACTTTAGAGTTGCGGAACAGCTATTGTTCTATTTGGAAACTATGAGCCTACAAATTCAAAATGAGTTCATATGAGTTTCGTTCGAAGAACATAGCTGCCATATACAATAAATATTTCCTAAATTTCATCGGATTGACTTGAAATTGGACATGGTTTTCCATGAAAAGATGAAATTACAGAATTTTACAAACACTTTATCTATTTTTACCAAAGGAATGTATTGGATCTTTCGAACGATCATCTTTGATCTCATCTTAATACACTGTAAAATTAATTGATAATTTCGTTAATTTTACGACAAATTTCGAATTAAGTTTATGAATAATTTTGGAAATTTTATTTAATTTAATTTATGCAGTTTTTCATATAACTTTTATTCTTTTGTTGTAAATTTCATGCCTAGTTTGATAATTCTATTGACAATATTCGGATATTGTTTAACCATTCTCAGGAATTTTCGTGGAAATTTAGCAAAAGAGACATATCGCTGGTTTCATTGTTGTTTTCACACCATTTTGTCAGAGGTGTGTTCTCGCTTTGAATCGCTTCCGAATTTCTCGTTTTTCACAACTGTTTCTATATCTGATTTATCACCGTCTTCGATTTCGAAGAGTTCTTCCTCGTTCTCGATTAAATCTCCATTTCATTCTTCAATATCATCCAAAGATTCCAAAGTAAGGTTAGCGTTCAAACCAATTTTCGATGTTCGGTGGCAATATTTTTTTTTTTTCAAAATATCTTCTTTCTGATATAAATCCAAACAATTTGTTTTGGTTTTGGTTTTGGTTCTTGATTCAACATACAATAAGATAATTTTAAAATGACACAAAGCAAAAATTTAAAGCTGATTATTTCAAATATCCAACAGAAAGTAAAATGTGTTCTCTTGTGACATATTTCAAACTGGTTAGTTAGTCGACTGATTTGGAACGTTTTCGACCGAACAAACTATGATTTTCACAAACAAAAAAGACTACTAAAATAAAACCAACTTTAATTACAGTTAAGGAAGATTGTTTTTTTTACTGTATTCATGCGTCAAGTTTGTGCATGTTTGGGTGTTCCTAATTTTGTTACAACTTTGGGTGTTCCTATGACCTAAGACTCTATTTATATATGAAATAACGTAAATTTACTCGGTTAGTTCATAATTGAAGTGTAGATCAAAATCGGAGCAAATTATCCCTAGCTCATTTTTTGAGGTTTATAAATGTATGTATTTTGATATGCAAATGCAGTATCTCAATTGTTTTATTTCGTTTCAAAATACAAATAATTGATAGCCAGAGGGAATAATTTAGCATCCATCTTGAGAGTTCCTTGAAGAATCCTCAATATTAGATTTTCGGAAGGTTTCACCCTGAATAATGCAGCTCTGTACGCAATCTTGTTTACTTTCAAATCTGTTTGAATTGCCCGAGCAACCACTCCAAATGAATTCACGGCATTGTTTGTTTACTATATCATGGTGCCATTTGATTACATTTTTCTTGCAATCTCCATACGCCGGTGGCAGTTTACAAATATCTCCTTCGATAAGTAATTCATTTTCGATTTTCCTCGTCGATTCTTATTCAAATTAAGTGTTATGATGTTATGAAAATTATTCCACTTTTTTAAAATCAAAGGCAATAAAATAGTCATATTTTACCTGCATCATAACTGTCTGCTTCACACCATAAAATAATGCATAAAAAAAAGAATTTTCGAAAAATTAAACCCATTTTTCAAGTTTATAATTTATAATTGTTCCATACGAATAAAGTCGACCTGTATTTATGCGAAACTACATAAGGAATAGAAAAGACGCAAAATATTTCAGCTGCATTTGATAAAACGAACGATTTCAAAAATAAGAGAAAATCAAGATTGTGATGTTAGTCATGCTATTCCAAGTTAAATTCTAATGACCAAAACGATTCCACACATTTTGATTACAGTTGGACATTTTCAGTATATTGCTCTTAGAATCTTATTATTTTATTTGGCTTCTAACATCGGAGTATACGTTATTAAAACTTATAAACACAAAGATATTGAAAGGTTTCATAAGTAAATAAATGCTGGCAATAATGTCCAAAACGGCATAAATTCTGCCCATTGTACAACTTAGAACAAAGAAACAATATTAGCGGTGAACCACGGCAAAACCGGTCTGATTCAGGAGAATCAGAGGAATTACATTACATTGTTATTGTTTAAACTTTCTACTTTATAAAGTGCAAAAGATAAAATTTAAAATCTAAATTGAAATGAAAAGATTATTAGATGATATGTAAAGGTAAAATGAAATGAATATAGGATGATATGAAAATTTAGATGGTGAAGGTGATAATGGAAATGATGAAATGTAGCTGATTAGAGAGCAAAAACGAATACCCATCAAGCAACATCATATAAATATAAATATCATATGTATATCAACTTATCACGCGACCAGTGCTAAAAGAGAAACTTGAAGGACTCGATCAAACCAGATTCTCGTACGTTCCAAAATTTACCTCCAGAAAAACCAGACGACCGTTTTTTGAACTCTGTAAAAAAAATCATAAAAAAATAATATCCTGAAAGTTTCATTATGATACAATGCGAACTAGACATAGTCCCCATACAAATGTTTCTTAATTATGTTGAAAAACAGCCCATTTGTTGATTCGATTCCGCTAGAGCTACCCGAAAACATGATCCGATTAAGCTAAAAATTAATAGGTTTCTATTCTTAATGAAGACCAATGTGTATGTAAATTATTTTCGTTCAATTCTAATCTTAATTTTTTGAGTTATCGTGTTAAAACATTTTGTATGGGATTGGAAAGCTATTCGAGAGTATGCTAATTGACCGCGCCATCTTATTTTACATGGGTGAACTCAATTTAGATCCATTGTAATACGAACAAAATTTTTATTGTCACAAATAATAAAAACAAATGAGTCGTTGAATCGATTGAAATATCACATCAATACTACTGCCCAATAGATGGCGCTGGAGAATAGATATGATTAAAATGTCTCAGATAGCACGGTCCCCTTGGTCCCCATACAAATTGTTCGTAATTATATTGAAAAACAGCCCATTTTTTGATTCGACTCCACTAGAGCTACCCGAACAAATTATCCGATTAGGCTGAAAATTGATAGGTTTCTATTCCTAATGAAGACCAATGTGTGTGTAATTTTTTGATCAATTCTAATCTCAATTTTTTATCGTGTTAACAAATTTCTGCGTACAACGTACAACGTACAACGTACAACGTACAACGGACAACGTACCACACACGGACAAAAAATTGCTCCGGGTTGCAATCGTTTTTTCTAGGTTCAAAACGCATAGAAAACTCATTCCGGACGGTTTTAATTTTTTGGACCGATCGCAATACTTTTACTACACACAGCGAGGTGTGTTTGTGTGTGTGGAATAGTAAAATAAATAAATAATTTTAAAAATTCGAGTGGTACACAATAGAAAATAGACGCCGAATAATAAGCGAAATGCTCTTGTTAAATACGCCTGAAAGTATACTATTCAAATGCTGTTCCATGCGCTCTTTTCACACGGTACATGATGTGAATTGTATACTTCCAGGTGTATTCACGCATGGGAGCCCTTACCAGGAGCATTTTCGTCTATTATTCGGTGTTTATTTCCAACTGTGTATCATGTTGTCACTAATTGCATTACTTTTAATTTTATTAAACGCACTGAGCATTTGTTCATCGTCAATCTCATTGTAATTATGTTCTGCACCAATGAAATTTCTTTGCTGTAGGTGGTTTATTAAATTTGGTTGAATGTACATATATATTATACATATAAGATATTTACATTTGTACAAAAGGTTCTTTGAAAAATATTTTTAATCTTTTCTTTGCAATATATTTTTTTCGTTTAGATCGAATATTGCTAATTGAATCCTGAGAAGTGATTTCACAAAATGTCTCTACGCTCGCCAATTGCGATGTGACAGAGCCGTTAGAACTTTCGCAATCAGAATTGTTAATTACAACCAGAAGAGAATTGGACGAAGAGAACGATGGGCAATTAATTTATTCGAAACGAAATTTCGATATTTAGAAATCTGACTAGAAAAACAATCGAATTCGGCAATTATAATTGCATTTCAAAACACTTGCATCCCCGCTCCGAACCTCAAAAATTTAACAATTCGAATCGACAATGAAATCACAGCCATAGCATGGATTTTTCGAGCATTTCTGATGGTTTGATTGAAAAAAAAAATAAAAAGAAAAAAATTAATAAAAATATGCCCAAAACAAAATAGTTTTCTTTGTTTTAGAACACATTGGACCTCCAATGTAACTTTTCCACAGAATCGATCTGGTCGGATTCCTGTGTTCTTCCGAACTGGTCGATCTTTTGTTCAATGTGTTTTCAAATAAACAATATTATGGGGAAGTTTGATTATCTTTTCGAATAGTTCATCAGAAATGCCCGAAAAACCCATGCACAATTAGTCTTGTTGAAAAGCACACTCGATGCTGTGTATTGGCATTAGCCACAACGTATTCCATGAACACGTCACATCAGAAGAAATGTGTCAAAATCGTTTTTAGTTTTGATTTAGGCAATTTTCATTATTTTCCATCGAAAATAGAATTTAATGAAATTCTAATAAAAATTAATAAAATTCTAAAAAAATCGTTGGATGCAATCACAGCCGAATTGGAATTACACAAAATGATGTTTACATTTCAATGCCGAATCTTAATTCAAATGAGAAATCGAAGTAAACAGCATCATTTACGTTAATTTCCAATAAAAAATGTGAAAAACGTGAAATTCAATAAACCAAATTCAAATTTGCGCGATGTTTCTCAAATTAATCTTTTCAAAATATCAGCCAGTGAATCGTCCGTCGCTTTGAGTTTGACTTTATTGTTTGCTATTGCCTCACGAATGGAGTTGTATTTCACGTCGATGTGTATCGTTCATTTGTGGACATTCTTAATTAAAGTTCAAGGTTCAACATAAACTTCAAATAAATTTGAATCTTATTGATTCATGTAATAATGTTCATTTTAAAACAAATAACACAATTTTCACTAAAAATCTTCAAATTGTCTCTCCCTTCCAATACTCTGAGAAAATGTTTGTGGGGATTTGAAAAAAAACTAATCCCATCGTATTAATTAATCCCAAATCTCATCGTAACGACATGGTATTTTATGTGACTTATTCTAGTACGATATTAAATAAACATAGCCTGTGAGCCCGTATGGTGTGAATGATTATCTTCTCAACGCGATTCAAAGTTTGTACGCAAACAGTTGATCAGCAGTGAGAGTGGATGGAGATTTGAGTGAATGGTTTGAAGTACGTAATGGTCTGCGACAGGGCTATACAATTTCACCTCTTCTATTCATTATTTATATGGACAAGCTGATCAAATCAGCCAATTTAAGAGGTAGAGTAGCTTTGGGGGGCAATATTATCTCTGCACTCGCTTACGCAGATGATCTGGTACTGTTTGGCAATTCTGAACTGGAGCTGCAAAATAGTATCAAAGATTTGGAAGAGGCTTGTACGAACTTCGGAATGACCATTAGCGGCACAAAAACTCAAGTTATGCATGTGGGTAAAATTCGAAAGCCAATTCATTGCACTTTGAATGGCAACCTGTTGGAACAATTCTTCCCAATTCAAATATTTGGGTTACATCTTTTCGGAAGATGGATAGTTTAATAAAGAATTTTTTTTTTAATTTGAATTTATTAACCAAACAGATAAATCCTACAGGTTACAATTTGTTCTTAAGATTAAAAATTACAAAAAAGGTGGAGGCACTGAGAGAAGCAACCGTTCTGAAAGGCGGATACCGCTGGTTCTAACGACCTCGGAGCGGGACATTATTGAATAAGAGTTGAACAGCGTAGGGTTGATGGAAACGTGAATTGAGTACAGAAACAAAGATGTTGAATCACGGGTCAATCTTCAGACCAACTTTTCTATATGGTAGCGATAGTTGGGTTGATTCTGAGAATTTGATTCATGATTTGGTCTGATATGAAAGTGTTGAGAATGGTTTCGGGAGTCTCGCGCCGCGATCAGTGGGAAAACAGAATCCGAAATGAGACGATTCGAGAGGATTTAAACGTCGATTCGGTAGGAGAACAAGCAAGATAATCCAGACCGAGATGGTTTGGTCATGTAAAACGCATGGGCGGGGAGCGATTGCCGAAGCTGATGGGCCGAGAGGTAGAGGTAGACCACGTCGACGTTATTTAGATTCGGTTAAATATGATTTAATGCGAGGGGATATGAATGGTGTGTTGAAACTCAAAACTTGGCTCTCAATCGGAGTTTGTGGAGAGGTATTTTTTGGGGGATATGAGGCTTTTTGTTTCGTAAAACAGACCAGTCGCTGAAAGGCAATAATGATCTACAAATGTTTGTTGTTGTACATAGTTGTTGTGAGCCAGTAGACTTTCGGGAAAGTTTGGGAAAAGTTCGTTTGTCGTATGTAAGAACATTTATGAACATTCCGAATACCTTTGCTTCAGCTGGCAGGAGGTAATTTTTAAGTTGTGCATATTTTATAATTAAAACAGATAATTATTTCATAAATTGATGAAATGTTGTCAATGAATGATTCATGATATTCAACTCGTGACCTTTAATATATTTTATATTTTTACCCGAGAAAAATAATGAGAATACGAAAGTGTCCCCGAAAGAATGTATCATAAAAATAATTTGCGTAGAATGCATCATGAAAAAGTGTTTTTTTAAGAACGCATCATGAATTCATTATTGCCTCTTATGGCAAATAATGTTGCGTTTTAGAAAACACAATTTTTCATGGTGTATTCTACGCAAATTCATTTTATGATACACTTTTACGGGGACGATTTCGTATTCCCATTTTTTCCACAGGTACACATGAGGGGTTCAGAGTAAAAATTTTACTTCAGATCTTACCTCCTCCTCTTACTTATGGTAAGATCTGAAATAACATTTTTACTCTGAGCCCCTCACATCTATTCGAAGAATATTAAATATTCAATTAAAAGATGTCAGCAAACCATATAAATTTCGAATATGTGTATCGACGTGTTCAATAAGTCATTTTTAGCCCGCGAAGAAGATGGAGTTGCCCAATTGTGCAATTTTTTGGATCTTAATCATTTTAAATTGTGTGAGTCAGCAAATATTAATAGAGAAAGTTCAAATTGAATTGAAGAATTTAACTATAAATAATTTTCATGAAATTTCGTTTTGCTGAACGTGAACGTTTAAATGGCAAGGTGAGGTTGTAGTGCTTCCAATTGAACGTTCAATTCGGCCATTCACAGATAGTTTGCTAGAAATAAATAGCGCTTATAGCAATAACATATTCGAATCGTACATAATATTTGAGCACTAAAGTTGTAACATTCATATAAATTTACGTGAATACGGCTGAAATGATATCAACAAAAAACACTATGTGTATATTTAAAATCCATAGTGTATTACGTATACGTCCAAGCGAATCGTATAGATCAATGTTGAACATAAACTGTCAGATCTTACCAGCTTTTCGCGAACCGCATACATTTACTGTACGAAACATGCACACATAGACGATTCAAATGAAATTCGTTCGCTATTGAATGGATAGCAATTTTTGTTGGAGTAATGTCAGCCATATTCACGTATATTTATGTGTGTGCAGCAAATTTTATCTCTCTCAATTCATTTCTTTTCGCTATTCTTTATGTTCGTAATATGTAGAAAGAAATTAGTGTGAGAGTGAAACAATATGTCGCTTTTACTTTCGGTGCTTCGCTATTACTGGCGGTTGGGATATATAATATGCTATTACTTTCTAGCACACTATTATAATTTGTTCCGTTTTGAAAGCAATACAGCCTTAGCATTTGGAAAATATTGAATTATAAATGGTTTAATGAAATGTCTCTTTTAAAATAGGATCACACAGCTCTTGGTTGTAGATCATACCTCAGCGATGGTGCATCTGAGCACAATGAACTCGAAATCGTTGCAGCCGGATTGAGCGGATCGATCCAACCCTTTGTGCCAACTATAGAAGCTGATGTATTGAAAGGATTGAAATATTTAATTTACACCGTTGATTTGAAAGGATTGCTTAAAGTCTCAAAGGCTTTATATGAAGTATTGCAGGAAAGCAATGCTTTTGACCACATTAAAAACCTAGATTGTGGTAGATTCAACGATGCGCAATTAAAGAAGAGTTTTCTCGATTCTCTGCAGAGTTTTCTGAATATTAAAGGAAAACTAGGTTTATCATGGGCGTATCTTCTGAAATTTAATGAAGAGAATCAAGAAAATGTAATCGCCATTGAAAAATTGGCAGAAACGAATACCGAAATTATGGAAAAGTTTGAATTTTTGCAATTTGAATATCAGAAAATGCTTGAATTTGCTTCGAAACGCCGCAAAAATGCCCATGATATCGTCACTCTTCTCACCAAAGAAATCAATTGGTTTAAAGCATATATTTCAAAATTCTGGACCGTTGCGACAAGTCCAGTTTGCGATTTTAAGACACAGATACTAGAGAGACTGTATGACGAAGGAACAGACCGATTTAAATCTGAAAATATCATGGCAATTAAAACGGGCTTCGATAAATTCGAACCGCAGCGCATCGAAGCAAAATCAATGTTAGATCAGTGGACGAAGAATCTTGTCCATTACACTAAAAAGAAGTATAACACTTAACATTCAGCGAATATTCGATATTGACATACAGGAAACCGATCGTAGCAATAAGAATGAAATATCTCTGTAAATGTTATCATTCATTTGATTACATCAAACAACAATATAACATTTTCTTTGAAATTAAATAAATACAAAAATAATCAAATCAAAAGTTATGAATTAAAAATATTTAAAGAATCGATATGAATCCATTTGAATACGACGAATAGAAGTACCAGTAGAAGTTTGAAACTTCCTTGTGAATTGAGAACAACAATCAATTCAGTATTTATTTATTTATTTATTGCAAAACCTAAATTCATACCAATGTGTGCTCTCAGCAAGCTGAGAACATGCTGGTCTTAGACCCAATACGATATGAATTCCGCCCATGGTGTGACTTAAGCAAGAAGACTTTTACATTTCATCAAGGGGGGATGGTATTTATGAATAGACTTTAAATACCGATATTGATTCCGGAAAACCATGGCAAAACCGGCCTGATTCAGGAGAATCAGGGGAAGTACATCATTGTTTACTTAATATTTTTCCCTACTTTATACAATGCAAAAACTCATCCTAAATCTATAGGTGAGAATGATCCTAATACCAAATCTGAGCATGTTTGAATTTACTCGATAGAAAAAATAAAAGAAATAGAAGAAAAAGGAGAAATACTAATGTTCGATGCGCAACCAGTGCTTCAATTTAAATTTAAACGCGGAAAACGATTCAACATTTCTTATTTCGATGGGAATGCTATTCCACAAATTAATTGCTCCGTAAGTAAAAGCGCGTTTATCAAATTCAGTTTGCGGAAACTGTACTTGAAGATTATTTTGAGAACGGGCTCTACCGTTGATTCGGACAAACATATGATTCAAATAATTCGGCGAACGATTA
Source organism: Obolodiplosis robiniae (assembly GCA_028476595.1). NCBI lineage: Eukaryota > Metazoa > Arthropoda > Insecta > Diptera > Cecidomyiidae > Obolodiplosis > Obolodiplosis robiniae. The sequence goes on from CM052015.1 coordinate 42,760,761, forward strand.
GACAATTGCTTATAGATCAAGGTCGCTGAATGAAGCTTAGCTCTACACTCAGGGTTCAATCCATTAAGGCGCTGTCGATATTCAGTGATGTGATCATTACGTTTTAAACCGTAAATATACCGTATTTTGTCATTGTCAGCAACAAGAATACGATTTTCTTGATTTAGGGTGCCGTACACACCCCAACCATATGTTATCACATCACCATAGTCCATTAAAGGATCGATCAGCGCAGTAGCAATGTCCCGCTTAACATAGTTGGGTATAAGATGCTTCGTATGACGTATACGATTTAACACACCGTATACCTTTTGCAGCTTACTCCCAACATGCTCTTCGAAATTTAAATTTTCGTCAAAAATGACGCCGAGATTTTTGATCGATTTACAGAATTCCAGCTTGTCACCTCCAATGGTTACATCATTGATCATATCAAAATTCAATCGACTTGTATGGTGCTTAGAACCGATGATCATGACTTTAGATTTCAATCCATTTAATTTCATACCGCGACTTGTAATAAAATCATTTAATTTAGCAAGATCGGAGTTTACTTTAGAGACTCCTTCATTTATTTGATTGAAATCCACTTCAAGATATGCTTGAGCGTCATCAGCAAATAAATGGCCAGTCATATGCTGAAGCACATTGAAAGTATCATTAACATAAAGTGAAAAGAAAAGAATTTGTATGTAGTATTTGATGTTAACAAGAGCTTCTGGGCAACTTCCGTCAAATCAACTGTAACCTCAACCATGGCACATATATCGGTGAGGATCAAATCCTATAACAGAAGCAAAAGACATTTATCTTTGAATTCCAACATTCTCCTTGTGAAAATGATATGTCTGAGCAGCCAGTCGACTATTTTAAGACGTTTTGAATGAGAATTCAATAATAATTAATCATGTTATGTGTAATTTCCCATAGCAGCGCAACTAGTCTCGACCAGCTGACTATGTTAGCAAGTGGCGCTGTTATGGGACGGAATCCATATTAATCTTAAACGGCATAATCGACGGATGGTTGGCTACCATTAGCTAAGTTGATTGTTTCTCTTTTACAACGCTAAAACGAAATATCAGTCAAGTAAGCGAAAATGTTCCAAATTATTCAGAGTTATCCATGGCAAATGTATGTGTTTATGGAAAAATTAGCTCAAATCCCAAGCGCTCAGTAACTCTATTTTCACAAGGGTCAATTCGCTTTCCACGAGGGGAAGAAAATAAGTACCAAAATATCAAAGAATTGTCAAAATGACTGAGAGACAACAGCAAAAACCAAAAAGACTTTTAATTGTGTTTAGAGCTAGATTTTCAGAATCTCTTATGTTTCAATGAAATACGCATGTTCACTCATTTTTATGATATCTTCTATTCCGCATTCGCTCACCTCACTTGTTACTTTCTGGATAAAATCAAATTTTGTTGTCATGAAAACTGAGTGTGACGAGCATATCATTTGACAGAGAGACGAGCAGAGATACAGACAAACATTAAGAGCGCTTTATACACGACGATTTGCTCTAAATGGCCATATCTTTATTAAGACGCATCGGTGGTTCAGTGGTAGAATTCTCGCCTGCCACGCGGGTGACCCGGGTTCGATTCCCGGCCGATGCACATTATATATTCTTTATAAAATCGGATTTTATTGTTGCTTTTTTTTTCTCTGATATATAGATTTTCTTAGGCCGTCATTCTAGGACAATGATTTCGAAGACCAATCTCTTAAATGATCGTCATCAATAGACAGAAATCAGTCACAAATACATATTTTCTGTGACAATGAACGTAAACAAGTAACACCTTTAGAAGTCAAAAATTGCAGGAATTCAGTCACACAATTATAATCAAAAAAACTTCACAGAATGACGAAAAATGAATAAAATGCAGTGCTACGTTTTTGCTGAGCTGGAAGTGGTTGCTGACTCAGCAATGCTGAGAGCAGTAGCTGCTCAGAAATGGCTGGCCAGCTGCTGGTAAAGTGTTCCTTGTGGAAGAATAATAATATTTTTCGATGGATAAACAACTATACGATATACATTTTCTGCCATAGCTGGTCAGCTGGTTACTATCAGCAGCCACTACCAGCTCAGCAAAACCAGAAGTCTGATAAAAGATTCATTTCCACCTCAGAGGCACGGCACGGAGGCGCCATTTCTTCATAAAACAATACGCGGCATTTGCAAATGCTTCAACTAAACAGAATATTTAACATATAATAAAAAACATCTTTCCGAGGTAAATACACATTCAACAAGCGAATACAAAATACAATATTCTTGATCTCAAATATTGTGCCGCAGAATACATGGACGGCAATACAATTAACAATTAGTAAATAATCGGCGGATGTACAGAAAAAAATATGGATGAAAGAAACCCATAAAAACGCACAGTATGAATCAATTGTATAACTAAAGGCGGAAATACTTACGTTTTTTTCGCGCTTTTTTCGTTTGTTTACTCATTTCATTGCCATCCATGTATTCGACGATTATACGAGAATTTAGTTCAGAAAGAGATTTTTTTTATTTTCTGAACACTTAACTCGTTCAAGGTTTTTTGATGAATTTTGCACATACAATTTTTGGAAATAACCAAGAAATGCGACCAAACTTGGACGAAACAGATTCATCCGACAAATCTGTATGGCACGTATATAAAAATTAAAAATGTTCAATTCTACGGCATCCGAAAATTTGAACCATTTATTGCAGTAAGCATCATTTTTATTGGAAAAACATAAATGTTACAAATATCTTTAATTGCAAGAATAGTTGTGGCAAATCACTTGAGTTTACTGGAAATTTAGCTCTTAATAAATGCTTTGTTCTATTTTATGCTCCACGAGTGCGAGCAGTTGTGCTGGAGAGTTTTTGTTGTTGATCCGGAGCCAATGGTGGCAATGGGAGTGTAAATTTCGGTGCATTTTGATCCAAAGACTTTTGAATAAATCTAAACCAATTGTTAAATTTGTCCGATTCCACTAGTGTCCACGCATTGTTGTTATACGTACGCACGACTTGTTTATCGGCTGCTTGCCACAAAAGCACCGCAACCGGTCTGCTATCGGCATCAAAAATCAAAATACCACGATATTGACAATTCAATGATGCTGGACATTTTCCAGATGGTCCCGTCCATGAGCTGGTGGTCAATGCTTTACTGACGTCCGAAGCATCATGAGCAGAACGAAACGTGAGCACAAATGATTTGTCAGCAAAGGCCATGCCAGCACCAGATAACACATCAAAACTTTTTTTCAAGTTCTGTCAATTGTAAAATAAAGATAGAAAAATTTAAGAAATGAAAACAAACAAAAATGTGTTTCTACTAACAACAACATTGCTTTCAAGCCAATGATTCCAGCTTCTCCATGTAAAAATTCGCGGCAAGTGCGTCGAAACCTGATCAACAATGCGTTTAACATCCACCAAATTACTTGGAATCGGTCCCAAACTAGTTTGAGCTGGACTCGCAGCTTGATTTGCTTTCACATTGTTTTGATTTGGTGCCACATTGCTTGGGCTTAGTTGTATATTTTGTTGATTTGCTTTGTCAGCCGTTACGAATACAGCTGCACAAAATATCGCACAAACAATGACAATTTTCATTTTTGTTCGTCTTCGTTCAAGCTTTCACGTCTGCAAATTTTTGAACACTGAGTTCACTTCATTCGCTCCACCGTTTTTATACTAAATATTCATACAGAATCACAATGTTAAATCAACGAATTAGTGTTCATCAAGTCTGAAGTATGCAACAAACGGGATTGTTTAACAACGATAAATGGAATAATCGGTTGATTATGGAAACAATTGATAATGACGGGTGAAAACTGGACAAAACCGAGATGAAACTTTATTACTTTACACAAAATTATCAAAATACACCAGATTATTTAAACTCAAATAGCATCGGATTACCGAGTTTTGAAAAGTTCCGATTGAAATTTTCATGTGAACATAGCTTGACTTTGATCTCTTAACGAATGACATATGAAGTAAACGATGTCATTGGTGGGGTCGCCAATGTGAATGAATTATCACACACATGCTGTTGAAATAATTTTGTGACACGGGCTAAATACATATAAGTGTGACGTCGATATTCGAATCAGGGCCATGTTTTACAAACTTGAGTCTGTCACATTCTCAAACATTTTCTATTCAATCCGAAGTTTTATTAGCAATAGATTTCATCTTTCAAAAGATGAATATAGAAGTGAAAGAGATGCACATTTTTTTCAATCTAAATGTTCCATTCCTTTATTCGATCTGTTGAGCCTAAATATTATCGTGATTGTTAAATGTCGGGCTGAGAGTAAAAACGGTCAAAAACATTTTCTCCTGCTCACACCAAGGAAAATTCTCGTAAGCATGAGCATGACGTAAGATGTTTATAACCGTTTTAACTCTCAGCTCGACAAATAGGGCTTAGTTGAAAGAAAGCAGAAACTCGGAGAACTTCACGTCCGAAATATATATCGATTAATCGGCTCAATACGACGCGATTGATAATATCTTACGAAGAACATTGCTTAGACGTAAGCACAAAATCTGTTTTTTATGTTATATCACGTAACGTAAGCTGTGAGTAATTCATATATGGAGCACTGAACTACGGCTGTCCACCATCAATACAATAAGCAATGATAAACCGTAACATCACACTCAATATATAATACTTACCCAAATTACTGGTTAAGCTTTCCGCTTATAAATTGAATAAGCAATTGGAATGCTTCGAGTAAAGTAATGAGTATTTAACATCAAATATTGCATTAAACTGAGTTGGATTCATAGTGAGTTATTACTAGTATTTTCTGTCTTCAATCAACCCCTCAAAATTATAGAACTGTGTCATTACAGACAAATGAAAGCAATTCCATTTCAGTTTATTCGATTCGCAGATGTAATGAAATCTGATGAGATGTGCTGTTGAGCTCCACTAATGATCAACTTGTTTTGTTGTTTGAAAACAGAATTTTGGCATTAACTGCGCATTTTCAGTGTTCAATTTTCGTGACATTTGAAAGATGCGATCAAAGAGTGTAAAATCTAAAGTGGTCTGAAAAGAATTGTCTGGCCAGAAAAAGTTATTGACAGAATTGTTCACAAAATTAATTTCAGTTCTCCAGTAGTCTTGTTTGGTTTGAAGAATTTTATTTCAAATTTATTTCATAAAATGTTGGTACAAAAACTTTGTGTAGCTAAAATAAGTTAAAAGAAAATTGTGTGTTCTGAATCAAGCCGCAATCAATCTATGCAATACTTTTCCTATAAAAGCGTTCGGTTTCAAATCTAAATGCATCACAACTTACAGCCCGTTTGAATATATTGGCGGCATCTTTTACATTGAGCATGCCAGATGTTCTCTTGCTGATTCGGCCAGGCAAATTCGGACATATTTTTTCTTCAAAATCCTACACAATACAATGTGCAGGTACACTCTTGGATGGTGAACCATATAATATATAAGATATTCTCTTTGTTATCGGTTACTTTAGTGCTCGCCATTCTAAAATTTGATATATTCAAATGAAATGAAATGAAAGTTGATCCACAGTTTTTCCGAAATTTTGTCAAAACGTACATTTAGAGAACTTTTCGTATCGCTTTTAGACCGGTTCTTATTTTCATCACAACCATGGTGGTAATGAATGGTCCTAATACGTAAAACTAACTTCTTCGCACATTTGCCGACAGTCTACGGGTTCACAGGTTATGATTATTTCTTATCGTATCATCATGTAACTATGCGAATATGTCACACTCAATTTTAATTCATTACGATCAGATTTAACATTGATTAATCCCACGAATCAGCCATGCCATGTTTGCGAATGTGTTCAAACTCACCAATAGCGAGAAGGGGACTATTAACCATTCTTGATTTTTAATCTTTTTTTATAATTTTTTTATTATTTGACACTGTTTCAGCTACTTAAATATTTGTTACAACCCGATCGCGCCAATTTTTTTCGGAGATGGCTCCAGTGATTGCGCGGATCTGCACATGCAACCCAAGCGCAAACAACAATTTAAAAACAATGAGTTTGTCGGTCTTTACAGAAAATTATTATTTGTACATTCATTTTGAAATGTCACTTTTGGAAAAACGAAATCCGAAGTTTGCTGTGTCGAGGTATCTCACGGACTCGAATCGGCGGCAGTCACACCGCACAGTAGCATCTAGAGGTCTTCACGGATTGGATTTTTGTTCGATTAAATCCAATCCAATCCGATTTTCTCGGATTTGTTCGGTTCGGATTTATTTGATCAAATGTTCGGTTCGGATCAGATCTATCCGAAAAAAATCTAATAAAATCCGAATAAATAGGAATCACAATTTTTTCCAAAAAATATAAAAAAAATCATACTAAAAAACCTGTGTGTAATAAACTGTATCGATGTTTATTTCGCGTGAAAATTTAACCAAGAATTACATCTAATTGTCAATAAAAAAATATTGTTTGCATATTTGTTTATTTCCAAATGAATAATTAAAATCAGCCAACGTCATCTGCAAAGAAAAAATAAAAGAAAAGTAAACAAAAATTTATTTTATATAGACATTCTGAATGTTTCAAATTCCTAAAGCGAAAATTCTTTCGTCATCAAAGCGAAGTGAGTACTTCCTTGTCAAATGCCGAAAATATCACTCCAATCCAATGCAAACAATATTTTTTTATTGACAATTAGATGTAATTCTTGGTTGAAATGAATATTTCGATGTTGTTGCGGAAAAAATTGCGATTCCTATTTATTCGGATTATATTGGATTTACAACTTAATTTTAAATGATTCCTTAGAGATGGAATTGTATATTATATTGAGTCTGGTAATATATTTGGTTGGCAGCTCTTAATGTCACCGTTCATACGCAGTAGAAATCATTCAATTCATTGTGAACAAACATTTATATTTTTCATATCGAAAATGTCCGAATTTTTTCCCTGAAAAGGAGAATATGCTCCATCGATTTCCACTTGTGAGTTTTGGTTTCGTCGGTTTAAAGGTGGTGATTTTGACGTGGAAGACAAGGAGCGTCCAGGGCAGCCAAAAAAATGTGAAGACGAAGAATTGGATACATAACTTGACCAAAATTGTTGTCAAACGCAAGAAGAACTTGCATTATCATTCATTATCATTGGCCGTTTCAAAACGTTTAAAAGCAGCCGGATTCAATCAAAAGCAAGTAAATTGAGTCCCATATGAATTGAAGCCGGGAGACGTTGAAAGACGATTTTGCATGTCTGGAATGCTGCTGGAACGCCACAAAAAGTTGTATCTCACCAGCCTTATAGCCCAGACATTGCCCCTTCTGACTACCATTTGTTCCGGCCAATGCAGAACGCCCTCACTGGAATACGCTCCACTTCAGAACAAGGTATCAAAAATTGGATCCATTCATTCTTGGCCTCAAAAGATGAGGAGTTCTTCCGACGCGGAATCCGTATGCTGCCAGGAATATGGTAAAAAGCAGTGGCTCTCATGTGAAAATAAAGTGACTGGCTAATTTGGGACATAGTTGGCTGACTATAATTGACTTTTTCAGTGCAAAAAGTAGTTGTTAATCGATTATAGTTGACTTTAGTTTACATGTAAGCAGTTGACTTCAATCGTCTTTAGTTGCCTAATTTGGGACAGTACGCTAACTTTGATTGGTTTTCATACAAAATCAACATAGTCAGTCAGTCAGTCAGTCACTTAATTTTCACACGGGCTTCCGATGGCCAATACTTTGAATAACATACATTGTAACATTTTTTAAAAAAAAACGCTCAAAAAGAGGAAAAATCCTTTAAAATAAGGCTGTAAATCCAATAATTTGGTCAAATAAATCCGAACCGACCAAATCCAAATTTTCGGATCTCTCTGATTTGGATATCCGAAAAAAAAGTTCAGTTCGATTCGGTTCGGCGGATATCCGTGAGGACCTCTAGTAGCATCTACGACAACAACCAATCAACCATATTTCAATTACATTTTCGAACATGCAACTGAGGAAATGCATGAAAATATTACAACTATACAATCATTTGGTTTTGAAATACATTTCTTCATTTCGATTTGATGTACCTACGTATTAATAAAAACTTTGAAGTAATATAAAAAATGTGAGGCATTTGGAACAGACCATCAAAAATTCCCGAACAAATTATTAACCAATATATTTCGCGTAAGCACATTCGATAAATTAGTTGATTTGACGTCAGCCAGTTGGTGATAAGCACAACAACAAAATATACGGCTCTTATGTATCACTACTGGGCACGTGTGCTATATTTTTGTAATATCACTTGCTCACTCGTCGGCTGTGTATGTGTTGCTGCCACATTTATTTTGCTATGCATGTTTTGTATAATTGGAATACATTTGGAAATTGGGAATAACAATTTGCGCATAACAACAGTGAACGATATAGCCATTGAATGTATTTGGCTGGGTGAACAATGATTGAACTGCGCCCATGAATGCAGTTTCAAACATACATTAACACCTTTTAATTTAATGGTTGATCTATACAGCCAGCCGAAAGCATTCAATGGATACAACTATAATATTGATGCCGCTATTATTGTTGAAATATCAGAATGAGAGCGGTATTTGACGCTGCGGCTGCTTATATCGCTTCATTTGTAGCACTATGTACATCGTTTGGAGCGATACAAGCAGCCGCATGTGTCCACACAACTGTGCGCATGCGTTCGATTGTGTGGACACATGCGTTATTTAGCTAGATAAATATCCAGCAGTTTGCTGCTAAATATCTATTTCACAAAGACTGTTATTTTTTCCAGCTTCAGTTTTAAGAATCACAAATAACATGCTGGTGTCATATATAATATATAACAAATGTGTTAATGGGAATAACATGGTAAACCTTCGCATGGCTTTTTGGGACATTTCTGATAGTCTGATGAAAAAACAATCAAAATTTTTTTAACATATTTTAATGAAGAACAGATAGGGCCAAAAAACGCCCACCTCGGAATTCCCCAGTAATCCGACCAGATTGATTCAGTGGAATAGGTATATTTCCGAACTGATGTATTTTTAAACCAATGTGTTTTAAAAGTATCAGATTTGGGGCTGAGCAATTTTGTTATTTTTTCGTTCAGACCATCAGAAATGCCTGCAAAATCCATGCTCAGATTCACCATGTCATGTATTGACGTCAACTACCGCTCCCATTCTGATATTTCAACAAAAAAAGCGGCATCGACAAAGACTCATGACAAATGAAGAATTTGGATTATACAGACAAATATGAAACCGACAAATATATACTGTAAATTTATTTTACGTTTCAAACTTGTGTATTCATTCAAAAAGATTTGAGCCATGTATATATTCTCAACGGCTTATATTTGGTTCACATTGAGTCATTATGAATTTGTCATATTCTTATTATTTTACTAAAATAAAAAGTTCCAAAATATAATTCAATTATATATTTAATCGTATTTCGAAGCGAAGGTTAACATTTGAGCTCCAAAATGCAGTCGAAATGGAGGAAGGTAACATTATTTCCATATGTAGTAATGTGCAAGGGATGTATGTCGTGGATAACAGCGGTGTGAGACTTTTTATATTTTTTTCAACAATTTTTTCAATATTTCGACATTGTACATATAATTTATTCGATATATGAAACAGTGAAATAATTCAGAATTCGAATGAACACAAAGAATTTATCGCGTATTTTTTTTTATTGTCGGTCAATTCAAATATTAATTTACCGTCAACATTCAAAATTTACCAATTGGTATAGATTTGAACTAGGGGCGAATTTCAATTCGTCGCAATTCTGACAACACCAATCAAATCACCACATCTCTATTGAATCTTTGAACATTTACAAAAAATAGTCAACATTTGAACTGTTGCATACATAATCATATTGTTAGCATGCACACTAGCAAGTATTTGCACTACACAAACATGACGAAACCTCAAAGGTCGGTAATGCGGTTTCTTCCTAGCTATGACCAGGAATAAATTGGAATATTTGTTGTCTTTGGTACGTTTGTGAATGGCAGCAGCTAAGACTTTGAATGATTTCCCGGAGAATCTTGAATTTTCGGTGTGTACTAAACTTTTTTCATTCAATGAATAAAGACTAATTTCGGTCTCGACCCCACTCTCTTCCAAGATAGTTTTAATGCATAATGGAATTTCTTGACTCAATTTATTTTCAATTTCAGTCCAAAAAAATTAATTCACCATTTTAAAGAGATAATTTCAGTTTTTTAGTTGATTCTCTAGCTCTATGATCTTTTAAAACCTGGTTTAAACTTCTTCTATTGATAAATTTCATAAACACTAGTGTTTGTATGCGTGTGCGTGTATTCATGATTAGGTGTATACTGTGTTCTACATTTTTCCAACGCTAGTATTTTATTTTTGTGAACGAGGTCGATAATGCAGAATTGAAAACTTGATGTTAATGTGCACGCGTTTGCGTGTGTCTGTGTATGCTAATGTGTGTGTGAGTAACTCAGCTCATCGCAACTAAATAACTATCAATTCGTGAATATTTGTCAGCAATTGAACGGAGTTGAGCAGAGTCAAGCACACTGACAATGATATAAAATAAAACACGGACAGTTGTGTGTTTGCACACATAGCTGTGACTGGCTAGTGACGTTCTTCGACCCTAGGATTCGAAGTTTAAGACGTAATGACAAGGATTTTATTTAAATTCACCGCAAACGCAAAGACTTAACCAATGTCAATATGTTTCTTTTTGTCGGGAAAATATATCAAACATAGTGTAACACAAATAAAATTAAGAAGAAACTCAATGAGCATAATATGCAATTGGTATTCAAAAATGACAATAAACTTTCAAATTTGTTGAGCACAACAAAAGACCGAACGCCGAATTTGAGAAACTCGGGAATTTACAGCATTGAATGTGGTGGTTGTGGCATGATATACTACGGTCAAACAAAGCGCCCACTGGAAACACTTTTTGCCGAACATAAGAATTGCATTAAAAATAATGAGACATACAGATCAGCTGTTGCGTTGCATGCATTGAATGAGAATCATTTCAATATTCGTATTGATAACATGAGACTTGTGAAACAAGTAAACGACGTTAGAGAATTAGATGCTTACGAAACATTCTACATACAAAGCCACAAACATAATGAATTTGGACGAAGGCAATGTTAATTCAAACCTCTTCGCACTCATTCCCACCAATCAATAACAATAATTAGCGCAATCGTACAGTTCTGTGCCGTTTATTTATTTATGTATGCATCGTATAGTTTTAAGCAAAGACTACGAATTTCGAGATGAACAAAATAGAAGAATGTGTCGCTCAATCGGTGTTAGGCGGAACTGGACTTTTTAGTCGTGATGCTGAAGATGAATTCTTCACAATTCGAAATGCATTCAGGTTGATTCAAAATTACTGAATATTTTTGTTCATTTTGTGAAATCAAAATAAGATTTTTCGACTCATAAACACGAAGTTAATCTCCCGGATTTCACACCAGGTTCAATTTAAAAAACTATTTGAAACATAGTGTGCAGCAAGATATTTTTGGAATATAGACGAAATATTCTCGAAAATGTATATTAAAAATGCGAAAACTATGAATTGTTCAATATTAGTTTATTTATAATAATACTAAAAGCATTATTACTAGATTCAATACAGCATTCGAATTCAAATTGGATGACAATTTGCATTGTTAATCAGCAATATTTAATTTATTCTTAGGTTCCACCTATGGAATGAGGTGCTGTCTCTGAAATAAACACAATTCAAAAATAATATTATTTGTTCGACATAAAAATAAATTTAAGAAAAATCATTTAAATGAATTCTGCATTTCATACAATTTGGTCTCTAATCCATTCAAGATGTGGAATAACCTTAGTGTTTGTCATGTGAGCATAATGTATATGCTGGTTAACATCTTCTTCATCATCTTTGACCTTTGATCCAATGAGGCCAATCAATATGGGTTTATTTGCATTATCAAAATATACAACTGGACCTTTAACAATAAAACGAAATTTATTAATTTATTTAAATTTGTTTTCATCATATTTTGAAACAACCTCCTGAATCTCCTGATCCTACTGTCCTTTGGAGATATGCTACTACTCGTTGGTTCCCATATCCAGGATGAACTGGATCAATCTTAGTACAAAATTGATCATCAACTTCGTGGCATGAAATTATTCTCGTTTGAAGGAATCGCAGATTCATTGAAATAGAGCCATCTTCCAAACGACCAAATCCAGTAAGTGTGAGTGTAATTGAATTTGTGGGTGAGTAGACAAAAGTGCGTACGGAAACAGGTAAGTCTATCGCTTCGATCATTCCCGCAACAATTATGCTCTGTCCGAGTTTAATAATGCCAATGTCATTTTTATCTGCATCTGGAGAAAACCCTTTGTGGGGAATGATTTTGGAAATTCCGAACAAGTATCCTCTATAAAGTTCATTTGAACCAGCATGAACATTCCAAAAATCAAGATTATTAAGATATTCGAATGCACCCGAATATTCGTCTTTATTGTAGAAACAATGAGCTACGGTCAAAATGAGATTATTTTGGATTACGACTCCACCACAGATAGTATTATAATTATAAAGTAAAGCAGTTTGATATTTGACGGGTTCCCGTTGAATTTCTCCATTGAACACTTGAGCGCCCTATTTTGTAAGAAGAACGAAAACAATGATGTAACAACTTCAAAAAAAAAAAAAAAAACAACACATGAAAAAAGCAATTACCGAAAACTTGGCTTGCAATAATAGAACTAATGCGACCCAAAAAAAAAACATTTTTTTACGCTAAAGCAAAAAAATAGATTTTGATAACTAACAATTAACGCACGAGATGGTAAAAGGTAATAAATTGTCAGACACTGACTACCTGCTTTTATTCAATATTGCCTGCAGATAATTTTAATTTATTTCAGTCTATTTTCGTATTCTTCCAAATAATATTCAATATTCAATACGAATATTCTGTTTTGCATGCGCTCCATTTATTTGTGTTTTACTTTTCCGCACACACCACTGTGTGTGGCAAAGGTATTGCGATCGGTCCAATCAATTCAAATTGCCCGAAATGAGTTTTCTATGCGTTTTGAACCTAAAAAAACGATTGCAACCATTTCTGGAGAAATTGTTTGACAGTGTGTGGTACGTTGTTCGTTGTAAGCTGTTAACACGGTAACTCAAAAAATTGAGTATAGAATTGATCGAACATAAACGCATAGATAGGTCTTCAATAGTTACATGCAAATAGATTTTTTCTCATTTTTCTTAAATTTATATGACTAGATAAAATGTATGTTGCTCGTCATTTCTTTATTTCGAAAATATGTCTTTTCATCTTAAAAAAAAACTCATCATTATCATAATTGTTGTGTGTGTGCTATTTATGTTCAATGTTTGGTTAAGTTCTAAATTACCATTCAGATTTCGTTCGTTCGTTGAAAAAGAATTTTAGTTTTATCGTTCGTCAATCTTTTTGAACGTACATTTATTGTCAATTTATTTTGACCTCGACAGACGAACCTTATTCATTTTGAATTTGAAATTGAAAAAAATAGATTAAGGTTATGTCTAGTGTGACCATGTGTCCTGTTTTTACGGGACATGTCCCGTTTTCGGATGCTTCGCTTCGGGACACCGGGACAGCCTCAAAATGTCCCGTTTTCGAGCCAAATGTCCCCGAATTTCACGCGATGAATTTTTTTCTTTTATTTTGGAACAAAATGTCAGTTTAAAACTCCCTCCTTCTGTATATGCTCACGCTCAATAGTTGCACGAAAAGAGAGTATACAAAAAACATTCAACAATACATATATCGTTCTCATATCCCTCTTTCTATATATGTTAGCACTCAATGATAGCACAAAGACAAGCAAAGAAACACAATGAATGTATTCCATACATACATGCGAGATACGATCACTCAACACACATGTATTTTTCTTAATGTAATGAGTGTACGTATATTTTACTTGCTTACTTATATTCGTTCTATTCATGGAAGTGTTGGATGTTACCAAAAAGAGAAACAAAGAAAGCATAATGATGCATGGCTTGTTGAATGTGCTTTCGTATATCGCGTTTTGTTCACAAATGTTTCATTCCCGCTTAAATGTCCTATTTTGCGCCTTCTAAAGTGTTGTGAATGTCATATTCTGTTTCATTTTCAAAATTGGAAAACGTTAATGTATTTTTACGCAAGATATACAAAAGAAATATCCGTTTATAAAAAAATCAGAAAATGATTCTGATAAAGTTGTGTGTGATGTGTGTAATGGTGATTTCGATTTCACACACGATGGGAAAATTTCCATTGAAAACCATGTTAAACAAGAAAAACACGTCAGAGCAGTAAGGGCCGCTTCTTCATCCAAAAAAGTGTCAACATTTTTCACTGATGATAAATTTGCTTTGCAAACTCCGATAGCCGAAGGAGTTTGGGCATATCATGTCATTTCCGAGAATCACAGTTTTCGTTCAGTTGATTGCGCAACAAAAGTCATCCGAAATGTTTTCAAGTTGGAGAAGTTTGGTTGTGCGCGCACCAAATGTGAAGCAATTGCAGTTAATTTTTTTGCTCCTTATGTGATTGACGAAGTGAAAAATGATCTGAGCAACAGCCGTTTTGTTAGTTTGTTGACCGATGCATCAAATCATGGAAATGTGAAAATGTTTCCTGTGGTTGCTCGTTATTTTTTGCCGCTGGAAGGTGTGAAAGTGAAAGTTCTGCAGCTCACGAATGAAACGAATGAAAAATCCATTACAATTGCCGACCTCATATTCACTGTAATGACTAAATTTGATTTGGATAATAAATTGGTTGGATTTGGTGCAGATAATGCAAAAGTGAACTTTGGCGTCATAACACAACGTGGTGAAAATAATGTTTTTGCAAGACTATGTGAAAAAAATCCTTATTTGATTGGAATTGGGTCTGCTGTGCATATCATTCATAATGCGGCACAAGCTGGTTGCAATGGAATGCCATTCGACGTCGAGGTGATACTTGTGAAAACTTATTCGCATTTCAGCCAGTTCACAAATCGTGCAACACAACTGGAAATATTTTGCGGTGAATTCGACGTTCAATTCCAGAATGTTTTGAGTTACTCAAAGACGCGCTTCCTTTCAAGCCATCAATTCGATTCTAAAAATCTTTCCCGCAACTCTCGTATTAATCTGACATTGTCATCGTAAAGTTTGACACTTTATAAGTAAAACGTCTCCACAGTGTTTGGTGCTAAAAACGCAATTTGTCTTGTTTACAACAATCCGAAAATTTTTCCTCGGCCGAAAATCCGAAATTTTTTTAATCGAATTTTAACAATGAATCTTCCATTTTCATCTCGTTTGAAATTCTGTACGTAATAGATTTCCACTTCAATTTCCTCTTTTGACAATTTTTGAACGATAGGTACCTGATTTTGATGCCAAAGTTCCGTGTATTCAATTGCTATCAATGAATCACCTTGCTCATCATCAAAAATTTCTTTGTCTGTACCAAATACAATTATTTCGAGTGTTGTTTCCATTAACACAATTCCATTGATTGGTCTATCCATCACTGACGTAACAATCCGCGCAAAAACACCCACACCAAACAATAAATGCACTTGCTCCGGCATCCAATAGTTTGGGTCAGCGCATGGAATATCCGTTCTGTCTTTTATTCTGAATGGATTTAATTGACTGTCGGGCATATATGATGACCACATACTACCCTTTGGCATAATCCAAAACACTGCACGCTCACAAATGTCATCATCGTACCAAGAATGAATACTTAAGATGACCTTTTGATGAATAGGAAATGGTTTTCCGTTAATTCCAATCATTTTCCGTGCAAAAGAGGTTGCATTGAATGTTTCACTGAGGCAATCTCGATAAAAGCTGAAACTTGCGATGTTTGGTTGTGCACTTGTATATAGGAAAGCTCTTACCTTTATGAATTCACAACCTACTTTGACACGTACAATTGCTGTGGGAAAGAAAGTTTTCTTTTCGTCCAATACACAATCGAACTCATCGTCGTATGGTAATGAAACTTGTGTATTTTTCTTTTTGTTTTCCTTCTGTCCTCTTCCGAGATTACAATTCAACTGTCTTTTTCTATCCCTAATCTTTTTACTCTCTTCCATTAACAAATTTTCCTGTTCATCTAACAAACTTAACTTTCCATTAATTAATTCCATTTTATCCTTAAAAATATCATTTTGATCCGATTTTTGACTTGTAGTTTGATTTTCTGTCTGTATTTTGATTTGATTTGCGCTTCTTTCCCTTTCCATTAGATTTTTCAACAGATTTACCGTGGCAGCATTCATTTTGGCTGGGCAAATCAAGCGGGCAAATTGTGCTATTGTGATATGGATCCGCTGCGCATTGCTTGAGTGGGCACGTTGGATCACGACTTGTTTCTTTCCGATGGCCTTTACGTAAACAATTCGGGCAAAGTCGACGTCGATCGATGAACTCCAATCGACCGAGATAATTCAATGACAAATAATAATTGGGGAATTTATGCATTTTGTGAAAGGCACGTCCATCTGGAAATGCCTCACACCGATACTGTTTTGACGTAGTACCTCTTGCGGTTAGTGCCGATGAACAAGATTCATTCGATTTTGTTTCCCTTGCCTTGCTATTGGGAACAGTTACAGTCAACTGTTGTTTCATATCCGATTTTGTACGATTTCATGCTCCTGCTTCTCTATCCAAAAACTTTGTCATTTCCAATTCCGTTGGCTGTTCCGATGAACGACATAAATTCCATTGTCGTGCTGTTTCCGCATCTAAACGATCATGCAATGCATGAATAAATACAAAATCCCAAGTATCAACGGGCAATTCCAATACACGCGATTGACGAATTGTTTCATGTGTAACGTTGGACATTCTTTGCAATTCAGCCAGGTTTCTGGACCAGTTAAATATGGCAAACGGTAAAATTCACGCATATGATTAGCTTCGCCTTGCAATGAATTAAGCAAATACGAATGTTTGAACGTGTCCGAAATATCCTCATTGTTGTGAATTGCCGCGGTGAAGCGATCACGGAAACCGAGCCATTTGCTTGTATCTCCATCAAATTGCCCCCAAGTATTTGGTATATTATGCTGTTGTACGGGCATAATTAATTTGATCGGTTGCCGATCATCACCACCGGCATCACTTGCTGGAACACTTCCATGTTCGAAATTGACTAGCGACAAATCTGATATCCTTTTCCGAAATTTCTCACGTGTTGCGTAATATCTTTCCTCTAGCTCGGCCAGAATATCTTCATAAAACATGCTCGTTTCCTCATCCCCTTCGCGTATCACATTCGAATGATAAGTGTCCGCTTTATCCCACAATTCCGTTAAACGTTCGCTGCGAATAACCAACGCATCGTAAGAACGCGTTTCAAAATTATACGATTCAACGTATGCCGACAAACGAACAATTGCTCGTTTTGCTGATTTAAACTGCTTGATATCGGCACTTTCCTGAACTGCATTCTGTCCACTATTTGGCAATTGACTTGTTTCCTCTGAACGGTTTCCTACGGTTTCTGTTTCATCCGTAATTTCAATTGCCGGTGGTTTTTCCGATTGTACCAATGGCTTTGCTTGTTTTGCTGTTCCATCCGTTTTGTTTCCTATGCATTTCAATAAATTCTGAATCAATAATCTGTCCGACGTTTTTTATTTCATTCCTATCTTTACAATGGCAATGTGTGTGTGAATGACCTTTCCTTCCAATTGTTGAATAATTCCTTCCTAATTATTAAATTCTATCCTAATTGTTTGGTTTGCACAATATTTTTTCCCATCAAAAAGGAGTGATGAATCAACACACGAAATCCGTTTTTATCCATGTTTTTTTCAATAACAAAAGTGGCTTCACTCAAAACGTAATAACTCACGAACTAATCGTCCGATTGCTGTCAAATCTGTCCTGTTGATATAATTTCCTACATTTCAAAATGTTGACAAAGGTCGTAAGCCATTTGACGATGTCTCATTTGCGCAAGCGAAACGAACAAAAATTTCTATCCTCTGAACATGCTGCGCAAACAAAAATATTTATCGCAACTCCAAAGCGATCGCATTCTTTCCATTCTAAATCATGTTCATTGTTTGTTCCTCCTGTCCAAAAAAAAATATGCAACCACATTTCAAAGCTTTAAATGTGTCGCTCTTTCCGTTATTCCGAATGTGCACACTCAAAAATGTAACACTCCTTCCATTGTATGCATACAAAATCCGATATGACTGTACCAATGAACATGAATTCCTCCGAATACACACTTAGCCACTGCTGTCGACTGTGAGCAGCTTGATTATGAAAAAATAAACAACGGCTGTTTATTGTTTCTGGGAACTGTGTCGGCAACGCGATGGGCAAGCATGTGCTTGTCGACGCTAATTCACCTAACATATTAGGAGTACAAATTGAAAACCGCGCATTTTTTTCAAAATTTCGATCTTTATTATGGAAAAATGGTTACAAATTGATTATTCAAAGTATTGTCCATCGCTAGTCACAACTTTTTCCCATCTTTCTGGCAAATTACGGATTCCGCGTCGAAAGAAATCTGTGCTTTTTTCGGCTATCCATGAATCGACCCATTTTTTGCATTCCTCGTAAGAATGGAAATGCTGTTCAGCCAGGCCATGTGTCATTGATCGGAAGAGGTGGTAATCGGAAGGGGCAATGTCTGGGCTATACGGCGGGTGGGGTAGGACTTCCCATCGAAGCGTTTCCAAGTAGGTTTTAACGACCTGAGCAACATGTGGCCGAGCGTTGTCATGTTGCAAAATAACTTTATCGTGTCTTGCGACCGTTTCCGACCGTTTTTCCTTCAGTGCTCGGCTCAAACGCATCAATTGAGTTCGGTACAATGCTCCTGTGATGGTTTCGTTTGGTTTCAACAACTCATAATAGATCACACCGAGCTGATCCCACCAAATACACAGCATTAGCTTCGAGCCATGAATGTTCGGCTTTGGCGTCGATGTTGATGCGTGGCCGGGGTAACCATACGATTTTTTTCGCTTCGGATTATCGTAATGAATCCACTTTTCATCACCAGTCACAATACGATGCAAAAAACCCTTCCGTTTTTGCCTTTGAAGCAGCTGTTCACAAGTGAAAAAACGGCGTTCGATATCTCTCGGCTTCAATTCGTATGGCACCCAATTTCCTTGCTTTTGAACCATTCCCATGGCTTTTAAACGATAGGAGATGGATTGTTGTGTCACTCCCAATGATTTTGCAAGTTTTTCTTGCGTTTGACACGAGTCTTCATCGAGTAATGCTTCCAACTCCTCGTCTTCAAACTTTTTCACTTGGCCTGGACGCTCTTTGTCTTCCACATCAAAATCACCACTTTTGAACCGCGCAAACCACTCCTGGCACGTTCTAATCGACGGAGCATATTCTGGATATGCTTCGCATAACAAACGATGACTCTCGGAAGCATTTTTCTTCAGATTAAACCAATAAAGTAAAACTTCCCGCAAATGCTGTTTTGTAGGCACGTAGCTCGACATTTTCAACGCAATAATAAACTTGTGTATTCAACTGAATGATAAGTTTGACAGATCGTTTTCAATGTATTTTTTTATCCTCTTTAAGATACAATAGCTGTCAAAGTCAAAATAATGACATCTATGATAGATATGAAGTTAGTAACGAATGCGCGGTTTTCAATTTGTTCTCCCAATAATTTCACAATATTTTAATTTGTCAATTCACATTGCACTTTTCCTATTTTAACGTAATATTCCCACTGCACCACTAGAAAATAACTTCACTTTTCCTTTTCTATACGTTTTATCCTGATTTCAATTAACTGAAAAAAATGTCCTCTGTACAATCAATGCTGAATAAATTCTTATTTGATTTCCTGTTTTCTCTATCCAAATTCTGTACAAATTCCTATTAATTACTCACCTTTTTTTGGAGTTTTGCCACTTGAGTGACATCTTGGAACAAAATGCTCACGAAAAAACAATTGATTGAGAATCAAATTGAAAATTTTTGAACACAAAAATTCGCTTACAGATTACAACTTGCCGGTTTGACTCTTCACTGTGTAATAATGTTGCAGCATCAAGCACTGAACTTGAGTCAGCGTTCTGTACATTTGACACTTTCGTGTCTACGTAAGTTGTGGCTCGCGCCACATTCTCACGCTGTCCAATGCACGATTGTGCAATTTTCCAATATGATCCATATTTTTTTTTTTTTTCAATCATTTTATTTCCGAGCCGTCACCGAATCAAACTCCGATTCGAGTGACCAAAATGTATAGTACACTCAGTGAAATAAAAATGAATACATAAAACACACTGGTTTTATAGAGAGAAAAAGTTATGAAAATTCTCTTTTATTGTTCCTCTTTCCGCCTGTACACTTCAACTTCTCAATCTATACTATCTCATGTCAAAATTCAATCTGCACAAACTTCATGTTTGATACACATTCGACGATCGGTCGTCCCACACCAGCTTATCCAACAATCAATTCGGTACTCGGGCTATAAAGAACTGGGAAACTTCCGCTTGTGTACTTTTGGAATTATTCATGTTACGATCTCATTCCGAAAAATTACGAAATCAATTCATTATTTATATTATTCCTGATGAAATCATTCCGTACGATGTGTTACTCGGGAAAAATTTCTTACGTGCCTTTAAAATCAGATTAACTATGTTCAATCAGCATTCGGTCGGGTAATGGTGCATTGATTGTAAATTGGATTCAAATAAATTGAAAGTTGCTGGCAGAGTATTGCATTGCGTTTATAACTAGTTCATTCGGTGATCAATTTGACATGGAGGCTACTTGTGACTAATCTCGGACTACTACCATCTAGTCGCCTACATCCGCTAATAAAGGTAATATTCCTGATTCTATTGATCGTTCCTTGCCCATTATTTTTGCTATCTTTGCTGATTCTGAACCTGTAGAGAAGTGTGACATTTAACCCGTATTGAGCTCTTCCGAACGTGAACTCATTTCCAAAATCATTCACGAAAACTATTTTAATTTGTCTAATATTCCAGTTGTTGAGCATGAATACAAGATGAAGCTCCGACTTACGTCCGAAAAACTACTAGCCAATGGAATCATACGACATAGTAATTCTCCTTATTCTTTCCCAATTGTGTTGGTTCCTAAGAAAGATGGCGATAAACGATTGTGTGTAGATTATCGATCTTTGAATAATTTCATTGTTCGTGACAGTTTTCCGTTACCACTTATCGACGATTGTATCGAAAAGCTCGAGGGTAAATGCTTCTTTACGACTTTGGACTCGAAGAATGGTTTTCACGATATAAAAATGGAAAATGATTCTATCCAATATACCGCCTTCGTTACTCCGGATGGGAAATATGAATACGTTCGAATGCCTTTTGGATTGAAGCCGAGCCCATCAGTTTTTCAGCGATTCATCAATTTCGTATTGAAAGAATTCATTCATGAAGGTTCGGTTATCGTTTATCTCGATGATATTACTCTGGCTACGAAGACAATTTCCGAACATTTCCAAGTTCTACGGCGAGTATTATTCCTTTTAGCCGAATTCAAGCATTGTTTCTTGCTGTCTGCGCAGCGGATATTCATCCGCAGCGTCAGGACAACATGACTGCTTAGATTGCTGCTTCGAAGCGTTCGCCACATACGAGCAACGATTTGTACGTAGGCAACACACTTGCACACATTATTGTGACGCGTTACGCCGCATGTGCAAGTGTGTTGCCTTCATACAAATCGTTGCTCGTATGCGGCGAACGTTTCGAAGCAGCAATCTGAGCAGCCACGCTGCCCAGACGCTGCGGATGAATATCCACTGCGCAGACAGCAAAAAACAATGCTTGGCCGAATTCCGTCTCGAACTGAATTTCAAGAAATGTCAGTTTTGTTACGATCAAATTGATTTGCTTGGATTAATTATTGATAAAAAAGGCATCCGCCCAAATGACCAACACATTGAAAATATCAAGCGTCTTCCTCTACCAACGGATGCTAAACAGCTGCATAGCTGCTTGGGTTTATTCTCCTATATCCGTCGATTTATTCCGGCTTCAAAAATTACTGTTGGCTCAGTTTGATTTCACCAATGAATAGCAGTGATACATTCTGTTTTTGAATCCCTTCGCCACAAATTGATTACGGTCCCTGTGTTGGCTCTATACAATCCTAGTAGAGAAACCGAATCAAATTGTGACGCCAGTACTTTGGGTTTCGGTGGTATATTAATGCAGCGACAGGATGATAACAAATTCCATCCTATTGCTTATTTTTCCAAACGAGCCACTGAAGCTGAGTCGAAATATCATAGTTATGAGTGGCCATTATTTATTCTTTACGTCGATTTAATATCTGCTTGGAAGGAATTCCGCTCAAAATTATCACTGATTGCCAGGCCCTTACGCTTACGCTTTGCAATTAGAATTAACCCACGAATTTCCCGATGGGCACTTGAGCTACAAGGATATGATTATCAAGTGCAATTTAGGAGTGGAACTCTCATGAATCATGTTGATGCCTTAAGCCGATGTGTTCCTCTTTCCGTTGATTCCACTGAATTAAGAAATAAGGATAATTTTATCTCCATTATCAATTATGATGACTTTGATTGTCAGTTGCAAATATCGCAAAGCCATGATGAAGCTATTCTGAAATTACGTGATTGTCTAGAGACGGGACCTGTTGATCAGTTTACTTTAGAAGATGGATTAGTATATCGCGTGGAGGGTAATAAGCTTCTGTTTTACGTTCCTTCCGAAATGGAAGATAGTGTGATACGGCAAGCTCATGTAAAAAATTTGGGTGTTTCTAAATGCGTTGATGAATTAAAGAAGAATTATTGGTTTCCGAACTGCAGGAAATTGTCTCTCTTGTATCGCCCACTCCGTTCCGGCGCACAACCAGTATCGAACTCTGCACCACATCCCTAAAATCTCCGTTCCTTTTGATACTATTCACGTTGATCATTTTGGTCCCCTTCCGGCAGTTATTTCAAAGCGTAAACATCTCTTTGTCATAGTGGACGCTTTTACGAAATATGTTAAGTTATTTGCTGTAAATTCTACCAGTCAAAAAGAAGTACATGTGTCTTAAAAATATTTTGAGTTTTATGGCCTGCCAAGACGAATCATTAGCGATCGTGGCACCTGTTTTACATCCTTGAATTTTCAACAATATCTGGTTGATCATCATATTGAGCATATATTAGTGGCTTCTGCCTCTCCCCGAGCTAATGGACAGGTTGAGCGTGTCAATAGAGTCCTTAAGTCAATGCTAGCAAAACTTACGGAACCAATACAGCATTCCGATTGGACAAAGTACTATAACTAGTAGAGTCGAAAACGCTATAAATAATTCTGTCCACTCCATTACAAAGGAAACTCCGAGCAAAATACTTTTCGGTATAAACCAACGGGGTCGAGTTGTCGACGCTATAACTGGACATCTGGATGCTAAATGTTTTTCCGCTTCCGATCATGATCTACCGTCCATACGAAAACTAGCTAGTGATCGTATTATTGATTATCAAAATAAGAGTTTCGAACAATATGGAAAGGTGCATAAGGGACATGTCACATTCTCTGCTGGTGAAAGTACTGTGGGCACCAACAAGAAATTTATTCCTAAATATAGGGGTCCTTATCGTGTTCAAAGGGTTCGTCCCAACGATCGATACATAATCAGAGATATTGAGAATTGTCAGGTTTCCCTAAAACCATACGATGGTATATTGGAGGTTTCACGGATGCGATCGTGGGTCGATTTTCAGGATTCATTTGGTGGCGATTCCGATGAGAAGCAACAATCTGAGCGATCGATAATTTCATTGATTTCTGTTTTGCTTCGTAGTTAGAGTTACAAATTTATTCTTTACATTTCCATTCCTAGTTGTATTGTATTGTATAATTTTCTTCGTTGATCTAGTCGACCAACAGTCAGGATGGTCGAGTTGTAAGATTAATGGTTCGGTTTTATTGTTTTGGCCCTCTGCCGTCAAAGAGAAATCGGTTTGACAATTGCTGTCAAACCGAACTGACATATACAATATACGATCCAACAACGAGTCGAAATTATTAAAATTTACTACCGAAATTCGGAGTCAGTGGCCTCAACTTTAAGAGCGCTACGTCCAATTTATGGTCCTGCCAGATCAACAATTGAGCGTCTAGTGGAAAAATTTGAATCCACAGGCACAGTACAAAATGTTCGCGTGCCAGTGAGCCAAAGAAGTGCCCGTAGTGTTGAGAATATTGCTGCCGCTAGCGCATCAATTGAGGAAGACCCAAATCAGTCTCTCACACGTCGTTCTCAAGCTTGAAAACCGTCGAAAATTGGGTTCAGCGCCTGGACTTCTGCAAGCATGTTCGTGATGGCCATGCGAAAGAAATCGAGTTCCATACATAATGGCATCGAATGTACTTTCACAGGAATAAAGAATTTCATTGACATCCAAAACCGTTTTTGTTTTATATAAAAAAACTTTTGTAGCGCTCTTATTGAAAAACCTTTTATATTTAAGTGAAACGTCAGTTTAGAGGGAGAGGATTTTTGGCATCCTTGTGACAACCATCGAAGAGTGCACATCGTGTCTCGCAACATATGAATTTTGAATAAAATAAAAGTCACATTTATAAAAGTTAATATCCGTTATTCGTTTTATTTAAATTACGTTTTCTTCCGTTAATTACCCGTGTGAAAATTAAGTGACTGACTGACTGACTATGTTGATTTTGTATGAAAACCAATCAAAGTTAACCGACTGTCCCAAATTAGGCAACTAAAGACGATTGCAGTTAACTGCTTACATGTTAACTGAAGTCAACTATAATCGATGTCCCAAATTATTATTTTCACATGGGTATTTGAAATAAAGTGAAATAACAATTTTTACGTTTCCGCACACACCACTGTGTGTGGTAAAGTATTGCGATCGGTCCAAAAAAATTCAAAACGCTCGGAATAAGTTTTCTATGCGTTTTGAACCTAGAAAAAACGATTGCAACCATTCCCGGAGCAATTTTTTGTCCGTGTGTGGTCCGTTGTCCGTTGTACGTTGTACGCAAAAATTTGTTAACACGATAACTCGAAAAATTGATTTTAGAATGGATCAAAAATTTACACACTAATTTGAGGACCATGATTCAATCGTTTCAATGACTCATTTGTTTTTATTATTTGTGTCAATAAACATTTTGTTCGTATTACAATAAATATAAATTGAGTTCACCCATGTAAAATAAGATGGCGAGGTCAATTGGCATACTCTCGAATAGCTCTCCAATCCCATACAAGCACGGTCCGCTTGATGGGGACTATGGCTATTTTGCATTGTATCATTATGAAACTTTCAGAATATTATTTTTTTTAGAAAAAAATGAGTCACGCAAATTTTCAAGTCATTCCGATGAGATTTAGGACTACCTTCCCTGTAAAATTTTCGATTTTCGGGGTCTTTTCGAGGTCAACACTGAAAATTTGTATGGCGAATATCTTAAGTTCACCTTGTATCCTATTGGAACTTTCAGAATATTATTTTTTTATGAAATAAATAAGTCACGCAAAATTTCAAGTTATTCTGATGAGGTTTAAGATTCCCTACCCTACAAAATTTTCAATTTTCGGGGTCAATATTCAAATCATTAAATTGGATGAAGTATTTGTGTTTTTCTAATCTGTGTATTTTTCATCAATTTGAATGCTCATTAAATTTTTAACGAAAGTTATACATAACATAAATGTGGAATCATATCAATCGTTGGCATGAATTGAAAGTACACATCAGAGTGAACTAATTCGTAATTGTTACTACCAATTCAAAAATAGAGAACGTTGAAGTAAGAATTAGGAACTGAGATGTTTATTTGTTTTTATATTAAAATTTAAATTTAAATCACATGATGTGTAATGACTCGAAATTCGATCTCATCGTAATGACTTCAACTTTTCTGGGATTTATTCTCAAAGTTGCATGATGATTCGATAAGAAATAAACATAAATCCAATACAAATGCGTAGCAATCAATGAAAAAGGCGTAAACCCGAACAATTTCGGGAAATGTGCGGAAAAGTTAGTTTTACGTACGTAAGACCATTTATTTTTTCTTTTGCAGCCAAGTTTGAGCTCAAAAAATGATGTTGTGTATGCAGCGTCAGCAAAGGATATCCCATTAGACAAAAAAGTCGTTCAGCGTTTTCAAAATGTGCCAAAAGTGATGGTTTCGAACGCTATTTCGGCCAATTACAAATTTCCGCTTGTTTTCGTCGAAAAAGGCGTAAAAATATCTGCCGCAGTGTACACACGTGAAATATTGCGCAAAAACTCGCTGCCACATGCTCAAAAGGTATTTCGGAATGAGCCACGGGTTTATCAACAAGAAGGTGCTCCCGCATACCGAGCAAAAACCACACAACAATGATGCCGGTTGAATTTGGCCGATTTCATCGACAAAGACTCATGGGCGCCGTCGTCTCCACACTTCAACCCATTGCATTTTTTTAACCCATTGGATTTATAAACCCATAAATAACACTTCGTTCAATAATGTGTGTGACTAACTAATTAAAACACATTTTTTGCCAAAATTCGTTTTTATTCATCAACATAGTCCCCTTTTAGGGAGATACAATCATTCCAACGCTTTTTCAATCTCTCAATACCGCCTTTGTAGAACGATTTTTCTTTGCCTTCAAAATAGGCTTCAGTTTCAGCGATGACTTCCTCATTTGAGCCAAATCTCTGACCACGGAGCATCCTTCTGAGATCTGCGATGAGCCAGTAAACGCTGGGGGCCAGATCTGGAGAATACGGTGGATGGGGAAGCAATTCGTATCGTTATTCGTGCAATTTTGCCTGTTGTTTTTAGTGGTCACACGAATGCGTTTTTGATCAATTGTGAGCAAACGCGGCACCCATTTGGAAAACAACTTTTTCATACCCAAATGTTCGTGTATTATGGTGTGTACACTGCCTGCTGATATCTTTAGGATGTCAGCTATCTCGAGCAACTTCAATTTGCGATCGCTCATATTAATTTTCAGTGTTTTTTCAACGTTTTCCGGAATAACAGCGTCATTTGGCCGTCCAGTAGATGGAATGTCATCGGTGTCTGTACGACCACGTTTGAATTCGGCATACCAATAACAAATGGTTCTTTTTGATGGAGCAGAGTCCGAATCATGTTTTTCAAACCATTCCTGGCATTGAACAGTTTTTTTTTTCATTAAAAAGCAATGATAAATCAACACACGAAATTGCTTTGAATTCATTTTTTTTGAAAACTCAAAAGTAGCGTCGCCTAAAGCACTGTAACTTGTAAACTAATGGTTGGATTGACATATAATTTTGACAGTAAGCCTAAAAAGGTTCATACTTTCGAACAAAAATATTGATTTGGTATTAGTGGAGCCATCTATGTGTCAGTCACACACATTATTGAACGATGTGTTATATTGCCTATACCTACTAAAAATGAAAATCAGATTTCAATTCAAATGAAGAATTTGGATTATACAGACAAATATGAAACCGACAAATATATACCACCCTGTAAATTTATTTTACGTTTCAAACTTGTATATTCATTCAAAAAGATTTGAGCCATGTATATATTCTCAACGGCTTATATTTGGTTCACATTGAGTCATTATGAATTTGTCATATTCTTATTATTTTACTAAAATAAAAAGTTCCAAAATATAATTCAATTATATATTTAATCGTATTTCGAAGCGAAGGTTAACATTTGAGCTCCAAAATGCAGTCGAAATGGAGGAAGGTAACATTATTTTCATATGTAGTAATGTGCAAGGGATGTATGTCGTGGATAACAGCGGTGTGAGACTTTTTATTTTTTTTTCAACAATTTTTTCAATATTTCGACATTGTACATATAATTTATTCGATATATGAAACAGTGAAATAATTCAGAATTCGAATGAACACAAAGAATTTATCGCGTATTTTTTTTTATTGTCGGTCAATTCAAATATTAATTTACCGTCAACATTCAAAATTTACCAATTGGTATAGATTTGAACTAGGGGCGAATTTCAATTCGTCGCAATTCTGACAACACCAATCAAATCACCACATCTCTATTGAATCTTTGAACATTTACAAAAAATAGTCAACATTTGAACTGTTGCATACATAATCATATTGTTAGCATGCACAATAGCAAGTATTTGCACTACACAAACATGACGAAACCTCAAAGGTCGGTAATGCGGTTTCTTCCTAGCTATGACCAGGAATAAATTGGAATATTTGTTGTCTTTGGTACGTTTGTGAATGGCAGCAGCTAAGACTTTGAATGATTTCCCGGAGAATCTTGAATTTTCGGTGTGTACTAAACTTTTTTCATTCAATGAATAAAGACTTATTTCGGTCTCGAACCCACTCTCTTCCAAGATAGTTTTTATGCATAATGGAATTTCTTGACTTAATTTATTTTCAATTTCAGTCCAAAAAATTTTATTCATCATTTTAAAGAGATAATTTCAACAACAAAAACAACAACAAGCATTTATAGACCATTAATGCCTTTCAGCGTCTGGTCTGTTTTACGAAACAACTTGCCTCATACACCCCTAACAATACCTTTCCACAAACCCCGATCGAGAGTCAAGTTTTGAGTTTCATCACACCATTCATATCCCCTGACATTCAAATCACATTTAACCGAATCCAGATAACGTCTACGTGGTCTACCCCTACCTCTCGGCCCATCAGCTTCGGCGAACAGAATCCGCTTCGGCAATCGCCCTTCTCCCATGCGTATGACATGACCAAACCATCAGTCTAGATTTTCTTGCTTCCTCTCCTACCGAATCGACGTTTAAATCCCCCCGAATCGTCTCATTTTGGATTCTGTTTTCCCACTGATCACGGCGCGAGACTCCCGAAACCATTCTCAACACTTTCATATCTGACACTTCCAAATCATGAATCAAATTCTCAGAATCAACCCAGCTCTCGCTACCATATAGAATAGTTGCTCTGAAGATTGACCCGTGATTCAACATCTTTGTTTCTGTACTCAATTCACGTTTATTGAAAACGTGTGATCTAAGTTGCGCTACTACTTTATTTCCATTAACCCTACGCTGTTCAAACTCACATAAACTTGCCATCTTCCGAAAAGGTGCAACCCAAATATTTGAATTGGGAAACTTGCTCCAACAAGTTGCCATTCAATGTGCAATGAATTGGCTTTCGAGTTTTACCCACATGCATAACTTGAGTTTTTGTGCCGCTAATGGTCATTCCGAAGTTCGTACAAGCCTCTTCCAAATCTTTGATACTATTTTGCAGCTCCAGTTCAGAATTGCCAAACAGTACCAGATCATCTGCGTAAGCGAGTGCAGAGATAATATTGCCCCCCAAAGCTACTCTACCTCTTAAATTGGCTGATTTGATCAGCTTGTCCATATAAATAATGAATAGAAGAGGTGAAATTGTATAGCCCTGTCGCAGACCATTACGTACTTCAAACCATTCACTCAAATCTCCATCCACTCTTACTGCTGCTTTACTGTTTGCGTACAAACTTTGAATCGCGTTGAGAAGATAACCATTCACACCATATTCGGCCAAGACTGACCACAACTTAGATCTGGGAATGCAGTCGTATGCTTTCTGCAAATCCACGAAACAGAAGTACAGTTCCCTTTTTCTTTCAAGGAATTTCTCCATTAGTTGCCTCATGCAAAAAATTTGATCTTGACAGCCGCGCATTGGGCGGAAACCCGATTGATTTTCATCCAAGAGCGATTCGACAATAGCTCTTGTTCTCTTTTCCAAAATTGCACTATATACTTTACCGACAACGCTCAGCAGAGAAATTCCTCGATAGTTGTTGCAGTCTCTATTACTGCCTTTCTTATGAAGTGGCGAAATGACTGCGCCACCCCATTCTTCAGGGACAAAAGAGGAACCCCAAGCTAAATTAAAGATACGATGTAACCAGCGAACACCTACCAAACCACTACTAATCAAATATTCATTCCGAATCTCATCCACACCCGCAGCCTTACCCCAACTCAACTTATTAATTGCACTCTGAATTTCATCCATGCTAATCTCTTCCAAACTCTCTTCATTCCCATTTCCATTCACATTCTCATTCACATTCTCATTCACCAAATCGGCATTTTCTACATTCAGCAATTCATCAAAATATTCCTTCCATCGTTTCAACACATTCTTTCTGCCCATCACTACATTGCCAGACTTGTCCAAAACAGCTCCAGCATGTTTCTTGCCACCATTCCTAATATTCTTGACCCTTGACCAGAATACCTTGTTCCTCTGTTGTCCGGCAACCTCTAGATCCTGACCAAATTTCACCCATTCTCTCTCTTTTGCTCCTTTCACCATCATTTTCACTACACGCTTTTGTTCCCTAATTTCAGTTTTTTAAATGATTCTCTAGCTCTATGATCTTTTAAAACCTGGTTTAAACTTCTTCTATTGATAAATTTCATAAACACTAGTGTTTGTATGCGTGTGCGTGTGTTCATGATTAGGTGTATACCAGGGCATATTTTAACAGGCAGTTGTACCAGAAACTGGCAGTTGTAAATCCGAAATTGGCAGTTCTTGGCCAAATTTCTGGTAGTTCAAAAACATGAGTGGAATAACGAAATCCCAATGAAATTTTCTCATTTTGAGCATCTTTCATTCTAACGTAATGAACGCAATACCAAATTCGACGTGGCGGAATATATGTATATTGTATATTACATTTTACATCGTCTACCACGTCTCATGCACAAGCACAGCTGATGAAATTTATTGCTTCAATCCGTTGTTTATTGAATTCGTTTCCATTCTCACCGATTTGTGTTCACCAAACCAACATGAAATTGATTTATTTAATAGGTTTCTCATCGAATAAGAAGCATACGGCGACAAATGAATCTTGCGTTTCACCGACACCAGCTTCGGAGCTCCAAAGTTCTGATTGCAATGTTTTTTGAATGAGTGCTGATTTGAATCCAAATAATTCGATTGTTTCGGACACCTCACAATCAACACGAGACGATGATAGTTCGATTGAAACCGACTCGGACGAAGATGGTGTAGCTGCTTCTTCCGATGCAAATGTGGCGATCGTCAAAATGTTTAGCGAAAATAAGCGGCCACCACCAATCACAACAGAAGGTGGCGTTCGGTATCGAACATCGGTTTTTAAGACTCATTTCAACTCGAAATACCATCATGAATGCAAGAAAGCAAAAAGAATGTCTGTTACTCATTCGATTGAGAATAAAACTTCGATTGACTATAATGTTGGCCAAATGAACAAACAATTGGCGGATCGCACTGGGAAGTTAATGATTCTTATTTATGACGAATCAAAGAAACTAACAATTGCTGCGCGTTGTTGGCCTTCAATTTTTGTCGCTTCTGAAGCTGCGAATTCATTTGAATTCAACAATTCAAAAGATCCAACAATCCCGAAAAATATTGACTTGCAATATGTCACACCGGCATCTCATCTTGAATTGCTCTCTTCGATTGTACATTCATGTGACGAATTCAAAGACAAGCTACAATCTTCTTTGGCCATTTATATTCGAGTTGATGGTTCAGTGGACGACACTCAAATTGATAAAATCTATGTGATGATGAAATTTATGTCTAAATCAGGTGAAAATGAACTTGGATTTGTTGGAGTTGAGGAGCAAACGGACAGAAAAGCAGAAGGTTTATTCAAAGCGACAAAAGCGGCTGTAATGAAGAATCTCGGCGAAGAATTTTACAAAGAATTGATGTGCAAAATTTCATCCATATGTACCGATAGTACCCATGTGAATTCGGGTGATGCTGGTGGCTAGTGGGCATTATTTGAACACGAAATGAAGAAAATGGGTTCAAAGATACCATTCAAGGTATGGTGCTCAGCTCATCCAGCAGATCCCGTTTGGAGCGATGTGACAAAAGGAAATAAAAATATAGAAAACACACTCAACACAATGAGCTCAATTTCATCGTATTACCACAAATCGGGCCTTCAAACATCTGAGCTGGAGCGTATTGCTTGTGATAACGATTTTGAGCTGATGACACTGCCGAAAATAATCAACATTCGGTGGACTCACACATTGGACGGAAACTTATTACGATCATGGCGCGCAGTTGTGACTTATTTTAAGCAAAATGAAAAGGATGCGCAGTGCTCAGGGTATGCGAAGTTTTTGTTGAACATGGACAATTTGAAGATGATCGCATTTTTGGCCGATGTACTGGTAATTTATTCGCGATATCATAAGAATTTGCAGGCGAATGATTTGACGCTGATGAGTTTGGTGAAGCGCTTTAATAGTTTGAAGACAAGACTTTCTCAATTGAAGCTAAACCATCTCATTGGCGGTTGGGAGGAGCAGTTAAGAACTGAATTGACTGAAGATGAAGAGAATGGTGAACTTTTGATTTTGAAAGGCTTTCACTTGACTGCGACTGAAACAAGACGTTTGCAAGAAGCAGCAGACTTCGATAGTGAACGAGAACTTATAATAGATTCAATCATTCAAAGCCTCTCAAAACGTTTCAACACAGATATTGATTTGGTGAACGTCATCGAACCGTTTGTGAATTTTGATGATTCAGCGGGCATAAAAACCATCTATGAGATTTTTGGTTCAGATATGAGCTTGTCAACGATTTATCTTCAGTTTTCCGAGCTTTGTGAACAAAAAAATGATTTGAAACTAGGTGTAAATGTATGGGATTCAATCAAAACGTTAACACGAAATCGAAACACATTCGAAAATTACAATCAAATCATTACGATTCTAAGTGCCTTCCCCTTCTTCAAACAGCGAGTTTGACAGGCTCCGCGTTTTTGCTGTCATTGTTTGAAGGAGGGGAAAAAGTGTTTGCCATCCATAGACGAATGGTACAGAGGGCGCTGCTGTCAAGCTAAGTGTGAGTAATTGAATAATTTTGCATCGTACGCTTGGTCGAGTTGCAATTTGCACTCCGCACTCGGCCGACGTTGAAAGAAGTATCAGCGCAAACAATTTGTTCAAAACATCGCTGCGGAACAATTTCTATCTGGAAACGGAAAATAAATATCTGTTTATTTACATTAATATGCCACCGTTACAGCATTGGAATCCACGCAAAGCCATATTACATTGGATGAATGAGAAAAAACGACGGAAGCACACAAATTTAATCGAGAAAAAAGCCAACAACGCATCATACTACAAAGGAATATTTGAAGATGCTCCAACTTCAGTGGATCAAAATACAAATTCTCGTGTCACCCAAAATGATAACATAAAATTCTAATAACATGAAAATCAAATGATTCTTGCGTTTCGTTATTCATGATACATAAAAATGTCACTTTAGTTCGGACTGGCAGCTGTTAATTTCCCTTAAAATATTCCCTGGTGTATACTGTGTTCTACATTTTTCCAACGCTAGTATATTATTTTTGTGAACGAGGTCGATAATGCAGAATTGAAAACTTGATGTTAATGTGCACGCGTTTGCGTGTGTCTGTGTATGCTAATGTGTGTGTGAGTAACTCAGCTCATCGCAACTAAATAACTATCAATTCGTGAATATTTGTCAGCAATTGAACGGAGTTGAGCAGAGTCAAGCACACTGACAATGATATAAAATAAAACACGGACAGTTGTGTGTTTGCACACATAGCTGTGACTGGCTAGTGACGTTCTTCGACCCTAGGATTCGAAGTTTAAGACGTAATGACAAGGATTTTATTTAAATTCACCGCAAACGCAAAGACTTAACCAATGTCAATATGTTTCTTTTTGTCGGGAAAATATATCAAACATAGTGTAACACAAATAAAATTAAGAAGAAACTCAATGAGCATAATATGCAATTGGTATTCAAAAATGACAATAAACTTTCAAATTTGTTGAGCACAACAAAAGACCGAACGCCGAATTTGAGAAACTCGGGAATTTACAGCATTGAATTTGGTGATTGTGGCATGATATACTACGGTCAAACAAAGCGCCCACTGGAAAAACGTTTTGCCGAACATAATAATTGCATTAAAAATAATGAGACATACAGGTCAGCTGTTGCGTTGCATGCATTGAATGAGAATCATTTCAATATTCGTATTGATAACATGAGACTTGTGAAACAAGTAAACGACGATAGAGAATTAGATGCTTACGAAACATTCTACATACAAAGCCACAAACATAATGAATTTGGACGAAGGCAATGTTAATTCAAACCTCTTCGCACTCATTCCCACCAATCAATAACAATAATTAGCGCAATCGTACAGTTCTGTGCCGTTTACTTATTTATGTATGCATCGTATAGTTTTAAGCAAAGACTACGAATTTCGAGATGAACAAAATAGAAGAATGTGTCGCTCAATCGGTGTTAGGCGGAACTGGACTTTTTAGTCGTGATGCTGAAGATGAATTCTTCACAATTCGAAATGCATTCAGGTTGATTCAAAATTACTGAATATTTTTGTTCATTTTGTGAAATCAAAATAAGATTTTTCGACTCAAAAACACGAAGTTAATCTCCCGGATTTCACACCAGGTTCAATTTAAAAAACTATTTGAAACATAGTGTGCAGCAAGATATTTTTGGAATATAGACGAAATATTCTCGAAAATGTATATTAAAAATGCGAAAACTATGAATTGTTCAATATTAGTTTATTTGCAACTTATAATACTAAGAGCATTATTACTAGATTCAATACAGCATTCGAATTCAAATTGGATGACAATTTGCATTGTTAATCAGCAATATTTAATTTATTCTTAGGTTCCACCTATGGAATGCGGTGCCGTCTCTGAAATAAACACAATTCAAAAATAATATTATTTGTTCGACATAAAAATAAATTTAAGAAAAATCATTTAAATGAATTCTGCATTTCATACAATTTGTCTTCTAATCCATCTAAGATGTGGAATAACCTTAGTGTTTGTCATGTGAGCATAATGTATATGCTGGTTAACATCTTCTTCATCATCTTTGACCTTTGATCCAATGAGGCCAATCAATATGGGTTTATTTGCATTATCAAAATATACAACTGGACCTTTAACAATAAAACGAAATTTATTAATTTATTTAAATTTGTTTTCATCATATTTTGAAACAACCTCCTGAATCTCCTGATCCTACTGTTCTTTGGAGATATGCTACTACTCGTTGGTTCCCATATCCAGGATGAACTGGATCAATCTTAGTACAAAATTGATCATCAACTTCGTGGCATGAAATTATTCTCGTTTGAAGGAATCGCAGATTCATTGAAATAGAGCCATCTTCCAAACGACCAAATCCAGTAAGTGTGAGTGTAATTGAATTTGTGGGTGAGTAGACAAAAGTGCGTACGGAAACAGGTAAGTTTATCGCTTCGATCATTCCCGCAACAATTATGCTCTGTCCGAGTTTAATAATGCCAATGTCATTTTCATCTGCATCTGGAGAAAACCTTCTGTGGGGAATGATTTTCGAAATTCCGAACAAGTATCCTCTATAAAGTTCATTTGAACCAGCATGAACATTCCAAAAATCAAGATTATTAAGGTATTCGAATGCACCCGAATATTCGTCTTTATTGTAGAAACAATGAGCTACGGTCAAAATGAGATTATTTTGGATTACGACTCCACCACAGATAGTATTATAATTATAAAGTAAAGCAGTTTGATATTTGACGGGTTCCTGTTGAATTTCTCCATTGAACACTTGAGCGCCCTATTTTGTAAGAAGAACGAAAACAATGATGTAACAACTTCAAAAAAAAAAAAAAAACAACACATGAAAAAAGCAATTACCAAAAACTTGGCAGGCAATAATAGAACTAATGCGACCCAAAAAAAAAACATTTTTTTACGCTAAAGCAAAAAAATAGATTTTGATAACTAACAATTAACGCACGAGATGGTAAAAGGTAATAAATTGTCAGACTGCTTTTATTCAATATTACCTACAGAGAATTTTAATGTATTTCAGTCTGTTCTCGTATGATTCCATAAAATATTCACTATTTGATACGAATATTCGATATTACATACTTTACATTCTGTGCATTGGTCGTCGTTCAAGCTTAAACGATGAAAAAGAAAATTATTCACGGATTAATTACCATTGACACAAAGCACTGTTTTGCATGCGCTCCATTTATTTGTGTTTTACTTTTCCGCACACACCACTGTGTGTGGCAAAGGTATTGCGATCGGTCCAATCAATTCAAATTGCCCGAAATGAGTTTTTTATGCGTTTTGAACCTAAAAAAACGATTGCAACCATTTCTGGAGAAATTGTTTGACAGTGTGCGGTACGTTGTTCGTTGTAAGCTGTTAACACGGTAACTCAAAAAATTGAGTATAGAATTGATCGAACATAAACGCATAGATAGGTCTTCAATAGTTACATGCAAATAGATTTTTTCTCATTTTTCTTAAATTTATATGACTAGATAAAATGTATATTGCTCGTCATTTCTTCATTTCGAAAATATTTCTTTTCATTTTAAAAAAAAACTCATCATTATCATAATTGTTGTGTGTGTGCTATTTATGTTCAATGTTTGGTTAAGTTCTAAATTACCATTCAGATTTCGTTCGTTCGTTGCGAAAGACTTTTAGTTTTATCGTTCGTCAATCTTTTTGAACGTAAATTTAATGTCAATTTATATCGACCTCAGTCGAATTTAATGTTACACTTGATAAACGAATCTTATTCATTTTGAAATTGAAATTGAAAAAAATAAATTAAGGTTATGTCGTATGAAATTGTCTATACTAAAATACAAGATTTAACGTTCGTATGATGCGCGCGTTGCGGAGCACTTACTTCAGTCGGTAAACAATTTTGAAATAGTCAAGCTATTTAAAGTGTCAACATGAAACGAGCTAGTAAAAAAATCTGTGCAAATTTCTTTCGTAAGCAAAATAAAAAAAACAGTACGTTCGAAATTTCCTCCAGAAAAATGCTTTGCTTTAATTGTGATTCGCCCGTACATATTTCACGTAATTGTGACCAACCGCCTCTCGAGCTGCCTAGTTTGCGGACGAGTTTGTACGAAAGACAAATCTCACAAAGAAAATGGCAAGAAATCAACGCAGTGCCATTTGAAACTATTTTAAATGGCGACAATTTTGACGTTAAACCAAGATGCCCTGTCTGTAGACAAGGTGTTGATGAATTCAAAGAGGCCAAGAATCCAGTCATTCAAATGAAGATAATAATTATACAAGATGATTTCATGAACGAAAGTTTATAAAGAAAAAGAAAAAAAATAATAACCATAAAAATATTTTTACATATTTTGAAAACAAGTAAATTAAAAATTAAGAATTTAAATTACGAGCGATAAATAACTTTAGAAAATTGATTGATGAAAATTAAAATAAATGGTCTTACGTACGTAAAACTAACTTTTCCGCACATTTCCCGAAATTGTTCGGGCTTACGCATTTTTCATTGATTGCTACTCATTTGTATTGGATTTATGTTTATTTCTTATCGAATCATCATGCAACTTTGAGAATAAATCCCAGAAAAGTTGAAGTCATTACGATGAGATCGAATTTCGAGTCATTACACATCATGTGATTTAAATTTCAATTTTAATATCAAAACAAATAAACATCTCAGTTCCTAATTCTTACTTCAACGTTCTCTATCTTTGAATCGGTAATAACAATTACGAATTAGTTCACTCTGATGTGAACTTTCAATTCATTCCAACGATAGATATGATTCCACATTTATGTTATGTATAACTTTCGTTTAAAATTTAATGAGCATTCAAACTGATGAAAAAACACAGATTAGAAAATCACAAATACTTCATCCAATTTAATGATTTGAATATTGACCCCGAAAAGACTCCAAAAATCCGAAATTTTGCAGGGGAGGTAGTCCTAAATCTCATCGGAATTACTTGAAATTTTGCATGACTCATTTGTTTCATAAAAAAATAATATTGTGAACGTTGCATAATGATACAATGCGAACTAGACATACATAGTCCTCATACAAATGTTTCTTAATTATATTGAAAAATAGCTCATTTTTTTTTATTCGACTCCACTAGAGCTGCCCGATAAAATTATCCGATTAGGCAGAAAATTAATAGGTTTCTATTCGTAATGAAGACAAATGTGTGTGTAAATTTTTGT
Source organism: Obolodiplosis robiniae (assembly GCA_028476595.1). Taxonomy (NCBI): domain Eukaryota; kingdom Metazoa; phylum Arthropoda; class Insecta; order Diptera; family Cecidomyiidae; genus Obolodiplosis; species Obolodiplosis robiniae. The sequence goes on from CM052015.1 coordinate 42,798,992, forward strand.
TCAATTCTAAAATCAATTTTTTGAGTTATCGTGTTAACAAATTTTTGCGTACAACGGACAACGGACAATGGACAACGGACAATGGACAACGTACACACGGACAAAAAATTGCTTCGAGAATGGTTGCAATCGTTTTTTCTAGGTTCAAAACGCATAGAAAACTTATTCCGAGCGTTTTGAATTTTTTTGGACCGATCGCAATACCTTTACCACACACAGTGGTGTGTGCGGCAAAGTAAAAAACGAATAAACATTTCAGTTCCTAATTTATAGTTCAACAAACGTTCGCTTCTTTTGAATTGGTAATAACAATTACGAATTAGTTTACTCTGATCTGAACTTTTAATTCATGCCAACGATAGATATGGTTCCACATTTATGTTATGTATAACTTTCGTTAAAAAATTAATGAGCATTAAAATTGATGAAAAAAAACAGATTAGAAAAAAACATATACTTCATCCAATTTAATGACAAAATTTGAATATTGACCCCGAAAATTGAAAATTTTGTGAGGGAGCTGGTCTTAAATCTCATCAGAATGACTTGAAAAACATAGAAAATAATATTTTGACAGTTCCAAAAGGAAACAATGTGAACTTAAGATAGCCGCCATACAATTTTTCAGTTTTGACCCCGAAAAGACTCCAAAAATCCGAAATTTTGCAGGGGAGGTAGTCCTAAATCTAGTCGGAATGACTTGAAATTTTGCTGATATTGATATAAATTTAGGATTCGTTATAAATAAATTAATTTATATAAATTAGAGTCTCATTTATACTGTTCGGAAACAGCCGTAAACATAATCCCAAAAATCACAATCATTGATGTTTGTCACGAGTGAATGGGATTCTCGGGTATTAGGATCGAATCTTAATCACAAGTGAATAAGATTCTCAAAACGATTCAAATCCTCATCACAATCGCAATATCTTAATAATGATTAAGATCGGATGATAATCATGATTGTGATCGAATATTTCTCAATGGCCAGTTTCACCATAATCGTGAGTGCAATCCATTTTTGATCGTGGCAAGAATTCCATAGATCATTAAGATTCGATTTAAGTGGAACACTGGAAATTCGGAATGAGGATCCTATACTAGGCCATTGAATAAGATTTGATCACAATCATGATTATTATCTGATCTCAATCATTATTAAGATATGGCGATTGTGATGAGGATTTAAATCTTTTTAAAAATCTTATTCACTCGTGACTAAGATGGATTGTGATTAAGATTGAATCATACTCCAGGCCAAATATGATTAACATTGTAACCGAGATACGCTATTTTTTCCGGCTATATGTCTAACACAGCACAATTTAACATTTCCTTTTGTAAAAACGAAATATTTGATATCAAATAAAAAATCTCACTTTGAGTTTCCGCAAGCAAAGACAAAATACAAAAAAATACACTGTAAAACAGCAAGAGTTGAATACATTTTTAGATTGCGCCTGTATTTATGTTTTGAAAATATTTCCTTTGCAATATTGCAATTCAGCAACCCAATGGTCAGAATGTATTGAGCTCAAAACAGTGTATTTTAAGTTTATTCAAAGAATATCAATGAACTCGATCGATATAATTTGCGGCACACAATTGATTTATTTAATCAGGTTTTTTCCCCAGTATATCTTGGCATATGGTATTGGACAACGAACAATCGGATATGAAACCAATTTTATCACATCACAGATTTTGTAAGAGATGGAATATGCTTGTGCATTAGCGAAAATTGATTTCAAATTTGACAACAACCAAAGCTATATTTCAGTGTGGCTGAACACATGAATAAACAAAAATTTGGTGCGGCGCACATTCAAGTCAGTGCGAATGTCACACACACACAGTGTGTATATTCCAGCAAAAATTAAGAAACCACGAAAGCTTGTGACTTTCTTACACAAAAAGTACTAAAATCGATTCACATTTCAAAAATCCCTTTTTTATTAGTTAAATCATTTGTATTATCAATTTGAATTATCACGTATTCCATATCTTTGCGCGCTCTTTGCACACGATGAACGTATTTCTATGGTGATGAGCCTTCTAAACCCGAAGGCAATGTGTTCCACTGCAACGAATAGCAATTGATGTGTAATATGATGTTTGTCGTTGATGCTGAATTAAACACATATAAATCGAAGAAATAGCTGCAAGCAAGCAATTACTCCAGTCATGTATTGTCTTTAAAACTACTAATATTTAGTTTCAAATCATTTTAATTGTGTGCCTGCAAGTGGTTTGCTATATTATAATTTACCTAGCTCAATTCTCTTGCTCGACATCTTCCATTGCAAACACATATTATGTAATCAAAGTTTGTGCGTCTTGAAAATCATTCATAAGTCATCTCTCAATGTATCGTCGATGTTGATATGAACATGACACAGGTGCACATGAAATGCTTCACCGAAGATGGAACACGATTCGATTCAAATGATGTAAGTCTCATTATGGGGATCATATTAAAATTGTAATGGAATTCATTTTACTGTTCCACATATTTCAGGATGAAAGCGAATTTGATTACTAAATGCTAAGAAAACGCCAAGAAAATTCAATTTTCAAGTTATATTAATAATTGAAAGACTTAATTTTTAGCTTTATAACGCATTTTCTCATTCAAGCAGTTTTTTCTCCATTCATTCCTCATTCAAACAATTCTTTGCGGTGTAAATATATTAAATTGAGATTCTTAAAAATCATTTGCAAGACCAAGGATCTGATTGTAGAAATAACCAAAAACAGCATACGAAACTCGTTTGTAAACATTTGACATGAGAATCTTATTCTCGTTTAAATTATACTGACTTCGTTTCAGAGCTCTCAATGGACGACCGTTTGAAAAAAATGAAATATTCAATTCAATCCGACCGTTCGTGCGAAAAAGTATTTTTATTTTTGTTTGTCCGACCGTTCGTCCGAAAAATAATGAATGTGCGAAATGTGCGTTCGAAATGACCGAAATGTTGGAATGTCCGAAATAAAAAAATACAATGTATACTTGTCAGACTTCATGGTTTAGCATTGTGTGACGTAGGTTAGCCAATGAGCTCAGTATATTTGGTCTTCGCCGTTAGATTGAATATTTTTATCACAAATAAATTGTCAACGATTTGAATATATTGTAATTTTTAATTTCGGACATTCGAACATGTTCGGAGAATTCGGACGCACACTTCGCATATTCATTATTTTTCGGACGAACGGTCGAATGGTCGTCCATTGAGAGCTCTGAAACGAAGTCAGATCAATCTAAATGAGAATAATTTAATTTTTCAAATATGTTTTCGAACGGACGAACAGTTCGAAAATATTTTGTCCATTGACAACTCTGCATCATTAACGCTTATCTATTCGTTTGCCATTCAGAAAATATGACACAAATCACCAGAGGTGGAATATTAACATCGCGTGTGCGTGCATATTTTAAAATACACTTAAATATATGCCGCACCAACTCTTTAAGTTTTTAATGTGTACGTTTTTTGTGTGCGAATGTTAAATCGTGCGCGCACAGGCACACTCCGATTATTCCAGCTTTGCAAATTATCTTAAAATTTCAAATGAGATATGTTTTTTTTTTTTTTTTGTACGAAAATAAAAAGTTTTCGAATGAGAATGAGAATTGAGAATGAGAATGGGTAGCAACAATAAATAATAATCATTTTAAATAAATTACATATGAATAAAATGCGGCATATTTTCAGTTTCATTGTCGTTTCTTCTTGGTTATTTAATTGCTCCATCATTAGCTACATTCATTTATTTCTTTTTTGAATAATGAACCGACACAAAAAAAGCACGTGGAATCTGTTTTTTCTCCACACGCTATCTGTATTGAATGTTAATAACCCATTGAGTTTTCTTAATGCATAGTTTCAAGTTTGTAATACATACTTTCAAGGGGAGAAATGGCAAAAATTCCTCCACATTTTTCACGCTGAATTATTCTTTTCTAGCCTTAATATTACCGGCCATCTAAATATTTCGCATGGCAATCTCAAAATTAATTGAGAATCGTATCAAAACAAACAATCTCCATGTGGGCGGTGCACATTAAAACGGCAAAAATCACAAATGACAAATGATTTTCTTGATTTCAATGCACATATTTGCGCTGCTTTATATCGCATTCATTCATTCAACACAAAAACAAATAGCACTCATTCATTCATTGATGTTGGAAAAAAGGCAAACACTTGGCGAATTGAAGCAAAACCTTTTTTTCTTCTAAAAATCAAGCCTTGTTTTGTGTCAGAAAGAAAGCAATTAGCTTCGATTATAAATGATATGGTGACATTTTAATTTGTGAAAATAATTTGGGCTCGACTAAAAGCCATCCGTATGCAGTCAAATGGTTTGTTTTAACAAATGAATGCGTTGCGCCACTAAACAGACGCTTTGAAACAACCCCAATTCAACAATTCGAATGAAAATAAAAACAACTGTTTTTCTTGAGAGCAAAAATGGATAGGCAAAAAATTGGCATTTAATTAATCATTTTCATTTATACCGAGCCACACTTATGCACTTCCGTACATGTTTGTCTTGTGAAAAATACTTCCGAACGTAACATTTCGAACAGCATGATAAATGATTGTTGTGAGTTTTTGGTGATCCGCTCAGCTAATCATATCGACCCATGCTCTCCTGTTGAAATTCGAGTTCGATTGGAATGATATAACGCATCTGGCGATATTGTTCGTATGGACATTCTCGGGTTCTGAAATACCATCTCCATATGGATTTCCAATAGCCTCTTTTAATTTTAATAACCGCCTCCATCGTGTGTATTTGAAATACTTCGATTTACTATGTTTTTACCCTTTTGCTGATGAAGCCTTTTAAAATTTTGTTCCAAACTTGTATTCTGAAATGCTAACATTTTTGATTCGTCTATCAATCTTCAAGCGAAAACAAAATACCAGACGCTAATTAAATTTAGGACAATGCTCAGTGTTGATGTAAGTTAACAGTCAAACAGAATAAAAATGTATGTATTTCTAATGATACTGACAACTCTAAATCGAACAAAAAAAACGTCACGTGTGAAATGGATAATAAATGAAAACATAAACAAAGGGTTGAACAGTTTTCATGATTATTTCATCATGGGGTAATTCACCACTGAATCATATTCCACACACATGATGTCATTGCTGAATTTTGAAAATCGTTAATCACCCAAATGGGGAGACAAAGCTACTTTTATTTACGAATAATATCTTCTTTTTTGGCATTTTGTGGATTTTGTGTGCGTTTCAATTTGTTCGAATGCCTTTTATCGTTCTCCGTACTTTTCTTTTGGCTTTCCCACATTTTTCATGTTTTTATTCCATTCCTTTCTCTTGTTTTTGTTTATTTTCTTTGACTTCCCATCTGTATGGAGTTGAATGAGCATGATAATGTCTATTTATTTATTTAAAATATCAAACTTGTTGGATGACAAAGCATGTTTCCGGGTGAAACATGTGATTTAGGTGAATAATCTATGGGCAAAAAATATTTGAACCCACGTGGATAAATGCTATATTTTGTTAAGAGACGAAAAAAATCCGAAATAACTCAATATTTAAACTATGAAAAAAAAATTATATGGATACAAAGCTCAAGAAACTCAATTATTATGGCAGCAGTAGGTAATTATCTTGATTTGTATCAAATCAATTGCATGAATGTTTCATTTATAATTATTGTAAATGATCAATTACGGAGTTGCTATTTGTAGTAATATAATCACATTGTAAGCAATTGCTTCGGTGTCATTGTCATGTTTATTCATTTGATGTTCAATTCGAGCTGCGAAAGGTGTTCTTATTGGGCCGACTTATTATTGTCAACGACCATATCATGTAAAAATCACCAGTTCTCGTCCGATCACTGAAGTTAAGCTGCATTGAGCATGGTTAGTACTTGAATGGGTGACCGTCTGGGAACACCATGTGTCGTTGGCACTTTTCTTTTTTTCTATTTCGCCAGTTCTAAAAAATCGAATCTTCTCTAATTAGACGATCCAGTCAAGCGACAAATAAAGATTCGATTTCTGAGAGATAGAAAAACTGAAAAAAAGAAAAGTGCCAACGACACATGGTGTTCCCAGACGGTCACCCATTCAAGTACTAACCATGCTCAATGCAGCTTAACTTCAGTGATCGGACGAGAACTGGTGCTTTTTACATGATATGGTCGTTGACAATAATAATTCAGACCAGTGCCAAGACGTTGCTCTAGTTCATTCAACAGCAATTCGTACGCATCCATTGAGTGTTCTCTCTTCTATCAATATATTTGTAATGTTTGCTGGAAATTGGGTAATCCACATTTAACGACTCAATTGCTATTGTTCTGGATCTTGTGCATTAGTACAATATATACATTTTTACAAAGGATTTTTTTTTATTATAAGAATGTCAAGTTTAGTACTTAGAAAAATGTTTGAATTGAAAAATCTTCTGGAAGCAAAGAAAAACGGGAATATTGCCTAATCTTGATTTCCGTGTAAAGGTGTTAACTGTGAATATTTCGCAAATCTAATTCAATTCATTTGTTTCTATCGCATGACGTCATCCAACGTACGTTTGTGCAGTGTGTTTTGAACCCGTTCAAACAAATTCATATCCATTGGATGTGTTGAGAAACATTTTTCATTCGAAATTATCATAAAAAGACGATTCTATTGAGATTGCAATTAGAAATTCATTGAAACATACAAAAATCATCTTTGAAAACAACCTTTTCGGCATCTGATGTTGCCATAGACATGTTATGGTGAAACGAAGGAAACGAATTGAAGCGGCGTAGGAGTTTCATATTTGAGTCCCATTTGTCATTCTTCAATTCCGCACAAACCAAGTTTATCTAGAATCGTCCTTTTTATGTTGGAGGCATAGCTCAGTGGTAGAGCATTCGACTGCAGATCGAAGGGTCAGCGGTTCAAATCCGCTTGCCTCCTATTTTTTCATTCATTTCCGCCATTTTTCATAAACCATTATTATTTCGGACAGTTTAATGAATACCTTTCATTTTTGTAAAATATTTTATAATGTAATAAATTGTAGTAAATAAATTCATGAGGAGAAGTAAGTTTACGTATTAATAGGTGAAATTTTAATGTGAGTAACAGTCAATAAATTTACTCGAAGCAAAATATGACATTCTTTTCCAAAATATGGCAAAGACACAAACGACAGAAAACTCCAGAGAAAAAAATGAATTTATAAAAAAAATAGATAAAATAAAAAAAAGGGCTCAACTGGGAATTGAACCCAGGGCCTCTCGCACCCAAAGCGAGAATCATACCACTAGACCATTGAGCCAGTTACGATGTAAAGGCATTCAATCGTGCAAAATTGGTCTGATGTTCAATACGATGCTAATAATGGTCGAATTCGAATCAAATTGAAATAATACGGGAACGATTTAGATTACTGTGAAATATGAACAAGATTATACGCTTGTTTGTAATGAGAAATGTTGAAATCAAAACATTGTTTAGCAAATATCCGAAATTGATGAGAAATCTTGATGGTATTCGTCATACAAAGACTGTCTCATCTGATGCCCTATATATTCGAATTCTGCAATGATTGCACAAAAGTGCTTCAACCACCGTTTTTATTATTGATTTCGGTCGTTTTTCAAGAAGTAAACATTTTCTCGACTAATTTTTTCATTCACGATTTCCTCTTGGTCCCATGTGTTTTCATTGCTGATTTTAATTTCTTACTTAAAATAAAATCATCACCAGAAATAGAATGATTCCGCTCGGTTTTTCGCGTAAATTTTTAAGTAAACAATTAAAAATGGCTATGAAATATGAATTTTCCCTTCATTTCATAAAAGAAGTGGAATATTTACGAGTTCAAAGGCAATGACAAATGTTGTGTTGTGCAAGAATACAAAACAAAAAAATTATGCGAAATAAGCAATCGTAAAAAAGTGAATAATTATTATGCATTCATCTGTTTCATTTGTGTTTGGCTATAAAACCGGTGGGAGCAGAAGGATCGGCCGTCGTTGAATTCAGTAATAATGAAAATTGAGGAAGAAGAATAATGTTTGTTTGCTGGTTTGATGGGGAAAAAGGCAACGTACTCGCGAACAAGAACGATGAAAAAATCGTAAAAAAATAAATTTTAATATTGTCATTTGGAGTATGGACAATATCCACCCACACATTTTGAAGAAACAACGAGTTTGTATCACATCGACGGTGAACCCTTTAGCGCGCGACTTTCTCTCTTCAAATATCCGTTTCATGACTTTGTCATAAAAAATGATATTTTCACCATAAAAACCTATAAAAGTGAAACAGATCCACGTCGAATCGTGCAAGTGGAATCTGCAGGACACACACAACTTTATGACGAAATGCATCAATGCCAGAACAAAACTACCGCTTTATTAATAGCCGGGGGGCTGGTGATGAAGCCAAATACAGAAATTAGATTAAAGCAAATAAGAAAATAACAACAAAACGAAAATAACAATATACATAATTGTCTTCCGTGTTATTAGCGTGTGACCCTCTGCAGACCTTTTATGCCGTAAAAATATTTCGCTCTCTCTATCGCGCTACTATTTTTATTGTTCAGCGTGCGATTTCGCTCGTAAAAATATGAAATGATGCACGCTTTCGGGCGATGCAGGCCACTGCTCGGAGTAGTGCAATAAAATTCGCTCGCTCCCTCTCAAATGCACTGTTTTACTCAAAGATATTTGCATCGATCTAAATTAAATTCATTTAGTAGATGGGAGTTAATCATTTCATTTCCGTTTAACGTTTACGAGTGTTCGTGTCAAACGATGAATTTCATTTGTTCCATTTAGAAAATAGGCGAATCTCAAAATATTTCGCTCGAAGTTACGATCTTTATTCTCACATTATAATGTTCGCATACAAAGCGTGGACAGAGCTGCGATGGAATTGATTCGCATCTGTTTTGATAATTATGTTATGGTTTTGCATTGTTTTTGAATTCTGGAAACGCGAAAGTTTGTCGAAAAAGATGCGAATCATAAAGTTTATTTCTAAAATATCTAAATTTTATGTGCACGTGCTCGTTCCTTGGATTTTGCCGCTTTTGGTGCTCATGATTATTTGAATCGGTATAAAATTTCTTTTTACTTTGAACTAAAAGAAAACGAGAGAAATACAACCTCAAATTCATCCAACTAACACTAAATTAAATTGGCATTGTAATGAATATTTGGTATATGCAATAGTTCACATCACATATGTTTCTTTATCGACATAAAAACATGTTTGAGAATTGTTCCATTTAGAAATTGGAACATATCTCATATGTGACTTTTAGTCTAAAAATGATTGGAATTTTAATGTCAAGTGATAAATACGGGTGAAATTCAAATTGTTATGAGCTCAGTTAACCACCAGTCATATCCCACGAACATATGTGTTTTTCTGAATATCGAAGGATGTAACACTACAGAAAAATAGATCGATGTCATTTTCCTGAACAAATTGGTTTGCTTCAATAAATGTCACCTTCCCCTATGCATTTGCATTCTCTGCATTATTAAATCTACTGTGACCAAAAGAGTAATATTTTGTGCATGGTAGATTAAGAGCTAAATTCTAAGTCATCATGATAATTATCGACAGTTTAAATCGTTACAAGATTTCATATATTCCGCCTGTTTCAGTGCTATACCTTCATCTAGCAGTTTCAAATACAGCCGAAACAAAGTTTCATATCTCCGCTTGTTAATACGTATGCAACGTTATTTTTTTTTAAAAATGTGGTTCTTTCACTCAAAAGAATGACAAAATGAATACAAAAAGCTGATATGCCATGACAACGAAATGCACTGGAAACGTGAACAGCTGTTTCTTTGACACGAAAGTAAGAAAAAAATTGAGCATGTCCATATTCCTACATCCATGAGATAGCTTCAATAATATTTCATCGAATTTTTGAATTGTTGCTGGGCACGTTTAAAACGTTAAATTTCAAGAATTTCCAAAAGAGTTCATAATGCATATTCGGAACATTTTTGATTCGATCTTTTGATATAAATATTCTTGTTACTTGTACGGTCAAGTCAGTTCAACTCGTCGAAAGAAAAAGAGTGCACTTTCTTGAGAAACAAAAAATGGCTCTGAAATATCATTTCTTTGCATCATTCCTTGCATTGGGTTAGTGAAAATTATTAAATCAAAGCGCTTTTACACCAAATTTCAACTAGAATGTCAATCATTGCACATTTTCATTGGAATTCATGTTATTAATTTCAATGTACTGAATAAATGACAGCATCAACACGTTAAAGTTTATAGATTGATAAAGTATTATAAAATGCGCAGTCAATTCACAATTTAAAGACATTAATTTTAACATTTCAAATGTAATACTGTATCAAAATAGAGTTTCAATGTAATTTGTTGACTAATTTTATTTTATTATACTGAATTTCCAATGTTCCAGTCTTGCTGAACATGATCCAGTCCGGCGAATGTGCGAAGCAGATTTGTGGCAAGCTGACAAAACGTGCGAGTGTATTGAAAATGGTCGCTGACTACGATCTATATGAATTGAGAATGTTCGGTTCGCAGAAGGAGTTTGAAGAAGCCAAGGTCAAGGAAAATTCTGCGCTTGAGCTCAAATCGTTGGAAGAGGTGGAATTGAGCAAATGCTGCCTTTGCTGCAGCACCATGCCAATACCAAAAGAAGATAAGGCTGGCGTCTGCAAGCGATTGCGCACAGGCTATGCCCATTGGGACTCAGTCGAAAAACAAATCATCGCAGGCTCAGCAGACCTTAAGAGAGACCCCAACGATAAGCATCTCAAAATCTCTAACGATTGCTGCCTCAAAAAACCAGGCCACGAATTCATCTTGACCAAAGATAATTTGAAGCAATATCAACTATAATGAGGCCATTAAAATCACATTACAACTTTCTCGAATGGACAAGGATTTATTAGTACTGTCACTACAACAAATTCGCTGTACATTTCGATATATTTTTTTACACCATTCAAAAAAATATAATAAACGATTTAAAACCAAAAATGATGCATATTTTGGTCAGTCAATTAAAAAATAATTGTGTTTTTATGATTCAATAAACTAGTAAAGACTTAAAATTTTTGCAACATCTTTCAATTTAACTTCTGCTGTGAAATCGTGGAAAATTCCATAGCTTGTTCGCATATACACAAAGCTTGTTCGCCGAAAAAATATTGTCACCAAAGTACAATTGATTCTGGCTGAAGATGTGGAAATTTAATATAGTCCGTATAACGACCCATCCAAATCAATGGACAGACATTTCAAAAAACAGGCGGTGCATGTTACCAAACAAGCCCCAATATATACAATACAATGCTCATTATGCTGCTTTTCTTCCAATTTTCTGTATTTGCTGCAACAGAAAATATTCAAAACCACACCAACATCCGTTGAGTCGTTTTAAGTATTAACTTTATTTTCGTCCGGACACCAAATGTTCACTGACTAAAATAAAATCAATCTCAAATAAGTATCCTTTTTATGAGCATTTCAAAACATGTTTTGTCAGATATTTCAAAAAACCATAATAAACAGTTAATTGACTGAAATATATTGCATGCCTGATTAATATCAGCCGAAATGTCAATGAGAATAAAGCACTCATGGAAGCCTATGCCAAGAGCATTTTTACTTATAATTTATTCGCTAAATATGCTTTTCGCCCCAATATTAATTTGCACAATATTCTTATATGTTCATAATCATCTGAAATTTTATTGTTTGGACAGTCTGATCTTTTGTAATTCATCTTCAATTCATTATATTTATAAAAACTTGAATATCTAATACTTTTTTCGAAAAATGTATTGATCAGACAGCAAAATTCCATAAAATAATCAATTCGTAGATATTATATAACAAACATTGCTACACACATGAAGTGAATGGAAAACATTTTTCTGCAGAAAATTTGCATAAACCCCTCGGAATGTTATTTGAATATAAAAAGTTCAAATTTGGATTACTAGGATCATCATTATGGTAGAATGGTGTTCCCCAGCACATCGAACCAAGCATAAGTACTGCAAATGCATGATCATTAAACGGATTCAATCGATTAAACGGTGGCTGAAAGTATTGAATGTCCGGATTGCATTCAACAACTGTATGTGCAATGGATAAGTTTCTCATAGCGAAACCGCAAGGATTGGTGATCATTGTGAATGTACCTGCAGCAACATCACGAGACATTCCGCCATTAAACAAACCGCCATTGTTGCATCCATTATTTCGGATCAATGGTAGACCTGTATCTAGAGCTGGTTGAAATATATTTGAATAAATAAATTTTATCCAAAATAAAGTGAGCGCATTGAGCACTACCTGCCATATAATCAATGAGCGAGCCATTCTCCTTGACATATTTAGCCGCAAAGCCCATAATGTGACCTGTATTACGGAAGAAAAATTATCATTTTTTCCCTGATTAGAAATTTGCTGTCTACATTTTGCTTCGAGAAAATTCAAAAATCAAAATTACTAGTCATGATTTGTGGCTCCGCTTGGGAGCCGGTTCCTTTAAGGCTGAGGGCTCAGCTGTTATTTCCAAACCGAATCATACGTCATTCAGTCGAACGTTAAAGTATAAAAGTATCTTTGAATTTACGGAACCAGTTCAATAACAGCTGAGCTCTCAGCCTTGGAGGAGCCGGCTCCCAGGCGAAACCACAAATCATGACTGAAAATTATGTAAACATATGCCAAAATGAAATTTCATCCCTTCATTAATATTGAATTAATTACATGCGAGACTGTGCCCGATTAGAATAATTCTTGATGGTTTCATTTTCAAAAAAATTGCTCCTAGCGATCGACTCAGCCGTTGCATAACGTTTTCATAAAAACAGTATAGATTCATGCACGAATAAGCGCCCCAATTTATTACAATCACACGGCAACCATTTTGCAATGTTTTGCCACAATAACTTCTAAAATCTGAAAAGATAATGGATTTTTTTATAGATTTTTTGAAAACCCAGAGTTCGAAATAGTTACCATTTGAATTGGCCACATCGTTCGCATTCATGTTGCAATCTGACATGTAACCACTCATTATAAAAACCGTACAATCGATTGATAGATCAAGCCATATTTTAGGGTCGATCTTGAAATCTCGCCCGAGCACCACTGCTTTCAGGACACGACTTCAAAAAGAGATTAAATTTAGAAATGCCTGGAATTGCGAAGATTTTAATGAGATCACTGATTTCCTACCGTTCGTAAATATTGAAAAACAGCTTATCAACTGGATCTTCATTGGGAGCCAAGGTTGAATTGCACTGAATTTGACCAATAGCTGTGCTTGCAATGAGTGTATCAGCTGTTGCAACTGAAAAAAGTGCAGTGTATGGAGCACATCTTAGCGAAACTGGAGTGCATTGCGGCATATCCTGAGCTGGAATTATGCGATTAAACAATTATATTTTCCGTTGAAATGTTTTGGAATATGAATAAAATGAGTAATAAAATGATGAATAAAGATTTTTTTCATTGAAATCAACTAAATTTTATGACTTCACGTTGTTCAACGTTCGTTATAAATAATAATCAAAAATCGGTTCTTACTGAAAGCGACTGCAGCGAAAAATAAAATTATTAAAAGTTGTTTCATAATTCACATCGATCTTCTGCCGAACACATCTGAATTGAAATTGGCACTGAATTGCAGGCTCTTAAATTCTTTAATTGCAAAACAAAATTTTGTTTACAAAAAGATTCGTCATAACACGCATGCAACTGTGATAATATTTCGGCAATAACAAAATTTGGCTATTTACAGAACAATACGAGGTTGACAAGGTTTTGCGAATAATTTGTATTTCGGGTTTCATTAATTTGGCTTAATATTACACTGAAATGCGACAATAATAATTTTGTAGATATTTAGAACTTATTGTAACTCGTTTCAGATAATTTTATAATCTCCAAAAATCTCGAAAAATCATTTTGTTCAATGCTTTATGCATCCCCTATTGTGCGTATATTTTTCAGATCTGCTTTGTATGAGTTATATATTCAGCAGACTACTGGATAATACAAGATGATCTACTAAATTGCTACTGCCATATTTTTGTGTGTTAAAATAGTCCAGTGTTGTTGTTACAATGCGAAAAAATGGGAACGATTTCCAATTGAGGTGTGAACCACTTTATTTTGTTTATGGTTTTTGTTATCAATCGTTGACCCAAAACCTGGAGTCATCTATTCGACTTTATAATTATATTCTTCGCCTATTTAAGATTGTGCACACTGTACACACGTCATACGATACGAAAACATCACGTACCCGTGTCATTGATTAAGCTCTCAATGAGAAGTATTTATTTCAAAAGATGATTTCGTAGAAATTCGATTCAAAGCCAAATCTATTTTCAATAGTTACTGAAATTCGTTTTGAAGTTTATGAAGGAAGGAATTGGGGTTGCTCCATCTACTTCTTGGGGAAAAATGTCGAAGGATTCTTCGAAAGTAAGCTATTAATTTTTTTTTTCCAATTCGATTTAAAATGGAAGTCATTTTTCGGGCATAATTTATTGGATATTCGCTGTGTGTGAATGTAAAAAATAAATACATAGTGTCGAAATGGAATGTGCCATATGCATTGAAATCGAAGCCAAAGGGAAAAAAGCGTCATTGGGTTGAATGATGAAGGTCAACATCGAAAAATGCTCCTTTGTAATAAAAACTTTCCTGAAGAATAATTTTTCGAAACAAACAATGATTATTGATTCCATCATAATTTGAATGTTTGTGTGAAAAAAAAAAATAATAATTCATTTACAATTTTTCCTTGCTACACATCCGTTTTTTCACACACAATCATTCAAACTATGATGGATAAAGTCAATAGTTTTTACTAAGAATATCATGGATTTATATTGGTTTACATCTCCCTCTACAATTAGAAGCGACATACTTATTTTTCCAATTATTATAGGTATTTTGATATCTTTTAATATATTAATAATAAACATATGATTATATGTCATCCATCATTTGTTTCATATCCACAACTTTGGATGGAATAAAGTTTGGTGAGAAAATAAAACAATTTTCACAAAAATGGCATATAGTTGGAGTGCTTTGATTCAGCCGGTTGAACAATTTCTTCTTCATTGAATTTAAAATTACAAAATAAAATATCAAAAATATTCTTTTATAATGGAAAGTTTTACGTTTTTGAGAAACTATCTACGTTTTGTGGGAGTATCGCGCTGGAGCTCAAGTCAAAGATGGCGAATAATCAGCACAATTTGCAGTTTCTATGGCTTCATGATCATTTCGGGTGCTTCGAATATTGCCTATTTTGTATTTACAGCTGAAACATTCAACGAACATACGGAAGGTTTTCTTTATATTTTAACTGCTTCTCTAGTATTATCGTGGTATTCAATTTATTTGTGGCATCGGGGAAACTATGAACGGCTTTTCGCTGATTTGGATGTGCTCATACAAAAGCGTAAGCGAAATCTTTAGAAAATCAAAAAGGAAATTCATCATTATTTTAGATTTGGTGGCCGATCGCATTTGATTATATGAAATTGAAAGACGATTGTCGGTGATGTTGATTAAAAATTAGATGAAATAATCACTGTAATGTAATCAGAATGATATGTCTCATGAATTAGGAATTTGTGAATCGAATCCGGAAATAAGATCGATATATCAAAACACCAACGCGAAAGTAGAAAGAATCAGTAAAGCTTCACATCTTGTTCTCGTGCGACTACAATCACGATTCTTCACGATTCCGTTTGTTTCGTTTACCATTTATAAATATGTTTCTTCGGGCTATTCCAATGGAGCTTTTCTCCAACTTTTTCCAGCAACGTAAGGTTTATCGATTTGCATTTTTCTTATTCCTTCATTTAATTTCATTGAATGCTTATTAAATGAACATATCTTTATTTGTTTAATTTGTTTCGATTCATTGCCTTTATTCAATGAACAAGCAAATGTCCAATTAAAATGTGTTGCATATATCGATAGTTTTTGTGTGATTTTCTGAATTTGCGTTTATTTTTCTAAAGGTATCCTTTCAATTGGAAAACACCGGCCGGATATTTGGCGTGCATTTTCATTCAAAGCGCCGAAACATTTATTACAGCAATGATATTCGTTTGTAAACTATCATTCATTATCGGACTTTGTATGTTCGCAATGGATTTCGTGTCGGATATCGAAGAGAATCAAATCCAGATGAATGGGATTCTCATGAGATTTATATATGGGACAGCTTCTGGATTGAAGATGAGAGAAGAATTCTACAAGATGATTCAATTTCACTCGGAAGCATTGAGGTAATAGAAGTTTGAGTAAGAGACAAGCCACATGTATCGTTGATGTGACTTTCTGATTTAAAGAAAGTTAAATAGTGAAGGCTGTTCAAATTTATCTCCCTTTTCCCGCAGTTTCACTGAGCATTTTACAGATCTACGGGGTCTTGTATTTAGCTATCTTTTGTATACTCTCATGGCTTTTGGCACCTGCTTTCTACTATTAAATAAAGTAAAACGGCGAACACTTTAAAATTGTAAGCAAACAAATTAAATGTATTTAATTTTATTCGACTAGCTTATATCCGATAGAGATATTATTGGATTTATTCGAATCCAGGGTCCCGCACTCTTGATCATGGGTTTTCTTTACCTATTCTGTCACTTTGGTGATCAAGTGACTCAGCGATTTGAAAATGTGGCAAACAATGTGTATGGGCTAAATTGGTACTTGCTTCCATTGGACATGCAACAAAATCTGCCGATGATCATTGCCCGCGCTAGGAAGTGCGTTTATCTTTCTGGAATGGCCGACACCAAATGCACTCGTGAAGTTTTCAAGAAGGTACACGAACGTAATATTGAGATTTAGGCATTAATTGTATTGTCCATCTTCCATTTTAGATTCTAAACAATACATTCTCATATTATATGGTCCTGCGAAAATTCAATGATTGAAAGCCAATTGTTGACAAATCAAAATATTCTTTGATTGAAATTAATTGTTAGTTTGTTTTTAATTCAAATGTTTATGATTTTCAATCATGAATCTTATTTATTTAACCGTTGATTGACCCTATAGCATAAATGAAAGTGTGTGTAGTTGTGATATCATTATGTTTGGCTTCAGAAAATGAATCAATTGTCTATTATTAATGAACAAAGTTCATTCCATGACACTTCAGAGGTTTGATATTCAATGTAAAAATCAGTTATATTCAGTCAACTCAGTATACTACTGCTATAGGATTTGCTATTCGGTAGATGCTAGTCAATATGTCCTATTGAGTGCCGCACGAACGTTGCGAGATACGCTAGTTAGCGCAGGCACACAGGCATCTCGTTCATTCTCCTACGGTGATACTAGCAGTAGTATAATAAGTTGACTGGTTTTATTATACATACAAAATAAGTTTATATTAATTAACAGTTAATTATTGCATGAAAATTGTCTAGCAAAATTTTTATTTTATTTATAACACAGTCAACATCACTCATGTGTTAACTGTTTACAACAAAAATTTCTTTATTTCCGGTTAGAGATTAGAAATAGTGCATCGGATGGCAAAAGTTAACGAATTTTACTATTACACAATCCGCATTAATAGAGAAGTCCTGAAGAGGAATAACACTTTATTTCGAAACATCTGCATTCATTTCTTATAAAATATCGCTTAAAACATAGAAGGAATTGGCGTATTCATTATCTAATAAAAATGGTTTCATATTTTTAATATAGATGGCGTGCTAAAAAGAAACTTGTTCGAAGCTTTGAAATTGGATGTTTCGAAATATGGTTTAAAGTCAACAGCCGACAAGAGATGGCTCTGCACTCGATTTGTGTTTAATCTCAACGGTCGAAAGCTATCAAGAAAAAAAACTTATTGATCTTAATGAAGTTGCGAAAGCACAATTATGCCAAAAAAAAAAAAAATGTATGATCTAAATGATTCGATTTTCAAAGAATTTGTTGAAAATAGAATATTCTTGGTATTTTGGCATGGAACTTCTAATTTTTTACGAAGAAATCATTTCGGCCGTCCGTTGATTTTCACTGGAAGTTTTGTTGTGAATTTGTTATATAACCATATGTGATGGCTGTTTTGAAGAAAAAGATATTATTTTACCGAATAACCTTTTTTGTTTGGAATAAATAGAACGTTTCTTTGGAACATCTCTGTGTCTGTGTTTTGAGGGTCACATTGGAATAGACTAAAATATAATCAACATTGAATCAACTGACAGAAATTGCAAAGAAGGCATACATAGATAAACATGGACAATTTCAATAGAGCTACAAAATAGTTCATATGAGAAGGTAATAAATAGGAATGTGATTGTATGCCGATATGGAAACACAAATACACAAAAACTTAATATCATCCTCGTGTGACACAGAAAATTTCAAGTCATTACGATGAGATCGAATTTCAAGTTATTACACATCATGTGATTTAAATTTAAATTTTAATAAAAAAAACGAATAAACATCTCAGTTCCTAATTTTCACTTCAACGTTCTCTATTTTTGAATTGGTAATAGCAATAACGATAATTCAATTCATGCCAACGATAGATATGGTTCTACATTTATGTTATATATGACTTTCGTTAAAAAGTTAATGAGCATTCAAATTGATGAAAACATCACAGATTAGAAAAACACAAATACTTCATCCAATTTAATGACAAAATTTGAATTTTGACCACGAAAATTGAAAATTTTGTAGGGTAGGGAATCAAAAGCCTCATCAGAATAGCTTGAAATTTTGCGTGACTTATTTTTTTTATGAAAAAATAATATCCTGAAAGTTTCAATAGGATACAAGGTGAGCTTAACATATTCGCCACACAAATTTTCAGTTTTGACCTCGAAATGACTCCGAAAAACGAAAATTTTACAGGGGAGGTAGTCCTAAATCTCATCGGAATGACTTGAAATTTTGCATGACTCATTTTTTTCATAAAAATATAATATCCTGAAAGTTACAATTCGATAAAATGTGAATTTAAGATAGGCGCCACACAAAATTTTCGTTTTGACCTCGAAATTACTCCGAAAATCGAAAATTCTGTAGGGGAGGTAGTCTCAAATCTCATCGGAATGACTTGAAATTTTGAATTTTTTATTTTGTTGATATAAAATTTATATTCTGAAAGTATCATAATGATAAAATGCGAAATAGCCATAGTCCCCATCAAGCGGACCGTGCTTGTATGGGATTGGAGAGCTATTCGAGAGTATGCCAATTGACCTCGCCATCTTATTTTACATGGGTGAACTCAATTAAGATCCATTGTAATACGAACAAAATGTTTATTGACACAAATAATAAAAACAAATGAGTCATTGAAACGATTGAAATATACGCCCAATAGGTGGCGCTGGAGAATAGATATGATTGAAATGTCTCAGATAGCACGGTCCCCTTGGTCCCCATACAAATTGTTCGTAATTATATTGAAAAACAGCCCATTTTTTGATTCCACTCCACTAGAGCTACCCGAAAAAATTATCCGATTAGGCTGAAAATTAATAGTTTTCTATTTTTAATGAAGACCACCGTGTGTGTAAATTTTTGATCAATTCTAATCTCAATTTTTTGAGTTATTGTGTTAACAAATTTTTGCGTACAACGGACAACGTACAACGGACAACGGAAAACGTACCACACACGGACAAAAAATTGCTCTGGGAATGGTTGCAATCGTTTTTTCTAGGTTCAAAACGCATAGAAAACTTATTCCGAGCGTTTTGAATTTTTTGGACCGATCGCAATACCTTTACCACACACAGTGGTGTGTGCGGAAAAGTAAAAAGGAATCCGCGAAATTCTCAGAACGATCGGAATACTTCAGATGGTGCCTAATCGGCGCTCATGGTCAAGCCGAAATGAGCGCCTCAAAATGTTTTTCTGTAACCATTTGTCAATTAATTTTTTGTCTTGGTATTTACCTATTCCGGGTCACTTTAAGGTTCAGAGTAGCTTTGGAGGGAAATATTATCTCAGCACTTGTTTACGCAGATGATCTGGTACCGTTTGGCAATTTCGAAGGTGAGCTTAATATTGTATCAGAGATTTGGAGTTGGAAGGGGCTTGTTCGAATTTCGGAATTACCATTAGCAGCACAAAAACTCAAGTTATGCTTGAGGGCAAAACCAACTCTCCTATTCATTGATGATTTGACAGCTGATATTGCTTTACAGTGTCATCCATATAAAATATGGTGAGTGCGGCGAACATGACGTTCTCGTATATTTGAAAATTCGAATAAATCTATTCAAATTTCAACATTTTCTTCTTTTTCTTGCATATATCGCAAACTTTGTGCGCTGATAAATAAATATACAATATATTTAATGATTGAAAAATGCTATGTAATATATATAAATTAACCGAAAGCAGTAGACAAAATGTACACATTACATTTCTCACATTTTTGAACGACAAAGAAATATCATACAAAATTGGACATGCACAAATACACACTTGGTGATCCAGGGAGCGCCACTGTCAATCCAGATCCAAGCAATAACATGTAGCAATCTTTGGGCAAAACCTCGAAAGCCAATTCACTTCACATTGAATGGCAACTTGCTAACTAGAGTTGCATCTTTTCGGAAGATGGCAAGTTTAATAAAGAGCTTTAACACCGAAGGGTTTGTGGAAATAAAGTAGTAGCGCAACTTAGATCATACATTTTTAATGATCGTGAATTGAGTACAGAAACGAAGATGTTTATTCAGGGTCAATCTTCAGACCAACTATTCTATATGGAAGTCAGAGCGGGGTTGACATGGGCGTAGCTAGGTAGGGGCAGGTAGGGGCAAATGCCCCATCCTAAGCCAAATGTCCTCGAAAAATTCTGCGTTTTTTAAGAAAAAATTAATCTTTGTCCTCGACGACATTTGGAGAAAATGCTGAAACAACGAAGACTTTTCAAAGAGTATTCTCGTAAAGAACGAGGACAATTTGGGAAATGAGCGGAAAAAAAGGAGTATCAATGAAAATTTTTATAAAAAATGAGGACAATTTGCAAAATTGCCGAAAAACGAGGACTTTTCAATGAGATTTCTCTAACATCTAGAAATATTACACGAGCATATTTGGGCATTTATATTTATAATTCTTCGAATCAAAAAATTCTCCAGTCAAACCCGAGATTGATTTTAACAAATGCTTGTATATACACAAAAAAAGGAAAGAAAATCCGAAATAGAAGATGAAGTCCTCAGGAAATTTGCTGAAAATCCCAGAAAATTGGTTTTATAAAACGCGAAATCAATGGTAAAAATTTATAAAATCAATTTGATTCATTTCATATACTAACGATGTTTCTCTATTTTGAGAAACCAAAAAATGATACTTTTAAAGTATCTCTCAATATTCTTGTCAATAAATATGTCCTACTTTTTTTTTCAAAAAAATGTCCTCGTTTTTTCATTGATTTTTGAGAAATTGTCCTCGAAAAAAGACCTAAAAAAATTCCTGGCTACGCGCATGGGGGTTGATTGACCGAAACGGATTATGTTCGCCGTAGACGTCATTTAGATCAAGTTAAATGTGATTTGAATGAGAAAAACACAAAATATGACTCTCCGTTGTTGGTGTCATCAGTTGCAATCGATAGAAAAACAGCAATTAATTGGTTTTGAGTGGCATGAAACGCTCACAGGATAAGCCTAAAGACAATAGTTTGTGCTGTGAACATAATATAGACTTTTTGAATAAAAAAATAAATGAGTACATTAACCAACCTCTCTTTGTCATGGGGTGGGGGTATCCTCTCATTCAGGGAGAGGTAATTTTTTCGAATGTTTGGGAAAAGCGAGCCCATATTTTTTCGTACAGATATGCGATCAATCTAAGTGGTTAGCATTCTGAAAGTGTGGTGTCTAGAGATTAAGGAGGAAGGTAAACAATTTCCGCTTTGGTCAATTAAGTGTTTTTTCGGGGGTACCCGTAGTTTGAGAGCGCAAATTTTTGTGAAAAATGTTCCCATTAAAATCAGAAAAATCGCCTAAAAACTGTTTCAATTGCATCTTGACGTTTGATTGCGGGTTTATAATAAATAATCCATTATTGCACGAGATGCTGTGCTGTTTCCGACCAATTTTTGGGTACACAGGTCAAAATAGCATCAAAAATATGCAATTTTTGGGATTTTTGGACACGAGGTATCTCAGGTCCCCCATTTGATCGATGGCCAAGGCTTATGTCTAGTGGTTACAAAAGTATCATGATCAAAACAGCCATTTTCCTCCAAATGAAAGAAGGTTAATAAACTTCCCCGCAAAACCACTTTTTCAGGCACGAAATTCGACATTTTCGGAGCAAAAAAAATCTTTGTTGTTCACACATCAACGAAATGACATATACTGAAATTTATAGCCTAATGACAGACAAGAAAAGAAAATGGCCGCGGAGTGCTCCGATGCACATAACGCTAGTTACGCCATCTCTTATCTGAATCGACATTATTGACCGACACCCCCATTATAAATAATATTTCTGAAACATCGCCTTGGACACACAACATGGATTTCTCTTTCACTTCCATACTCTTTAATACGGTCTTTTTTCTACTCCTAAATAAATCTTTAAGTTTCAATATTACCTTTAACAGCTTGCAGCAAAACCTGCTTTTGTTATTCATCGGGTGTCAATCATACCGGTGTACCCAATTCAAGAAATCAATACTGATTCCAAACCATTAAAAAAATGTTCCCTTCCTGCTGTTGTTGCAAAACCATGGATCGATGCGATTTAGCGCAAAGTCATAGATATTTTCATTTACAGTTCGAATAGTACTAAATGCATATCACCCTGATATAAATTCAGTAATTCTGGAAGTAAATCACCTCTTTTTGAGATGAAAATTTCCCAAAAAATTGTCTCCTAATCTCTCTTCATAAAAAGAAATTGTCATATTGAATATAATATATGAATATCCAATTTGCAATGACTAATAGCAGTCTGCTATTAGCATGTTCTCGAAACGTGAGAAACTGTTTCTTTGCAATGAATATAAGAATAAAATGAAATACATATCGAACAAAACTATGTCCTCGAAAAACAGACTTCATTTCTCTTCTTCTTCTCTGTCCTTTAATTGTTGCTGGGCGCATGTAAAACGTTAAATTTCAAGAATTTCCAAAAGAATTCATATTGCATATTTGGAAAATTTTTAATTCGATCTTTTGATATAAATATTCTTGTAACTTATACGGTCAAGTCAGTTCAACTCATCGAAAGAAAAAGAGTGCACTTTCTTGAGAAACAAAAAATGGCTCTGAAATATCATTTCTTTGCATCATTCCTTGCATTGGGTTAGTGAAAATTATTAAATCAAAGCGCTTTTACACCAAATTTCAACTGGAATGTCAATCATTACACATTTTCATTGGAATCCATGTTATTAATTTCAATGTACTGAATAAATGACAGCATCAACACGTTAAAGTTTATAGCTTGATAAAGTATTATAAAATGCGCAATCAATTCACAATTTAAAGACATTAATTTTAACATTTCAAATGTAATACTGTATCAAAATAGAGTTTCAATGTAATTTGTTGACTAATTTTATTTTATTATACTGAATTTCCAATGTTCCAGTCTTGCTGAACATGATCCAGTCCGGCGAATGTGCGAAGCAGATTTGTGGCAAGCTGACAAAACGTGCGAGTGTATTGAAAATGGTCGCTGACTACGATCTATATGAATTGAGAATGTTCGGTTCGCAGAAGGAGTTTGAAGAAGCCAAGGTCAAGGAAAATTCTGCGCTTGAGCTCAAATCGTTGGAAGAGGTGGAATTGAGCAAATGCTGCCTTTGCTGCAGCACCATGCCAATACCAAAAGAAGATAAGGCTGGCGTCTGCAAGCGATTGCGCACAGGCTATGCCCATTGGGACTCAGTCGAAAAACAAATCATCGCAGGCTCAGCAGACCTTAAGAGAGACCCCAACGATAAGCATCTCAAAATCTCTAACGATTGCTGCCTCAAAAAACCAGGCCACGAATTCATCTTGACCAAAGATAATTTGAAGCAATATCAACTATAACGAGGCCATTGAAATCGCATTACAACTTTCTCAAATGGGCAAACATTTGATAGTAATGCCACAACTTTAAATTCGCTACGCATTTTGCTTTATTTAATACACATTTAAACTGTAAACTGTTATGAAAATTGACCGAAATTCCGTAAAATGTTGAGAGTTTTAATCGAAGTTTCGATTGCAAAGAGGATCGCTTTTGTCAGCGATTTTCGATTTGTCCATTTTCGAATTTCCAGTTCATTGTAATACATTTTGAGTTAATTCGAAGAAATAATGAATTGAATCAAACTTTTGGGCTATAATCTTGTTTTATTTCTATTGAATAGTTCTTGAAAAAACTTTTTTCATGTCGTGACGGGTATGAGATGAGGCCGAAGAGAAATTCAATTCTGGTCACGCATTTGTATAATGATAAATAGAACTGAACATTTGCTTTGTTTAACCATTTTCATAAAAATAGTACAGAAAATCGCATGTCACGACTCTATTAGTGTTAATTTAAACTCAATTCTGTTATTGAATCCATTAAAACTATAAAACTTGATAATCAAATCCAGTTTTCAAGGTCCTGTACATTATTATTCACGACCAAGCCAAATCCAGGACAGGTGTTACATTGAACGACATTCATTCAGAAGTAGATTTAAATCGAATTCATAAATGGAAATGGCTTCAATAGAAAATCACGAAATTGTGTTTTTGAGATTTTTGTCGCCAATTTTTCGAGTCTATCAAATGTGTGGATTCGCTCCATTTTCAATTCCATTCGATCCAAAAATGGAATTGTCAAGCAAAATAAAAACAAAATGGTGGATTTACACAAGTGTTTTATCGTTATATCTCGGCATATTGGTGTGCTACAATGTTGCATCTTACAAAATGTTTTTGAACCGCGAAGAGTCGGAAATGTTGAGTTATTTGAGCTTTTTAATAGTGAGTTTTGTGCGAGGTCTCTCAATCATAACGGTTATTGAATCCTCATTGAATAGAAAAAAGCAGATCGATTTTTTGGTGCGATTGGACAACATCGATCGTTTGTTCCGTAAAGAACTTGGTGTTATCATGGATTATCAAAAAATGCGCCGTAATGCGCTCATTTGGATGGCAATTTGGGTCATGCAAGTATGCCTTTTAGCAACATTTATTTTGACGGAATCTTTCCAACAAGACATTAGTGTTTGGCTCAAAATTTTTTGGGTTTTCTATATTGTACCGTTGCTTATCTCATCGATGAAATACCTTCAAATCATTCATTACATCCGACTTCTTGGCTTTCGCTTTGAAATGGTCAATAAGCAATTGGAGAAGATATACTTAGGCCAGAGTCGATTGAACACTGCGGATAAAGATTTAATTAAAAAGAATGTCGATTCGACGGAATATGGAAATTTCGAAAAGATCGTCTCATTGCGTCGCATTTATCATTTGCTGTGGGAAACTACCGGCCAATTCAACACCATTTTTCAGTGGTCGTTGCTTTTGTTGATTGGCGCTAGCTTTGTCATCATTGTGGTTAACTACTATCGAACATTAGTCTGGCTGATCACGCCCAACTCCTACGAACTCTCACTCATATTGATTTTCTTCATTTGGTCCATTGGCCATACATTCTATTTTGTCAAACTGTCTAGCACTTGCTATAATGTCGTCCAGGATGTTCGCAATACACCAATTCTATTGCATAATGTGGCCTTCAAAACACGCGACCAAAATGTGAAAACTCTGGTAAGTTTGAAGAAGTTTTCATAATCATTTTGGCAAATGTTGATCGGAAATCATGAGTTTAAAAAATAACCGACATTTTAAATGCATTTGGCTGAAATTGTATATACAAGTTAAGGAGTTTTTCAAGCCTATTATTTTTAAATTGATAATCAATCTTACTTGCGATTGAATTCATTTGATTGCTTAAACCGATTCAATTGAATTTGGACACAGACTTCCAAAATTATCGGAAATTCGATGCAAAAAGTGTTTGGAAAATTTTGGAAAACTTCGAAAACTTTGCTTGCAAGGCGCTTGCTCTCACGAGCTGCTTTGAAAGAGCGGCTTGCAATACCAAAAAGTGTCTTTTTTTGTATTAAAACGCATCAGAGTGAAGAAAAAATTGATGTTCAGTGTCAATTACACGGAATCCATAGATTTTTATTTCACTCAGATGAACTTTATTACAAAGAAGCTATTGTTCTATTCTTTTTTTATTAATTAAACAGAAAGATGTGGAAATTAATTAAAAAAAAAAAATCGTTTCAGATTCAAGATTTTTCTTTGCAAATATTTCATCAGCAAATAAGATTTACAGCGTTTGGTTTCTTTAACATCGATTACACATTCTTATTTTCGGTAAAACAAACCATAATCGCATTTGTTGCATAAATTTGGTAATATTTATAAATTGATGACATCCACAGGTGTTGGGAGCTACAACAACTTATCTCTTCATTTTAGTCCAGTTCGCTCTAACTTACAATATTTAAGTTGAAATAAGTGAATTAGTAATCGCAATCATTCGGACATATAGAACGAAATGCAAATGGATTTTGGAAAATAAAAGTGGATTTTGTTCAAAGTTAAAAGGTCTACCAAATAGCATTTTATATTAAACCAAGTACCAATAATATTTCTAAAATCGTTGAAAACAATTTTGAACAAGCCCAAATTAAAATTTACCTTCGAGCAAGAAGAATCGAAATTCAATAAATCTCCACAATATCTCCAGTGAAATGGATGAAAATGAGGATACAACTGCACGAATTTCGCTGGTAAGCTTGAGCTGAGTTTTATTTCACATTTGGAAATTACATTGAGTTTGTAATGTTCATCTTATGATTTTTTATCTCATTTTTACAGAACAATTTTTAATTAAAACAATCAACAAAATGTCGGTTATTTTGCTTCGAAAACCGAACTTTGAAATTAAATGGGAAATTCAACTTAAAATTGAAATTTAAAATGCTCTTAAATTAACATGAAAATTATTGTTACACGTTTAACTATAAATTAAAAGGCAGTATAAAGAGAATTTGTTCAGAAATGACATTAATATTTCATTCACAAAGGATAGCATTTGATTACTTTATCGTTTCTGCAATGCTTACCATTCGAATAATTGAAATTTGGTTGTTTTGATTTATTGCGTGAATGTTTATTTATAGTTAACAATAATAATTTTTTGGCACTTCAACAATTTAAATTCTAAATTTAATTCGACGATGAGTTTAAAATGGTGAAAAACTAATCAAATCAAAAGCTGTTGTTATATGAATTTTTTCAATAATAAAAAACCAAATACATTTCAATTATTTTTTTTCTCGATTCAATTGCAATTGTGACTCATGTTTTTCTTTCAATGACTTAAACATAAAAAAGCAAATATAAAAGGAACAAAAATGAATGCATTTCAATAATTTAGCATTTTACATCGACTCTTCTGGGTGAATAATTGTATCGACGTTTTCATCTTCCATGCTGAAAAATAAAATAAAAAATTATGAGAATAATCATCAAATAAATGCAACGAAAATTTACCTACTACTGAAAAGTATCGAATTTCACAATCGAATTTGGAAATTCGGAAATTAAAAAATTTATGGATTCAAAATGTTTAATATTTTCAAAAATAACCATTAAGACATTAAATCAAAAGTAAAGTCGAAGAATTTTAAGAAAAGAGATCGCCTTCTGAAATTATCATTTTCTACACAGTCCCAAGTTTGTTACGATCTTAAATATCGCGATACTGAAATGGCGAGAAAACGCCAAAATGACCGACAAAAACCAACAAAATATTATCATTACCCGAAAAACATCGAACCATATTGAGAGATAGTGAGAGAGAGACATAGACATTATTCTTACACTGCATATGAGAAGCATGGTGAAGAGAGAGAGAGAGATAAAAATAAAGAGTAACGCGCTTAAATCCTAATTTGGTTCGATCTTTTTCGGTGAATGATGATATTCTTTTGGTATTTGTTGGTCATTTTGATACTTGTTCCCCCTCGGTGTTGAGTCACTGTAGAAGTGGAAATTCCAAATAAAACAACCTAATTTTTATATATTCAACATTTCAATTTTGCAACTTTGCATCGTTGAATAACTTTCTGCTTCTTTAAAATGTGAGATCAGTTTTTTCAAAAAATTTACTAATGCCATATTCATTAAACAATTATGTAACGTTTTCAAGACTAGACAGCAGCTCAAAATTGAGGAGATATGAACACAAAAAAATTAACAATTGTCTCATTGCTCATTGCTCGAATCAAATAGATATCTAAACCGATTTCTGGAATTTTCTATTTCATAAGCCCTTAGCTATCATACAACATCTCAGTCATTAGCAAATATAATTGCAACGAAATATGACTTAATCATTCAAATTCCTTAAAAGTTGAATTAATTATTTCGTCAATGTACATGAAAATTATTTTGGAAGCTTTTCCTCGCAAGAAATTTTCAAAAATCTTTTATGTATTTTAACAAATGCATCTTTGTGTGGGTATAACTCAATCTTTCCGTCTCTCCTTCAATTCATCCCCCTTCCCCGTTTTTTTTTTAAAAGTCTATCTATTATGAGTTTTTTTTGACACCACTGGTTCCCCCTTTGCTCAATATGTTTTGATTATAATTCATTCAATTTACTATAAACAGGCAAATAATTGCCGTTCTTTTTGTATTTTATCAAAACATTGAAAAATGTGTAAAAACGCGTGCGTTGTTCTTCGTCGATGGCCTCGAATGATAAAATACTTTCATCTAACTATCTACGACTGAATTAATTGATTGTTTGGCTAAAACCAAATGTGGGCAATTTTCACCGTCCAACCCAAAATATATTAAAAATTAGTAAAATGGTTTGAAAGCTGACTAAATTGATTAAACTAATAACGCTCGACTGTAGGATCGAATCAGAAGTTGGACGTGGGTAAATTATATGAACCGGCGGCGGTTCTTCGATTTCATCGAAATCATTCAGATCAAACGATTGGCCATGCTCCGATTCCGGATATATGAGTGAAGATGGAAACCAAAAGTTACTGTAGCCACCAAGATGAATCCGTAAGCCGCATTTAATTAGTTAGATTTGGGATTAGTAACAATTTGAAGACATTTTAAAAAATCTGAATTACGTTTCGCTTGGAGTAACATTGAATCCGCTGACTGCGTTTTGGCTGATATCAATGGGATTTGTGTCCGTGCCTTCGATGATGTAAATGCAACCGTTGTATCCCTGGGTAAAGCGATTGCCTGTGAATGTGCTGATGTCTGGTGCACCACCTATTTTCAAATTTTGGTCACAAAATAGATATAGTTTTGAAAATTTGACATTCGAAGTCAACATTTTTAGTGAAGCTCTTACCGATGAACAGACTGCCCGGCATGTGACTGATTTCTTTAGTTGTTGGTGCGATTTCACCTTGAACAGCGAAATTGTCAACCTCAAGTCTAGCCTTGTATCCATTACGGTTTACAACAGCAATGTGACGCATATTATCATCAACTCGTTTCAAAGTGTTCTTCATTGATGTCTCTTCGCCATTCAAACGATATGAGAGTTCCAAGTAGCCATCGACAACGGCCAAAGCAATAAAATCTTGTCCATTATATGCTTCGCCCTTATTCTGCCCGTACCAAAACAACAAACCATTTGGTGCGGTGGTATTGAATAGCAATGCAATTAAAATATCCTTTTCAT
The DNA here is from genome assembly GCA_028476595.1 of Obolodiplosis robiniae. Lineage (NCBI taxonomy): Eukaryota > Metazoa > Arthropoda > Insecta > Diptera > Cecidomyiidae > Obolodiplosis > Obolodiplosis robiniae. Next base: position 42,828,795 of record CM052015.1, read on the forward strand.
TTTCACTCTTGACCAGCGCTGATCTCTTCAACTCAATGTATCCATTGCCCTTGAATTGACTAGAGAAACGGAGCGGTGCCATGTATTGGCATTGTTCGCCTGTATAATGGATTGGGCAGTCGCAAGTGAAGCCGCTGCCTTTTTTTGAGCAAATGCCCTGGTTCAAGCATGGCTCTTCTGAACATGGATTGGCATTTTTATCAACGGGATTTGGCTCAATTGGCTGCAGAGAATGTTACAATATTAAATTATTTTAAGATTGCGTAATGAGATGGTGAAACTTACACTAATTTCATTTGTATCTCCACAGTTTTGAATATTAGCTCCATCCAATAGACTGTTCACCATATCGATCTTTTGACCAGACACTTCCAACTAGAAATAGACGATTCAATAGAAAAATTATTCGGAAATCTTTTATTCAGTGGCCGAGATCACTTACGCCCGATACGCAACCATCGAATCCACGCTTAACTTCGACCGCGTTGCTTAACAAAATGCGTTTATCGTAGCCACCAATATATAATGATGTTTTCAAATACATGCTCGTCGATGGTGACAATGATTTGCCCGTTTCTTCTGGTGCATCATCAATTTGAAGGAAGCCATTTCCGAGTCGGCGTCCAATCGAAATCGTGGTCCATTTGTTCACAACAACTTCATCCTTCGAACGAATCACAACTGGCGAAATTCCTAGAAGTGCAACAAAAGGAGTTAATATATTTTACCTCTTTACGGTTGAAAACTAGTAGAAGAAGTGACAAATCTTCAAAAAATATCGTAAACATGCCTCATTTGAAAGTACATTGCTAGATTTATAGAATTTTACAATTAAAATAAAATATTTTGGCGAATTTACTAATTTGAAATAGCCATACCTTCCGATTAGATAATGTTTATGATATGAATAAAAGAAATACATATTGTGAAAATGAATTTTCAAACGTACGTGCGCCGGTATTAAAACGGAATTCATAGTGTTTATCTTTGATAATAACAGCCGCAAAGTCGCCATTCGCATGATCAGATTCAGCGACGTACATTAGAACGCCGTCTCGATTATTGTCGGGTCTCACATTGAATCGAATATTTAGTTTGCTGAATTTAGGTGTCTTAAAAGCGGCATAGCTGCCATCTTTGAACGACAAATTGTTTTCATCCAAATGTTCGGTGTATTGACAGCGATCGCCCGTTTTGTTCAAAGGACAAAAGCAATCAATACCATCATCGATATTCTCGCATCTTCCCGTTCCGCAAATGCCCGGTGAACATGATAATCCTTCAACGGCACATGTTTTGCCGGTGTAACCGGATTTGCAAACGCAGGTGAAACCTTGATCACTTTGAGTTTCCAAGCAAATGCCGTCATTTTCGCAGACATCACTTGCGCATGTTTCACATGATGTGATTCCAATCGAGGATTTTGCATCTTTTTTCAATTCAATCTCTTTGTCCTTGAGAATCAAGCGGCTGATACAGCCGACGAAACCGCCGTGCGTCGCGATTGCATTTGGAACAATGTCATTAAAGTTGGGCACACTTCCGACGTACACATCTTCAACCAAATCAACGCCCGATCTATTGTTGGGCGGGAATGCAACGGGATGTTGGTCATCAACCAATAAGTAGCCTTCTTTTCTCACTTTGTTGACTTTTACTGTGTGCCATTTCTCCAATTCAATTGGATACTCAGCACGAACTTCAGCCACTCCATTGCCAAAGTCGTATCTGAATTCCGGATAACCATCGTTCAATGATAGTGCGATGAAATTTCCCTCATGTTTTCGTTGGCCGTTGTACAATATCAAACCGTCGGCATGTTTTGGATTAAATGTGACTTCAAAGTTGAATTTCATGTATGCGTTCTCAAGTTTTGGGAAGGAAAGATAACTATTTGGCGCTTGTGGGAAATATGGAATTGCACCAGTTACAACTAATGTAATCGGATTTTCGGTGGTTTTTACTCCATTCGTTGCAATACAGATGTAAGTGCCAGCATCTTTAGCTTGAACACTTTCCAAACGAAGATCACTCTGCAATAAGATTAATTTCTATCAAATGAGCACACAATCATTTTTGTTTTCAATTTTCTCGAGTTAACTTACGCTAGAAATGTCTACACCAGGTGCAAAGTGGCCTTGTTGGCGAGACCATTGATATTTGTGCGCATATTGGCCTGGTTTACAGTTCAACACAACATCTGAGTCTACTTCAGCATACTCGATTTGTGGCGGTTTAATCTCATTGCGAGCTGGCGGAACCTCGACAATCAATTCATATTCCGATTCATATTCGAGGCCATCGTTAGTTCTGCATACGCAAATGTACCGTCCTGCGTCAGCTCCATTTGCTCTTGAAATAACCAATTTGTTGCCTTGTTGCTGAAAATGGCAAGAAAAGTAGGAAATTATTATTCAGAAATTTCTTTATTTTAATCCTTGAATCTTTTGATCAAACATTAAGTAATTTTCACTTTCAACTTACTTGGAAGTTGGATGGAAGTCGTCGATTGCCTTCTCTTCTCCATGAGACGGTGCTTTCTGGTGATGTTGACTTACAGTCAACAACGATCGAATCGCCTTGATGCAGGAATGAACGTGCTGGCTCCAATTTCACATACGGTGCCAATGGTGAAGCTATTTTTTTCGAAGAGCACAAATAACATTAGATAAACCGATGGAAAACTGTTAGAATGATTCAGCTAAAGCTCCCCTGAATAGAAAGTGGGCAACTAAAGACGATTTTATTAATTGAAACGAGAGTTGAAGGTGGACAGTTTCAACAAGCAGTTATTAATTGCAGACAAATCACAGGTTAATTTTGCATTTTCAGAAATTATTCATAAAAGTCTTATTTCTGTGAACAAATTCATTAAATCCGTAAAATCTACCCATTCACATTCAAAAAATATTCACAATCAACAGAGAATTATTCACTACAGAATTAATACTATGTAACAAAAACCATTGATAAATTTATCAGTGCAACATTGACGTTGTTCTGTTGGGATTAAGTGCAATATTCGCTTGGTTAAATCGGGATCAGGATCAGGATCTAATGGTTGAACTAATTGGACAAATCAAACTAATAAATAGAAATTGAACCAGTTAAATAAATAAAATCTATACTAATTCAGGATGCATTTTAATCAATAAGCGTAACTCATTCTATAATATTTTGTACAATTTTAAATCGACAGAAACTACATTTCTACATGAATAGAGAGTTAAGTTACTAGTGAAAAAATAAGCAAAATACGACAAAAATATGTTCAATAATAAGTTGTTGTTTCTACCTGCGTTGTTATTGCAAACAATGTATTGGTTCCTCCATAAGCCACAACGGTAGCAATGCATTGCTTACGAAAGAGTACCATTGATCCCGTCCATAAGCAAATGCATTATAACGTTGTGGCTTATCGAAGCAATAAATTATTTACAACAACAGCGCAGGTATAAACAACACAGCCAATATTCTCTCATGAAATTATAATTGAGCCTTTTTTGCTTGTCTTATGGCAGCGTATTCGGCTCGCAACTGATATAACTAGAAATTATAGCAAAATAAATTTCATCGTGTTTCGTTTGCACTGAATAAATGTTGTTTAGCATCACTAGTAAATCGTGTCAACCCACTAAGGACAAAGTCATACGTACAAGAAGTATAATTATTGATAAAGGCAAATCTACTTTAATACGTACCAAAATACGAAAGCTAAAAATGTCTTATTAATCAAAATGGCTGTGGTAAAATAGCTATGATGTTTTTTTTTTTCAAAAAGTTTTCAAGATGTTTAATAAAAACGATTTCAATTGAAAAATTATTTGTTAGATCAATAGAAGCGCATCATTGCCACTTTTCAACAGAAATTCATGTTACTTCAAAAAAAATACACACGATCATCAGAAAGTGATGAATCGTCTCTTCCACAAAACTTACACAAAAAACCGAAAAAAAGGAGTGAAAACAAAACAACAAGCTTCTTGCGGTTGCTAAATATTAAATATTTTGGTTTTAACGAATCATTGGGGTATGAAAAGTATATGCCAAAACGGAATTCTTTTTATTTTCGAACGCATCGGCCGAGACGGTGAATTTAGAATCAATTTAGATTTTTCATACACCGATTAAATAGACGAGCTTGTGAGAAAGAATGACATTGTAACAGCACAAATTGCAAAGCAATCTAAATATAAAGCGTCGAAACACAATGCCAAAAAGGGTCGAAAAATTGGAAACCTCTAGAATTTTGATAAACCCATGGAAATAAATTTCGTTGTTTCGACTGCAAATGTTATGAAAATGAGGAATTTTGAAGGAGAAAATATCATTGTTGTGTGTCTATGTGATGGTGAAAGTTTATTGTATATAAATATATATATGGGCCTCAGACTTGTGATAGAACGTTTCGTTTAAACAAACCAATGAGTTTGGCCAGTTTGTTAGCTGCCACGTTGTCCTTCTTAGTGCGATTCCGTAATGGCAAGCAATTCCATTCATCCGATCCATCTCGACAATCGAAGGTATTATCACACACGAGCGACAAATCGATGCAGACACCTGGATCCGACTTACAATCGAACTGATCGGGCCTGCAACTTGAAATTCGGTTCGGATTCCGGGCTGCAATTTTTTGTTTTTGTTTTTTTTTTTTTTGTGTTTTGGTTGAAGGTTTTGAAATTATGATGTTGATTTGACGTGCAGAAACGATGAATCGATGTGTCAGTTTTAGAGTTTAAGTGGGTAAAAGATGTCATTTGGAACAATGGTTTAAGAAGTTTTTTTTATCGATGATTGAAAAGAAAAGAAAAATGTGTAACAAATTAGAATTTTAGAACAGTCACTTCAACACACACTGAGAAAAAACCTTACAATTCCCTTACGTATTCTGTATAATATGCACATTTAATGAGGTTTCTGTATAATACTTATACAAATGAAATGCAATATTGAAATTCGCGTATTTGTTCGGTGTCACACCACAGTCGATACATGGAATCGTTTCAGCGTGACTGTGCATGTGCTTGTGTCATTGCATAAAGAGCTGATGGAAAAGAGCGAGCCGTTAGCACATTCGTTGTCTTGCAATGACTGAATGACAGCTAGGAGACTGTGGCGAATCACATCGTTTGTATTTATATTGGTCAACATTCGAAATATCGACTGTTTACTTTGATGATTCCATGTATCGCCTGTGGTGTGACACCGAACAAAAACGCGATTTTCAATATTGTATTTCATTTGCATAAGTATTATACAGAAACCTCATGAATATGTATATTATACAGAATACGTAGTGAATTGTCAAGTTTTTTCCCAGTGTGAACTGCAGTTCAAAACGAATTTGTTTGCTTTTTGATGCCAAGAATTGCCAGAAATGATAAAAATTTGTCCAAAAATTGATTAAAATTTGACAAACACCCGAACAAGTTGGAAGTGTTTGAAAATAAGCAGTAAAATTTGCTAAAATTAGCAAAGAATACTGAGAAAATAGCAAATTTTTCTGAAATGAGCAAAAGTTGCACTTAAATCTTTTTTTTGTCAAAATTGCTACGTAAATTATGCTTTTTGAGTAACATTTTGAAAATCGTTACTTCCAAGTCAAACAAACTCGCCATTTAAATAAAATTCCTTAATCAAATCGACGCTTAAATTCTATTCTGTGTATGAAATGCTTGTATTCACTGCAATTTCAGTTACGTTCATATAATTTGTTCTCAAATACAAACTTTGGTCGATTGTTTCATTATATTTTTTTTTAATGTAGTAATTGGACACACCTGTTATTGTTGGACATAAATAGTAAAAAACCATGCAACATAGCTGAACATAGCTGAACATAGCTGAAACCTCAATATGCGAAAAACGAAAAATAACGAGAGCTTTTATTTTGAACGTTCGGAATGCGATTTGTGAGAATTGCACATTTCCATTCAACGAGATAGACTTTTGAATATGCCTTGTGCGAAATAAAAGATATATATGTATAATCAGAATATAAATGATTTTAAATAATAATGATAGAGAAATGGAACAAGTTGCTGCGATATGGTGCACACAACAAATTGTTTTTGCACAGGGAACGACCAATGTTGAAATCTATTATTGCTACAAACACTAAATATCTATGGGGGACGCAATAGCAGAACGATACATTATTACACAAAAATACTACGAAGTGTGGCGCAAAATGTGTTTGAATATATTGTGCAATACATACTTTTGTGTGAGGAAATGTCAACAGTTACTTTACAATTGGAATAACAATGAACACAAATCGCAAATACCATGTTCAGAGCACGGGGACACTTTTTGTACAAGATTACGGAATTGACAATTAATTTTTTTCTTTTGTGCATGGGATGATAAAAATAAATAAAACTGTGACTTGAATTCGAACGCGTTTTTATTTGGGTTGAATTAAGTTTGTTTTTATCGAAATCTATCACTAAATGATCTAATGGCTAAGTATTGAGGATTTATCGAAATAGCACGACTGCATGCATTTCAATCAAACAATTTCAAGGAAATAATTTTTCGCGACAATTGAAACAACAACAATAGCAAAAAATCAACAACAAAAAATGAAGCATTTGATCACAAACATATTTTATGGATTCACTGGAAAAGGTTTAACTGCCCGTTTTTGTTCTCATTAGCAATAAAAAAAAATCACAAATATTTTAATATAAAATCAACTGCGGATCAAAATGAATATTTACAGCAACAAAATAGATTCAGCAATGATAATTCTTAAAAATCAAATAATAAGCATTTGGGAATGTGTTGTTAATTGATGTGAGGATTGTTCATATTGAATACAATGGCAGTGGATGAGTTGGGCAAATTTCGTTTTGCTTTGATCAATGATCATATTTGGTGTGTGTTTTTATCTTGTGTTTTGTTCCTTGTTTTCAAAGGATTTACATCAAAACCATTGGATAGGGATATTATTGATTGGAAATGGGTGTGTGTGTGTGTTTCACTGCCACCGGAAGGAAAATTACATTGGTGCTGACGTGGTATTCAATACTCACGCTTTAGTACGACGTCCAAATAGTTTTCGGTCACTCTACCGGATGGTTCAGTTTTCTGGCATACATAACGTCCCACATCTTCATTATGAATGTTATACAAAATCAATCGATTGTCGTGATCGTATTGAGCAGTCGCTGGAATATCTTTCCCTTCACGCCGCCATGCGAACTATTTTGTAAATATTTTCATTGAGTAATTTACTCACTCAGAAATAAAACAATTGGTCTTACTCTGGCGCCGGGCGTTGTGGGCTCAGTGCATTCGAGTGCAATGGTTTCACCTTCCCGCACCTCCAGAACACGACCATGGACAGTACGGTCAGGGATTTCATTGTATGCCACATTCACTTCAGCAGTTTTTGTTACATTTCCGTATGGATTGGATGCAGAACAGTAGTAGCGACCAGCATCAATCGGTGTGATTTGGAAGAATTCCAAATAGTTTCCAGAGGTTTGCACATTTCTATTAAAAATGTGAGGGTGAAATACTCGAAACCGTGTGAGCAAAGACGTCAATACTTACGGTGGGAATGGTCGATGATCATCTCTGTGCCAGTCGATGCGAATTGGTTGATCACCAGTTGCATCACAGAAAATTCGCACGTGGTCGCCATTTTGGACGGTCATTGGCATTTCTGGAGATAGAGTTATCCGTGGCAATTCTAAATGAATGAAGGAGATGGTGGAAGTTTGAAAGAAAAAAAATTAGAGACATTAGAATTTTGTTGGAATACTGTTTAAGTCAATTAATGAAAAACGGAAAAAATTGGAAGAAATGAAAAATTTGAAAGAATTTGGAAAGACAATAGAAAGAATGGGATAGTATAAGCGAATTTCAGTTGATTTGCGAGCATACCGACAACAAAGAGCTCGGTGATGACAATTGGATAGGCTCTGTTTTGTTCATGATCCAAACATTCATAGATACCGGCGGCGTCCTTTTGTGTGTAATCAATAATCTGCAATGCAATTGTCGATTAAAACAATTTGAACTTGAGCCTGCTTAAACTCATTTTGAAGCATCATAACGATTGGCTCTTTAGGAATCGAATGTGATCAAATTCATACCAAATCACCGCCTTGCAAATGCGAGCTGCTTGGTAATGGTCGGCCATCCTGACGTCTCCAACTGGTGCGATCATCGTAGTTTTCGATTTGGCATGAGATTTTCGTTGTGTCTCCAACGTTCACTGTGTATTCCTGTGTTCGTTGATCCGGGTAATTATTTTCGGGACGATTGTAGTCTGGGCGATTGTAGTCTGGGCGTTTGTAGTTTGGGTGATTGTATTCTGGACGATTGTATTCTGGGCGATTGTAGTCTGGGCGATTATAGTCTGGGCGATTGTAGTCCGGGCGATTGTATTCTGGACGATTGTATTCTGGGCGATTGTATTCTGGAGGATAAATGTGTTGATCTGGTGGTGGATAGTATTGGTTGTTGCTAACATCATCTTTGTCGTGAACGCCTTTGAACAAAGTAAATTGAAATCATTATGCTTGCGATTCGGAATAGTTTTGATGAATATTCCAAATGTTTTTCTTTTCAAAGTGATACCTTTCCTTTTATATGTTACTTTTTTAGCAGCATTGTAAGAGAATATATTCGACTGAATTTCTTTTATTTCCCAATAAATAAATTTCTACAATTTCAATTAATTTAAGGGGATAAACTCACCAACATCGCCGCGTTTTTTTTCCACGATAACCGTGATGTATTTTCGATCTTCTCCGGCTTCGTTGGTTGCACGACAAGTGTATGTGCCTCCATCTTTACGGGCGACATTGTATTTTTGAATGATGCCTTGAGCTTCTGTTGCACTATGCATGCGAATCACATTAGATTCATCTGGTAAGTCTCTATGTGTTGGTGATAGCCAGCTGACGGTTGGTGCTGGTAAACCATCAGCGAAGCACTCCAATTTCAATTCATCACCTTCGGTTACGGTCAATTCTTCTACATCTGGTATGATGCGAATCAATGGTGGTTGTTGAACAATTATTGAAGCTGTTTGACTTGCTTCTCCGGCAATGTTTGATGCTCGGCACTCCCATTCACCAGCGTCAGCGAATGTGATATTCGAAATCAAAATTGTTCCTGCATATTTCTCTTCAACGTTTTGTGAAAGTGGGCTGCGATCACGACGAACCCAAACCAAAGATGGAGTTGGAATACCAGCAATGGCACGACAGCTGAGCATCGCTGATTCGCCAACTTGAACAGTTTGTGGCTCACGTGGATAAATTTCAACCACTGGCGCTTCACGTGCTGTTTGAATAAATCGATAATAGTGAGCATAAGCTATTCAAGAAATACAATTCATAATTTAAAATTGTAAATACAGGGTGGGCCATCTAACGTTTGCATTTTGACAAAATTGTTTATTTAGAGAATGACAGCTCAAATGTCAACATTTAAATGTCAAAATGCAAATGTTATATGGCCCACCCTATATGATTATAACTCATATCATTATTATAAAAAAATTCCATAAAAACTGATTGCTATCATAAATTGTATTTACTTACGTTCAATTTCGACGACAGTGTTGCTATCAATGTTTTGTCCATTCGAAGTGGCCGTACATTGATAAACACCGCGATTGTCTGGTTGAGCGTTGAAAATCTTCAAATAATTGCCGACTTGTTGTACATTTACACCGAGACTGCCTTCGTGTATTTTGTTCCATGTAACAGTTGGATATGGATGTCCGGAAGCGTCACAAATCAATGAAAAGTCGGATCCCTGTACGACCATGTATGATTTATTTAATGGTTTCACTCGTGGCGGCTGATTTGATGGACCGCCGCTGTCAGTGATGGATACATCAACAACTTCAGTAAGTGAATCTGATGATTGAGCTGCTGTTGTTGGTGATGATGTGCATATATACCGGCCACTATCTTCCGCTCTGACATTTGGAATGGTCAGAATGCCGTCTCTGACATCAACGTACGATGGCAATTGTGGTAAGCCCTCTTTCGTCCAGTTCAATTGAGCGTAAATGTTGATTGTGTTATGACAAGTCAAAACGAGGAAGTCACCTGGTTGACCCGAGAAGTTTGATGGTCGAATGGAAACTTCTCGAACTGATATTGGTTGCGGATTCGATTCACGCACGTAAATTCGCAAAACACTTGAATCGTCGCCGTATTGATTGCGAGCTATACATTGATAGTCTCCCGCATCGGCACGTTGCACTTGATTGAATCGAAGGAGTGGCCCAGAGATGAGGGCATCTGGTGAGAGTGAACCGTCTATGCGAATCCAATGGTATGTGACCGGTGTTGAGGATTGAGCCAAACATTCCACTTCAGCTGGCGAAAATTCGATCACATCGAGATATGGTGGGCGCAATTGAACACGAGGCTTGTTTGGAGTACCTCCTGCATTTTGGGAATGTTTTGTATTAGTACAATGAGCATTTGATTCCTCTAATTTTTGGAAAAGGCACTTGATAAACGCAAGTAAATTAAGTATCAAAACAAAAGTTTTAATTGAACATTGATAATGTTAAAGTAAACTTTGCAAAAAACTCGATTAAAAACGAAAATTCAAACATAGAATCGAATGTTTAACCTTGGCGAATTTGTGCTTTGAATTCCTTCGAAAATGCTTTGCATTGAATAGAATCAACAAGATTTGTTAGTAAAAAAGCAACTAAATCGATTCAATTGCATTGAAATCAAATGAATCGATTGAAATTCACTTGTTATGCATGCAAAATTGATATAATATCTCTTACCGCCAACGGTGATGGTAACTTTTTGTTCGAATCGTTCATCAGTTTCGGCTTGACACACGTACACACCACTGTCAGAATGTTGTACATTGGTGATTGTGAGTTCACCATGCTCTTGGTGAGATCTTTCTGGAAGGTAGCCGTCTTCTTTACGCCATATAACCGTTATTGGAATCTATTGAAAATTGGAATTCATCAGAATATCTATAAATTCAATCCAACCGATATGGTTACAAAAAACTGATTGAAATTTTGTTTTTCTTACACGTTTCACATTGTGGTAAGCTTTACATGGCAGACGAACTGTTTCGCCAACAGCGATGATTTGAATGACTGGGGCTGAGATCTCCACCGAAATGATTGGAGGTCGCGGTGAATATTCAGTTGTGATTGGATAATCGATTTCTTTCATAATAGCAAAACAAGATGTAATTTAAATTCGCATTGAATATTCTGGGTGTTTTTTGGATATGACGAATATGATAGGAATGAATAGGGATCTTTTTTTGGTTAGTAACAAAATACTATGAAAGAGGCTTTGGTTATTAACAATTAGAAAATGCTATTGAATACAGTTTTTTGTTTGTAATTGATCGAGTTCGAAATAGAAAATGGATTTTTTTGTTGCTTCAACATAATAGATATTTTTACTCTCGTTTTTTACGGTACATTGCACAGATGAAAGCACCTCGCACAGTTACTTTTAAAATATTATACATTTTCATACAATATTTATTTTGGAAAAGAATTTATATATGGCCATTCGAAATAGATATCCTCCAAAATCCTAAAACAGCGCAATATTGATAATTCAGTTCAAATTTTTGTAAAATAAATTACCCGAAAAAGATATTTAATAAAAAATTCGTTTATATTTTGTTTATACACGCACAAACAAAATTATCTGTCGAAGTAATGTACAAACATTGAAAAACGCACCATTTGGTAAATACGCAAAGCTCTTGCAAAATCATTCCTAAATAATATTCTTGCAATAACATTGTCCCAATGGCTTGTTTTTCAGTTTATCACGTACACAAGTTTGACTGATAATGTTGAATTGAATGTTTTAAAGGCATATTAATTTTGACGGGGACATATATGTATCGGCATTAAAGAATACAGAAGATGCGAACGACGTAGACACAAATATATAAAACTTTAATTTCCAGTGAATTGAGCACCATTTACATAATGTTCAGATTAACAGGAATGGGAAAAATTGTTCTTTGTACAAATAGTAAAAGAGAATTGAATTAAATTGTAATTGAACCTTTTGCCCATTTTGCGACACCAATTTTTTTTGTTCCATTTCGTTCGTAAACATCGTATAACGATTTATTTGCGTGAGTTCTATCGTAAATTGACAGAACATATTGTGTATTTGAATGCTCTTCTCTCACACGATATAGCGCACTTGCTTTGTTTCGTTCTGATTCGATATAGGAGTTTTATTGCGAAAAATTCAACGGGGAAAAATAAATTATTAGAATTCAAAAATGGGTTCAAAAAAAAAATAAAAATTTTGGAATCAGGAGTTTTTCATATGAAAATGGGATGTTTGATAGGTGTTTTTCGATAAATATCAACATACCGGTACATCTGTCTCCATAATAATTGTGGCGACAGTGGCAAATAACATTTCCATTGCTTTCGACCGAGCATGAGTCGGCGTTTTCACATGGACAGCGATTGCAAGTGCCCAAGAGGCCAGCAGAACGGTCTTCTGGGTTACGATAATAGAAGTGGTCACAAGACTGCAAAGGTAAAAAATAAGAAATTCATTGAAATTTCGCGTATTTAGTATTAGCTGAAATATAATTTGGCATGCATGGAAGAAAAAAAAAGATTCCATAAAAGGTAAAAAAATGCATACTTCACAGCTTAATCCAGTGTAACCTTCTGGGCAGCGGCAAATTTCAACATCACGGACCTGATCTTGACCAGTGTTCTGTGGAACGGCTGAATCCAAAACAACATCGCTTATGCTAACTTTTGATGTTAGTTCTTTAAGTGTAGCACGTACTAAAATGCTTTCCAAATTGCTCAAAACGGTTAGCAAATCAGCACGAGAGGCGACTTTTGGTTCTCTTCCGTCAAGACTTTGCCATTCAGTTTCTCTTAATGGTACTTTGATTCGGGGCTCGGATAAATGAGCATTTGTCCACATTAAAGTCAATCCATTGCCGCGAATGATGACATCTTGATCGGGAATGTAATTTCCCAATGCTTCATTATCGATAGTGAATTCCAAATTACCGCCATATGAGTTGAGCTGATTGCCCAAGAAACGTTGTGGAAGGCTCCAATAGTATGTGTTTCCGTCGTTGATTCGGTTCGAAATTCGATTGGTGCTAATGTCAATTTCTGGATCTTCATCAGTTTGAACTTCACCCAAGCGATTTGTCAATAGGAGTTTATCCTTAAAAATTATGAACGGAATTTGTTGACGGAATAGATGTGAATCGGCACAGGAACGAGTCACTCCTGAACAGAAGCATTCGGTGCAACCAAGTGGATTCCGTGTGTCCAAATTATAGGTACCTGATCGACATTGATCGCATCTGTTACCAACAACGTTTGGCTGCAAACATTTTGTTTTCCATAAATCTTTTCTTCAACGAAATAAGTGTTTTCTTTTCTTACCGGGCATGTGCTGATAATATTATCCCCCTGGCTCTTGCAATCATACGGCGTTCCTTCAGTCGCATCGCCATCGAATCCATTTGTGCAATATTCACAGTGCTCACCTCTGGTGTTGTCGAGGCAATCCTACAAATAGAAAAGAACCAATCATTCGAACTTTTGACTATGTTCCCCAATTTTCCTTGTAAACTTACGAGACAGGTACCAGTTTCTGGATCGCATTTTTCGGAATGTCCATTGCAATTGCATGGTTCGCAAAAGCCCAAAACATTTCCGTCGTGAGATCGTTTGTATCCAGGTGCACATTCTTCACAGCTAGTGCCTTGGTATCCTGTTGGACACAAACATTGTTCGACTTCAACGGCGCGCTCATTTATTCCGGTGTAATGATGGCTGGCAGTATCCAAAACAGCTTGCGACAAAGCCGCTTCATCGGTCGTCGTTGTGTATGTGGCTTTAATGAAAATATCCGATACATCGGCCAAAGCCATAAGCAATTGTCGACGATTGACGATGTTTCCTATGTCATGTTGCCAGTATTCTTCCAAAATTGGCACAATATATGGTTTCGAGACGCTTGGTGGAAAGTCATCACGGCGATAATGAAAGATGGGGATTGAATTCTGACTGTGAATTACCACATCGGGTGCATTATTTCGGGACATAATACCGCCGGGCGTTGGAACGTATCGAACGGTATAGTTGAGATTTCCACCGTAAGACGTGATTTTGTTGCCGGCAAATCGAGATGGCAAACGCCAGAAGTAAACATTTGAATCACCAGCCGCACCACGGAACGACACCTCATTGTTTTGCGTATCAATTTGATGATCGACTTCGGTTGGTTCCTCGTAATCCGTGATCAAACTGACTTCATGACGATTTGGTGCGAATTGAGCTTGAACTTTATCACGATGCAGTGAACTGCTTCTACATGTTTTAACAATACCACTGCAGAAACAGGAAATGCATTCAGAGGTCGTCTTTGAGTTCAAGAAGAATGATTCGGCATTGCATTGATCACATCGGTGGCCAGTGAATTGCTCTTTACATTCGCAACCACCATCCGGATATTGACGAAGTGTTCCGCGTGGATCGCAATATGGTGCTGGCGCTGTTTCAACTACGCATGAACCTCCCGGCAACAATGGGTCACCAATAAATCCTTGTGCGCATTGTTCGCAACGACGGCCGGTGTATCCTCGATTACAGTTACAAATTGGCTCTCCATCGGCACCCAAATGGCAAGTTTGGGCAAAGTTATTTCCGCCATTTGTTCCTGGGCATGGGCATGGCTGAAGAAATACGTATTGCAATACATTCTTGCGGTATTTTTAAAATATCAGTAAACTTACTCTGCATGGAATTTGTCGATATGGGTCGCCATATGTGCCTGGTCTACATGGCTCTTGATCACGTACACAACGGCCCAACCAAGCGCCGCTATCTTGACGCGTGAATCCAGGAGCACAATTCTCACAGCTCAAACCTAATTGAATGGCAACAATCGGTTTTTGAATTCAAAAGTTTTAGATAATATCAGCTCTGTATTGTACCTGAGTAACCGGCTGGACATCTGCATTCTTCTACCAACGATGCCGAGCCAAGACCTAGGTCAATCATAGCAGCTGAGTCCATATCAATTTTCAAAATTTCAACTTCACGTTGAACGGTATCAATGTATTGCAATCTAATCAAAATGTTTTTCACATCAGCCAATGTCATCATGATTTCTTCACGTGATACTGGACGCTGTTCATCTTGGTCGTACCATTCACCAGGTACAAACGAAACGGAAACCGGATTAGGAACACCTTCTATGATTTGTTTGCGACTGCGGTAAACCAATGTGTTTCCGTTACCCTGGAAAGGATATTAAAACACCATGTATAGTATTTTCGTCAATTTTCGCTCGTTTCAATCATATTCAATTGATCATTTAAAGAAAAGTTCAATCGATGAATATAACATGACATTCTTTTAAGAACTAACCGTAATGATGACGTCTGGTGCATTGTTTGGATTTCCTTGTCCGCTGAATTCAACAACATATCGCAATGAGCCGCCGTACGATTTCAACTGATTGCCAAGATAATCCGGTGGAAGTGCGTAGTATGGTAGTTCTCCTGAAATCGGCAAATCGGACAAACGCAATTGAACACCATGTCGTGTTGCAATCAAATCGTGTTTGGCGAATGCACCGATGCTGATCGATCTTTGTCCATTCCATCGTCCACGGACACCAAGCACGGTAAGAGATGTGGGCGGAGGTGGAATTGCATATGTGAACAAGTTCGCGCTATTACATTGCGTCGAAACACCAAAACAGAAGCAGTTAATACATTCTTCGGGGCGAGAGGCTTTGTCATTGAAAAATCCGTTTTGACAAACCCGGCCGCTATCGCCAGACACACTCAAAATTGTGTCGGGAGTAACGAATACGCTGCCTTGGTTATTCAACAATTCGCATGAATATGCACCGGAATCTTGGACGCCAACATTGTGACAAGTCAAAATACCGTATCCACCATTGCTGGATGTGATACATTTCTCTGGAATGTGACCCCAGTTCAAACGCCACAGCACCAATGGTGTCGGTACACCGACGGCTCTGCAACTGATATTGAATGTGTCGCCCGGCCGCAAAGAAACTAGTGGCGGTGGTGGTTGAATAGCTGTTGGCTTTGTGCAACCAACTTCATCTGAACCGTCAAAACAATCGTTGTGCGAATCACATTCGAATGATTTTGGAATGCATTGACCATTTGGACACTGATATTCACTTTCCGCACAACTTGAGCCTTCCACATATCTGCTGCACTGCTCTTCGTCCGAATTGTCTTGACAATCGTCTTGTCCATCTGTGAAATGGAACAAATTGAAGAAAAATATATGTGAATTTCTTTTAAAAAAATTCATTTGAATAAAGGAAAATTGAAGAAAACTATTGAAAATGGGGCAGGGGGAACTAAAAAAAATCATGTGACTTTGAGAATCTCATTTTTTCATGAAAATTATAAGTCACACAAAATTAAAAGTCATTACGATGAGATTTAGGATTAATTAAGACTACGAATCAGCCGTGGCATGTTTGCGAAGTTTGTCAACTATTTGGTTCAAACTCACCGATAATGAGACGTGAACTATTTATTAGCCATCGTTGGTGATCACTTTGAAATATTATTTGAGTTTTGAAAAACACCATGAAAACTCGTGAAAATTTAGATTCTTGTAATGAAATAAAAGACAAAACAACTTTTTTCTTAAATCCCTACAAACGTTTTCTCAGAGTATCGAAATTGAGAGTCAATTTGAGGATTTTGCATGAGAATTACGTTGTTCGTTTCAAAAATGAACTTTTTTACATGGAGCAATAAGATTCAAATTCATTTTATATTTACGTGGAGCATAACACGGTTTTGTTTTGAGAATATAGCTAGAGAAATATTGCTCAAATCTCATCGGATTGACTAGAAATTTTATGCGACTAATTTGTTCTATGAAAAGTACTAAAAAACAGGTAAATCGATTTTTTCTGTTCTTAAAATGGATAGAAAAAAACATTTCCTGTACGTTTTAATTTTTAGACCGATTCCGATACTTTTGCCCTTACGCAATGTGTGCACGGAAAAGTGAAAAATAAACGAAGTAATGAAGAATTTGCAAAATAAAAAAAATCCAGAGAAAAAAATATCAAAAAATGGGAAAATTCTGTAAAAAAAATGAATTCAACAGATTCAAAGTGGAATGACCAAACCTACCGCATCGCCATGTTTTCAAAACGCATTTGCGATTGTTGCATTTGAATTCATTTGGTTCACAGCGTTGTTGATTGTGGCAACTTTTTTCGTCAGAATGATCATTGCAATCGAATCGACCATCGCAGATGGCAGTCCTTGGAATACATTGGCCATCCGAACACGTTGCCTCGTCATATTTACAGTCTTGTGGTTGAAAGATTTTTGATTCTATATAAAAAGAAACACAAATAAATTAGTATACAATTTCACAATATAATTCACAAACATATCACTTTAATTCGAAGATTGGAAATTTTTATTTACCCAACAATAATCAACATATTTCAATACGGAAGCATGTAAAATACAGATAAAATTTGATTGAAAAAGAGAATCGCACAATATCTGCCGAAATTGAGCTAAAGATTTGAAATTACTTAGCCAGACCTGGACCGAAAAATTCCAAGCCAATGTGCGGAACCGTTCCGTACTTTATCTTTCTACTTGGCATTATGAAATGGTACAATATCCATTCTATTGTTTGCATGCGTGCAAAATTTAAATTTTTATTTTCAATATTGCAATATAAATAAATGATTTAGACTCAAATTTTATTGAAACATTTTGTGAGAATGTTGATACTCACGGCGTTCAACTTGAAGTTTAACAGCAGTTTGGGCGCCTGGTGTTAATGGTGAAAAACCAACGGCTTGACAAATGTATTCTCCGGAATGATCCAACTAAACATAAAATTGCAATTTAGTGATTAGTTTTAGGATTTTGTGATTGAATGTCAATTGTCATCGACTCACGCGAATGTTTGGAATTTCTAAACGCCCACGAATATCTTTCGAGCCAGGAGGCAATGGGCGACCGCCTGATCGAACCCAATTGACAGGAGCACGCAATAATCCTTCATCACGACATTGGAATACCACTTCCAAACCTACAAAATGCATTCAAAATTAGATACCTTGCAACGATTACTTCATTTCCCGAATGAACAAAGTCATGCGTCGAAGTGAATAAAAAAATGAATGATTTTATCAGATAATTGCAAGAAAAATATTTGTGTTCCGAGCAATTCGAATGTTCGAATCAACAATTTCTCCACACATTTTCTTGTTTGTTTATAAAAGTTAGAAAAGAAATCAATTTGTTATTGTTGTAAGATAATTTCGACCATGCAGTATATTTAAGCGTTCTTGGTTTATAGTATCATCGCATGCAAATTACGATAGATTTGAAGCAGACTTACCCTCGCGAATGTATCCTTTTTTATTAGCATTGAAATTAATAGTTTAATTGGAATAGAATGTAATTAGAGAGAAACAAAATCAGTAACACATATTTTTAATTATTGATAGAATATTTGTACGGGTCAGTAGAAAGAGCGTTAGATTTGAAGTTAAACAGAAACTGAAAGAAACAAAAAGCAACATTAAGAAAAAAAAACGAAATGTCACCTACTTTCTGAGATGGTTTGATTGTTTGGATATGTGCGTAAGTCCAGTCGATACTGATTTTGATACGGTGGCCAAGTTGTAGGTGGTGGTGTAGCTGAGAAGAGAAATTAAGACTTTTAGGAAAATCTCATTAATTTTAATTTTAATGATAATGTGAAATTTTTTAATTCAAATTTTTAAAACTGTTACTTAAATTGTCGAAATTCACTCAAAATTGAGGCATAATTCTCAATGTTTTTAGTGTTTAGGTAAAAACATTTTTTTTTTTTAAATAATAATATAATTTGAATGTATCTTTATCTAAATTTCTCGAATAATTTAATCCGTCTACCTTGCGTCTATCAATATTGATATTGAATATTTTGTTGTTATTGAAAAACTTCAATGATTAATGAAATTTAGCAATTTTATTTTTGAATAAAGTAAATTAGTTAGATTGAAATTGAGTAATATGAGTACAACAATCACTCTCCTTGCTCGCAGTTAATTGCTATGTCAAAAAGCTCTTGTGATCTTGTATGTTAGATGTGATCGATATATGTTATGTTTAGTCCGTTAGAGTTTTCGAATCGAGGGTTTTATGTTTGTTATGTGCTCTTTTCATTATGAATTGACAGACTTACGATTGGTCGAGCAATCAAGTTCGTCGCTAATATCATATGGGCAATCATTAATGCCATTGCATTGCAATTGTTTGTCAATGCACGGCCCATTTTCACATCGGAACATATTCTGGCACTCCATTTGGTTCACATCCTCACCTTTTTTTTATCGTGATTTCGTTCGAAATGTGTTTTATATTTCAGAAGGCGCATGGCGAAATGGATTTTGATTATGATGAACAAATGGAAATTGAATAATTACACACATTTTCAAATTGCTTAGTGCCGATGATGTATTTTGAATCAGACGCAAAATGTGAAAAACTCCAGATGTATGAAGCAGATGAATAGAGCAATATACTTACTGCAATAGCGTTCATCGGAATAGTCGGTGCAATCATTCTTTCTATCACAATAAGATAATCTGTGGATACAATCACCGTTGTCACATCGCCATTCATCTGAACGACAACCTAAGACAAATCCAATATATCAGTTTCTCTCATTTTAGACTGTGTGTAAAGGTTAGTATAGTTTAGAGGAACACGCAAAATAAGAAGAAGCATAAAACAGCGCCAATTCAAAATAAAATAGTGAAATGGAAATGAAAGTGGAAAAAAGTGTGCGATGCACCGAAACGCACTTAAGACGCAAAGATGCAATGATTCATCAGATCCATCTTGACAGTCGCGCCGTCCATCACATTTGCGGTGTTTTGCAATGCATTGACCACTTTCACAAGTGAATTCACCATGTTTACAGCCTGTTGTAGTTAAGTTTTCATGAAAAGAAAACATTGAGCAATATTTCTTTTGCAAGGTCAGCTTAACGTATTAGAATCGGGAAAAACATCAAGAAGAAAATTACATGAAAATAGATTACTATCAAAAATTAACAATAAACAATGAACGGTCCTTTCGTTCTTTCGTTCTTTCGCTCAATTAAATTAAAAAAATGCAGTTCATCCAAAATTGAAAATCCAACATGCGCATGCATTTATGCATCCCAGTATTTTCAAAAGACGATTTTGTGTCTACTAAAAAACAAAGTGTTTAGCTTAACCGAAGCAGTTTTGTTCATCCGAAAAATCCCGGCAGTCATAAAAACCATCGCACTGCATCGTAATGTTGATGCAGTTCATATCGGAGATACATAAAAATTCGCTATCCAAGCAATATCCTTTTTGTTTACGAAATTGGTGCCACAATTATGTTCAAGTGTTGGGAATATAAGTAAGTGTGTGAGCAGTGAATATACGTTTAAGTCGAAACAAAGAAGCAGTGTTAAAAAAGTGTAAGAGAAATAGAAAATCATGTGAGTTGAAAGCGTGATTTTGGTGCTAATATTGAAAATCTATAGAATTCGTGATATGAATTGTACTTACTGCAACCTTGCTCGTCGCTTCTGTCTTGACAATCAGGGTTTCCATCACATTTCCGGCTTCTCGGCAAACAATTGTCCCCGTCACATTTGAACTCATCAGCTCTGCATTCGATGGCTGTTAGAAATGAATGGTTTTTTCATTAAATACAAAGCAGATGAAAGAAAATCGAGCAGATTTTACAAGCATTCTTCAAAATTTTGGGTTTTTTATATGAAGCCGGTGAATTTTTTTCTGTCACTAACAAGCAATAAACGCTTCTGCGGCAGTTGGTTGGTAATTTGAAAATTTTAGATTTTTCGACGTTTTGATTGTTAAACTGGTGATTTTACAAGTGGTGATTCACTTATAAATTTTCAAATTTAATGGCATGCATGTTGAGATGTACATATTTTGACGATTAGTTCTTATTTCATTGATTAAGGGTTTAGTTTACAATGATGTAGCATGATAAAGTTGAGGTCCATCTAATAAACTAAACGACGTAATTCGTGATGAATTGTACTTACGGCAATCTTGCTCGTCGCTTCCGTCTTGACAATCAAGGATTCGATCACATTTCCGGCTTCTCGGCAAACAACTGTCCCCGTCACATTTGAACTCATCAGCTCTGCATTCGATGGCTGTTAGAAATGAATGGTTTTTTCATTATATACAAAGCAGATGAAAGAAAATCGAGCAGATTTTACAAGCATTCTTCAAAATTTTGGGTTTTTTATATGAAGCCGGTGAATTTTTTTCTGTCACTAACAAGCAATAAACGCTTCTGCGGCAGTTGGTTGGTAATTTGAAAATTTTAGATTTTTCGACGTTATGATTGTTAAACTGGTGATTTTACAAGTGGTGATTCACTTATAAATTTTCAAATTTAATGGCATGCATGTTGAGATGTACATATTTTGACGATTAGTTCTTATTTCATTGATTAAGGGTTTAGTTTACAATGATGATTGCATGATAAAGTTGAGGTCCATCTAAAAAACTAGACGACGTAATTCGTGATGGATTGTACTTACGGCAATCTTGCTCGTCGCTTCTGTCTTGACAATCAAGGTTTCCATCACATTTCCGGCTTCTCGGCAAACAATTGTCCCCGTCACATTTGAACTCATCAGCTCTGCATTCGATGGCTGTTAGACATAAGCGGTTATTTTCACAGGGAAACAAAACGAGCAAATTTTATTTTCGAAGCCGGGACATTTCAATGAAAAATAACAATTTACATTTTCATATTGGTGGCAAACGATTGAAATTAACCGCTCGTGAGTAATATAACTATTGTACTTATGCAGAGATCTGGTTTTGCTGAGAAAAGCAGCTGCTCAACTATAGTCTAAAGCCTATAGATGGCTAGTCGCTGGTAATTTAGTCTTTACAACAAAAGCAACAACAAGCATTTATAAACCATTATTGCCTTTCAGCGCCTGGTCTGTTTTACAAAACAATTTGTCTTATACACCCCTAACAACACCTCTTCACAAACTCCGATCGAGAGCCAAATTATGAGTTTCATCACACAATTCATATCCCCTCGCATTCAAATCACATCTAACCGAATCTAAATAACGTCGACGTGGTCTACTCCTATCTCTCGGCCCATCAGCTTCGGCGAACAGAATCCGTTTCGGTAATCGCTCCTCTCCCATGCGTTTTACTTGACCAAACCATCTCAGTCTGGATTTGCTTCCTTTCCTACCGATTTGACATTCAAATCCCCCCGAATCGTCTCATTTCGGATTCTGTTTTCTCACTGATCGCGGCGCGAGACTCCCGAAACCATTCTCAACACTTTCATATCAGACACTTCCAAATCATGAATCAAATTCTCAGAATCAACCCAGCTCTCGATACCATATAGAAAAGTTGGTCTGAAGATTGGCCCGTGATTCAACATCTTTGTTTCTGTACTCAATTCACGTTCATTGAAATCGTGTGATCTAAGTTGCGCTACTTCTTTATTTCCATTAACACTATGCTGTTCAACTCTTCATTAAACTTGACATCTTCCGAAAAGATGCAACCCAAATGTTTGAATTGGAAATGTATTCATTAAGGACGACAAAAAATATAATACATTTCCAGCGGTTCCCCAATGTAATTGAGCAGCCCCTATCAGCTCAGCAAAACGAGAGCGCTGCACTAACGGCAATCTTGTTCATCACTTCCATCAATGCAATCTAGGTTACGATCACATTTGCTGTTGTTCGGTTTGCAAATGTTTCCATAGCATAGAAACTCATCGGCTCTACATTGAACTAGTTGAAATAAATTGTTATTTGCACGCAGGAAAATTCAAATAAATTGTATGCAAAGCCGATCAAGTTAAATGCGAAAATTACCGCAAAACGAGTGCATTAAACTAATTAAACAACAATTAACTTCAACAGCATACGATTGAAGTCGGCAGTTTATGAGTAATTTTATAGACAGCACTTATAATTTTTCCGTTGAAATGGTGAATTTGCAAGTCTTGAATTATACTTACAGCAATCTTGCTCAGTTTTGCATTGTGCTGTTGATAAAACAATATCAGCCAATGCTTCTGAGCTGCATGTTTCTCATTTTTGGGAAGATTGACTTACGTGGTTGTGGTCGAGGCGGCTGAGTTGATGGTGGATCTTCCGTTGGACGTTCACAATTTTCTTCATCGAGACCGTCTTCGCAATCATAACGACCGTCGCAATGGATACTTATGGGATGACATTGACCATCGCAATACATCTCATCATTTCTGCAATTTTCGTCATCCGATTCTGGTTCTGGAGTAGTAACTGTTGGAAGAACACATTTAAAATGGAAAGATTTCTGCCATTTTACTAACATTAGATTGATACATATCATGATTCATTCGAAAGACAAATAATTCGGTTCTTATATTATATAAGAGGTGCATAGTAGCATATTTAAGTTGGTATAATTTGATTATCGAATAGAAAATTGAAAATATTTACATAAATTCGCATGAAGTAGAAACATGGAACTGCTTTACATCTTACCGAGCTTCCGTTTTTGTATCATGATAAAGATTTTCGTTTTCTTTAGCAAGAAGTTATTTAAAGTAGAACTTTACCTGCAGTTGCGCAATGAGGTCCTTCATCCGAATTATCATCGCAATCTTTATGATCATCACATTTAAACCTGACATTTATGCATTGGCCATTATCGCATTGCCATTCATGTCTCGGACAAGGTTCGAAATCTGTCCTTTCAGCTATAGCACAAAATTATTTTACATAAATAAGCACAGAATTTTGAATTTTTACAAGTGCAAACAAAAGCACGAATCTATTCACAGAGATATTGTTTTGTCTTTATTTTGCAACGCCCAATTTTGTAGAGAGCTTAAATAAAGCGGCAATCACACAAATAATACAAAAATACAAATATGTGAATAAAAAGTGGGAAAATTATGAACAACATAAACATATTTCAATAAAAGGAAAAAACACATACAAATATGACTATAACATCTGTTCAACACAAATAATAAAAATGAAAATGATTTTTAATGTTTCGTCCAAATAGAATTATTTTGGTGGTGGATTCCGCATGACAAATGGAAAAAGTTGAAAAGTTTGAAAATTCGAATGGTTGCAAATCCATTTACAAATGAATCAAATGCGATATGAATTTGTGTGTGTAATGTTCTTAAATGTCCATGGCATTGTATTATGTTTTTGGGGTGTGTGTGCATATATATATGAGTGTTTACCAATGATATTTTGATCAAGCTCGTTATCGTTACAGTTTAGTTCGTCGGTTCCATCAGGACAGTGCTGGATTTCATCGCATAAGAGCTGCTTTTTAATGCAAAGCCCATCGCCACACCGAAACTCTTGTGCATTACATTTGTAAGCTGAGCAAAAACACATACAAAATAAATATGCGTGAAAACAAATGAACTACAAGCAATTTCGCATAAATGAGGCATTCCATCATCTAATTTAGTATCAGATTAAATTGGTTAATTGTTTTGGCTTCATCGAGTTGCGGGGTAGTATTAAATTACGATCGAAAAATCTAAATTCCCATTGGAATATTTCAATTAGATTTTCAGCCATTTATATCCCATTTTTGTTCTATAAATTTCAAATATACTATTTATATGCCCTTAAGCAGCAGAATTTCAGCTTAATTTAACTTTGAGCCAGACATAATACGGTTCATATAGCTTGAAGTCAAATTGTACAGAAATTCCAACACCCAGATTCGTGCGTCACATTAGTGCGTCAACGAGCGCCATCTGAGCATCTCGATTTTCTTATTATTTAACATCAATCTATACATGTGTGAACTGTATAACGTTTGGCTGGCTTACAATTGAATCAAGCTGAAAATTAATATACAAATGTATAAATTAATTTAATAGATCCAGCGTAACATATACATAGCCGAAAGTCAAATTGAAAATTTCTGATGGGTTGACATTCGATTTTGATCATCTCGAAACGTGAGATTTGTTTTGTACTGTAAAAATCAGCATCACTTACCACAATGAATTTCATCACTAAGATCAGCACAGTCATGAATGCGATCACAGTGTTTTGACTCCAGAATACAGTCACCATTGTGACAACTTTGCCGTGTTTTCAATATGGATTAAAGCGAACGATGCGTTATGAAGAAAAAGCGGGATAGAATCAATTGATGAATAAATGAAGGGGATATAGGGAACGGACAAATGTTAAGTATCTTACTGGAATGTGCCTGTTTGGCATGACGAGCAATTTAGCTCATCACTGCCATCCAAACAGTCGCGATGACCATCGCACTGTGCATTTTGGTCGATGCACAAACCGTTCCTGCAGTGAAATTCATGCGAAAGACATTCAACTAGAAGAAACGGACCAAAAACACGATGAAAATAAATGGTCTTACGTACGTAAAACTAACTTCTCCGCACATTTCCCAAAATGTGCATTGAATTTATGTTTATTTCTTATCGAATCATTATGCAACTTTGAGAATAAATCACAGAACATTTCAAGTCATTACGATGAGATCGAATTTCAAGTCATTACACATCATTGAATTTAAATTTGAATTTTAATAAAAAGAACGAACAAACATCTTAGTTTCTTATTTTTACTTCAACAAACGTTCGCTGCTCTTGAATTGGTAACAACAATTACGAATTAGTTCTGCGTACATACATAGTATAACTTTCGTTAAAAAATCAATGAGCATTCAAATTGATGAAAAAAACGCTATTTAGAAAATCAAAAATACTTCATCGAATTTAATGACAAAATTTGAATTTTGACCCCGTAATTTGAAAATTTTGTGAGGGAGGTAGGCCTAAATCTCATTGTTATGACTTGAAATTCTGTATGAATTATTTTTTTCATAAAAAAATAATATCCTGAAAGTTTCAATTCGATACAATGTGAACTTGAGAAAGTCGACACACAAATTTTCAGTTTTGACTCGAAAAGGCCCCAAAAAAAGGAAATTTTACAGGGGAGGTAGTCCTAAATCTCATTGGAATGACTTGAAATTTTGCTTGACACATTTTTTTTATAAAAAAATAATATTCTGAAAGTTTCATAATGATACAATGCGAAATAGTCATAGTCTCCATACAAATGTTTCTTAATTATATGGAAAAACAGCCCATTTTTTGATTCGACTCCACTAGAGCTATCCGAAAAAATTATCCGATTAGGCTGAAAATTAAAAGGTTTCTGTTCCTAATGAAGTTCAATGCGTGTGTAAATTTTTGATCAGTTCTAATATCAATTTTTTGAGTTATCATGTTAACAAATTATTGCGTACAACGGACAACGTACAACGGACAACGTACAATGGACTACGTACAACGTACCACACCAGTGGTGTGTGCGGAAAAGTAAAAAAGGACAATTCATGAAAAAACGGGATTTTTCGTTAGGAATTCGCTAGTGTTGAATCGAAACCGGGACCCGCGATCGATACAATTTGTATCAATATTTTGTACCGGTATTCGACTTTTGAGCCCACGTGGTATGTAACCGTCCCTTGTGTGCAAAGCTGATATACGGGGTTTTATAGGAGTCATAGTACCGATTTTTGGAAAAAGACGGTACCAAATTCGAACCAATAATTTGGAGGTACCGGTATTTGATTCTTCATCAAAGCATACCATCGGTACAGAAGTCAAATGACTGATACAAAAATGACTAAAATACAAAATATTAAATACATAACACATATTATGTACCGTTTTTTTTCTTTTCAAAAATTTTTACTATAAAAAACCGGTTTTGATTCAAAGTACTTTAATGCGAGTTTCTTTGTGCGAAATTAAATTCAATTGAGGATGTGTGGAGCATCAAGACCAACCTGGAGGAACATTGCAATCTTTTTCGTCGGTACTATCCAGACAATCGATGGTTCCATCACACACTTGAGTCGACAGGATGCAAGCAGTATCGTCGCATTGGAATTCCACATTCTCTAAGCAATAGCTCTCGTCTTTGAAAGCAATTTAATTGATTGATGGATGATGATAGAGAAAGTAAAAAAATGGTAAAAAATGAAACAAATGAAAAATAATGTATGAGAAAATTAATGATACACAAAAGCAGTCCAGACATGAATAAACCCCAAATAAAACTAAAAGCTTACTTAAGCTAAGTGACTAAAACTAAACATCATAATTGAGGCATTCGTCAATTTTATTTATGATATGTTGGCTAAGATAATGTAGTTTTATGAGCCAATGAACCAATTTTTATTCAGTCCCTGACTATTGCGGAATCGAAATGTTGTTAAAAGAAGGAAAATGGAAAAGATAAAACACCTGGGACACAGCCGTGTTCGTCACTTCCGTCCTCACAGTCTTCAATGCCGTTACAATATTTGTATGATTCGATACAAAGGCCCGAAGGGCACATTATTTGATTGTGTCTGCATTTTGAATCATGGGCTAGAAATGCATGTGATTCATATTTAAAATCTGTTCTATGAAATTCTTCTAAACACAAAACAGTCACCAAAGATCGGTTATAAAGGGTTACGGAACGTGTTTTAAGGGGGAGAGGGTAGAACAGAGAAAATAGGAAAAACACAAACGTTCACAAAAAAATCGGATGCATTTTAATGATTGAACATTGGAATAACGAGAGAGTTTCCTCAAGTAAGCGAAAATTTGTAATTTGTTTATACGTATTCGACATTATGAATTTTCTATAAAGTATCACAATTTTTCTTGGCAAGAATCAATTCAATTTTTCAACAAAAAAACAATTTGTTAATCTCATTTTGAGTTATAAGTAGTAACTTACTACAAAAAAATAAATAAAATGATCAAAAAAACAACGTTCCTTATCATTAGAAAATTTAAATAGAAGTTTTTGTTTCAAGTCTTTCATCGATCATCAATTGTTAGCTATAGACAAGAAGATCTATACTTAAATTTTAAACATTTTCCTCATGCATAGAAACACTATGCGAGAGAGTAAGAAGAAAAACAATCACGGGACAAAAATTGTTGATATCAAACGAAAATTAGAGTAATTTATGGTCATTAAATGTGTTAGTTGGTGGATGATGCAATTGTTAAAATACCAAATTGGTACAATGTTTCAATGTTTTGTTATCCAATTCCAACACGCACAACAATATTCACCGAAGAAATGCATTCAGCCGAAAATCGGCAGCTTACCACAAATGATTGTACTCTCGTCACTTTGATCGGAACAGTCAGGTGTTCCATCACATTTTTTTGCAATATCCACACATCCACCGCCTGTCACACATTTGAACTATTCGTGGGATTTAATGAGCGCACGCGAACAAATAAAATGTGTGTTTGTGTGTGTCGTCATTAGCGAAAACAAAGAGAACAGGATGAATAAATGTCGCAATTATTGCTGATATGAAACATTGCGTTTGTGAATTTGTTTTCGAGGACCTCGGACTGATTGAAACTAACCTGATCGAAAGTACATTGGCAAATGGAAGCATCTTCATCTTTTCCATTGTCACAATCGTTCAAGTTGTCGCACAATGCCGTGCGGGGCACACATTTCGATTTAGAGCATGCAAATTCACTTGCATCGCAATACTCCGCTAAAATATTTTACAGATATATTTAATGGGGACCGACAGACACAAGACACATTTTCGTCAGAAAAAAACACAAACTACTTGTACAAGTTACGAGCGTAAACACATACATACAAAAAAGAAGTCGCATAGAACACGTAAAGCGAGATAGCAGATAGTGACAGAGAAAAGGAGTAAATAAAAGTCATAGCGTAAAAATTAAATTACGTGCACAGTCAGCTTCGTCCGAGCCATCATTACAGTCCTTCATTTTGTTACAGCGACGTTTTGCTTCAATACAGACACCATTGTTGCACCTAAAACTATTTCCATTACATGCATCACCCTTTTTAGTTCGAACTATATTTTTTTCGTATGAATTAATTAGTTGCATTCCCGCCACAAAAATGAATTCCCAATTCAATCCACAAGCAGTTAGAAGCGTGTTTCCAAAAAAACGTTTTCGGGTAAAATGGAAAAGAGAATTTTGAGTTATTCCTCGTGGATTCACAATATTTAGCTTAGATTTGATTAACATCGATTAAAATGCTGGCGACTCTGAGAGCCAAAAAGAACACCTCGAATCATCGAATTGATGTTTGTCATTGATGACAATTCAATTTTCAAATTGCTTGATTCGCGTCGTAAATGTTTGTCTCGTCGTTTAATCACAAATTTTTGCCTGTTTTCGAAGCTTTGATGCTTGAAGCAACAAATTACTCGGTCATAAAAATATTTTTTGAACGAGAATCTACAGCGATAGTAACTATTGATCAATGCAATTTCTTTCATTTATCCATTTCTTGACGATAGTCGGAATAGAATTAATTTTTGACCGAATCCGCTTGCATTGAAATGATTTGATGGAAACAGTGTTATGTTCAACGTAAGTGCACTGCACATGTCAAATGAATTTGAATATTATTTCTCAATCCCTGCGGGCAAATTGTTCGGATATTGCAAGCCTGAAATTCAAGGAAATTGACATGGACATCCGAATATTTTTCATATGAAAAAGTGGCATTTTTGGTGCACGTTCCGAATGTTGGTTTGACATCTCTCAATCTCGATACTCTGATAAAATTTTTCTAGGGATTTAAGATAAAAAAATATGTGCTGTTTTCTATTTCACAACAAGAATCTATATCTTCATCATTTTTTGCAGTGTTTTTTTCCATAATAAAATAATAATTAAAAGTGACCATCCATCCTGCTTTTCAAGTGGGACATAAACGGACGAACGGACACAAAAAAAACGAAAATGTCAATTTTTCTTTTGTCCGCTTGCCATCTTTACACCAGGGTTCTCAGTCGGAACCCTGATTGAAGGAGTCCAGCCCATAGCCCGAGCCGATCCGAAACTTTTTAGGCCTGGGCGGGATCGGTCACCATAAATGTATTCCGGCAGCCATTGGTGGCTTGCGGGACTTTCGCTCTAATCTGGCTCGACAGACTTGAATGTGCCAACACGGCACTTTCACAATATGGATGAATTTCAAACATGAAAATTGAATATACATCAATGATTGAAATAGTGTTTATGAGACTTACAACAATGTTTCTCATCGCTCAAATCGTTGTCATTCTTCGGTTCAACATTGCGACAATCATATTCACCATTGCATACATTTTCTAATGGAATTGTGCCATTGTTTTCACACTTGAAGCTTTCTGAAAAATAAGATATTAAGGTCATGAAAACTATCGCATCGGTTGTTGAGCCTCCAAAATATAGACCATATTGTGGCTCCAAAACTACGCATATTTCATGAGATGAATTCATCAAAACGAAGAATTGTACAGAAATGCAGAAAAATATGTTTTTCACCGAGAACAGTATGTCACAACCTAAAATTATTACTCAAATGCTGCAAAAAAATGTGCAAATGGGTGTTTTCGATGGGATATTTGAACTCTTCCTCTCAAAACGTGACCACGCGCAGAAAAAATCCTATTAGAAACGAGTTCATTTTTTCTTTGAAAAATACATTTCTTTTCGATTACACATGTTTGATACTTTTTGGGTTCATTTCGATGGAATAACATGCTTTGAAATATGAATGTTGCAAATTGCACATTTTTAAAATTCGTTTGTGTTATGGAATTCGCTAAATGAATTTCCATTATTCATTTCACTGAAATCTCTTACCTTTTGATTTTATTGCTGAATGTTGTGATAAAATCTTAATTTAAACAATCAACAAAAGAGCAAAATCGATTAATGTTCACACATTCACACACATTTCAAAACACCCTTGTTAAAGTTGCCAAATCGATTGAATCAGATGGAATACCCGACAATTGCATGCTTCGATAAATTAAAATTATCAAACGGGACATTGTCATATGAAAAAGTATATCATGTGATGGAATTCATCTAAATTGGAACAAATAAAAGCAAACCAAGCAGGCCGAATGCTTTGAAAGCCACAGTGGTTTCATGCTAATTGGGCGTTGATTTCGTTTACCCGATCAGAAATGAGAAACTTACTCGTTGCAGGCCAAACTGGTCCCTCAGGCGCTTCCGTGTTGTTACAAAAGCTAAGATTCTCGTCTTCATATGATGAACAGTCATTTTTTCCATCACAAAGTGTTGAACGAGGAATACAGGTGTGGTCGTAACATTCAAACTGATTGTCGGGATAGGGGCACTCTTTTGATTTGCGGTTGTCGCAGCATTTAACCCAAACATCGAGAAACAATGAATTCGAAAAACCAAATGAATGAATTTAATAGAATGTCAATCAATTACAACTATTGCTGTTAAAGTAAAGACTATTTGGCGGAGGAGGAGTCACTCTTAATATTTTGTCTAATCCATTTGAAGCCCGTCAGTTTTTAGTTCAAACGATTTTAAACTTCCCACCACTTAAATTCTTGATATGGCTCTTACCAATAACACAACCTAATATTGGCAATATATTTAACTAGAATGACAGCCAAATTAAGGCTCATCGATAAATGTTTATTATATCAACAACACCGGAATAAATAATTACACCATCACCGCAATTTTATATTTAGTCACAAATCTTTTCACCAAAATATTTTATTCCCGATAGTTCTCACAAATAATAATATATTGATTTTAATAAATGTAAAATAAAGAAATAAACTCAACGAATGGTTTTGATGCTAAATATGCAACATGTTGAAACGAACTGAAATTTGCAAACAATTCTGCTAAACGATCTGAGATTTCTTTACCTCACTTGATATATTCTAAGTGTTTAAAAACATTTTTAAATGCTACTTACGACAATCCAACTCATCTTCACCCTCCGGACAATCATTAATTCCATCGCATTTTTGCTGCAATGCAATGCAGCCGCTTTTATTACACTGGAAGTCATCTGTCTGGCAAACTGAAACGTAGGAAACAGAACATTACTTTCGCTGATTTTTGAATGAACAAAAAAATGGTTCCGTTGCTTTTTGAGGAAAAATACATTTGTTTCTTTTAAGGAGCGACACCGTCCAAAAAGGAAGATGTGTTGACTAACAGAGATCGTATGAAAATTAGGTCAATGCGCGGCATTTTACGGAGTGGAATACGATGTCATTTAACAGCTCAGTACACAATTTGTTCTTTGTTCAATTATTCTTCCTAATTCTTCTCTGCTTTCTTCCGACGCAAAATTGTTTGATTATGGTTTTTATCGGATATTTCGGACGGAATAATTATTTTTCGACTTTAAAAAAGTTGAACTAATTTTCAAACTAAATCAATGATAAGTTCAAAACGAACGGTTGAGTGAAAGAGCACTTTTTCATAAGCACGGCATAGTGACAGCGACTTCTTGAGAACTACAATACATGTAGTCTATCTATACAGCGACAAAGAGCCATTCGCATCTTTGTAATTTGATTAGTAGTGTTTGCGCATGTATAATTTTACTCAGCTCAGCTCATCCCATCATAACAAATTAAAATGCAGGTGCAAAAGACACGTTAGGCATACAAATTTATGCATGTATTGTGATTCTCGAAGTCGCTTTTGCTCTGCTGCTCACAAGCTCAGTCCTGTGCTTTATATTTATCATCGATTTAGCTTGACAATAAGATTGTCTTTTTCAAAGGCGAAGAATTATTATTTCGTTCGGAATTCGGTTATGTTCGAGTTTTCGTCTTTTCAAAGACGAACATTTTATAATTGTCTTCCGAAATTTCTAAATGAGTGGTAAAAAATCACACCATTATACATCCAATTTCGGCCTCAAAGCTAAACACTATTACTTTCATACGAACTTCATTCGAGATATATTTAATTCATCATTGAAATTCGTTTCAGTTTGTCGCCAAGCAGTTGATGCAGCACAAAAGCTGCTTCGAAATCAAAACAATTTTTTAAAAGTGATGAGTAATTGAACACCGTTTCACACTCACATTCCATCAAATTAGCTTGAAATTGATACTTGGAATCGGTATTGTAGTCGTTGGAAAATATGATACGTGTACGGTTGTGTAACAACGCGCTTCATAGGAGCGCAGTACTCGAATTTTAATTCGGGCTCCAGATTTAAACCAATCGCTAAAAATGGTTCAGCAAAAGGAGTTAAATTCGAGCGAATCGTTTGTATTTTACAGAAGATTTGGCATTTTGCCGCACCGAAAGAATTTCAATGAGCAAACTCGTACGAGCAAAGTGTTGTATTTCGATCAATCCGAGTTAACCGGAAAGTTATTGAATTGTGAATTGCAAGGAAACCGATTTCCTTTGAGCAACGAATTCCTTTCAAAGCAGATCCAACGACAACCATATCACATAGACAAATCGAGAAAAGAATCAAGAATTTATGATGTTCTTTTTATTTTGGTCGCGTTGATATCGAAGTGGCGCGCAACGGGCTTTCTGATTTTCGTCTAATGAATTCATGACAAATACGAACGCATCCGCTTGATCTGGATACTTTTACCGTTTCGAAGACGTGAAAAATTACTGAGGTTCTTTTTCTCCGCTTTCAAATGTGACACACAAAACGGAAATGAACAATTTGATGATGAAAAATTCGGTGTAGGAATTTTTACTTGAAATCAACTAAATTTCGAATGTAATCGGGCTATGAATGAATAATATCAATGCTGAGTCATTTTTCTGATAGCCAATTGGTTTGATTGCAAGAAACGATTACACTCAATTGATTTGATTGGAATTAAAGGCGCTTAAACACATTTAACCTATTGATTGGCCTCTATAATGGAATATTC
Source organism: Obolodiplosis robiniae (assembly GCA_028476595.1). Lineage (NCBI taxonomy): Eukaryota > Metazoa > Arthropoda > Insecta > Diptera > Cecidomyiidae > Obolodiplosis > Obolodiplosis robiniae. Next base: position 42,862,643 of record CM052015.1, read on the forward strand.
GAAAAACTTTTGATCATAAAAATCATCTAAATAAGTGCTACTACCATCATTTCTAATTGAATTGATGGCCTACAATTTGTTCACCACATTTTAAATGTGCATTTTATTAATAAATCGAAATGTATTTGTCGCCACTCTCTTGGTCGTGTTCGACATAAGTCATTAGCTCTTATGTTTGTGCTGTTTGGCAACAATTTTATATGCATTTCTGAGAAATGAAATTTCAATGCAGAGAATTGTTGTCATTCAAAATGTTTTCACATTTTCTCTCTTCTTTTTCGTGTTTTCCCAGCTTCTCGTCTTAGTATTTTCCAATTTTGATGATTTATAGATTTTAAAATTTGAATTGAAGAGAACGAGAACCGACCTCTAACTAGTGTGAGACTAGAAGAATAGGAATTTATGAAAAGGCAAAATGAGACCGAGAAGTTATCTCAGCTAACTCATCGAAATATGATCCGAATTGAGAAAATAGGAATACGAACAAATTTCGAATGTTCATTGACACTTTGAAATTGCCTCGCAATATCTCACTGTCATTTTTATGACTTCGATTTATATTTGGGTTGTCATTTATAATTCCAATGATCAGTTGGTTAAATTTAAGAAACGTGTTAAAATCTTTCGAAAATAAACTTGACAGGCTAAAACAAATGTGTATCGATGATGCGCTCGAACAGACGGTGATAGGTGGATATTCGACCAAATTTAACATTTAAATATTTTATTTGAAAATTATAAATAATTTAAAAAACATCCATTTTGTGCATTCTAATTATAGTTTATTCCACAATAAATGAAAAAAATAATTATTCTTACTTGGAATATGATTTTGGAATTATCATGAATAGAATAGTCACAAATTGTTGCGCTTTTTCTAAGGCGGACGATTACAATAATCGACGATTCTCTCGATAAAGAAACGAACAGAGGCAATCGTGTACGTTTGCAATTGTCCGTCTGCAGTCTTCCAATATAATACGCAGGGAAAAAAATCATTACAATTTTATGTCATACAGTTAAAAATGCTTTTCACTGACTCTGAAATAGATGTTCGATTCCTGACATCAATCAATTCTATTGTTTTAACTAAATTTATTTTTGGAATCGAATGAACGAAAACAGATCAGTTGCATTAAAGACGATCTTGATTTTCCGTTTTTTCCCTCTTAAAATAGAAAAATATTCTTTGAATGTATTGAAAACGGAGTCGCTCTAGAGAATTCATGCTGTCAGAATAAGATTGTTAATGGCAAGAATCATAATGCCAAATAAGCTAATTTATTTTCATTATGCAGTATTTTCATGAAAATTCGTTATATTCACGGGTATTTTAAAGTCGGTCGCCATAAAATTCGGAATGGAAACGGTAAATATAATGTTTGTTCGGCTAATTGGCGCGGCAAACAGGCCGGTTTTCTTCGCCTTTGGGACAGGTCATGAGTGAACAAAATGTCTATTCGACATAAATATTCGGTGTCAGGCCGGAGTTGTCCTCTGCAAAGGTTTGTTATTCTATTTACCTAAAAATGATTTGTTGCTTTGTATCGACTCGAATCCATGTGGGTGAAAGCGCCCATAAATACATTGTTCATTTAGCGACAGCAACGGTTTGAATTCACGTGTTAAAAATTATGATCATTTTTGTGTATTAAATAAACGCAAGTAATAGAATGAGCATAAATAAATCGGGATCGTTAATATAGCGAAGGAGAAGTAATGTACACAAAAAAGGACTGTGCATTAGACAATTCGACGAACCGGTTCGTGGAATGTTTGCTCGGAGAGGGCGAGGTGACACGACATCCCATAAATAAACATTGCAAATTTATGATTGTTACGTTCGGCACACAATGGATAGCATGCTCGGCAACAAATCGATTCACTGTTATCGATTTGCAACGGCAAATACTAGGGTACTGTGATTCTAATTGAACAAGTCACGAAACCTATTTTTAAGACCACAAAAATAGAAGAATTTAATTTCTACACGATTATTCAATTTAAACCAAAACTTCGACGTGTACGACGTTAACTCAAAGATTTCAATCGATGCCACAATTAATCAATGCGAACATGGTAGCGCATTCTTGATGCATCGCGCACTTAGCACAGTTCAACAGGTACGAAATCGATGAATCAACAATAATTCACATAAAAATGCTAGGAACGCATTTGCCACAACGTAATTGTTGCATGCAATTTTCACAACGCACCAATCAACAAGTGAATGGGCATACAAAATTCGGCACTACCCATGAGCTCAAACGCGTGATTTATCGAATGCTCGTTCTGTGAAACGACGTTTGACACGACGATGTGGAAATATTTTTAGCCATTCGAGTATTTCTTTTTGACTGACCAACTAAGATAACCTCCCACAAATAGACATTTTTAATACAGCTTTAGTCAATTCTCTGTTGAAAAATACCAAAATAATAATTCCGACTATTTTAATTTATAAATCAATGGCAGTTGGCTGATAATTAGTTACTTTATTTTATTATATTGCTGAATCAATTCCCACCATGATTTTGGCGGATTGTTGCATCGCATTTCATTTTCTTTTGGGTAATTGAAATTATTCCTTTTTTCCCGAAGAATTTTCGATTTTCTAAAGAATTTATGAACATGCATTTTTGTACAATTTGATGACTTTAATGTCATTTTCGTTTTTTTGCTGTTGATAAAACGTGTTTAAAAACATGAGTCATGAAAGTATTCTTCGCCATCAGATGCCATGATCCCAAACTCAATGAATTCTATCTAAATGTTCATGCCAAAAGGTTGACGCAATAAATAATATTTTATGCTGTGGCTTCAGTTGATTCCGCTGAAAAGAATTGCATTTATTCGATTTAATAATTGACACAAAATCGCATTTTATCGTCGAATATTAATCTCGTAATTATCCAACACACCCACTTTAACCGATGCAATCGATCTATTCGAGCAGTATAAGTCATGGGGCCGATTTCAATCAGTAATAACACGTCGCTTTCTATGCTCTTAGTCATCACAATACCTAAATGGCCTTTGAAAACGGTATTGAATAATAAAGTGGATCGATATCGGTACAGACTGCATCGACGTTGCCGCCGCTGCAAAAATATATAATCTACTTGGCAATAAATTTTAAAATTTTACGACCTTTTGTCATAATAAGGAAAGAAGTGAACGCTCTGAAAATCGCCAATTTAATTTTCCAATGACATTACAAATCATCCAGAGATCGATTTTGGTCTGGAATTGTAAAATAATTTACGAAGTCTATGTAATGAGATTATAGAGTGAAGACTGTCTCGTGACCAGCAAGTTTATATATTTTCCGCCTTATATTTGTATAAAAAGTACTTTTGTATGCAAAGTACAACACAATCTGTGAGTTTAAGATACATATTTTTGCTTAAACTCTCTGAATTCCCCTAGATTGATTAAACTTTATCAGAACAATATAATATTTTTTTTTCATTTTGTCCAATTTTTAGCGCAAATGTGACTTTTATTTTTGTGGCAAAGTTGCGATCGAAAAATCGATTTCAAAAATCTTAGGATTCCAAATTTGAATATAACTTAACCAATAATTCGAAATTGCACAAAATATTAGCATGAATTGTTTGCACATTTTGTGGTCATCGCATCGATTTGAGTATAGCAATTTGGATGGTGCATCGATTGTTGAGCGTTGATTGACATTAAATTGTCGTTAGATATGTATTATTTGATGGTCTCGCAATTTTTGCTAAAAATAATTGCACGATGATTTGAGATCGGACGAAGAAGGAAAGCGCAAGACGGGAACCGGCAGCTAGATGGATAATTTTACCGTTGTCATGTGAACGAATTATTAATAAAGCTACTTCGGTGTCACTACCAGATTGCAGTCGAAAACGTGCATGCGTATCTATGCAAACGTCGGCACAAGGAACCAGACAAAATGATATTATCACACAATTTCCCTGCCATTCACATATATACAAACCGCATTGTTTGCATTTGTTGAATGCTTTCTATGCTTGCCAACCACTGAAATTGTCATTAATATTCAATTCGATTGTAGTTTTTCTCACGATGTTTCCTGCTCAAATCCCACATTGCCAAGAATCACGTAATAAATCGATGCGGCTCAAATGATAGAAAACAGTCGTATTTTTGAATGAATGAAACCAAATCCCATCTCTCAACGCATATTGAAGACGCTCGACCGGATTCTCACTTTTTTGTGTATAATTTTGTTTTTATTCATCATTTTATTTGGTTTATTATTATTATTATTTCAAATGCATGTCTATCAAACGCATTGCCATTAGTCATTGCTAACGTTATTTTTATGCATTCATTTTTGTGATTTTAAAATCGATGACATTATCATAATACTCAAACGGATTTGCAAGTAATCCGTGACATTTTTTGCAATATAGATACAGATTTCTCTGTCTTCTGTGTTATGTCGATGTAAGGGCAGGGCTCATTCTCCCAGCCAAACATTGATCTCAACCATACGAACTTAAAGCCACGTGCGAATCCATTTTCTTTGGTCCTATTCTCATTGCTACGGAATGGATGTTTTGCAATGGACAACCACCTTTAGCTATTGCAACATCTTGAAATGAATTTTTGAATTCTGATTAAATTTATTTTCATGTCATGTAGTAATATCGAAAATCCCATTATACAGCTCATTGCCATTGCGATGGCAGTAAAAATATACCTTAAAAAAATTAAGCTTAACATCAGTCGTACATAAACGCTCAGATAGATTTTCACTCAGATTGGGAATAAACATCTTTTGATTTTTAGCTCATTCAAATTTGTCTTCGGATAGGTTATGGTCTAGTCATCAAATGGAGTCCTTTTCAATATGATCACGAAAAATGTGTATGGGGAATGAATATATTGAGTTCACGCTGCAACTTTATGACAATTTCAAAATCTAATTTTTTATTAAAAATAAGTTCTACTAAGTTTCATGTCATTAAATGGAGGTAAACGACTACCTCCCCTACGAATCTCTCGATTTCGAAGTCAAAATGGAATATTGATTGAGTGAGAATGAAAATGGGTTATGATATTTCATTTGAATTATGGAACATTTAAACATAATTGTTTGAAGTGTTACATATTACTTAATCGCGATTTGTGAGTGTCTGATAAGAGGTGAGTGATCTTCAAGTTGTGATTTGAAAATGTACTAAAAAATCAGTAACACACGCCAATCGTGATAAAAAATATGTTTAATATAGAAAAAAATATTTTAAATGTCCTATATAATTAAAATGAAAAAATGGCCCGTTTCCATTCCCAGACATTCATTTTTTCCTGGCCATCCCAATTCAAATTCTCTTGATGTTGACTTGAAATTTTGTCGAATGTAACTTATTCATGAAATAATAAGAAATTGGGTCAGCCTCTCATTGGAATATTTTGATGTTTTGTGTATCTCATTTTTTGGTCGAAAGAGTTGAGTCAACTTTTCACGGGATTTCGACAGTTTTCAAACGATAAATGTTCCAGTTATTTCAGCTTTGACAAAACAAAAATATGCCGAGGAAAAATATCGAAATAGCCGGTAACGTTAGGGAATTGAACTAGTTAAAACAAAATATAGATGTTCATATTCAGAGGTGGACGGAACAATGTATTGTGTGAACATGCTTTACCATATCGATGTCATTCTATTCAGATTGGTGTTTCATTAAAATACAATCAAATAACGCTTTCAACGTTCAGAAATACGATGCTTGCAAAAAAATTGTGCCGGTGGATTGCTCATCAAACTCGGCTGATTGCCAAGGTAACCAAAAGTGAAAGCAAGTAATCCATTGAAATTGATACACAGCTAACAAAAGGTGTGAAACCGACAAGAGTTTCGTTCAATTATATTGTATATTGGAGCGACAAAAGCGTCAGTGTCATGCCGGGTTAGTCTGAATCTCGTTCATTTCTCTGTGGTTCTAGTATTTTTGTTTTATCAAATCCGACCCCTTCGAGTGAATTTATTATAAAATGAATGAGAAGGGACGATATACACGTAAAATTTTGGAGACGATATACAGTTTTGATCGAAATAAATCAGAATTTTGCTATTGAAGTTATAAATCAGAATGTGGCCTGTTGTATGAGCTCATTTCCAGTTTGTTTTTATTCTTACTAGGGACTGGAACTAAAATTTAATTGCAATATTCGTGAAAAACGATAAAAAAAACAGAGAATGGATCAAAGCCACTGAAAAATCATGCATTGCATAAATGCATGTCTTTTAATTGATTTCTTTATCGCAAGTTTTAAATTAATGTGCCGTTTGATGGAACGAAAAGAGACTACTAACACGCTGGCACGTTGATTAAAAACAACCATACTTTTGTTTGCGCGCATATTTTTTTTTATCGATTTAACTGAGTTTTTAATAATGTTAAAATGATTGCCTGAAAAAACAGCAATTTAATCATAAACTCGACCAATTAAACCATCGAAAATATGAGAAATTGCTGCAGCCCGTTAAAGTATTTGATTACTTTTTAAATGAATTTGCGTGTTGAATTTCTTGATCCAATAAAGGTAACGATGGTTGCGATTATTGTGATTGGATATTTCCCATTTAATGTCCGTAATTTCTGTTGAATTGCATGGCAAATCAGATGTTTTTGTTGCTTTCGATTGAAATGGACCCCAGCGAAAGTATTGATTTCATTAAAGCTATTAAGATGAAGGAAAATATCGATGATTCGATTTGCGGAGGAAGAAAAAAGGCAGCAATTTTTTTTAGCCGTGCACTTTCAACGCAATAAGATTTCTTGTGGTCTATCTTCATTTGCATATAAAGTTCGACAACTTCGGTGATCGAGTTGAAAGATTGGATTCATCGAGAAAAAAAAACTTTAGCTCATTTTTACTATTTGTTAGGTGCAATCGGAACAAATGTGCAATATCATTTGCGGTGCATTGCATCGTAAAAGCATCAGCAGCCACTTGTTTTTGTATCTGCCTTCATTGTTGTGTAAATTAGATTTATTGCAAAACAAACATCAAGCTGCAACGAATCAGCCTTTTGATTTCTTTCGATAAAAATTCGATTTTCATCGTGCTCGATGTGTTTGGCTTCGGACACTTTTTCGCTCGGTTCCGATCGAAGTTTTATGAATCGTTATAACTTTTCCATTGAATTCATCCACCTCGGAATTGAATTGGAAACAAGAGTGATGTTGAGGCGATGAATGTGAGTTCCGATGCATTGTTTGGCTGACTGAGCGAGCGTGCACCCGCGCGAATGCACTACACTATTTCAACAACTAAAAATAGATAACGTTGAAAAAAGGCAGCTTCCAAATAAACTCACACACGAACGCAATTTTTTCAGCACTCTTTAAAATTAGAATGGGTCATTCTCCCGTTTTTTGTTCTCTATTCAATCACACGATGTTGTTCGAGGAATGCTGTTCTTTGACAAATTTCGTGAGGAATTTGTAGCCTCCCATGTTTTGATCGTGGCAACGCACATGCTGGCCATTCACGCATATGTTTTTTTTATTTGTTCACGCGTATTTTCGAACATTCATTCCATCGTATTAAGAAAAAAATATACGAAATGGATTTCTCATGTTTCACATTAATGTAATTGTAAACATCAATCGAATTTTCTCGAACCCAATTCCCATTGCGTTTTGCGGTCGATATTTTCAGCTTCTGATCAAAATTCTTCACTCAAATTTCAATTTTTTTTTTCTCGAATGTCTAATTTTAATATTTTCAAATTCGTTTTATTTTTGCATTAGAAGTGAAGAGTGATGAAGGACTAGGAAAAATAATAATCAGTAACTTTTTTTTCGCTATCGTTCAGTTCGATAGCGATTGTCATACATAAATGCTGACATGTGAAAAAAAACATAGGTTTCATAAGTAATTCGGTGGAAAACAAACGAAACCATAAGTGACATGGATATATGTGGAATAGCGAGCACAAGGCGGCAACGTAAGCTCCAATACCTACTCGCAAATTATTATAGCCATTTTTGTTTACCATTAAACTGGCACGAAGTGGAATCGATTATTACTATTGATAATATATAAAAAAAAAAAACAAATATTTCAACTTTTCGGTGTTCGGAAGAGGGAATCATATTGTCGAAACATTTGCTTGATATCAAGCGATATGATCAAAGAAAGCCACGTGAAAACTTCCACTTGAAAAAAATGAATTTTTTTCTTTAGAATTGAGATTTAACTTCCTCAACTATTCGCTTCGTCTGAGAAATGCATGACTCGGAATCGCTTGTAAAATCATTCTCGACATTAATTCTCTTCGGCATTACCCCATCCAGCTGGCAAATGTACATACAGTGTGTATGCACAAGATTGTTTCAACATTCCGTTTTATGTGTGCCAGTTTATTTTTATTGATGTGATTAGCAACTGACAGGTTTTGAAACGATTAAGGATAATGTTCGATGGTGGCGGAGAGGGTGACGCCGGATAGATATATGGCTTATGTGAAACACTAACGAAAAAACATCATTCATGTATCGTGATTCACATTTATTAGTACAATATATTGATTTCAATCGTACAATATTTTCGCCACGTTTTCGTTTTCGATTCATATTTTTATTTTTATTTTGCATTTTTACACTTTGTTTCGTTTATCCATTTAAATTTAAGGTTGATTTCTTTCATTTTTATATTATTCCTTCAAAAATTGTTCTATAATTTTTCTTTCTTTAAATTTAGAACTAATTTCTCCTCTTGTTTCTTTTCGAATGCAAATCTTGTTTTCAAGAGCAATGAGTTCATCGTTATAATTCTTGCGCTGGCTTGTCGAGAGCGATAAAAATTTAGTGAGAGTCATTGAGTCATAAGCAAACTATAAAAATTTATAATTTTGAAAAATATGCAATATGAAATCGCCTCGCAAATGGTCGTGCAATAAATATTTGCGCTGAAAATAAACATAATAATTACAACTGCCGAAGAGAAACAGAAAATGTGGCGGGATATAGTGTGCGTTGTTTAAACATTGATAACGCGGAGCAAGACTAGCAAAATTCATCGCGATTGCATACACAAATATTCGCTGGCAAAGAAAAATCGTGCGACCATAAATCAAGGGCCTCTGTTTATAAGTCGACCCATTCATTATAGTTGGAAAGCAACAAATGAACTCGAGTGTATGTGTTTTTCAACGCAAACATTTCTGCGTTCCATATGGTCCCGAAATTCCTTAATTAACATGCGCGATTCATGTGCGATTTAAATCAAACGTTGAACGAAAGGTACTCTTAATCGTATTAAATTCATCCAGATCTACAAATGGATGTGCCTAAAAAACTATTGAATTTCCGGCGAAGGTGAAAATTGCCCTATCCTGAAATGCTTTCGATATTTTCCCAAAATTTCATGACTTTTACTACAAATTTCATTGAACGGATTTATGAAATACGCTTAATTTGCGTTTATGCGATACTTACCGCGCGATTCTTGTGCTTGGGTGTTGCCTATATGGGTGGTGACGAGCAAAATGACAAGCCACCAGCAAATATGCCTTTGAAAAGGCTCCATTATCACTGAAGCCTTTCCTCTGAAATTTGATGGTTAAAATCAAACTTGTGCCGTTGTTTTTGTTTTGCTCCAAAGTTATATGTCTATCGCTTGAATTTCTCGGTGTATTTATCAAAGTTTTTTAGATTTTATAGTTTTCTCCGCTTTTCTTGTTCACTGGAAACGAAAAAACCGTATTCTGAATTGTCGAAATAATCCGTCTGCGATGAGGTTTCAGCAATTCATTTCTCGAATGTTGTAGGATGCGGTGAAGCAATTTTCATTTCGATCAAAATTTGTTCCAGCCATTTGGAGAGCGATTCGGGTGAACATTTTATGAAAACATCATCCCTTCGCCGGGATCGAATCCAAACAAAATCACAACTGCTCGCCTCGAATTACTTCACCAACTAAATTAAATTTTTGCGTTTTATTTGAATGTTGAGTAATTTGTATGGTTCAAAACTGTTGCGAACCCGCGAACGAGCAGTCCGATTTTTTCAATGTTATTCGATGGCAAAGAGTAAGCAATAAACATTTTCGGACGTAAATGGAGAAGATTATGAAAAAAAAAACAACTGACAACCAATTATAAGTATCGGAGTTATGAGCAATTTTTCAAACAAATGAAAACGGGCACTTAGCGGTTTTTTGTCTGTACCAATGTGACGCGCGATACAGAGCTCACAAGATTGTGTGAAGTGCATCATCCGATTTTGCGCACATACACAAACGAAGAGATTAATGTGACGCGACTTCGTGACATTTAAATGGATCTATCGCTCAAAGTGCTCGCATTTTTATGGCACGAAATCTGTTTTCATTTTTGTAAATAAATGATTATGAAGAGGAAAGTTCCGTATCATAAACACCGAAGAAAATAAAAACCGCGGTCGTCGTCGACGATAATGATGAATTAAAATATGAACAGCACAATGAATTCTATCTACCGCATTAGGGACAATAAAATGCCATGATACTTAGTGATGATGCACTCGCTCTCGCTGAAAGAAACCGGAGCGCAATTGGTAATCTTGCACGCGAAGCATGAACATTTGCATAGAGCACGCATTGAAGTGGGCGGACTGCACTCTGATGCTCGCACATTAGTTCTTAAGCTAATAGCAATCTCGCTCGATGGGGGTCACAGTAATGAAGCAGCCAAAAGGGAGAGAAACAGACGAAAAAAATATTTAAATTGTCGCATTTTGCATCTTAAATGAATATTACTCCATCTTTTGACATTTACAAGAGTGAAATGAGTACGTTTCAGAATAATTCCGAAATGTTGATGCTTCACACTTTTGCTGAACATTTTCAACTCTTTCTGGACGATCTTCGTCATTATTCAAGCTTTTTGAAAACCTGAATTTCATTTAACTGCTATTCACTGCGTCAACTGATGAGTGAATGTATCGCTTCAAAGTGATTAAACTGTGAATTTCTTAACAGATTTGATCAATTGTGTCACTTTGAAATGACGTTTCCCTTTCCAAAATCGGTCAATTTTGGAATTATCTTTAGCCGGATGGGAGTGAGACAAGTTTATGCGATAAATTTGCATTTCCCATAATTTCAATTTCCTGGGCAAATGAAAAATCGAGCATTCTTCCCCGCATAATGGATTTCCAGAAAGAAAAGAAGAAAGTGCATCAAGTGCGTCTTGAAGAATTTTTCTTTGTTTTTTTTTATGTATGTTGAAGAAATGACGCTCATCATTTATTTATGACTGTAAAAATGACAATGCGTTTGAGTTGCGGTGGCGATGGTTGAAATGGCAAACTTCAATCTAATCATTTATTTAGTTCGCGTTTGAAAGTTATTCAATCTGTTTGTACATTTGCACTCTGACCGACCGACCAAGTTGCTCGGAATGCTCCATATATGCTGCCCAGCATTGTGTTTGGTACACCAAAAAGTCCGCTTTGGGAATCTGCACCGACACGATTACGAGCGCTTCGGTGAGGAAGTGAAAAATATAAAAGGAGCCATATTTTTGTTGAATTATTCGCGCTTTCACGTTACATGGAATGCATCGAAATCTGGCGCAAAAGCGAGCGTCAACATGAAATATGCTGTAGCTTGCGATGTCACACTCTCGTCGCATTTACCGGTCTAATTCATCTATTAGTTGGAAAACTACTTTATCGTTTTAGCTGTTCGGAATGACTTTAAATTTCAAGATTGAATGAATGGCGAAGGAAAAAAGCGAACGCCGCGAGAGAGAGCACAAGACAGTATCGCTTTGGGAGCAAGAGTTTCATTCGCCTGGGGGCTACGAAATATCGTTGCCCAAGTACAAAAGAGTCATAATATTGCTGCTCGCTTTTTTATTCTCATTGCATATCTCGAACTACTGCTTTATTTATTAAATATTTTTCGACAGTGACGATGGAGTGTCTTCAGATTGTACCCAACATCAAAACTGCAATACAACAACATGAATCGCTTCAATATTTTGCAACTGAATATAAACATGGAAAGCCGACAATGTGCAGAATATATACACACTCGCTCACGCAGTCACAATGTAAATTAGATTTCGTGCGCTTCTTAATAGAAAAAAGGTACGATGTGCAACCGCTCTCTTTCTCTCATTCTCGCCCCCACCTTCTTTCCATTCTCTCTCATTCCCGCTCTTGATTTACAACAAACGAGCACACCATTGTTTATGATGCTGCGAGAATTAAATTGTTTATAAATTTTCATTGGGTAAAGGAAACGACAAAAAGAATGCTTTTTAGATTTTAGTCAAAACTCAAATTAAATTATTCATTTAGCTCGAGGACACGATGCTGTGCTGCTGCTGATGCGACATATTTCCGAGATGCTTTTGTCCTTGCGGCTCTCAATTTTAGCGCGTTTCCTGTGTGTGTGTTTATTATCGGACTTCAATAATTTCATCATGAAGTCAAGTTTGAGAAATAAAGATGTTCGCCAACTGAACTTTAGGATCGAACGTATGTCAATAGCATTAACTCTTGAGATTTCACTCTTAATAGAAACAACGATTGTTGATGAAAAAAATCTGTTGCTTGAAACAACGCTTGTATTAAAATGACGCATGGTTTCGATTGTTCACAAAAATTCTTAAAAACTTTCGATCGGTCTTTGATGGGAGATAAATGAACAAATGCCATTTGGAAATAGGAATGAAGTCCTCCCAACTCAGCGAGAATTGGTCTCTCAAAACTAGTGACTGCAGTCATGCCATCAAGACAATATTTGAATTTTTCCATTTCAATTGGAATTTCAACATGTTGAATGAAACCAGCGAAAATCGTATGCCAATTAAAGTGACGAAAATTTATTAATCTGGCGAAAAGTGCATTTTTCACGTTTTTTCCTTGATTTTTATGTAAAATAAACAAAATTTAAAATCGAATAAATTCTTCTAATGCACTTTTCGAAACATTAGTTTATTTTCGTCACTTTATTGATATTATTTCCATTCAAACTGTGAAAATTCGAATTGCTTTATGGGATGTCCCTTTCATCGTAGCGATTCTCCACGCTCCGAAAGCAATTAAATCTATTTTGAGGCAATATTTTTGATTTCCCTGCATTCGTGTCGCCCTTGTTCACGCCGATCGACGATAAGAGCCTGCCATTTTACGTCGATCGCTGATAAAATCGGTTTCGTTCGACCCTAGCCTGCATAATGAGAGTCAGTAGCAGACGTGTCTTGAATGCACAAGCTAATAGAATGCGCTCACTTTTGTTTTAGCGTAACAACATACTAGAAAATTACTTATGATGTATTAAATGCGTTAAATATCTGTTCTTATTTGGTATCTCTTATTTTGTATCTTTTTCTTCCTCAGTTTTTCTGAGTGTGCCGTTTTTGCTTGTCGCCCGCCGATGTGTTTCTTCAAGCATTCTTTGCGCATTGATTTTGCTCTTATTTTCTTCATCTGTGGCGTCGATGTTGTTGTTTAGTTGTGTGTTAATTTGCGGATAATGCCTTTATGTTGTGCGAACTCTATCTTTCTTGCGCGTGTGCGCGCGCATTATAAAAGAGCCATTTCGAGGCGCACAAAGACAAAGAAACACATTGAGTGAGAGATTGAATTATGTTACATGTTATTGGTTTAGCGTTTGCCATTAAGTTGTAGAAAACTGAATAAACGAAATCTAAATAAGTGAATGCAGAAAGTCTTGGATGGAATACCACAGCGTGGTGAAAAAAGAGAGGCAGGGCGCGCGCAAAAGAGCTCAAAGCACGAATGACAACAAAATTGAGGTATTCTTGACGCATATATTGCTTCATCAAATAAGCAGATTTCCAGATAATTGAGCCGACAACAGACCGACTAATTCATTATTATTTATTGGAATATATATTTTGATCGCTGCTGAAGTGCGCGACATTCGAATTCATTCGCATGGACTAAATAAAATGGCAGGTACAGTTGAAACTAAAAACGGTAAGATTGGCTTCGAATTACCTTACGTTGATCACTCTTGAAATGGATTTGTGCAATTGAAAGTCAATGGAAGCAATTGCTTGACACGAACTGCCGTTCAACAAACAAAGCGGTTCATTTGGAATGCAACATGTATTTCAGTAATAATTTTAGGTGAATTATAAGCGAGCGTTTACACATTTAGGTGAATTTTTTATTCGTCGACTGTGTTTTTTCTTTAATTTGACGTATCTATCAATGAATTGGGAGCCAGACTTTTTTTCGAGAAAAACTCAAAAAAGTGTTGTTATTTTTTTAAATTTTCACTTAACTTCAAATCAAGACACCAAATTTCGTAAGATTTGAGAGTATCGCGTATGAATGAGGCCAATCATGAATGTGATATCACAAAGCCTCTGAACGGACGCGTGCTTGTTTTCGTCTTGGCGACTTGAAGTGCAAATGTCAAGGATCTTTCTGAAGCAATTTCACACGCACAATCACTTTCACAAGCCACATATTTCAATATTTTTTCATCAACTGTCAAAAGAGAGCGACAAAAATAGCCACGAACTAATTTTGAATGAGATATCAAACGTAGTCTTTGCTCAAATCGCTCATTCTCCTGCTCTCAAATAATCCTTTCGTTTTAAATTTAGATGAAATAGGCATTATTTCGAGAAAATTGTGTTTGTGTGTGTTTGGTGTCTGTTTACATCTCCTCGCTGCAAGCAAACGATTCTAGTGTAAATTAATATAATAATAAGCGAGTTAAAAACGCTGATGCCTTTGAATAAAATGTCAGAAAAAATAAGGAATGAGCACGCGGTGAATTTCCAATAAATGCCTGAATATTAATAAGTTTGAAAACTCATTTATACTTTCCATATACGTTCCCGTCTCGAAATGTTAGGTATTGCATCACGTCTAATTCTCTCTCTCAGCGAAATGTTCTTAAATTTTTCATTTCCTTTCGTGATTAATTCCCGTAACTACTTAAGTTCAGAATCTGAACATTGAAAAAGAACGTTTTTTTCAAATCTATCATTTATTTATGATGCTGATCAACAGAATACACAACGGTGACTTAGTGTCATTAATAAGAGATTAGAACATTCGCAAAAAAATGAGCGTGATCTTGAAAATGAATATCATTTTGGGTGAGTCAATCAACATTAATTTTCAAGTGGATCGAATATCTATGCAGCCTAATTCAAGTGGCTTCGATCACTTTCAAGTCTTTGAGCGGCTGTATCCAGTCATTGCGAGCACAAAGAATCGATCTTTCACGCTCAATAAAATGAAAACATTGCTTGGAAGATGAAAACGAAATCCTTCGAACTATAAAATCCGAATGACGGACGTTAGCAACAGCCAAAATGATTTGTGATCATTAAATCTTTTGAGGCTGAATCAATGCTGCTTTTAAAGCATTGAGCGATTCCAACAAAAAATGAGAGCAATTGTTTGTTGTAGATTTTATTCCTTTATTTCAACGCCAAGAATTATTTTTCCGAGCATTCGCATTCAGAAAATTAATTTCAAACCGATTGTAATAAGCGGCCGCTCATTTGGGCGCACAAATTTCAGAAGAAATAACGACACGCAAAACGCAATTGAGCGCCAAAAACTTCTTTTAATTGTTGTTCAAAATGGCATTTTAATTTGCTTCAAATTTTGTTACGCAAAAAGAATCGCGTAATACAACTTTGACATGGATTTTTTTGGTTTGGATTGGTTTTATGAATTGAAAGTGATGTCATGTGAGATATCGCAACGCTCCTTTTTAAAAGCATCAAATTTGGCGTTTATTTTGAGAGTAAGTAATTGTGCGATATTTCTAAAACATTTTCAGCGCACTGATTTGATATTTGAGACGCGGACAGATTATTATTGGTGCTTTTATCAACAGACAAAAAAGTTCAATCCCATGGCAAGCGGCTGATAAATCAAATATATGAAATTGATTTGAACGATTTCACTTTTACTTTCTCGAACGACCATTTCACCGCAGCAAACACATTGAGAAAAACAAACGATTGCTTAAAACTATCGCAGAACATTTTCGACATTAAACTTGAATGTTTAATAAACTTAAATTCTACTTTTCCTGCGAATTGCTTGATTGAGTAATTTATGATCGTTCCCGTTGTTGTTCGAAAATTATATTTTTATTTTAAAAATAAATTGGCTAGCTCATTTCGGGGAAGTTGTGTATTTCGCACGAATCATCAAATCGGGAACTATGCTACTTTTTTTCCTATATATTTATTTTTGAGACGATATTTTCTAATATTTCGATGAGAGCTAGCAAGCGAACTTTTGCATTTGTTCTTTAAAAATTTGTAAAAAAAATTCTCTTTTTTCATTCATTTTTCTTTAGTGCGTTTTCCCGCGTTACGGTATAACCGACTTCACAAGAAATTATACCGAATGTGTAAATTTCACAAGAAATTAAATATCCATTTTTTTACGCTGAAAAATGGGCTTAAGAACTGGAAATGAGTTTCGAAACCAACCGCTCTTGAGAAGAGTCTTGCCTAAACTTTCACCGAGAAAATCCTCAACAACGTTTTTCTTACAAAAATTAACTTGAATAGCACAACAACACTTGGAGAGTTGAAGAAAAAACACTCTCAATGAAAATACTGTTGAGAGCAACCACGTGCTGTTGCAATCGCTATCTGCGAAAGACTGAATCCAGTATGTGACTTTGGTATGTGAAAGAGCATAAGTTAGAACAAAGCTCCGAAGGCAGCAAATACATCGACACACAGAGAGAGAGAGAGTCGAGTGAGCTGTGAGCTGAACAGCAACAGGAGCAACATACGGTGTACACTATAGAATACATACAGTGTGTATCTCGACACGCAGGCGATATTTATTTTTCGGTCATTCAGGAACGGATCGTCTGCTTATTCGCATAGCATAAAATATAAGTGTGTTCTTCGTCATGTCTCTGGCTATTGTTGTCGCTCTATCACTTGGCGAGCGCAACATTGTTTTCGCGTGCTGCAAATGCATGTCAATGTGATGTCCGTACGCGCGTTTACGTTCATACAATGAATTAATCGTTGATTTGATTGCATATTCAATTAAAACTGAATCGCAGAGTGTGAGTGCGCGTTGCGCTGTGTGTCGTGTAGCCCTTAAACGTATTGTTCATCCGAAAAATCAAGCCAAACTTGTTTGTCAGGCAACTTGCACAATTGCATGCATTTCAATCATAACCGCTGCGCTCGAGACCATGTGAAAGGCGAGTCAATATTTATCAATCGAATTAACAGAGAGGTCCACGCGTGAAAAAAATGGTTCGCCAAAGAACTTTCTGTTGGACGCTGTGAGTGTGTCTTTGCTATGAATTTCATACAGTTTGGCATATGGAGAATTCAAAATAGATTCTCCTCACTTTATGCTAGATTCCCTAAATTGCTTTTGCATACATTTTCAAATCAAAATCAATTCGCCCGTTCATTTTCCATTGAAACAGATGTGCCGATTTTTCAGTGCATAGAAAATTGATCGAATCGTAACGAATCGAAAACAACATTCAACTGACCCGAAAAAGAACCCAACGAATACATGTAAACAAAGTTTTTGGAGTTTCTTGTCATGTTTTAATGAAAAAAAGATCTTTTTAACCAAAAAAGCGCTCGATCAACCAAAAATCCCGCCGACCAATTCACTTGTTGCAATGAATAACTGAAATTTCTTTTTGACAATTCATAATGATTTGCGATTTGGAATTTTGATCAATGAATTGAATTGAAAGAAACATGATGGAAACTAAGTGAATTTTTGAAGATTCAGACCAAGAATCTAGCAAGACAATAACAAGTAGAACTTGTCAGGTAGTGAAAATAGATCGAATTGTACAAAAAAAGGAAAGGATCAAAAAAATACAACAAAACACCATAATTGAAAAATAAATCCGAGGAAAATTAAAAAAATTCGATTGAACAAAATCTCAAAAAATGACAAACTATTAAATGGCAAACATCTAAATTTTGAAGCAAAAATATCGAATTATTGAATTCAATTCAAACATTTCGAGTTCAATATTTGCAGATTCTTTGTGTATGTTAAGTAGTCGGCGCCGAGATAATGTCAGAAATATTGAAGACAATGCATCGCCCATTTTGCGATTATTCGGCGAATATTTTCGACATGCAAATTCTTCTACAAAATAGCAGGAAGAGATAGAAATCTGATGAATAACACATTAATGGTAGAAACAGTCCAGCTTCGTATAATAATATATACGAATACATAGAAATGGCGGGATTTGTTCGGTCCCACCGATTAGAATCGTCTATTGAACTTTGATTCAAATTGCCTACAAAATGAGCCGCGACAGGCGAAAAATATGAATGATTGGAGTCTGGAATCGCACACATGCCCCAAGTGTTTTCTATGTTCACGATATTTCTTCACCACAAAAAGAACGCAGCGATTTATCACATTCATCGCTAGACGAGAGGTAATGGGCGAAATATTCTTTATACGAATATTTAATTTAATAAACATTCAATGTATTTGAAAATTCCAAACCATGCACCGCCTTCGTGTGTGTGTTTGTACTCAAGACAAATTGATGCACATCACCGAGATGTATCTCTCATAAAGTGAGCAAACGTTTTATTGTGTGTGTTGTTCTACTCAATGCTTGCATATGCAAATTCCTAGCATTTGAGTGCAAATGCCAGTATTTCATTTGATCGTTTCGAGTGTTTCGATAACTAAAAATATTTGTCGTTTCACGCCACAGATCGAGGCATTTGTGAAAATGAACTAAAGTGGTTTTTGAAGAAAAACAATGAAAATGGAAATAAAACAAAAATATACGAAAAAACTGAAAATACAAGAAGAAATTTCATTTCCTTTTGTTCTCTTTCTGCTTTTTTGCATTTCGTGAATATCAGCATTCGGGCGAATACAAATGTCCATTTATGCACACAAATAATGAAAAAAGTGACTATACACAAAGTTGACTATCGGCATGGAGAGATCTTGCTGTTTGGCCAAGATACGAATTAAAAACCGCTTGCATAACGAATTAATTGCATATTTGGCTTAAGTGAAAAATCGTCTGTATGAATGCAAGACATTTTTTGAATGCAACGTTGAACTCTATGCATTGAATCACTCAATGTGCGTCCGCTGTGCATTGAATCCACTCAATAATAATGCATTTGATGAGCATCATCGATTGAGATTCTCAATGGTCACGATAACCTATATTTACAGCTCCTTCAACTTCAATTTATCAGCGCGCATGACAAAGCAATATATTAATCACAGATGCACACAAATTAATGTAATCAGTTTTTGCCACGAAACATATGATTTCCATTCATCTTGCTCAATAAATGATATTAAAATATTGTATGAACTTTTTATTTATCTTTCCCACCGAACAGCGCGATAACTGTTCATGTTTAGTTGTTTTTTTTGTTGATTGCTTTCGGGCTTAAATACTTTGAAACACATGGTTGGTTGCTATATTTTACGCGATCAAAATGCCGCGACTCTTATTTTTCACTTTTATCAAAAACGTGTTTTCGATACAGAAAATGGAGTTTTTATCAATTAGTCGCACGTTAATACAAAAGATAGCTCCTACCGACTACTAAAAATATACACTCAAAAGTTTTGAATTATAAGAACAAGCGTTTTCGAATTGCCTTGATCTTGATTCGACGTGACTCAAGGAATCTCTATTTCGATGTCAACGTCGATATCATTCGGCATCTAAATAATCCAATTTATTTTCATTAAAACACGCTTTCGAAGGAATGCCCTTTTTTTCATCGGAAAATTTCATCAATTACGGTTCATATAATAAAGTCATTCGGTTTATGCATCTAATTGGGCCAGATCGTTCTCGTTTAATTATTACCAAACACTTTCTCTACATCGAACGCTTTCAAATCATAAAAAATTGATCATTTAGTTTTTCGTGCAATAATAAAATGATTCCAACACTTTGGGTCTAAATCACAATGAATAAAATTGAAGCAAATCAAGCGGAATAATGTCGAAAGATCTTGGTTTGATAATAAAAAAACCGCAGTCTATATATCTGAGGCATGTTGAGCGAGTGAGAGAAATCAGCAATTATTTCGCATGGATCGAACGAGCTGTAAATATCAGCGAGGCAATGGAACATATGGTGCGTCAATGTCTGCATGCAAATATGTCGAACAATTCTGATTTTAAGCTGCAGTGAACGAAATGAATAGAATCGATGGGAAGTGCAGAGCAGTGAATCAGTCGGTGTGTGTGTGACTTAGTCGCAAGAGCCAAAAGAGCAAATTATTAAAACAAATACAATTGTGATGACATTTAGTCATGCAAATCGATACCGTCCACATAAATAGGTTGCAGTGCGTGTGATACAATGTTACCGACTCATGTTTACTTGAGCACCACTTTTGCTGATTTAACAATACAAACAACTGGCTTTGTATATTTTGTGTGGCTATCGACAGAACGGCACAGACAGACGACAAAGCAGAAATAAAATGCAAAGCAAACATGAACAAACTTAATAATATTAAATGAAATTATTATTTTAGCTGCAGGAACAAGTCAGATCAAAACACAGACATTACTGCAAGCAACAACAACCGATTAAACGATCTGCGAATTACGACGGCGGCGTCTGTTTTTGTGCGTGTTCTGTTTAGGTCGCTTTCAGTTGTTTGCTCAATATTTTTGCGTTGAGAACGGTTTTTCTTTCATCGGCTCTCACACTTCGTTCGTCGTTCATTCATGCAATTGTTAAACGGGCAAATTATGCAAGCGTCGTTCTTTCTCTATTTTAAAGAGTGCCAATGCTATTTTCGACGGTCAGAAACGCAAAAATTAAGAACATTAAAGCGACGTCATTGATCACCTTTCTCTCAAAAAAAAAAAATAATTCCTTTGCGACGAGCAACTTTCAAAAAAATGAAAATTTTGAAATATAAGAAAAAGGAAGAATCGACAATAAAACCTTTGAGTCAATGTGCATTTATTTTGTTACAAAAATTTATGTGTTTTGAGGTCTTTTATGATTTCCATCAAATGATTGCCAATTGATAAACAGCGAATTTTTGAATGAAATTGACTCCATTTAGTAGCTGACTTCATTTTGTTCCATTGCCCAGAATTGAAATATTGGGGATTTCGGGTATTTCGTGGGGATTCCGAAAAGATGGCGCAACTAGTATCATTACCAGAAGAATCATTCAAACAGCTACTTCATGTTATACAACTGTGGCTTTGATATTTAGTACGTTGAAGTATAAACAACGCAGTATTTTTGAGCTTTGAAGGTGTCATTTCATAACAAAAAAGAGCATTTGCGGGAAGTTTTACTTACTTTTTTGTGAAAAAAAATGCGGCTGAAAGGTATCGATTATTACCGAATACATGCTGAAAGAACTTGAAAACGGTTTCAGCGTAATTTTGATACGAAAAACAAAGAGCGTCCTGGTGAGCCGAAAAAGTTTGGAGATGAACAATTGGAAGTATTATTCGATGAAGATCCATATCAATAGTTTCTTGAAGGCAATGGTAATGATTTTGGAGCAAGGAATAGTACGCATGAATTATCCGAAATCCGTTAGAAAATTTAACACTTAAAAAAATAAAAATGATTTTACGTCTCCAATAGGAAATTATGTATCGCTGATTCATTTCAGAATGTGATTCTGTTAAAATATTTTTGTTAAATTCTGAATCCAGTTTTGAAGCGATTTATTTCAATTTTGATTGAAAGTTTCAGTCAATTTGGAGCGAATGAACCAATTCATTGCCGTGTGCAAGAAAACATAACCGGCTGACTTCAGCTTCAAATTGACTGAAGACAAGCTGCAGTTGGCTATATCCTTCTATTTTGTTGTGGAGTATTCATCAGCCGGTCAAAAACTACCCAAAATTGTCGACTGACTCATTCAAAAAATGTACAATCGGGCTGGCAATTGTGCTATTTTATTAATTTCAACTCACATCAATCAAAATTATTCATTTGGTTACGATGTTTAACCGATGTATTATCAATTCCAGCCAGTTTTTGTTGATTTTTTTTATCAAATTTTCAGTACATTTTTGTTCGATTTTGTCATCATGGTTTTTATTACATTTCCTTGATTTCTATGTCAATTCGAGGAATTATCTGTTAATTTCATGCATTTTCAAATGTTTTTAACTTGAAATTGAGTTTTTGTGGCAAGTTTTTGCCAGTAGCTGACTGTTTTCCAAAAAAAGTGTTCTTGGTCAGACAATTTTGTTTATTTGAACGGGAAAAGTGTTTTTTTTTTTGCGTTGTTCGACCTCTAATGATCTGCGGTGTAGATCGATTCACTCAAAATAATGATGATAACATGGAACATATGATAATTCAAGCATTGTTTCATACTATTTCATACTACATTACACAATTCGCCTTCGAAATGGCGCCGGAATCTGTATTGCACACATTTTCAGCCGACTGGCTATGAACTATTTAGAATCCTTATCAAAAACGCATGAAACTTACTTAATGAAAGGAGAAACAACTGCGTGATGATTATAGCCTCTAATTTGTAGGTCAGCTGAAGATAACACGGAATTATTCATTGAATAATATTCTATTTAAATTTTGATATTTGTAATTAATGCGGTTATTGGCGTTGAATAGAATGTTCAAAGCTCAATCAATTATTCACTATTTCAATGAACTTAAATTCAAATTAAATTCGAAAACAAAATCATTTTCGCATTGAAGCCTCTGTTTTGTCAACAACGAACAAGAAATGTTCTTTTTTACTGATGTGGGAGAGCTTCTTTGAGTCAAATGCTGTTCTTCCTGGGTCGCGCTTAATAAAAACTGCCGCCCGCCACACACGTTTCATTTCGGAAATTAGTGTTGCACTCGTTAATTTGTGTTGTCATTTTTTTTGCTACCTATTAGTTAATCGCGAACACGACCCGCACAATTTGTAGCTCAAAGTAGCATAAATTCTTTATTTTTTTGCAATTATAAAAGTGACTCGGTGCAAGTTGATTCAAGCAGCGTGCACATTAAGGTCGCATTCAGCATAGAGAGAAAATAAAATGATATTCGAATAACCATGTCACACATATTTATATGTGCTGTCATTTGCATACGAATGTAACTTTGCATGATAAAAATCAAAGATGTGAAGACCTTGAGCGTTCCGCTGCAGGATGCGGAACATCGGATGCCAAAGTTCTGCGATGATCATGAATTTAGCTTGATTTGTGTCAACATTGACACTTTTTCTTTCTCTCTCTCTCTCTCTCTCGCTCGTTCTCTCTATCACGTCTCGCGTGCGCCATATAACAACATTCAAGTGCTAAAATATTCACTTGTCGACACAAGTAAAAGAATTGAGTTTCAGGACTTGACATCAGGCTTATAATCGATAATGTAAATGATTGGCGATTGAAATTGCTGACTTCAGT
This sequence comes from Obolodiplosis robiniae, assembly GCA_028476595.1. Classification (NCBI taxonomy): domain Eukaryota; kingdom Metazoa; phylum Arthropoda; class Insecta; order Diptera; family Cecidomyiidae; genus Obolodiplosis; species Obolodiplosis robiniae. Next base: position 42,886,033 of record CM052015.1, read on the forward strand.
AAAAAATCAGAGGCAAAAAATGGCTGAATTACAAGAAAACTTGCAAATTGCTATGAGACGTAGCGTGTTGCACCGCCACGTACTGCAGCCGCTGAATCGATGCACTGCAATGGAAAAAGTTGGCTTACGATTTTTTCCCTCTTGGAAGAAAGGAGAGAAAGAGAAATTTGTCATTGAGGTTGATTGCTTGGCGGGAACTGAGCCGTGATGACGATATACAGAACGGCGGTGGAACAGTCTGGTACGACAATTAAATTGCGAAAAACCGAAACAATAAATTCGCTGACTGATAAACACGAAACATTCAACCAAAGTGCATTGCAAATGGAAAAACAAACGAATTTCGAAACACAAAAAAAAATTGCACCGACAATTTGTTGCGGTTGCCTTTTCTGAGACGTTGAAATTCTATTCCGATGTTTGACGATAATGCGTTGTTGCTTTGCGACAACAACCTGTATGAAAGTGCTCCCTTTAGCACGATCAATTTGCATATGTCAACGTACCGTATGCTCCTACAAGTGTTTACACAAGAAGCAGTAAATTTAACCCGGGCTCTGTCGTTATGCTCAGCAAACAATGAAAAACTTTTGCACCGCTTCGCCAATGATGACAACAACAACAACTCATCACATTCAGAGGTGAACAAAATGAATTGGGATAAATATGACAGTGGTTTTTGGTTTTCCGTTGAATTAGACGACAGCTACAAGCGATTTTAATTTACCCAATTTTATGAAAGTGGTTAAAAATAGACCAAACAATGGAAAAGTTGTTGACACTATAATCACAATTGGACTTTCATTTGAAAATCTAGAATGGAGGAGAGGGGAGAGAGAGAGGAAGAACGGAAAATGAGAAGAAGCGACAAAAAATGAACCAAACAATGGAATAAAGGGGTGATAGCGAAGGATAGGGAAAATAAATACAATTCAAAATAAGAACAAAGTCATCAAAAAGGTACCAAAGCGATATTTCTGTAGGGTTCATTCTAAGATTGTTCGTCGTTCATTAAAAGCAATATGGATCGATTTACAATAATCACATTGAACTTTCAATTCTTTTTTGTTTTCGTTAAATTTCAGTTTTTCGATGTTCTTGTTGTTTTTCTCACTGAAAATCATTGGATTTTTGTCATATCTTTCCCCGGCGTAATTATACAAGCCTTTAAAGGTCGTGTGTGTAACTTTAAGTCCAAACATGAGACTAATAACCGTAAATATACACGAACAATAGTTTGGTTTGGCTTGTCTCTTTCGGTTTTTCGGAAAAGTTTTCACCTTTTCCGATAAAAATGCTTTGCAAACCGATACAACGCTCCACTTCGGCAAAAACTTTTTCTCATTCTGGTTGTACACAACGGATAAAACACAATATGTTCATAAAAGTTTCTCTTTGTGTGTTGTACATGGGTGCCGGGCGGAAAAATATAATTTCTGTCCTGTATTTAAGCTCGTGATTTTCTTTGACTGACCGCCCAACTTTAAACTCCATCTTATGCAATGTAATCGAATGTGCCCAGGTTCATGTGTCTCTTAAGTGTGACACAATTTAATTGATTTGGGCTTCATACAAACTGATTTGTTTCCCTCGTCCGTCTCTTTTATTACTAGTTTATTTTAACGATTGGCTGTTAATTTGCATGGCAAAACATGTGATGAGCTTGTTTATACAGTGGCGTTCTTCGTTCCAATTCCATCGAGACATCACTTTGATAGTTGATGAATTCAACTCAATGAAATTAATTTGAATGATGAAAAATGGTTAGATGATTTTAAAAGTGTTGTGATCAAAAAAGACGCACAAATAAACACTTTTAATAGTCAACAAAACGAATATTCGTGATTTCCATTTGTTTGCAAATATTCCAAATCGATGTTCAAGTATTCAAATTGAGGCTGTTCATGTCGCATTTCGAGTCATTCGCGTTTGCTCTTCACTTACGTCGAGAGTATTTTAATGGCTATGGTTCAAAGTGTCGACGATGTTAATGATATGGTAAAAACTATGAAATCATCATGTTTGAATGGAGTTAGAGAGTAGGTCCCGAGCGTCAATTTCATGAATGGCATTGCATAATCATTTGATCATCACTTGATTTCTGTTTGCGCTATGGCCATATGGCCAATTGCCATGTGCTATAAACGACAATTGTACAGTTTCATTGGATTCGACATGCATTTTCTGACATCATCATACATTAATTGAAAGAAAAAAAGAAATAATGAATGGAAACAGTCCAAACATGTTATACATTTATCTTGTTCTGAACCTGAAACATTGCTTAAATATTCCCAATTGTGGAGTTGATTGAATCGGCGCCATTGAACCATGAAAAATCTATTTCAAACTGAAAATGTTCAGAGGCGGAATAGCGTTAGCAGCGGAATAATTAAAATTCAGTGTGGCCGCCTGGCAACGCCGAAAATAAATATATCAACTGCGAGAGGGAAATAAATGGATGAAATGCGATCGCATTTTTATGCTCATTGTTCTGTTGCAATCGATGAAATACAGTATCAACCAGATATGCCAATGACAGTATGATGCAAGTTTTGTTACCTTTTCAAATTAAAAGCGGTGCTGCTTGGTGTGCGCGCGCTCGCGCCGAGCACAAATCGAAGCGAAGCAAGGATGATGTGACACACAAAGCAAAACACACAGAAAATTCCATATGCTTATGGCTTTTAAATTTAATTTTCACTCTTCACTACACTTTCGGGTGTCCTTTTTGTACTTAACGTTGCGTTTATTTACTTTTTATATTTGCTCCATTTTCCGAAACACATTCATTGGCGGAAAAACCAGTGAAATGATTCGGTGACAGAGAGCAAAACAATGAAAACTAATTTCAGCACTTGCAACAAGACTGGCCGAAAGGCGTGCAGAGATTATAAATCAACACATTATTCTACATCAGACTTGAAATGTTGCAAATCGCTTTACAGCTCATCTATTTGTTCATGCATTTTTGCACTCATTCCAATACTTTTGACATCTCTATCGCTCTTTCTTTTTTGCTTTCTTTCTCTTTCTCTCTGTCATTTTGGCAATATCTTTCCATTTCACGCTCGCTATTCTTTCTCCCCTAGCATTGGAGTGACGCAGGCGACGAATGAACGCTTAATCAAATTGCAAACGTGCGTTCGGTTTTCCAACTGAACATAAAATTATCTTTGTTTCTCGCATCCATGAATGTGTGACCATATATTTAATTGCGAATATTTTTAGTGCTACTGAAATTGTTTATGCATTCGTCGTTTTTGCATGCACAAAAAGCGCCATCCATACACACATATACACGAAATTAGAAAACCCACAGCGTTGAGTTGAATTTTGAACTCTCGTTTGTTGCGAAAACAAAGAGCGCACAAAAATTGCTTGCTGTTTTGTTAAAATCACTTCGATTTGGTGCATAATTTGCTTCACTCTCTGTGGAACAAGTGCTCGGAAAAACAAATACATCAAGTATTTTGACACAAATGTTATTAGTCGATCTGTACCAATGATGCTGACAAATCGCAGATTATTAGGTTGAAAAAGTGTCTTTAGTTCCAACAATCACGCGGAAAATCATTTGTTCCAACGAATAACGGGAAAAATCACACATACGTATTATATACTGGAACCATCCACAACCAAAATCAGTTGAAAAATCACACCACCTACGAAAACCCACCAGCTGACATGAAGTCCAATTAGTAATCTCTCGGCTATTTGCTGTTCCAGTTACGGAGCCATTTCATTTTGCATGCAGAGATGCCGTTTCTATTAGCTTCAAATTCGGGCACCGTTGATCACTGTTTATGCTCGTGAAAATGGATAAAACATTGTTCCAACAAACTCGTGCAGCGTGTAAAAGCATATGTCCCATTTTTCGATAAAAACACACATTCGACACGAGTAATTGCTTAGAAAACAATTACAAGATGAATTTTTGCATGTTCGTTGAATTGGATTTTATTCCAACCACCGATTGAATTGCATGCCGAAGCAGCGATTGCATCGAGTGTCATTACTAATTCATGGCGGAATGAGTCGAATGCGAAAAATGTGAACACAGTCACAGCTTCCATGGTCGAAAGACTCGAACTCAAGCAGTTTCACTCGAAAAAAGGCGACAAAAAGTCATATCAATCCATTATTTAGTAGATAAAAGCGCAATGTATCTCATGTTTTTGGATGAAAATGCAACAAATCCGGCGAAAAAGTTGGTAAATCCTAATGAAAATCTAGGTACAGAACGAGTCTTCATCGCAAAGCTGTTTTCCTTCCTAAAGCCGACTCTGAATGAAAAGCCACCGATTATCATATGGTTTTTGTGCTGGCTTCAGAAGTGTGTCGCGCAGCATGACATCCACATTTGAAAGTTTGTGGCAAATAAATAAATAAATCAATGACTGCACGACATAGATCTATAGTTCTAACTCAGTATTCGGGAGGATATATTATTCCAATATATTTATGATGCTTAAATGGCTTTCGCCTTGCTTTTATTTTGTGTGATTTCCGTCATATCGACGATGCATTTTGCGTGTGTTAACTTTGAAAGTCAAAACAAGAACAAACTATATTTTCCATACCTCTTGGTTGACAGCCCATTTCATCAGTTGAGTCCCGACATTCATGTTCACCTACAAAAGATATGGCAATGTTAGGTTCGAATGTGTGTGAAGTCGAATGATGAATGCCTTTTGCAGATTGGAAGTTCATTGATCAAAATTACCGTTGCATCGTTGCGAATTTGGCACACATGTCGTTTCATCGCACAGAAAGTGATTGTCTGGACACACTGAAAGTGAAAAGAGCATTTATTAGAATTAATTTTGTAATGTACGGTCACATTTTCTCGAGAAATTTTCGATATTTTGCGAATTTTCACGTTCGCACACACGAAATGTTAATTATTTGTGATCATGTCCTCACCCGTGGCACCACATCGCTGTGCATCTTCATCTTCGCCAGACGGACAATCAGGAATACCATCGCACATTTGTGCATCACAAATTTTATGATGTGGATTTTTCGGGCATGAAATTACATCGTCACCCCGACATTTATTCATCGGATAGCCACTGGTCGATGATGATAGATCATTTTCGGTATTATCGTAATCTTCATCTTCCACATCATCGCCATCATCTTTAGGCTTTGCGACATCAACACCTTCAACTCCATCATAAGCGCCACCTTCAGATGCACTCGTCACCTCGAGCTCACTGTCACTTTTCAAATCTGATTCTATTTCGATTTTTGTATTCCCAATTTTTTATTGATGAAATAAAAAAAAAAAAACACAAATGGTAATTAAAAATGAAATGACAAAATTCGAATAAATTGGAAATAAAAAAAAAACAATTTAAATAAAATTATTTTTGGTGAGTAACATAAAAAATGAACATTGAATTAATAAAACGTCAAGCATGATGGATATGGAACGCATGTTATCGAGAGTGAGCAATGTTGAGTTAGAGCATTAGCATCCGTCGTACCACAGGTTATGAATGTGTCTCGTTTTAATATTAGTTGAAAGAGATAACCGCCCGCCAATTTTTAACTGATGTAATTTTTGCAAATATTCAATGAAATGTCGACCGAAAATTGTTTCACCTTTAGCTGTTGTGTTGCGAATATTTGACCTATCTTTGGGTTGCTCCATTTTTGCCGCTGGCTTATCGCCTTTTGTTTGAATCTTTTGAGTCGTTGGGCTTTGAGTCGTTGGGCTTTGAGTCGTATTTTTCAGAAACTTTGTTGTCTTTGTCTTCATCGTCATTGAAGGTTTTGTTGTGATTGGCTTTTTCGTTGCATTTTGCGGTGTACTTTCTGATTTCTTTATGGCTGTTGTCACCGTCACCGTCTCATTTTTCGGCTTTTTCGTTGTTTTTGCCGAGAATTCAGTTGTAACCACTGTTTTCGTGGTTTTTGTTGTGACTGGTTTAATCGTGGTCATTGCTTTCGTTGTGCTTGATTCTGTCGTTGAAGATGACCGAGCTTTTGTTGTTGCACTTTTCTGTGTTGTCGTTTTTTTTGGTTTTATCGTTGATTGCGGCTTTTTTGTGCTATTCTGAGCAGGCTTTTCAGGTGTTGTTCTAGCCGTTGTTGGTCTTGCCGTTGTTGTTCTAGCCGCTGTTGGTCTTGCAGTTGTTGTTCTAGCCGCTGTTGGTCTTGCAGTTGTTGTTCTAGCCGTTGTTGGTCTTGCCGTTGATGTTCTAGTCGTTGTTGGTCTTGCAGTCGTTGTTGTCATTTTTGCCGATGTTTTCAATGTTTTTGCTGTAGTTGAGCTAATACTTGGTCTCATTAAGGTCTGTTTTGGATGAAGACATGTGATTAAGAAGCCGTCTGATTTCAACTGAGCCATAGTTTTATTGTAGTCGTTTTTTCGTATATTTTTTTTTGAATAATTTTTCCATTGTTTTATCCAAAATCATTTTTTTCGTCGAATTCTTTCCAAAAAAACGAAGAGTGAATTTTCGTCACGATACACCGCTCCTATAGCCCAGCAGCCTCTGCATATGAGCGAATATACGGCGTATGCGGTGCCTGCATGCATTTCGTTCAACAAAGCTAGTTGCTCACAGGGAAATCGCATTCATATAGTACGCTAAGCTCTGGCCGCTACGTTATAGCAGCGGTTTATAGTAACGAATTAGATTATGAATAAAAATCTGACAAGATCATTGTTCGTGTTCACCAAATGGCGCGTTTTTCGGTGTTTTACGTACACAGTTTGATAGATAATTCTGTATGAAGGCTTACGAATTCCATGTCTCATCATATTGATAAAATGTGAGCTCTTGCAAAATATTTGTTTATGTATCGCGAATAAAATTAGAGAATTCAAATTTTCATTCCAATTTGTTATACCTTCGCAGTGGTCGTAGTCGTTGTCGTTATTGGCTTTGGTGTACTATTATCGACTTTTTTCGGGTTTTTCGTATTTTTTTTCGGATTTGTGGTTTTATTCGCCTTTTTAGTGGCCTTCGTTGTGTTCGGTTTGGCTGTAGTGGTTTTTTTAGTTGTGCTTGTAGCTGTCGTGGGTTTCGTTGCTTCATCGGCTTTCATTGTTTTCGTCGTTGCTGATGATATTGGTGGCATCGCTGTTGATGTTGCTGCTGCTTTGCTCGCGATGGTACTTGAGCTAACATCTGGGTTAGCTGATGTCTAATTCAAAATTTTCACAAAAAATTCTGCCTCAAAAAATATTCTGTTCTATAGACGTCAAGAATTTGAAATGCTTTGTTTTATTAAGTGAAAAATGATTATCTTCGCCAAACTTCCGGTATTTCTTTTTTTTCCTCCAATGTTTCTTTTTTTTTATGTGAAGAATATGAGAAATAAATGTGGCTCTAAAAAAACTCTTTATGAAATATAGAGTCGTTGATGAAGAGAGTACCTTTGTAGTGGTCGTTGGTATAGTAGATTTTTCCGTGCTCGATTTTAACTCAGTTTCAGTAGTAATAATATTTTCGGTGCTGGTGGAAGGCTTTAATATGTTAGCTTCAGTGAGTTTCTGCTCCACTTGTTTCGGTGTGTCCTTTTCGATAGGTGATATGGTGCTCTTCAGCTTTTCGGTAGTCGTCGTTGTCGTCATCGTTGTCGTTGTCGTCGTCGTTGGCGTCGCAAATTCAGTTGTGGTTTTATTGATGATTGAAAATTGAATAGTTGGAGTGGTTGCGCACGAGAGCTCATCGCTATCATCGGCACAATCCGATTTTCCATCGCAGTAGCTTTCGATTGGAATGCATTTTTGATCACTTTTACATTCAAACTCAACGTCGTCACAATTTGTACTGATTGAATCATCAAATTCAGGATATAATTCATTGATATCCACATCAAGAGCACTTGTTGGATTTTCATCTGGGCTTGTTGTGACTTCGTCGCCGTTGATTGAACGAATTGATCTTTTCAAATTGCGATACGTGGACTTAACTAAACTTGAATTCACATTTTTGCCATTTATTAAATAACGCAAGCCAAACATTCAAAATGCAATACAAAAAGGTAAATATTTAAATGAAGAACATCACAGAAAATGCAAATAAACAAAACAAAAATTCATTCCAAGAATGGCCGAAATGCAACGCACACTTTTTGAGATTTGAAATGAATTTGGTAGTATTGATTTACCTTGGATTGGAACCAATTCGTAAAAGTTGTCGCGTTTAACTCGCAAATCACCGATGCGTCCAGATTCGATCGCACTTTTGATAATTCCCTCTAATTCAGCCAATGTAATCGCATCGTCTGAAATAATGTCCGCTGTCACAGCGATCTTAAACACATCGCTTTGTGTTGGGCGACTGAGAGAAAAAAAATATGAAAAGTTGAAATAAAAATGGATTTTTGAACAAAATTGCAAAAAAAAAAATAGATTTTTGCTGAAATCGAATGAATGGAAATTATACAAACCATCTCCACTCATTTTAAGTTTCACTCAATGCTCGAGCGATTTTATAATTTACCGACACTCTCTTCAATGCTCTTGAGTAAAATTGACGGTGGAGACGGCTCAAATAGTCAAGACATCAACTCAAATCCAAACTCACCGAATCTTAGTGACATGCACATGAATTTTGCCTCTGCTTGAGACTTTGTTTGATTCATACAAATTTTCCAAACTTTTTTCAATTTGTTGCGCTTTGTCTTTATATGCGTTCGTGTACGCATCAAAATCTGGACCCCAAGTTTCTCCAACTTTGAATTTCAGACGGACTGAAATAAGTACAAAACAGTGGTCAATTGAACTGCGATATTCCGGATCATGAAAAAACTTATATACAAATCCTTTACTAAATGCAACGCTTTAAAAAACCAAAATAAAATTTAAAAAATTCATCACAGGATCTGTGAAAATTGAACAAAAACCTTTCTCCTTTGAAAAAATTAATTTTGTTAACAACAAAATATTGTCTTTCTGAAACTTACAATATCGCTCAACTTTCGAATCCACCAATTCATGATTTGTTGCTTCAGTTTTATAGCCAGACCCTTCACTTGAAGGTAGAACCTCGTCTTCATTCAGATCATCATCATCTTCCTCTTCTTCGTTTGGTTTTATTTCATTATTTTCAGGATTTGTGTTATCAGTTGAATCCCACCAATTTACCAAACTATTTTCATTCGAAGATTCTATTTTCGCAGCTTCAGTTGTTGTTGTGGTTGTTGTATCATCTTTAAGCCAATCCCAAAAATCGCGTTTCTTTCGATCTGTTGATGTTTGTTGATTGTCGCTGCCAAGAACATTGTGTATCGAACGTGTTATCCGATTCACTCTTGACCAAAGCCAATGCTCATCATTGATATCAATTTCGTCGAGATTGCGTTTATGGAGGGAGCGTTTTTCTTCCAATGCTTCTAAAGACCCGTCTTCCAAAATGATATCGCTTTCATGCTCCTGGAACGAAGGGGAGGGGGGAAAAAGTTATCAGAAATGATAAACACGGGAAAAACTGCAAAAATCATGAAAACTAATTATTATGAAAATCGTCAAAAAGCGTTGCAGATTGGCAAAAATCCTTAGAATGAAATATTGTGAAAAATCTTGAAAAACTAACGAAAATTGTGAAAAATCGCGCCGAATTCTAATTTCCCAGAAAAATACGACCAAATTTGTGGAAGTCATTAGAAAAACATGAAATTCATAAATTTTGAAATTAGGGCTGCCTTTGTTTGTAATCAAATCGTTAAAAGAGAGAAAAACGTAAATTTTCTCGTTTCCTGAAAGTATTTTCCTTTCAGTGCTTCATTCTTCCATTGATTTAGTTAATCGTTCAAATATAGAAAGGAGAATGAAATGGCAGGCTTGCATTTGATCAAAACGAGGCTTACTATTTTTTTGTGTTTGTACAAACAAACACAGCTCTTTAAGTCCATCAAGTTAGCGATCGACAATTCGTTTATCACGCGAGTGATTGTTTATGATAGTTGATGGAATGCTACAGGACGTAAAATGCAAGATTTATTCATTGAGGATATTTGTATTTCCATGAAAATCGCACTTCATACTTCAAATTGTAGTCGAACTAGTGCGAAAGAATGCACTGAAATTCCGACTGTGAGTTCGGAAAACTCATAAAACTAAAAAACTTATTCAACTTAAGAGAGAAGTTATTATGAAGATTGTCTTTGAATGTGTAATTTGTGAGGCGAAAAACAATGATCTCAATCCAATATATGCGTTGCACTTCATTGCAGTGTTAAGCTTGCGAATCGAGCACATAACTTTTCCTGATGTTGATTTTGAATGTAATGAATATGAAACGGTTTATGTTGAACATATGGAAAATCTGTCAAACTCAATCGTTTACAGTTTCCATGTCAAAAATACACATAAACATATACGCTGGTCAAAAATGTGTAGCACACGCATTTTCATCAAAACATTTGCTCAATTTTGTTTAGACAGTGTGTTCTTGTCTTCGAGCTGTTCGTTGTTTCGTGCACATGTTTTCATCACGTTTCTAGTTCAACGTCACCGTCTATATTTAAAATGCAATTTCACTCTCTCTCTCTCTCTCTCTCTCTCTCTCTCTCCCTCGAAAAATCGGGGAAAAATTTGGCGAAAAAGTTGAAAATCCCAATTAAATTTGTATGAATTTATCACTTTGAAAGCCGCTTCAGCTTGAATATATTTCGCCGTTCGATCACCAGCTAACACCAAAATACGGAATTAAGGTAATTTTGACTATAAAACATGCCACTTTTATTGGAGGTTCCTCTGTGTATACATCCTCAACACTATTAAATTTCAGCCATAATTCTTGATTCATTGAAACGAATATAATAATTCTTGATTCATTGAAACGAAAATATCCATTTTTCTGATTAATTCATCAAAAGAAAAAATAAAGAGAGGAAAATAGAAAATCCCACGGAAATATCACTTGCCGGCTGCAGTTCTGTGTTCCGTTAATCGAATTAGCATTTTAAAGGAATACATTTTGAAGTTCACAGTTTGAACTCTCACGTTTCTGATTCGAAGAATTCTTTCAAATCATCAATTTTTGTCACAATTTAAATATTCGTGAATGCCGCAAAATTTATAATAAACATAAATTTGCTGTGATGAATTCGAAATGCATTTGCAGTGCAAAATATGCATTTCCCATAAATGTCAGCTGCTTCGACTTCTGCAGGCGACACTTGGAGAAATTATTTGATCCCTGCGAACGAGTATTGAATTCTTGTCAATAATAAGATTCTTAACTCATTTCCAGATATGCTATGCTACGGTTTCTTAATAAAATCATGGCTGAAATTGATTTACTGTGTGAATAACTGAGTGATGCAATTAAATATGACATGCGTAAATTATCAGAATTTCCACAAAAAGACAAACAATTCATTATATAATGTGTATTTCTCATGAGAAAGTGAGTAAATTGAGCTGATTTAATGAGCCTAACCATTTCGATTGAGATGTGAAGGTGTCACATGAAATTTGCTTCATTCATACAGAACTGTACAGGAAACGTATTATTGTCCGCACAAATCCTCCATATCAACATGATGCTGTCTAATTGTGCAAAAACGAAGAAATGGAACAAAAATAGCATCCCATTTTGAGGTAATATGTAAGTAATTGAGCCTTATTAAGAGGTATTATCGTAATTTGTTTGTGTCTTGTTTGTTCAGCTCGATTTTCCTTGTTCTCCTTCGCATAGTCTCTGTACAGCATGTCATAGGTCGATATCGTGTAAATCAGTTTCTATCATTTATCCACTTTTCTATTCACTTCGTGGCTGCAGCATGCTCCGTTTCACCCAAAAATATTGTCGTTTTACACGTTGTAAATATGATTTCTACTTAACACGAAAAAAATCGTGTCGACACGACAGCCATGTGGAATGAAAAGTTTTTATGGGGTGGCTAATAATACTGTCGCGTGCTCGGAATATTTTATGAAGCATGACATGAGCGAGACTATGAGAACAAGGATTGGAACACAATTGTTATGGTCGCTTAATGAAGCACAATTCGTCGTTTGGCAGAAGCGTTGAAACAGAAGTTTACGCTTTAATATATTCATTATTATTGGAGTTCGACGCGTCCAACAAACTTGGCTTGTTTGTCGCGAAAACAGCTCTAGAAATGCTATTTTGAAGTTGATAATGAGTTAATCATGGCAATTGAGGCGACATTTTGAGCTTTTATCGATGCCATTGGCTCAGGTTGCTTAATCGACAGTGATTGAATTTTGCATTCGAATTTTGGTTTGATTTTACTCGTCATTTCCAGTTAAAGCTTTAATTTTATATGAAAAAATTAAAACAATTTATTCTTTATTTACATTTTAAGTATTGTTCTTTGTTATTAATTTTGAATTCCTCAATTTGTTGTACAATATTTTTTTTTTTTTTTTATTTAACTTTTTCCATTCCTGTTTATGTTTGTATTTAATTCTGTTTTGCTACCGGTTCATCGTTTAAATTTCACTTTTGATTATTTTAGATATCATATGATTCAGTGAATTTTTTTTGGTCATTTCAATTTATCTCCTCCAAATAATAGCTTTCGACTAATTTACAAAACCAAAATGGAAATGGCTGAATGTTTGCACATGACTTTCAATAAATGAAGGGAACAGACTCATTGCTTTGAGGGAAAAAAAACTCCTCATCGCCTGCCCACCCGAATAAAATAGAAAGAGATCTTGACATATCAATGAAACGTCGGTAGATTGTGTGACATTATTTGCTCGGCGTAATTGAAACGTATTAGTCTGCAAATGAATCTGCATTGATACTTAAGTATCGCTTTCCGTAGCATTGATGCGACTCAATTTCCCGCTGTGATGACCTCATCTAATGAATTCTATTTAGAGCACACATATAGTTCCGCAAAAGAAGATGGTTTGATAGCAAAAAAAATGCCATCAAACATACTAAAGTTAATAATTAATAAATGTATTGCATTCCGTCTCAATTGCACTTGCACTTGACGGCATTGTGCCAACTGTTTTCAATTGATTTAAACAGACGAGATTTTCCTCCGTGAGCTGAATAGGTAAAATTGACATCATTCAAGATAAGACAATCAAAACAAACATTGTATGTCATGTTTATATTGTTGGAAATTGAACGGAATGTTCACAAGGTACAATGTCAGCGAGGCGTGTGTGTGGGCGAGTCATTGTGTTTCATTTGAAATGCGCACATTCGCATTCCTCAATTGCCGCGCGCCAATTTCAAACCCACTTATTGACGTATCTCTTAACCGTAACTGTACATTTATAGTAAAGACAAAGTTTGTCGCCCTTTTGCGATGAATTTTCGCTGGTTTTTCAGACAAATGTTCACGTTTAATGGTTAATTTATTGTATTGAAATGCAATCATACTAGCATACACGCAAACTGGCAGAAACAATAGCTCATGCATTGAAATTGAACCAAAGCGCCGGTATTGGTACTGCCTGTATCGTGCTCTGTTGTATTGATCGCCTATATTTTCGCATTATCTTTTGCTCGGAAATTCAGAAATTGTTTAAAGATTTGCCATTATCTTGCGCCACCATATTCCGTGTTTTGCGTGAAGGTGAAGATACAAGAAGTTTAAAATAAATCTGATCGAATTAATGTGCAGAAAAAATTATATTTAAACCAAAAGTCAACTTGTGGATAGCCATTTTTTCGAAAGGCTCTTTTTTCAACCATGCAGAGACATATGATGTGTATATCAACAAATGATTGTCAAAATTGAAGCGATTTATCGATGATCATCAAGAAGGCGAAACAATTATCTTCTGGCCAGACCTTTTACGCTGTCACTATGCACTAACGCAAGATTGACTCAATGCACAAAATGACAATCCACCAATTCTGGCCCGGCCACATGAAAGATTTTGGGCAATGCTTGATCGTATGGTGATGACGGGGCTGGGAAGCACAGAACCACCGGCAATTGATCGTCAGAGAAGAGAAAGTTGAGAGAAATCTATGCATCGTTCGTTCAACCCACGATTTCGGGAAAATTTTATTTATTTATCAAAAAGAAATCGGGCGCAACAGCGACAGATTTAATGAACATTTAAAAATCAATAATAGAGTATAGCATTTGGAAAATATATTGAAGGAAATAACGGACAATGTGAAGAGAGCATTTACATACAATTTCACGTCAATATCAAAATTTCTTTCAATGATATATGACAAAAATTGAGAGAGAGAGAGAGAGAGAGAGAGAGAGAGAGATTTCCATTTTCTTGTACTTTTACGTTCTCCAGCACATTTTAAATGAGAAACATAGGCTGCCTGGACAAGCTGCGCGCGTGAGAAGAGAGGCAGCGCTATGTGTATTTTATTCATCAGCTCAGAAGAAAGATGAGGAAATTTCAGCGAGACAAATGTAAATTCATTTGCAAATGAACGAATTTAAATTCAGTTTGCATTAACCACAATCCAATTGAATTGAAGAGTTGGCAAATTGATCGTAAAATCGATAACGTTGGTAAATGTTGATTGATGTGAAATGCCTTCGAGCCGAGACTGTTCGTTACATAAATTTTCGAGCTGGATAATAGTTTAGCTTTGATGGGGTTTGAATTATTCGCATGACGAATAGAATATGGCATAGTGCCCTTGGCAATGTCAACTTTTTGCGTTAATTGCTGTACAAGAAAAGTTCTTCGATATACGAACGGCACTTGCACGGTGAAGAAACAAACATAATTCCCTGCCGATAGGAAATTCCAACAAAATCGCATTTCTGGTGAGAAAGTTAAATAGTTTTGTGAACACTGTTGCCGCAGCAGCATCAGCACAAACTAGTTCACCCAGCCGACTGTGTATTAGTTCAATCCTTTGACTCTCTATTAAATTGAACATTCATCATGATTATTGATTGGCATCGATAATTCAATTTCATCAATAATTGCGGCTCACAAAATGTGTATGCATCGACAGTTGCACAAATAAGCCACCAATGCAATGCAATAAAACAAGATACAGTTTGTTATCATTATTGGATTAAAATATTGTAATATACATAGCTGCTGGCCTAATTATGGCCACTCAATGCTCAATTTTACGGACGTCTAACTATATCTGTTGAGGTTCTTCAAAAACAACGGATACATTAGGCTCATACACAAGCTAGATTCCCATTTGTTCAAAAGAAAAACCGCAACTATTTCGAAACAAAAGGTTAATTTGATGCAACAACAAAAAATCAAAAGTGAATTGTAGTCGGGACAGTTTAAAAATGCAAAATATTGAGACAAATGGCTTAAAAGCCAAATTAATTTTGTTAGCTTTCTTGTTTTTACTTTTCATGTGTTTGTTTTGATTTGCGAAACTAGCATTCTTGCGGTTTGCCCTTCAAACAGACATAAATATAGGAATGGGAATGATGACATGGTTTTTGCGGCCAGATCTTTGAAAAGTGACACGCATTTCGACGGAATTCATTAAAAATTACACGGATGCTGACGGAATTCATTCGCGAGAATTATTTTAAATCACTAGCGCAGAGATTCAGAACATTATAATCATAACATAAAGTAGTGGACGTTTTAGAAATCTATTATTGTTCGATTATAAAATATTAGAAATGCCCAAATGCAATCAGACACAAATAAATCGGAACTTAAATGATAAAATAATTTATTAAAATTAAATGATTCATCAGGTCAGTTGATTTCAATTTAAAATGATCAGATCCTTTATTAAAACAACGAAAAAAATTTCATCAATTTTTATTATTTTTCTGATTTTTCCCTATGTGAAAGCTTCTCCATACTATTTCTTCTCTTCCTCTCCACTTCTCTTTCTCTCTCTCTCTCTCTCTCTATCCTTTGATTTTTTCATAAATTAAAATCTCACAGATTTCCAAAGATCAACTTTTTGAGAACTCACATTCTTTTTTTTTCATACCACAATTAATTGATCAAAACTAGACACGAACCACCAGACCACTTTATTTTAATTGTGTGAATCTGTTGAGAGAGAACGAATATTTGACGAGCAACTCGAATTTGCTACCCATAAAAAGTGTACCGCTAGTTGATTGAAAGAAATTGATACCAGTTTGGCTCAATTTGGACAAAAGAATCACAAACATGCAATCTAATGAGAGTTATCAGTTGCGCGAAAAATGTGCAAATCATTTCTGAAGTTGAAATAAAATGTGGAATTGATTGTCATGACAAATTAAAGCGATCTCGGATCGAATACTGCGTAATAAAGCAATTTCATTTAAATGAATTATGGCTATTCATTTTAATAAAATTGTTTAAAAAAAGTCCACATATTTGATAGCCCTGTTAACAATGAAGACAAATCATTGAGCATTTATTTAAATAATTTGGACTTTCAATCAGATTGGATGTTTTTTTTCAAGTTTAGCAATGTTAATCAATGTTTCAATTGACAATAATGAATTGAAATGGATAGTTTTTATGGTACTGAAAAATCAAACACGTAAAATTGAACCCACTATTTAAATGGCTTCAATTTCAACTGTTGCAAAGTTGGCATAAACTGACCAATAACGAAAATTGTCTTTTTATAATATGCTCTTTTAGCTCACTTTGTGGAATTGGTTTTAGCTAATAGAACACAGCATGCATATAGATAAAATCATCAATCCTCAAAAATGAATGCATTGCCTTTTAAATCTGTATTTAGACTTGCATGTGCCCTATAAATTCGCTGAATTTCCGTCTAAAAATGACAAACTATCAAAATATCTGTGAAAATTATTTCTGCGCAGTTTCAAACATCAACAAGGAAATTAGATGGTATACTACGATTTTAAATGGCATGTCATGTTTACTTTTGCTCGGATATTTCAACGGCTTTTTCAATTTTACGTAATTCAAACTAAAAAACAACTTCTTTGAGCAGTGTGTTGCTCAACGCAAAATTTATCAAAAGAATCTATTAATATAAAGTTACTTAAGAATTAGTTTAAAAAGTCGTTGAATGATGTAATTTATTTGTTTGCAAAAGCATCAATCCACTCAATGTGGCAATGAAACCCGTTTGCTTTGCGCACGAACAGAGTTTGCACTTTGTTGAGCGGTTTTGTCAATGGAGACAGCAGTCTGTCATGTTTAATTGAAGGGTTAATTTTCCAGCTCATTTAAATTGGATCAAAACACCAAGCACTCAAGCATTAAAAACAATTGTTCTCCGTTGACTCGTTCAACTGTTTCATTCATTCATACAATCCTTGTGTATATAAGCATCGTATTTGTATGGTTGATAAATATTTTTCACCTTTAAATTGTGCCAATGGAAAACAGTCCGCTTTTTGCAGTTTAGAAGTGTCTTGGCGCCAAGTGCTCGCGCCATAGTTGAAAGGAATGTGGTGAACTCTCATGTTGCAAGTGGCAACACGGTTACAATTGCTCTCAATTCATTCTTTCAACTAGAACTGTCAAGAAACGACACTAGATTCAACGGCAATGTAACGTATAGTTCACACAGAATTACACATGCTTTGACGGTATATAAAAGCTTTATATATTTTATCGTAACTATGCGACTTTCTCAACGAACTTTGTTTTCTTGAAATATATCTTATTCTTTTTATGTGAACTACGTTTGAAAATTAGATTTCATACATTTCTTCTGGTAAATAAACAGTGTTGTTTAATTTTAGGATTTTTATTTGAATAAAATACGTTCAATTTCCAATATATGTAACGTATCTGCCACTTTGTTCGTGTTCGTTTTGTTTGCTTTGATTTTACGGCAATTTCGAAAGAGAGTTGATAATAGTAGTAGTGAGTCCCTATGTCCAAGGCTAAAGCAATTAAAACACGTGTTTGGCGAATAGATTTTGAAAATTGTGTTAGACAGTTAAATGTATATAAGTACCCATCAAAATATTTTCAAAGACACCATTCGTAGGATATCTCCGAAATATCTCTTCGAGGGCATAAAATCCAATACAGGAAATACAAATGATGCATTAACATTTAGTAAGAAGGGCATTTACTTTTAATAAATGGTCTCACATACGTAAAACTAACTTTTCCGCACATTTCCCCGGAGTTTACGGGTTCACATGTTATGCTTATTTCTTTTCGTATCATCATGAAGCTTCGAGAATAAGTCACACAAAATTTCAAATCATCACGATGAGATCTAGGAATTTCTACGAATCAGCCGTGCCATGTTTAGGAATGTATTGGTATTTGGTTCAAACTGACACACAGAGAATTTAACGTTTTTTGTATTGTCGGTGAATAAAAATATAAATTCACAGACAACATTAAAAATGATCCAATATGGTTTAGATTTGAAGTTTAAGACGGAATGATATTGATTTTTCTCAAATTTTTCCATAAAATAATACAAACAAATTTTTCGTTTCGACCACAAAAAGACCCTGAAAATCGAAAATTTTGCAGCAAATGACTTGAAATTTTGTATGACTTATTTTATTCATGAAAAAATAATCAAAGTTTCATAATGATACAATGCGAACTAGACATAGTCACAAATTTTTCGTAATTATATTGGAAAACAGCCCATTTTTTGATTCGACTCCACTGAAAATTGATAGGTTTCTATTCCTAATGAAGACCAATGTGTGTGTAAATTTTTGATCAATTCTGATCTCAATTTTTTGAGACAACGTACCTCACACTGAACAATTTTTCTCCGGGAATGGTTGCAATGGTTTTTTAAAAGGTTCAAAACGCATGGAAAACTCATTCCGGGCGTTTTGAATTTTTTGGAAGGTTTGCAATAATTTTACTACACACAGTGGTGTGTGCAGAAAAGTACAAATAATCAAAATATAAGAGAACATTAACTCTTCGAATTAGTTGCGTTAATTTGAAAGAATTCATGTCAACTTCAAGCTGCGATCAAACGATCCTTGAGCGCCTAAATTCGGTGCCTTTGAAAAATAATTTTTGAAAATCCTGGCACTTGGCGAGTGACCTCTTGAAATCCAATTGCCTTGGTCGACAGATACTTAACATATGTTTATTTTCGAACAAGCAAATCTTGTTATGAGCACATAACAATTTAAAGAAGTGGCATTTGTTTATTTTAAACGACTGTTAGTCTTTACGGCCTTTGGTCAAATTGCGAAACATTCCAATGATTGGAGGATACAAATAATCAAGCATGAGTTACTTTGTTAAATGCTTAGTAAAACCAGTGTTATCGCTTGACGGGCAACTCACTAATTAACATTATCATGTGTGGCGTAGGTGTGATGAAACGATCATGTTTAAGCATAAAATTGTCAATTCAGTTCATAAGCAAAATGAAGTCTATCACTTCAATTGAAAATAATAAAAAGTTTGTACATTCAGGGAGCAGCTATTTTTTAAAAAGCATCCAAAAAAGCATCTTGCCAATGAAATTGACTATTGTTTCACATTTTTTTCGTGATTCATTATTTTTATATAAACTCCTTTTGTGGATTTTTTACAGTTGTATAGTATTTCAACTGATGAAATCAAGAGATGTTTGCTTTAAACAAAAAATAAGAAATGCAGAGAAAAAATATAAAAAAAGGGAAACATTGGGGAAAATATAGGAGAAACATTAGGAAAACTGAGCAAAACGAAAAAAAAGGGAAGAAAAGGAAAAAGGAAAAGCGAAAAAAGAAACAAAAAAAATAAGAAAGATTAGAAGTGTAAATCAAATAAAAAATGAAATTTATAATGATAGAGAAAGAGAAGAGAAAAAGAAAAAGAATAAACTGGACCGAACAAAAGCGAGCCAAAAGTGCATAAAAGTATTGTAATGATTATATTTATTATGTCGAATATCGGCGTGAGTTCCCATGGATTAATCGTCTCGATCATCGTGGTCAATCGCAACTTTCAGCTAAATTGTGAACGATGTAGTTGAAGTAAGCATAGAGGAAAGTGTTCGTTCATTCCTCGTTTTGCATTATCGTCGTTGCAATAAACATTTCGATGATTAGATAAATTGCAACCATTTAGTAATGGGAAAGAGTCAACAGATCTCTTCAAACAGCCCAACATGTGATTTATTCTGAGGAATGTACATAAGTCAATGCTCCATTTTTTTGATTTCTTATCTTCGTTTATTGGCGATTGCGATCAAATTTGGAACACGCTTTAATGAATGCATTACTGCCAAAAGTATCTTTCAATACACTCACGAAAGTGAATGCAAGCGTAAAACACAGGTGCTGCACATTCTATTTTGTCAGTGTGACAAATTAGGTGTTATTATAGTCGACAAACCGCAACACGGCTACAGTTATCGAAACGGCAATCATTGTCGATTATAGTAAGGCGAGCGTGTGCAGGAGAACATTCACACTGCAACTTCTCAAAAGACTACCTTGATACCGTTCGTACAATGCATTGCAACGTAATCGGCATGCCGCACATAAAAGAAATATTACAAATTTGCTCATTCCGGCACTCAGCTAGCATATTTTTCAGGTAAACAAGCGGCAAAAACCGCCGAATAAGCACCTCAAATTTAAAGTGCAGCACTTGCTCGTACACGTTTCGGACACTTTTTGCAACGAATCAACGATTAGACTTCAGCGTCGCCATTTGACATATGAGTTTTTTTCTCGGTTGAGCACTACTTTTTGGTGCTTTGAACATTGAATATTCGCAATTATTTGTCCAAACTAAAATTTGGGCTTCCGATTGACAGAGATCCATTTCAAAATGTGATTGTTATGAGTGTAATTGTAACTAAAAGTTTCACATCTTCCAAGAGAATCTGCTTGAAATGAGATTAAACACACTTTGAATCGGGAATAAATTACATCTTCCAACCCATTGATTTGGTATAACATCTTTTGAATGGTTGAATTCCAATGCAAATTTACGTATGGATATGTAAGGTTGCGTGTAAAATTATAAAAGGTTTGGAAAAGAGTCGATTATTTTCAATGAAACTGTCATTTGCTAAATAAAATATGGCAAATGTTTGAGAGATTTGATTTGATTGACATCAAATATCTGATAAATTCACAGGCTATTAGATGAATTTGATATGAAAACTGATAATAAAATATGATAATTTGAATTTTTTTCACCGATTTTGTGGCATAATCTGTCGATTGACACCTGGTAAACAATTAATTTTGAAGAAATTAATGTTTCTCGCTAAAAAATCGCTCCAAAAACGCTTCAAAATTGTCATTGAATCAATAATACAAATTATAAACCAGTTTTATAGATTCAACATTCAAAAAGATTACGTTTAACGGTATTCACGAGACATATCAGTTATGTGTCCAAATTGAAATTGAATCAAGTTGATTTTTGACTAACAAAATAGGCCAATTTAATTGATAATATTATTTTGGTCATGAGCGCAGTCGCACTTAATCTGTACTAATACACTGACTTTAATTTCGTCAAAATTTCGACAATAACAAAATGTGCCTATCAAAAAGACCGACTTGAAAGGCATGGGGCTTGACATCGCACATATCAAAGCACATTTTTCATTCTTATCACTTAAACTCTCAGTTTATTTCACATTAATAAAAGATCGCATTCTAAAACTACAACAAAAACAAGCTAAACTAAATTTTAAATGCAAATTTCTAACATTATGCCAAACTGATCGTGCCGAAGAACGTTTAAACTATTTATTGATGAATGTGTGTGCTCGCGTGTATGCCATTCATTTGCTTGAAAATATTTCGAAATTGACCTTGGCGAAAGATGCGATACTCGGGTCATGCAGATTAATAGCGTACATATTTCGGATTTTCGTTTTTCTATATATGAATGTGTCTGATGTAATCATCGGCTACTGCTTTGCTCACAATTTAATTCACGCCAGATGCCTTGCTTGTTTAAAAAGCAAAAATTGAAAGTGTTTTTAGCGAAATCGCTTCCAAATAATCACTGTTTTAAGAATGTTGGCATGGAATACTCGCATCTTTCCATTGTCAATCAATAGTGTTTGCTGCTGTTTAAAGCAATCTCTAACTTAGAAATAAATAGTCAAATGATTTTCAGCTCTTTGCTGCTTTTGCATCTTTGAGATCATCGATCGGAATACGATCAAAAGAAATTCAGAACAGAAACTGTGAATCAATCGATAATTACTTCACACCTTATTTACATCTTGAAAATTGATCGTAGTCTCATTATTCCACCATAAAATCTCAAACGAACTTTTATTATTGTATTAAAGCACAGAAGAACATAAATCGACTTAAGCCCCAGCAATAAATCAAATTATTAATCTTCTTCTTCTGAAGCGATAGAATCTTTTCTACAAAAATACGATACGGTTTGTACATTCGGTGCTTGTACACTAGGAGCGTTACTTCAAATTTTTTGCGCTACATTGTTTATTTTCACTAACTGTGAACAGTTCTTTCAGATTGTTAAATACCAAATTTCATTTCAAATTGAATTATTGCTTTCAAATTAGCTCAAATTCCAAGCAAATTGAAACTCAAATTCCAAGGAATACAATCGAAACCGCTGAAAAACAGTGTGAATAAATATGATATTCAAATGATGCGTAATCGTTTTTTAACGAATACACACATTGGGCATATATCAACGAATGCGATCGCAAAAAGGGGTCAGTTTAATCTTGTGGTCTTTTGTGAAACACTTTTTGTATCAATTTAATTTATGCTATAAATAATATAATACTTCTTCTTTTTTTAAACTTTAAATTTTTGTATTCTTAATTTTGGTTGATTTTTTATGTTTATGTCCATTAATAGTTTTTAATAGTTTTTTTTTGCAAAAAGTAGGCTCTATAAGTTTCGATAGCAACTTATTATTGATTTGAAATACGATGATATTTGAAGATACATTCAATAAAATCTTTTTCGATTTGCGATATTTATTTCGTGTTCTGTTGGCTTATTTTATCGATTCATATTCGAATCACTGGCCGGAGATTTCAATATTGAACTTCAAAAGCAAAAAGTTTAGAGTTATACAATATTATTTCAAATTCATGATTTCAAAATTCCTTTTCCATGTTTTTGGGTTTAAGATTTCTAGTTTCAAATTCTGAATAAGTCTTAGATCAAACTACCTTCTAAAAATGAAGAAAGAATTGTGGCGTTTATGAGAAAATACATTTAAATTGCAAACGCAATGCTTTTATTCGCATGCATTCCAGACAGGCCCGCAATGGGAAAAAGAAACATTTAATTTAGCACTCTCCAGCTGTATGAATCAAGTGAGAATGAAAGCAATGAATGCGTATGGATATTTTGAGCCATTTACCGCACGTGTCTGTTGCAATGCATGACTTCCAGCCGTCGTTTACATTGTATACATAAAATGTGAGCACAAATTGCAGCGTTTTGTTTAACAATGTTTATGTTTCGAAGATCTGTTCCGATTTTTATTATCCGCGTTTAGGAATGGCATGAAAAATGAAAATTGACGCCGTTCGAAGCATAGCTATTGCCATGCTTGAATTATGATTGATTGACTCAAGAATTTAGGTACAGACGCTTTATGCAGATTTATTTTCAATTTCATAATTTGAAATGTTTTACAGAATGCAGCCACAGCTGATTTGTGCAATAAAATTTACATTTTCGAAAAATAAATCTTCATTTTTGTTAAACAAATCAAATCTAACACGTTCAAAATCAGGGATTTGGAGTATAACATTGATTGAAGTATATTTCTAAAACGAATGATGGACATAATATTATATCCGGCAAAATCTACGTAGCAAAATCAATTCATTGTGGCTCATTTTTTGCAATCAAGTGTTCGTTCCAAATACAACGAGTTATATGAAATCAATGCTTATTTTTGGAATGCCATTTGACCGAAGCGAAGATGTGAATTTTATCTGAAATAATCTGGCTGGGTACAGACCAACATTAAATGTATGAGCAATTTTTCTAACAGATATCTCGAATCAAAGCCACCAACAGCAAAGAGTTCAGCTGCAGCATTGTCAAAGCGTCACTATTTCGATTATGATTCAGAAATACGGTTGAATGTTTACGAATTTACATGCTGTGACCACACCTTGTTGCCAACTGTACATCGTTGCAACTCAAGTTGAGATTGAGATTTGAAAGACAAAATCAGAAACAACAACCACACACGGCCCGATACATCTCGATGCAAACGTTTTTAATGAAGCATATGAAATCCGTGTTATATTTAGATTGAGTGAGAGTGAAAATGAATCAGCAGTGAGCCGATGCTCGGCAACACAACATAGCATAAAAATAAAGGGCCTTTGAAATGGATCTCGTTGTCCGTGCACCCACGATGTTGAAACGAGTTTCCACATCGCAACCAATGTCGACAAATGAGGAAGCCGAGGAAATGTTCATTTGGAATTTAATGTACAACTCTCTCAAGCGAATGAACATGTTGCATCCATACACAGCACATCAAACAAGTCAATAAACGCTACTCCAAATGGATTTATTTTGCTGATTTTTTGTCGTCTCTCTTTTTCGAATTAAACGAAGCGATCGTTGAGAACGCACGTTGACTCACAGAGTAAAGAGACTCTTTCACAGCCGACGATGGCAACAAGGAAAGCGTGCCTCCGTCAAGAATGCACTCGAAGTCGAAGCGGTTTGATGTCAAATTCAAATTTATTATCGTGTGCGTGCTCGCTTACGTGACCGCGACCGAATTCCAATTCCATAAAATTTGAATATTTAAACGTTGACGGTAGAGACCTTCTGAATGAGAGAACTGAAAAGGCATTCACCAGTGCACGCCCGGCATCATGCAGCTTTGATTTATTTGCACAAATCAGAAAATGAATGCAAGATAAAGTATTGAAATTGGCCCTTGCTTCAGTTTTCGCATCCTCAATTCTTTTCAATGCAGCTATCATCGGGATTTTTCTTTCTGAATGCGAAAAATATACAGACAAAAAATATTTCGGTAAAGATAAAATGATCATTTTCTGTCAAATCATTCAATTTCTTTGCATATGTAACTAAAACAATCCCTTGTGACAACTCCAAAGTGTTTCCAAGAAAACTAAAAAATAGTCACCGATCGGCAAAAATTCAATTTGACATGATCATTGTTTTTATTCTCCTTCGATGTTTTGTGTTTAAAAAAGATTTATTTTGTTTGGCGTTTACAATGCAAATATTCAACTTCAAAGCCCCGTTCGCATGCAGCCGCTTGACTCATTCACTCAATTTTAATAAGTGTTTATGTGACGACGATAAAACAAACAAATGAAGTCACGCGCAATCGAATTCTTTTGTTTGAATTTTATGAATCGTAGTTATTTTGGTTTTTTTTTCCGACTCTCATTGCAAATTGGCGGCGGTTGGTACATCGATATGTTAATGCGATTAATAATTCTTGATAAATGCGACAGTCACATTTCCGGAGGACGGCAAATAATTCGAAAGGAAAGAATACAACGATCCCAATTAATTGCACAACTCGATTTGGTTTATGCTTTCGGTTAGCATTGGATTCGCATATTTACGGAATTCCATGTTGATTTGATAAATTAATTTCTAGCAGCTTGATAGTGTGTGGGCGCATTTTGCATGGAATTCCGATTCAATCCCGAAAACAAGATTAGGCACGGAATCGAATTTCCAAGAAGTGCCACGGATCGGATTCAATTGCGACTGAATCGAGCAAAATCTTTGTTCAATCGAATAATTGCTCAAATGATGATGGCAATAAAAACCATTTTAAGATCTGACCTCATATTCGCTGATTGTTGTCGCTTCATTGGATTCGCCTGATTAGTATTAATGTCGCTTTTAATGAACGAATATTTATATCACTATTTGCTACACTGGAAGTGCACTTCATTTTTTCGAGAGATAATTTGTTTTTTTCACTTTTGCATCATTTTTCGACTCTCTCGAAACGGAATTCACACTTCGCGGAGGTTGTGATTGACAGAAAAGTCCGAAAGTCATTCTAAAAAGTCTAAAAATTTATATTTCGATGTTCAATGTTTGAAATTTGCGGAGTGCAGAAAAAACATAAAAAAAATAAGAGAACATTCACTTCAAAAACCCATTTGTGCCCAATGATCATTTCGATTAGTTCAAGCCCAAATAATACGAACTTGATTCAATTCAAATGCTTTGGCATTTAGTTGCAAAACTCTATTTTTGGGTATCAGTTAAATGAAGTAATTGAGTAGAATAATAGCAAATTGAATGGAGATTGAATATGATATCTATAGTCGGAAATCAGGAAGACAGCAAAAAAGTGTTGATTATAAGCGCTAACCAATTAACGACAACAAGTGCAAATAGTTTCGATTTTTTCCAATTGACTCTATCATTCCCTGGAGCCATGCGATCACAAGCCGGAGTTTTGAAAATACTCCAAATTGAAGAATTGTTGTCTGACGCATTAAGTTGAATTGCTGACAATTTGAGACACTCAAAGTGAGTTGAATTTTGCTCAAGGAGAGTCTTTAGAATGAAAAGGAAAGTAATTTTCATCGGAATGTGCCTCAATTAAAGTCACAAGTGAAATTGAATTTTCAACATAGTTTATCAAATTGTCACATTTTTGTTACCAACTAATCAACAATCATCGCTCATCATTTGAATCACGAAATGAGTTCTATGGCTCGTGCGCTCCATTTTTGCAAAAAGTGCGGAGTAAGAAAACATCGGCTTGATGATAAACAATCGTCTAGTCGCTCTGTAAATGTGTATTTTTAGGCAGTGGCTCTCGCGATTAAGCGAGATCAAAGGGCCACTCAAAAGGTTTGTGAGCGAAAATCTTTCATCAAGCTGCGTGAAAAACCCACTTTCAAATGTTTATTTCCATCTGAAGTTTGTGTTCCTTACACAATTTTTCTGTCTATTATTGAATTTATATCGTTCATTTCCGAGAATTTTTAAAGTATTGAGTTTGTTTTTTTCTTGCTCCTGAGCTTGTGACGAAATTTGATTCGAATATTTTTCAGTGATTTATTACTCAATTTTGATAGAATAGAAATAAGAAAAGCAACTTATTGTGTTGAGTTTGTCCAATCTTCGCGAATCGGTCGCGTTGAATTTAAGTTCCAATGCTCATATTGTCAACGGTTGGATGTGCACATTAGCATGCTAATTTAAGCACGACTTTATAGTCTCAATCGTTCCATTTTAAACAAAATTTATGCTTTATATAATATATATGGAATAGTTTGGAATAGTTTGGCGTTTAGTCGCATCAGATGACTGACGCTTCTTTACTTTGTTGTAATTTGAATGAAAGTCTCGCATTTTATTGTGCCATAAATGAATCATCTGATATTGTTCACTGTATTATATTTATAAATAAACAGAAAAATCATTTGTGGGCATTATCCATGTATGAACAAACGATATTAATCTGCGGTGGGCAAAACATGTGCGTTGTTTACTTTTTTTTTGATAAATCTCTCGGAAAATAACTGCATCTGCATTGATTTTTGAATATTCAATATCACTGAATGCAACAATTTTCCAACTTAGAATTAGCAACACTGAGTTACACCACCCAATTATGTTATAAATTTCCGAATTGAATCATTTCATTTAATCCATTTCATTGTCTAGTGTCCTTTGCGTGTGCATCGTTGAGTTGGAAATATTGAATCGCACTCAAAGGTGTCGAGAGAAGTAAAAGTATTCGCTTATCTTTCATTTGAATTGCATTCTATTTCTGCCTTATCTCGATGCCTTATCTCCTTACTGAATCTCGAAGCAACTGAGAGTTAACAATTACTGTGACAAACTTCTGCATATTTAGTGTATATATTAGTTCATGCTTATGAAAAAAGGCTGTACTCTTTGGTTTTATCGAGAAAAATGACTTTGCTGTCGTAAGAATTGACACTCGAATTATTTGTGCAATCGCTTGAAATAGGCAGATAATTGCGCGAATTTACGATCGCTTGAATGAAATTTTAAGTGTTTCCGTTGAATTGTTTGATTTTTCGATTAATATAGAGGCTCCCGAGGGAAGTGGGCAACTGTGTGAAGGCGTTGAATGGCAAATAAAAGTGCAGTGCATTTCAAACGAAATATGAACGCCGTTGAACGGCAGCACTTCAAATGTTGTCGACACAAGCAAAAGTCTTCGATGTTTATGTCATTAAATTATTTGGTGCATTCGCAATTAAACGCATTCCTAAACATTTTACGATTATTTCTACAAATTGAAATGGGAATTTTGATACTTGGGCGGGCAGAAAAAGAACCGCTGCGAAAATTTTGAATGAAGCGAGCAAATTTGATGACACGTAATTTTGCTGTAAAAAATCAATTGACAGCGTTTGAATGGTGCATATTCAATTGAACACGTGAGTCGATTAGCAAAATCCCAATGAAATATTAAAAAAGAAAAACGCATTTAGAAATAAATAACGAATTCGTTGAAATTGAAAGTTTAACGTTGTCAAAAGCATTTCGAATATCATATCAAAACGAAGCGATAAAATATGTAATTTTTGAAATACAATAGCATCGTTGAATTAGGTCAGAAATTTAGAATAGACCGGTTTTCATGATCAAGAAATTCAGCCGATGATTACGAAAAAGTAATAAAAGTAATAACTGAAGCGACGAAGGCGGTTATTGTGAGCCTGCATGATTCGATTGTCATGTTATTTATAAGAACGAAGCTTAAGAATACATTTTGTTTTTTGGTTCTTTTCATTCTCCATGTTTTTGTATTTCATTACGTTTTGTAATTGTTTCAATTTATAGCCTCAGAAGAGATGACAAACAAATGTTCGATCTTGCTCGAATGAGAAAGTAAGCTAGTTTTCGTTGACTCAACGCTCGATGCAAAGCGAAGCATAAATTAACCGAAGTAATGGCGTTTTCTTAAACATCTGCTCGTACATTTCGGCAGTCGTCACTTTTCATAATTTCGATGTTTAATTTTAGACGGATAATGATCTCAAGGGACACGATATGTGCACAGCACTGAATTCAAACCGATCATTTGAGTCACCGAGCAATTTGATTCAAGACTTCAAGTTTGAGGCCTGTTCCATCACAAAAATGACGCATCTTTCAAACATTCTTTAACAATTCTTTTTTGATAGCCTTTAAGTAGTCTGACTGATTCAGTCATGACTTGTGGCCTTACTTAAGAGGACATTTATGTTTGTATTTACCGATCCAGCTCAATTTGAACTCTCACAATTCTTTTGAAAGTTGCGCCTTTATTCAAAAGCGAATCGAATCGAATCAAAATGCGAGGTGAATCGTGTGAAATCAGCCGATTTTGTGTCATTTTGAAAAGTTACAACACAATCCGATGACTAACTCACTTAAGCAACAAATGCCTTTCAATTTAATGAGATTTTATGTTTTCTGTTGTGCGTTATTAAAATGTGAACAGCAACTCATCTTGGTGCCGACGGTTGATATTTGGGCGCGTTGATTTATCAACGCAATTTACACGTCAACCAATCAATAGTGATCAATAAAATAATGATGATTTGGAACAAATAGCAGCACAATCATAATCTTTAAACTATTATTAACCAAAAAGTGGCTGCCTTATTGATATGCAATGCACACAGCTTTGTGTTTTTGTTTCGTTTCTTTCGATCTTCAATTCCGGTTCGGTCGGGAGCCTGACGACGGGAAACTATTTGCCGTTTTATAGCTGGTAAAGTGCGGAATCGTGCAAGTATTTGTTATTACTAGTTGGATAGTGGCAGAACATTTGAAATTTCGAACAATAAATGATTCAGTAAAATTTCACACAAAATAATCAAAAATGGTTTTCCCTTGTCATTGCTAGCTCTTTGCGATAAATTTTATCTCTCTCGGTCTCCGACTTGATTTTGTTCTCTCTATTTCTCGCTTTTGCTATTTTTGACCTTCTCCCTCTTTATCTCCCGGCCGTTTGGATATTTTTCGCCTTTTCTCTCTCTCTCTCTCCCTCTTCCCGTTATTCTTCTCTCTTTCACCTCTTTTCCTTGTTCCCTTTTCCTTATTCTCTTCATTTGAGAGGAAAAGAGACAGCCGCTCATTTTGTGTTCCATTGTCTTTCGATCTCTAATCAAAACTGTGATATAGAAATGTTTTTTGCAAAAAGTCGCGAGCCATCGAGAACGTTTCTCCCGTTCGTTCTTGGTCGATGAAAAATTTGGTCCGTATGCTCAATCTCGTATTCATAATGGAACATCTTCGATGTGATGCCATTAATGTAAATATTAATGGTAGTATGATAAAAATGGTGAGAGAATGAGAAAAATTAGACGAACCGATGATGGTATCGATGACAATGTCGTATATCAACGGTCGCTCTTCAGTTTCATTCATATGCGTTGCGCGTTTTTTGAACTCTGTGCTTTGTAACATCGAAAATCATCGTCGACTTAATAACGGGCATTTGTTTTACCAAAATTGGCAAAAACCAAGCCAACTTCATTCTTTTTTCTTCTCTTCTTCGGAAGCAAAGCAAAGCGTTTGTGATATAAATTAACATTTTCTCTAGCAGACAAAATCGAGTGTTTGTATTAGATTTCGCGTATCAATCATTTGTGGAAGAGTCATTTTGTTCTGAGCTCCAGAGATTTTGAACATTCGACATGTTTTAACGGCTACTTAATCGCTTAATTTTTTTTTCATGTATCAATTTCAAATGGGTAATATTTATTGAGTTTTCGAATAATTGCCCGCCGATTCGTCGACTCAAAGTAGAACAAAGATTCACCAGACATGCAATCATAGCATATTGATAGCAACAAATATAGAACAAAACACACAGTGAGAAAGAGAGAAAGAAACGTTGAAGAGAGCGTTGATGGCGAAGGAATTGAACCACAACACGGGATCATTTTTACGTGATACGTGACAGGAATGCACATGCACAAATAAAGTTTTTTTTTTGTTTTCAGCTCGCATGAGAGCCAAGGATTTATTTCGACAAAAACTTTTGTATATGCAGCACTGTGTCGACGAGCGAATATGAATCGCAGCAAAAACACACACAACATTTTTTTGTCCGCGCTTTGTTTTTAGCTATTCTGGTGATTTTGAGAGAGCGCTCATATTTCGCTTCACACACACACACATTGATGCGCTTAGTGGGCGCTACGTTCAGCTGCAATTTTATTTCGAAGTGTGTGACTCTCAATTTCGGTCGGTCTTCATTTATGCATATGCTCGTATATTTGCGCATTATGACTCGATCATTCTACAGACCATATTTTCGTACAGCACTTACACAACGGCAGCAATGTTCTAATGATCCTTTTGTTCTTTAAATTTGCCACATTTTCGAGTGCAAGCAAGACAAGCATGGACAAAAAAACATATTTTTGAATGCAACTTAATGGCATCATTTGCCAGTGTTATAAGACACAAAATGTGTTGTATGTGGCCCATTCCAACACGCAAATTTTATTTATTCTTGTCTTTATAAGTGGCGATGTGTTATTCAAGTTGCTCGTATGAATTTGGCAAATAAAACAAAATCGTGGAGCCAATTTTGTATGAGTTAAATGGAATCTATGTTAGTAAGTTGGGTGATTTCAAACGCACAAAACATTGGGATGCGCATAAGATTGGCATTATCAATGTTCCCACGAATTCAAGTCTTAAGAAATGTTCAGTTCAACGGTTGATTTAATGCAATAGATTCTAAGAATATTTGAAATGGACAAGAATTTCCTCTAATGTTCTCCAAAATAATGCAAAAAATGTACTCCAAATATTTAAAATTTACATTTTATTTTAACAATTCAAACATTTTTGAATGAATGTAAATTTACACCAATTTTAATTTTAATGATATTTTTTACACATCTCACTGATAGAATTGAAAATTTAGAAAAATAAGAAAAAGTTAGAAAAACAAGGAAAATCAACAGTTCTATCGGTTGAGAACACTTAATGAAATTGACAAACATTTAAATTAAAACTTGAAGCATTTGAAGCATATTTTCCTTTGCATAACATTTCGTTCTTCAAATTGATTATATTTTCAACTTCTCCATCCATAATTTTAATCGCTGTATTTGCTTTAAAAATGTTGATCAACATAACAATGATCATTTTGTGGTGTCGCACTTCGCTTAGCTTAGGTGTCTGTCCTAAATGAAAACGTTGATTGATTTCGGAAGCACTGCTATCAGCTTAATTTTCATATATTCGGAGCATCGGAAAATTTGCTCGCAGCGTGTTTTTCGTCGTGAAAATACAGTTCCTCCCATCAAAATTGAGTAACAAAGTCAATCATTTGAATTTAAATGTTATAACCATCAACATGAATATTTGTTCAAAGTTGAAACGTAGAATTATATGTCGAGAAATTCTTCAGAACGTATCATCAGTTCTTATCTTACTTTCAATCGTTTTTTTTTTCGTGTTCAGCAACTGATATCATTCATTACAAAGTTTTTGCGAGAGAATAAAATATGTGATAATCAAAACAGAAACCAGTTCGAAATTCAATTTTCATTCTATTGCTGCCGCCCCATGATTATATGAATCGCTGCTACACAAACTGAAACGGAGCCGCAGAACCGCGAAATATCTGGGAATTTTTGTGTGTGCATCAAATTCACATTCTCATAAATCCTTACCTTTGGCTCAACGATTTGTAATCCGATCAAGAAAATTACAAAAATTATAGTGATTGTCCAAAAATTGACTCGCCAAGTGGAACAAAGTATGTTTCGGTGTTCCATTGCTGCGGTATCTAGCAGCACTTTTTCAGTCCGCACTTTGCACAAACACAAACGCGTACACTTTTTATTACTAATTGAATGGAACGAATTTAATTCAGGCTTAAAGATTGCCTGCAAATGAGTTCATCAAAGCCGATATATTTCATTAAATCACTTTGTTTGTTTTTTGCCTTTAGTTCCGCTAAATTCTCATCCCTCCAACAAAAGTTAAATGTTCTCTTTTTCGTTCACTTATTGATTTCCGTTCGGTTATTTTACACTGAAAATTACAGGCAAAAAAAAAATGTTAAGTTCGAAAAAAGAATAAATGCAATCGAAAAGAATTGTGGATTGTTAGATCAAAATCACATGTACAAAATGTTCGAGTAGAGATTCCGTCCACTTGTGACGACGGCACCACGCAGAATGTGTGTGTTGAAAGCATGCTGAACTATTCCGAAGTCTTCATCGGCTGCGAATCGCGCACACTAATACATCGACCGAACTTTGGCAGCGAAAATGTGCACGAAGTCTATCTCCTACCGTCTGTAGCTTGCTGTGTCATATGTGGACGGAAAGCATCATCGGCTTCGGATGCGGTTCTCAAAGGTGATGTCGTCATCGCGTTTACCGTGTATCTTGTTTCTTATTCTTTTTAAACGGTGTGCCTAGCCGCTGTGTGCATGTATATTACGAAACGCGATGTGACAATATAAACATACACAGGCAATATAGCACCGACTGTAGCCGGCATTTCGATGCATTCGCTCACGGTCGCATGTGAACGATTATTATAATCCGCGTTCGTAGATCCTCGACCTCGTTTGTTCGTAGTGCCGTTTCCGCTGCACCGAATGCCGAACTGTCTCATTGATCAAATGTGCATTGGCTCATTTTTCGATTACAACAAATGTTTTCTGGGCTTATGTATACTTCATGACAGATTGCGAATAGCTTTATACAGTTGACGCTCAGAAATCTTAACCTGTTTGTCATTTGGCTGTTTAAGTTTTCTGAATTTTTAAAATTTCTGAACGTTTTGTAAAATCGGCTGAAAATAAGCTAAAAATCTTATTTGAAACAAACATTGACAACTGCAGCGTATTTCATTAACTTTCTTTAATGTTTTAAGCCAAAAAAATAACATAATAGCAATGAATTTCAATAAAAAAGAATTATTTTTTCAGCAAGAAAATTGACTTCTCACTTCTTTGACAAATTCATTATGGAACCAATTGCTAAATATTCTTTTTGTCATCCAATCATTAGCCGAATGATCATAGTTTAGCGGGTTTTGGAAATTATTAAAACAGCGTGGCTTTGCCGCCTTACCAATCACAAGCGCTTTGATTTTATTTGATCCATCGGCATTTGAACATAGCATAAATGTAATGCGCTGTTTTTGAATTTTTCTTCCTGGGCGGTTTTTCGCAAGCGGCAACGTATGTTTTGTCTGGTAAAAGTCAGAAAAAGAGTCCTGATCCGTCTGCATTGTATAACTGTTGATTAGTAACATTCATTTCATTCATTTTTGCGCGAAAACTTTTATACATGGTGTAATTGAAGTGGTGTAACTAGATAATATTTCACCACAAACTTTCAAAAACCGCATTCCAAATCGAGGTTTGAATTTAGTTAGCCAGCCGACACTCGCATTGAATTCACTTTCTTTTTTGTCTGGATACATCTGCGCGAAAAAAAACTTCGCTTTGGCTTTCAATATAGGCCCATTTATCGGACAATTTCTCTATCTTTGGTTCAAAAACCACTCAAACAATTTTGTTTTCATTTCAGAATATTCGGCCTTGTGTAACTTTTTTTTTTTTAGCCCGTCTAAGTGTATTTGATTCAGCTGCCATGATTTGTGTTTTATTTTTTTTTTCATTTGAGAAATTGCTGTCACAGAAATTTCGAAATCGAACGCTACACGACTTGCCGTCACACCAGCATCTAAACGATTGAAAATTTTAACTTTTTCTTCAAGCGAAAATCTTTTTTGTTTCGAAGCAGACATTTTTAATCAATTTTAAATCGATTCAAATCAATAAATAAAAATGTAATTAATGTATTCCTATAATATTGCTGACCTAATGCGTTCGCAATGAAATTCATTTCAACGGCGAAACGAAATAGTGTCTGGGAAAATAGTGTCTGACTAATATCGGAAATATCGTCTGCACACAAAATTTTTGTAATCAGACGTTATTTCTTATAAGTGTAGGTAATTTTGTCTGTGACATTATTTCCTATAATTTCATCAGACTATAAACAGACCTAAAAAATGCAAAATATTGTCTCAGACAAAATTTCTTATTTCAAAGTTAGACGATATTACCTATAATATAAGAAAAATTGTCTGTGACAATACTTCCTATAACTGTATCAGACTGTATATTGTCTCAGACAGTATTTCTTATAAATGCACTAGACAAAAATTCTTAGAAAGTAAGTAATATTGTCTGACAAAGCTATGTTAATTCTTAAAGCATTCCATGCAAATTAGTTGGACATGATTTCATATTTGTGCACATGATTTCAAATTGGAACTGTTCTTTTAGGCGTTCAGATAAAGGCTAAAAGTGGACACTATGAATTCATCCTTCATTAAATAGAAATAAATCTCAGACAGTAATTCTTATATATTTATTGTCAGACATTGTTACCTATCAAATAGGAAATACTGTCTCAGACATTATTTTCGATATTTGATTCAGACCAAATTACTCAAAAAATAGGAAATAATGTCACAGACAATATGAGTCGACCGGAATAAAAGTGAGAATACACCGGCTCTAGATCAGTACTGCGACTAGCTAATCAAAATCGCTGAAGTGAACCATGAATATTGTTGAGTGGCAGCAGCGGTTCTTAATTTTCGCTATCAATGTTCATTTTACACTAAAAATAAACATTGATAGCGAAAATTATGGACCGCTGCTGCCACTCAACAATATTCATGGTTCACTTCAGCGTTTTTGATTATCTAGTCGCAGTACTGATCTAGAGCCGGTGTATTCTCACTTTTATTCCGGTCGACTCATATTTCTATTGTACATTTCTCAGACACTATTTCCCTAGACATTATTTCATGGAGCCATTTCAACACTGCAATATTGTCGCTAATATATACAAAGATGCGATACAAGCAAAACAATGACGAACAAATCAATGTTTACTTCGATTGAGCAAGTTGCATTAGCAACATAATTTATTGTTCGCTTAGCCGATTTGTATGGAACGCTCGGAAAACTTGAAAAATATTTGGATTTCAGAATAGTCTATTATGCGCCAGAGCCGTTTAGGTTTTCTGGACTTTTAAGATTTCTGAACCTTAAGATTTCTGAGCGTCAACTGTATTAGGAGAATTCCTATTTTTTCATTTTGGCAGTTTTTATATGATAGAACTTTTTCATTCTACACAAAAAAAAATCTGCCTTCAATTTTAAGTTGTTTTGTATTTTTGCTGCAAGATTACTTTTATTCGGAATAAAAAGACGACAAACTACACCAGTTTTCTCTGTGTAATCAATCTTCCTTCACTCATTTCAGCGAAGCAAAATTTAGGCAATATCCTGAGATTTTGTAGCACGTTTTTACATGATTGACATTAACAATTCTGAAATTTGTCTGATTTCAATATTTCGCTATAAACTATATAATTTTCTCCCCGATTGTTTGTACTTTTAATTCTTATCATTCATTGCATTGAATTGGATCAATATGGATGTGTCTTCAGACTGAAATTTGCCAAATTCTCCCGAGAATTGAAAATAATGTAAAAACCACTTTTTAGCTCCACCTTCGATGTGGTTCGCGCATGTCTGACTCCCCAATGCATTAATTATTATTACAAACGACACTTGTTGATTTCAAGGCTTTATTTTATCTTCACAACAGTTTCATGTAAGAATTTCAACATTTTCAGAAGATTTTCTCCTGAAATAATGAAAAATCAGTGAAAATGTAATAACAAAATTGAATTTTCCTTTATTTTCGCATTTTGATTTATGAAAAAGGCATACAAATATGAATGAAATTCCAATGTCAGCAAAATTTTATGACATTTATTCGTTTTTGATCTGTATTTTGATATCACTAAATGCAAAATCAACGCATTCACAATATGCTAAGACATTGAAGTCTTACCTTATTTGATATACTTATTATCAAAACATATACTTTTGCGTCTTGGTGGAAAATTTGGGTTTGTCGATAGTAAGCTTCATCGCACATGCTTCAGTTCAACCAAATTTATTCTTCGTATTCTAGATTAAGTATTGAAACAACATAATTGATTTTTCAAATATCGACATTTCGCTTGCTTTTTCGATTCATTTGAAAGAACATTTACTTGCGATGCCTTCACGAGCGCCATCTAATGAATGCAAAAATCACTATTGAAAGCTTCATTTCTTTGTTTAAGTTGTTTTCTCAATTTCATAAGGAAATTCTTCGTGATTTCTTTTTGCAATCAATTTACTGGATGGTGAATCCAACTTCAGCTGTTGGATGCAAATCAATGCAATTTCAAATTCAAATAATCGCATTCTGGATTTAATTTTTACCAATAACTACAGCGATACATAAGTATGGAAATCAATGCATTCACTTTTGAGCATTGAATTTCATCATACTACTCTTGAGCTATGTTTTTCCTTTTCGATTTCAAAAAAACTGATTATTAGGGTGAGGGTCTTGCTATGTTACTCAATGAAGTCAATTGGCCGATCGTTCTGGCTAATTTATCAGTCGATATAATGGTGAAGGCATTCTATGAGCAGGTAAGAAAAGAATTTAATCTGTTTTCATCAATCAAACGCAGATGAAGGAGATCATCACAACCCCCGTGAACGGCCAAAGCTGTGAGCAACCTGATGAATCGACAGAAAACCATGCACTTGGACTTTATTTAAATCCGGTCGCTTGGACGGATACAATTTTAAATTCAAATCGAATGCAACATGCGTAACAATCCTAAGGATATGTTATCGAAAGTGCAAGACCGGTGTTCTGCCTGTGACATTAAGATTATTTGCTGATTTCTCGGGAGCGTGTATATTACTGATTCCGTACAAAACCCCTCGAGTAAGAGCATGCTCATGCTGGGTTCACCCAGTCACGAGGACCAAATATTCGTCCCCTTCACATATCCTCGATAATTTCCAAACTCGCCGACCCATTAGATGACGGTCCGGGTGGTCTCCCACATCTCCCCAATCATATTGCGTTTCATACGAAATCGCGCTTTCTATAGAAACAGCGTGGCTTCGTTAAACACATCGACCGTCACCAATTTATAGCTGTTCCTCATTACATTGATTGAATTTGAGGCGGGAAAACAATTTGACAGACTCGGCTTCTCTCCGGCATGGGTGAACTCGATCGAGTGCTATTTAACTGTCAGATGAAGGTATTGATATTACACTCTCTTATGCCTTCAACACTGACTCGGGCGTTCCAGCTGGCAGTCATCTGGTCCCTGAAATTTGTATTCTATTTATTAGCGACATCGGCTCATTTCCTTCTATACGCCGATGACCTAAAACTATTCAAATCAATGAATTATTCAATGATTTGACCACCGACCTATGCAATGCACATTCGACGCATTGAGTCTCTCCAAAAGAAATTCCTTCTCTTTGCACTTTTACACATTTTTCCTAGGAGGCAGTACCAAATATTGCCACCATATCTAAATTTTTGACATTATTTTTATAAGCAAACTTCTCTGCGAAGTAATTGATGCGCCTGAACTACTCTCATTGATTAATTTTAACATTCACATACGTTGGAGGTCTTATTCCAATTACAATGAGTCACACATATGAATCAGTTAGGAGGAAAGATATCCTCCGAAAAGCTAAGTACAGAAACAAATCTATTCACACGTTTGTACCAAAGAGATTCAAAACAAATTTTCGTATTAATAAAAACTAAAATTTGTTTTGAATGATTTTATTAATGCGAAAATTTGTTTTGAATCTCTTTGAATTCGAAACGAATGCAGCTCTATCAAAATAATATTCAAATAAGAAACTTATTTCAAGATTTTTCATTTCTTATTACAAATCGTATTTCTTTTCGTGATTCGAGCATTGATTAAAACTGTTTTGGAATTTCGTGAACAAACATTTCGAAAACGGTTTTATTACTTCAATCCGACTATTTCCGCACACACAAAATGTGAAGGCAAAAGTATTGAAATCGGTCAAAAAACTGAGAACCCCAAAAATAGGTGCGTGGTACACTGTACCGTGTACCCTATACCCTGTATGCCAAAAAATTTGTTAAAACGATATATCAAACAGTTTAATATAGAAACCTTATAAATTTCAACTCATTCGGATAATGTTTTCGGGTAGCTCAATTGGGGTCTAATCATTACGTATATGGAGGGTTTTTCAATGTAATTAAGGAACATTTATCAGGATCATATTGTTTATTAAAAATGAATCATACAGAATTGCAAGTCATTCCGATGAGATGTGTGACTACCTCCCCAACAAAATTCTCGATTTTCGGGGTCAAAATTAATGTTTTGTACTGCATTTCTGGCGTTCCAATTTTCATATGAATGACTAAAACATTTTTGAAGAAAATGAAAATGAATGTACGAACATCTTTTTTTTTGATAAACAATCAAAATCCTTAAAGCTTCATTTTGATATACATTTTTTTATATGAAATGGAAGAAGGTAGAATGGTTTACGATGTAAGATACTCAATCATGAGTGGTGCGTTTCTATGTATGAAATAGGTGTATCGATATGAAACCGCTGTTTTTCGCATGAAATTATGCCTGAAATGGTGAAATCATACCTATTTTGCATGCAATGGTGGATTGGGCAACTTCCAATGTTTCTGCCAATTGTTTCTCAGTTTGTGTGCTATCTTCATCCAATAATGCTTGTAATTGTGTATCTTCAAATTTTTTGACGTCTTTGTTGCTGAGGTCCGAATCACCAATTTTAAATCGTCGAAACCAGAGACAACGCAATGGTCCACGTTTGTTGGCCGGTTTGCTTAGCCGGCTAATGCCTATCCATTAGCCGTAGTTGTGCACAAGTGTTACGCTTACTCACAAAGAGTAGTGCGGTTGCCGCAAGCACACAGACGCATGCGCTCTCTCTCTCTCTCTCTCTCTCTCTAAATCTTTGCGACTTTTCCTAATGTTGTGTACCTAAATTTGTAAATGTTTCTACATATCATAGAAAGGTTTGAAATCGAATAAATAGGCGTTATAATTATAACAGCGTTATAAATAATTATTTTTGATCAGCAAATGGAATTATGAATGTATTTTTGCATTGTTTGACTTGCAAAAATCAACAATATTTTAATGTCACAAATCACAAGAACTAATGATAAAAAATATAAGTACAAAGTTATTTTGCATAATGCGGTTTTGAAATATGAGTTGACTGAGTTTAATGGCTTGCGGTACATGCATAAGATGAAGTGACGGAGTTTGCGGCGGTTGAGAAAGTGCAACGTATAATGCGGCACATGCCCACTTATGTGCAGTTGACTTATTAGCATGCCTATGGGCTTTGCGGCCCATGCGATCGGGTCTCTGGTCGAAATCAATCTCTGCATACTTTTTCTGATAGAACACGTTCACTATAAACTTCCATAAGAATACGATGACTTTCAGCGGCCGTTTTCTTCATGAAATAAAACTTCGCGCAAATGATGAGAATTTGGTTCAAAATTCGACATTTTTAGAGCGATAAAAAAAATTTCTGTTGCATGAAAGCATGAGCACCATCTATGTATGAAAAACGGTTTCATATCAATACACCTTTTACAATATAATTCAAACATTCATAGAAGATAAAGATAGTGAAAAACAGCTTATCGAATGTTTCATGTTTCAAAAATGTCCTTCGACTCTAAGCGTTTCAAATGAAATGAATCAGTTTTATGGATAGACAGGACGCAGACGTGTGTCCAAGTGCATTATGTATGTAGACTAAAGAGCACGTGCTTTACACCGCATGCGGCATGCCAAATCATTCCGAAAATGTAAACAAATCCATACATATATCTCGTCTATAGCGTTGTCATATGTGGACGAAAAGCATCATCGATGTCGTCGTCATTGTTTTTCCAAATGAAAGGCACAGTATGAGTGACA
Organism: Obolodiplosis robiniae; assembly: GCA_028476595.1. Taxonomy (NCBI): domain Eukaryota; kingdom Metazoa; phylum Arthropoda; class Insecta; order Diptera; family Cecidomyiidae; genus Obolodiplosis; species Obolodiplosis robiniae. The sequence continues at coordinate 42,926,707 of CM052015.1, forward strand.
TCACGTGACGCGTCGAAGCATGGGCATCATTCGATATCGACATTGCGCTGGATTTGCATGCGGTACGTATGCACTCTTGAAACTTTGTTAAGCAGTTTTATTATTCGTTGCTGTTTTCGAATTTGTCTTAATTTTTATTTAAATGCTTTCGGTTTTGAAACATAGCAAAGTTAAAAACGATATTTCTCCATATAAAGGTAGGTTATTGTAACACTACTGAACATTAAGTTCAAATCTAAGTTAATTTAGATATTTAAAGCTATTTTGGGGGGGAAATGTATTATATCGACACAAGATTCCTATTTTACTATATTCTTAGTTTACATGGGAAAATTGAGACAAGACTTTCTGCATTTTGATTAAAAACTTTTCTAATTCGACTCTAAAACTTTATTCTACTGTGAAACCGTTAAATAATAGCAGAAATTTATTCATGTGATTTGGATGCGCTTCCCGACAGATTTTGGAGCCATTTGATCGTATTTCGTGTGCGACTGACTGACTGTAACATCAAATTGACTAAAGTCAACTAAATATAACTGACTGACCGTGACTGAATTTCAAATGTGTAATATGACACTTTTAGTCAGTTGAATAATTTGGGAGGTTTTTCACTTTAACTACGGTTGACTATAGCCATCAATTTTGTTCGGAGTAATCACAGTTAGCCAGTCAAATCCATCCAAAAATTGTCGACTGAATACTCAGTCAGAAAACTTATACTCGGGATGCTACTGAAATATGAATCAGTTAGGCGGAAAGATATCCTCCGAAAAGCTAAGTACAAAAACGAAACTATTCACACGTTTGTACCAAAAAGATTTAAAACAAATTGTCGTAACAAAATGAATCAAAAATACACGATTCTTGATGCACTTTGTAGCTCAAATTTGTTTTGAATTATTTTATTATGATATTACTTATAATATTATATAATAAAATCATTCAAAACAAATTTTAGTTACAAAGTGCATCAAGAATAGAGTATTCTTAATTCACTTTGTTACGAAAATTCGTTTTGAATCTCTATGGTACAAACGCGTGAATAGTTTCGTTTCTGTACTTAGCTTTTCGGAGGATATCTTCCGCCTAACTGATTCATATGATAAAAGCTCTCGAAGAAAGATTTGAAAATAATACCCTGCGGGCAATATATTTGCAGCAATTGTGGGAAAATTCCGAAATATTTTTTCAACATTTTTATTCCACCTTCCAAACGCTGATTTGACAGTTCGGAAATACTTTGAATATATCCAATGGATTTTCCAAATGTTTATTCCACACAAAATTCCAAACGTTCATGGATTTTTGATTCGAAAAGAATCCGAACATTTTTCCCAACATTGAACGCTATGAACGTTTATGACATCTAATATTTGGTATTTTTCCTCAAATAAAAACGCCACCTTTTCATATGAAAAATATTCGGAAATCCATGTAACTTTCCTTGGGTTCTAGGTTTGGAAAATGCGAACAATTTGCCTGCAGGGTATTATATAGATTTCTGTGTAGCTCCACCTTCGATAGGTTTCGCGCAGGTCTGATTCCCCAATTCATGAATGATTTTATTACAAACAACACCTGTTGATATTTCACAGTACTTGGTTTATTTCAAGGGTTTGTCATTCCTTATAGTTAAATTTAAGAAGTGTAACAGTAACTTAAAGTGAGCGTTAAAATGCCGCAATCAAATGAGTTCCAAATACTTAACAAATTCAATATTTTTTTATGTGAATTAGTTTAAAAGGCAAAATTCGAGAAAGAAGTAAAATGCTTTACACATTAATTAATTGTGGGTCTCGATTTTGATGTGGCCATCTATTGAATATATTCAAAAACATCGTTATTAAGCTTCAATTATTTGCTCGAGAAACGCTTTCCTTTCAGAAAGGTTCTGATTGTTGCTTAAATCCAAGGAGTGAGGCGGTGAAAAAACGTGACTCTTTCAATTAATTCGACGGTAGGTTAATTCTTTGCAGCTCAGTCCGCTGTCAAATGGCATCGATGTGAAACTGAGAAAATGTCTTTTCATTCAACTATAGAAATTACCAATACAAGCAGCAGTACTGGTTGTAATTTGCAATATCACCGCCAGTTTGCACAAATATTACAGCTGTCATTCTTAATGTGCAAACTTTGGAATAACCTTAGCGGTACAAAAACACAAGTAATGCGTGTGAGTGAAACTCAATCTGTTCACAACTCGAACTGCATAGGAATAATGAAATTTTGGTCAATTAAGGTACAAAAACAAAGATGTTGATTTCAATCTTCAGACCCGCTATTTTGTATGGTATCATGAGTTGATTCAGAGAATTTAATTCATGATTTGAAAATGTCTGAAAGTGTTGCTAACAGTTTCAGGAGTCTTGCGTCGATGCCTCACGTATGTGAGATGAGCGATCACCGAAACGGATGGTAGTAGAAGATTCACCGAAGCTGGTAATGGAAAAACACGTATACGTACATTCTATACGATGTCTTTAGACGTTCTTAAGATTCATTTAAATGTGATTTGAATGAGAGGATACAAATGGTGTGATGAAGCAGTGATTTACGATTCCGCATGGTCGTGCATTCCATTTTAATAATTCAAAACAATTGTTTCTGGTCTTATGTCGATACGACGAATTTTCTTTTGACAAACTAGTTAGCAACAGCCTGTTCAAACGTGAAGTTTGAAGCAACAAAGTAATGAATTGGCGTCTCTCAATTTTGATAAAGTGCAAATCAACAAAAATTCAAATTTGCAAGTGTGAATAATTTTGCTTTTAATTGTACACAGAGAAGGAAAATGTTAACAAAAAAACCATAGCAATAATCGGAGGTTTCATTCTTTACTTGCCTATGTTAGGTGGTGGTGAATGCCAATGAAGCGCGCCATCTTTTCCTATTGAAATCAACCATATTTTCAACATTTTTATAATATTTTAGTATTTTTATGTTTATGCAAAAAAAAAACAATTTTGGAAGATATTGATTGAAAAATGCGTAATAACACTCTGAAAGCATATGCGCTCGATTATTTCTCCGGCTTAGCAGCTGAAGCGACCTCTTACTCGCACTTAAATTCTGCTATACAATTGGGAAAAAGTTATAAACAACTTGAACAATAAGAAGAAGAATTGCTTGTTATCTTTTTTAGTTTCTCGTATTCCAATAAGATGTCGCTTCATGCAGTGCCATTTACGTTTTCTATGGAAAACACGATAAAAAATTGAGCGTTGTCATAAACTGAGGACGCACCACATCAGTGTGATGTTCAATGACAGCTCAGTACATGTATAGTTCTCCACACAAAGGTTTCAAAACAAAAATCATTTACATGCAATCTTCTTCATTCTCCACACATTCATCATCTCTCTCATTCTCCATACATGCACTCTCCACGTCATTCAAGTAGACAGCAGCCAATCTGACACTTCTTCGTTGACTTTTATAGAGAGAGAGAGTTTTTGGAGTTTGTTTGAGATGCTTGTCATTACATGGACCAATTAGATTAAAATTCATTTGACGCTTACGTTGAACCTTGAACTTTACACTATTTTGTTCGAAGAACATAGCTGCCATATAAATATTTCCCAAATCTCTTCGGAATGACTTGAACATTTGGATGAATTATTCTTTCATAAGAAAATAATATCCTGAAAGTTCCAATAGGAAACAATCTGAACTTAAGATAGTCGCCATACAAATTTTTCGTTTTGACCTCGAAAAGACAACGAAAATCGAAAATTTTGTAGGGGAGGTAGTACTAAATCTTATCGGAATGACTTGAAATTTTGTATAACTTATTTTTGTCACGAAAAAATTATATTCTGAAAGTTCATTATGATACAATGCGAACTAGACATAGTTCCCATATAAATGTTTCTTAATTATATTGAAACAGCCCATTTATTGATGCGACTCCACTAGAGCTACCCGAAGAAATATTCCGATTAGGCTGAAAAAGAGGTTTCTTTTCCTAATAAAGACCAATGTGTGTGTAAATTTTTGATCAATTCTAAAATCAATTTTTTGAGCTATCGTGTTAACGAATTTTTGCGTACAATGGACAACGGACAACGGACAAAAATTGCTCCGAGAATGGTTGCAATCGTTTTTTCCAGGTTCAAAACGCATAGAAAACTCATTCCGGGCGTTTTGAATTTTTTGGACCGATCGCAAAACTTTTACTACACAGTTGTGTGTGCGGAAAAGTAGAAATACGGAATATTTTTGCTCTCAAACAAGGAATATCGAAGTTGTGTACGATAAGTTGGATAGAGCACAATTTTTTCGATCATTCTACGACATAATAAGAATGAAGAGATGAAAAAAAAATAATGATAATTCGTGAATTAAAAAATGAAGTGAATATAAGGTACTGCACAATGCTGGAAAATTTAGTTTCATTTCGGGAAATTCAATCAATCACAGAGTCGACGTAATAAATTACAGAGATTCTCTTATCTTTTGTACTCTGGCGTAGAAAAATGAATATTCAGTGGAGATTATTAGTTTTATTGTTTCTGACCGAGCAATTTGTGAGTTAAAGCGTTTCTTTTTAAAATTTACATTCGCATTGTGGACATTTTTATATGCTCTTCACACACAAATTGCTAAAACGTTCACCATTTCGCGATCAAAAGTCATTTCAAACATCATTGCTTTATTTATGTTTAATTGTCTTTTTTCTCTCAAAAAAACAAGGGTGCACAAATATTTAATGGGTTTCTTCAACGTGAACCCACCAAATATCATGTTGCTGTTTTTCAAAATAATCATTACGCCTGCGGTGGATCTGTTATCAAACGAAACATCATATTGACTGTAGCGCACTGTTTCTTCGAATCAATAGATGAATCCCCGAAAACTTATGAATATCTGGATGACCCTGAAATTTGGGAAGTTCAAGCTGGTTCGAATGAACTATACCAAACCGTGCTAGTGCTTTTAGCTAAGTATAAAGAACGGTTCAGTGCTTCGAAAATCATTTCTCATGAAAATTATGCTCCAGGTGACCAAAGAAACGATATTGGCATGATTATACTTAAAGATTTTCTGAACGACGAAATGATTGAAGAAATAGATTTAGCTGATGCGAACTACAATTTTGTTTACTCAACAAAAACTCCAATTCCGCTCATTCTTACTGGATTTGGGTTTATTGAAGATGGCGTCAGTATATCGACGGATCTACTTTACCTTCCAACGACAGTAGTGGATTGCTTGGCAGAAGAAGAAGGAGCTGACCAGTTTTGTACTAAAGTTGTCCCAGTGAATCCGCAAGATGCAAAAAAACGGATAGAATCATCGAAACAAAAAGTAGCAGGATATGGAGATTCAGGGGGTTAAAGGAAAAATATCTTAAACTCAATTCCCAATGTATTGAACAATATTTAATTTGTACAGGTCCACTTGTATACCGTGACATTTCATTGTCTAACAAACCTATATTGGTCGGCATTTTTAAAGGCGCAAGAAGAGATCCAGGAATTGATATAATACATTACATTCACATGATAAATACAAATGCCGTCACACATCTTAAATGGATCAACGATCAAATTGTAAGTAAATTCAATAAAAAACAAATGGTCTTACGTACGTAAAACTAACTTTTCCGCACATTTCCCGAAATTGTTCGGGTTTACGCGTTTTTCATTGATTGCTACTCATTTGTATTGGATTTTTGTTTATTTCTTATCGAATCATTTGCATGATAATAAATTGAGACCAAACACAGAAAATTTCAAGTCATTACGATTAGATCGAATTTCAAGTCATTACACATCATGTGATTTAAATTTAAATGTTAATAAAAAAACGAATGAACATCTCAGTTCCTAATTTTTACTTCAACGTTCTCTATTACTTTTCCGCACACACCACTGTGAGTGGTAAAAGTATTGCGATCGGTCCAAAAAATTCAAAACGCTCGCAATAAGTTTTCTATGCGTTTTGAACCTAGAAAAAACGATTGCAACCATTCCCGGAGCAATTTTTTGTCCGTGTGTGGTACGTTGTACGTTGTCCGTTGTCCGTTGTACGTTGTCCGTTGTACGCAAAAATTTGTTAACACGATAACTCAAAAAAATGATTTTAGAATTGAACAAAAATTTACACACACATTTGTCTTCATTAGGAATAGAAACCTATTAATTTTCAGCCTAATCGGATAATTTTTTCGGGTAGCTCTAGTGGAGTCGAATCAAAAAATGGGCTGTTTTTCAATATAATTACGAAAAATTTGTATGGGGACTATGACTATTTCGCATTGTATCATTATGAAACTTTCAGGATATAGTTTTTTTATGAAAAAAATGAGTAATGCAAAATTTCAAGACATTCCGATAAGATTAAGGACTACCTCCCCTGCAACATTTTCGATTTTCGGCGTCTTCTCGGGGTCGAAACGAAAAATTTGTATGGCAGCTATCTCAAGTTTACATTGTAACGAATTGAAACTTTCAGAATATTATTTTTAATGAAAAAAATGAGTAGTGCAAAATTTCAAGTCATTTCAATGGGATTTAGGACTACCTCCCCTGTAAAATTTTCGTTTTTTGGGACCTTTTCGAGGTCAAAACTGAACATTTGTGTGCCGACTTTCTCAAGTTCACTTTGTTACGAATTGAAACTTTGAATATATTATTTTTTATGAATAAAATGAGTCATGCAAAATTTCAAGTCATTCCGACTAGATTTAGGACTACCTCCCCTGCAAAATTTCGGATTTTTGGATGGAGTCTTTTCGAGGTCAAAACTGAAAAATTGTATGGCGGCTATCTTAAGTTCACATTGTTTCCTATTGGAACTGTCAGAATATTATTTTCTATGTTTTTCAAGTCATTCTGATGAGATTTAAATCTAGCTCCCTCACAAAATTTTCAATTTTCGAGTTCAATATTCAAATCAATAAATTGGATGAAGTATTTGTGATTTTCTAATCTGTGTTTTTTTCATCAGTTTGAATGCCCATGCTGTTACCGAAAGTTATACTGTTATACATAACATAAATGTAGAACCATATCTATCGTTGGCATGAATTGAAAGTTCACATCAGAGTGAACTAATTCGTAATTGTTATTACCGATTCAAAAATAGAGAACGTTGAAGTAAGAATTAGGAACTGAGATGTTTATTTGTTATTATATTAAAATTTCAATTTAAATCACATGATGTGTAATGACTCGAAATTCGATCTCATCGTAATGACTTCAAATTTTCTGTGATTTATTCTCAAAGTTGCATGATGATTCGATAAGAAATAAACATAAATCCAATACAAATGAGTAGCAATCAATGAAAAATGCATAAGCCCGAACAATTTCGGGAAATGTGCGGAAAAGTTTGTTTTACGTACGTAAGACCATTTATTTTTGAATTGGTAATAACAATTACGAATTAGTTCACTCTGATGTGAACTTTCAATTCATGCCAACGATAGATATGGTTCTACAATATGTGAATTATTAACTGGCAAACGGAAGCAACAGCTTAAAGTCACATATTCGTCATTCAAACTAACAGTCATATCGACACCATCTAAATGTTCCGACTTGTTCATTGACCGTAATATTTGGCCTGATGGAATTGAGATTCGCGAGTTTTCGAATCAGAAACCTATAGTTGCCGCTCGTGAAAATGATTCAAAAAATTTTCGGAAGGAAATCAAGCCCAAAAAAGCAGCTAATTCGAAACCATATGAATGTGAAATTAATTGCAAAGTCACAAAATCGTTCGAAAGGGAAAGTGATCGAGCAAAAAACCCAAAATCGGACAAAGTCTGTTCCGCACAATCAGAAGAAACAGCAAGAACCGGAAATGGAATGGATTCGGGTGCCTGTCAATCGTTCAGGAAATCGACTCCAGCCGGTGAATCAAAATCAATCGATGCCAATGCCAATGTCCAATCCATGGTATCGTCCGATGTACTAATGTCGCTGCCAATCTACTATCAAAACGTAAACGGATTGAGAACGAAAACTAGCACTTTTCGTTGTGCAGTTCAATTATGCCAGTACAAAATTATTGTTCTCACCGAAACTGGATTGTCAGCCGATTTTGATTCAAACGAAATATTTGACGATTCCTTCATGGTTTTTCGTTGTGACCGAACGGAATGGTCTAGTGATAAGAATTGTAAGGGTGGCGTGTTAATTGCTGTGCACTCATCGTTAGATTGCAATTTACACTGTTCGGGTGAATCAATTGGTTTAGAACACATTTGGGTCGAAATTGTTCTAAACAAAACACAGACTCTGTTCATGGGTGTGTGCTATATATCACCAAAAAGTGCAAATACGGATATCGAGCTTATCAAATATCAACGCCAAATCGATTATGCATGTGAGGCTTTAAAAGCGGCAAATGTTTCAGATTTTTCGTATTTGTTTGGCGATTCAATCTACCTCATATTTCATGGGTGCCTGATGATGAATGTTCGAACGTTTTGGTGCCGATGAATATCAAAGGAGAGCATGAGATTTATGTTGTTGACAGCTTGCCATCGATGAACCTGGCACAAATAATGGAATTTTCAATGACCAACATCGCATTCTTGATCTTATTATGACAAATAACTACGAGTGCTCGGAGCTATGCTATGCAACTCATCCCTTGCTTCCGGATGAAATTTTCCATAAATCAATTGAGTTGAGTATTGAGTATAAATTGAACTCTAACCCCAAAGATTTTTCTTCCTCCGAACATGTATTTGATTTCAGAAGGATGAACTTTAATAGCTTCAATGACTTTATGATGGCGCTGAATTGGAATTCTATTTTGGAGGGACGATTGGTTGATGAAATGGTTCAGACGTTTTTGCCCCAGTAAAAGTGAAGAAGACAAATTCATCTCATCCCCCCTGGATGTCTCGAACCGTTGTCAATTTGCTGAACAATCAAAAGAAGGCTCATGCCGATTACATGGCATCCGGACGCTCTAATTATTATTACGAAATTTTCTCGAATGTTCGTAGGCTAGCCAAAAAAGTTTCCAATGATGCACATAAAGCGTATATTGACCGCATTGAACGCAATATAAAATCGAATCCAGCAAAATTTTTCAAATATGTAAATGAAAAACGCAATTCTAATGGCATGCCCTCAATCATGAAATATGGTGACGAAAAATCATCCAATACCTTGGATATTGCTAACTGGTTTGCTGAATTTTTCAGTGGCGTTTATACCCCTAGCTCGAATGCTTATGTGTCTTCTCATTGTGATTTGAATGAGCATAACGTGACGGTGCCACCGCTGTTTATTGATGCTTCGGAGATCAGTAACAGATTTTGCAAATTGGCCAGTACTTTAGATTGTGGCCCGGATGGATTACCATCAATTTTCATTCGTGAGTGTGCAATTTCATTGACAGTACCATTGCAAATCATTTTTAATGAGTCGTTGAGTGGATCAGTTTTTCCTGTGGCGTGGAAACTGTCGAATGTTCGCCCGATGTTCAAAAAAGGACTGAAAAACGATGTGTCGAATCATCGATGTATTTCAAAACTGTCTGGTATAAAACCAAAGATTTTTGAAGCAATTGTTCGTGATCACGTGTCGTTCCATACAAAATCATAAATACCACCTGAACAACATGGCTTTGTGAAAAAGAGATCGACTACCACAAATCTTGTAGAATTTTCCACATTCGTGGTGCGTAATTTGATTAGTGGAAAGCAGGTCGATGTAATCTATACAGACTTTACGAAAGCATTCGACAAAGTAAATCATTTCACTTTATGTAATAAATTGTCACGTCTGGGATTCCCACCTGCGTGGGTGAATTGGATTAGATCGCATTTGTCTTATAGATGGCAAAGAGTTGTTATTGATAGCGTGCATTCGTACAGTTTTTTGGCAGCTTCTGGTGTTCCGGCTGGTAGCCATTTGGGCCCGCTTTTGTTCATTCTCTTCACATGTTACATTGGCTTGGTGTTTAAACATTGCCTCTTCCTCGCCTATGCGGATGATTTGAAGATTTTCAGGGCAATATCTTGTAATCAGGACTGCATTTTACTGCAAGAAAATTTAGCTGCCTTGTCTAAGTGGTGCAATGATAATAACTTATCTGAATGAGAGTAAATGCACGGCTTTCACATTTAGTAAGAAAAAAAGCTCGATAGTCTTCGATTACTCCATAAATGACAGCGTTTTGGAACGACCGAGACTAGTGAAAGATTTGGGTGTCGTTTTTGATCCGAATTTATCATTCAGTGAGCACATTGACAATATAATTGCGAGCGGCTTAGTGCTTCTCGGATTCATTAAGCGCTGTGCTAGTGATTTCAAAGACCTATACACTGTCAAAACGTTGTTCTGTGCAATTGTTTGCTCGACAATTGAATATGCCTCAGTGGTATGGGCGCCGTCATATGAGGTTCACGTGAAGCGTTTGGAGTCGATTCAAAGAAAATTTTTAATTTTTGCCCTTCGTGGCATGTTCCTAAGAGTCAATTTTGTATTGCCACCATATAGGGACAGACTCCAATTATTAAACTTGCCACTGCTGGCAACGAGAAGAATCGTTGCTGATGTAACCTTCTTTGCTAAGTTGCTCTCTGGTGAATTAAACGTCCCCCAGCTTTTGAGGTTGATAAATTTCAATACCAGAATCAATCTTCGTCTTCAACACAACGCCATTTATGTTGATTTCCAGAGGACAAATTATGGTCTACATCAGCCGATTGTTCGAATGTCCCGTATTTATAATCAATTGCATCACCTAATTGATTTTAATTTGAGCGTAAATCAAATTAGGAAGCTAGCCTACGAATATTATAAAACCTTGGATTCTCAAAGTGTTGTTTTGTTTCTTTAGAGCCTAAGGCTATTTTGAGTTGAGCAGTCAGCCGAAGAGGGTTAGGGGCTCGTTTTGAATGCGTTAGGCATGACGATGTCTTCGGCTAACGCGTTAATCAGACTGTCTCACTCATGTTGTTACTCTATTACTACCATGTACTATTTACTATATCGCTGTAACCTTTAGGAGAAATCTGTGTGGTTAAATAAATTCAAATTCAAATACATTTATGTAATGTATAACAGTATAACTTTCGGTAACAGTATGAGCATTCAAATTGATGAAAAAACACAGATTAGAAAATCATAAATACTTCATCCAATTTAATGATTTGAATATTTACCCCGAAAATTGAAAATTTTGTGAGGGAGCTAGTCTTAAATCTCATCAGAATGACTTGAAATTTTGTGTCAATTATTTTTTTCATAGAAAAATAATATTCTGACATTTCTAATAGGATACAATGTGAACTTAAGATAGCCATACAAATTTTCAGTTTTGACCCCGAAAAGACGCAAAAAATCGAAAATTGTGCAGGGGAGTTAGTCCTAAATCTAATCGGAATGACTTGAAATGTTGTATGACTTATTTTTCTCATTAAAAAAAATAATATTCTGAATGTTTCATAATGATACAATGCGAACTAGTCATAGTTCCCATACAAATTTTTGGTAATTATATTGAAAAACAGCCCATTTTTTGATTCGACTCCACTAGAACTACCCGAAAAAATTATCCGATTAGGCTGAAAATTATTAGGTTTCTATTTCTAAAGAAGATCAATGTGTGTGTACATTTTTGTTCAATTCTAAAATCAATTTTTTGAGTTATCGTGTTAACAAATTTTTGCGTAAACGTACAACGGACAACGTACCACACACGGACAAAAATTGCTCCGAGAATGGTTGCAATCGTTTTTTCTAGGTTCAAAACGCATAGAAAACTTATTACGAGCGTTTTGACATTTTTGGACCGATCGCAATACCTTTACCACACACAGCGGTGTGTGGAAAAGTAAAAAGACAAAATTATCTCAACCTAAAATCTGATGATTTATAATCTTTGGGGTATAAACATGTGGTGTGGAGATATTCGAAATTTATTGCCAACATATTATTATTTTCTTGTTTGGAAGACCATTTGTTAAAATTAATTTGTCTTTTTCAGAGAAACCATCCCATTCGATAGAAGATGCCTAATGTTTCATAATATCCAAAGCGCGTACCTATTACACCAAATCGAACTGCTTCAATTCTTCAAACAAAAATATCCTTTTCTGAATTATCATAATTGTATGAAAATGTTAGTTCTGAAGTTAATATGTTGTTAGTTTTTCATATTTTATGATTTGACTATGCATTTAATTTTTTGAATTCAAAGGGGATATTTATAGTACGAATGAATGTTTATATTTTAACTATACACCGCCAAAGACTGGCTGTTTTTATTCATTGTTAAGTAATTACATATCTGACAGGGAAAAGGTAAGGGTCATTAATCGATTATATCGGATCTCACCACCATTAAAACCTGTATCTTTTCTTTTAGAAAAATCCATTCAAACATTGCAAGGTTGATTGATTAAAAATACAATAAGTATAAATATTACATTCGATAACTATGCTAAAAATATCACATAATCACAATATCACAATATTAACAATGCTAATGAAATTTAAAAAGAAATGGTTTAATTACAATCATTGGATTTCTTGTTTCAAACTAAGATTCAATTTATCACAGGCAACTAATTGAGATTTAAAATTTGCACGAGAAGCAGGTTCTTTAAACAGTTAATCAATGAAGTTTGCAAGTTTACACATCTGATTTATTGGTGCCGTATGTTCATTAATAAGTGATAATTGATTTTGATTTTTTATTCTAAAAGACTCCACCGACGATTCACGCAGATTGAATGGGTTTGAATGAAGCGCAATATCGTTTTTTATCTGTGAACATGGGATAATGTCGTTCCATACGTCGTAGAAAAACAGCAAAGCTGCATTGATACGCCTCCTTTCAAGTTTCATCATTTGCAAATTTTCCAGTCTACATTCATATGAAGAAATACGATAGTTGTTTTCGGCAGATGGATATTCTCTCAATGCAAATACTGTAAATTGTTTTTGCACCGATTCAATTAAGTCTATCGATATCGAATGATATGGTAACCATACGACACAACAGTATTCAAGCAATGATTGAATTAGAGTGTTATATAAAGTCTTGAGCGTATTGAGATTTCTTATGTCAAAGCAAAAGCGTTTGATAAATCCAAGTGTAGATTTTGCTTTAGACACGATCATATTTATGTGGTTATTAAAATTCAGTTTCGAATCCACAATCACACCAAGGTCCTTTTGCTCTTTAACTCTTTCAAACACGTGATACCCATAATGGTAATTTCCAATAAAGATGTTCGATTGTTGTTTGTTGGTAATTGACATCACTGAACACTTGTTTAAGTTTAGGTGTAAATCGTTTGCGATACACCATTGCCTCAATTTATCGATAGCACGTTGAATCTTTAATGTGTCCATAGCGGAATGGATTGCAGCTGCAATTTTAATCAGCAAACAAAGATATAAACACATCAATACCCAATTCCCCAACTATGTCGTTGATAAATAGTAAAAATAGTGTAGGGCCCAAGTGACTTCCTTGAGGCACACCCGAGTTTACTATGAATTCCCCGGAACTTCTACCATTGTAGTATACAAATTGACGACGGTCGCGAAGATATGATTTGATCCAATAGATGAGGTTACTAGGTATATTATATCTGTTTAACTTTGAAATCAATATATCATGACTGACTTTATCAAAGGCCTTTGCAAAATCTGTGTATAGCACATCTACTTGTCGTCGATTTTTAAACATAAAGTGAGTAAAATCCATGAGATTGGTCACTGTTGAACGCCTTTTGGAGAATCCATGTTGTTTCGGTGATATTCTATTTGCAACCATATCTGTCAGTTTAATATTCACGAGTTTCTCGAAGAATTTAGCTATAGTTGGTAGTTTAGCTATACAGCGATAGTTTTCAACATTTGATCTAGATCCCTTTTTGAAGATTGGATTCACGCTATAACTCTTCCACTGAGAAGGAAACAATCCGAAAGATAGTGATTCGTTGAATATGATGTGAAGTGGAGTGCACAATTTTTCAGCAATAAAATTTTTGAAAAAAAAATTATGAAAAATGTGCTTCAGTAGGCACAAGAGAGGCGGCCAACATTTCGTTCGTATTTAATTATTTTAATCAAATTGAAAATTAACCAATTCAAATGCTGTTCAGATCAATGAATTTTAGATAAAGGAAATCATATTTTTCTGGTTACTGAAGTTCGAATCAGCGGCAAAAGATACGGCATACATTGGGATATGGTAATGCCTCACTCTGAAGTTGGAAACATCTGCTATTATGTGGACATAATACATGTATATTACATTTATCATTTTAAATTATTCATATTTGATCCATCAATGTCACTCTGCGTGATGATTTCACGACAGACATTTTACATTGGACTTTAAAGCCCATTATTTATCAATCAGGCCAGTATTACGAATGAAATTCACTTCAAAATCGAGTCGATAGCGAGAGTTGACGTGAAAAATTGAGCACGATACTATGGCATTCAATGATTGACAAAATTGACAAGGTTCGGTAACAACTTTCTTCCATCTCAAATTAAGCCTCTCTTGAGAAAAAATATTTATATTTAAATATCTTCATAAAACCACACACACACACACACACACACACACACATATGGACTATAAATGGCTGAGTGAATAGAACTAGAAGCAGAAACTATGCACATTTGCGCTTCAGGGCTTATGGTTGTACTTTCAACGAAATCAAATGGAGTCAAAATGCTTCAGCTTTCAAAATAATCCGATTGAGAAGCAGCGGAAGTTCATTTCAATGTGGCCCATTTAAGGAACTGTATTTCATATTTACGACCCCGTTAAATCGCTCTGATTTGTCTTTTTGTGCATTTTAATTTTATCATTTTCGTTAATGTTTTATTCAATTATTTTTCTTTTATTTTAACTGCGATAATCGCGTATATTATTATTAATATAATATTACGACGATGGTGGGTCAGCTGAATTTGCGAATTGCTCGAGAAAATCTATCGATGCGAGTGCGTCGATACGTGAAAATCTCAAATGCAATTGATGCATCAGCGACCTCTGTTGTGAAAGTGGCTTAAAAACACACGATGATTGAAGCCGGAGCGAGTTAGTTATATGTGAGAGAATGAGATTTAATTACACTCAAATCAGCAATGAATTTGGAAAATATCACATATCAACTGACGCATGTAATTTATCAAATTCATGTGAAAGCCATTGTATATTCCATCAGTTGAAATTTCAATCCATCACACATTAACTACAGAACGTGTCTTCATTCACGATTGGAAATCGTAACGGGATCGTAAGTGATAGACATCTACTATTTGTATCTTAAAATATTGTATTGTTATTAAGTGTGTAATGTTTAGTTGATATTTTTTGTAATTTTGAAGGTGTAATACCGATAAAAAGAAAGCACGACCATTGCAAGGGATGAAAACTACACACTTGATTAGTGTTCTCTTTGAAGTTTGATTAATACTCCGCCGATCACGATCGAATCAATCTCAATCGAAATTCCTCTTCGATCTTCTTGTTCGTTTTCCATCTCGTCATTTCAACGAATATTTTTCTATCGTGAAGCATAAATGTGATATCCCCACTTTGAGAATAACACAACGGTGTAAGATCTCCCTATGACAATTTTGTTGAACAAGTTTTCGAATTTGTTATCTATTCTGGTTTTCGGCAGAACATTTTTTTCCGAATCGACCGCAAGTCGAACAAAAAAGCATGGAAAACCTAAGGCTTAAAGTCATAAATGTGATTCATAAGAATAAAACATTTAATGTATAAATTTCTTATAAAATGTTGTATTTGTTCGTTGTTTCAGCGACCGTAGTGACTAATCGGATGAATATATTTTGTCACAACTAACAAATTCGCATGACACATTTCAAAATTTCAAATTAAAAAGATGATTTTTTTCTTATTCAAGTTAAATTCATCGGTGTTATTATGTGGAATTGTGGAATGCGTTTGATAAAATATCACATAGATGATTCAAGATTCAAGAATCTTTTATCGTATATATTCGTTATGCTTATTCATATGGAATTATGTGATTGGAATTGATCCGAATGTTGAAATCATGACTCAAATTTTAAAAGTCAATTTCACATATCATGGGTGCGCACATTTTGCCAATGGCGTATTGCCTGCTGCTTTAATATGTTCATAAACCAAAGAATGCGTCAATGTATATCAATGCTATCGCTCTGGCATTGACTCCGCAAGTGAAAATGCACGCCTGGACTCAAATGCCTATGACATGCCGATGGATTTATCCATCTATCCATAAGTGTTATGCACAGATAACGCATGACATATACTGAGTGTGACGCATTTGACACACAACTTTGCTTCACATTAAAAGCATCGACTCTGTTTATGTGTGTCGATAGCGCTTGCGTGTGTGTACCGTATCTACATTCGTTCCTCATGCGCATGTAAAGTTCAACCACAAAATGGATAGACGTCTATCCATACGCCCATAATATAGACCGTGGTTAGTGTCCCTGTGAAAAACCGGTTGCATTTTTATTTTTTGCTTGAACCAATTCATTTTCTGACAACGCGATTCCACTAGTTTCGAATCAACTTTGTGTCGTTTAAGTGTATGAGCCGGACTCATTTTCTCATTTAATTAATTAATGTCTTCAAAAGTCTTTTCACTTTTCTTCCAAATATATAAATCAAAAGCATTTTGTCATTGATTCTTCCAAAATCATATTCCCAATATTTTAACGCCTTCTTCGTTAGAAGACATGCAGCCAGCAGCCACTTCTCGTACTCTCATAAAAATTAAAGCCAATTTGATGGATAATTGAGATAAATATAAGCTGTTGCGTGTACAATTATGCATAAATGCAGCAACAAAATGATGACCTCAATTAAAGCACTTCAAATCGATGAGTTTCTTTCACTTTGAAAAGGATTGTAAAATTGTGAAGGAACAGAAAGTATTCACAAAAGTATTTATTGTTGTGTGTACGTTTTTCATTCATTGCAGAGAATTCGCTGTTCAACGCATCATTTGACAGTTACGAACTCAGGAGACGAACGTTGCTATTGATATAAATCAAATTACAGCGACAATGGCTACGAGTATGCATGCGCTAAAAATAATATTTGTTGGAGATTGTATGGTTGGCAAAACGTGCTTACTTATCACGTACATGGCAGATTCATTTGCGGAGAATTTGGCGCCAACAGTTTTCGACGAACATGCCAGTAGATAGAAAAAGAGAGTTCTGAGCCACTTTGACCTCATTTGACCTTTTGAGATCAAGGTCGTTGTCATGTGCCTTTTGGTACCTGTGATCCTTTGTTTACCTATGAACCTTTGTTTACCTGTGTTCCTTTGTTTACATGTGAATACTTGTTTACGAGTGATCCTTTGTTGCACATAATATTGCATAATCGATTGTTGTTGTTGGGGATGAGAATCAATTTTTTTTCCCACGCTGCATTTTGTCATTGATTTTACATTCCTATGCAGACGTGCAAATGACAAAAATCATGTATTATACCTGAAAATAAATCTAGTGAATTTGGACAATGACCAAAATCGTGTATTATACCTGAAAAAACGAAAATCTAGAGGGATGGCAGTGAAAGAAAAAGGAAAGAAAAAAAGGAAAAGCGGCATTTTATCATTGATTCCGAAGGATGCGGTAACATCTGCATTGTTTACTTTTCGGTGCAGATGGTCATTGAACAAATTAATTAATACGATACGTTACCTTTTGTTGGCTCATACCTGAAAAATTCTTGTGGGATGCATTTGAATGAAAACAATATGTGTTATGGGTAGTATAATGGAATTGAAATCTTTATTGAAAAAAGAAAGAATGATGCAATCGGATACATTTTTATTTTGTAAATAATTAATTGTGTATATTGCTTAAACGTCAATTCGCAAGATTGGATGCAAAGATTTCCATTGTATCAAAGTCAGCATCGGTGGTGTCAATCGTCTTGAAATCAACAATGAGTTTGTTACGGTTGCTCCCGTCCTTCTCCATGAAGCAAAACCACATGCCTTGATGTTTGTTCGCTCCAATTGCCGGCTCGATGATTGCGCTGCCACGGCCATCATCACTGTTGTCACTTATCTCGACCACATCGGGTGCAATCGGTGCAGCCCGTGCACGCGCAGCTGGAGCGGTCGGTTGCAACGGGTTGGAACCAAAATTCCTCCGTCGTTGCATCGTCATCAATCAATTCTTCCTCGTGCTGTGGTTCAAGTGACGGTGATTGTGGTAATTCGATGGAAAATTCTTCGCAGTTTTGGAGAACAGGTGACGGCGCCCTCGGTGAATCCTCGATTACCTCGTGGTCTTGTTGTGAAGCCGATTGCAATCGGTCACCGTGAATCTCTCGAAATTGATGGCGATCGTTGTTTTTGTTGTTGCTGTTGTTACTATCGCTGCGACGTCAGTGCGCGAGATGTTGCTGGGCGTGGATGATTCGGCGATGCGTATGGTGTTGCCGATGATCGCCGCATGGCTGCTCTACGATCACGTCGTTCAGTTTCACCGATGCCCCTGATCATATAATCTATTAGCCTACTCTCACGCTCCATAAACTCTTGGAGTCTCTCCATTTGCATGCGCACTATGAACCCCCCACGTCCATCATCGCTGTTGTCACTAATCTCAATAACAATCGGCGCGGCCGGTACACGTGTAGCCGGCACGGGCAGTAAAGCGGGTTGAAACAAAAATTCCTACGTCGTTGCATTGTCATCAATAAATTCTTTCTCGTTCCGTGGCACAGGCGACGATGATTGGCGAATGGTTACCGAATTCCTCGCGGTTGGGTAGTATAGGCGACGGCGATGTACGACCAATGGTGATCGCGGTCAATATCCAAGCCGGTGACCAGGATTGACACGATTAACGGAATGCAGCATTTTTAAGAGCTGCCCGTGACTTTCATCGTCTTGAAGTCATCAACGATTTTGATAGAAATTCATGGGTGCAACTTTCGATGTCAATAGAAATTTTCTGGCAAAGCCAGTCTGGCATTTTCTACAATACATTAACAATGGGAATATAATGTTTGGTTGACAAAACATGTTCGATTGACACTGACACGACAAATCGATCGTCACTTGTGCGACAAAAATAATCAATGACAATATTTTCACACATTTTTTCTTCTTTAAAACGATGCTGGCGCTCGGTAAAATTTTTTGAATTGATTTAGTAAGCTTAGCGTCTGGGAGATTGAAAAATTTCAACAAAGCCAACGAAATGGTGGTGAGATGTTTCCAAGCCGCCATATGGTAAACAACCCACCCAAGATTGAGTTACCAAATTATTCGATGAGCTACATTGCAAACTTGCCATTATGATGCGAATCCACACATGAGCTCCCAAACAAATTTTGATTCGACCACCTCGTGTTGAGACCATTCACCAATATCTGTTACTTCACTCTGAATAGATGCTACTCTACCAACAATCAATGCATTTGATGTGAGTTGAACACGGTCATCTCCATTTCCAGGTATCATAATGAATTGCACGAAGCCGCATGTACTCAAACGACTTGATTCGCCGGCTGGAAAAATGGCTGTAGTACCCGAAGAACGATGGAGTCCCAAACGACGAACGTATTCTTCAGTGATTCAATTTGCTGGGCTTCCACTTTCTAACAATGCACGTGCTATTAGATATTCGCCATTTGAACGTTACATTTCTCAAGGCTTTGAGCGTTTATGCAACATAGACAAGTGTCGCTTTGGTCAAGTTTAGTTTTGAAAACTTTATTTACGCTTTTAACGATTGCCGATTTGATTTGACGAATGGTAGTAGTTGGCTGACATTTTCGCGGCAATTGACAAACGGTTTATAATCCATGAAATTCAATAGTTCTTGAAGTGTTATGCAATCATTCAAATTGAAACTTAATGCCCAAGCTCGTCGTAACACAGGATCAATTGCATTTGAATTCGTAAGAATGAAGTGAGACATCACATCTCACCTCTTGCTCTCGCTTACAAAAAAATTTCATAAGCAAGAGCAAGAGGGTAGAAATGAAGTATCGTTTTCATTCTCAGTCAATCATTTATAAATTTGTATGAGAGAAAATCCTGGCATGCTTTGATATTGTGACCCAATTGTTGCAACTTCCGAATAGTGATTTTTAATTTCGAAACTATGTATCAACGATAACAATGACGCGAGAATTTTCAAATATATATTATATGTATGTATACATAGCTCGCGCAAATCATCCAAATTTTTGAGTATTGAATTTGTAATGAGTCTTGGTTTGTTGTATTCATCAACTATCAGTTGCCAAGCTATTTCGTAATAATCATCACTGACTGACAACCCAGCAGTAGTGGAATATCCCAAACTAGATGACTCGATAGGGCGCTGACCGCTGAACTTGGGGGCGAAAATGGGGACAGATTCGGATCATTGTGCACCAACCGAATACATGTGTAACGAAAATTGGGCCGCCATGCCATATTACCGTTGAAATTTGGTCATGTTTGTGGAGTCAATCATAGGCCAGTTGATGTACGTGAATGGATGTAGATCGATGACGGACCATCGAATTGCAGCACGATTGTTTAGAGTAACCAACGAGCCATCATTATTACCGGCATTTTGAACAGTACGACCACAGAAACAGTAGAACTGAAACCGCAGTCTGAAACGTTGGTGGCATTCTTTGGGATCGATTATCAGAAATTGGCCGCTGATCATTATCATTTTGTGTATTTTTTGATAGAAAATGTTCGCACCAGTGGCTTGATTTGCAGCGGCAGTACCTGCATCGGCTACTTGGTTCGCATTAGCAGTGGCCGTTTTGAAAACTTGATTGATATTTGCAGCACACGCATCATTTGCCGGAGGCGCATTTGGAGACACAAGTGAAGTAAGCGTAGCAACTACGGTCGGAGAGTTTTACAAATTGTTTAAATTTCGTACCAATCTTGCTTTTTTGGCCATATATGTATCCTCTACTTCCGAGATTATTTGATTGTTCAATTCAACAGCCTCTTCATCTGCTTCGAATGTCGCTACGACTATTTTCAAATTTTCATCCTCAAATGACTTAAATAGTAGATTACACAACCATTCAATTTTCGCTTCCAAATCTTCAACGTACGCTTGATTGAATTCATCATTGTCTGTGTATCCACTGTCAGTCAACCATTCAATGCTTATTTCGATTTTGGTGCCATGATTTGCTTCTCTCACTGTGACAAAATTACAACCAAATCCCAAAAAATGCGAGCGAACGTAGTTATATAATCATAAATTGGTACAGACAAACGTTTACTGAAAATGCGATACAAACAATTTTACACTGCTTAAAAGACTGCTATCAAAAGTTGTGCTTTGCACAATCGAATACTCACAAACATCGAACTCATGCTGCTTCGATGATGCGCAAACGGTGTGCGCGCAGCCTGCTTTGATATACATAAACACCGAGCATGCGATGATGAAATTAAACAATTCGAGTAGAATTCATGAACTCTGAGAAACTAGGCCTTCTTATTTCAACACAAGATTAATTGTGAATATCTCCTTAGCACGAATTTCACTAGGATGCTATGATAAGCAAAGTAGAAAGTGACTGTTTAATTTTTGGGTTAGATTTTGTTATTTTTTATAGTTGGCGTTGTGACATCGACAGCAATGAATAAGAAATACGGCAGGAAATCAAGAATGGAAATGGGCGAATAACATCTATTGTTTTAATTTCTATTTTTTTTTTAATAATAAAAAAGAATGTCATTTATGCGGAGTTGAAAAGAAATAGACTTTTCTTTATAAAATATATAATTGAACTGTTACATATTGGTAATATTGATGATACATGAGCAAATTTGATCATTGTGCAATTGAAACATTAAGTATTTATTGAAAAAAATATATATATATATACATATATATAAACCACATTAAATGATTATAGCTGGATGAAATATACGGCACAACGGACAAGTGTAGTTAAGATATATTTTGCGGTTTTTATATATGCAGCCAATGCAAAAATGATGACCACAAGGTAATTGAATATCATAGTCACCAGGGGATTCGTGACAAAATGCGCATACGACGTCATCAACCGCAGGCACATCGACCATCGGCGCTAAAAAAAGACAGCGGCACTATATTCCGAATTCGACGTGCGTGTGTTACATTGATGAATTTTAAATGGATTTCAGATATGCATACCGGAAATGCGAACGCCAAGAAAAGTGTCAAAAATATCTACTGACATAAACTTACGGCTTTACATTGCGTGAGATATCAAAAGAATTCCACAAAAGCCACTGAACGTGTTACGCGATAAAAGGTACACTCAATATGATGGTAGATATAGTAAGCCAAGTCTACTTTAAATTTCCTGAGTTTGCAATCTTTGTTAACATGCTTTTTTATATTTAATCGTAGACGATCTATTGTTTCATTGTTTGTGGAAAAATGTCGTTCAAACTTGTTAAAAAAACTGGAAGAGTTCCTCTGAAAGCAAATATATGAATCACTGTGTGCGTTTTTTTCACAAAAAATTGATCTCGGTATTCAGTACATCGATCCTTTTGCTCTATGTGTGGTTTCCCTCCGCACTGAGCTGACCTTGGAACACTTTCGTTTTTATTTGAGAGATGTACCTCCCCCAGTCAAACAAAAAATCTGTTTTTTCAACGTTCTTGTTCACTGCTAGCTCCAAAAAAATTTAAAAAAGGATCATAATATCGTCCAAAATTGTTATTTGATGCGCACAATGGACCAGTTAAGCGGAACCAAAGATCGAAATAATAAGTTAAAATAGATCGCATTCGAACCATATGCAATGTGCTGAGGTCAACAAGAGTGCTTGCACCAATTTCAGAGAAGCTCAAGCGTTCATTCTTTTTAAATTGTACAATTCACAAACATAAGCAATGCACATGAATAAGAGAAAAAAATTGCTTGAAGAAAAAAAAAAAAAAAAAAAAAAAAAAAAAAAAGGAAAATACAATTTGACTTTGCACATGTTTTTGGGGAAAAAAAATGAAAGAGAGATCAAGCGCATGTAAAATGAATGGCACAATTCTGATCTTCGATGCCACTTCAAATGGCCCTTGTTCACATTGAATAACAACTCCGGTCGAATCTATTATATTCATGTGACTCAAAGGGTTATTACATACACGTCACTCGACATTGTCAAGTGTAACAAAATTATCGAACAATTGAGTTTTGTTGCATCACACTGTGTGAATGCAAATAATAGAAGCGGGGATTCTAGCTGTTTTCCAGATAATTTTCTCCCACTTTGTAGGGTTTTCTCATTTAATGCCCCTAAAAATGCTGCATGCAAATTGGAAGATTTCTGGCTATAAATGGTCCTGTGAGTCAGAAAAAAACTATTATAAGGTAAATGTTCATTTAACGACTAACATATATCGAGAAGTAGAGCAGAAATGTCATCAAACAACCCAAATTTTTTTGAAATTCAAAGTAAGTATATACTATACATATTTGCAAACAACAACTTTTTGTTCCTTTCATTTTCCGAATTTTGTATTGATAAATAATTTTGTTCTATAAACACAAATTGCAGTGCGAATGCAGATGGACAGGTTCCGTATGTTTATAGAGCGCGAGAACCGGCTAATGGCCTACATGTTTGGGGACATTGGGGACGCCACGCGACGTTCATCGGTGTCATCATATGCATCACTGAATGAGCCGCGCCCATCAACATCACGGATGCCAACAACGCAGCGACGACAACAACAACGATCGCCATCAATTTTCGGGAACCGGCATACATCGCGAGGATTGGGGAATGCATATGCTAATCGTGACACACCAGTGCGACGACTTGAAGATTCATCGCAATCATCATCGACTACACAACGAAATCACGAATTGATCGAGGATTCGCTGAGGTCGCCATCGCCTGTACCACCGAACCGCGAGGGATTTGATGATAATTTGCCACAATCAGCGTCACCTGTGCCACCAAACGGTGAGGAATTCGACGACGATGATGCAACAACAGATGAATTCTTGTTTGCCCCGGCTTCATCGGGTGTAATAATAATCAGCGATAACAGCGATGATGGAGGGGGTGAGATCGGTGAGCGTGTGGTCGAAGAGCATGCAATCGGCGGACAGTTGATCACAGAGCAGGCAATTGGCGAGCAGGCTGTTGGGGTGTCTATGGATATAGCGCCGATGGTCGATGTGCCTGCGGTTGATGACGTCGTATGCGCATTTTGTCACGAATCCCCTGGTGACTATGATATTCAATTACCTTGTGGTCATCATTTTTGCATTGGCTGCATATATAAAAACCGCAAAATATATCTTAACTACACTTGTCCGTTGTGCCGTATATTTCATCCAGCTATAATCATTTAATGTGGTTTATATATATGTATATATATATATATTTTTTTCAATAAATACTTAATGTTTCAATTGCACAATGATCAAATTTGCTCATGTATCATCAATATTACCAATATGTAACAGTTCAATTATATATTTTATAAAGAAAAGTCTATTTCTTTTCAACTCCGCATAAATGACATTCTTTTTTATTATTAAAAAAAAAATAGAAATTAAAACAATAGATGTTATTCGCCCATTTCCATTCTTGATTTCCTGCCGTATTTCTTATTCATTGCTGTCGATGTCACAACGCCAACTATAAAAAATAACAAAATCTAACCCAAAAATTAAACAGTCACTTTCTACTTTGCTTATCATAGCATCCTAGTGAAATTCGTGCTAAGGAGATATTCACAATTAATCTTGTGTTGAAATAAGAAGGCCTAGTTTCTCAGAGTTCATGAATTCTACTCGAATTGTTTAATTTCATCATCGCATGCTCGGTGTTTATGTATATCAAAGCAGGCTGCGCGCACACCGTTTGCGCATCATCGAAGCAGCATGAGTTCGATGTTTGTGAGTATTCGATTGTGCAAAGCACAACTTTTGATAGCAGTCTTTTAAGCAGTGTAAAATTGTTTGTATCGCATTTTCAGTAAACGTTTGTCTGTACCAATTTATGATTATATAACTACGTTCGCTCGCATTTTTTGGGATTTGGTTGTAATTTTGTCACAGTGAGAGAAGCAAATCATGGCACCAAAATCGAAATAAGCATTGAATGGTTGACTGACAGTGGATACACAGACAATGATGAATTCAATCAAGCGTACGTTGAAGATTTGGAAGCGAAAATTGAATGGTTGTGTAATCTACTATTTAAGTCATTTGAGGATGAAAATTTGAAAATAGTCGTAGCGACATTCGAAGCAGATGAAGAGGCTGTTGAATTGAACAATCAAATAATCTCGGAAGTAGAGGATACATATATGGCCAAAAAAGCAAGATTGGTACGAAATTTAAACAATTTGTAAAACTCTCCGACCGTAGTTGCTACGCTTACTTCACTTGTGTCTCCAAATGCGCCTCCGGCAAATGATGCGTGTGCTGCAAATATCAATCAAGTTTTCAAAACGGCCACTGCTAATGCGAACCAAGTAGCCGATGCAGGTACTGCCGCTGCAAATCAAGCCACTGGTGCGAACATTTTCTATCAAAAAATACACAAAATGATAATGATCAGCGGCCAATTTCTGATAATCGATCCCAAAGAATGCCACCAACGTTTCAGACTGCGGTTTCAGTTCTACTGTTTCTGTGGTCGTACTGTTCAAAATGCCGGTAATAATGATGGCTCGTTGGTTACTCTAAACAATCGTGCTGCAATTCGATGGTCCGTCATCGATCTACATCCATTCACGTACATCAACTGGCCTATGATTGACTCCACAAACATGACCAAATTTCAACGGTAATATGGCATGGCGGCCCAATTTTCGTTACACATGTATTCGGTTGGTGCACAATGATCCGAATCTGTCCCCATTTTCGCCCCCAAGTTCAGCGGTCAGCGCCCTATCGAGTCATCTAGTTTGGGATATTCCACTACTGCTGGGTTGTCAGTCAGTGATGATTATTACGAAATAGCTTGGCAACTGATAGTTGATGAATACAACAAACCAAGACTCATTACAAATTCAATACTCAAAAATTTGGATGATTTGCGCGAGCTATGTATACATACATATAATATATATTTGAAAATTCTCGCGTCATTGTTATCGTTGATACATAGTTTCGAAATTAAAAATCACTATTCGGAAGTTGCAACAATTGGGTCACAATATCAAAGCATGCCAGGATTTTCTCTCATACAAATTTATAAATGATTGACTGAGAATGAAAACGATACTTCATTTCTACCCTCTTGCTCTTGCTTATGAAATTTTTTTGTAAGCGAGAGCAAGAGGTGAGATGTGATGTCTCACTTCATTCTTACGAATTCAAATGCAATTGATCCTGTGTTACGACGAGCTTGGGCATTAAGTTTCAATTTGAATGATTGCATAACACTTCAAGAACTATTGAATTTCATGGATTATAAACCGTTTGTCAATTGCCGCGAAAATGTCAGCCAACTACTACCATTCGTCAAATCAAATCGGCAATCGTTAAAAGCGTAAATAAAGTTTTCAAAACTAAACTTGACCAAAGCGACACTTGTCTATGTTGCATAAACGCTCAAAGCCTTGAGAAATGTAACGTTCAAATGGCGAATATCTAATAGCACGTGCATTGTTAGAAAGTGGAAGCCCAGCAAATTGAATCACTGAAGAATACGTTCGTCGTTTGGGACTCCATCGTTCTTCGGGTACTACAGCCATTTTTCCAGCCGGCGAATCAAGTCGTTTGAGTACATGCGGCTTCGTGCAATTCATTATGATACCTGGAAATGGAGATGACCGTGTTCAACTCACATCAAATGCATTGATTGTTGGTAGAGTAGCATCTATTCAGAGTGAAGTAACAGATATTGGTGAATGGTCTCAACACGAGGTGGTCGAATCAAAATTTGTTTGGGAGCTCATGTGTGGATTCGCATCATAATGGCAAGTTTGCACTGTAGCTCATCGAATAATTTGGTAACTCAATCTTGGGTGGGTTGTTTACCATATGGCGGCTTGGAAACATCTCACCACCATTTCGTTGGCTTTGTTGAAATTTTTCAATCTCCCAGACGCTAAGCTTACTAAATCAATTCAAAAAATTTTACCGAGCGCCAGCATCGTTTTAAAGAAGAAAAAATGTGTGAAAATATTGTCATTGATTATTTTTGTCGCACAAGTGACGATCGATTTGTCGTGTCAGTGTCAATCGAACATGTTTTGTCAACCAAACATTATATTCCCATTGTTAATGTATTGTAGAAAATGCCAGACTGGCTTTGCCAGAAAATTTCTATTGACATCGAAAGTTGCACCCATGAATTTCTATCAAAATCGTTGATGACTTCAAGACGATGAAAGTCACGGGCAGCTCTTAAAAATGCTGCATTCCGTTAATCGTGTCAATCCTGGTCACCGGCTTGGATATTGACCGCGATCACCATTGGTCGTACATCGCCGTCGCCTATACTACCCAACCGCGAGGAATTCGGTAACCATTCGCCAATCATCGTCGCCTGTGCCACGGAACGAGAAAGAATTTATTGATGACAATGCAACGACGTAGGAATTTTTGTTTCAACCCGCTTTACTGCCCGTGCCGGCTACACGTGTACCGGCCGCGCCGATTGTTATTGAGATTAGTGACAACAGCGATGATGGACGTGGGGGGTTCATAGTGCGCATGCAAATGGAGAGACTCCAAGAGTTTATGGAGCGTGAGAGTAGGCTAATAGATTATATGATCAGGGGCATCGGTGAAACTGAACGACGTGATCGTAGAGCAGCCATGCGGCGATCATCGGCAACACCATACGCATCGCCGAATCATCCACGCCCAGCAACATCTCGCGCACTGACGTCGCAGCGATAGTAACAACAGCAACAACAAAAACAACGATCGCCATCAATTTCGAGAGATTCACGGTGACCGATTGCAATCGGCTTCACAACAAGACCACGAGGTAATCGAGGATTCACCGAGGGCGCCGTCACCTGTTCTCCAAAACTGCGAAGAATTTTCCATCGAATTACCACAATCACCGTCACTTGAACCACAGCACGAGGAAGAATTGATTGATGACGATGCAACGACGGAGGAATTTTGGTTCCAACCCGTTGCAACCGACCGCTCCAGCTGCGCGTGCACGGGCTGCACCGATTGCACCCGATGTGGTCGAGATAAGTGACAACAGCGATGATGGCCGTGGCAGCGCAATCATCGAGCCGGCAATTGGAGCGAACAAACATCAAGGCATGTGGTTTTGCTTCATGGAGAAGGACGGGAGCAACCGTAACAAACTCATTGTTGATTTCAAGACGATTGACACCACCGATGCTGACTTTGATACAATGGAAATCTTTGCATCCAATCTTGCGAATTGACGTTTAAGCAATATACACAATTAATTATTTACAAAATAAAAATGTATCCGATTGCATCATTCTTTCTTTTTTCAATAAAGATTTCAATTCCATTATACTACCCATAACACATATTGTTTTCATTCAAATGCATCCCACAAGAATTTTTCAGGTATGAGCCAACAAAAGGTAACGTATCGTATTAATTAATTTGTTCAATGACCATCTGCACCGAAAAGTAAACAATGCAGATGTTACCGCATCCTTCGGAATCAATGATAAAATGCCGCTTTTCCTATTTTTCTTTCCTTTTTCTTTCACTGCCATCCCTCTAGATTTCCGTTTTTTCAGGTATAATACACGATTTTGGTCATTGTCCAAATTCACTAGATTTATTTTCAGGTATAATACATGATTTTTGTCATTTGCACGTCTGCATAGGAATGTAAAATCAATGACAAAATGCAGCGTGGGAAAAAAAATTGATTCTCATCCCCAACAACAACAATCGATTATGCAATATTATGTGCAACAAAGGATCACTCGTAAACAAGTATTCACATGTAAACAAAGGAACACAGGTAAACAAAGGTTCATAGGTAAACAAAGGATCACAGGTACCAAAAGGCACATGACAACGACCTTGATCTCAAAAGGTCAAATGAGGTCAAAGTGGCTCAGAACTCTCTTTTTCTATCTACTCATGCCTGCAACTTGAATTTGGATGGCAAGGATTTCTCATTAACACTTTGGGACACCACTGGTATGCATTATTTTGGCCATTTTTTATCACTCACAGTGTTCTTATTTTAATTTTACTAAATTGCGTTTTTTCAAATGTCATTTACAGGAGAAGACAACTACAAACAATTACGACCATTGAGCTACCCAGGTGTAAGTATATCAAAAATATCCACACAAAAAGCACATTTTCTATATCCATTTTCTCTTCCATAGACGAACTGCTTTTGCCTGTGCTATTCGATTGATAGACGCACTTCTTATGACAACGTAATCTTGAAGTGGTATCCGGAAATTCGACATCACGTACAAGACGTTCCCATCATTCTTGTCGGTAAGCTCTTTAACTCGATCAATTTCAACTGATCAACTGAATGGCTGAAAATAATAATGCAACGTAAAGTTGTTTTCAAATTGAAACTCCCTCAAGAGATTAGTGATAGGTGTCTTCGATAAATATGCAAGGCTTATTAGTATCAACATATTTGGCGAAGACACTTATCAATTTGCTCTTATCAGCAATGTGACAATCAAATTTGAAGATTAGGGACACTTCTACTGAACCAATTTTCAGGGACACTTAAATTGTAAATTTTTGAGGAAATTTCAATTAGCTAATATTCCGAAAACGATATATTCACAGGCACAAAAAGTGATCTTCGAGTTCAAAATTCACAGAAATTCGTGACTCCAGCGGAAGGAAAGAAATTGAAGAACAAAATCAAAGCATTTGCTCTGGTCGAATGTTCGGCAAAAAAGAAGGAAAATCTTGAAGAAGTATTCATTCAAGCCGTACGTGCCGCAGTGAAAAAGCCAAAAACTGAGCAAAAAATCTGTTGTGAAATTCTCTGAAATTCCCTTTGAAGGGACCTGCAATAATACAACAAATTGAAAACACATTTCTCTCTACTAAATTGTTGTGGGGTTTTACTGTGGATTTCACTAACTTCGCTGAGTTGGCTTTCTGAGCACATTGAAGCTTTTTCGAATTTAAATAAAACACGAAACGACTTATTTTAATGGACTAGTTTTAATTTAGTAAATCGTTCGTTTATTTTGCTTTTATTGCGTTTTAGTATGAGAAAATGAAATGATTTTGTAATTGTGAATGCTGAATTCCGATGGAAATGGTATTGAGATTTTGAACGGAGTGTGAGAGCGCCGATCACCACAGTTACAGCACAAGATTCGTGGGGTGCACACAAACTAATGCGAATGGGCATCTCTCGTATTGCCAGACGCTAATCTGACATTGTCATCGTAAAGTTTGACATTTTATAGGTAAAACGTCTCCACAGTGTCTGGTGCTGAAGACGCAATTTGTCTTGTTTACAACAATACGAAAATTTTTCCTCGGCCAAAAAATGGAATAAACTCGTGAACATTTTCGTGCTTTCATTTTTTACGATTTTCAATTTGGATTATCTCAACAACAGTGCGCCGACAAACTTGCTTCGATATTTGGCAATAAAACTCCACACCGTGCCACTGTATATCGATGGTTCAATGAATTCAAGCGTGGCCGTCATTCGCTCAAAGACGATGTTAAGGGAGGTCGTCCAAAGTCGGCTGTTATTCAAAAAAACATCGTTTCTGTGCAGAAACTGATAATGCAAGATCGTCATGTGACTTATCGTGAAATTGCGGCATGCCTTGGCATTGGTATGAAAAGCATAAAAATTATTTTGCACGAAAAAATAGGCGTAAGAAAGGTTTGTTCACGATGGATCCCGCATAAATTGAAAGATCATGAAAAAAAGGCTCGAGTAGAATGGTGCAAGGAAATGCTCGATAAATTCAACCGAGGTACGTCAAATTCTGTGTACAACATCGTGACAGGTGATGAATCATGGATCTATGCACATGAGCCCGAAACTAAGCAACAGTCGACCGTATGAATGTTTCAATTTGAAGACAAACCAACAAAAGTAATTCGAAGTCGAAGCGTTGCCAAACAAATGGTCGCCTGTTTTTTTGGAAAAACTGGTCATGTCGCCACAGTGCCATTAGAGCAACGTAAAACGGTCAATTCTGAATGATACACAGCCATTTGTTTGCCAGAAGTATTTGGCAACTTAAGAAAAAACAACGCAAAGAAAAAAATTATCCTTCTCCTTCATCACGATAATGCGAGCTCTCACACATCGCATCAAACAAGCGACTATTTGGATACTCAAAACATCGAATTGATGGGCCACCCGCCGTACAGTCCGGATTTGGCACCCAATGATTTCTATTCGTTCCCGAGCGTGAAGAAAAAACTGCATGGTGTGCGATTTTTGACGCCCGAAGAAGCTGTTGATGCGTTCAAAACACACGTTTTAAAGACACCCATTTCGGAGTGGCACAAATGCTTCTCTAATTGGTTTGAACGAATGCAAAAGTGTATCAATCATCTTGGAGAGTACTTTGAAAAACAATAAAAGAGTTTCAACCGAAATCGATTTTTTTTTCTAGTGATTCGCATTCGTTTGTGTGCAGCCTACGTATTTGAAAAATGCCATTGGATGCGTTCTGTCACTTGGTTCATCGGGTAATTTTATTAAATAGGGTAAGTATTATTATGAGAATATTGAATGGCTCCAAATATGTACTGGACAAATTGGCGGAAATAAAAACGATGATTTTTAATCATTTTGCACATAATTATGTTGAAAAACAAACGGAGCCACTTGTTGAAATGTCATAATGACGTAAATGTCATTAATACTTTCTATATTAATTCCCATGGGGTTATGGCATGGTTTTGCCATTGTTTTCCGGACCCAATTCTGAAAAATTGAGCACGAAACTATGGCATTCAATGATTGACACAATTAAGAAGGCTCGGTAACAACTTTTTTCCATCTCAAATTAAGTCTCTCTTGAGAATAAATATTTATATTTAAATACCTTCATAAAACCACACACACGCACACACGCATCGATTAAATCGATCTATTGTCGGTTCGATAGATGGAACCAGGAAAAGTACTTGTTATTTAGAAATTTCAAGTAAAAAGATGTTGTAAATAAAAAAAAAAAAAAAAAAAATAATCAGAACGTTAAGAGTCGTTGTTGAAATTGGTTGTCATTGAAAATGGTTGACGTAGTTGCCGTTATTGAGTTGTTTCATACGATGGTGAAATATGTACCACGTTGATGCTGTGTGAGAGGAAGAGATGAATATATGTCACTTAATGCCACTTAATATTGACTGTGTATCGATGATGAAATGCGGTAAGCAGGAACAAATGAATGGAGAGAGAGAGAGAGAGGAATGGTTGTGTGTGTGTGTCAAAAAGCGCGTGAAAAAGAGAATCATGTTGTATGCGTGTGCTTGGATTTTTTTTTTAGCGGCAAACAAAGCGTCGTGTCAAATCACACAGTATTGAGCGGTCAAAGTGAAAGACGCAATTTATTGATTGGCAAATTGAAGTGAATGATTAATTTTGCATGGTTTTGTTGAAGTATTTTGTGGAAAATTGCAAGTAAGATTTTTTTTTGTTGTTGATTGATTAGGCAGGCGAGCGACAATTTGTTGAAAAAAAAAAAAAAATATATATTGTAAAAATATATTAATTCATTGAAAATAGTTGTGGATTATATAAATAAAGGTGTTGATGTTTGGACTGTATTTTTCAGAGATGCAGCGAGTTCGAATGATGGATGGACCGCCACCATTTGATTTCAAGACAGATGGAAATTGCGATGGCGATTGGAAAGTTTGGTTGCGTGGCTTCGAGATTTTTGCTCAAGCCAATTCGATGGAAGATCCACAAGAAAAATTTAATTGGATGTTGCACTATGCGGGAACCAAAGTACAATCAGTTTTCTATTCATTGCCTGAGAAAGAAACAACAACAACACAAGTAAAGAAGGGACCGTTAGCCAGTGGTTATGTGAAATTTCAGCATACTGATGAATACGAACAGGCGGTGTCGAAGTTGTGTGGATTTTTTGAGCCCAAACAAAATAAGACGTATGAACGACACGTGTTTCGGCAGTTGAAACAAAGCAAGGGTGAACGGATTGATGTGTTCATTATGCGATTGCGAGAACAGGCCGAACGGTGTGAATTCGGTGACCGTTTAGAGGAAAACATTCGTGACCAAATTACAAGTGGATGCTATTCAGATGTGTTACAACGGAAAATACTCGAACGAAGTGATGAAACTTTGGATCAAATCGTAAAAATGGCACGAATTTTTGAAGTAGTATCAAAGCAACAGAAAACGTTCGAACGGGTAACAACCTTGAGACGAAACATCGGCAAAAAGAGGTTGATGTCACTTTTCGGTCGTATGGTGACCATGCATTGAAATTTATCGGAATGTTCACAGCTGTTATAAAGGTGGGCAAGAACGAACAATTGGCCAATTTTTACGTGGCTGACGAGCCCGGAAAAATACTGATTGGATATGAAACTGGCAAGGCACTTAGTATATTGAAAATTGGTATTGATGCGAATTTTGAGGCCCATAGCAACGGTGTGAATGCAATCATGACATCTGATGTTAACACAAAGCCATTGGGAACGATCAAAGGTATTGTCATTGATCTTCCAATTCGATTGGATGTTAAACCGGTAGCTCAGCCATACCGTCGGGTACCTGTTGCGTTGGAAAAGCTGGTTGACGAGCGAATCGAACAAATGGTGCAGCAAGGAATCATTGAACCAGTGAATGGTGTGTCTAAATGGGTATCGCCACTGTTGGTTGCACCGAAGGGAACTGACGATGTTCGGATTTGTGTGGATATGCGGCGTGCTAATTTGGCTGTTGAACGGGAGAACCACCCGCTACCCACGATGGATGATTTCCTGCCACATTTGGGCGAGGCGCAATGGTTTTCCAAGTTGGATGTGAAGCAAGCATATCACCAGGTTTAGAGCAATTCATGTTATTTTTAAGTTTTCGAGGATGATTTCAGTACTAAGCAAACATAGACATTATGTGTTCATGAAAACTGTTATATCTATTAGGAGAACAAATTGAAAACCGCGCATTTTTTTCAAAATTTCGATCTTTATTATGGAAAAATGGTTACAAATTGATTATACAAAGTATTGTCCATCGCTAGCCACAACTTTTTCCCATCTTTCTGGCAAATGACGGATTCCGCGTTGAAAGAAATCTGTGCTTTTTTCGGCTATCCATGAATCGACCCATTTTTTGCATTCCTCGTAAGAATGGAAATGCTGTTCAGCCAGGCCATGTGTCATTGATCGGAAGAGGTGGTAATCGGAAGGGGCAATGTCTGGGCTATACGGCGGGTGGGGTAGGACTTCCCATCGAAGCGTTTCCAAGTAGGTTTTAACGACCTGAGCAACATGTGGCCGAGCGTTGTCATGTTGCAAAATAACTTTATCGTGTCTTGCGACCGTTTCCGACCGTTTTTCCTTCAGTGCTCGGCTCAAACGCATCAATTGAGTTCGGTACAATGCTCCTGTGATGGTTTCGTTTGGTTTCAACAACTCATAATAGATCACGCCGAGCTGATCCCACCAAATACACAGCATTAGCTTCGAGCCATGAATGTTCGGCTTTGGCGTCGATGTTGATGCGTGGCCGGGGTAACCATACGATTTTTTTCGCTTCGGATTATCGTAATGAATCCACTTTTCATCACCAGTCACAATACGATGCAAAAAACCCTTCCGTTTTTGCCTTTGAAGCAGCTGTTCACAAGTGAAAAAACGGCGTTCGATGTCTCTCGGCTTCAATTCGTATGGCACCCAATTTCCTTGCTTTTGAACCATTCCCATGGCTTTTAAACGATAGGAGATGGATTGTTGTGTCACTCCCAATGATTTTGCAAGTTTTTCTTGCGTTTGACACGAATCTTCATCGAGTAATGCTTCCAACTCCTCGTCTTCAAACTTTTTCACTTGGCCTGGACGCTCTTTGTCTTCCACATCAAAATCACCACTTTTGAACCGCGCAAACCACTCCTGGCACGTTCTAATCGACGGAGCTGAAACCAATAAAGTAAAACTTCCCGCAAATGCTGTTTTGTAGGCACGTAGCTCGACATTTTCAACGCAATAATAAACTTGTGTATTCAACTGAATGATAAGTTTGACAGATCGTTTTCAATGTATTTTTTTATCCTCTTTAAGATACAATAGCTGTCAAAGTCAAAATAATGACATCTATGATAGATATGAAGTTAGTAACGAATGCGCGGTTTTCAATTTGTTCTCCCAATACAAATATATTTATAAATCGTAAGAAGAAATCATAACAAGAGTGAGTAAAATAAAATCGAGAATTGATTCTCATTTGTGATCTGATCTGAAATAATTTAAATAAATTCGAACAAAGTAACAGTACGTTTAACTCGGTGTAGTAGATATACACATTTGAATTAAAGAAGAAATAAATCGAAGAAAAATAAAAACAAAAATGTCTATGTTGTTTGTTTGGAAATGGGAATCTGTGGGGATTAGAAACAAAAGAGAACACATGAATGATTTTTTTTTTAGGTTGAAATAGCGAGTGAGTCACGTGAAATTACCACATTTATGACACGGAAGGGACTTTTTCGTTATACACGCTTGATGTTCGGGATAAATTGTGCTCCAGAAATATTCCAAAAATTGATGGAACAAATTTTGAGTGGCTGTGAAGGAGTCTTAAGTATACCCATTGAATTACGAATATTATTGACTTGAAACAATCCAAGCTCACTTATTGTACCAATAAATTCAGCTGCATGTGAAGGTTTTATTTGCTCTGGCAGGAGAATATTAGAATCATCATCCGCGATCCACGACACATTTGGCATATTGAAATCACCAGTCAATATAAAAATATCCGATGGACGGCATGATGAATGTATTGATTTTATGGCATTAAGATGAGATTGATAAGTTTCGTTTGATGACATTGGTGGAATATACGAATTAAAAATAAATACATTTGTATGCTTATTCAACGTTAATTTAACACAAATTCATTCAATCGATGATGCGTTGAAAATAGATATTTCTGAACAGATGAAATGAGATCGGACGGCTATCAGAACTCCTCCTCCACGTTCAAAAATTGAATCAGTTTGATCCCTATCTTTACGAAAAACGTTAAATAATGGATCAAAATATTCAGATGAAGCAATTCCATCAGTTAACCAGGTTTCAGTCAATGTGAAGATATCATATTCGGACAAAGATGAGTTGCGATACACTTCCTTTGATTTCGTTCTCATACCACGCATATTCGAGGAGTAGATATTGACTTCAATAAGTCGAGATGTTTAATATTAATGTGGCTTGAAGTAGAAAACGAACTCAAATTAGGTGGGGTAGCATCATTTCTCGTTTGTCGAGAACATATACTGCTGTTGTCGTTTTTGTTACCTGGCAAGTTGGTAGACGAAGCTGCGGTAATGTTTAAGAGAGAACAATCAATGTTTCCTCTTGAGTCAATTTGCTGCTTACATTGTTGTCGATGATCATTGATTCGTTTTTTGCTGATTGGGATGTGGCAAGTTGCGGTTCAACTATATTGTCGTTGTTTTCTTCATTAGATGGCCTCGATCTTTTTGAATTTCGTTTAGATGGTGAGACAATGAAATCGCCCAGTGTCGTTGATGGAATAAATGGTCGAATTTGGATACCTTCATCCCAAAAATCTTCGTTGAAAAGTGCATCACATTTCTCCTCAATAACATCTACTTTGTATGAGATGAATGACAATTGTTCGATGTCTTGACCTTTTTTGACTAGCAGCGTACATCTGAAGTCTTTGTTCGGTTCGAGTGAAGCATTGGTTGCAATAAAGTTCGTGATCATTTCGTGTGTGACTGATTTCTCCAATCGCGATACGCGCAATGATTTGTTGAATTCGATTTTTTGCTTTGGTTTCGGTAATCTGATTGGTGCTTGTGCAACAGTCAATCCAGCTGTGCCGGTTCGTTCGCCAGATTTAGCTGGTGGAAGTTCCTTCGGTTTGGTGCTAGTCGGTTTTGGTGGATTAGTTTGATCAGTTTGATCAAGTCGACGTTTCACTGTAATATGTTGCCGTTGTTCAGTACGTTGCTGCTTGATAATATTCGCGAAAGAATCCGTTTGCGATGATAAATCGTTCTGAGTTTGCGTCATTATCTCGTTCACTTTACCCGTAACATCGTTGTTCATATCGCGTGAATTTTCGTAGATTGACTAGATAATCTTGTGTTGGCCATTTATTGTTGATTTGATGTCTTTTGATGTTAATTTAATATCATTGACATCAGTAGAAGCGATGGAAACTTTACTGTCGATGGATTGCATCAATTTATACATTTTGAAGAAATCTTGTTTCATTTGTGTGAAAGTCATTGGTATATCGTTGTTCGTCGTTTTTGGAGTCTGCTTCACACTTACTACAGCGCCATCTGTTGATGAGGTGCGTGACGACCCTATCATATCGTTTATGGCGTCTGTCAAAAAAGTCGCATCACATCTTGCACAAGTGAAACAAATTGAATTCGGGTCCACTGCAATGCTACAATTCGGTAATTCAATTTTAATTACTTCATTACCGCATCTATCGAAACCATAACATCGAAGATAGCATAATGCTTCACATTCCACGCATTTAATCCAGATACATGAAATGCTGAACAAATAGCAGGGTCACAAATGTGTATGGTTGAGCTCATTCTGACGAATGGCCAACAAAAATTTTACAAAAAACAATGAATATTCACCACTTTTGCACAAAACCTCAACTGATTTCGATGAAATGTCGACCAATTCAAACAATGTAAATGAAATTTACGTTGTAAATAGGCAATAATATTTAATTTATTTATTTCAGAGCATTAGCACATGCACACAAACGAGCACATCTTTTATGTGCATGCATATGAACACAAATGTGCAATTGGTGTGCTCCGTTTTGTGCTACCATGCGCACGTCCCGTGCACGGGTCCGTATCGATTGTAAGCGGCATGCGCTATGCGACTTGTAGAAGTGAAGCGTGGCGCATTGTTTCATTGCGGTAGGTTGGTGCCGCACGCACCGTGTTTGTGGTAGCCGGAGCACATTTTAAAGAATATGCATGCAAATTAACATATGCAGACTATGTGCTTTTTGCACATAGACTACGACCTCTGATTCATTTTAATTGATTATTCACAGAGGATACGGAAAATATACGACTTGTCACTTTCGTGACGTTTACTCGCAAATATATTTACCAAGTTCGTGTTCGTTCAATAGATTTGGATGCTTTCTAATTTTTTTCCCATGGATTATAAGTGCACCAGTGGTTTTCTTGTATCCACTGTCTTGCATACTTGCTATCAGCAAATTTTTGTAATTCATCCACGGCAATATTTCTGATTCTCATAGAATCTTCCGAAGTTCCTAGTAGTTTAGGGGTTAACACAAGAATCAAGACCTATTGGGATTTCGAAAGATGCAAATGAATTTTTTTATTATACCCAAGATTCGTTCAAATTCATACACAGAAATCTGTGAGTAAATATTGGATGTATTATTCCATCGGTGTTTAAACGGAATGGAATGAAAAAGTATTTATTCGCTCCAGTTCAGTATAAACGTCGAAGCTTGTTGCTGTGCAAAAGTTCCGGTGTATTGATTGTCAAAGTTTGACATTTGAACCAACTGGAATAAACCAATGCATATTACCAGGTACTTGCATATGAAACCGCTGTTGACATCTAGCGGTCAATAGCTGGTACTGTGTGATCTGTCAAATCATGTTGTTCATGCTTATTAGTAAATATGACATCTGTCAACAATACTCCATATACAATATTTCAAGTTTCATACAACAATGTGTTTTTTTCGCTCTTAAAAATGTCGGATTTTGTGCCTGAAAATAGTGAAATGCGGACAGCACTGCTTTTCTGCTTTCGTTTAAAGAAAACTGCTGCCGAATCTCATCGAATGCTTCTAGAAGCTTACGACGAGCATGCTTTAAGTGAAACACAGTGTAGAGAGTGGTTCAGACGATTCAAAAATGGCAATTTTGACCTGAGAACTGAAGAACGTGGTAGACCGCCGAGGAAGTTTGAAGACACTGCATTGCAGACATTGCTGGATGAGGACGATGCTCAGACGCAACCACATCTCGCAGAACAATTAAATGTGGACTCAGCAACTATTTCCAGACGTTTGAAAGCAATGGGAAAGATCCAGAAGGTCGGAAAATGGGTGCCACATGAACTGAATGAAAGGCAGCAGGAAAACCGAAAAACCACTTGTGAATTGCTGCTCGCAAGTGCTCGCAAGGTACAAAAGGAAGTCGTTTCTGCATCGGAGTGTAACTGGCGATGAAAAATGGATATATTTCGAGAATCCTAAGCGCAAGAGATCATGGGTAACACCAGGTGAACCAGCGACATCGACCGCAAGGCCAAATCGGTTCGGACGGAAGACAATGCTGTGTGTTTTGTGGGATCAGAAGGGTGTCATCTATTACACAATGCTGCACAAAAAAAATTTCTTTCATACTCCAATTTTCTATTGCTTATTTTGTGTTAGGATAGGGCCTCCTTGTTCCAAAAAGCCCAAGAGTTTGACAGATTCAAGCAGCGTTCCCGAGATATGGCCCAAAATTATAGTTGTATCTCATAATACTGCAGTATTAAAATACTGAATACTTAATACTACTTTTTTTATGTCACATGAATGATAATACCTAATACTCAGTATTATATCAGTATTAAGTATTAACAATACTTCCAAATAATCGAGTATTATCATTGGTTATAATACCAGTATTATAAAAATCCAAGACTGGTATTATGATCGGTTATAATATTCGCTATGGCGAAGTATAACCATAGCGAATATTATGATTGATTTTAATAACAGCATTTGGGTTTTCATAATACCGGTATTATGATAAATCATAATACTCGAGTATTTTGAGGTATTATAAATATTTAATACTATTACTTAATACTCAGTATTATGTTGTTTATAATAATAAAACATGTCATAATACTGAGTATTAAGTATTATAAATTGTATTACAATACCAAAACGGCACAACTATACCCAAAATGTGAAAAAAGTCAATTTTTGCTACTTTGCCTCATATTTCGGACCATATCTCGAAAACCGTATGAGATATCCAAGTAAATAGAACGGTTTTGGAAAGGTGGCGACCGTGCGCAAATTTTAGGTGCCTACACGCCGTAAGTCTACATTTGTGGCTGCTATGGGGTAAAAAAGGTCATCCTTCGCTGATTTTTTTTGCCACTTTCACCCACTTTTCGACCCAGATCTCAACAACCAGTTGAGATTATCCCAATTTCCGAACTTCTATTTTTTGGCGCCATCGTAACAAAAATTTAAAGCCTCAGAAGTCTACGATCGGACGACAATTGTCGAAGTTTCAGAGCAAAAACTGAGATTCTTCAAGAATTCCATGAAATTCCGCTTTGTCCCATATTTCGGGACAGATCGTCGGTAAATGGATACAACGCATTGTTCTGGCCATTAGTTGATGACGTATCACTGATTCTTCTTCCCCCTCTACACATAAAAATTGGTTTGGCAACATACATTTTGAAACGACTTGATCCAAACGGCGCTGCATTTGATAAATTGGTTCAAATATTTCCATACTTGTCAGTCGCTAAATTGCAAGCAGGAATATTGAATGGCCCATATTGAACGGCCCCGAAATAAAGAAGCTCATGCGAGATGATGAGTTTACATCTACATTGCCCCCAAATTTCCATGCAACTTGGAATTCGTTCAAAGATCGAGTTTAAAATTTCCTTGGTAATCATAAAGCACCAAATTTTAAACAAATTGTTAATACATTGATCAAGAACTTTGAACGGATTGGTGCAAATATGACGGTCAAATTACACTATTTGATGTGTAATCTCGACTTTTTCGATGATCGTTGTTGGTAAGCGATGAGCAAGGGAACTGCGGCTGCTCAACAACGTTTCAAAGGTCGCTCAACCGACAGAAAAATGCTCGCTGATTATTGTTGGCTTCTCCAAAATGACACAAAAGGCGGAAATACACAAAGAAAATATAGACTGAGAAATAGATTCAATTAATAAAGTCTCAAAATCAAAGTATAAACAAGAAAAACCTGGCTTTTGTCTTCAAATTCTGTGCTACATTGCTTTTTTATCACTCAAATTGATACTTATATAAAGTATATGAAATATTTATGCAAAGAAAAAAGGAAATTTGGATGCGTACTGAATTTTCTATATGAAAAATGTGGAAAATCAGTGTGAAATGTCCGAAAAAGTGCATTTGTGAGCTCGCAGCAGCCAAAATTGTAAACTTACGATGGCGTGTAGGCACTTTAAATTTGCGAACGGTCGCCACCTTTCCAAAACCGTTCTATTTACCTGGGTATCTCATACGGTTTTTGAGATATGGTCCAAAGTAGCAAAAATTGACTTTTTTCACATTTTGGGCCATATCTCGGGAACGCTGCTTGAATCTGTCAAACTCTTGGGCTTTTTGGAACAAGGAGGCCCTATGCTAACAAAAAATAAGCAATAAAAAATTGGAGCAAAAACTCTGCAGCATTGTGTTATGAGCTGTTAAAACCTGATGAAACGGTTAATACTGATCGCTACCGACAGAAAATGATCG
Organism: Obolodiplosis robiniae; assembly: GCA_028476595.1. Taxonomy (NCBI): domain Eukaryota; kingdom Metazoa; phylum Arthropoda; class Insecta; order Diptera; family Cecidomyiidae; genus Obolodiplosis; species Obolodiplosis robiniae. Next base: position 42,968,353 of record CM052015.1, read on the forward strand.
ATTTGAACCGCGCATTGCTTCAAAAACGGTCGGAATATCAAAAAAGGCAACACAAAGTGATTCTCTTGCACGACAATGCTCCATCACACACTGCAAGACTGGTCAAGGAAACGATTGAGGCGCTTAGTTGGGAAGTGCTCCCGCATGCGGCTTACTCACCAGACTTGGCACCGTCAGATTACTACTTGTTCGCTTCAATGGGTCACGCACTGTCGGAGCAGCGCTTCACTTCTTACGAAAATGTGAGAAAATGGCTCGATGACTGGTTTGCGTCAAAAGACGAACAGTTTTATTGGCGCGGTATTCATAAATTGTCCGAAAGAAGGCATAATTTTTGTAAGAAATTTGAAAAAAAAATCCCATAAAAATGATTGGCCTTGGAAGTTTGTGGATCAATTTGTGAATCGTGTTCGAGAAACTGGATCGTTTGTGGACAAAACAACCCGTTCACGTTCTCGTACAGTGCGCACAGCCGAAAACATTACTGCTGTAGCCGAAAATGTCCGTGAACATCCATCAACTTCAACTCGTCATCGTTCTCAAGAATTGAACATTTCACGCACCTCCTCAGGGAAGAATTTTGCATAAAGCCCTCGGTATGAAGGCTTACAAATTTCAATTAGTCCAAGAACTTAAGCCTCATGACCATCCGTTGCGTTTTCGGTTCGCCCAATGGGCAGAAGATCGTTTGGCCGAAGATGAGCATTTTCACCGAAAAATCGTCGCATCTGGGGCTCGGGAAATCCATACGTCACCATTGAGAAGCCAATGCACCCACAAAGAGTTACGGTTTGGTGCGGGTTTTGGTCCGTCGGCATCATTGGACCATTTTTCTTGAAAATGAGCAAGGAGCCGCCGTTACGGTCAATGGCGAGCGTTACCGTGCCATGCTCAACGAATTTTTGTTTCCAAAAGTTGAAGAGTATGACATGGACGACATTTGGTTTCAACAGGATGGCGCAAGAAGCCACACAGCCAACATAATAGTCGAACTTTTGGGCACCGTTTTCGAAAATCGAATAATCAGCCGAAATTCTGAAGTCAATTGGCCGCCTCGGAGCTGCGATTTGAGTCCGTTGGACTATTTTTTGTAGGGAGCTGTCGAGGACAAGTGTTACGCTAATCATCCAGAGAAGATTGATGCCTTGAAACACGATATCGAAGTTGCCATTAATGAAATTCGAGCCGAAACAATCGAAAAAGTGCTTGAAAATTGGGTTGACCGAATGGCGTACTGAAAAGCCAGTCGTGGCAGTCATATGAACGATATCGTTTTTCATTCGTAAATAAAACAGTTCAAGCTTTCCAATAAAAAAAAAAGTTTGGAAGAATAACAATTAGTTTTTTTTTTTTATAGCCGATTCAAAATGCAAATTTTATATGGCCTGTTGTTTGTTGGGACGATTAATTCACTCGTGCAATATTTTGAGTTTCGAAACGCAATATTTTTTTTATTAGAATTACATTGGCTCGTATAAAATGAATAATTTTTTTTTAAGAAAATCATCGTTATTAAGCATTCGAAAATTTTTATCAAAATTGAGGGTATGGCAAATTACTCAATTAAATATTATCAAAATTATAATTTCAATGAATTTGTTGCTAGAATTCAATCATTTGAATGCAAAAGAGGCATTTTGATAGGTTAGAACGTAAAAGGGAATTTAATTGATGTTGTAAATAACGGCCAACAGATTAAAGTGCGACAGAATAAAAATTCGTATTTGCGTTCTTAATTTTCAAAATATCTTTGAGCGAACATCGTATTCAAGTCACGAGTTTATTCTCTGTGGTTCATTCGAACATTCTGCGACATGATGCGATTGTGAATTAAAGATATAATAGGTGTTTCGGAAATTTCGGTCCGTTTTTTGTGTTTTTTACGCATTTATTTAAATAACAAAATGAATGAATTCAATAATCAATGTATTTGCCATCGTTAGCTAGGACTTTTTCCCATTTTTTTTTGGCAATTCATGGATTCCGTCCCAGTACCACTTCTCATCTTTTGAGGCTAACCATCCATCAAGCCAATTTTTCACTGCTTCGTAACAATTCGATGCAAAAAAGACTTTAATTTGAACCGATCAAGCAAAATTTCGCAGATGGTTTTTCGTCTTTCGATGTCTCTTTCTTACAATTGATAAGGCACCCATTTTCCTGATTTTTGGATCTTTCCCAATGCATGTAAACGTTCAGAAACGGTGGTTTGGGAAACTTCCAATGTTTCTGCCAATTGTTTCAATGTTTGAGTTGAGTCTTCATCCAATAATGCTTGCAATTCTGCATCTTCAAACTTTTTTGGCCGTCCCGATCGTTCTCTGTCTTCAAAATCAGAATCACCTTGTTTGAAGCGCCGATACCATTCTCTGCATGACTTATCGGTTGGAGCTATTTCACCATAAACTTCCACAATATTTCTATGTGCTTCCGCTGCACTTTTACCACCATTAAAATAGAATAATAAAACTTCGCGCAAATGCTGTTTATTTGGTTTGCATTTTGCCATTTTTGTTAGAAAAACAAAGTTTGTTACTGTCCGAAATGTAAACTTCTCTTAACTGATTATTGTTGACAGATGTCTAACCTTCTTAATACAACAACATTCCGCCATCATTTTAATAACTATATAGCTACTGGATCCATCTATTGAAAACGAACCGAACTTTCCGAAACAACTATTAGAAAAAGAAATATGAATAATTCATGAATTGAAAAATGAAATAAATGTACGGCGGTACAGAATACTGAAAAATTTAGTTTCACTTCGGGAAATTCAATCGATCACAGAGTTGACATAATAATTTACAGAGATTCTCTTATCTTTTGTACTCTGGGGTGGAAAAATGAATATTCTGCGGAAATTATTAATTTTATTGTTTCTGACCGAGCAATTTGTGAGTCGCATTTTGGACATTTTTATAGCTTTTTGCGTTCTATTTGTAGAGGTGAAGTACGCTTCACACAAAAATTACTAAAACGTTCACCATTTCGCGATCAAAAGTCATTTCAAACATCATTGCTTCCTCCTTAATGCAATTTATGTTTCAATTGTCTTTTTTCTCTCAAAAAAACCAGGGTGCACAAATTTTTAATGGGTTTCTTCAACGTGAACCCACCAAATATCATGTTGCTGTTTTTCGAAATAATCATTACACCTGCGGTGGATCTGTTATCAAACGAAACATCATATTAACTGCAGCGCATTGTTTCTTCAAAACTTTAGAGAAAGAAACGAAAACTTATAAATATCTAAACGATCCTAATATTTGGGAAGTTCAAGCTGGTTCAAATAAACTATACCAAACCGTGCTAGTGCTTTTAGCTAAGCATAAAGAACGGTTCAGTGCTTCGAAAATCATTTCTCATGAAAATTATGCTCCAGGTGGCCAAAGAAACGATATTGCCGTAAGTCTACATTTGTGGCTGCTATGGGGTAAAAAAGGTCATCCTTCGCTGATTTTTTTTGCCACTTTCACCCACTTTTCGACCCAGATCTCAACAACCAGTTGAGATTATCCCAATTTCCGAACTTCTATTTTTTGGCGCCATCGTAACAAAAATTTAAAGCCTCAGAAGTCTACGATCGGACGACAATTGTCGAAGTTTCAGAGCAAAAACTGAGATTCTTCAAGAATTCCATGAAATTCCGCTTTGTCCCATATTTCGGGACAGATCGTCGGTAAATGGATACAACGCATTGTTCTGGCCATTAGTTGATGACGTATCACTGATTCTTCTTCCCCCTCTACACATAAAAATTGGTTTGGCAACATACATTTTGAAACGACTTGATCCAAACGGCGCTGCATTTGATAAATTGGTTCAAATATTTCCATACTTGTCAGTCGCTAAATTGCAAGCAGGAATATTGAATGGCCCATATTGAACGGCCCCGAAATAAAGAAGCTCATGCGAGATGATGAGTTTACATCTACATTGCCCCCAAATTTCCATGCAACTTGGAATTCGTTCAAAGATCGAGTTTAAAATTTCCTTGGTAATCATAAAGCACCAAATTTTAAACAAATTGTTAATACATTGATCAAGAACTTTGAACGGATTGGTGCAAATATGACGGTCAAATTACACTATTTGATGTGTAATCTCGACTTTTTCGATGATCGTTGTTGGTAAGCGATGAGCAAGGGAACTGCGGCTGCTCAACAACGTTTCAAAGGTCGCTCAACCGACAGAAAAATGCTCGCTGATTATTGTTGGCTTCTCCAAAATGACACAAAAGGCGGAAATACACAAAGAAAATATAGACTGAGAAATAGATTCAATTAATAAAGTCTCAAAATCAAAGTATAAACAAGAAAAACCTGGCTTTTGTCTTCAAATTCTGTGCTACATTGCTTTTTTATCACTCAAATTGATACTTATATAAAGTATATGAAATATTTATGCAAAGAAAAAAGGAAATTTGGATGCGTACTGAATTTTCTATATGAAAAATGTGGAAAATCAGTGTGAAATGTCCGAAAAAGTGCATTTGTGAGCTCGCAGCAGCCAAAATTGTAAACTTACGATGGCGTGTAGGCACTTTAAATTTGCGAACGGTCGCCACCTTTCCAAAACCGTTCTATTTACCTGGGTATCTCATACGGTTTTTGAGATATGGTCCAAAGTAGCAAAAATTGACTTTTTTCACATTTTGGGCCATATCTCGGGAACGCTGCTTGAATCTGTCAAACTCTTGGGCTTTTTGGAACAAGGAGGCCCTATGCTAACAAAAAATAAGCAATAAAAAATTGGAGCAAAAACTCTGCAGCATTGTGTTATGAGCTGTTAAAACCTGATGAAACGGTTAATACTGATCGCTACCGACAGAAAATGATCGATTTGAACCGCGCATTGCTTCAAAAACGGTCGGAATATCAAAAAAGGCAACACAAAGTGATTCTCTTGCACGACAATGCTCCATCACACACTGCAAGACTGGTCAAGGAAACGATTGAGGCGCTTAGTTGGGAAGTGCTCCCGCATGCGGCTTACTCACCAGACTTGGCACCGTCAGATTACTACTTGTTCGCTTCAATGGGTCACGCACTGTCGGAGCAGCGCTTCACTTCTTACGAAAATGTGAGAAAATGGCTCGATGACTGGTTTGCGTCAAAAGACGAACAGTTTTATTGGCGCGGTATTCATAAATTGTCCGAAAGAAGGCATAATTTTTGTAAGAAATTTGAAAAAAAAATCCCATAAAAATGATTGGCCTTGGAAGTTTGTGGATCAATTTGTGAATCGTGTTCGAGAAACTGGATCGTTTGTGGACAAAACAACCCGTTCACGTTCTCGTACAGTGCGCACAGCCGAAAACATTACTGCTGTAGCCGAAAATGTCCGTGAACATCCATCAACTTCAACTCGTCATCGTTCTCAAGAATTGAACATTTCACGCACCTCCTCAGGGAAGAATTTTGCATAAAGCCCTCGGTATGAAGGCTTACAAATTTCAATTAGTCCAAGAACTTAAGCCTCATGACCATCCGTTGCGTTTTCGGTTCGCCCAATGGGCAGAAGATCGTTTGGCCGAAGATGAGCATTTTCACCGAAAAATCGTCGCATCTGGGGCTCGGGAAATCCATACGTCACCATTGAGAAGCCAATGCACCCACAAAAGGTTACGGTTTGGTGCGGGTTTTGGTCCGTCGGCATCATTGGACCATTTTTCTTGAAAATGAGCAAGGAGCCGCCGTTACGGTCAATGGCGAGCGTTACCGTGCCATGCTCAACGAATTTTTGTTTCCAAAAGTTGAAGAGTATGACATGGACGACATTTGGTTTCAACAGGATGGCGCAAGAAGCCACACAGCCAACATAATAGTCGAACTTTTGGGCACCGTTTTCGAAAATCGAATAATCAGCCGAAATTCTGAAGTCAATTGGCCGCCTCGGAGCTGCGATTTGAGTCCGTTGGACTTTTTTTTGTAGGGAGCTGTCGAGGACAAGTGTTACGCTAATCATCCAGAGAAGATCCTTTTAACTATAAAAGAGGAGACTATTTTGGCTTGAATCAGTATTTGTCATCTTTATGCTTGGAAAATCAACTTATTAGTCGTCATCTATCTCTGGACGATAAGGTGACTGTGCTTGTTAATTCATTAACGACAGCAATAGAGCGGTTTATACCAAAGAATACCATTAAACGTAATGTAAAGTGTCCATGGAGCAATGCTCAACTACGCAACCTAAAAAACAAGAGAAATAAGGAATGGAAGAATTTCAAAATCTCGGGTGACAGACGTTCGTTTGATGCAGCATTCGCTGCGTTTGATTCATTGAATACAAAACTCTACGATGACTACATCAATAATATGGCTTCTACTGTTCGATCAGACACAAAATCATTCTGGCGTATTATTAATTCCAGGAGGAAAACTGATAATATACCGACAATTCTTCATTATGGTGATACATCAACGACTAATATTCAAGTTCAAGCTGATCTTTTTGCAAAATTTTTCAACAAAAATTTTGAATTTAATAGGAATGGCTTACAACCCAATCGAGTTACCACCATTGGAGGAACTAATGATTTATTCCTGTTGGAAGAAGCATTTGTATTCGACGAGCTTATGAAAATTGATATATCGAAAGGAACGGGACCTGATGGTTTTCATCCATTATTGCCGAAAAACTGTGCAGCCTTTTTGTGCACTCCACTTCACATCATATTCAACGAATCACTAACTCTCGGATTGTTTCCTTCTCAGTGGAAGAGTTATAGCGTGAATCCAATCTTTAAAAAGGGATCTAGATCAAATGTTGAAAACTATCGCTGTATAGCTAAACTACCAACTATAGCTAAATTCTTTGAGAAACTCGTGAATATTAAACTGACTGATATGGTTGCAAATAGAATATCACCGAAACAACATGGATTCTATAAAAGGCGTTCAACAGTGACCAATCTTATGGATTTTACTCACTTTGTGTTTAAAAATCGACGACAAGTAGATGTGCTGTACACAGATTTTGCAAAGGCCTTTGATAAAGTCAATCATGATATATTGATTTCAAAGTTAAACAGATATAATATACCTAGTAACCTCATCTATTGGATCAAATCATATCTTCGCGACCGTCGTCAATTTGTATACTACAATGGTAGAAGTTCCGGGGAATTCATAGTAAACTCGGGTGTGCCTCAGGGAAGTCACTTGGGACCTACACTTTTTTTACTATTTATCAACGACATAGTTGAGGAATTGGGTATTGATGTGTTTATATCTTTGTTTGCTGATGATCTTAAAATTGCAGCTGCAATCAATTCCGCTATGGACACATTGAAGCTTCAACGTGCTATCGATAAATTGAGGCAATGGTGTATCGCAAACGATTTACACCTAAACTTAAACAAGTGTTCAGTGATGTCAATTACCAACAAACAACAATCGAACATCTTTATTGGAAATTACCATTATGGGGATCACGTGTTTGAGAGAGTTAAAGAGCAAAAGGACCTTGGTGTGATTGTGGATTCGAAACTGAATTTTAATAACCACATAAATATGATCGTGTCTAAAGCAAAATCTACACTTGGATTTATCAAACGCTTTTGCTTTGACATAAGAAATCTCAATACTCTCAAGACTTTATATAACACTCTAATTCAATCATTGCTTGAATACTGTTGTGTCGTATGGTTACCATATCATTCGATATCGATAGACTTAATTGAATCGGTGCAAAAGCAATTTACAATATTTGCATTGAGAGAATATCCATCTGCCGAAAACAACTATCATATTTCTTCATATGAATGTAGACTGGAAAATTTGAAAATGATGAAACTTGAAAGGAGGCGTATCAATGCAGCTTTGCTGTTTTTCTACGACGTATTGAACGACATTATCCCATGCTCACAGATAAAAAACGATATTGCGCTTCATTCAAACCCATTCAATCTTCGTGAATCGTCGGTGGAAACTTTTAGAATAATAGATCTATTACTTATTAATGAACATACGGCACCAATAAATCAGATGTGTAAACTTGCAAACTTCATTGATGAACTGTTTAAAGAACCTGCTTCTCGTGCAAATTTTAAATCTCAATTAGTTGCCTGTGATAAATTGAATCTTAGGTTGAAACAACAACAAATCCAATGATTGTAATTAAACCATTTCTTTTTAAATTTCATTAGCATTGTTAATATTGTGATATTGTGATTATGTGATATTTTTAGCATAGTTATCGAATGTAATATTTATACAAATTGTATTTATAATCATCCAACCTTGCAATGTTTGAATGGATTTTTCTAAAAGAAAAGATACAGGTTTTAATGGTGGTGAGATCCGATATAATCGATTAATGACCCTTACCTTTTCCCTGTCAGATATGTAATTAATCAATAATGAATAAAAACAGCCAGTCTTTGGCGGTGTATTGTTAAAAAGATTGATGCCTTGAAACACGATATCGAAGTTGCCATTAATGAAATTCGAGCCGAAACAATCGAAAAAGTGCTTGAAAATTGGGTTGACCGAATGGCGTACTGAAAAGCCAGTCGTGGCAGTCATATGAACGATATCGTTTTTCATTCGTAAATAAAACAGTTCAAGCTTTCCAATAAAAAAAAAAGTTTGGAAGAATAACAATTAGTTTTTTTTTTTTATAGCCGATTCAAAATGCAAATTTTATATGGCCTGTTGTTTGTTGGGACGATTAATTCACTCGTGCAATATTTTGAGTTTCGAAACGCAATATTTTTTTTATTAGAATTACATTGGCTCGTATAAAATGAATAATTTTTTTTTAAGAAAATCATCGTTATTAAGCATTCGAAAATTTTTATCAAAATTGAGGGTATGGCAAATTACTCAATTAAATATTATCAAAATTATAATTTCAATGAATTTGTTGCTAGAATTCAATCATTTAAATTAAAGTGCGACAGAATAAAAATTCGTATTTGCGTTCTTAATTTTCAAAATATCTTTGAGCGAACATCGTATTCAAGTCACGAGTTTATTCTCTGTGGTTCATTCGAACATTCTGCGACATGATGCGATTGTGAATTAAAGATATAATAGGTGTTTCGGAAATTTCGGTCCGTTTTTTGTGTTTTTTACGCATTTATTTAAATAACAAAATGAATGAATTCAATAATCAATGTATTTGCCATCGTTAGCTAGGACTTTTTCCCATTTTTTTTTGGCAATTCATGGATTCCGTCCCAGTACCACTTCTCATCTTTTGAGGCTAACCATCCATCAAGCCAATTTTTCACTGCTTCGTAACAATTCGATGCAAAAAAGACTTTAATTTGAACCGATCAAGCAAAATTTCGCAGATGGTTTTTCGTCTTTCGATGTCTCTTTCTTTCAATTGATAAGGCACCCATTTTCCTTTTTTGGATCTTTCCCAATGCATGTAAACGTTCAGAAACGGTGGTTTGGGAAACTTCCAATGTTTCTGCCAATTGTTTCAATGTTTGAGTTGAGTCTTCATCCAATAATGCTTGCAATTCTGCATCTTCAAACTTTTTTGGCCGTCCCGATCGTTCTCTGTCTTCAAAATCAGAATCACCTTGTTTGAAGCGCCGATACCATTCTCTGCATGACTTATCGGTTGGAGCTATTTCACCATAAACTTCCACAATATTTCTATGTGCTTCCGCTGCACTTTTACCACCATTAAAATAGAATAATAAAACTTCGCGCAAATGCTGTTTATTTGGTTTGCATTTTGCCATTTTTGTTAGAAAAACAAAGTTTGTTACTGTCCGAAATGTAAACTTCTCTTAACTGATTATTGTTGACAGATGTCTAACCTTCTTAATACAACAACATTCCGCCATCATTTTAATAACTATATAGCTACTGGATCCATCTATTGAAAACGAACCGAACTTTCCGAAACAACTATTAGAAAAAGAAATATGAATAATTCATGAATTGAAAAATGAAATAAATGTACGGCGGTACAGAATACTGAAAAATTTAGTTTCACTTCGGGAAATTCAATCGATCACAGAGTTGACATAATAATTTACAGAGATTCTCTTATCTTTTGTACTCTGGGGTGGAAAAATGAATATTCTGCGGAAATTATTAATTTTATTGTTTCTGACCGAGCAATTTGTGAGTCGCATTTTGGACATTTTTATAGCTTTTTGCGTTCTATTTGTAGAGGTGAAGTACGCTTCACACAAAAATTACTAAAACGTTCACCATTTCGCGATCAAAAGTCATTTCAAACATCATTGCTTCCTCCTTAATGCAATTTATGTTTCAATTGTCTTTTTTCTCTCAAAAAAACCAGGGTGCACAAATTTTTAATGGGTTTCTTCAACGTGAACCCACCAAATATCATGTTGCTGTTTTTCGAAATAATCATTACACCTGCGGTGGATCTGTTATCAAACGAAACTATATTAACTGCAGCGCATTGTTTCTTCAAAACTTTAGAGAAAGAAACGAAAACTTATAAATATCTAAACGATCCTAATATTTGGGAAGTTCAAGCTGGTTCAAATAAACTATACCAAACCGTGCTAGTGCTTTTAGCTAAGCATAAAGAACGGTTCAGTGCTTCGAAAATCATTTCTCATGAAAATTATGCTCCAGGTGGCCAAAGAAACGATATTGGCATGATTATACTTAAAGATTTTCTGAACGACGAAATGATTGAAGAAATAGATTTAGCTGATGCGGACTACAATTTTGTTTACTCAACAAAAACTCCAATTCCGCTCATTCTTACTGGATTTGGGTTTATTGAAGATGACGTCAGTATATCGACGGATCTACTTTACCTTCCAACGACAGTAGTGGATTGCTTGGCAGAAGAAGAAGGAGCTGACCAGTTTTGTACTAAAGTTGTCCCAGTGAATCCGCAAGATGCAAAAAAACGGATAGAATCATCGAAACAAAGAGTAGCAGGATATGGAGATTCAGGGGGTTAAAGGAAAAATATCTTAAACTCAATTCCCAATGTATTAAACAATATTTAATTTGTACAGGTCCACTTGTATACCGTGACATTTCATTGTCTAACAAACCTATATTGGTCGGCGTTTTATATGGAGCAAGATGTGAAGAAAATGAGATAAAACATTGCATTTACATGATTAATACAAATGTCGTCACACATCTTAAATGGATCAACGATCAAATTGTAAGTAAATACAATAAAAAATAAATGGTCTTACATACGTAAAACTAACTTTTCCGCACATTTCCCGAAATTGTTCGAGCTTACGCATTTTTCATTGATTGCTACGCATTTGTATTGGATTTATGTTTATTTCTTATCGAATCAACATGCAACTTTGAGAATAAATCACAGAAAATTTCAAGTCATTACGATGAGATCGAATTTCGAGTCATTACACATCATGCAACTTAAATTAAAATTTTAATGAAAAAAAAAAAGGAATAAACATCTCAGTTTCTAATTTTTACTTCAACGAACGTTCGCTGCTTTTGAATTGATAATAATAATGACGAATTAGTTCACTCTGATAGATATGGTTCCACATTTATGTTATGTATAACTTTCGTTAAAAAGTTAATGAGCATTCAAATTGATGAAAAAAACACAGATTAGAAAATCACAAATACTTCATCCAATTTAATGACAAAATTTGTGTTTCAATAGGATACAAGGTGAACTTAAGATATTCGCCATACAAATTTTCAGTTTTGACCAGTGTTGTGAAATAAGCCGGACAATTATCCAAAAATGCATAGGCAAGCGTATGCCACAACAATTGTCCGTACCAATACTTATACACACATAGTTGAGGTTCTATGCTTTGTGCGGTCATTCGTCGTTCTTTTCGTATGTATGAGTGACAGCTACACAAGCGGCCTATGATCGGCTTACGCTTTTTTTCAGCGTAAGCAGGCCTATGGACTACAAATGCCTATGATTACCAAGACTGGTTTTGACCCAGAGACTGTACGCAGCATAGAATTATCGCGGATATATATGTGCAGCGCGATACTTATACTGAGCATATAGCCAAGATATTCTGCCGCAAAGTCGACGCTAAGCTTTTTCACACGTGCGTCAACTGTGCAGCAACACATCTTCGCCGTTCCGTGCACTGTGTATTCGGTAGCGTATGAGCATGTATTTGCTCTTAATACAGAGAAGAACATATTGCGATCCGCTTAGCGTCGACTTTGCGGCAGAATATCTTGGCTATATGCTCAGTATAAGTATCGCGCTGCACATATATATCCGCGATAATTTTATGCTGCGTACAGTCTCTGTTTTGACCTCGAAAAGACGCCGAAAATCGAGAATTTTGCTGGGGAGGTAGTCCTATATCTCTTCGGAATGACTTGAAATTTTGCATGACTCATTTTTTTCATAAAAAAATAATATCCTAAAAGTTTCAATTCGATACACTGTGAACTTAAGATAGTCCCCATACAAATGTTTCTTAATTATATAACAGCCCATCTCTTGATTCAACTCCACTAGAGCTACCCGAAAAAATTATCCGATTAGGCTGAAAATTAATAGGTTTCTATTCCTAAAGTTGTGTAAATTTTTGATAAATTCTAATCTCAATTTTTTGAGTTATCGTGTTAATACATTTTTGCGTACAACGGACAACGGACAACGGACAACGTACCACACACGAACAACTAATTGCTCCGGGAATGGTTGAAATCGTTTTTTCTAGGTTCAAAACGCATAGAAAACTTATTCCGAACGTTTTGAATTTTTTGGACCGATCGCAATACCTTTACCACAAACGCACACACCACGCGCAAAAGTAAAAAAACAAAGTTATCTCAACTAAAATATGATGATCGTATAATCTTTGGGGTATAAACATGTGGTGTGGAGATATTCGAAATTTATTGTCAACATATTATTATTTTCTTGTTTGGAAGACCATTTGTTAAAATTAATTTGTCTTTTTCAGAGAAACCATCCCATTCGATAGGAGGTGCCAAATGACGACGCCAAATCGAACTGCTACAATTCTTCAAATAGCCCGAGTGAAATTTTTTTGACTGACAAGTCAGCCCGCTAATTTGGGTCAAACATGGCTAAATTACAGAACAATATCAAATAGCTGGAATTGACTTTGTTTGGCTGAAGTCAGCCGATTAAATTTGATTAAATTTCAGAAGCATTCTAATAGCCAGTCAGCAACTGATTTTTCATACGGGAATGATTTTTTTTTCTGAATTTATTGATCCTATAGTTCAATTATAAACAATTCTCGGGGTAAATCACTGAAAATGTGCCAGAGAGAAATAGCAAATGATGAATGAAAAATTTTTATAATCGTCTTAATAGCACAGCACCGAAAGTAATAGAGACATATTGTATCTCTCTCATACTCATTTTTTCTCGTTATTCTTTGTGTTCTTCACTGCTCCAGAATGAACTGTTTGTCAAAGAGAATTGAACGCACTCATTTTTTTCTGCAGTTTGAAGCGCAGAGAATAGTGAGAAGAAATGTGTGTGGGTGAGATACAATATGCCTCTATTGATTTCAGTACTTGCAAGCATATTACTTATTACTTACGATTAGAATTGATCAATTGCTATTTCTTTCTAGCACACCAAAGGAGATTTGCCCCGTGAATCAATCTTCTCTGTTTTGAGCTATGGTATTTTGAAGTATTCAAATAAAAAAAAATAGCAAATATTCATGTTTTCAATCAATGCATTGATTGAATGTTTGCTACAGCACAAAAAAACCATTTACTCTCAAAACAAGACTCAACTCCATGTTTTTGTTTACTTGAAAATAGCGAAACATAATATTATCGGATTTATCAGGTGTTTGAACCTCGTGTGTAGTTTTCGACTCATATGAGTTACTCAATTTTTTGTCTTCAAACAAATATTTGATTTTTTTTTTAAATAAACCAACAATATCTCTCAATGTTATTTACTTCATCAGAAAGTGTACGAAAATTAAACAAAGTCAGAAAGTTCCAGAGAAGAAAGGAATTGTTTCCGTCGTTTTCTAAAAAATGTGTATTAAGCTTTTCAATGACGGTAATTGAGTTCAACTTGAATTGTTCTCTTAATTTCAATAAGCAAATTAAAAACAAAGCTCGACCAGAATCCATCTGTATGCTTTACATTGTATTCCATTGGGAATTGACGCCATCTAGGGATTATATTTAAAAGCACATCACTCTGAAGCTTCTTCTCGGTGTTGGAGAAACATTTTTCTGTATTTGTTCAACCAATGTTCAAGGCGGTGAAGAGGGATTCTTATCCCTCTAAATATTCATTGTATGAATGAGATCATTTTCTTTGTTGCAATGTGAATCAATTACAGATGAAATGGGTTAGCTCGGTAAAAGCATCAAGCAATCAAAAATTCGAACTGCTTTGATAAACCAATCTAATGTATTTGACCCAAACAGCACCTCAGATTTGTTTATTATTTTATAGGTATTCTATACATATGTTATCATTTTTAGCTATTCAAATTCTAATCATTCATTCACATTTACCGAATTGAGATTCTTTAATCATTCCGGTTTTCATTTTTGATCGAAGATCGGTACTTTTTTTCGTGTTATACCACATAATTATTTCGCAATCTTTTGGGGGAATACCGCGACATGTGTGTGACTCTCTATAAAATACAACGAGAAACCCAGTCAAAATTCGGTGTTTCTAAAGAAAGGAAAGAAGAAAGAATCGAATAACAAAACAGCTATGAAGCCAATAATTATAGCATTTTGCGCATTCGCTATTTTCGGTAAATTAAATTTATTGTTGAAATCTCAAATCGGAGTTCAAATAAGTTAATGTTGTTCTATGTTGTTCATTACAGCCATTAATGCATCGCAAGAACAATCACATCGGAATGAGATTGACAATTCCATTGGACAATTCGAAGATGCAGCGACATTCAAGTTTAGTTTTAACTTGGCGTGTCAGCTATGCCAAGAAGTGATGAAAAAAGTTCAAAAAGAAATTGGACGAGATTCGTCAAGGGTAAGTTTCATTAAACTCATTCAAATTTCGATGAACTCATTTTTTTTCCTGCTCAAAATTAGGAACACATTAAAGATGTTCTTAAAAAAGCCTGCTCAGCCGTGCCTGACAAAAAATTTCGAAGAAAATGTGCTGAAAGTGTTGATAAAGATGGTGATCACATTGTCGACATGTTGATTAAAGGTGAGGCAACCAAAATTATCTGCGAATATTTGGGATACTGTTGAGTTTGCAACACAGACAACGATTCTAGCAGATTCTAATCAGGCCGATATTTCCAATTCGGGCAAATGCAATTTGATTCCGACATTCCTTATGTAGAGCAAACCTGACCTCAAATGAGTTTCGATGTTGACAAAAAAATATTTGAATATTCCTTTATGTGTATCATGAAAATATATTGTGAATATAAAACGTAAATTGTGATTTTAAAAATACTTTTTGATTTGTTTTGTGATCTCAAGAATATAAGGTAGACTTAAGTTCAGCGTCATCAATTTGTCGATTATTTGCTCGGAATATCCATTTTAAGAAGCTGCGTATTTCAACAACTTTAATTCATCCATGTATTTAGTAGTATTATTCAAAACTTTCGGAATGAGTTTTCTATATGGTTAAACCTTTAAAAAACGATTGATTTCGTTTCTGAAGCACCTTAATAAGGTGACCTTATTCGTTATCGTTCTGGTAAAACGATGGTTACATAAAAAAAGAAGAGCAATTTGGATTTAGTTTGACTTTTCATCTTTTTAAAGTAGCAATTTGTATAAAAGCGTTCCGAAACCTTTTCAACTGACTTCAGATACTGCGGTTCCTGCTGTTGCTTTTTGAGTATTCATCCAATAATAATGCGGCATATAATAATTTAATGATTTTCTGTGAGAATCTTCGACGATTTCATTCGAAATATGATGCGACGTGCGAGACAAACCGGACAAAATGAAAGCTGATTTTCATTTTTTTTTTTTTCAATTTTTTCTTAGCTTATTAACAAATTTGTTTGGAATTTGTTAAATTTAAATTACATGAAATGTTCAACAGCATGTTTGAAAGTCTTTGCCGTCATTGTTTACAAAAAGGGGAAGGATAATGTTGAAAATATGTCTGCCGAGAAGCTGTTCAGAGGAGATTCACAAATGTTTTATTCCTTAAAACATATAATGTTGTTAATAGTTTTTCATTTGTTGTACACATTTTTATATTCACTCTGAATTATTTAATATATTTCAAAATGAAAATATGCATGAACATTGAACATGATAGTATAATACTGAAAACTATTGAAATGTTGAAGCATTACGTTGAATCATAACATTCGACATAAAGTCGTCTCTTTTTTCTCAAATTTGAATATGTGTTTGATACGTTTTGGATACGTTTCGATACTATTCAATACTTTCAAAGACTTTTCAGTACATTTGGTACTTCGGTACCGATTTTCCCCATGGATAATTTCTTCGGGTAGCTCTAGTGGAGTCGAATCAATAAATGGGCTGTTTTTCAATATAATTAAGAAACGTTTGTATGGGGACTATGCCTAGTTCGCATTGTATCATTATGAAACTTTCAGAATATTATTTTTTTTAAGAAAAAAATAAGTCATACAAAATTTCAAGTCATTCCGATAAGATTTAGGACTACCTCCCCTGCAAAATTGACGATTTTTGCGGTCAATATTCAAATTTTGTCATTAAATTGGATGAAGTATTTGTGATTATCTAATCTGTGATTTTTTCATCAATTTGATACTCATTAACTTTTTAACGAAAGTAATACATAACATAAATGTGGAATCATATTTATCGTTGGCATGAATTAAAAGTTCAGATCAGAGTAAACTAAATCGTAATTGCTGTTACCAATTCAAAAGCAGCAAACGTTTGTTGAAGTAAGAATTAGGAACTGAGATGTTTATTTGTTTTTATATTTAAATTTAAATTTAAATCACATGATGTGTAATGACTTGAAATTCGATCTCGTCGTAATGATTTGACATTTTCTGTGATTTATTCTCAAATTTGCATGATCATTCGATAAGAAATAAACATAAATCCAATACAAATGCGTAGAAATCAATGAAAAATCCATAAACCCGAACAATTTCGGAAAAGTCAGATTCACGTTCGTAAGACCATTTATTTTTTAAAAGTACCGATTTACCTGGGCAACAGGTGAACCGTTATTTTGGAGAGTTCTCAAAACTGCGGCACCCAACGATGTTCCCGCATCAAATGGAACTTTGCACCTTTTCATTGCTTATTTTCTGCATCAAATGTTGTACGAAACATGTTTTGATAAAAATTCTGAAGTTTGTAATTTTTTTTTTTAAGAAAGCGAACCTATTGATGGAAAGACCTATAATTATAATATAGTACAAATTATGATGTTCTCATAAAAATTGAAAGTGAAGGAAAATTTATCAAAAATTGCATTGCATTCAATTTAAATCCAAACATGTAAATTGATATTTATTTTGAAAACAAAATTCAAAAGTATTTGCTCTCTTGTATAGTATATGAAATCGACAATTGGAATTTTATCTATCTCGCAAATGTCTCGACATTTCAGAATGCAATACATTTTTTATTAAAATTACATTGGCTCGTATAAAATGAATAGCAATATTTTAAGAAAATCATCTTTATTAAGTACTAGCGGACCCCGTTGCACTTCGTTGCAACCAACCAAAAAAATAAATGAAATATTATAGGTTTTTTTAATGAAATGAATGCATTGTATTTCAAAATTATTAATGTCCATCCAAAACATTTGGATATACAATATTTTTTGTTTGCCCATTTGAAGCGAGCATAAACAAACAATTTGGAGTTCCAACTCTTGAGCAGGCCACGTTTAGCTGTCCATGTGAAAAGCACGGCTCCTCCAAATTTAATCCGCATATTTGAAGCGTTTGTCCTTGCGCCCTATTGATGGACATGGCAAATGATAGACGCACTGGTTGCAAACGCTTAAATTCAAATGGCATGTCTGTTGGAATCAGTGGAATTCGTGGTATGAGCACAATTTCACCTTTCGCTGTTCCGGTCAATATTGTGGCTTCAATTAAATTCGGCATCAATTTTTTTACTGCTAATCTTGTGCCATTGCACAGTTTTGGTGCATTTAAATTCCGCAGTTAAATAATTGATGAGCCAACCTTTAAATTCAAATAATGCGGTGGCATACCAGGTTGTTCAAGTGAATTCAAAAATTCAATTGGATAATTCACTGCATCATCTGCATTCATTGCGCTATCAACAGATTTATATGATATCACTGCACCTGGCAATTTTTCTTGAATCTGATAATTGATTGCATTGACGTGTACATTTTTTGGTGGCAGTATTGCGCGTTCTCTCAACCAATTTTGATTCCTGTAATTTTGAACAATATTTGGAAATACACTTTCAATCAACTCTTCTGTTGATTGGAGAATGGTACAAAAATTGTTCGGCAATGTAATCAATCCATTTGTATTATCGACTCGAACTTTGCCATTTCCAATATCTAACAATTGCTTCGAGAACCGATCTGCAGATTGGTCGTTGTGCAATTGGACGCGCATATTTATGTTCAATGTCAATTTTTGCACATGTCGCCACAGAAGAGAAGACTTTAAACATGCGTTGATCTCATCCGCCGGTGTTGATCGTGGAACCACAGGCAATATTTGACGAAAATCGCCTGACAATAATATTAATGCACCACCAAAAATTTCTTGATTCTGACGTAGATCTTGCATTGTACGGTGTAATGCTTCCAGCATTAAATTCGCAGAATTTCTTGAAATATTCGCATTCGAATCAAATAGTCTTCTGCCATAAAATCTTTGTATTTATTCCACAATTCAAGTGGATTTGATGGAAAACATGTTGATATGATTATGGCATATAACATAGGTATTTGATGTGGAGAAGAAGCAATCGATGCATCGTGAAGCGATAAATCCCAATGCGCATCATTTTCAAGCAAACCTAATTGCTCGCATGCTTCACGATACGTCACACATAAATGACCATTTACTCTTCGCAAATGTTGAAATGAACGTGGTCCAACAACATTTACCAACAACAACCGCAAATAATAACATTCTGCATTGTTTGGATGAACTGTGTATAATCTTCCCATAGTATCTGCAAAAAAAAAACACCCGGATGGCCATCAACAGGTGTTCCTTGTTTACGACGTTGCCATTTCTTTGCAGTCCAAGTGAAATAATGCGTTACATCTGAATACAGCAACGTTCTGGCAAATTCATCGCTTTCGCACAATTGAAAGAATGCAGTTAATGTTGTTGCTGGTGGCTGTGCTGCTCTCTGCTGTACATTTGCATCGGTAAAATACACACGCTGGCCATTTTCAAGATGAACAGCCAAATGAACAACAGCAGGATATCGCTCATGAATTGGAAATGAATAAATTCTCCAAAGAGCTTCATTAGTGCTAATGTAGCGCCCCATTTGATATTGAGCGATTTCATTTTTTGCACTGAACACACTTAAAATCATTTTTTAAATTATTAATACTTGCCAATATTTATGAAACTGAAAAAAAAATCACTTGTAATAAAATTCCAATTGGAAAGCAGTGAATGTATGACCAGCTGTATCAGAAGAAAGTGATTGGCAAACATGTGCATTTTGACAGGTTCATCTGTTTAACATTTGTATGCTGTCAATCAAATGAATGTGTGTATATATGTGTTTGTGTAGTAGGTTGGATCGATTTTTTTCGTTAGGTCGGACCGAAATTTAAACTTTTTTTTTTCAAATGTTAAATTTTTTCAGGAAAAAAATCATAACTCGAGAATGGCTGAACCGATTTTGATTTTCATCAACTTCTCTCAATCAACTAACCATCATCACTCCTCCCTGCACCTTCCCTAAAAATTTTATGGCAATCGGTCGAGCCGTTTTCGAGTTATGGAGTGACAATCAAAATGTACACTTCTTTTTATATATATAGAAGATAGATTAAGCCATCGAACATTTTTATCAAAATTGGGGGTATGGCAAATTACTCAATTAATTATTATCAAAATTAGAATTTCAATGAATTTGTTGCTGGAATTCAATCAATGAAGGAGGCATTTTGAAAAGTTAGAACGCAAAGGGGAATTGAATTGTTGCTGAAAATAAAAAATAATAAAAAGTCTTATTTACGTAATTGATTGTAAAAATATCTTTGAGCGAACCAGGTATTCAAGTCACACATTTATTCTCTGTGGTTCATTCGAACATTCTGCGACATGATGCGATTGTTAAGTAAAGATATAGAAAAAGAAATATGAATAATTAATGAATTGAAGTATGGAGTTAATGTATGGCATTCGCATTGCTGTACAAAATACTGGAAAACTTAGTTTCATTTCGGTGAATTCAATCGATCACAGAGTTGACTTAATAAATTAAAGAGATTATCTTATCTTTTGTACTCTGGGGTGGAAAAATGAGTTATCTGTGGAGATTATTAATTGTATTGTTTCTGACCGAGCGATTTGTGAGTTAAAGCGTTTCTTTTTGAAATTTACAGTCGCATTGCGGACATTTTTTATGCTCTTCACACACAAATTGCTAAAACGTTTACCATTTCGCGATCAAAAGTCATTTCAAACATCATTACTTTATTTATGTTTCAATTGTCTTTTTTCTTACAAAAAAATAAGGGTGCACAAATTTTTAATGGGTTTCTTCAACGTGAACCCACCAAATATCATGTTGCTGTTTTTGGAAATAATCATTACGCCTGCGGTGGATCTGTTATCAAACGAAATATCATATTAACTGCAGCGCATTGTTTCTTCAAAACTTTAGAGAAAGAAACGAAAACTTATAAATATCTAAACGATCCTAATATTTGGGAAGTTCAAGCTGGTTCAAATGAACTATACCAAACCGTGCTAGTGCTTTTAGCTAAGCATAAAGAACGGTTCAGTGCTTCGAAAATCATTTCTCATGAAAATTATGCTCCAGGTGGCCAAAGAAACGATATTGGCATGATTATACTTAAAGATTTTCTGAACGACGAAATAATTGAAGAAATAGAATTAGCTGATGCGAACTACAATTTTGTTTACTCAACAAATACTCCAATTCCGCTCATTCTTACTGGATTTGGCTTTATTGAAGATGGCGTCAGTATATCGACGGATCTACTTTACCTTCCAACGACAGTAGTGGATTGCTTGGCAGAAGAAGAAGGAGCTGACCAGTTTTGTACTAAAGTTGTCCCAGTGAATCCGCAAGATGCAAAAAAACGGATAGAATCATCGAAACAAAAAGTAGCAGGATATGGAGATTCAGGGGGTTAAAGGAAAAATATCTTAAACTCAATTCCCAATGTATTAAACAATATTTAATTTGTACAGGTCCACTTGTATACCGTGACATTTCATTGTCTAACAAACCTATATTGGTCGGCGTTTTATATGGAGCAAGATGTGAAGAAAATGAGATAAAACATTGCATTTACATGATTAATACAAATGTCGTTACACATCTTCAATGGATCAACGATCAAATCGTAAGTCAATAAAAAAAAAGAATTTGTTGATCTCAACCTAAAATCTGATGATGTTATAATATTTGGGGTATAAACATTCGGTTTGGAGACATTCGAAATGCGGTGCCAACATATTATTTTTTATTTTTTGGAAGACCATTTGTTTAAATTAATTTGTCTTTTTCAGAAAAACCATCCCATTCGATAGGAGGTGCCAAATAACGACGCCAAATCGAACTGCTACAATTCTTCAAATAGCCCGAGTGAAAATTTTTCGACTGAAAAGTAAGCCTGCTAATTCGGGTCAAACATGGCTAAATTACAGAACAATATCAAATAGCTGGAATTGACTTTGTTTGGCTGAAGTCAGCCGATTAAATTTGATTAAATTTCAGAAGCATTCTAATAGCCAGTCAGCAACTGATTTTTCATACGGGAATGATTTTTTTTTCTGAATTTATTGATCCTATAGTTCAATTATAAACAATTCTCGGGGTAAATCACTGAAAATGTGCCAGAGAGAAATAGCAAATGATGAATGAAAAATTTTTATAATCGTCTTAATAGCACAGCACCGAAAGTAATAGAGACATATTGTATCTCTCTCATACTCATTTTTTCTCGTTATTCTTTGTGTTCTTCACTGCTCCAGAATGAACTGTTTGTCAAAGAGAATTGAACGCACTCATTTTTTTCTGCAGTTTGAAGCGCAGAGAATAGTGAGAAGAAATGTGTGTGGGTGAGATACAATATGCCTCTATTGATTTCAGTACTTGCAAGCATATTACTTATTACTTACGATTAGAATTCATCAATTGCTATTTCTTTCTAGCACACCAAAGGAGATTTGCCCCGTGAATCAATCTTCTCTGTTTTGAGCTATGGTATTTTGAAGTATTCAAATAAAAAAAATAGCAAATATTCATGTTTTCAATCAATGCATTGATTGAATGTTTGCTACAGCACAAAAAAAACCATTTACTCTCAAAACAAGACTCAACTCCATGTTTTTGTTTACTTGAAAATAGCGAAACATAATATTATCGGATTTATCAGGTGTTTGAACCTCGTGTGTAGTTTTCGACTCATATGAGTTACTCAATTTTTTGTCTTCAAACAAATATTAGATTTTTTTTTAAATAAACCAACAATATCTCTCAATGTTATTTACTTCATCAGAAAGTGTACGAAAATTAAACAAAGTCAGAAAGTTCCAGAGAAGAAAGGAATTGTTTCCGTCGTTTTCTAAAAAATGTGTATTAAGCTTTTTAATGACGGTAATTGAGTTCAACTTGAATTGTTCTCTTAATTTCAATAAGCAAATTAAAAACAAAGCTCGACCAGAATCCATCTGTATGCTTTACATTGTATTCCATTGGGAATTGACGCCATCTAGGGATTATATTTAAAAGCACATCACTCTGAAGCTTCTTCTCGGTGTTGGAGAAACATTTTTCTGTATTTGTTCAACCAATGTTCAAGGCGGTGAAGAGGGATTCTTATCCCTCTAAATATTCATTGTATGAATGAGATCATTTTCTTTGTTGCAATGTGAATCAATTACAGATGAAATGGGTTAGCTCGGTAAAAGCATCAAGCAATCAAAAATTCGAACTGCTTTGATAAACCAATCTAATGTATTTGACCCAAACAGCACCTCAGATTTGTTTATTATTTTATAGGTATTCTATACATATGTTATCATTTTTAGCTATTCAAATTCTAATCATTCATTCACATTTATCGAATTGAGATTCTTTAATCATTCCGGTTTTCATTTTTGATCGAAGATCGGTACTTTTTTTCGTGTTATACCACATAATTATTTCGCAATCTTTTGGGGGAATACCGCGACATGTGTGTGACTCTCTATAAAATACAACGAGAAACCCAGTCAAAATTCGGTGTTTCTAAAGAAAGGAAAGAAGAAAGAATCGAATAACAAAACAGCTATGAAGCCAATAATTATAGCATTTTGCGCATTCGCTATTTTCGGTAAATTAAATTTATTGTTGAAATCTCAAATCGGAGTTCAAATAAGTTAATGTTGTTCTATGTTGTTCATTACAGCCATTAATGCATCGCAAGAACAATCACATCGGAATGAGATTGACAATTCCATTGGACAATTCGAAGAAGCAGCGACATTCAAGTTTAGTTTTAACTTGGCGTGTCAGCTATGCCAAGAAGTGATGAAAAAAGTTCAAAAAGAAATTGGACGAGATTCGTCAAGGGTAAGTTTCATTAAACTCATTCAAATTTCGATGAACTCATTTTTTTTCCTGCTCAAAATTAGGAACACATTAAAGATGTTCTGAAAAAAGCCTGCTCAGCCGTGCCTGACAAAAAATTTCGAAGAAAATGTGCTGAAAGTGTTGATAAAGATGGTGATCACATTGTCGACATGTTGATTAAAGGTGAGGCAACCAAAATAATCTGCGAATATTTGGGATACTGTTGAGTTTGCAACACAGACAACGATTCTAGCAGATTCTAATCAGGCCGATATTCCCAATTCGGGCGAATGCAATTTGATTCCGACATTCCTTATGTGAAGAGCAAACTTGATCTCAAATGAGTTTCGATGTTGATAAAAATATTTTTTTAATATTTTTTTTATTCAAAAACAAACTAAGAATTCTCTGTATTTTTTTTTTTTTAAATAAAATTCAGAAATCCATTTGAATAATATAATTGTAATGATATTGGTTTTACTTAAATTTTCTTATATGTACAATAATACACACTCATTTGTCGTTTCGACCCCGAAAATCGAAAATTTTGTAGAGAAGGTAGTCCTTAATCTCATCGGAAATACTTGCAACGTACAAAGGTTAACGTACCACACACGGACAAAAAAATTCTCTGGGAATGGTTTCAAACTTTATTTTAGGTTCAAAACGCATGGAAATGCGGGCTTTTTGAATTTTTTGTTCCGATCGCAATACCTTTACCACACACAGTCGTGTGTGTGGAAAAGAAAAAAATCTTCTATGTTTTTTATATTACTAGCAATAATACTCTATATTTTCACGATTTTTTGTAGTGTTTTTTTTAATACCAAAATAATTATTCAAAGTGAGCATCAACAATGGCTAATAGTTCCCGTCTCGCTATTGGTAAGTGTGAACACATTCGCAAACATGGCACAGCTGATTCGTAGTATTAATCAATCCCAAATCTCATTGTGACGGTTTGAAATTTTATATGACTTATTCTCGAAGCTACATGATGATACGATGAGAAATAAACATAGCCAGTGAACGGGGTCTGGAAACGTGCGGAAAAGTTAGTTTTACGTACGTAAGACCATTTTTTTTTTATTTTATTTTGTCAATATGTAATTATTCATGTGATAATTTTTTAACGATTTTAATGCGACATTTGTTTTTCTTGATTGCCCTTTGACTACATTCGTCTTGTGCTTTTTGAAACGTATTTCAATTAATGACACACTCAACAATATTTTATTGCTGTTATGTTCCTGATTGAACCCGTATAGACTAAGTGCCAGTTTATCATGATGTCATAAAATTCCTGAATCATAGTGCTACTAAAATTATTTAGACAAAATAAGAAAAATGTGTCCTTCCGCAAAATCCGCACTCCTAAATATTTCCCAAAAAATTATTAAAAAAACATTGATATTCATGATATTTTAAACACAATTATTTTGAGGTCATTCCTTCGGTCCCTACGCAGCCCCTTTCAAATTTCTTGAATGCAGTGACCTTTTTACAACGGTTGATTCGATATTTGAAGAGCTCCATCGTTCCAGATCCAGCGGGGCTTTACTAATCAAAATGGAAGAAGCGGCCAAATAGATGTCGCTGCGGTGGCTGAAGACGGAAATATTGAATTGATCAAACAAGAATTCCCAAATTTGCATAAAGTCATGTTAAATGCCAATTTGCCAGACGTTGTTTTAATTAAAAAGATTTTCTGGCTATAAATGGTGTCACCACTAGAGGATACGCCAATTCACACGACTACGTCCCCTACAAAATGAAAATTTTGTACTGGATTATTGAATTGATGCGATATATGTACCGTCTGGCCGTACAAGTTACTTGTACTTAAATCATATTTAATCGTTATCGGGCAAACTAAATTCTATATCTGAATTATTACGAATATTTCGTGGGCAACATTGAATTTTATATTTTTAAAAATTCATCTTCATTCGGATTTTTGTCATCTTTTGCGTATTTTTGCATCTCTTTCATGGGAATCATAGCAACAATTGAAATCTCAGAAAAATATGACGCACACCCGAATAATATAAATATTTCAATATTTCACTTCTTCTTTAATTTCAACATTCTTTTAGATCTAGGTGGTCCGTCGAAGAATCTCGATTGTGTTCACGTCACAAATCTATTGTATCCAAAGCTTTTGTATTTTATGATTTTGTTCATTGTTTTACAATATGCTCTACTTTGATGTGTGGGTGTGTGTGTGTGTACAAGTGAGTCGTCTGTTTCTGAAAGCCATCATCTCTGTGAACTCATTTGAATTCTGACGTTGCACAAATACATGCTGAACTATTGTCTGAAGGGTATGTCGTCAACCAATTGGATGATGGTTACCGTCATTGCGGATTTTCCACTCAAATAGCACTGAATAAATACAGAAACAATTGAAAACTTTCAAAAGCCGTTATTTTATGCGTAATTGAAGCACGCGTTAAAAATACACGTGACCGGTCCAAATGCAAATAAAAAGGACGAATATTTGTTTTCGAAACGTTGACAATGCGATCAAATAAGGACATAGCCTTCACTTGACGGGACAACAATATACTTAAGACAGTTCCAATAAAAACTCCGTGTAACAATGAATGTGTAGCAACAATCCAACACGAACATTATCGCATTGTATTTATTTAATTGCATTTATTATCGTATTAATTCTATTATTCGGATTTCACTATAAAATATATTTGAAATGACAGCAAAATTCAAATCAATTACTCTCTTTCATTATTTAAATGGCTTCGTTACATCGATTTGGTGCTTCGTTTCTTTCAGTCCAACAGAATTTTGGATATGAATTTCGTTTCTACGAATCTTCGGTTAACAAGTGCTTGTTTGGCATTCAATTCAAGATTATTGCCACACCAACAGAACGTTGAATGTTTTGATAACGAGAGAATGACAACAATAAGAAAGGGTTAAAGCGAGTAAGGATTCTTTTCGAACCGCCGTAATTAGATGGCTCTTTCTATTTTCGTATGGCAAATAAACAAGCGATCAAATTGCGCGTATGGATTCTTATGCAGTGCAGAGAAACATAGTGCAAATATAATTTGATATCCAATTTGCAATTGAAATGAAAGAGATACCTAGTCTATCTCAATGACACTACCTCGTACAATACACGGAATATTCAAGAGCTATTACGAAATGCATTGACGCGCAAAAGGTAAATGACTTATCTCCCTCCACCGGTTAATATTTTGCATGAGATGTTTGCAGCCTACAGACGCTCGAGCTATCTATAGTCTAAAAAAAAAAAGTTGGAAAAGGAAAACAAATCAACTCAATTTCCAGCGAATTTTTGAGCAGCTCAATGAAGTCAAATTTGTTGACCTGTAACCGCCGTCAAGCCGAACTGTAGCCGCCAGTAAAAAGCATCTGTTTCTTTAATTTGAGTCCGCATCCTCACTTTTTGCGCACACTTTTCCAACATCACTTGATTCAATCTTCAATGCTCTTATTTTCTAATCCCCTTTTCAAACATGAGTTTGGTTCCTCATTTTCATAATTTTTCGTCGCATTTCAAACAAAATCATCATTGAAATGGACCGAATTCGAAAAAGCTGTTGTTAAAATAGTCTTTATTTTCATTTGTTGGTATTAAGAATAAAGTAAATTACATTTCGGAAATACACTTCAATGTTTGGCATTTGCGTTCAAACAATTGTTCAAGTTTATGGGAGAGAAAAAACACGTTGCAATATGAGTGTTGCACCAATTTTTAAAATGGAGATCCAAAATTACACAAAGTTGACGGTTCCGATGATTTTATCAACCCAAAAAATGCCACCATTCAAAGCGACGGTCGCGACCAGTTTCACAGTGCCGTTGATATTTGGAGGTGGGATCCAGACGGTTTCAATGGCGTTTGGTCCATTTCCAAAAATTTTCTTGTGAGTCACGGCATTCTGGAAGCGAAAACAACAGAATTCATTCAAGTTAAGTGATATACAAAATAAATTATTTAGCAAAAATAAATTGAATTCAAAAAATTTTTGTATCAAAAACTGAGCTGAACCTCATCACATTCAAAGATGAATAAAAAAAAAATTGGCATCATTCAAAATAAATTTCAATGGAATTTTAAAAGAAGGAATGGAAAAAGATGTCATCGAGGCGATTTCAATCGAGATGAAATAAAATGAATTGGACGCGAATGGCTTACGAAGCATAATTGTTGTGCGAGTATGGTTTAGAGTATTGTACGTTTTACAACGAGTAGATTTTCTATGATATTTCAAATTCTTTTTATTCTTTTTATTTTATTTCATCATCACTTCCTTGAATCCACATTAAAAAATTGTCTTTGCCATTTTTCCGTTTTGTATTCCAGCTCAGTCCACTCAAAGACCAGCAGCTTGATCTCAAGACAATTTGATTACTGTTTTCTGTTATTTTCATCGAATACATGATATTTTAAAATATCATAGAAAATCTTCAAATAATCGCAATACTCGCAAGAAAGGGAATACTCGCAGTAAAGCGTACAATAATCGCACAAAAATTAAGCGTCGTAAGCCATCATAGCAAGTTTGCATACTTGTGACGTATGTTCGCATATTTTGTGTGTACATTTGGTCGTCATGAGCCTTCAATTGAACGTAGAAAAAAATAACATGAGCAAACATCGTTGAGTCGAATGGTTGCTCGTTTTTTTGTCTCCCAGAATGCGGAAGACAAGTGCATGATTTAAAGAATTTGCCTTCATTTATCCAGAGAGCAAGAGTTTTAGAACACGTATATTTTGTTATACTAATTAAATCGATCACTTTCGTAAAGTCATCACCATTCGAACTAGGCTCAACGTCGAATAGAAATAGCAACTCGTTTATAAACTGAAACTGCAAACAATGTACATAAATGGAGTGCGATGTAGTGCAGGAGCGTGCGGTTTGCAAGATGTGATTGAAACTAGGCGTTCTTTCATTTAAAATGGCCATTCGCATATTATGCTAATTTTGTGATTTAATTATATATGTGAAAAAACCGCCAAATGGAAATGTCAAATGAGTGATGAATTGCCAATAAACATAAAGTAAATAAATGTATAATGTATCATGCAATAGCGCAGTGGCCCATAATTCAATCGTATATCGAAAACCAGTATCGAAGATAAAAAAAAGTGTGCTGCTGTTTTTGTGAAATCATTTTCAAGGTTCAATCCATGGCGCAGTATTTTCGCATTCGAAATAAAATGAAACGAACGTACGGTATGAGCATGAACAGCGTCGTTTGCCAAACGTTGATTTTCTTTGTTGTTGAAATGGGCGGCCGAAGACAATCATTTATTCTTAGCACAATTAGAATGTTCCCATTTAGTGTGCTCTCGCAATTAATTCAAATAATGTATTTAATCATCAATGGCCTTGATTGAATTTTACTTACGTCGGTTCCGCCGGTGCAACTCAACAGCTTGGCGTATTTCTTTGTTAAGACTTCGAATTTACCGACTGGTTTATCGCCGACTCGCGCTTGAAGCATGAAACCTTTGATGGTGTCGCCGGCGCCATTGCCTTGGATTTTCACGTTGACCGACTTATCTTGGCCAGCGCGCAAATTACTGCTCGGTAGAATCAATTTGTATGGTGCGTCAGATGCTTGTGGATCAACCTGATGCTGTGGCACCATGTCAACGCATGCCTGCTCAGGCGCCCCAGCTGAAAACGAATAGGCCGATGGGATGGCACACACCAAGGCAATCGTTACAAATGCGCGACAAAACATTTTTGACTTGGTTTTTATTCAGTTTTATTAGTTGATCTGAAAATGGATAACGAATCAATTAGGTTTGGGTGGATTTTGACATATAAGAAATCAAGTTGGTGATTCAGACAACTAAAATAGCCGTGTGCAGAAAAGCAGGTAACACAAAATTGTGTATTTCCTCATGCCAATTCGATTCGATCAAAATATATTGTTTGCAAGCCCCACTGCAATATTTTTAACATATGATAAATTAACACATTGGAAACAAATCTAGAACTTGCTAGATTGTTATTCATCAGATTGAATACACTGTACAAGTATATTTATTTCAGGTAGACGAAATGGTACGACAATACCTTACGCATAAGCGATCTAAAAAATGACATTGAATAAACAGCAAAGTAGAACCTAGATTTCATGCACGCGGAAATTGCAATATCATTGCGTGACTCAATTTAAAACTATGATATTTTTCTTCATCAATAAAGAATATTACGAAAAATTAATAGCAACTAGGAGAATTGTCGAATTTATGCCAATTCATTCAAAACTTGTTTATAATGTTTCGACACTTCAATTTTTACATAACATTTACTTTCAGTTCGTTCCAAAGCAGTTATTCGCTTGTGTTTTCGACAGCAACTATTTCTATTTGAGATAAATGGCCATATTTTTTAACTTTTTCGAACTTTCCCTATTTTTCCTGTTTTTCTCCCGCTTTCTGCTGTTTTCCTTCGTTTCATATCTAATTTTTTGATTTTTCCATTTTTCACCATTTTTACATCTTCCTATTGGGTCTCTGTACTTGGCAAAACGACGTCAACAATTGCGTATATCTCAGAAATCGGTTGAACATGAAAATGAAAGATTGTCTCTTACTATTTTGACAAAATACTTTGCATCAGTTTGTTTGTTTATCAAACGTGCGAAAGCTAAGAAACCGCAAAAAATATTCGAAAGATGAAAATAAAGTGAATATTTACGCGACATAAAATTCAGTTCCCAGTATTTTTTTTTTTTTTCTTGTATTCATATTTTCAAGCCAAAGCCAAATACAGTTTATCCATAAAAATACAAGGTTTTTTTCTCCTTGGCCAATCGGTTTTTAGGTCAATTTTGCACAATATTTTTTTTCGATTTCGGTTGAACAACACGGATTTCGCGATTTTAGATATAAAGATATCTAACACAGTTTTTGAGAAGAATCCGAAATGTGGCAAATGTCGCGATATCACGTCTAAATTCGAACACAGTAGAATAAATCATTGTTTGACAGATCAAATGTCAGCGTGAGCAAAAGAATTGTATGTTTCATCACAAACTAACAAAAAATTACAATTTTCTTTGAGAGAACCTAATCAAAATTTGCTGAGAAAACTGTGAATGAATTTGATTATCGAACTTACCTGTTAAGATCTGATCTTCTCTGATCGAAGTCGTAACAAAATCTGATGCAAATAATTGAGCGGCCAATGGTCCAGTGTGCGGTTTAAAATTTATGGTATCGGCAATACACACCCCGTTGCATGCGACTAAGTGTGATGGTGTGACGGTGCACGAAGTGGGGGCCAACATGAACGCGTCGAGATAAGCAGTCGATGGTCCATTAGTCGATGGTCATTTACATGTAGTGTGCGAGTTTTTTGTTTATGTTCAAATATGACATAATATTTGGCATTGCGATAGTGTGTTGCCATTATCTTGACACACCATAATTAAAGTCACTGAGCCATTTGCATTGTGCTTGTTCGTTCTCTGCTTTATGATAGCAATGTTTACTTGCTGCTGAAACTGAAAAACAAATTATATTGAACTGCTGACGGAAATTAATGTACGTTTCGCTATTTAAAACCAGTATCTATACGTATTTTATTCTATTGTTTGATTGTTTTTACAATGACCCCAAATATATGTACCTACCTTTCGGTAAGATTCACGTTTTTTTTCATCTTCTATAATTCAATCTTTTCTTTTATTATTATCTTGTTCACTTACTTCATATTTTCTTTGTATTATTCTCAATTGTTTGTTCAAAATCGATTTCTGTTCGAAAAAGAATTTGGTTGAATTCAGCAAAATATTGATGTAAAAATTGCAGAATGCTCAAATCTTCGGCAATAAACTTCGACAACTTGAAGCAGATTTAACACATTTCGGTTGGTTGTTCTCTACAACTTGGACATAACTCATAATTAATACCTTAAACGTTGATAATCTCTTTTGTTTACTCATGACGAATCAAAGTTTGATAAAGCTGAATTTGGAACTAAATGGAGGTTAACTCGTTTATAATTCTGAATGCTATGAATCAAATGTTGCATTGAATCAAATATTGAGAGTTTAAATGATAATTATTGTTGACTCTAGATCTTTAGAAAATGGTGTACTCAATTAGGAGGCCAATTCACAGCATCCTGGTTCTATTGTTACTTTCGGCCAAACTTCAATACTTCCTTTCCAGGTTGGACGTTCTTCATAAACATTAAAATTTCATCCATAGGTCGAGCCTACGAGAGCCACCTCAATTGAAATCGAATAATGAGACGTGCCGCTTTTTCCTTTGCATGAATTGAAGCGAGAGTATAAAGAAAGCTATTCGGATATAACACACAATATGTCATAAATGTATAATTTTCTTGTGTAGGCGCTCGCCCGCTCACCCGAACAAAAGCCTTGAGTATTTCATCATCCTTGTGCCGATGTCAAGGTATCGTTAATATGATATTATTCTTCATATATTTCAAGCATGAAAGAGTCTCGCATATAATCTATTGTTCATTTGTTCACATGAATGTGTCTGCATTCACTTGAAGAACATTTCTCGAGCTCATCCACAAATAATTTGCCTCCACTTTTCTCTCTCAAGTTATACTCCGGAGATTGCAACTTTTCATTTCATTCATTTCCGAGAGAGTCGGCTATAGAAAAAAAAATATGAATACATGACAATTGAAAGAAAATTGCAAGCAGTAGAACGCAATGCAAAAAGAATGGCATCATCGCGATAAATCGCCACAGT
This sequence comes from Obolodiplosis robiniae, assembly GCA_028476595.1. Taxonomy (NCBI): domain Eukaryota; kingdom Metazoa; phylum Arthropoda; class Insecta; order Diptera; family Cecidomyiidae; genus Obolodiplosis; species Obolodiplosis robiniae. Next base: position 43,000,783 of record CM052015.1, read on the forward strand.
AAAAGAAGGCTTGGGAATTCGTTAGCCCGATTAAAATATGAAGTCGGACATTTTGGAATTGGTAGGAATATAATTATATTTTGCATGAGCAAAAAATGCGCCTGTAAATAGACAAACTAATTGTTGGCTGGGTTTCGTGGAATGAAACTTTTTAAGTACACCAATATCAAGACTAGAAGAGCAATAGACTTTTCGGTCGATGCTTTTTCATATTCAAAACAAAAGAAATAAAAAAAGAGAACGAGCATCTCCAATGGCCGCTGCAACAATAGCCATCCGACAATTAGTGATTCCTCTCACATTCCCCTCGCTCGCAGTAAGTCATGAATACTTTCTTTTTGTTTACACAAAGGCACATCAAGTATTTCCACACTTTCAAATGAAAAACGGCACAGAAACGATGAATCTTTTTAGCCATTTAATTTTTCAACATTTTTCCATCGTTCATTTTCGGCTTCTAAATTTCAGAGATGAAACTCGCTCCAACATCAACACAGACAATAGTGCCTGCAGAAAAGTAAAAAGTGTATCCGAAAATGTAGTCGGTGTCCGCCAACGCGTTGACAAATGAAGCATCCATATTTTAAATCATAATTGAACTTCAATTTGTGCGTTGATGTACGATTGGTTTTAAGCTTTAACGTGTTGAGTTGCACTTGACAGCGTTCTACGTACGGAAAATATATTGCTCAGATAAGTATTTAAATACAATAGTTTTTTCAGATCTAAAACGCATAGAAAACTCATTCTGAGAGGTTTACTCATTCTGAGTTAATATTTTTACCATAAAAATATTATTCTTGGAAAATAGAGCGAAAAAGAGTGAGATAGAAGGAAACAAATAGGAAAAGTCTTCTGTGAAATGATATGAAATAAAATAAAAAGAAAGCTGAATAAAGGACGAATTGTATCGGTATGTATTCGTGCACATGTTTTTTATTTTAAATCAAACTTTCCGTTGGTATAGTCAAAATGAGGGAATTGCATAAATCTTCATTGCTTATTAGCTAAAAAAATCAACAAGGATATTTCAAAATCACGCCGAATATCATGAATCGCGTAATATAAAATTGGCCAGTAATATTTTTGGATTCGTATGAAATCTGAGATATTTCGTTCGACATACACAGATAAACACAATCATTTTTGTCCAAGAGCGTTCGTGTAGGTGATCACCAGATAAAACACATGTTTACGAAATTGGATAAAAGTTCGAGTTCTACACGCCACCCACTTGTTTAGGTAATAATTCAATTATTGCAAATATAACAGCATCATCAGAGCTGCGATCTATACTTGCAATTTGTATTCTTTTTGAAAATGTAATCAATAGCGAAGTTGTTGGTTTGTTGCTTCTATTGAAAGCGATGACTTGAAAAGGCAATAAAACAACGCTCGATGTAGAGAAAAGTTGACGCGAATTGGAACGGGTGGTGGGTCGGCGTGTGGCGAGTGCTCGCGGTTACGTAAATCTGGTGTTTATTTGAATCAATCCATTCAGCGAATGAGATTGTGTTCTTGTTTGAGTTTGATTGCGCAATTGCAGGAATTGGAATCTGAAACGAAGTTCCAAATTGCGAAATGAATTTTCTGCTGATTACACAATCTTACAATGCCAGCCAATCGTCTAAAATAATAGGGAATGGAGAAAAGTTCGATTACATCAAATCGTACATTGATTTTCTGTTGATTTTTTTTTTATTGAACATGATGTAGCTTAATTATTAATAAATTGGTGAGAATTTGTGCATGTGCTTAAAATTAAAAATATATTACAACAAAATCCATAAAAATAGCGTGATTAAAGCGAGTCCAAAAAGCATATACTGCGAAATGATAATTATATCACCGTAGCCGCGATTTATATAGCCATAATCTTTGAGAATTTGCTGTTCGACGAGTTTGGCGCCGCACAAAACGATTGGAACACCTGTGCCCGGATGTGCGCTCGCGCCCACAAAATATAGATTTTTGAATGCTCGACTCCGTATCGACGGGCGATAGCGCAATACTTGCGGAATACTGTGAGACATGCCCAAAATTGAACCTTTCCACAAATTGAACCGTGATTGCCAAGTGCGTGGATCGTTGATAACTTCTGTTTCGATAAGTGACTCAAAATCTTTAAGGCCCAACCGTTCTTCGATTATTTGAATGACAATTCGACGAGCGCGTTTAATCCATTCATCCATGCAATCGTGATTGTTTGCTGAAATGTGGCTGACTGGTAACAGCAACACAACGGTATCTTTTCCCTCTGGACTAGCACTAGCGTCGATGCGTGATGGAACGTTCACATAGAAAAATGGATCGTCGGAAAGGATTTGCTGTCGAAATACATTATCAAAACTTTCTTTGTACTTTTTAGCCAAGAAAACATTGTGCACATCTAGTTCAAGCACTTGCCGCGATAGTCCCCAGTAAAATGAGATAGACGATGATGTTAGGCCAGCTGTTTCGCCCAATTGCTTTCCATAATTTGATTCAGGTAATAAATGATTGTAGGCATAAATTAAATCCGCATTACATACTACAATCTCCGCATAATCCTCGGTTCCGTCATCAAATCGAACACCTTTTGCCACATTCTTCTCGTCCACAATGATCTTCTCGATGTTTTTGTTGTATTGAAATTTTGCACCGAATTTGTTCGTCGCTATCTTTTCCAATGCTTCGATTACTTTATAGAAACCACCGCGAGGATACCAGACACCTTCAGCAATTTCAGTGTACTGCAGAAGATTGAACAATGCCGGCGTATCGTATGGACTCATTCTGGAAGTGAATAAAAAATCATGTTGAAATAAAATAATATTATAATTTAATGATGATAATTTGTGGAAATACATAGTCTTACAGAAGCAGCATTTTGGCATAATTAGCGCTGAAAAAGACATACTTACCCGATATACATGGTTTGGAATGAGAATGCTTGTCGCATTTTGTCTGTCGTGAAAAACTTTTTGGCACAACCATAGACGGAGCTCCAGAGATGCAATTTCAGAGCGTTCGGAATGTGTTTGAATTGAAATTCATTGTACCAATGTTCGTAATTGTGTTTCAATGCAATTTCAATGCTGCGCTCGTAGTGAACATGCGTCTCTTTCATGAAATTCAAGAAGTTTAGCAATGTTTTCGCATCATTTCCTTCATATTTTTTTATTTGTTCATATAATTTGGCAAGATTGCAGCTCAATTCGCAGCGATCGCCATCACCGAAGAAAATTGAATAATTGCGTTCGCATTGCAGCAACTCCAAATGGTCTGACACTTTTTCACCCAAATCGTTGAATGTTTCTTCAAATAATTTGGGCATCAGGTAAAGCGATGGGCCCTGATCGAAACGGTGGCCATTTGAATGAATCAACGATAATCGACCGCCACTGTGCGAATTCTTTTCGTACACGTTCACTGTAAAACCTTGACTTGCCAATCGCGCTGCTAGCGCCGTTCCACCTGAATAATTCCAAATAACCAGCAATAAAACTAATGTTATACAAAAACGATTCGACGATTAATTACACTTACCGACACCACTTCCAACTATAATCACTTTCTTATATGCACTTTTGGTCATTTTGCTCTTTTCCGGAAACTCACTCAACCGCTTCGATCGAACGTCAACCATGTTATGCCGAGTACAGATTCAATTCCAATGCTTTTCCATTCCAATTTCACACTTTTTATACAGAAGACTCATTTGCTAATCATTGTTCCAGCGCAATTTGCACACTATCTGGCTGGATAGAAAGTAACTTAAACATTGTTGCAATTGATAAGGATTATCAACGCTAGTTTCCTTTTTGTGTTACAGATTTTCGTCAAGTGTATGAGTAGGATGCATTTGAGCGATATCAAATAACAAGTAAACTAATTTAAAACGTTTTGGATGTGTTCTGGCTGGCTGGCGATTATCTCGAACAAAATTGACATTTTCAATCAACTAAAGCTTTAGTCAATTTTCAGGCAAAATGTCAGAAATCGACTGAATTAAACATAAAACAAACTGACTATTTCCCATACAAAAATAGCCAGTTATAATTTATAATTATCAAAAGCAGCTGGCTGACTGTAATGAGTCACTTTATCGTCAGATGGGCATGCAGATGGTCTTGAATAGTTTCGGGAGATTTTGCAAATTGGATTTTGGGTCATGTTTCGATAAGGTAATCCAACATAAAAAGCAAGGTGCTTAAGTTCAAACCAAATAGAAAATGCAATGGAGCCCACCTTATCACTTAGCCTATATATAGTTTGGCTGTTTAAAAACTGGTTTATTCAATCATATCTCGTAAAACATTCCTCAAACTTCCAAATGAGAACTGTTGTTCGAATCGAAACGTTCAATGTTTTTTTGAACAATTTCGATTTAAAAAAAAATATTTTGGCGAGTTGTGTGTGATTATATGCATTCTCATTGTGGTCCATTACTTTTCTTAATAGCGCCGAAGTTTTTTTGGCATATATTTTCAAATTTGACATGTTTACGATACGAATAATTAGAGAGCTTTGTGCTTGCATGCATCGGTTTTAAATATGGATTTTCTATTTGAGCCTAATTGGGTCAATAATTCATCAAGTGCCACTTTTTCCAATGTATTAATTTTAATTAGTCTATTTCGGATTGTTATTTTTTGGATTTTTCGCTGGGTATATCTTATCGATGCAGGCACGCGGCTAACATGTATTTCGAGGCAAGCACTTTGTATAATTTCGAGTGCTCTAGTATCACTTACAGTATTGCTTAATATCTTTCTGTGTGCAGAAAAACGTTAGAAGTGCAATTTTTTTCTAATTCATTGCCGATGAACTCAATGTTCTGTTATCATTTTATTATTTTATCGTTTTTTCTCTGTACTTTTTCTTTTTTTTCTGTGTATTTTTCTGCTTTATTTTATTTTGCTTTTGTGAATCGTTGAATTTATCAATATAATAACTATCGGTGAGATGGTTCAAGGCGACTGGACATTTTAGTATGACACAGACATACTCACCTATATTATAGTAATAAATATTGAATGATTCGAAAAAAAAATAGTTTGAGCGACAAAAGCAAGCAACAAGCTCAGACAAAATTCATTTGAAAACATTGTTGCACCATCATGAATTTACTAATTTTTTTATACTATGATAAATGATTTGCGTTTTGTCGTTGAATCTAACAATCTGACGCCAACACCTAATTTTATTCGCACTTCATATTCATTTCCATTTTTATTCATATTTTCTTTCGAGCCATTGAACTTCCATTGATAATTTGCGAATAAATTGTGCAGCTTAGCAAAAACCAACATGGTATTGTAACGCACCGCATGCTGCATGCTCTCAATATGTTTTGGAAACGTGCGGTGAATGAGCCTTGAGGTTCGATTCATGCATACTTTTCTTAAGTTTGGCGCGGTGAACTATGGAAACGTCATCACGCTAGAACGCGTGGCTTGCTTTTCCACAATTGTCACTACATTCATGTCGATTTGAATAAACAATATTACATCAAGCTAACAGTGATCTCTATAATATGCCATAATTTGAAGAAAAAAACGACAATTTCAACGGCAAACGATTCACCAGAGAATCATCATTTCTGTGCACACGTGAATGTTTGTCAAATGTCAATTAGGTAAAATGTGAACTGATAGTTTCTTTTTTAACAATCGAACAAAAAAATAAATGAAAAAAATAATCTAACAAAAATATTAAGCAAAGACGTTTATAAATAGGTGATAAAGAGCACATGATAAAATAGCTAATCTCAATGAATTCCGTGTGCAAAGATATTTCTTGTTGTCTCGTTTTAAGCATTACTCAGAGGGAAAAATGAAAACTGTGATGCGCTTTTCATATGTCAATATTTAAACCAACAAAACCCGTACTCACATAATTCGGCCCAAATTCTTCAATTTGCGTTCATCGTTCATAATTTCAATTTGAATAGGTTGATTCATTTGACACTTTTTTCATTGGAAGAAACTAAAATTTCTGAGGAAAACGTATTATCCGTTTATAAATCAAATATTTGTGGTGATGATGTCATTCTTGTACAAATTTGCCGAATAAACTGAGGATTTTTGCACAAATTTGCCGGATAAATGGAGGAACGTGCAATCGGAATAGAGTTCTCATTTGTCTAATTTTTTCATCAGAATCTTACAGTGAGTTTGGCAAAAATATATCACAAACAAGACGTTCTACATGAATATATAAGGGTAGAGTGGCCATATGAAGAACTTTTATCTAATAACGATCTTATTGCAAAATTAGCCTTCTCGCACACATAAAGACCCAGCTGTAGAGTAGTGGTTAGCGTGCCGGCTTTGCAAGCATGGGGACGTGGGTTCGAATCTCCTAGTGGCCGTTTGATTTTCCATCAATTTCATCATTGCTAACAACAGTGATATATTGATGGGAAACAAACTAACATATAAAATAGTGATGTTCGACTCACGGAGTGTTTCGGAGGACACTTTAAGCCGTCGGTCCCGTGTGTGTGCACAAAGAGGATTTTGAATTAGCACAGACACACGTAAATTGACTACCTTAACCTTACTAAGGTTGTGTTATTGGGTATTTCAATATTCAATACACCACCGCAAAAAAGGTAGTAGCCATTCATGGGCCCGAGCATTCGAATGCGGTGCAGTCGTGCCCTGCAAGCCCCTCACCAATGTATTCGAATAATAGTTCTCATGCTGGTGGTATTCATGGAATACGAAAAAGACTGAATACACCTAACGGTACACAATTCGGTCTATAAATACTGAATGATGATGATGATGATGCACACATAAAGAGAGTCTTTAGGCCTGAATTTGATACATAGTAAGTTTTGGCTCCTAATTTGGAATGCTTCTTTTACTGATTTCCTAAAATCACAATACAGTTAATTATAAAGATGTATAATAAAATTAAAAAAAGGTCTAAAACGCATGTTTCAAAACCAAAAACGTCTAATAGAATCGACCAAAATATCTAATTATTTTAACAAAAATGTCTAATAAATAAAAAAATACATCTTATTGATTTAACAAAAACATCTGTCAAAAACAATTATTCAGAAACGTCTAATGTCAAAAAAAAAAAAAAGAAAATCAAAAAATTCTAATGACAAAAACGTCAAAAATGCTAAAAAAATTGCCTTATTACTAAAAAGAAATACTAAAACGTCTATCAAAACGTCTGTTTGTTGGGAAGATGTGTACAGTACCTTTTGTCCTTGACCTCTGGCATACATTTCTGATTTTATCATTTCGACCAGAGTTTCTTTGAATTTTCCTAGTGGTAGTTTATTCCGAATTAACGATGCTATGTTTAATCTCCGAATTAAGACCTCTGTTGGGTTAATGGTATTGGATGTTTCCAAGCAAGCAAACACCTAACAAAACCATATATGTAGTGGTAGTTGCTTCCTCTCCTTTATAGACAACGACGATTGATATCTTAATAAAATTATTGATTCTCACGTGGCAGGATAAAAATACGGAAAAAAAATTATGTAAAAATACAGTAAAAACTTATTTTTTCTCCGAAAGATCGTAGTATTTTTTATCATCATCTTTTAATACTATTTTCTCACGAATTGTCAAAACTTCCGGAGGTGTTAATTGAATGGATCAAATATATTGAAAATATGAAAATTAACCCGTTTCGTACAGTACTGCAAACCCGAATGAATGAGGGCCGTGAGATAATTTCAATTTTTTAATCAAAATACATCTGAAAATATTAGAGAATCATTTTAAACTTCGCAAAACTGTAATTTTAATTCAAAAATACCAAAATTGGATACAAATCATTGAATATTTTCCTGCTTCATTCTTCTCGTTGATTATTAACGAAGCAGAAACCCTCGAGTTAGCGGTGTATAAAAACGAATTTCCGAAGCGATAAAAACATCAAGTTCTTGAATTTCCAAAGAAACGGATATTTCGGTCAATTTCCGTGCAAAATGTGCTATTTTTAGTACAAATGTCGCACATTTGTATTACTTGATAAATTAAATTGGAAACGGTGTCGTTTCAATCACATAAGCTTGGCATTGCAAAGAACAAAATAAAATGTTGACAAATGGATAAAACTGTACAAGCATGTGAAAATATTCAAACAAATGATGGAAAATATCAATTTTCTTGTGACTATATTGGAAATGTTTAAAAAGCATCACACTCAATTGTACCCCGAAATTGTTTGTTTTTCTCTTTTTTTCCACAAATGTGGCATGGTACATTCATTTTTCATTCCTCATTTTTCGGTTAGCAACAACAGAGACGATGACTGTGCACACGTGCTGCTTATGGTATTTATATCGGATTTGGGTATTATTCGTAACCATTTATGCGCTGTTGAGTGACGAGTATTGGAATGAGATTTGTACGAATTTGGCTCATAAGTTTACGTGAAATTAATTCTGCTTAAAATAAAGTGTGTAAACAACTCTTTGTCGGCAACGAATTTCCTCCGTTGTTCAATGAACAGGCTCTTTAAATATGATCACGTAGGACATATTTTTACGTTTTAACTTGAATTCTATAAAAAGCGCGCCAAAGTTACTTCGTGCTGAGTAACAAATATAATTTTTACGACTTTTCGCAAAAATCAAATGTAAAATAATCAAAGGCAAATGATTAAAATCTTCAATATGCGACGAATAAGCAGTCGTCCCATCAAAAGTTCATTTTTTTTTCTCTCACATTTCTGTTGATTTATGAAATATGGAAGAGAATGGTGCTCAAACATATTGATCCTTCAAAGAAATATTGGTAAATTGATTTTTTGTCCGAGAATCCGATTTTGAGGCATCATCAGTAGCAACAATTTTAGTATACATCTTTTATTTATTACCTTGACGTAAGTCATTCTTCAAGCTCAAGCACCAGATCCAAATCGGAAATATTTGAACAATAGTATGGAACCATACATTTCGGGATTCAGTACTATAAATCGAAAGTTAAAAGCAATTTACTAAATGGTTATATTTCGTGAATGATGGTCGGTGCAAATTGTCGTAAATACCATGGAATAACAATGTAAATTTGGTTAAATTTGATACGATGTTCACGGCAAACAAGAAAAAAATCAACAATATTTTCGATGCTTTGAAAAGCATGTGTTTGCATTGGATGTTCGTTTTAAAAAAATAACCCGACAACATCTTGGCGGTGCTCATGCAAGCACCCATTGCCGAAGCAACACAACCGAAATCAGCATATTCGATGGCAGCGCGAACGGTGCGCCGCGCACAACACACATATACCGTATATAAATGCAACGGCACATTTTCCATTTGCGAAAAGGATCTGTGTCTTGAAAATAAACTGCTCGCACCGCATTTCGGTCAGTGTGTTTTTGAAAGCCGACATCGAGACAACACCGGGTTTTATTATCATCCAATTTAAATCCTCAGTTAATGAATTCAACCCGAATTCAATATAAAATCTACGATTTGGCCCTACACATTATTCCCAACAGGAATTAAAACCAATGCAAAATAAGTAATTTGAGAAACAATTCTTTGCAAAAAAGTTATGATTTAAATCGAAAGACTTTTGTAGAAATGAATGCACAAAATGTTTCAGCACAAAACGATAACGGTGAAAAGCATTAATGAGATAAATTTCATCAAATATAGTTCAAAGTTATCAAAAAAACTTTCAGCTTCAATTCGAGTGCAACTTAACATTTTTCATCGACGCACTTTTTCGAGTGTTGAATAAATAAAAGTTGTGGTTATTTTTCACACCAAAGTGTCTCTTGTTCTACAAGTGCATTTTGCTGTCCATATTATCCTATAAATGGTTCGTGGGCATGATTTGCATTTTAAAGACGAAACTTTCGCACAGTCTCAGGTTGCAAATTCCCCGAAGTTTTCAATAAGTGCAACGTTCTGTTGAACTGCATCAAAGATGTAAGTATCGATTGCCTCCTATTTACAATTTTACAAGTCATGTTTCGGATAATAATCGTGGGAATTGGGGCATTTTCGATTTGAAAAACTGAAATTAAAATTCTGACGAAAAATGACAAACAAGTTAATTAAAAGTGAAAAATTTGAACATGTACAAAAAGCTGGCAACTTTCGGATACAATTCACCTTTGAATGAATATGACCAATATTTTCGGCTTTATTTTTCGCAATACTGCCTACAGGGAAGTCATGTAGAGCAAGCGCGTACAACACCTCCGTAGTATTTCTCTTCAGTGATTTCATGGAAAAATGAATCTTTATAGCGGTCATTTCAAAGCTTCCTTATATATTGCATATAAATGTTAACAATGAATCATCGTACAAAACTCAATTATTACAGAAAAATCAGGAAGAATTTCAAAGCACTACAGGAAATCTCTGAAAAAACTTTTCTGTGTATGCAAAAAATCAACTTTCGAAGTCTCAAAGTACATCATTTGGCAATTTAACATAAAATACAGCAAAAAAGACGGCTAATTTGTCAATATGTTGTGTTTGATGGATTTTTACATGAAACTCATTTCTGAGACCAAATAAAATTCGGATCAATCAAAGGTTTTTTTTTAATACGCCCGTTTTTCGCGAAAACACGTTTTTTAACGGCAAAATGCCTTTAAATCAAAATTTCCGCTGGAAAATTTAATTTCTTCGAGGTGATTGAGAAAAATCTCAAATTATCAAAAAATTTGCCAAAAGGCAAAATCAGAAACTTTTGTTCGAAACGATATCGTTCTTAAAATCAACTGACTCTTCAACAGATAATGAAATCATCCTCCTTCCCGCCAAAAATCCTTATTAAATTCGATTTTAGTCATTCATCGCATAGAACAACGAATGACTCTTTGATGGTCGAACATATGAAAAGTCCGATGGGTTAAATTCCATGGGTGGTTTATTCGGTACAGAGTAAAAAATTCCCCGCAAATTTCGCATATCATAAATGCGTTGATAATTTGTCTGGAGATCAGCACGTGGTTTAGGTTAAATTGATGCACAAGTTCCAAATGAAAGGGACACGTTTTTAATGCATACACTCATCGAGGTCTGCTTCAAATTTTCCATCACACGTTTCTGAAGCATAGAGCATGAGCTGAGTTCATAAGATTCATTGCTCTGTGATTGTGCATATGTGAAGAATGCTGTTTTTGCAAGGGCTTCTTTCATTCGTAATTTCAAGTGGAAAATTACTTTATCGCAGCATTTTATCGGTTTTCAACGATTTTTCTGGGTTTTTCTTTTGCAAATGGTCAAAACACGGTCAATTTGAATGAATTTAACTTAGAGCTAAACGATTCAATAACTAAATTTGCAAGTTGTTTGCTAGCGGTTGTTGGTTTCATCGTCGCGGGTGTAACCATAGCGATGCAATTCTTAAAGAGTTATTTAAATGGAGTGTGAAAATGAGTTTCTAATTCATGGAAGAGCATCGCGAACGCTTACAGGCGTCATTAAATTGACGCCGCTTGCGATGAAATCAAACTGCGCGGTAGCTTGCCATTCCCGAAACAATCCGATTATGGTTTTACTTTTGAAAGACGCAAAAAATCAACGAAAATAAGACGAAAAGAGTTCGCAAATGATGTGAGCCTAAGGATCTGCAAATCCCATCAATCAATCCGATATTGGTTTATTTTCAGTGAAAAGCTTCCGAGCAAGGAAAAAGAGTGAAAAAACCGAGGAAAAAATGGTGCAAGAGTGAGCAACAACAGGCGAAAGAGTGAAAGCGATGCCGAAAGTCAGTAATATTCATTCCGTTTTTGACATAGATTATTATTATGATACAACCATTTTCGATGATTATTTTGTTGAAATCATTTAACGAATCACCCCAAATGTTAATGAATATCATTTGCTATTTGCTCAGTCAAAACATGTGCACACAAAATTTCGATTATTATCAACAAAGCGCGGTTTTTCAAAATAATTGAAGCTATCCGCTGTCATTGGGATCAGCTTTTGAGGTCACAATTGGAATTGAAAACATCCAAAAACCACAAATCCCGTTTTATTATGGAATCCCATCAATTTGTTAGAATCCTTCCGATTTTCGATGCAAATATGTGTTAAACTCTTTATGCAAATACTGTTTTGAATTCCCATGAAACCATGAATTTTCTCATTCTCAATGAATTTATTATCCATTTGTGATACTTTGCATTTATTATTTGCTGCTCTTGGCTGGAAATTACTGTATTTCCGAAATTAAAAAGAGATGCGCTTGGTTCGTGGATTTTAAATTCACGTTTGATCGCTCTTGGTATGCAAAAAAATGATAAGAGTGATTTGTTTTTTTACACAGTTACTATAATAACAGCAACGGGAAAGTGGCATTCCTTTTAAAATGCGTAAACAAAAATGCGTGCGTTTTTCGAGGAAAATGGATAAGTGAAATTAATCGCAAATAATCTGGATTATAATGTCCTGAAGATGTAAAATCATTTTTACAATGATAAAGATGCTCGACTTGAATTGCCTTGTACCTAAGCAAAAGTTTTGTTTATTTTCTTAAGGATTAATTCATTCAAAACGGTTTAACGGTCGGGCATTCGAGCATGAACCGGCTTAAAGATTTTGGAGTGAACGCTTGCTCTCGAGTCAAAAAAGTATCGATTTGAAATGAAAGCATTGGAACGTTTCATTTATAAATGAATTTCTCGAAAAATGCTGTTGATTAAAAAATCTCCAATGCTTTTTTTGTTGAAGAACGTTAACCTGAGCGTACTGAATGACCGGTATTCATAAATGATGCATGAATCACATGTGATGATAAACATCTCGCCTGTTCCGAGCTCAAAACATCAAGTGAGAGCATAAGTCAATTATTTTCAGAAATAGGTGCTACCTTTGTAGAGCCATTAAAGCTTAACTTATTATGAATGCGATGAAAAAACATGGCTTTTGAGCCAAACGTCAGCCGTCGTCCGACGATAAACATATTATTTTAGAGCACTACAACTTTATGGAAATGTACGTTTAATTGGACATAACATCAGTAACAATGGATACGTTTTGGCAATGAATATCGCAATGAATTTATGTAAATCTTGTTGGTGAATCGATGTGTTCCGTAAATAAAACATAAAGTGACCGGGTGAAAGTCATTGCATGAAGCCACTCCAGCATTCAATCTAATTTGTTGACTGTTCAATTTAATATTTACATGTTGAGAATGCTAAATGAAACGGTCCGGGTCGACAGTGAAAAGAATGCATTCATTTATTTGTACCACTTGCCTGCTTCCATCGCTTGAACGTTCTCAGACTAAAATATTATTTCCGGATGAAGTCGGCATATTATGATATGTAACGGTGTTGTGTTCAATATTTTATAATAATAGGTCTACCGGTTGAAAATGTCGTTGTTGCAGACAACTTCATATGTTTTACTCTGAGGTAAATTTTGGCTATGACAGCTGTCACATCAGAAACTTCATGTCATTGTCTAATTATTTCAGTCTAGGTTATTGGTCATTAGTGAAAATAATTTTTTTCTTGTGAAGCCGTAAAATGTCTACATTCGTGCCATCAAAACAACATTTGCGGGAAGTTTTAATATGCTCAAATGGGATGTCCTACCCCACCCGCCGTATAGCCCAGACGTTGCTTCTCTTCCGATTGATGCCTCTCTTCCAATTATAATCCCGACGAGACAAATGCGACCGGTCTACATTGCGACTGACCTGCAGCAAGTCTCGAGCGGGCCACACTTGTTTGTTTGTTTGTGACCAACTTCACACCGCATCTCAATGTCAAGTACAGCAACTGTATGACAAGCGTAAACAACTTCATGGCGTCGCGAGTGAGACTTTCTGCAGCTAGTTGTAGGAAAGTTTTTCGGGCCAGTGCCCATGTAAATTTTACGTTCCGCGTTACTCAGCCGGGCTTGCTGCAGCAAGCCTGAGTCCGGCTTGAGTAAACATTTTGGGGAACAATTGTCTGCTCGGGCATCTCTTCCGATTGATGCATGACCTGGCTGACCAGCACTTCTTCAATTATGATGAAGTTAAAAATTGGATCGAATTGTGGCCGCTAAACCGATCGATTTTTTCAGACGTGGCATCCGCCTCTTGCCACAAAGATGAGAAAAAGTTGTGGCCAACGATGAATATTAAATTTGTAATGCTCAATAAAGCATTGATTTGTGAAAAAACGACATTTTCAACCGGTAGACCTATTACTTGCGACGAAAAATAGCGATCTATTGCTGAAATTGAGTTGGATGTCGAAATGTCAAAAGTCAAACTTTTTAGTTTTACTATTTCAACTAGTTGCTTTTGCTCGGCTATAAAATATGTCTCTTGTTCATTAGCTTACCATTGGCAGGTTCTTTAGGCTCACTGTGTGGGAATGGTTACAAAGGAAAGTAAATGAAACACCGGCGATAGATTGAAGTGACAAATTACGACTGACTGTTGCTTTATTAATTAGTGTACATTGTTACGGTATGCACTTGGTGACATATTCGCATGCGTCGTACGGTAATCGCATGCGCAATACTTACATCTCCCTTTTCAAAAGATGAAAATAAACTATTTTTATTAAGGTCTTAATATTTAAAATTTTGATTTGATTCAATACAGTTACTGCCAAAGTTTGTGTTCTACAATGTGTGTAAAAGTTAAACTCAACACTAGTTCTCGTTCCCTCTTCTTAAATTGAATCACAATAAAATTTTCGCTATGTTTATTTTCATCTAAAGTTGTAGTCATTGTCTAACAAACATCACATTAAATTGATCACACAAACCTTAGAATCTGGTTAGCTACTCCATTAAAATTAGTGTAAGCAATTTTGTAACATGGGGTTTTCCCGAATTATTGGAAATACATATTGTTTGTTTTTGTTGCTTTTTTTTTTAACATTTCTTATTTTCGTGTTATATTGTTCTATTCTTGTGAATAATGAATCCTTTGCCCCCGATTTCATAAAAAACATTCGGATTGTCCAACCCCATGACAGTATGTGGTCCCGAATATATGCTACCCAATTTATCATATGGTTCCTTTTTGATAAGAATGTTGTCGCCCATTTTCAAATTGATTGGATTAATGTTTCGATCAAATGTTTTTTTATTATTTGCTTTCATTCTTTCTATTGCATTTCTGGCAGCCTGATGGGCCTTTTGAAGAGTATGTTTGGCAATTTTAATATAATTATCGAAATCATAGACCGGTGAAATTGAAGTTGTTAGATCTTCTGGTAAATTGCATTTTCTAGCAAAAATTAGTTCGAAAGGTGTATACATGTGACCATTTGCGGCAGTATAGGAAATGTTGTAACAAAATGTGAAATACTTGATATAAATGTCCCAATTTTCATCGGTTAAATAGGCACGTAAGTACTCATTTAAAGACCTGTGGTTTCTCTCGATGGAACCCAGCGTTTGATGTCGGTATGCAGTGGAAAAATTATGAGAAATATTCAGTAATGCACATAATTCCCTTGAGACTGAGTTTTTGTACTCAGTTCCCAAATCTGTTTTGATCGATTTGATGAGTCCAAATGTCAATATTATGTTTTCAAAAATGGCTTTCGCAATGGTCTTCGCTTCCTTGCTTGGAATTGGTACGCAGATTAAGTACTTAGTTAAGTCACAAATGGCGGTTAAGGCGTACTTGTTTCCAGAATTTGTTTGCATCATCGGACCAATAGTGTCGATGACCACTATGTCGAATGGTTTATGAGGTGTTTCGGTAATCTGGAGGGGTTCCCTTGTGTATTGCTTTGGTTTATTCAATGCACAAGCAGGACAATTTTTGATATATGACGCAATGTGTTTCGTCATGTTTTTCCAATAATATTTAGCGTAAAGTTTTTTATGAAGTCTCTTTGCTCCACAATGTCCACCAAAGATCTTGTCCTCGTGGTAAAATTTAATCAGCCTCTGCTGTTCATCCGGATCCTTTATTACTTTTTGAGGGGCGAATAATGTTATTTTGAATTTATTTAGCGCTTTGTTACAGTGAGTCTTGAAAAATTCCAGTGTCACGTAATCGATAAGACCATCCGCCTTGGATATTTGAAATGTCTTGAAATTTCTAATTTGTGTGGCTGTCTCCAGCTGTCGAATCCAGACGTTAAGTAACGTGTATTCGTTCACACTTTTTAAAATGATTTCAGCCCCGTAAATGCATTTATGTTTGAAAATTACTTTAATCATCATGTTTATGTTCTCTTTTTCCTTGTAAACGTCGGTAATTATTCGTGGGGTGCTATTCGCAAAGTTCGCGATATCTTTGGAAATATTTCCCATGTTTTCATCCACGTTTTGATTTTGTGTTGATTCTGGTTTCTTTTTTTTGTTTGCTTGTCACGGATCGTGTATTCATTCTCAATACCCTTGCCGATTCTTCGGACATGGTTTTCAAATCGTCAATTGTAACTCGAGATAGAGCATCGGCAGTGACGTTGGTACTGCCTGGAATGTAATTTATTTCAAAGTCATAGACCTCAAGCTCCATTCGAATTCTTACAAGCTTAGATGTGGGATTTTTCATGGTAAATAAGTACGTTAGTGGTTTGTGATCAGAATTTACAATGAATTTTGTACCATAAATGTATGGTTTAAAAAAAATTATGGAATGATAAATTGCTAAAAGTTCTTTTTCTATTATGGCCTTATTTTTCTCGCCTTTTTGAAATGCTCGTGAGAAATAAGCCACTGGTCTGTCGTCACCGTCTACTTCTTGTGACAACACACCACCACACGCAAAATCACTTGCATCGACTGTTATTTTAAATTCCTTATCAAAATCTGGATATTGTAGTAAATTCGGAGATAAAAGTGCTGATTTTAATTTGTCAAAACTATTCTGATGGATGCTTGTCCAAGTAAAATCCACTCTCTTTCTTGTTGATTGACTCAAAGGCAACGCGAGTTCAGCAAAATTTTTAATAAATTTGCGGTAGTAATTTGCGAATGCAACGAAACGCTTCACCTCTTCTAAAGAAGAATAAATTCTTTGGTACTGGAAATTTTTCAACAGCCCTTAATTTTGCTTCATCGGGCAAAATTCCATCGGATGTGCAGCGATGACCCAAAAAGGTCACCTCTGATTTGAAAAACCTACACTTTGTCGGGTTAATTTTTAAATTACACTCTCTTAGTCGATCAAAAACCGCTTTCAAATTGATCAAATGGTGATTTTCCGATTTGCCTATTACTATGATGTCATCAATATAGAGGAATGCTCTTTCTGGCGTTAGTCCGGAGAATGCAATATTCATCATTCTCTGGAATGAATTAGGGTTAACGCTCAAGCCAAATGGCAAAACTTTCCATCGAAAAGAACCACGGCTTCTATTGAATGTTGTAATATCACGTGATTTCTCATCCAGCGGTACTTGATGAAAGCCGCTGAATAAGTCGATAATTGAGAAATATTTTGCTCTGCCAAGACTCTCCAAAATTTCGTCGATTCTTGGCAATGGAAATCGATCCGCAACCAATTTCCTGTTGACTCTCTTGTAATCGATACAAAGCCGCCATTTTTTCTCCCCAGAACCCTTTTTGGGTACCAAAATGATTGGGCTATTGTAAGCCGATGTGCTTGGTTCAATAAAATCATTTCGTAATAGGTTGTCCACCTGTTTGTTTATCTCCACCGTTTGAGTTTACGGCTTGCGATAATTTGGAGTGTATACTGGATCATCATCCGTAATACGTAGTTTCTGAGTGTAAAAGTTATTTGTGGTGAGTCTATCTGTATCAAGTGCAAAGATATCAGCATAGTCCTCGCAAAGTTTTAATAGTTTATTTTTGTATGGTTCTTCAACCGAATCTCTTAACAAATCTAGTAACTTATCGACGCGTTCTCTATCCTTATCTACTATATCTATCATATAGATGTTATATTGACTTAAGTTTTCGTAACTAAATTTCAAATCCCGAACTCGATGAGTTTCATTCGTTGTGTTTACCAACCTGATGAGTGTTTTCGGTTCGTTGGTAACCGTGTTCGCCGTGAAAATTCCCTCATCAATCTGCTGGGATGGAATCAACACAAGAAAAATTTCAGATTTGATCGTGAATAACCTAAATACTTCGGCTCTTGGTGGTAAAACTATCTCATTCTCGCCAAGGCCTGTTTTCAAATTTATTGTAATGTCGCCCAAATGTGTTTTAATTGTGAAAGTTGAATTCTCGTAGCAAAGCTAGTCATTGCATTTGTAGGCCCTGCAGAAATCTTTACCAATAATGCCATCCGTCGGAATGTCAAACTCATTTGGTACAACGTGAAATTCATGCTGTATCACTAGATTATCGAAAACCAAATTAAGATTTACTGTCCCCAGGCTGTAAATGTTTTCTTGAGTTATCCCCTTAATACTTATGATATTTGACGTATTTAAATGTATATCATTACATAAACTATTTATTTTGATAACACAAATGTCGGCTTGGGTGTCAACCAAATGTGTAGTGTAATTGGCAAAATTGTTGCATTCTTCAATATTTAAATGGATAAAGTCAGAGTAGTGTAAATTTAGTGAATACATTCGCGCACCACCTTCTTTTTTGTCATTTATGCTTCTCTCAGCATTACGTTTTGTTGGCCGCCCCGCTCGTTTGTCGGGGCCACCGCGTTTTCCTGAACAACCCTGACATTTCGATTGCCATTGTTGTTGTTGTTGTTGTTGTTGTTGTTGTTGTTGTTGTTGTTGTTGTATGATCGGTAATGGCCACCACCGCGGCCGCGACCACGACCACGATTGTTTCCGTAGTTGCTGTTGTAGTTGTTGTAGTTGCCCCTGTAGCCACCATTGTGACCACCATTTTGGCCTCGGTAATTATTGTTGTAATTGCCACGACCGTTCGAACTTCCGCGATTATTGAAATTCCCACGTTTGTTAAAGTTTCCCCGGTTGTTGTTTCTAAAAGCCAAAATTTTTACCTCCGTATTTTCAACCGCGGCTTCTGTTATGAATTTTGCCAGTACCTCCTTAGGTTGATCGAACTTGGTCGATGCCAACACTGACTTCAGCAATGGAGTTTTGGCTGATAGACGGCACATTTCCACCGTCCTTTCAATGGTCATTTTGTTTGCCAAATCCGATGGGATTCCATCAGAAATGTATGACTTTCGCAATTTCTCCGCGAAAACTTCTGCCTGTTCTTGGAATTTCTGCATATTGGTTCGATCCGATCGCAGAGCTAGGAGTCTGCCCATTACCACCTGAGTGTTGTCACCCTTTGTCTTTGACTTTATCATGTATTCAATTACATTAGCTTACCATTGGCAGGTTCTTTAGGCTCACTGTGTGGGAATGGTTACAAAGGAAAGTAAATGAAACACCGGCGATAGATTGAAGTGACAAATTACGACTGACTGTTGCTTTATTAATTAGTGTACATTGTTACGGTATGCACTTGGTGACATATTCGCATGCGTCGTACGGTAATCGCATGCGCAATACTTACACGGCTCCGACACGTTCAACACACTTTCCTTCTTTAAAATCTCCAAACAACATACATATATGCTTATTTTGGTCGTCATGTGAACCAATATTAGTCTATATTTCATATAATGTGTGCATATCAAATTTCCTAGTAAAGGCATTCAATGGATTTTATCAATCAACAGGAAATTCCCATCTTCCGTCACAAGAGTTCTTATTAACCATTTCCCGTTTGCTCGGTTGTCTTTCCATGTTCTATCCACGGTTCTCTCCTGTTTATCCCTAGGATTTTTCAAATGCATTTGATTCTGTTGATCATAATCCTTTGATCAAAGTCCTAACGCAAGTTGTAAAAAATAATACGAAACATTTGATCAATTAAGTACTATCATTTTGATTGCTTATATTTATACATTTTAAAACATTATATTTAATGCAAATTGCAATCAATGTCGCTTCACCCTCGAAGCACCGGCCGTACTTGATAAAATTGAATTAGCCAATTCAGTAAAAAGATCATCACTTTGTCTGAAGCCATTTATACACCAGACAAAACCAGAGTATACTATTTGCTTGCTTGCAAATCGCTTTCTTTCACGAGCTGCAGCTTGCATTACCCAAATGCGGATTATCTGTATTTAAATGCATCGGAGTGAAAAAGAAATTGATTTCTCATTCAGATGAAGTTTAATACAAAAAAAAAACGCTTTTTGGTATTATATTGTACAATATACAAGCAAAAAGTATGCTCTGGACAAAACGAAATAAGAATAGATGTTTGATAATTGCATTTGATTCACAATAAATAATTATTAACCGCTGGGAATATATTACCCGCCATCTTAACACATATGTTAGTGTACTTAGATCATTATTAACTTAAAATAAATGTTAATTATACTGAAATGCAATCCATTGGTAAATTGATAAACCAAAAAGCGGTTGTATAGTCGATTCGCCCTTTTGCATTCATGAAAGTTCGAAAACAATCGATGTCAATAAACATCAAAACTTTGGAATGGAATTCCAGAGAATATCTGGAATGAGAGTGCACAAAATAGTTTAAAAAAATAAAAGATTTCAATATTTGCCATTTATAAATATATAAACCGGTGCGAAGAAAACATAACTTCATATAAGATAGGAAACATATTAAAACTTAAACTATTTGACAGAAATAATGCATCAATCATGAAACAAAAATTTATTCGAAATAAAATTGGAAATATTTTTTGGGTGCATTATTTTGCCGAAACAGTTTCAAGCTTCAGTATGTTTCCTATCTAATCTGAAGGCAAATTTTCATCCCACCGATTCATATAATCATAATCAATAATGTAAACAATCAATCTCAAATTTAAATTTGAAAATTAAGTTTAAAAAATAGATCGTATTGAAAAAATAATAAGTTTTACTTTTTCCCTCGTTACATATTTTAAAAATACTTGTAAATTCATTGTTTGAGTGGTGGAGGCAAGAGGCAGTATTGAGTCATCGTGTTTACATTTCAAAAATAGATTTTTTTTTCGTGGTATTTCAAGCCACTTCAAATGGGGGGGGGGGGGGATATTATATGCCACACAAATAAGTGAGAGGCAGACACGTCGAAAATGAGTAAAAAGATTTTCTTTGAGGCGGACATTTTTCAAATGATGTTCAACAAGTTGTCGATATTTTTGCATTTTCCGTGCAAATCGAAATGAGAATACACTCATCCGTGGAAAGGAATTCTTGACGGCATATTTGCACGTGAATTATATGGTGAGGAATTCACACGAAAATAAAAAGTGGATGTGAAAAAAACGGGCTACAAATAACATTTTATGGTGCTAATATTATTCTCCTCTTTTCGCGCAATGAACATCCAATTTGCAATTCGCTTTGAGAAAACCAATAGCTGGATATAGCTGTATGATGGAGTCCATGTTTGTTTTATCTCTCTCGAGCACTAACGATACAAGTAATTTATTCGTGCATTTGTTGATCAGAATATTAATCTTTGAAAACGCGTAATAATCGCAATTAAAACCATCGGACATCATGTTCTTTACGGTTCATATATTACAACAATCAGTTGACTGTCTCCAACAGAGAGGCAGTCTCTAGAGTTGAACAATATATGTAATGAGATTTCAATATAAGTTTGATGAAGACCTCCATAAATACATTCGATTAGATCTCGATTATAATAATAAGTAGTGTGCATTGAGAGTGGAGTCCACCAAATGACAAGAAATTGTTAGAAAATTGTCCCCATCACAATATTTCGTAAAGAAAAGTAAAAGTTGCAATATGTTGGAAAGAGGAAAAAAACGACTATATTCACTAGATGCAAAGTGGGGACATTTCGAAAAAGTTGTATCCACTCTTTGGCAGACTGATGACTTCTACCGCAGTTCATACGCTATTCACTTTGCACGTGCATTTGCAATTCATGGTAAAATTGTCACTGGATGAAACTGAAAATCCGCATGAAATGGAGCATGTTTGCCTTCTGGGAAATAGCATGGCAGATTTTTGCTCCGAATGGCCACAGCAACAGAAAAAAACTCATCACTGCCTTAATATAAACTTCCGCGAAACGATTTTCCAAATCAGCACATTTATCGATCAATTTGATTCCAGAGAAATACATCAATTTCCATTCAAACCATAATTGTTTGTAATTTGGCGAAATTACGATCTCAAGCTCATTCAAAACTTCAATAACACGAAAATTGTCTTGGCTCTACATTTCCGCACACACATAGTGTGATGGTATAAGTATTGGAAAGTGTCAAAGTATTAAGACCACTAAGAATTGTGTTTTTTACTCATTCTGAGCACAGATTAACACGATTGATAGGTTTTTTCAGTGTCAGAATGTAGGTGTGTACGCTGAACGTAAAGAAATTTGTTGACCTGATAACTTAAAAAGTTTAATCATAACATCAATCGTACACGAATCCGCAAATAAAGGGTGTTTCTATAGGGGTATCAGGATTTTGAATTCTTCTGATAGAGATACGAGTGAGTAGATGTCAGTTTTTATGACAGACGTAATCAGTAAGGTTTGGCAAATTAACCATGGATCGTAACACAATTAAATAGCGCGTATAAATTATCCGAATTCACCATCAAAATTTGTGTTCGGCTTTTGGCCCAAAAATATTCTTCAGTGATGAGGCGCATTTCTGGTTAAACAGGTATGTTAACAAACAAAATTGACGCATTTGGGGCGCGGAAAACCCAAAACAAATATTGGAGACTGAAATGCACCCACAGAAATGCACTGTATGGTGTGCGTTTTGGTCCAAAGGTGTCATCGGCCCAATTTTTTTCGAAGATGAAAATTATCTACAAGGTGAATGAATTCAAATAGAAGAACATTATAATTAAAATACCTTCAAATGAAAAAAAAGGAAAAAATAGGAAAATAAGTAAAACGGAAAGAATTAGCAGAAATGAATGGGATTGAAAAATCCAATGTGGAATAAATTTGATGGAATTGGTAAAAGCTTCAGCCAAGAAAGATAAGCTTCAGCCATTGAATCCAAATGCCATGATGATTTCTTATTCCCCATGAAATCGGATAGAAACCATTAAAAAATCGATGTCAGTGAAAACTATGAAATTGGGAAACAGTTTTCATTAAAACGCGGAAAGCCTTCATGCAGTTTAAATGCTACAGATATGATGTTTCGCAGTTGGAAACTATAATATTTAAATATAAACCGATAAGTATAATCTGTTATATTGTATACGATGTCCGGATTTGATCAATGTATCTCAAAAAGAACACCATCGATAGTACATCTTATATATAAAATGTATCGGAGAAAATTATGCACTGTAATTATTTGAAAATATTTTCGCAATTCAACTGCTTTATTTGAGAAGAACTTTGATGCTATCTTTTGTGTTGCTCCGGAATTTGGGGAAATATCTAATTCTATGGAATACTTCGTAGGAAATCTCCACTGGCAGTTTTGTTGGAGAGAATTCGTGTTTTTTGTAAAAAAAAATTATGTGCTTTGACAAATGTTTGAGACTCGCTCTCAATTCCATTTCTAGTAAAAATAAGAAGACACGAAAAAATGCATTTCGATAGAAAAAAAAACAATCTAAATTTTTCGTTGTTTAAAAATAAGCATCTTTAGCAATTTGGTTTGTTGTAAGAAGTTCACGAATTTAAATTGAAAAGACATCAAAGTGCGCGGCTACTTTCTGAGGAAACATTTTTTTTATCCCACCAATTGAGTGAATTTTTCATATTACTGCTGGTTAGAACTCTCTTCAGCTCAACGATATACTCTTTTGCATGGTGGATACAAACACTGGATTCCAAAATAACCTCAATCGGATGACGATGAGAAGCAATGAAGATATTTGAGGCAATGATGAAATTTCCATTCTTGATTTCCTCTTAGTGAGTTCTGGTGTATCGTTGTCTTTGTGTGGCTTTGTTTCGAGTTCATCATTTAAACGCACGGGCAAGGGTTAAACAAATTAAGGTGCTTTTACCAATCGCATCCTTTTTAAGCTAAAATCAAAAAATGAAATTGATCCAAAAAAATGCGAAAGTAAACTGAATTCTCCGTATGTGTTTCGTTTCATTTGTCCAGGGAGTAATTTCCTCGTAAAAAATTTACATTGTTGCATTTCATCCAAGTGTGATTTCCAAAGCACCAACGTGCTTTTATATGTGCTCTATCAGAAGACTACCCTTTTTTGAAGTTTTCGCGTGACGGTTCACTTATTGAATAGTTTGAAATAGAACGTATTTGCATTCCAAGCACGTGCTTTGAATGTTTTGTTACTTTGAACCTACCACGAGAATTTGGATGGAATGAATAATTTCATGGATCATAGCGATCTAAACGACGGTGAAATGCAGCATCCGGATTTCAAC
Organism: Obolodiplosis robiniae; assembly: GCA_028476595.1. Classification (NCBI taxonomy): domain Eukaryota; kingdom Metazoa; phylum Arthropoda; class Insecta; order Diptera; family Cecidomyiidae; genus Obolodiplosis; species Obolodiplosis robiniae. The sequence continues at coordinate 43,025,036 of CM052015.1, forward strand.
TTTATGATCGCAAAATTGGAAATTGAAAAATAAATAAACGAGTCGGAAATGTACCGCAAGTTAATCCGCGTAGTCGAGCAGAAAATTATTGTGAAATTTTGCCAGTTTGGTTGAGTCGTTTTTTACTTTTTCTAAATTGTCATTTCTTTTTCTTTTTTTCGGTTTTTTTTTTTTTTGTTTTATTTTGTTATTTGTTTCGTGTCTTTCTTTTTTTCATAAACTCTCAGGTTATTTTTCGTCGTTCAATAAAACGATTCCGAAATATCGAAAATATGCAAATAGCTTCCAGCGAACCGAGTTGCTAATATGCATGATATCCTGTGTTTCAAAATAAATTTCGCAAAAGTGTCGAAATAATGTACAATATTTTCCATAGATTCACCGTCTTCTTCTCTTTCCTTTTCGTAATATGCATCAATCAAAACATTCTTTCCATGTCAATCAATCGAAGTATAGAAATATGTTCAAATTTGCACACACCCGTATAGCAATGACAGCTCTGTTCAACCCTAATAAAGCTTCCATATAAAATACATTGGATAATTTTTGCGTGATCATATTTGGTGGAATGGAGTGCAGAACTGTTATCGCTATAAAACACCTGCAAAAGAAAATCTCACTCAGACAAGCAAATATGTGTGGGTGTAAATGATCTCTGCTTTTATTCTAATATACTCTATCTTTTTTAATCTGCCCGTTTGGTAATGATTTCTCCGGGAAATTAAGTCCAATCCCAAACAAGAATAATTTCACTGGTTATTTGGTCATATTTTCTCTAAAAAGAAAAGTTTCTCCGGTATTTCGGTCATAATTTCTCCGTATTGGGGAAGTGATGATCGGAGAAATTATGACAAGACACCCACTATCACCTTAAAATTCTGTCGTTTCCTTTCGCACTATTTCCATATCACATTTTTGTTGAAAAATGCACATGATTAATGGAAATAGACTTCTCGTCTCTCCGAATTGACTGAAAGTAAAATAGAAATTTCATACATACGTAAATCTAACTTTTCCGTACAAGTCCCGAAAGTCTACGAGGTCAAAGTTATATTTATTTCTTATCACGTTCCTTTGAGAATTTCACCTTTTCATGAAAAAAAAGTTACACACAATTTCAAGTCATTACGATGAGATTAAGGACTTAATAATACTACGAATCAGCCGTGCCATGTTTGCGAATGTATTGATATTTAGATCTAACTCACCAACAAAGAGATAGGAACTATTAGCTATTGTTGATGTTTACTTTGGAACGTTACTTTAGTATTGAAAAAAAAAACGCTACAAAATCTCATGAAAATATAGATTCTTGTGGTGAAACAAAATACAGCACAACTTTTTTTCTCAAATCCTTACAAACGTTTTCTCAGAGAGAGGGAGAGAGAGAGAATTTGAAGATTTTGCTTGAGAATTGTGTTATTTGTTTCAAAAATGAACATTATTACATGGAGCAATAATATTCAAATTCATTCGTCGTATACGTTGAACCTTGAACTTAACACCATTGCGTTCGAAGAACATAGTTACCATTTAAATAATTCCCAAATCTCATCGGATTTACTTGAAATTGTATTCAACTAATTCTTTCTGAAAATTCATATGTTTCAATTCCCAATGAAGAATATAATAAGGCGAACTACTTAATTAAAGGTTTAGTTTAATTTAAGAAATTAACACGTTTCAAATAATCATGCATATTAATAAAGGGTGATTTTTTAGCTGGTTTCTTTTTGACGTTTAATTTTTTGACAGATGTCAAATTCCAACTGACGTCTGTCACAGTCAAAAATGCTCAGTATGCTTTGCAATTTCAAGATGGAAAGACTTACAAACGAGCAACGCTTGCAAATCGGGTCCATCCATGGACGAACTGCGCCGTAAGTTCGGCGAACAGTTCATCTCTCGTTTCGGCCCTGTTCATTGGCCGGCCAGATCGTGCGATTTAACGCCCCTGGATTATTTTTTGTGGGGCTACGTTAAGTCTCTCGTCTATGCGGACAAGCCAGCAACGATTGCCGACTTGGAGGACAACATCGAACGCGTTATTGGCGATATGTTGGATTCCGGCCGATATGTTGGAGAGAGTGTGCCAAAATTGGACTTCCCGTATGGACCATTTGCGCCGTAGCCGCGGCCAACATTTGCATGAAATTATTTTCAAAAAGTAAATGGCAAGAACCAATTTATCGATTTCAATAAAGATTTGATTCACTTTTCGAAATTTTTTGCGTTTTTTTCGATTTTCAAAAAGAAGCCACTTAAAAAATCACCCTTTATTAATGGCATGCATGCCATTATTTTGATAATACGCGTCACTCTAACTGTAGCATAAAACAGGACCAAATTTCTTTCTGCGAAACTTATTATTCGGAATATTTTTTTGTTCTGATCGAACTTCTGGCTCAAGTAAAATAAACTCATTATTTTGTGAACCAGAAGTGAATTCACAAGAGTATTAAAGCATGTGTAAAACACGTAAACCTCCATATTATCTGGTTCAATTATAAATCAATTTCATGCTAAAAATAGCAACACCAAATTGAAAGACTTTCAAAATGAGACGGCTTTTCCTAAAACCACATTCAAATCGATATGCGTGTTTTCAATCACGCGACTAACAAATTGGATTTAAATGATTCCATTTTCGTAAAACAATGTCACTTAATGAACTGCTATTACTTAAATTAAATAATAAACATGCTGGACTCCACCATGGAACCTTCATTATGAAGCAATTTGGTTAATTTTAAACTTTACAACATTCCTTGATTTGTAGCCAATGAAATTAGCAGCGGCTTCACAATTTTAGGTGTTGTCTTAAAATAATGTGCATATTTTAACCCTTAATTGCTCAACTTCACCTTGAGATCGGAGCTCAGTTATCAATTTTGAGGAAAATTAAAAAATTTCGAGAACTTTGGAATAAAGTGATTTTCATGTTCCAAAACGAGATGTGCCGAGGTGCCTGGCAATTCGTTCCTCTTCTTATGTGAGTGTTAAATGCTTAAATCTAATTATTTCGAGCCACGTGCAAAGCGATTTCACCTCATTGGCAATTATCGTTTTTCCAATCGATTGGACAATTGAATTGATGTGTGAATGAAAATTATTTGTTTCCGTTTAAGTGAACCGATAATAATTTTCCCCGTATTGAAACAAAGCGAATGTCAAATAAGTGCGTCGTCTCTGGTTTTACCTTAAATTAAGTCATGTAGAAATATTTCTTCAACATTTCAATAATTTATATGTTCATGCAAGTTTATTTAATATTGAAAATCTTTCTTGATTATTTCAATGCAATGTTTGTGAATGTGATATTTTGAATGTATGAAAGCTCAGGTGGCACTGCTGTCAATACTGAATGTCAAAATGTAGACCGTATTTATTGCTTGCAATTCATCAGTTCGAGTAAAATTCATCATATAATTGCATACGTAGATATTGCACACCTTCAACCATTGGCGTGATTAATATGCGATGATACTCAGATATCATGCTTTTTACATTATTTAGTCGCCATTCGAATGATATGGGCACAAGTCATATTAAAGCACCAAGATTTTATATGATCAAATAATTTTCCAAGATAAACGATGACTTATTCATCGCAAATGGAGGCATTCCAGATGCAAAAAGAGAGAAAAAACTCATAACTGAAAATCGGAATGTAACATTGAAATGTGTCTGAATGTTGAGCAAAGAAAATTGCTTCCGCACTTGACGACTCTTCAAGGTGAATGGACATCACGTGAATAAATCAGTGAATGCAATAGTTATCTGTCTGCATACCTCGATCACTACAACAATAATAACACAGAAATGAACAAATAATAATAATAAACATAATTTTATACATATCATTCAATACACTCATTGCGAAAAGAGTTTGTGAAGAGCTGTGGATTTCAGATGGCGATGCAGTACCAACAAGCATGGTTGTTTGATATTTGACTGACGTGCTCGAGGTGCGTATATCTGTTGCTAGTGGAAAATGCATTGAAATTATGGGTGACGCTGAAAGAGGCAAAATTTGTACAACTTTTTTCCTCAAATTGGCTGTTATTTTATTACTGCATGTGCGCTCTGACGAATTGCGACATCATGTGCAGTAGTTCGTCAGGCATTGTAATAGTTTGAAAGAATTTACATTTTATCATGAACTTTAACTTGGAAAAACTTGTTTCGATTCTCGTTTATGGTTTTCTCAAGCTCATCCGTACATAATTGAAGTAAAAAACAGTATATTATACGCTCAATGCTCTCATGCTCATCGTCTCAATTTGCATTTGCCAGTCGGATATGTAGAAATAGAAGCAATTCAATTTTTGAACTGCGACATTTGAATGCCAATGCAAAATTATGTGAATTTTACCGAAATTTCTGTGAAATCGCATCTTAATATTGATTGAACTATTGAAAAGATTGCTTTTTGCAAAATTAATAAATAATTTGTTGTTGTCAATGCTGCAATTGTTCCAAATCGATACAGTACAATTCGATGTGCGTAGATTGTTATATGTTTCATTGTTGAGAACTTCAGCATGAAATCTGAAATAATCACATTCGAGTTCAGCAATCCAAAATCATATAGTATTTATTTGTTATTTCATTCAACTTCAGCATCCTCAACCACTGAGAACGTTCAAATGTTCGAAAAGTACTTACAAAACTGAATTATTTGTTCAATCAAAGTAATGGAACTCCTTCGGGACTTTGTGTAATGGATGAAGGGTCGAAGCTTCGGTCTGAAATTTCATAAACAATTTGATCCTAAATCCATCTGGAAGATTCCGAAAACAGAAGTTCAGTTCAATAAGAGCATTTCATAGATCACTTGTATCGACTCAAAAGATTTGAATAGCGATTGCATGAATTGTTCTTCATTTCTTTTTACTTTTCCGCACACACCACTGTGTGTGGTAAAGGTATTGCGATCGGTCCAAAAAAATCAAAACGCTCGGAATAAGTTTTCTATGCGTTTTGAACCTAGAAAAAACGATTGCAAGCATTCCCGGAGCAATTTTTTGTCCGTGTGTGGTACGTTGTCCGTTGTCCGTTGTACGCAAAAATTTGTTAACACAATAACTCAAAAAATTGATTTTAGAATTGATCAAAAATTTACACACACATTGGTCTTCTTTAGGAATAGAAACCTATTAATTTTCAGCCAAATCGGATAATTTTTCGGGTAGCTCAAGTGGAGTCGAATCAATAAATGGCCTGTTTTTCAATTAAATCACGAAAAAATTGTATGGGGACTATGTCTTGTTCGCATTATATTATTATGAAAATTTCAGAATATTATTTTTTTATGAAAAAAAGAAGTTATGCTAAATTTCAAGTCATTCCGATGAGATTTAGGACTACCTCCCCAGAAATAAACATAAATCCAATACAAATGAGTAGCAATCAATGAAAAACCCGTAAACCCGAACAATTTCGGGAAATGTGCGGAAAAGTTAGTTTTACGTACGTAAGACCATTTATTTTGTATGTTCTCAAGTGCATTTGTGCTCTTTCGAAAAATATTGTGTAGTTGAGTTGATGGCGAGTCTATCTTCACACAAAGATGAAAACGTACGAAGAAACGCTAGTGAAACTACCGTTTGGACACGCACCCACATTGCGAATGCGAAAGGACTACCCGAAAAGAATGCAAGGTATGTCAAATAGATACTTGTAACCTCTCGCATTGTTCGGCTACTCTCTATGTCCGTTCACGTTCGCCCACTTTCGCTGGCACTTTTGTCCTCCAGATCCGCTGAATTGCTGCAATAAAAAAAAGAACGTAAGTATCCCTGTCGAAAGATGGCAATCAAATGTGAAGAAACAGCTCAGTGTGCGTTTATCTCTCGGCTAACATGTGATTGAAAGAAAATTCCTTTGATGGTGCACACGACAGATCATAATTTGCCCCACTGAATTCCACTATCAGATAATTGCATTTTTCCGCCGCCAACCATTAAAGTCATTGTCATTGTCATTGTCGTACCTAATTTAGGCGAGATGCAGAACTCGCTTTCCCTTTGCTCCCTTACATTATTTTTCCTCATCTTCACTTTCCTTGTTTCTTCATGTATTTCTTTCTTCCCTTTTCTTTTCTTTTCTGTTTCTTTGCATCTCTCTTTCTTTCTTCATCATTTTTTTCCTCTCCTTTTCATCTCTTCTTCCTCTCATTTTCCTTTTTCCTTGTTTATTCGTTTGTTCGATTGCGACGAAAAAACCCCGCTGACATTGCGTTTATGAGAAGTAGTATTCTTCATGGGCTCTTTTCATTGGGTTTGCTCGTGTATGCCACTTATAACGCTAAACAATTTTGGTTTTCCGCGTGCGCTTTTCTCTTGTTGAATTCGGTGAAAAGTATTCTATTCACATAAAACAATGAGCTGTCCAATTGTATTCTGAGCTCATTTCTATTCGACCAACATTTTCAGCAAGAGAATCGTGATATTTCGCAAAAATTGATGAAAAGAGAATTTCGCATGCCAGCAACAATATACAAACAGTAACCATTTCAGCGGAAATATTATGAGGTGAGTGTTTTACTCTCTGATTGTAGCTATATGTTGCTGATCCCAATTGATTTGAATTTATTCGTACATCGTCGTTTTTAAACGCAATTTACACATTAATTTGCAATGCTTTCTTCTTTGGTCGTTAGGAAAATAATTAGCATAAAAGTGCGGAATCAGCTTATTTCGAAGGCATGATGCACACAGAATCATTTACGTGCTTTCTGTACCTGGATCGGCCGTAGAGAAAGAGAGAGATTGAGAGAATGGGACAAAATAAAGCAGAGCAATAAAGAGATACAAAGATTCAGAGAAACAAAAAGACAAGCAGAGAGAAAGAGAGAGAAAGATCGTAATGCAGTGACACGGCGAATATTCTTGCGCTCAATGCTTGCTCATTGCATTTTCCGAATCCCATATGCATACTAGCAATTTCTTCTCATTGAAAATGCAAATTGAATAAATTAGCAGGGTGTTGAGCTTTTGCAAGCGCCATGGAACGTGCGCCAAATTCTCCTAGTCCAACGAAGAATACCGGCGAAAATATGTGTTGTATTAGAATTCAATTGATTCATTTCATCGTGGATGAAGTTTGGAGTTTTTCATTGCACTTCCTCGCTCATCGGTCCACATGTGCAGTGTTCCATTCAAACAATCACACTTTGATAAATCAACAAACACAAACAAGGGACAGTCACATCACTGCACACAAAAATCTTCTTGAAATATTATTACTGGTGCATCAAATATCATCTCGTATAAGTTTAAGGCGACTTTTTACGCATTCATATTGAATTTTGACGCAAAAGTTTGATTGTCTCAATTTGAAATAATATATTATACAACGCACCGGTATATCTCACTCAGAGTTTTTCGTAATACGTTCGATACTTGTTGAAAACGTCTGAGTGTTTTGTTCTTTTTCTTCTTTTCCTTTGAGTTTTATGATATTGAGAAAAAACATTCACCAAATGGCAGCGCGTGTACGGTGTCCAATTCATTAACATTGTCTCTAGTGACTGTCCGACGGGCACATTGAATTCGAAAAAATGTCATGCAATTCAATAAAGGTGCATGATTTTATTGCCGTGCAAATGTTGAGCTTCAATGGATCGGCAGGCGATGCGGGCGTGTGGATGTAGAAAAAAAATGCTTACCAGAAACTTCGCACTCGATATAACGAGGCACGTTGAAATGAAACATAGCAAGGAATCAACTCAAAATTGTTATTGGAAATGAAAATTCATGTGAGAGTTGTCAGCAAGCTCGAGGCCAACATGTCCTTGAAATTGCTCATTTGATTCTCTATCGACATATAATGAATTGCGGTTGCGGTGCTCAATCAATACTATTGTTTTGATTATTCCGTTGATAAAAGTCACCGCATTAGAGTCACCCGCTTCCATAATTCCCACGTTCATGCGTTCCATCAATTTTTATTGCTTGATGCCACTGACCCTTTTTGTCAATCATCTGTTATGTATTGAAATAATAATAATAACATTTAATTTTCTCGTTCTCATTTTCAATCTTGTTTCCTCTTTCTCATTGCAGATAGATGAATTCTTGCATTGCGTAATATGCGGTTATAGAGCGGAGAGTATAAATTGACACGTATTTAACAAGCGACCTGATTTGTTGGAATAGTCAATACACACAGCAGTCACAAATAAATCACAAAAAAACATTTTCTTAGAAAACAATTGAAAAACAGTGTGATAGATGTAATGAATGTACGATTAGTGTACGCAGCATAGTTGTTCCGCGATTTTGTTGTGGCGAGTGTTCGCTCTCAATTTAAAGCGCTTGTTATTTGTGCTCGAGCAAGAGCATCGTGTCGGATTTTCCAGTTGACTTAGCCGGATTCTCGATCGAAAAATTTGATCGTGTCGAAGAAGCACATCGTGTGTGTTGCGCTTTAATTGATTTGAAATGCGATCCACAAATCACATGTTGTCGTTGTCACTTGTCAGCGTTTCGTGGGTTATGTGCTTCAAATTAATTCGTCGCACTTTTACACACTGAAGAAGTCGATAAAATCAACAAATCACTGTGTTTGCGCAAGCAAAAGAGCGAGAAGTGGAACGCATCCGGAACGACGGGGAAAGAGAAGCGTTGACTAAGTAAAAGACGGGTAATGAATTATCGAAATGGTGTCAACAACTACAATTCCAACAGCGACAGCAACAACAACAACAACAAATGTCGCCACCATCGTCACCGAAGTCACACACTATCTGGTGAACGTTACATCGGATTTATGTGCATCACGTTACGAAGATAAAATTCCATTAATAACAGGTGAGTTGATGCCAAAACCGTGAAGCCTTCGATTGGCAAGACAAACAGTTACTCTTTTGAAATATCTGTTATCACATCGGGAGACACTGCTTTGTGTGGCATACCTTGCGTGGCATACCATGCGTGGCTAAATACAGTCGCGCTAAAGTGGAACAAACACACACACATCACGATGAATCGATTAATAATTTCTCACAAATCGAGACCGATGAATAATGGATTGTTTGATGATTTGCTGCCAATATTTGTGTTAATATGCAAATGTCAAAATCAATACACACAGAGAGAAACGAGGGTCTTTGCTCGTCTCTCTCTCTCTCTCTCTCTCTCTCTCTCTCTCTTGATTTCTCGGAAACCTTTATCATGTTTTGGATTGCCACATCAAGTGGCGTTCAAAGTTCATAATTCATTCATTGATTCAACTAAACAGACGAAATAAAACAACAAGACAAAGTTTCTGTGCACGCGTTCCTTATGGCTGAAAATTCGTGCGCGGCTTATTAGAAGTTCCATGAAACAAAACGCTAATATAATAACAATCAATAGATAAAGAACTATCGAACTCGAAGAAAAGGAACGCAACGAAAACACACCTGATTTTTGTGATACACATTTTATCGATTGATAAACTGTAAGCGGCCGAATTGTGAGAGGCCGATGAAAGTATATCTACGACATAATCAACAGTCAGGCCTGGAAACTTCACTTGAACTAACTGCAAAAATGAGTTCATTTTCGTGCCTTGATAAATTATTGAGCAATGGATCCATTTACTACTCAATCGAGTCACCATCAATCGGAAAGGATATGTTTGTGAATTTTCCATGTAAAATGCATGATTGAATGGCTCATCATATTTGACCATGCAAAGTAAAATGCACGAATACGTGGTCGGAATTACATGACGAGTCAAGTGAGCAGTGAGAATCAAAGCTGGCTGCAGACGGCGCTCATAAGATGCCATGAATTCGGAAAAGGACTTCTCTTACACAAAGTTTGTATCTTGAAACTTTTGTTCATACCAAAGAATGCCATGATTATTGGCACTTTGAAATTTGTATCTCAGCTTTCGTCAGTTTGACATCAAATCTTTCAGCAAAACCATTGATCTAACCCCCGCAACCGTCGAGGATCGATTGTGACCTGCAAATTGCAAATTATTTTTTTGTTACAATTAAAACAAAACTATATTTACTTTTCTAGTCGCCGACATAGCTAGCAACATAATTATATGGTTAAAGTAGAGGCTGTTTTGTTGATTTCAACTCATTTTACCGTACATCTCAGTACAGTCAAGGCTCTTACTTGCTTGTGCAATCGATTGACCACAACTAAGCAAGTAATGGAGCAAACAATACCTTCGTCCGTAGTCGCAATTTGAGAAGAACATTGCTCGAGCGAACACATTTTCTCTATACTGAATGATAGCTAGCAAATTTCGTGCGATGAACCGGCATGTCTATCTCTCTGAATCGGTTCTCTTTGAATTACTAAACAGGGAACCTGTCTGCATTGAAAATATGTAAATATCCGGAGATATTTTGATAGAATTATTTTCTTAAGTTGTCTATAGACACAAACAGATCGTATTTCGATGATGATTCCCAAGCTCTGCCACGTATTTGTATTCGATTTGATAAGTTTGACATGAGATATGACAAGCACGCAGAGGGATGATATTTTTTGAGCGCTTTTTTCTCGCTTTTCCTCTTCCACTTCTGTGAGTTTCTCAATGTAAAAAGAGAACTGCCTTGAAGATGGCTTATTTTTGGTGCGTGTGCCAAATGTGAAAGTTGACTTTATTCGGAATTGATGGCGAAAAGAGTTATTTGGTAAATCACAGCTACATGGCGTGGTGACACTTATTCAGCTTGACACATGAATAGTATCATATGCGTTGTAATTTATTTATAAACTTGGATCGATGTTTCGTTGCTCATTCTCTCAGGGACACATTCATTGTGTGCCACACTGGTTATAGCATATCGAGATATATGTATGAACAAAGACACTGTACAATTTCTTTTTCTCTCGCAAAAAAAAATAGCTTGACATTTTTGTGGATTGTTCATTTCAGATGTATATTGTAATTTTACGTGGGATTCGTACTTGTGTTGGCCACCGACAGCAGCAAACACTATCATCCGTCAACGATGTCCGCAATGCATTGGGCTCGATGTAACGAGTAAGTAATAAATTTGAAAAACGAGAGAATTCGAATCAATTTAGAGGCAAGGAAGAAAAATAATGTGGAATAAAGGATGGCAAATAAAACTATTCCATTCAACTGGCACTTAAGACAGCTTATCAATGCACCATTTTACTTTGTGCATCTCTCATTCGAAACAGAAAAAAAAAACTACACAAAATTTTCTCTCATATCCGACTTTTCGAACGCTAACTCGAAAAAGTCTTGCATTGTTGTGAGTGATCGAGTGAGAGAGACGGTTTGTGTATCTGTGGAGAGGGTCCTCCAATCGTCAATTCAAGCACTACTATGCATATTTCCAGTAGAAACTCTCGAAAGGCATTGAACGAAGCACATCTTTTTTAACATGCTCTTGCCATTCGAACTGATTCAGCAAATTCGCCCATTGAGCCCTCTCTTTGAGCATTTATTATACTCTATACGAGTTAAGAAAAGGTTCCTAAGTACGGTTTAAAGCGCGAAAAGATATCATAAAGTGCATGAAAGAGTATGATAATGGGAATAATGTTCTTGTTGAGTAAATTATTGGCTACACGGTGACATGGCTTCCACTAGCGCCAGATTATATACCTACTTTGGTATTGTAAGGGTAATGCCACAATATTCCATTTTGCGAAAGTGATCGACTGTCGAAACCGAGAAATTTTTTTGATTAGTTTATTTTCGATAAAAGGACAAACATCAGATGAAAAGTATTGAAATAAGAAAAGTTTCCCGAAATTTTGACAAATAAAAAAAAACTCTTGATTACGTGAACATTCGCGAAAATGAGTTTAAGTTTGTAATTTAAAAAAATAAATATCCCGAAAAATCCCAAATTGTCCTACAAATTTGAAGAATTCTTTAAAAAAACTAAAATAATCTACTTTTATAGACAAAAACTTCATCCGTTCGAATGTAACAGACTTCTTTTCAAGCAGAATTTTACTAATTTACTAACGATTGGCTACTGGTGAGAGATGTTCAGTACCGCACTCAAACGTGCAGCGGATTTTGTTGCACGAGAACGACGGCCCAACATTCTCTCCGGAGCATAGTTTCGAATCAAAGAAATTTGAAATAAAATCATTTCGTATCATCGAAATGCGAGCCTACGTCCCCATTCATTCCCCACCGTTCAACAACCGCCTGCTTTTCTCCAAAAATATGTCGTGTAATTTTAAATAGCTGTGAAATGAACCAAATATCGTATTTTTTTGAAAAAGATATAAAAGCTTGAAGAATAAATTCACGGTCAGAAAATAGGAATAAATATAAAATATATTGAAAATCGAAAAATGAAAGTCTATTTTTTTTATAAAAGTCGATTTCATTCCGTAATTCCATTAGATTCTTCATTTCATCAAATAAAACATTGTGTTTGCTCCAAAATTCGTCGCATTTGCCCTTATATCTTGGCATGCATTTGCAAATTTCCCATTTATCTTTTGTTGTTAAGTCAAGAAATAGCGCCTCACTGCTGCATGCAAAAACACACACATGCTCAACGCAAGTTGCATAATCTTTGAGTTATTTTCTAATTTGGTTTTGGTTCTGCACGGTTGAGGCGAATAAAGAGGCGATGGTAATGTGATGCAACAATAGTTCACAAATGAAATCATCTTTAGCGTCTGTTTCACGAGTACCGAAACGACGGGATGGATCTGCAATTGCAGCTATTTTGCCTCTCCGGTTGAATTGAATGCTTTCTTCACTGTATAAAGTTGAACTTGACATAGTTTCGATTAAGGCTTATCATTGTTGTTATTGTTGCTGTTGCAGCATCATATCTTAATATTTATTTGTCGAGTCGACATTATAATCTTTCGCTTTTTATCCGTTTGCTTGAATGCATGTTTCATTTGTATGCATCTGCCCATTGGGAAACACGGCACAGCAATACATTCTATTGATTCATAATAATTCTCGTTTCCCATTTTGGCTGTTGCCGGTTTGATATTAAAAAATGTTGCATAAAATGTTCGAGGTTTTCCGAGCTGCATTTAATTTTCATGCGATCATATAATGTACAGGTGCATTGAGTAATCGACGTGAAATATACACCTATTTGAACGGATATCTAGAAGAACCCTGCCGATGACAAGTATATCGACATCGGCAAATTCTTCAATACATTTTGTTTCAATTGCAATCCACGTGACTCAAATGCAATTCATTATTAAAACATAATACAGGATTGGTCACGTGCTTCAGAACGTGTGTTCAACATTTCCCAATCAAATCGATCCCCTGTTTCGACATTCGTATTGACAAAAATGAAACATGTTATCCATATGTAGTCACTTCACCTTTTTCCCCATATATTTTCTATCCAATCAATCAAATGTACACCGAAAATTGAAAATTGAAAGAAGTAAGCAGGTATTCACTAGCGAATTGAATAATGCACATGACACTGTGAATTTACTTTGCATAGCATCTGCTGAGACACACATCATTTCGAAACGATGGATATGGCGTCGAATGGCAGAGACCGTATGTGACTGATTGAAACACAATACAATAACTTTCAAAGGAAATAAAAAAGAAGTATTCAAGGAAGAGTCAATTGTAAATCAAAATACATTGCGAATGTCAAAATTGCTTGAACCAAAACTTGTTTTTCAATTTCAATTGATTTGATTTGCTGCCTCGGTAATTGCCAATTGATATCTATTTGATTAACCAATATGTTCAATCGGGAACACTGAGTTTAGAATCAATGCAATTTTTCCGAAGGAGTTCGAGAAATTCCTTGGAATTTGTTCCCTTCGAAATGTTTCTCTTTCAAATTCATTTCTTCAGGAATTATCCTGAAGACAGAAGACTATTCATATGCAGAAGATGATGAAAAAGGAAGAGAAGAAGAAAGAGGAGTTTTAATGTATCATCCTCAAGGTGGGAGCTTCTTATCTTTTCAGTTTTAAATTTGACTTATGGTCAATTTTTGAGTGAACCATTGTGAATATCCGATGCGGGATTTGTTGATTCGATTGAATAAAAGCATGTGACTGACGTAAACTTATGTTGCCTTAGGATTATCGAGAACGGAATCCTTTTTATTATTTGATTAATCTTATAAATGCATGACATTGTGATTTTCGGAATTTGTTTTGATGAACGATGATTGAAAAGTTATCAAAACATTCATGTTCGAACAGTGGCCCAGAATGTTATCAAATCGTTATGTAAGCAATTCTTTTGTGTTGCATATTTTATGTAACCCAGTTACGATTTTCATGAGGCTCATAAGGTTCGATTGAGTAACCGTCTCGTTTGCATAATGCTAGGCATAATGTAAAACATTTGAAAAGAATTTTCTTTTATTTTGTGCTGTTATGCAACAACATATTGACACGATATATTTAACTTCAACATTTCCAGACCATTTTTGTCTAACCTATCGACAAACGAAAAACCAAGGGAGCGCAACGACGAGACTACGCGCCTTAACTACGCTATGTATGGTCATTGCGCCAAACAAACCTACCGCGTTTGTATGGTCATTGCGCCCCTCTGCGAAAAACAGAAGTAATGGAAATTTTCAAATACAATTAATTTAATGAAAATGTCTTCTTAATGGAAAACACAATTACATATGACATGTTTGTAATGGCGAAAATGTATTTAAATAAATGTTTTAATGCTTACTTTACAAATCTGATTTTTTCATATAAAAGATTTTAAGGCATTTCAATAAAATTAAAATCCAAAGGTAATAAGAAAGATGAAACTTGGAAAAAGAGACAAATATGACATTTTTTTCTAAAAAAAAAAAAAATACTACAATATTTATTTATTTATTATTAGTTTTCGCTTTAGTTTGGTTGAAGAAGCAAGACTGAATCTTTTAAGAACTCCTTAATCTAGATAATGTGTAATGTTCATTGCAAATCCTTCTTAAAATGTATCAAATTTGTTTCATTTCTCAATTTACTGAACATGTTCACTCTATAAGAAGTATTCTCCGTTCTTATATCGACGACTTTTTCTTGTCCCTCCATTATGGATTTCGCCAGGAAATTCAGAAAACGTATTCATTTCGAATTATACATATTTGAGAATTTTTTCAATATTTGCCGAGCATGCAAATTTATATCCTATGAACATTGTGAATATTATAATATTGATTTCATTCGTCTGTCGAATATTCAAAAATTTCTACGAATATTCAAATTGTGTTTCGACATTTTCTTCTAATTCAAACAAATATAGCGAATTTTCCGAATATTTTGCGAATATCTTTAGAACAAGCGATTATTTTGACGAATAATGAGCAAGTAACGCGAATATCTTTTCCCCTATGGATTTTAAATGTTGCCTATTGAATTTTATCACATAATATGTAGTTTAGGACTCGTTTGTTTTTCATTTTATAGTATAATTCATTATCATTGAATTATATTTAATGCGTTGTGAAACGTCCATTGCTTTCAGCATAATCTCTGAAAGAGTCATGAAATAACACTTCAATATTCATCTGACGATTTTATAGTTTTTTAATTTGTTCAATTTGTTCTTTTGTGGAATTCAAATAGGCCGTTTAACAATAATGAAATTGTGGCATTATTATTATCGAATTATAGTCCACTTTCCTTACATCGAATTTGTTCGTTTAATTTTTACTTCTCACTGATTCTAAAACCTAAATATGTACTTTATTCTACTTTTTTAATGGTCTTTCTGCCACGTCATTTTCGGCTTTATCCATCAGCATCCATTTGCTTTTTTCTATATTTAATTTCAATTTATCTGCATTTAGCCAGGATTTTATGTTTTGCAATTCACGATTTGCGATGTCAATTGCCATTTCAATAAATGTAAAATTTATGTATTATTTACAGTCAATAATGTGTCATCAGCAAAAAGAACGACTTTTCCCTGTCGAGTCACCTTTGTTATGTCATTTATACCATATGGCAGAAATAGGTGTATACTTAATTGTGTTCCCTGGGGCTTGACTTTTTAAATTTTGTTTACTTTTTGTGTGCATTAAGATAACTTTGAAACGAGTTCTTTTTGTGGTCATTGCAAAATCAAAATTCAAATTTCGCATAATTATATTTTGTTTGCTTATATTCATTAAATATCCTAAATAATTTACAAAAAATAATTTGGTTCAGCGTCGGGCGAGCGGTAAAATGCACTGTAAATTCCTTTCACTGAGCACCTAATTGTTTCTACAACACAAACCAAAAGATGTTTTTAATTACTTCATTTAAGAACTTTTTATTTAATCGGTTTTTCAATGTACATCACTACTCCGCCCGTGGCTCTACTGTTTGAAGGGCAAATTAAACAGTTATAGGCATCAATTTATTTTCATTTATACTAGTAGTAATTCTTGCCACTGAAGAGCAAATTGTAAAAGGAGAAAAAGAAAGCAACGACTAAGTAATCACTTCGATTTAAAACAATAACTTCAAAATGTTAAGTGAAATAAGTACGTTGCCACCGTTCAGCCTTCATTTTGAAATACAACTAAATTTGTAGTGATTATATCAAACTTTAAATGAGTGCTTTAATTGCTGCTGTAATTATGAATGGATTTATATAGACCGCCATTCCATCGCATCGCCAATCGATTAAATCGACAACGCTACTATGACTGCTCGCAATGTATTCGGTACAATTCGCTTGCATTCACCAATATTGCGATTCAATTCACATCATTCGACAGGTTCATAGGGTCACATCTTTTGAAAGTCGAACAAAAAATTTCACGCTGACGAAATATATTCCTCTCCGAAAGAACAATTCGAGAACAACTGAATTTTATAAATTTTTTGTTATTCCGTTGAACTGAATCAAAATCGATAAAAATATTGAAGTGTTAGATTGAGTCGTGTATTATAATGGCCCAACGCAAACTTAAATCATCTTCTCAAATGAATTTTAAACGCTTTAAAGCAAATCGAATCGGAGCACCGTCGGTATTGTTTGCTGCAAAAACTGTCAACTGGACAAACGCGTCATTCATTAATATTAATTATGAATACGCAACGAGGTGGGTGCTGACGAAGTTAAAATAATAAAACTTCTATAGAACTGAGAATCTCATAATAAAATTTTGTTTCGTAAGAGAAATTCGTTGAAACCGAATTATATGAATTTTTCGAAGCTTTCAACGACGTTTATTCTAAATGAATGTAAAATTTCGGAGTACTAAAATGAACGCAGATTTATGGAATCGAGTTGATATTTCAATAAATAGCGTTATTTTGAACGGACTGTTTTAATTTTTAAAAGATGAATTCAGTGAAAAATGTAGAAGCGCCATAAACTTATTTCAATGCGGTGCTGGTTTTCGACCATCACTTCATTCTTTAAAATAATGGTTTTCAGATTCCACTTATGCAATCATTCTCAGGAATTAAAATGGGATTGGAGAAACGAGAAACACGAGAGGAAGAAAGCAGAAAAAATTAGAAAAACAGCACGTGAAAAATTAATTCTGAACACATACAGCGAATTTTCACGGAATTTCACTGATAATTGCTCGCCATGGTTTATTTGGAATAATTTGTTTTCTCGATTCACTTATGAAATTCCCAATTTAGAATTGAATCGTAAAGAATTAAAAAGACCTCCAATATTTTGGTTTTAATAAAGTCCGTAAAACATATTTTTTTTTTTTGCATTTTCCGGGAAAACTATAAGAGATACAATAGTCTTCGATGTTTTACGGACTTGTGATATCTTTAGATTTGTAGAAAATTATGATTTCGTATCTTTTATAGTTTTGGCAAATGCAAAAATATTTATATTGCACTTTTATTTTCACATAGATTCATGATGCATTTTTAAAACCCAAATATTGGAGGTCTTTTTGATTCTTACTGATTCAATTGGTGTTGAAATGATATCAAGGTAAAGATACATAAAATCTTTGAAAACACAAATTACCCCGTTAAAAGACATGTGTTTTCAGATTCTGTTTGATTAGCAACTTGCCATGCAACGCAAATATCCATCTGAATGCGTATTTTTGGGTTGTTTGTTTTGTGGATTCCATATCTCAGCACCGAACATTCATTGGAATTGTGTGGGGGGGGAAAACATCAAAAAGCCAAGTTGAACCACGACATTCTCGCATAATAGCACCCAACTTTTAATGACATCTCTATGATGACGAACATTGAGAGTGAATTGTTCAATCGGTGTTCTGTTGAAAGCAACACCTCAACATGCATTTGCAATGCGAAAAGTTTGGCTAAGTGTAAAATGAATGCTTGAAAAAGTCGGGCAGACTATATTTCCACGGCTGTCATGAACATTATAATTTGCAGCGGTTAACTATTGGTTTTGAGCACACACACATTCAGCATAAATAATGGTATGATTAATTGTAAGTTACGACTTACGAACGCCCGCATGAAAGGATCAAAATGCAAAATAAACAACGATTTAATTGAGCTGCCGAAACTCTTCGCAACTGCAATCCAAAGTAAAATATCGAAATAAGTGAGTTTTGCTATTCTGATTTAATTGAACGCAACGTCAATATATATGTTTATTATTACGAAAGAGAGAGGGAAAGAATGAAGTTTCCTTGCAAAGCGTAAGCGACTTGGTAAATTGAAGTAGAAGCCTTGAAGTGGTGTTTCTTAGGTTGCATTCTGATGCACAAGGATTTCCTTGATAATGGAATACAATCTTTTGAACGAACAAACAAACAGTATGCTTATTGTTTCTTATATTACACACAAGATACTGTCGCCTCTGAACATGGATAAATTTTGTTATGCTATAAATAGTTCTACCGGTCCTTTGTGCCAACAGATCTATTGTTTTCAACGATGCGCATAAAAATAGATGGATGTTTCAACGTAATTTTTTTTTTTGATCTTCATTTTATTCATTACGAATAGAATACGTGGAAAGGAAATGCGAATCGGACGGACATTGGATGGTGAAGCCTGGATCGACACAGCTCCAGTATCCAAACGGTAAGACACACAATTAATTTTTTAACCGAATCCGTTAAATAGCGAACGTAATTCCAAGAACACAACTAATCAGAATCGATGAATCTGAACAAGTCAACGCCAAGAAGAACCAATTCCAATTATTTGTTGTAATTTTTCCGCTCAACATGATCCGAGAAATGGAATAGAATATTGGATAAAACATAAAAAATTATGCAATTAATCATTGCAAAATCTTTTTTTGTTATTTTTTTTTCCATTCGTGATGCAATTTGTTTTTTCCCTTCAATTTGCTAGAATATGTATTTTGCTATTGTTACAGCGTTGTTCCACCTTAACACGAATATACGTACGTCAGCGAACCGTTTATTCTGTGACAGATGAAAAGTAAATTAATAAACGTGCAGTGTTACGAAATAGAAGGTATTTTGTACAGCTGTTATCTATACCGAGTATACAATACAATAATTCGTAAATGAAGGAATGCGAAGAAAAGAAATGCTTTGTTGAAGTCCGAATCCATACAAAATCTGTGATGCACAATCATTTTGGCCCCCAAAATCCATATATTTGTTGAGATTGAAAGACAGGATGACTTAAAATTGTGACAATAGTGACTTTTTTCCGTGAAAAAATGACGTTGTTCGGAGATTTTATGGCAACTTTCTATTTTTCCAGGTTTAATTTTATCTTAATTTTTATAAGTTATCGTGTTAATAATTTTTTTCGTACAACGGACAACATATCACTCCGGGAATGGTTGCAATCATTTCTTTAGGTCAAAAACGCAAAGAAAACTCATTCCGAGTGTTTCAAATTGTTCAGACCGATGGCAGTACTTTTACGAAAAAAAAACTCTTTGTTTTTTAGCAATTTGTTTGTTTGTAAATTCTTTGGCGTTCATCAGAAATGAATTTCTGTTCCTTTTTAGGTTGGACAAATTACACACCCTGCTATACGGACGATATGAAAAACTTATTGAAGAAATTATATGCGCACGGAGAAGAGATGGCTCAGAGGAAGCTATACATCGCTGAAAGAACGAGGACATTAGAAATATTCGGTTTGAGGTACAGATAGAACAACAAAATGAAAGGACAAACTATTATTATTAAAAGACCATGAAACATCACCATTTTCCGACATTTGTTTGCGATAGGAAGATGCTGTGTTGCACATATATCATGGAAGTTTGTTTTGAAGAACATCGGCGACTTTGTTGAACAATGCGAAATCTTTCTTCCGTTCCGATATTCCGAATAAAACATACCTTCGCTCACTGAAAAAACACACTTTTCCACACGAAAAACTTTTCCATACAAACCAAAACTAACGCGAAAGATAAAAAATTTAAAATCTTTCTTTCTCAAAACCGCAACTTCTAATCCTCATTCAATCTTTCATGATTTCCCAATATTTTTCTGTCTATCGAGATATATTCTCATTTTCTGAATTTTTTTTTCTTTTTCTTCTCTGTTTCTAGTGTATCATTGTTCGCATTACTCATATCGTTGATAATATTTTGCAATATTCGGTAAGCGGTTCGTTATTCATTCGTCGCAAAAACTGCATTTCATTAAATATTTATTGTATTCTTCTCGTTAATTCGTGGTGTGGTGATGATTGTATCGGCAGAAGTTTGCGAAATGCGCGCACGAAAATTCACAAGAATCTCTTTGTGGCGATGGTAATTCAAGTGATAATACGGTTAACGTTGTATATAGATCAAGCGATTATGCGGAACGGACGGGATTTGTCTAATGAGAATATGTCAGGCATACAGAATACGGTAAACATTTTGTTAATTATATCTCACACTCTCATGATGATGTGTACAATTTTCCATCTAATTTCCTTTTTAATTCTTCCCCACTCCCTCTCTCTCTATCCCATGGCGGTGTGCTGCAGCCATATCTGTGCGAGAGTTCATATGTGCTGCTTGAATATGCTCGGACGGCGATGTTCATGTGGATGTTTATCGAAGGACTGTATTTGCATAATGTGGTGACGGTGACAGTGTTTCAAGGCCGTTTTCCACAAATATTTTATGCAATACTTGGTTGGGGGAGCCCTGCTTTCATGACTATCATATGGGCTGTATTCACCGCAAAATACAAAAAAGGACTGAAGTAATTAAAACAATCAAACAAAACTAAGAATGAAAACATTTGTTTACCCCATTTTCGTGTTCTCTTTCTCTGTCTTTTTTGCGCTTATTTCTCCATTCAGATGTTGGTGGGGTTACAATTTCACACCGATCTACTGGATTTTGGAGGGGCCACGTTTGGCCGTGTTGCTACTCAATTTCATCTTTCTATTGAATATAATTCGAGTTTTAGTGGTTAAATTACGGCAAAGTCATACGAGTGATATTGAGCAAGTACGAAAGGCGGTTCGGGCGGCCATCGTTCTGATACCATTGCTCGGCATCACCAACGCATTAAACATGACTGAAGCCCCATTGCATAGGAGCGCACTCGAATTCGCACTGTGGTCATACACAACGCACTTTCTCACAACATTCCAAGGTCTATTCATTGCCACCATTTACTGTTTTCTAAACAATGAGGTAACTATTTTAATTGCGTACACCGTTTATATGCGACTGAAATGATTCGTCGGTGTTCTTGTCTAATCGCAGGTTCGAGCGGCATTGACGAAAAGTCTCGGTGTTTATATGTCATTGCGCGGCCATTTGGATTGGCTGCCTCGGCGTCACTCAATGTTTTCTGGTGCATATGCAACTGCGGCCGATACCGAACAACAATGCAACGAACAACACAACAGGTAAAATCATTGTCTATCTCTCGCATCACATTTTCGACCAATTTCACTTACGGGATTTTGGTTTTTTGTGGCTTTAGAAACCGTCAACGACAAAAGCGAAGCAATTGGATAACATTGTGCTTCAATGAGAAGAAAATGGTCAAAGATGAGGACAAAAACATACAACGTCCATCTCCTGAGTCAGTGTTACACTTATAAAATTAGCTTTGCATTAGTTTAGCTCTTTCACAAATTATATTCGCTTGGCTCTCGTTTCATTGCATAAATTACAACTAGTCCATTTGTTTTTTATTAAACTTCCTGCTCGAACTCACACTTTCACAACCATCATCGGCTTCATATTCACCAAAGATTGATCCATTTTATTAGGTACTTGAGATGCGATTTAAGCTTATTCACACACACACACAAGCTCACTATAGTACACAACAATACTAGATGTAGTGATTCAGAAAATGAATAGATTTTGTTGAACAGCCATTGATTTTGTTTGCAAACAATTGTTTTATTGTGTTCCAATTTCTAATATACTATATTTCGGCAAACAAATTGAAAGCAAATTCAATAAAATAATCGATGTCATTTCTAACATGCCTAGTCACTTACGTTTGTATGTTTGGCAGTACTGGAATATTCACACTGAAAACACAAGAGTTGGTGCGGCGCACATTCAAGTGTCTGCCACCGTCGGAATGTGCACGTACACACACACACACAGTGTGAATATTCCAGATCTGATGCTTGGTGTTCAGTAGATATAACAAAAAATAGAGTCAGCCCACTTCACAGCACATCGAATCAATGGGTTTTCTGTCCAAAACTATTTAATTAGTTGTAAAAGATTAGAGCCGATGACTTTTTTTCAATGTCCACCTGAAATTGTGCACACTTTTTACGGGAATTCGGCTCAGAACCGGTCAATTATAACAATCTGGCCCCGATTATTATAAGCGGATAACAACAAATAATTGGCATTGTTGCATTTTCCATTTGAAGGATATAGATGAATATAATGAAAAATAAATGTGGAAATAGATGGAAACCGAGAAAACGAGAGACTTCTTAAGAGAGAGAATGAGAGAGAACGGGAAAAAGGAATGAGAATGAACAAAATGAGGAACAAGTAAACAGAAGCATAAAAAAGAAAATGGAAAATGGAATAAGAAATTAACTCATTCATTCGGTGGGATTGCAGAAAATGGCCTTAGTTGGCAAAATATAGCGCAATTTCATTCTTATACAAAATACGTGCTTTATTCTTTTCAATGTTTAACAAAATTTATTAACAAAGAAGGTGCAAGGTAATGCCAGTCGTAGTATAATAATGAAAACAACGGAATGACATATTTCTTTAATGTTCATACAAAAGCCTAGAACTGATTGGTAGAAAAACGAAATGTTTGATCTCTTTTTATCGTTTCAGAACCTCTGTGTGATGGCTAGTTTTACGCGACTTCATATTTATAAACAAAATCAATCATTTTTTTCTTGAACAAAAATTAATTACGAATCAATGTGTATAATTCATTTTCGATCGTTTCAACGTATGCATAAGATTTATTTATTTATGGAAAAACATTTTGTGATGTTTTGAAATAACTTCAATTAAAGCGATTTGTTCAACGATTCATTTAATATGCAAATAGACTTACTTACATGTACAGCATTTTAAGATTGAATTGAATTTTGCTCTCTGAGATATGAATACATCGAAGAAATTATGGACCAAATGTATTGATATACTTATTTTAGCGAAACTGCAACGCACGCGAACAATTTCGAAGCCATTTTGGCGAGATACACTTTGTTTCTCTAGAGATTCATTGACTTTTTACTCAAATTATAGCTGCGGAGAGAAAGCTGAATTAGTTCTCGGTGGGAAAACATTCAAAAGTAGAATTCAAAAATGGACATAAATAATTGAAACGAATTCCACTAGAAAATTTGAAAAAAAATTAGTGCAAAATCGAAAAAAAATAATTGAACAAGAATGAAATTTGGAAAAAAAAATATCGAAAATGTTTAGAAAAATTATTAAAATTAGAGATAAAATTTAAACAAAAATGCAATTCAATTCAAAATTAAAAATACTAAATAAATTTAAGCGTTATTTTGACAGGCCGTTGACTATTAGCATTCGATCTGCGCGACATCTAGTCCGTGAGAAAATCATCAATTTATCATCGTGCTCTACATCTTGTAGATTAATCATAGAAAATCAAGCGAACCAACTTCATGTTGGTTCCTTTAATTTTTGACAGGTTTTTGAATGAATAATATTTACTGCAATCTTATTATTAATAGATTCATCAAAGATTGATCAGACTCCCACCGGAAACAGGTCCGGTTCATCCTGAAGATCCACTCAGAACCACTTCCAGAACCGGGAGGAGCTCTGGTCGATCTTGAGGATCCACTAAAAACCACTTCCGAATTAATCTATTGATGATAACAATGTAATAAAAAAAAACATTTTGCTCAACAATGCCATCTGTTATTACAGTCTAGAATGCACTTTTGCTACCAGACTGTGGTTTTTTCACACATATTTTTAAGTCAATTATTTTTAAAGAAATTTTGAATTTAGCGCTGTTTAGACACAGAGTTTTTTGAGATAAACAATAGCGATATAATATATCGAGCTTATTCTTGAAACTACTTTTTTTTTTTAATTTCTTTTTAAAGAGTCCCTGGAAGTGTCAGCTTCATATGATTTGAGTGAAAAATGAGTAACTAGACAGAAAGTGTATTCCGCCACGTATGTAATCAATATTGAAAAGAATAATTTAAGATTTAGATACGATCTCCATTTCTTTGATGCTTCCGAATATTTTCTGTCTTGGGAGCAAAAGATTGTATTGTGGTGACGTCATGAAAACTTACTTTTGAGTTTTTGCAAACAGATCGATTTTGCCGAAATGGAAATTATAGAATATGCACGCTCAATTCATATTTTGCTTGATTGGCTTAAAATATTTCGTCGCATCAAGAGGTTTGACTCATAATGACTCTCAAATAAAACGAATATTTTATTGCTAAGTTTAAGCTTTGAAAAAGAAATATGTGATAAGTTATTCAGTAAATAGCATTTGTTAAACGCAATGTTTTGTGCAGAGTACACAGTGTTTTGTGCAGAGTACAAATTAGTGAAAAACAAACAATGGAATTCAATTGAAAAGTGATTAAAGTGTGAATAATTGGTCACGTTCAATCAATTGATGATGACCAATCTCATTCAATTCCATAGAAACATTTAAAGTCAAATGAAAGATTTGATTTTCGAAAGTGTCTTCACAATGTCAATTTTATTTTAAAGATCGACAAATTCAAAACAAAAAAAATTCAAATGATTGATTTTGAAAGAATCCGAGGTGTTAACCCAATTAATTACTGACCAGAAACACAACACCGGTTTCTATTCAAATGCAATGTTGTGTTTAAATAATATTTGTAAATTTATTTACGAGAACAATTCGGTCCTTTAACATATAGTACAATCATTTGAACAATTATTTTTATCAAACAATATTTCGAATCTCGCTAAGATAGACAATTTATACTTGAATCAAGGCAGGGACAGAGAGGCAGAAAAAGGATAGTTGGGGCCTAGGTTGGGGCTTTGATTAAAATACTTGGAATAGATTTTTATGTGAAACACAAATCGTTGTTGTATATTTTTGATGGGAATAAAGACATTAAAATTGTTGACATTCGAATGAAGTGCAAATAATAGTTACACAAGGGACCTATTCGAAATGTATTCAAGAGTTATTTTCAATCGAAATAAAGAAGAAACGATGATCAACACTAAATGATAACGCAATTTAATTTTCTGAAAATAAATGCTTAATTAATCTGTCTTGAAGGAGCGGATTCAACTGAAGTGTGGTTTTTCCTTTTTTTTCCGCCAAAAATATGTTCTTTTCTCAAAATTGTATGATTTGGTCAGACGTTCGCAAAATCATAGCTAAACATTTTGCATATTCTATGCACCGCCTAATGTGCATGCCTATCAATATGCTGCGTTGCTGTATGTTGGCCGTACGCAAGCGGATTTGTATTATTGCTTCGTGTCACACGATGGTGTTGTGCCGCATACTCACGAAACGATAGTACAAATCTGCTTGCATACGGCAAACACAAAGCAACGCAGTATGTTGATAGGCATTCATATAAGGCAGTGCATAAGATATGCAGCATGCTTAGCTATGCTTATGTTAACGTCTGAATTTGTCCTGGCGGTGAAAATGTTGCGTGTTAAAAGGTAAATGGTTGTTGAAATGTTTTTCTTAGCACTAAAATTAGATTGACTCCTAATGGTAAGTCGGATAAGTGGTGATATTTTAATTCTATTCGGAGTTCGACGACGACGATTTGCGTCTGCTCTTTCGCTTTTTGGCCGCACATTTCTTTGCCTTGGCTTTGTCTCCATTTTTCATGTGTTTGGACTTTTTGTGCTTTGGTGAATCGTCTGAATCACTGGAAGAAGTATCACTGGATGAACTCGAAGATGACGAACTGCTGCTACTACTGCTGCTGCTGCTGCTGTCAGCCGATGAGTCCGACGACGACGAAGAACTATCACTAGCCGATGAACTCGATGAACTGAAAATAATTGCGTCAAAAGCGAGTTTAGTAATTGAAGAAACAAAAAATCAAGAGCCAAACAACGGTGCTTTGTACCTCTTCTTGCGTTTCCGCTTCAATTTCTTTTCATCTTTTTTCTTGTCTTTGGTTCGTTTCGAACGTGATTGCAGCTCTCGTTCCTTTTGCAGAAGCTCTTCTTTTCGTAAGCCGGTCAATGGTGTCAGATAATCTGTATCCGAATCACTACTCGTGCTACTCACATCCAACTGAATTTCCTTGTTTGGATCGATCTAACATATGAAATTAAATGATTTTTAGTATACATTTTGTGCAATGCGATTGACTCTTGAACCACACAAACCTTAATAAAGTTGCGGCATTGGAAGGTTAAATGGCCTGCATAACCGCACTTCTTGCAGGCAGCCCGTACAGTTTCCTTTGAAGTACTACTGTAACCACCATATTCCATTTTCAGGCCGAACTGATGCAACTTACAACGTCAATGAATAATTTTTTGCGCCGCACTGATGAAATGTTTTTTCAATAAATCTGTTTGCCGAACTGTGTGTGCCCAGTGACAATGACATATACACAGTTTCCTCGTAGACACAAACAAAAAACCCATCAGCTGTCATTCAATATACCGCCATCTATTATCATTTGGTGTTGCCGTTGTTGTGTTGCGGTGAATTGTTTGTTTTTTTTTGTGCGCAAATACGAATTTGGAATTGCCAAATATTACGCAACGATTATGTTTTACGCAACGACTAGCCCCATTTAAATAAGTTGGGCACCTTTAAATTTTGATAGAACGTTTTCAAGAAGTAAAAACAACAATTTTTTCTTGTACTTTATGAACATATCTCGATTTTAACTGGAGTTACAAAAAAAGCAATTAAGTGTAATTTCGTTGAAAAAAAGGAAGTAAAAATTTCGATGTATTTATTATATTAAAGACGTCATGATCATATCATATATCATGATTTAAGATTCATTTTCCATGTGGTAATTCCATGTACTGCATCAATTTGAATATTCAGAGATGAAATGATGCTTTAAAATAGATGCTTTTAGCTGCGTGCCTTTTGCAACGTATTTCTGAGATTTTGTTCGTGGTGGCAATGCCAAAAGAACGTCGGCATCGACGATGCTCGTTAAACGACTGCTCATCTAGTCAAATATTCAGCACATGATTTTTATCAATTATAATTTGATTTCAAGAAAAATGTAATGTAAACAAATTACTTGATTATCAGTGATTTCGGCAAAAAACTTGCCCTGACGACACACAATTCGAGCTCGAGCAAATTCTGGCCGTTCATCCAATTCGATTTTCGAATTCAAGAGCTGTTCATAATGGGAAATATGAATACGATATGTGCGAATTGATGGAAAAATAATGCCAAAAATATGGAACATAAATATCAATTCACCTCAGCTTCAATAACCGGCAATGACAGTTTGTGTTCATTGTAGCCACAGTATTTTCGAAGCGCTGGTAGAACAAACAGGTGAAACGTGGCAAATGCTGAAACCTACAGAAAATAACCAACAAATTTACATCAATCTTCAAGATTTGTATAAAAATATGATTTGTTGTATAATCATTACCGGATTTCCTGGCAATCCGAAGAGACAGCAATGGCTTGCCGATGTTCTGCGATCGGCGAATGTCATTGGCTTTCTGAAATCGAAGATTCACACGAGCAATCTATATATCTGGAAATTTATGAGATTCCCAAAATACTTACCCTGGTTTCATATTGACACGACCAAAATGGATTTCAAAACCTAATTCTTTGAGAACTGGTTTCAAAAAGTCTTTGTCTCCCATTGATACACTTCCCGAGCAAATAATGAATGTATTTTTCTCCGCCTGATCCTTGATTGCATCATGCATTGAAACGAATCTATGGAGTCAGAGACAAAACACAATTTCAAGCCCTCAGCATTAATCAGATTCATGATGAATGGTTGATTAGAAAACGAAATTGTAGAAAACGATAAATAAAATTCGAATCAGCAACGATTTTCTCATTTAATAGTAAACACGTGGCAACATCTTACGTGTCATTCAAAGTCATTGTCGTGACTTTGCTAAAACCGTGTTGTTCGAGTAACGCTTTAAGCATTGTTGTGTTCGAGTCGAAAATTTTGCCAGGCTTCAATGCATCGCCTGGTTTGGTTAGCTCATCACCCGTCGACAATATACAGATTTGAACATTCGAATGTGGTGTCGATTTCGCATCGACTCCAACGCTGGCCAAGAGAGACTTGAACGATACAACATCAGGAAAATTGATTTGTCCTTTAAATAGCAGATCGCCCTTTGAAAGATCACATCCAATTGGCCTGTTAATTGTAAACGATCTTCAAAAATATGCTCAAAAATGCCCGTAAATCTCAATATTAGATTCTCAACCTACCGAATATCTAATCCTTCGAATGGTTCAATCAGAATGTCAACCTCTTTCTCGACTCCATTTTCCGATTTTATCAATTTTGTGTCTTCGACTTGAACAATGGCATTTGCAAAATCTGGCACAGTTGCACCAGTATTGATTTTGAAACAATAATGGCTATCGAAATCTTGGTGAACGACATCATCGCCAGCGCTGATGTAATCGAGTACTTTTTTCATTCCTTTGCATGCGCCATTCGCCTTGACGGCATATCCATCTTTCAATGACGCTCGAAATTCGGGAATATTTACAGGGCTCTCGTATTCACTGAGAGAAAACTTCGCAAACGGAATTCTGTCTAAAATTTTCTTTAGAGCAACATCCACGGCAATCATTGGAAACGGTGAGTTGCGATCATCAGCCGCTCCAGTGCCAGTTTTGTGAGGGCAAATGTGTTTGTGTGGCGCATTTGCAGTTTTCCCATGTACATTATTTGAAGATTGAACATCGTCTTCATGCGATTTACGTACTTTTCCCAAGTTGCCATTGATTAAATCGATTGCATGAGGTAGCACATCCACAATCGCCATGAAACATTCCTCCACTGCCTTTGGACTTCCCGGCAAATTGCAAATTAACGTTTTATTCCGGATTCCACAAACAGCACGAGATAATGCAGCAAATTTCGTCTTTTTGAAGCTCACTAATGACATAGCAAGGGCCATTTGAGGCGCCTCCTTATGAATCACTTTGCGTGTCGCTTCGGGTGTGACATCGCGAGGACTGAAACCCGTTCCGCCGGTTGTTAGAATCAAGTGAAGTGATAAACCATCAGACATGCGAAGCAATTCGGACTAAAATGAACGACATTTTCAAATTGATAAATCGCCATCGATAGATAAAGGATATTAATCTATTAAATTCCATTTGAATGAAGATAAATTATTCAATTTCAGATTTTATACGTTTGGGTCAAAGGTAATTGAAAATTCAATCGGACGGACAACATATTTGTGTTCTCGTGACTTTTCTCTCTCTTTTGGCCTGAATCGGCTAAATCAAAAATTCCGTTCATTCTGAGAGAAAATAAATCGGAAATTTGTTCACCTCCAAATTTGATTTTGATGAGTCTTTGTGACTACGACCATTTGATTTGCAGCACCTTAATCATGCAATTTTTCGAGCAACATGCGACATCCGATCACAATAATTGAAATAAAACTCAAAGTCAAATGGAATTGCGCATTATCGAATGTGGTTACCTCAATTTTATCCGAATCATCCGGCACCAACGCACTCGTACATGTTGCGCCCATGTGTTTCGTCACTAAACCACGGAGAACTTGACCACTTTTATCCTCACTTTCACCCGTCGAACACCGGTCACTAACTGGACAATGATTTTTTCTTTTTTATTTATTATTGACCAATTATATCATTCAAATTTTTATTTTCACTTAAATTTTTTGTGAAATTCTTGTCGAACTTATTCGTTTTCATATTTTATTGCAATTCCAAGTTGCAACAATTATCATTCCCTCAACATTCTCATTTCTAAAAATCGAATAAATTCATTACCGGTGATAATTCCAGCATTTAAATCTTCCATCATTTTGCGGGATTTCGATCAACGCACCAAACCTCGACTGATGAAATTTCTATTGCCCAAGTGTTTTTTTTTCTTTAGGTCGAGCCAGATAACCCAAACCCACTATCAGCATTTGTTTACCTTCGAAGATGATATATATGAATATACAATGATATAAAGTCGACCAAGAATCAACGCAATTTATGACGTTTACACAAACTACGCATACATCATACAATGTGTATGGATTGAATAGGAACACAATACTTTTGATTGATAAATCATGTGAATGTAGGTTACAGTTCATTGAAGTGATTAGTAGAGCGTAAGACAAGTCAAACAAATTCAGTTTACATTATTCTCAGTTTAAAATATGCTTTTGGCGATAAAATAATAATAAATTGAAAACCATTTCTGATCGATTTCAATGTAAGTTTTCTAATTTTTAAGAGGTATATATTTGAAATTTTCATGGAATTTTGAAATCAATGTTTGCATAAAATCGAATGGACGTATTTTCATGTCGTTCAATAATTGGTTTGAATAAAAAACATAATTTTTACTTGAAAAATTGACATTGAATAATGATAATTATAATAATGTTTAGAGTTTTAATTAAATTGGTCACTTACTGCTGACTTTATTTATACACTGAAATAAATATATTGACTTGAAAATCAAATATTGCATCCGAATGAAGCGAGATCGACAAAAATAGACAATTTAAAATTGAAATCAATTTGAAAAGAACTCGAAGAATTCCAAATTCACGTCATGAAAATGACAAGTGAACTAAAAAATTTCACTTCGCAATTAGATTCAATTCTGCATTCTAATAAATAAGCCAGTTGACAGCAAAGTCTCCCAAATGCTCCATTAAACAGAGTAAGTCAGATAGTTTTGATGTGTTCTTAAAAAAATTCAAATACAAGAAATATTGGAAAATAAAAACACGGATATTTTGTTTCGATAACACTCAAATTGTGAAAATGTTAAGCTGCTGAATATTTCAATTTGAGTCGATTCAAATATAATCGAACCTGGATTATTTTTGTTGAATGTCAATAAGAAATATCGGCTCTAACCTGATTATTGTTATTATTTATTCGGTAAATTTCCGCCGTTTCGGTTGAATCACTGAATCACTGTTAACGTTCGTGCCTCTGAACCGCTCATTCCATTCCACGTTCTCAAAAATCAGATCCGCAAATTTTGATTAAAACAATATATGAGATTAATTTAAATTCACATAACTCACGTGAATTTGCCAGCATCGCCGATAAATAGATATGCATAAATATTCGAAAAATAGTTACTAAAGCTGTGACGAAATGTCAATCAAGACACAGCACACTGTTAACATTACGGGCGAATAAATTGACATTTGAGCACATGTCAGAATCCAAGTGACGCCATTTTTTTCTCTTTCTAACTATAATATGTATCTCCAAAGCCTCGTTTCATATTGAACAAACAGTCTCACCAGTGAACACTCATTTTACACTCAAACTGATTGTTGGTGATAGATAAATCGTGAAACATCGATTTGTAGCGTTTAAGTCGATTGTTTTCAATTTGTTTTGAGGAAATTTGTTGATTTTTTTGTTAGAAGAGCGAAACAATTGCGAGAAATTAGAAAGATGGTGGACACAGCTCGGCAACTATTGGATGAATTGATGGGTCGTAATCGAAATTTAGATCCAACGTCAGCCAAAGCCAAAAAAGTCCAATGGGATGATCCAGAAGTGAGTGTTTTCTTCGCATTTTTTTTGCGTCGATTTCGGATTCGTAAAGGAAATTCCTAATTGCGTTTTCTTCAATTTTCCAGTTTTGTTTGTATTATTTGGTAAAATTTTGTCCACACGATTTGTTTGTGAATACGAGAGCGGATTTGGGCCAGTGTGCGAAACTACACGATGATGAAGCGAAGCGGCTGTACGAAGAAGCGCGCCCATCCGCGCGAAAACGCAGCTATGAAGATGAATTTTTGCGTTTCAGTAATCACATGATAAATGAAGTGGATCGGAAGATTGAAAAGGGCCGCCAACGTTTGGCCTTGATGAACAAAGTACCAGAGGGAGCTGAGCCGCCAGCGCCGCCACTCACCAAATTCGAGGAGATGATGAACAATATGAATGCACGAATTAATAAGCTGATCGGCGAAGCTGAGGAGGCAGGCTCAAGAGGCGACGTCGAACAGGCACAAAATTTAATGACACTTTGTGATCAAGTAAAAGAAGAAAAGGAGGCTCTTATCAAAAATCATGAGAACGAGCAAAATTCAGAGAACGGTACGAAATCACAGTGGAACGAATATGCGTCAAATGAAAAGCAAATGGAAGTGTGCGAAGTTTGCGGAGCATTTTTAATTGTTGGCGACGCACAACAACGCATCGAAGACCATTTGTCGGGGAAACAGCACTTGGGTTACTCGAAATTAAGGAAAGCTGTCGAAGAAATGTATGAGCAACGGCAAAAAGAACGTGAAAAGGAAGATAAAGATCGGTATCGCTCGAGAGATGACTACGACAGACGGAGAAATCGTCCAGATCGTGCGGATCGATCGGATCGCAGAGATAGAGACCGAAATCGGCGCGACCGAAGCCGGGACAGGAATCGTGATATTCGTGATCGGAGATGTAAGTTTGGAACGCAAAAGTTGAAATCTACAAGGAGTTGAGCTCGCTGACAATTCATAAGCATTTTTTAAATACTTGATTGAAGAAACATTTATAAAAGTGATAGATTTTGAAAATGACTGTAAAATTCCGTAGAATAACAATTTTTATTAATGTTAATTATTATTTTATTCGTTTGCAGCTGGTGATCGGGAGCGTCGTGATCGTGACCGCCGCAGACGGAGCCGTAGCCGCAGTTCAAGCAGGCACTAAATGAAATCCGTTGTCACAACACAAACACACCTACAAACACACACTCACCAGCCAGTTATTTTAAATGAGGTACCCTCAAACATTACAAAAAAAGCTCAAACCCCAACCCGACAGGTAAGTGATCGTTAAAAATATTGTGTGTGAACATTCACACTCTCATATACAATGAAAGCAAACAACTTGTACGCATTTGTAATTTGTATATAGTATTATTTAAAATCGAAAAAAGGGGCGTTCTCAGGTTAGTTTTAATAATTGTTAGGTGTAAGAAGCAACGTTTGATTTCGATGCATTCGTCTCAGCAAATGAAAGTAGCAAATTCATAGCCTTTTAACTAGCATGCATAGATCATGTGGTCGTTTTTGTTTTATTATAACGCATTCAATTTTTGTTATACCCATTCGATGAATATTTCTTGAAAATCGATTTGCGCACTCGACTGAGTGTTTCAGTGGCATCAAAACCGCACGATTTTGCACGGCGAGCGAACGCTAAACGAGGTACTTTTATCATTTTTTAAAATTAAGAAACTTCACACAAACTCTAAGCAAATAAAACTTGAATTGGATTTATCGAGAGACACTCACGAACACACACACAGCCAACACACACACAATCTGAGGCCAACAGTGGACTGAACGACATTTTCTGAGCTCAACCAGTTCATTGCAAATCAAGCAGCTTTTCAATACCATTTATCTCGAATCTCATTACTCTTAAACTTATAAATCCCGGCATTTTTGAGGTATTTTATGCATTTATGGGCAAAAACCAAAAAACAAAAAAATATCTTATCACAAAACGGCAACGGTTTTGATAATTTTAGCGTTTATTCTATGGAATGTAACGACGAATATCCAATCATTTTCTGATTCAATGGACACAAGGACTTTTTACTCCCATTCGATACGTAAAAATTAAATGAAAAATTGACAAATTCATAAACTGAATTAAAAAGTACAGATAAATTTTCATTCTGATTTCAAGACTCCCATTGAAAACACTCCAAAATCATTGGAATAAATTCGCAAGAAAATGGTTTGATATTCTACTGCTTCTTAGAGAAGAAGAAAAATGATGCTAAGAGTTTCTGTTTGAATCATCAGTTGTTCCATAAAATCTCCATCAAATTCTGAATTGGCTAATGTTTATTCTCTCATTCCAGCTCCGGCGACCCCCAAATATTTGGATCTCCGTTAGATGGATGCAGCACAAAATGACAACAATTGTGGAATAAAACAATAAAATTAGGGGAAAATTGTTTCAATGGATAAATGTTGAATGCGATCGAGGTAATTGTAAATCACAATCATACAAACCTAAATAGTCCACAGAAAGCAAAGCACCCAGCGCCAACCAATCAACAAGTATGCTCAGCGGCAAACAGCTTCTTTTCATCCGCTACCAATCGACTTCCAACACCGAACATTCAAGGTGCGCTTTGAACACATTTTTTTAATAAACAAACTCGACTATTCACATTTTTCCTGTAATTGTAACTTAGCCAAATGACGCAACTTAACCCAAAACAATCATTTAGTTTGTATATTTTTCTTCAATAAAGAAAAACAAAAAATTATGAACTATAATAAAAAAAAAAACAGGACGCCTTCAATTTTTCTGCCAAAGAATTGAAGAAACGAAATAATATGCATTTAGTTAACTTTTGTTTTAAGCAATTAAAAAACTTTCAAGTTCAATTTGTTTCCCTTTGAAATTGATCCGGTTGGCCTGAAATCATTCAGCACAACTACGACATTCTTTTAGGCATCAAACCAGTTTTCTCAACAACTTTTTACATAATTAGTAAGAATTTAGTAATCCTTTTTCGCTTTCGATGGCTGAGCAGCCACTTTGATTTGCTGTTTCAAAAAATTTTGCAAACGGAAAAATAAAAAGATTTGAAATAAATTTACGAGAGTTTTATTTGCAATATATAAGTTATATATATTGAAAGTTTTTGCAGGCAGATTGGCGGCCGGAAGATTTAAGTGGATGGTTTGTGATTGATTCATAAGCAATTAATGGTGTTTTTTCTTTATTTTGACATTATGTAGAGTGACACGAATATGAACTTGGATTTTTAGTTCAAAAAAAATTCTCCGACAATTCAGTGTCCAGACAACTTTTGACAAATTTCCATCCGCACGGTTTTCTTTGCTCAAAATGCTTCAAAACTATTATTTTTAATAAGAGCATCATTCAATGGACTTTGAGGAATTGAATATCAGTACGATTCGAAACATATGTCATAAATAAGCATGCCTAATTGGAAAATACAAGGAAGTTTTAAAATGTTAAACATGGATATATTTTACAAAATTATCTGATATTTCATCATATTTGAAAATATTTCTGAATTTCACTTCAACTCCATCCCGAATCATGTGTTCGTGTTTGGAAGCTATCGTGTTTTATCGTGATGAATTTGCGTTTTCTGATTCGTGCCGTATATTTTTCGGTTTCATATTACAATAATCGAATGAGAGCGCAAAATGAGGAAAATATATTGTGAGTCAAAGAAAATTCGCGAAAATATTTTATTGAAACTGTGAACAAAAATTTAAATCAAAATTGATTAGAAAAAACATCGAACCTTTGAATGCCAATCAACACTAAACCAAGTTTCATGATTAAAAATGATTTTCAAAGAGTTTTCTGATTTGGAACTAATTTTCAGGCTTACGATACTAACGAGGAGGTTCATGTGCAAGCAAATGTACGTCTTCCGCCTCTATCTAGGAGTAAACAAGGAAAATTCTGGAACCATTCGTGAAATTGGCTCGGAGAGTACAAATTTAAGCTGTACGTTTCTTTGTGTATAACAGGAGATTTTCTTCAAGATACTTGTTTGACTACGAAAATTTCGGCTCAAAATATTAAAAAAATATTATCTTCTTTGAGGGGCTCAGAGTAAAAATGTTACTTCAGTTCTTACCTCCTGGTATGGGCCGTCTCATAAGAAAGAGCAAAATAATTTTTCAAATAAAAGAATTAAATTTAGAATTGAAATGAAATTGAAATAATATCATTTATTTATTATGATTATTCTTCTTCTCCTTTCTTTTTATTCCGTTTTAAGTGAGTGTTGAATGGACTTCTATGGTCAGTTGGCTTACGCTTTTTACCGACTTTCGTTTTTACTTTTGATTTCCCACAGCTCTCCTCACCATCGCTGTAAAACAAAGAAAGATAAAACAAGTTCGATTAGATCAGATGATTGAAAGTGATAAAAATCTCAGAAAAGATGAGAAAAGTTGAGAGAACCGTTGTGAAAATAAAATAACTGAGCACCCAGTTGACTATTTTAGGACATTTTGGCTCACTTTGTCTGACTAGCTTCGATTAAGCTCAAACAAAATAAACAAATACAATCAACTACAGCAATGGCCAACTTTCAGTCAAAATATCCCAAATTAATCAACTGAAGCGTAACAGAAACTGGCAATTTTCCATACAAAACCAAAAGCTATCTAGTTTTAATCGTTTTCTGTCTGTCAGTCACTTTAAAGAATAGAAATTTGAGGAGAAACAAAAAAAATCCACATGAAAAAGATAAGCAAAAATAAAAAAATAACGTGAGACTTGAGAAAAAAATGAGACTAGAAAAATATGAAAAAAATGAGACCCGGAAATTTTTTTAAACAAAAATGTGACTTGCAAAAATGTGGAATTTTTGAAGAATAAAAATGAGATCGTGAAAATTTCGAGGGTAAAAATGAGATCGAAAAACTTTTAAAATATGAATGTAGAAATGAGATCAGACAATTTTGAGAGCAAAAATGAGCCCGGAAAATTTGAAGATGAAAATAAGATAACCAGTGACAAAATTTTGGGTCTCATTTTTATGGTAAATTTTTATGCTATATTTTTTTCTGGTCTCATTTCAATTTTCATGTTTTTCTAGTCTCATTTTAATTCTCACAATAGTTAGAGGTCGGTTTTCATTCTCACCCATTCAAATAAGAAAAATAAAAACATAAATACATTTGAAAAATGGAAACAGATAGAGAAACCCGGTTTTCTCAATCGAACTTACATGACAGTTTGCATATTATTGAACATTTCATCAAACTCTG
This sequence comes from Obolodiplosis robiniae, assembly GCA_028476595.1. Lineage (NCBI taxonomy): Eukaryota > Metazoa > Arthropoda > Insecta > Diptera > Cecidomyiidae > Obolodiplosis > Obolodiplosis robiniae. Next base: position 43,062,302 of record CM052015.1, read on the forward strand.
TATTATCATTTCCCTCGTCATCATTGTCTGCCGCCCGCCTCGACTTCAATTTGCTTGTTTGTTTTGCAGCTTCTTCTTCATCTTCGTCTTTAATCTGGATTTCTCTGCTTGTTCTCAACAAAATTCTGGTTGCTTTCGATTTGACATAGCATTGATATTGTAAAATGGTTGATTCGGCATGATGAACCCGCACAAATCGGTCCAGCGATGCACTGTATAAGAATTTGCCGCTTTGATCTACGCCGATATCGCTCAAGCTTCCAGAAAATCCTTTGTATGTGTGCAAGATGTGTTTCATTTTGCGTAAGTCGAATGCATGCATGATTCCGGTGGTTGTGCCTGTGAAAACGACGTCTCCATGCAGCGCAAGGCAGCTATAGCTGATTTGTTCCTTGTCATTTGTGTAGTTGAAAACGGGACGTCGCTGTTTTCGCATGTCATACACACGAATATAACCATACCGGGAACAAGTCGAAATGCAATTGACATCTATGAATCCAAAATCACTATCCCAAATCGGTACTTCTAGCTGCAGAAAGTCATTTGGCAAATTTTTCGTCCGGAAAATACATTCATTTGACTCTAAATTCCATACTTTCAGATTGTTTTGACGCTCTTTACCGCCGCTAGCAATAAATCTTGGGTCCACAGCACATTGTCGCATACGTGACATTGCGTCACCAGTCTCAAGAAATACTGCCTTTTTATGACCGATTTGGATTTTTCCACTTCCCAAACCAGCAACAATTTTGCCATTGAATTTGGCCAAACCAACGACTGGCCCTTGCTCAAATGTATGCTTAGCGGTAAAAGCGTTCAACGCTGGCTCGTACACTTTAACAACCGGCTCTACTCGACCCAACAACACTTCGTCATCATTGTCACCGAATTCGAGTGCTGTAATTCGACTTGCTTTGGTCAACGTCTCAATGTCTTCCAAATTTGTCTGTTTATGCGGATTCTCATTACTTATATTGATGCCTGCAATTGAAGAAAGATTAAGAATAATTTTTTGATCTTCATATAAAACGGGCTTTCGTTCGGATTTTATTTTATTTTCAACAAAATGTCTGCTGGACAAACAGATTTTTGAAAATTGAACCAAAAAAATGCAGTTTCAAAATTCGTTTCTATTGAAATTTTATTATTAAATATGGTTCCAAATAGCCATCGATTGTATCAATCCGACGCATATTTTAATAAAACGTTTTTGCGCTACAAATTAGTCGTCCAAAATTCATCTGAATTCCCCCAAAAACTACTTAAAATCAACTTACGTTTGAAAGATCCAGTATGTGTTCCAACGAAAATCTCATGATTCTCCACGTAAGATGGATTTTTTATATTTGCCGTTGATATTTTCATGTTTTATACACGTCCGAGTCACTTTTTCTGTTTACCAGCTCGCACGGTGTATTGTGAGCACATGGAGCAAATCTAATGTGTAGCTGTCATTTGGTTTATTGTGGCATCCACTGTGTCAAAATATATGTTGAAGTGACAACGTACAGCGCAATCTAGTGGTCGTTTATTCATTCATTTGTCTACTTTGCATTTGCTGATAAAAACCAGCTGAATAAATATTTGAATAATAAAACGACTCAACATTGCCAATTGCAAAATTTGTTTTCTTTATTGAAATAAGTAAAGTAGAAAAGAAATGAAAAAAATGAAGTCCTTCGAATCTGTAGCGGTTTGGTCGTTGCTGTTGGTGTTTTTGGTCTTAGTTGGGGAAATGATTTTGTGGCTAATTTTTCTACTAGAATTTAATTTGATTTACATTTAAAATCTAAGCATAAAGAGGAGACTTCGCATGGGTAATCAGCTTATCAGAGGGCAAAAAAAGTAAACAATGCGATTGTTAAATGGTTTATCCTTTGAAAACACAGTCAAGAACACCTTGGTCGATAACGCTGAGGATGTTTATCGCTGAACAAGATGAACCCTGCAAATTTCAGACAATTTTTGAGATGTATTCATAATATTCGTTCGAATTAGACTAATTTTTTTTTGGAATTGGATTATTTTGCAGACGAAAATGTTACTTACAGCCTTGATTAAAGCAGAAACGAGCTCTTCCAAATCATCATCGATCTTTTTGTAACAACCCGTAATACAGAGATCTCTTGGTCTAAAAATATGGTAGTTTTTGATTGGGGAAAGCAAACAAATAAATTAAAATCAAAAGATTCTATTGTTGATGAAAAAAATTTGGGGAAAAGTGATAAAAATAATAAAAAATTACTAAACAATAAAAAATGCATGATAAAGAAGAAAATATAAAAGGAAAAGTAAAAGTTCGATGTTTCAAGTGAAAAGTTAATGTTAAAAAGTAAAAAGAAACTAAAAACTTCGAAGCAAAAAGAAAAAACCGGAAGTGAAAGTGATGATAAGAATAGAAGAAAAGGAGAATAGACAGAAAATTCAGTTCAACTAAGCTCAAATGTTGGTATTACCTTTGGAATGGAATGCCCTTACAGTCTTTAAGTTGCTCGTAGTACGAATTAACACGCCATTTGAAAATTTGTAATGCTTCTCTCACTTTGTCGCCTTCCAAATTTTTGGAGAGTTCATCAAGCAATGCCTAAAATTGATGAAATTGTATGATCTCTTGCAAGAATTTCCAAAACAAAAGATACGATTTTTAATAATATACCTTGACACAATCCTTTGTGCAGCCGCAGTCCTTGGGATCGATGTGGAATGGAACACAATCACCATCTCCAGTGCACTACATTTTGTCAGAAATAAAATGTTAAAAAAGAACTTTTTGGATAGATGTCATCTACTTACGACTGGTTTGCAATCTTGGTTGATACATTGGGCAGAGAGTTTTTTGATATCTTCGGTGAACAGATCATGTCCTTTGTCAGTGATGATCTATATTTAGATCGAAAATAATCAAATTTATATTTTAATGCCGACGCACCAAAAAAAAAAGTCATAAAAATGAAAATTCCAGTACCCCTGAAAGGAATTCCTTATATTTGCAAAGAAAACGGTTGAAAGCGACTCTCGAACATTCACTGAAATGAAATATGGTTTGATTAGATACCGAATTCTAAATATTTACATTCGAAAAATACAAATAAAATCGATCAAATTTGAGTAAAAATTCAAAATTGAATTCGGGATGAAATATACAAAGTAAACATTTCAAATTCAAATTTGAAATTAATGTCGAATTCGTAATTAAATGAAAAATGGCATTGCTGAATACTTACACGAATTCTTTCGGGCTGCAAATTTCCTGGCACGATTGAATGCAAACGCAACGCTCTTGGACCAATTGCAAGTAGGCGGCGAGCCACTTCTTCGGATATTTGGCATCTTTTTGGCTTTGCAATACTTTGATTGCTTTCTGAAATTGAATTTAAGCAAACAATTTCAAAAATCATGCATAATGCACATTTGCATCGTGTTAATAGCAAATTCTTACAACTATGCACAAGCAGCTCTTCTCCTCACATGACACATCAGTGCATTGTTTTTCTCGGCAAATGCAATTTGTCCCCTTCTTAGATGGATGATCAAATGGATTTGTCAACGTGCATGCGACCAGCGTAACTACCGACAGTAGTACGATTACAGTTAACTTCATTGTGTAGGTCAAATTGAAAATCTGCGAAACGGATTTAAGGACAACGGATTGCACACTTTCGATGGGATTACAGAAATGCACTGAATTATTCCAGACGTCGTAACACGTTTATATCATCGCTTTGAATCAGATACTTGAATTGTGAAATTGCCCGTGCATGACTAAAATAAAATTCCATAGTCGAATTCAATTGGCCAATTGTGGCGATGTGAAATCGCGAGTGCGACCATTTGCGCATGCAGAGCAAATAAATCATGTCATCATTTGGCTCGTATTTTTATTCGCCAGATTTCTCAAAATCTGGTTTATATTTTTTGCTGCATGTTGCTCAATGTTTGTACAATAAAAAAAATGACGTGGGAATCAAAATGAGTGTTTCACTGTTTCTTCAATGTCATAAGGTCCTTGGCAGTTGACTAGCCTTTTGCCAATCTATTCAATTTGTGTTCCAAAACACACTCTTCTGAACATCAACTGGTACCAAATTGTTTGAAAAATAAAAAACAAAGAATCCAAATCAGTTTAATCTTATTTGCTCATAGAATCAACGAATTTGTAATTTCCATCGACTATTTGAAGAACAAAGAATTTATCATCCGTTTCGACTTGTTGGACTTTTTGAAAAAAATATTGCACATGGCTCTAAAAAAATGTTTAGCTTGGAAATGAACTCAATCATAATGGATAAATTATCTCCCTACGGGCAAAACATTTGTAGCAATTGTGGAAATATTCCGAAATGTTTTGGTAAATATTATATAAAAATGCCACCTTTTCATATGAAAAATATTTGGAAATCCATGTAACTTTCCTTGGATTCGGGGTTTGAACAATTTGCCTGCAGGGCTACTGCTGTAAATATACTGAATTTGTAGTTTGAATTGATCTCAAGCTAAAATTGCATAAACTCTTATAAAGGGCAATATCAGAACGTAGTTCGGACATCATTTGAGCTAAGCCCTTAAGTATCATTTTCAAACTAACCATTGAAGCTTGATTTAAGCATTTGAGCGTTTAGTGACAGCGCTAATTGAAAAATCATGTCTTCAATTATTTGTACAAAATATCTATTATTAAAAAAGTGTGAAGAGGTTCGCCACTTCACTTCAGGTGGATGCAACAAGAGCCTTGATATTAGTGATTCAATGAAACGTCTTAAAATTGCCTATTGCAAATTTTGTTTTTATTGAATTGAAAAAGAAGATAAAATAGAGAAGAAAATGAATGTCCTTTGTATGCGTCGCTGTTTGGTTGTTGTTGGAGGTTGGTCTTAGCTAGGGAAATGATTTTGTGGCTAATTTGTATACATTTAAAAAAATACAATTTTGAAAATTGACTACATTTAAAGTGTTAAATTTAAAGAGTAAGAGACTTCATGTTCAAATTGTCGATCGATTTCTACAGCCTGAATTGGTTTGAATGACAATTAACGGATTGAAATGTATGCCTATTTCTGGAGAGCACAGTCCAGGACACCTTGATAGATGGTGTTGAGGATGTTGATTGCTGAGCAAGCACCGACCTGCAATTTAAATGTTCGATTTATTGAGAGCATTCCATGCGGCCGCTTTTAGCAGATGCAACTTACCGCTTTCACCAAATTAGCATAAAGCACGGCCAGATGCTTTTCAATTTCCTCTTTTGCTTCTTTGATGCAGTCATCTTGCAGTCTGCGGATATAAAAAACAATGGTGAAATGAAAAAAATGTAGAAAATATGCAGAGAAGAATTGAACAAAAACGATTGAAACATCGAAAAAGAAAAATGATTGATAAATCATGATTGACTTACTTCGGGGATGGGAAATCCAAACAATCATGGAGTGAATCGTAGTACGCGATCATGTAATGTTCAAATATCTTGATTGCCTCTTTGGCTTTTGTGTCGTGTAGAAGTGCGATGAGGGAAATCAGGAATTTCTGTGAACGACAAATATTTATTTTAATGAATTTCATTTGATGCAATTTATGAAAAATCTAACAAGTGAATTGATTGTATCTTGAACTTTGGTAATAATTACCTTAACACAATCTTTTGTGCAGCCACAATCTTTCGGTTCGATTAGGAATGGATTACATTCACTGTTGCCAGAGCACTAAAATTAAAAAGAAGTTTTTATTGTTTCGTAAAAGTTTCATTTTCGTGAATGATAAGATTAAAACGAATTCAATTTTTAGATGAATGATAATAATTAAGCAATGAACTTACTAATGGCTTGCAATCTTTTTTGATGCATTCGGTGAGGATGTGCTTGATATCGTTCACGAAAAGATTATATCCCTTTTGACCGACGATCTATCAAAAAGAAATTGAGTTTTGAAACATTCTTGTCCAATTGATTTTAGAAAAAAAAATAATGTTTTTTTTTGAATAAAAATAAAATTCCTTCTAATTAAGGAAACTATTCGATAAAATCAACGTGAAGAAGAGGATTGTTACCGTTTTCAGGAAATCCTTGTATTTACAGGTGAACCGGTCGAATGCATCTGCCGAACAGGCGCTATTTTAAACAGTCAAATTTTTTTTTTATCAAAACGTAACTTTCATCATTATGAAATCACAATTCAGTCTTGAAAATGGTTCAACTTACGTGGATTCTTTGGGATTGCAAATTTTTTGGCATCCTCGTAGGCAGAGGCATCGCTCTTGGACGAGCTGCAAGTACGTTTCCAACCATTTTTTTGGGTATTTGCCGTCTTTTGCATTGATATACGATCTCACTGATTTCTATTCCAAAAAAAAACATGAAAAACATCAATTTTATCAAATCTGAATAGCACATTTTTTTAATGAATTATGATGTTAGTTTAGAAAAAAAAAATTTCATGTCCTATTGTATCTGTTTCAGCTGATTGAATTTGATTTTTTTTTCGAAAATTGTATAAAATTCGTAGAACATTTTTTTTTTTTTTTATTCTTGGAAGTTGATTCAATGAGAACACTTACAGCGATGCACAAGCAGTTTTTCTCTTCGCATGTTACGTCAGTGCATTCATCTTTACGGCAAAAACAATCCTTTTCCTTCGGCTCGCCGCAAAGGGCCAACGTAACTATGGACAGCAATACGACAATCGCCAACTTCATGTTAAAAGTTCAAACGGTATGATGACTACGATGATGAACAGAAGCAGCACACTTTTGATGGATTTCAAAAATGCAATAAATTAGCCAAGCGTTGCCAGACGTTTATATCTTCGCTTTAAATCACACACACGCCAATTGTGAAACTGAATTGAATGATTTAAATAAAATGTGCGCTCTGACAGCAATTGGCCAATTGCGGTGATGTGAAACCGCGAATGCGCTCACTTGCGCATGCAGTGCAAATAAAACACAGTCTGTTGACATCATTATAATTCATTTGTATGGCTGAGAAACTGATTTTTGCACAATTTTTGCAAGACATCTGGAATGATGCGAATTTCAAAATATCCCAATAATACCCGCAGCCGCTCAATGTCACAATGGATTTGCTAAACACCTTTCGAGCAACATCAACACAAAAAATGGCTTTTTGAAGAGGGGAAATCAGACGCATTTCTTCCTCCAAGAATCTGATTTCGAGATGTAGCCTACATGCCACATTCTCTACCGCTGATTTAAAAATATTTTCTGCAGATCGAAAGAAGAAAAGCACACAAACGCATGTCGAAAAAGAACTTCACATGCTCTTGCAATACAATTATTTTTGACTGCCCATATTTAAATGGATCAAAGAGCCGCTCCGAATGACGACAATCTATTTTTTTCAAGAACTTGACACAGCGACAGTCGATTTTTGCATCGAAATATTCAAAACCACATTGTTAACCAAAAATACGCATTTATTCGAAGCAATAATTTTAAAGTGGAAATTATAAAGGATTTATTTAAAAAATAATGGTAGATTCTCAAATTTTAAGGCTGCTCATTTTAAATTAGAAATTCCCCTCAATTATTGATTTGAAAATGAACGTTGTTTGAAGATTTGAATTTGGTTCGAAAGTAGGTCTAAGTAGTTGCCTCGTGTTGTGCTTCCAATTCTATCGTTTCGGCGTCTTTGTCGACATCTCTCCTTTCACGGCGATCCATTAGGCGTTGCTCTCGGAACTGAGCAAACAAAAGAGCCATTACGATCATCAAATAAATAATGCCGAAAACAACGGATATTTCGTATATCATTGTCTTCTATCAATTTAATCAAAGATTTTACGATTTATTTTCCCCTTTATTGAAATGAAAAAAAATATCTTTTTAAACATCTTTCATATCTCTTTAAAATCTATTTGCAAAAAACCCACTGAGTTTCTTCGGCTGAGGTTATTTCCAAAAATATTTTCACATCAAATCGAAGCTGAGCAAATACTGCTACTGATTCTGATTCAACCCGAGATGCACTGTAAATATTTCAATAGTAAACATTTCAATCGATTGATTCGCTTGATTGCCAAGAACATTCAGTATCAGTTTTTTAAAAGAAGTAGAAAAAAACTTTAGATCAAGTTAAGAAATTAGTGTCACAAGCAAATATACGAGCAATATTCACGCACATTACTCCAGTTCAACATAACGTAAAGACACTGGAATAACGAAGATTGGCGTTGTTCCAATTTGGTGTGATAGTATTGAACTTTTAAGCAGTAAGTTTGAAATGTATTCCAATACAGTAAAAATGTCAAACTTGCCGCTAAAAAGATCAATACTATCACACCCAATTGGAACAAAACCAATAAGGGGTTATTCCAGTTTGAGGTGTTCTTTTATTATGCATAACTGGAGCAACGTGCGAGTATATTTCTCATATATTCGCTTGTGTGAAAAAGATGAGAGATAAGATTTTTTGTTAGAAAAAATAAAAATTTTGAGATAAGCATAATTGTTATATTTATTTGAATTTGGAATGTTCAAAGGTTATTTGGATGGTTATATGAGAATTTGTGTCATTGAGTGAATACCCATCAATTGTCCCAACAATTGTTGTTGATTTGGCTTTTTCAAAGTAATCACCAGGACTTGTTGGCCGAAATGGCACGATCTACCAATGCGATATATGTATCGCTTGATATCGATGTCTTGGAATGAATAACCGCATGTACGAGCAGCATAGTTCAAATACTATCCTCCTGTAGAAAGAGTGTTACAAAACATACAAAAATGCATTGATGTTTGATAAGAAAATGTAGATTAAAGTATTTTTTTATTAAAACGATGCAATTAGACCAGGCAATATGGTCGTAAATCAACGAAGTACATTATGTACTGAATCCAACAAGTCATTACTTGTCATATATACAAACGACAAGACTGTTGGTGGGTAAATGCAATATAAATGTGGTTAAATGGGTGCTGTTGCTATTGCTTTTGACCATGATGATAAGTTCACCACAGATCGGCTAAGGTTTCGGTGCATCTCGACTTCAAGGAGCAAAAGGTAGAAATTTGGAGCCGAAAAACATATAAATTTAAATAAAAACGTGACTGTGACGGGTCAATTGTGTAGTTGCTTTGCTATGAAGCGAGGAAGTCCTTCGAAAGCGGCTCGGTGTGTGTCGGCTGAATAGTATTTCAAGTTCATGCTATCCAATTCCGTGTCGTTGAACACTTTTTTTGGCGTTTTCAGCTCGTGATTTTCATTTGTCGAAGCAATAATAAAGCCGATTTGGCCACAAGGATACGAAGGAACGGAAGTAACGGCGTAGCTAACAGTTGGGAATTGCTTCCGGCAATGGACCATTGTGGCTTTGACATGATCCATGTCTGTCCAGAAAGTGCCCGCTTGCGAGCATATCATGCCGTTCGGCTTGAGAGCTTTCTTCATCAATGCAAAGTATGACTCTTGGAACAACGATTCAGCCGGTCCAATCGGATCACTACTGTCCGTAATGATAACATCAAATTCACCGGCACGCTGTTTCATATACTCGAAACCATCGCCAATGGTTAGAGTCAACTTTGGTGACTCAAATCCGCATGCCATGCTTGGCAAATACTTTTTCGAAAGCTCTACCACGCGCCCATCAATCTCGACTTGGTGAACTGTTTTTACACTCGGATGTTTCACCACTTCACGTGCCACACCTGACATTTTGGACGAGAATAAATTACGATAAAATATCTTCTTGTATCTTGAAAATTCCAATTCGCAATGGCAATAAATATAATAATTCGGAAACAATTCTGTATAACTATAGATCGCTATTCATATAAAGTATTTTCAAGTATCAAATCAGTAAAAGCACTTTAGTCAGAGCCATTTGAGACTCAGATAGTGATCATTATTGAACTTCTAATCGCGATAAAATCGGTTAGACATTAATTTGCCGTTATCAAATTGATAACATGAAATGAATTCAGTTGACATGAGTTATGATAAGCACTAGAAATGTCCTACCGCCGTCCCCGCCGCCGACGATCAGCACGTTTTCTGGATTTGAGTGGCAACACAGTGGAAGATACGAAATCATTTCCTGATATGAAAATTCATCTTTTTCAGAACACTGAATTATTCCATCCAAGATCAACACTCGACCATGAGCAAACCTAGTAACAATGACAATTTTTATTCTTTAGTTTAAAAGATCCGAATTGTTCGAACTTAATCAATTGAAGTTGTTGAATTTTACAACTATATGAAAATAAATAATAATCAAGAAGAAGTATTTCGAACGAAATGTTCACATCAAATTGCCAAGAAACAATTCCATTAAAGGATTTTATACAAATTAAACTCTGCTAGTTTTTGACATTTTTATGTTGGTATTACTGGTCAAATATGAGTTTCCGTGAATTTATACGACTCTACCAGATCGCCGCTTAAACACATGCACACACCATGGCACTAGCTGTCAGCGCACAAAACAAATATTAGACGTCAAAACAGCGTAAAAATGCGTAACATCAAACAACATTTCTTTATTTTGTTTGATTTAAAATGGAAAGCGCCCAAATTGTGTCTTTTAACGGTGATCCGGTAAAATCGTTTAAATTCACGGAGTGTCCTTGAATTTCAAACTTTACCGGTAAAACTAACATAGAAATGTCACGCACTTCTAACAGCGAACAGCTAAATTTTCTTAAACACAAATAATTTATTTGATGTGTCAATTTGTATTATCGCCGGCACAAATAAATTAGTAAACACATTCAAAAAGAAGTCGAATGAAAACAAGGAAACAGAATTAAAGTGTCGACACGTGGATCGTGACAATTAATTGTATAATAATCGGTTTCGATTACATTCCCCTGCTGATAAACTAGATATTATAGCTAAAGTCGTATCATTCAATTATTGTTTGTTTATTTGAAAAAAAAAAACGTTTTTTCATATTCATGCAATACATTTTTTACTTACGTGTCAACGAGTTTGATGTCTTGAAAACCGGATTTTTCTTCATGCAGAATTTTTTTGATTTGCAGCGAGAAACATTGACCGGGCCAAAGTTCGTTGATTTCACTGAACCATCCATTCTGAATTGCGTTCATCTTGTAAAATTGCTCAATTTTGTTTGTAAAAAAAAAGAAACAAAATCCTAACACCAGTTTCTTACCAAAGCAATCATCAACTGAAGGTATATTCTGTCTTGACAGCGTCTGTCGTTGATATCAAAAAAATTGCGATAGACCACAATACGCAACATTTAATACATACGCTTTCACATATATGAGCTGTATAAAGTATATCGTTGAGATGGAGAGGCGAGTATGTCTGTGTTATTTTAAATGTACATATTCGTCTCTCCATCTCACTGATAGAAGTGATCTATATTCTATTGTGCCAATATAATCGATCAATATATAGAGCGTCGACAGCGCAAGTGATACGTATTGCCGTTAGTTCCATCGCATTCAATAATTCTTTACCCTTCGGGAACGCACATATTTTTTCATAACGAACATATTTGTATGTGGCAGTATTTTGAAAAATTATGTGTCGCTTGTCTTGTTCATACCGTTCCGCGTTATGGAGCCTCTAAAACTCGCTTTCGTAGCTGTATAAATTCAATAATTATTATCATTCTATTATACTATATTACAATCCATTCCACATTTCTTACAAAAACAGATATCAAATAGTATATTGATGTTTTTCAACTGACAGTCGAAACTATGACATTTCCAGCCGAAGTTTGGTGGTCGAGCGGTTCGAGCCAGGCGGTGGCTGAGCGATAAGTGCACTACGCTTATTTGAGTTACAGTCATATTGTATCACGGGAAGAAGGTTGTAATCTCGGTGATGCGAAATAATTTTTTTTCAAATTTCTTGGATTCGAAACTATGGCGTGCTTCGGAGGGCCCCTCACCAATAGCCACTTCTAGCAAAAACAAGCAAAATTATGCTCGACTCAAAGACTGTTACACTCGAAAGAGTTAAATTGGCCACTCAGTGGCCTGAGCTACGAAGGCAAATCAATTTCAATTTTTCGCAAGTCCACTGTAGCTCAAGCACTCAACTTAGAGAAATCATAATCATACCGTTAAAACATTTTGGATGGGCGTTATAGGTAAAAACAACAAGGAATGCTAACGCCCAGTCACATTTAGTCAACTATCTCGAAAACTAGCCAAAATATTTTTTATTTATTTCAACAAAAAAACAATGAAGACCAAAATTCCTAACCATTACAATCTAAATCAAAACCACTCATTATACGATAATTAATTAACAAAGCATTTCTGATCATATCTAACAAAAAAAATTGTATTTTATCAAATTTTGTGTCCCAAATAATATGAACCGATTGGTATCTTGTTAAAACATTCATTAAGTACAAAATACTTGGAAAAATATCATATAAAAACAATGAATACATAAAATCTAAAGTTCATTGTTATTTAAAAGCATTGACGTGTTTATAATTATAAGTTATTGCACATATTATTGAATCGTCTGAATAATTCCTTGGAAAAATTTTAAAAAACTTTTCAACTGAATTTTTTATGCTATTTTTGCATGTCTCTGCGTAAGGCGAACCCAAAAGCCATTCTGTGCATGCGTATTGACCGAGTTTGGCTTAAGAATGATTGGATCTGGAGTCTTATCGCATTTTTCAATGCAAAAGTTGCGCAGCAAGGAGAAAAAGAACGTTTTAGTGACCATCAATGCAAATCGGGAGGCAATGCAAGTGCGTTGACCGTTGCCGAATGGTAAATATGTTCCAGCACGAATGCTTTTACGGTTTTCATCATTAAATCTCTCTGGGTCGAACCTCTGCGGCTCCGGCCAGTATTCAGGGTCCATATGCAGACCGTAAAGTGGCATCCAAATTGAGTCATTCGTTGTTAATTGGACTGATATTCCATTGCCTTCCAAACGATACGGTTTTGTTACTTGGCGATCGAGTTGAGGAATCGGTGGCCAGAGTCGTAAAACTTCCGTTGTAACCATGTCCATGTATTTGAAATCTTTAAGAATCTCATATGTCACCGGTTCTCCATCCAATTTCTCTTCAATTTCAATGATTTCTTCGTAAACTTTCTGCTGAATGTCGGGATATCGAGCGAGCTCAACCCCCATGAAACACAATAGCGTCGACATCGTTTCGAAGCCTGCAAAGAAGAAGACTGCACATTGAGCTACAATATCATCATCCTCCCAATCTAAATAGAATATTTTAAAATTGAAAGAAGAAAACCATAGAAAACAATTAAATATTTTATGAATTTCACCAAATTTCTTGACTGGAATCGTTATTCTACTGTTTACGTGGCATTGAGAGAACTAAAATTTGCAATTTTCAATTGCAAAACAGATTCCATTTTCGACCAGAATCTGCATTTACTTACTCGTATTCTTCGTTGCATTTCCATCATTTTCGTCTTGAAGTGTTCCCTTTCGAGCCTGCATCATCAATTCAATCATGTCTGGTCGAAAGATATTATTCTTCTCACGATATGAAATTGTCGAGATAACAACATTTCGAAAATATTCGCTTACGTTTGGATCCAAGAACGGAATTCGAAGAAATGACATAACTGTCGGTATGACGTCGAGCAACAAAAGCTTCACACCTTGAATACCATCGAAGTTGGTAATCTTTTTACCAGCCAAATAGAATTCGTTGTCACGGTCTGTGACCGCATCCAATTCCAGTCCGAATGCACACGTTGCGATGACATTCGTCGTATATCTCGAAAACATATCTTTCAACTCAATTTCCAATCCATTTGCATCTTTGTCTTGAGCTTGAAGTGTTGACATGAATTTTTGCGTTGGGTCACTGATCAAACCAAACATCATTCGCATTTTATTGCCAGTGAATGATGCCGTTAAAACTGATCGCATCTCCTTCCATCGTCGATCTCTGCTAAAGAACAAACTTCGGCCCAATAATGAATCCAATTTTATGTCAAATGCAGTTTGATGATTCAAAAAATATTCAAAATCTTGTGTTGTGACTTTTTTCACAATGTCCGGATCGCGAATGACAAAAACTGGATGCGTCAATTCATAGATACCAAAAAATGGTTCATTCGGAAATTGAAAGTAGAAGTCGGCCACTGTGTCAGCCAACGATTTATTGCCGAAGAAAAAATCGCTGAGGGTGCCCAAGATCGGCCAACCGCGCACAAATTTCACATTACGATTTGAAAAATACCACCAATGATTTGAGATGGGAATATACAAAACAATCAAGCTCAAAATTATTACCAACGCTGTTGTTGTGTCGACACAACATGCACCAAGAATGGAATTCAACACCATGTTTAGAAAAAATGCAATTCACCGCTACATAAACTGAACTGCTGTACTCAGCTTAGAATATGATTAATTTCACGGAGAATTCTTCATTAATTGCGTTTTATGGGGTACGGATAAATATAGAACATTGACAACCGAAGCGATATGTATTCATCCAACATGAAAGCTAAATGTGTGTGGGTGTGTGTGAAGATCTGATGATTTCAGCTGCCATACACAGGTTCTTTTGATTTCTTTGTATGTTTTATATATATATGTAATATTTATGACACATTTTCTCTGTGTCTTCGATACGAGAATTATTTCGTTAACGCTGGTTATCTTGATGTATGCATTTACGGATGTGTATATATCGTTTGTTCTATGGTCGTTTCGCTACGAATTTTGCGTCATTTGTGTTGCTGAATGTCCATGGCGTCTAAGGCTAATCATTCAATATGAGCCAATGCAGGCTTAATGTAGGAAAGCAAATAGATCGATATCTGACTTGTTATCGGTTTTTTATTTGTCTGACATATAGATAAATGGTGCAAAGTTGGTGTCGTAGATAAAGATGTGATCAAGTATCTAACAATCTCGATAAAGATTTCGATGCATGTGTGATACAGAGCACGGATTTTGACGTTTGTTTTCAGCAAGAGTCATTTGAGGTTTTATACTTTTAAAGCGTAGCGTAACTCGCGGAGACATGACGATAAACCACGAACGCCGATTGGTCGTTCAAAGTGGCTTGCTTATGTATTTGCATAAAGTTTCAATAAATAAAACCTTGCAATGTGAGCATTGCATTTCAGCATTGATGAGTCCACTTGAGCTAATTCAAGTCAATTTTAGCTAATTTCTTTGTAACTGTAATCCAGGTATTTTGTTCCTAAAATACCTGACTGACTAGTCAGTGAGCAAATTTTTGCACGGGAATATGTTTTGAAATGAATACTACAAACTACACTTTGATACTTTTCCGCACATACCACTGTTCGAAATAAAAGTATTGTGCTCGGTCCAAAAAATTCAAAACGATCGGAATAAGTTTTCTATGCGTTTTGAACCTAGAAAAAACGATTGCAACCATTCCCGCAGCAATTTTTTGTCCATGTGTGGTACGTTGTATGTTGTCCGTTGTCCGTTGTACGAAAAAATTTGTTAGCATGATAACTTAAAAATTGAGATTAGGATTGATCAAAAATTTACACACATTGGTCTTCATTAGGAATAGAAACCTAATTTTCAGCCTAATCGGATAATTTTTTCGGCGAGCTCTAGTGGAGTCGAATCAATAAATGGGCTGTTTTTCCAAGCGCACGATTAAATTGACTGTTATGCGTACAATTCATTATTGCAAACCCATTTGAATGAGATTATAGTATACATTAGAATAATCTTTTTTGTCGCTCTTTTCGTTGCAAGCCGTTCGTTCGAATCTGATAATTTGATTGACTTCATGAATTTGAAGCTTGGTTTTATTGCGCTCATTGACTAGAATCTGTGCATTATCAAAATCAAACGAATGATTATTTTCGATGGATATTATTCTTCTATGAAAAAAATATTAAGTCATGCAAAATTTCAAGTCATTCCAAAGAGATTTGGGAAATATTTATATGGCGATTCAAGGTTCAACGTAAACGTCAAATGAATTTTAATCTTATTACTCTATCTAATAATGTTCATTTTTGATAGAAATAACACCATTCTCACGCAAAACCTCCAATTGTCTCTCTCTCGATACTCTTCGAAAACGTTTGTATGTATTTGAGAAGAAAAAAGTTGTTCTGACTTTTATTTCACTACAAGAATCTATATTTTCATGAGTTCCGTAGAGTTTTTTTAATAATAAACTTAACTTTTCAAGAACATGACAAGTGTTAATTGCAAAAAGTGTATGGTGTGCTGAATCGTATACGCCACACAAAGCATTTTATACCCAACTATATCAAACGTGATATGGCTGCAGCGCTTATTGATCCCATAATGGACTATGGTGATGTAGTTACATATGGTTGGGGTGCAAACAGCACTCAAAATCAAACACATCGTGATCTCGTCGCTGATAACGACAAGATCAGATACATTTACGGATTAAAACGTAACGTTCATGTAACTGAATATCGTGAGCGTCTGAATGGATTGATCCCTGAAAGCAGAGCTAAACTGCATTCGGCGATCTTGATGTTCAAGCAATTGTCAAATTGTTCACCTGGGTATCTGAATCACATGTTCGTAAAAAACGGTGAATCGTCGCGTTATCCCGATGATATTCGTATAAATTTCAATCCGCGTACTGCATTTGATACCCGTGCATTCAGCTTTTCGGCAATTAATTTTTGGAATAGTATACCGGTTGATATTAGAAATTCGAAATCTTTGATATCATTTAAAAATAGCTTAAAGCATCTGTTGCGTGCCGGTCAATAAATCGTATTTATCATATTAAATTTACTCATGTCGCGAATTCTCGGATTGATGTCATGAGATTTCTTGTCAATTAATTAGTTATGATTTAGTACTATTATATTATTTTTCATTTTCATTTTCATCTGCTTATTCATTGATGTTAACGTATTTTAATTGCAAAAATTATTATTGTATTTTCCCCTGGCTCTCCAGAGCCAGGCCGGTTTTGACATGGTTTTCCGGATCCAATTCTAGTATTAAAGCTTCACTCTGATACTATCCCTCCCCTGACTGTACTCTCTTTGCAAAAGACGCACCATGGGCGGAATTTATGCCGTATTGGGTCTCTGACCAGCATGTTCTGAGCTTGCTTTGAACACGTATTGGCATAAATGTAGGTTTCGTAATAAATAAATAAAATAAATAATAAAGTAATAATTCAAATTCAACATCAACAATCGCTCATAGTTCCCGTCTCGCTATTGGTGAGTTTGATCCAAATACCAATACATTCCCAAACGTGGCACGGCTGATTCGTAGTATTAATTAATTTCGAATCTCATCGTAATGAATTAAAATTTTGTGTGACTTATTCTCGAAGCTACATGGTGATACGGTAAGAAATAAACATAACCAGTGAACCCGAAGACTGTCGGGAAATGTGCGGAAAAGTTATTTTTACGTTTGTAAGACCATTTATTTTTGAATTTTATTTTTATTTTTGACAAACAGATGATTATTCGCGAACATGATTGAATCTTATCTCGAAAAAAAACAAATGCTTTATCCACGTGTTCCGCATCGTTATTTTTTATCAATAACACGTAATGATAAACAAATAATATAAGGGCATAAATATATTTTGAGAAAACAAAATATGATTATTCGAAACAAGAAACTTGTCATCCTTGATAAAAAAAGATGTAGTTTATGCTGGGTGTAGATCTGAATAACAATGACAACTGACAGCGTCAAAACACACCGAAAAAATCAGTGGCGCCATCGCGTGGCCTAGGTCAGTTTGACACTGATTTTTACGGTGTACTATGACGCGTTTGACGCTATCAGTTGTCATTGTTATTCAGATCTGACATAAATATCAACTTATTGATGATCGATCGCCATGATGCTGTCAGTTCGCCGGTAGTTCTGACGGGTGCTTAGGGTTTCAAAATGATATTTTAATGCAAGGTAGTGACATGGAATAGTATAGTTCAGTGGTTCGCCGTATTTCTAAACGGTTCAACATTGTAAAGTTCACGGCGCCACCAGTACCAACATTTTAATTTGTACTGCAATGTCATCACCTTGTTTTAATGTGTTTATACGATTTTTGCATTTCTCTGCTTAAGGCGAACCCAAAAGCCATTCGTGGCATGCGTATTGACCGAGTTTGGCTTAAGAATGATTGGATCTGGAGTCTTATCGCATTTTTCAATGCAAAAATTGCGCAGCAAGGAGAAAAAGAACGTTTTAGTGACCATCAATGCAAATCGGGAGGCAATGCAATTGCGTTGACCGCTGCCGAATGGTAAATATGTTCCAGCACGAATGTTTTTACGGTTTTCATCATTAAATCTCTCTGGGTCGAACCTCTGCGGCTCCGGCCAGTATTCAGGGTCCATATGCAGACCGTGAAGTGGTATCCATATTGAGTCACTCGTTGTTAATTGGACTGATATTCCATTGCCTTCCAAACGATACGGTTTTGTTACTTGGCGATCTAGTATAGGTGCCGGTGACCACAACCTCAATACTTCCGATACAACCATGTCCATGTATTTAAAATCTTTAAGAATCTCATATGTCACCGGTTCTCCATCCAATTTCTCTTCAATTTCAATGATTTCTTCGTAAACTTTCTGCTGAATGTCGGGATATCGAGCGAGCTCAACACCCATGAAACACAATAGCGTCGACATCGTATCGAAGCTAGCAGAGAAGAAGTCTGCACATTGAGCTACGATATCATCATCCTCCCATTCTAAACAGAATATTTGAAAAATGAAAGAAGAAAACCATATAAAACAATTAATATTTTATGAATTCCAACAAATTTCTTGACTGCGATTTTCAATTGCAAATCGAATTCCATTTTCGACCAGAATCTGCATTTACTTACTCGTATTCTTCGTTGCATTTCCATCATTTTCGTCTTGAAGTGTTCTCTTTCGGGCCTGCATCATCAATTCAATCATGTCTGGTCGAAAGATATTATTCTTCTCACGATAGGAAATTGTCGAGATAACAACATTTCGAAAATATTCGCTTACGTTTGGATCCAAGAACCGAATTCGTAGAAATGACATAATTGTCGGTATGACGTCGAGCAACAAAAGCTTCACACCTTGAATACCATCGAAGTTGGTAATCTTTTTGCCAGCCAAATAGAATTCGTTGTCACGGTCTGTGACCGCATCCAATTCCAGTCCGAATGCACACGTTGCGATGACATTCGTCGTATATCTCGAAAACATGTCTTTCAACTCAATTTCCAATCCATTTGCATCTTTGTCTTGAGCTTGAAGTGTTGACATGAATTTTTGCGTTGGGTCACTGATCAAACCAAACATCATTCGCATTTTATTGCCAGTGAATGATGTCGTTAAAACTGATCGCATCTCCTTCCATCGTCGATCTCTGCTAAAGAGCAAACTTCGGCCCAATAATGAATCCAATTTAATGTCAAATGCAGTTCGATGATTCAAAAAATATTCAAAATCTTGTGTTGTGACTTTTTTCACAATGTCCGGATCGCGAATGACAAAAACTGGATGCGTCAATTCATAGATACCAAAAAATGGTTCATTCGGAAATTGAAAGTAGAAGTCGGCCACTGTGTCAGCGAACGATTTATTGCCGAAGAAAAAATCGCTGAGGGTGCCCAAGATCGGCCAACCGCGCACAAATTTCACATTACGATTTGAAAAATACCACCAATGATTTGAGATGGGAATATACAAAACAATCAAGCTCAAAATTATTACCAACGCTGTTGTTGTGTCGACACAACATGCACCAAGAATGGAATTCAACACCATGTTTACAAAACTTACAATAAGCGACTGGATTATCTGATTTACAAATGCTTTACAGCGAGCTTTTATGGAATCTTATCATCGTAAAGTGTTATAGCAAAAGCAATTTTAAAAGATAAATCAAATTATTTACGACAACTGAATAAATCGTGCGCAATCGTTTCGTGAGCAGTTCAGTGCAGTGTACGTCAATCAGGCCGATTTTAGAATCGTTGACAATAGTTTAATGGTGAAATCGGGGAAATGGCTAGTGTTCATGAGTCCGAGCATATCTGCACATAATGAAAACGAAAACTATTAAGAATGAATCGCAATGATACGCAAAAAGCAAACCACACAATTATATGATCTGGCGTTGTTATACCGACATTTGAAAGTTTGACTAAAATTTCAATTTGCGTGTCTGTGTAAATACGTTGAAATAAATTCATGTGCGTACTTGGGATAAAAATTGGAGAAATGATTGGCGCAGACTTTACATCTTGAATCTTCGGAGCAAATTAAGCGCAAATTAATAAATAAATCAGAGCTGTGCAGCGTAACGACTACGCGTACCACAGCGTTTAGTGAATGATTTGACTGACATCAGCACTTATATTAATGTCATAGATGGAAATGAAATTTACCGTTTAATCAAATATTTTTTCGGAGATTTCAATCATTGCATTCGGAAAGATGATAATACATTGAGTTTGAGAGGCGAGTATGTACATTTAAAATAATACAGATATGCTCGCCTTTACATCTCTACGATATATATTGTTTGTATGAGAATATTGCAGCGTTTCGCAAAAATCGCACATACAAATTCAACTTGCCAACCGATACCGTGTCTCTGTATTATATAGTATACAACTAAGCAGTATGCGTACGTCGTTTAGATGTACTGAAGTTTGGGATTTTGTATAATAATATATGAATTCGTTGAACAATTATTGTGCAGCCGAAATATGCAGTTGTGTGAGGCCAATGGTTGAAAAACATTCTTCATCAAAACAAAACTGATAATTATTTTACACCCAAATTTATGGAGTGATGTATGTATAACACTCAAATCAAACTGGCGTGAGTATGTAAACAATACATCTCATATTGACTTAATATTGAATTAACGCGCAGAAAGCTAACAGAATATTCGCTTATCATTTGTTTATGATAATACTTGTAGATAGTTTTGTAAAAACGTCTGTCAAGGTTACCGTTTACTCTGTAATTACGTCATCAGCCAGAAATATTCGGCACTTCAAATGAAATACGTGGTTATCTACATCATTTTCGCATTCACGCTGTGTATGCGTGCGGCCGATCAAAATTGAAATGATTTGTTTCGTATTTTTAGTTGTGGATTGGATAGTTTCATGTGATGAGGAACATGATTCGAATACTTTTGGATAGCGAAAATGCTATTCCGCATGCAGCTAAGCACGCTTGCTTTGCATTCTTGACCATGACACGAGATCACCACATGATGGAACATGCGATCCGTTTTTGACTGTGTGCGTCGCTTGCTCACATGCAACACAAATGCAAAGTTTAAATCGCTGCTGAACTGTAAACAATTATTCCGGGAGTTAGTCTGGTGCACCAATTGATTAATTTTCGGTGATATTTCAGTCGAATTTAATTTAGTGTGATCGTTGAAATGCAGATTCTTCGTAAACAATTGTCGAATTGAAAGTAAATGCGTGATTTTGGAATTTTTCAAATTTTCAAATAGCACTTGTCATTTTATTCGACTGAGCTCGTCACACAGATGATCGTATCTATTTTTGTTTATGCCGATCTCATATGACGATATATTTCATTAACTAGACGAAAGAGAGGATTAGATGCGGTCAAACGGAAAATTACGTAAACAATTTTTCTGTAGATCGATTCTCTCTATCTACATCGCTTGTAGCAACAGCTGAAAATGATCGCCGACGCCATATATTTCGTGTTTTCTATTTATTTTTCTATTGGGGACCCATTATCGTTATACGATGCGCACATTCGAGAGGGCATATTAATTTTAATTTGATTGCGACGTAGGTCAGTTTAGTTTGAGCGCGCTGCCGAACAGGAATTCAGGTACTCCGTTTGAATGTCTAGCCGAATGAATAGAAATCAATAGGGAAAAAAAATAAAAGTGTTCCAAATGTTGAATGCAATAATTGGCTGTGGAACGATGTTTCTGTTACTTGTGTTGACGGTGCTAGTTTGCTTTGTTTACTATTTTATTTTACGTTCTTGGAATTACTTCACTGAACGAAATGTGAAATTTGTGCGCGGAATCCCGTTGCTGGGCAGTACGTACAAGTCCATAATTGGAATTGAACCCGCCCCAATCTCGTATCGTCGCATCTACGAACATTATCCGTCGGAGAAATTCATCGGAATCTATGATTTTGGCGGCAGACCGTCTTACTTAATACGCGATCCGGATCTCGTGCAACAGCTCATGATCACCGATTTCGAGCATTTCGCCAATCACAAATTCACATTCGAAAATGAAAATGATCTATTCGCGCATACGTTGTTTGGAATGAGCGGCTCGAAATGGCGCCGAGCTCGATGCACCGTGAGCCCAGCATTTTCCGGCAATCGCATGCGACAAATGCACACACTAATGGTGAAAAGTAGCCAACAATTCATTCAATCACTCAAAGAGAGGGACAAAATTGCCAAAACGTTTGATTCACGCGATCTATTCACACGATATGCCAATGATATCATCGCAACAACTGCTTTTGGCATCGAAATGAATTCAATGAACGATGTGAATAATGAATTTTTCAAAGCTGGTTGTTCGTTGAGCGAATTTCGATTCATGGATGACTTGAAATTTTTAGCTAGTCTCAGTTTCCCATCTATCGTGAAAATGATGAATATTCGATTGACGCGGAATAGAAGCACAAATTTCTTGCAAAAAATCGTTAAGGAAAATGTTGAAGCGAGAAAGAAACAAAATGCGACCAGAAATGATATGATCGATTCATTGATAAAAGCACGAGATGGACAATTGAATTACGATAAAAATGAAGATAAAACAGATCTCGGCTATGCCACGACAGAAGAATTACTTGATGGTGAATCCGAGGAGAAAATTCAAAGTGAGTTTTTAAAGTGGCAATGAAATGAACGGGTACGAAGAAAAATTTCGATTAGAATCCATATTTTATTCAGTTCAACATTGTTATTGATTCATATACAGTTTCAATGTCTTGCCGTTTTCGTTCCAAATTCCATTGCATTTTGGATTAAAACTTTTAAAAATTTCCAAAGTAATCCATATTTCACATGAATTTTCATCATGTTTTTTGGTCTACTTTTCTCCCAAATCAAATTAAATTCTGATTTGTCTATTTGAAGATTGGTCAGACGATGATATGGTGGCGCAATGTTTGATATTTTTCCTTGGGGGATTATGTTCAGTGTCTGGAACAGCGTGTTTCATGTTCCACGAGCTCGCTTTGAACCCAGACATTCAAGAAAAGCTGTTTTCCGAAATTGACAGTGTAAAAAAAGAATTAAACGGTTCGCCTTTGACATATGAAGTGATACCAAAAATGAAATATCTCGATATGGTTGTTTGTGAAACGGTATTTCAAAATTCAATTCTTTTTTAAATGTTACGTTAATGTTTAAAATGTTATTATTTATATCTTTTAGTTACGTCGCTGGGCTCCGATTTCTTTTTTGGAACGTACTTGCAATCGTCCATATGTTCTGTATAATTCTAGTGATGAAAAATTAGAGCTGAAGATTGGTGATGGTATATTTGTTCCTATATATGCTTTGCACATGGATGAAAAATACTTCCCAAAACCAATTAAATTCGATCCAGAGCGATTCAGCGATGCAAACAGAGGTTCGATTAAACCTGGAACATATTTGCCATTCGGATGTGGCCCACGTAAGTAATTTTCTGAAAATATCTGTCAGATTTGGGACAACTTTAGAAAATTATCCAACCACTTTGAACAAATTTTATGGATTCCTTGAGCATTTTTCTTCAATTTGTTGAGATAAGTATTTTGAAAATATATTGTATTTTCAGGCAACTGCATTGGATCTCGATTTGCATTGATGGCCACCAAGACACTAGCCTTTCATTTATTGTCTGAATTCTACATCGACAAAAGCTATAAAACTCAAGATCCACTTAAATTGAAAGCTTCACCGCTACTTTTGGATGCAGAAAAAGGATTTTTCATTGAACTAAGACGCCGCCACCCCGATCGAACACCATACAAAAGTGTTGTTTTTACATGAAAACAGTGGAATTCGAAGTGAGATTCACCATTTGGCTTTTAGTCGTTCGAACCAAATGTTTTTATTTTGTATGTGCCATAACAATTTGTGCTGTGTATTTATTTCGAATAAATCAATGAACATGACCAAACAAAAAAATCGTTTATTTTACTCATTTGACGGCAAAGGTTACTCTTTGAAATCATCCGTTTGCTGATACGACTTATTTATTTGTGCGTTGATTTGATGTTTTGATACACACTTAATCGGCGATTAGCTTCATGTCATCATTGTGATGTTCACTGATGACTTTTGTGTTCACTGTATCTCAGTGCTTCAAATAAAACTTTTTAAACTCAAAACTCAACGAGATAGGAATTTTATTTAATCATTTCCACTATCAATAGAAAGTCAAGATTTATGACGAAACTTGTGCTAACGGAATCAAAAGGACTGAAGTACGACTGCAAAACAGAATCTCGTTTTAAAAGGAAAATAAAATGGGTCAAAAGCTGTTGCTATTTGCCGTACAAACAACGGAATCATTTCATGATGAATTATTGTTTCTTCATTTTGATGATTTTTTATTGATTTGATAGACTCGAACTATGGTGACTACTCCAAAACTGGTGAATATCCCGTAACGCATTAATAAGGAAATTTACCAAATCTGGTTTTTGTGTATGTGTAAGAATTAAAGAAGAATTGGAGCAGCGAAAATCACAGTGCTGCAACAGTTTTAAGACATATTACTTCTCCGAACACACCACTGTGTGTAGTAAAATAAGTAGAGTCGAATCAATAAATGGGCTGTTTTTCAATATAATTAAGAAACATTTGTATGGGGACTATTTCTAGTTCGCGTTGTATCATTAAGAAACTTTCATGAAAAAAATGAGTCATGCAAAATTTCAAGTCATTCCGAAGAGATTCGGGAAATATTAATATGGCAGCGTGTGTAAAGTATAAAGTTCAAGGTTCAACGTAAACATAAAATGAATTTTAATCTTATTACTCTATCTAATAATGTTCATTTTTGAAAGAAATAACACCATTCTCACGCAAAACCTCCAATTGTCTCTCTCTCGATACTCTGCGAAAACGTTTGTATGTATTTGAGAAGAAAAAAGTTGTTCTGACTTTTATTTCACTACAAGAATCTATATTTTCATGAGTTTCGTAGTGTTTTTTTATTAATAAAGTAATAATTCAAATTCAACATCAACAATCGCTCATAGTTTCCGTCTCGCTATTGATGAATTTGAACCAAATACCATTACAAATATGGCACGGCTGATTCGTATTATAAATAAGTCCTAAATCTGATCGTGATGACTTAAAATTTGGTGTGACATATTCTCATAGTTACATGATGATAAGATAAGTAATAAACGTAATCTGTGAACCCGTACACTGTCGGAAAATATGCGGAAGCTAGTTTTACGTATGTTAGACAAATTATTTTTTCTCATTTGAGACGATGAGTTGCTTCCATTTAGAATGCAAAGGTATAAAATTGAAGATTTGGTCTTATTTTGAGGGACATTTTTCATTCAAACCGCCAATTCTCGTGAGCCAGAATTTTCGTAGATATGACATCTTCCGCAAATGTTTTGTCTTCTTTGGGAATGTTTTCGCTAAAAAAAAATTGATTAAAACTTTAGGCTAATTTTTGAGGAAGCGAAATTCTACGCTTCTTATTATTCAGAAATCCTAATCATTCGTAAAAGTGAAAGTGATTTTTGTCACAATCCATGTTCTTAAAATCTTAAGTCTTTACTTATGATTTCCGAGCTGAATTTTTATTTATTTCTTTTTCCTAAATTTTACGATATTATTCACAACTTTTGCACAAGTTCATTTGTGAACATCACATGATGTGATTCGCATCAAACAGGCGATTATTCAATATTCGATTGACAGTGTGAGTTAATGCATGCATAAAAAATGTGTATTTGTCTTTTACATTTAATCATGCAATAAACATTATATTTTATTAAATTAATTTTTACAATATTTTTGGTCGTTTTCAAAAATCGCCCCAGAAATCTTAAGATTTTACAAAACTTGAGTGCTCGAATAGCAAGCTACATAAGAATTTTGAGCAGTTGGCCGTAGGCAATGCCAACTATGAAACTCTTCTGATTTTTCGCCCAAAATACCGAAGTTGTCCAAGTTGTCTTATGACTCAATTAGACAGCTGGCATGAATACCTTTCTAATGGTTTGTATATGATTACTGTATTACCACACACAGAAAACAAAATCTTCCGGGAATGGTTGAAATCATTGGTTTTAGGTCAAAACTCAATGAAAACTCATTCTGAGTGTTTTGAAATCTTTGGATCGATCGCAATACTTTAACGCACAAATTGGTGTGTATGGAAAATTAAAATGTTCGATGCGATATTATCCAGACTTTTTTCTTTTATCAATTTCTGTGAGCACTGATGGTGCGAGCATTCTTCTAATAGAAAATCCTTTTTGGCCAATTCAGTTAGAGCTCAAGTCTCTTCCCCCAAACATTTCGTTTTGATAATCATAAATACTTGTTTAATTATTTGTCATTTTTGCAACACATTTTTTGAAGTGAAGCATGAAATTGAATTCGATAAAAATGATGGAATTTTAATCTTCAATAGGAATTATCAATTTGTTGGAAGGAAGATGTTTGTCAGTTGAACTCTGCATTTATAAAATGAAAATGCATTTTTACACAGACATTGGAAAACAAAATACAGTTTAAACAGTTGTAAAGTGCCACCTGAATATGGGAATTTCAGTTTGACTTAACTTTAAAGCTATGTAAGCTGTATAATGTTTGGCTCAAAAATATATTAACCTGAAATTAAGCTGGTGCTATTACAACTTCGCTGGCGTATAAATATGATAATTTAACTTCGTACAGTAAAAAAAGCGGGAAAGTGGCTGAAAATCAATTGAAAATGTTCCACGTAGACTAATTTTTACGTAATAGCATTTTTCTGGGATTCTGCATTTATTTTGCATAAGTGAATGCAATCATTTACATATGAAAGCTTTCAAAAAATTATTTTTTTTTATTTATTTTTTCGCCCTGATGAGTTGTTGCATGATTCTTTGCATTTGCCTTCATATGCTACTTTTAAACAGGGTTTTTTACATTGAGCAATAATTACGTGACATGCATTTTGATAGGTTATACCATCGGTTCCACAAACTGGATCAAATTCATTTGAGCATTTGATAGTTTTCGCTTGACAGACACACGGACCATCGTAGCATTTCACTAAATTTTTAATTTCTTTGGCTGCACAGCAAAATTCGCACTCGTTTCCATACGTGATGCTATCTGACCCGCACACTGGATTATATTCTTTCGTGCATATGCATGGTTCTTTGCATTTACCTTTATATGCTACTTCTAGACAGGGTTTTTTGCATTGATGGCTCTTCAATTGACATTCATTCGTATAGGTTTCGCCATCGGTTCCACAAACCGGATCATATGTATCTGAGCATTTGTATAATCTGCATACACATTCACCATCGTAGCACCATTTTAGTCCTGGATTGTCTTTTGCTTCACAATTCAATAAGCAACGATTTCCATACGTCTTGCCATCCGACCCGCATACTGGTTTATATTCTTCCGTGCATATGCATGGTTTATTTTTGCATTCACCTTTGTATGCAGTTTGTAGGCAGGGTTTTCCGCATTGAGCAACTAGCAGCAAGCATGCATTTTGATAGGTTTCACCATCGGTTCCGCAAACTGGAATATATTGACCTGAGCACCTGATAGTAGCCCCTTTACACTCACATGGACCGTCATAGCATTTTTTCAATTTCAAGCTTGGATTTTCTGCTGCTTTACATTCCAATTCGCATAAATTTGAATATGTATTTGCGTCAGAACCGCACACTGGTTTATATTCTTTCGTGCATATGCATGGTTTTGGCTGTTGACAAGGACAGGCTCCTTTGCAAGCAAGTTTCACTTTACCATTGGTATCGCAATTAAATCGGCATTTGTTACTGTATGTTTTTCCATTGCAGCCGCACACCGGGTCCCATAGGTCTGTACAAATACATATGGGACCTACTTCAGATTTACACTCGGATTTTTGACTTGATTTTTTTCCCGATTTTTTCTCCGATTTGTGTCCAGATTTTTCCCTTGATTTTAGGCACGAGCTTTGTTCCGATTTTTGTCCTAATTTTTGTGTCGAATCGTCAGCCGCAACCAAATGGAAAATGAAAAATGCTATTAAAGCAATTATGAGAAATTTCACTTTAAATTTTCTGACAATCATCTTGAATTCTCCTGATTCGTTGATTTGATAGCAATTAAGACACTTCAGTGACTGCCGCTGCTCAACTGATAAAACCCCTCTCCACTAAGCATCTATATAGATCCGAATTTCACAACAAAGAACAAAGTTGTCTTATTTAAAAATAAAAAAATTACAAATACTGCAGATGATTGCCCTTGTTCTGTGTTGAAATCACTACAGAGGTGAATGAATGAACAATCAAAAATAAATCAATGTGAGTAAATGTTGTCAATCAGTGAGTATTGCATTTAAAAATAAAACAATTCCAGTTGTGTGCAGCAAAATTTCGGTAAATAAGCTAATGCTGTGTATTTGGTGGGATCAGCTCGGCGTGATCTATTATGAGTTGTTGAAACCAAACGAAACCATCACAGGAGCATTGTACCGAACTCAATTGATGCGTTTGAGCCGAGCACTGAAGGAAAAACGGTCGGAAACGGTCGCAAGACACGATAAAGTTATTTTGCAACATGACAACACTCGGCCACATGTTGCTCAGGTCGTTAAAACCTACTTGGAAACGCTTCGATGGGAAGTCCTACCCCACCCGCCGTATAGCCCAGACATTGCCCCTTCCGATTACCACCTCTTCCGATCAATGACACATGGCCTGGCTGAACAGCATTTCCATTCTTACGAGGAATGCAAAAAATGGGTCGATTCATGGATAGCCGAAAAAAGCACAGATTTCTTTCGACGCGGAATCCGTAATTTGCCAGAAAGATGGGAAAAAATTGTGGCTAGCGATGGACAATACTTTGAATAATCAATTTGTAACCATTTTTCCATAATAAAGATCGAAATTTTGAAAAAAATGCGCGGTTTTCAATTTGTTCTCCTAAAATTTATTTTAGATTAAGATTATTTCGTAACCTTTGTGTGCAACAACTGTCAAAAGGGTCGTTTTTACTGGTGATACTGGATGTGTTTCTATTCCAATTGTTGTTATTATTTTCTACGGTTTGTTTGTAAGCCAGATACACAAAGTACGTCAAAAAGTCCAGAAACTGGAGTTCCTTTTTAATAATGGGCAATATTCAACAATAAATCTGAAATCATTGAATAATATAATTAAGTATAAAGCTGTCTGGCTGAAATTGAGAAATTGATTCCCATGATCGAAGAATCAAAATCGAGATCTACATTTGTTATTTTTGGGTAATCGCTAAACATCTGCCATTTTGACATCTTATTATTTCGAAACGTAGATGCAAAACGCAAGAAACAAATGAATGATTTTATAAAACCCTTCATGAGAGACACTTTATTTCCATTTTGATTTTTTAAGCAATAAATGTAGTTAAATAAGTAAATGATATCATTTTTATTCTAAGCGTCGGAGTTAAAGAACTTTATAGAAATGTCCATTTGAAGTGAAGTTGGGTTTGCATGTGTGCATAGTGATTAGTATATAAATTATATACATACGTAGTTACATATTATAGAAACCATCTTCCCTCTGGACCTTTTGCATATGAATGGATTGCTCCATATAAATTTGTAATCTTCTTGAAATTCATTAGTTTCACTCAGATTTTTTGCACTGTATTCCATCGATCGACAGATACATCAATGATATCATTTGCTGTCATGAAAAGCCCATAAAATCTA
This sequence comes from Obolodiplosis robiniae, assembly GCA_028476595.1. Lineage (NCBI taxonomy): Eukaryota > Metazoa > Arthropoda > Insecta > Diptera > Cecidomyiidae > Obolodiplosis > Obolodiplosis robiniae. The sequence goes on from CM052015.1 coordinate 43,092,172, forward strand.
TGAATATACTGCTTTGTTTTGCAGCCATGCTAAGACTTACTGGGAATTCCATCTCCGTTCATTAATCTATAAGTAGCTTATTAAATCTGTTTATCTGTACAAGTGGCAGCTGAATTTTAAATTAAAAGAGACTTCATTTAAGTTCACTAACCATCATATTTAGTGTTACCCGTGTGAAAATCTAATCAGTGATTGACCTTGAATATTAGATTGAATATATATTCGATTAAACTTCGACTATATTTTTTTGCATATTAAAATTTTTAGGTAACGAACAGAGCGTTGTAAAATTACAAGCACACTACGCTGCTCATAACGATGCCAATTCATTGGTTTTATTTTGCTCTGGTATCTAAATTTAGTTGTAGGTAAATTAAAAGCAGTTGCAATCGTTTGGAATTGACAATATTCTGAATCGAGATATAGTGGTTTTGACCCAAAATAGCCGAATGAAAATGTTCACTCGGGCTATCATATTATTGCATCTCATCCATACTTGCCGATATAAACATTCAAAATGTAAATATAATGAATAAGGGGCAATGTATGGGAGAGTAAATGAAAAACAACGTACGTCATGTTGTGAAATACTTTAAATATTAATTGAAATCAATAACACGCTCAGGGCGTTGGCCGCTAATAAACACAAATTGCGAATTTGTGTTATTTACAAGGCTGATTGGAAATGAAGGGACAAATACAAGAACCGCAATTTATTTTTCAAAACAGATACTATTTTTGACAAGTACCAACCTTCAAACCGCTACTGTCAAAATTTGAGCCAAATGTGGTTATTAGTTTACCAGTGACAGTACTTTTAAGCACCGGATCCAAAATGGAAAAAAAGGAATTTCGTGTGTTGATAAAACACTATTTTTTGCGCAAGAAAATCATCGCCGAAACCAAATCCAAGATATTATCCAGACTCTTCTCCATCGATTCATATGATTCAAAAGCAAAAGTGGTCGTACCAGCACCGAAACCATACCAAGTCCAGGTCGCCCAATTGAGGTTACAAAAGGATATGATCGAAAAAATCCATGATATGATATTGGATGACCCAAAATTGAAGGTGCGTGAGATAGATAAGATGGTAAACATCTCACACGACCGTGCTATATTTTGCATGAACATTTGCAAGCAAAGAAGCTGTGTGCAACATAGCTGCCGCGTTTGCTCACAATCGATCAAAAACGCATTCGTGTGACCACTGCAATGAAAAATTTGGAGATGTTTCGAAAGAATTCTTCTGAATTTTTGCATCGATATATAACCATGGACGAAACATGGACTCACCACTATACAGAAAAATCAACTGAATAATCGATAGAGTGGGGTTAACCAGGTGGAAGTGCACCGAAGCGTCAAAAAACGCAAACATTGGCGGGGAAGGTTATGGCCAGTGTATTTTGGGATGCATATGGTGTAATCTTCATTGACTACCTTGAAAAGGGTAGAACAATAACAGGCGCATATTAAACGGCGTTATTGGATGGTTTGAAAGACGAACTCAAGAAAAAACGGCCGCATTTGAAGAAGAAAAATGTTCTGTTTCATCGCGATGATGCACCAGCTCATTCGTCGAACATCGCACAGGAAAATTGCATGAATTGGGATTCGAATTGCTTCATCATCCACCGTATTCTCCAGACCCGACCCCAGCGGCTATTATCTATTCAGAAACCTCAAAGGGTGGTTGTCTTGTAAGCGTTTTGAATCGAATGATGAAGTCGAGTACGAAACTGATGTCTATTTTATAGTAATTGACAAATCGTATTAATTTAAAGGTGACGAAAGGTTGGAGGATCCTTGGACTCGGTGTATCGAGTGTATCGAGCTAATAGGAAATTATGTTGAGGAATAAAATCAATTTTTGCCAAACTAATGTGTTTTCATTCATTTTGTCCTTTCATTTTCGATCAGCCTTGTAGCCAATATATTTATATACTTCAATTCAATGCACTCGTCAAGTGTATTGCTTGCAACATTATTGAACGTACTTTATACGTATAAGGCATTTTATTGCCTTATTTGCAAGCGGACCGTGCTTGTATGGGATTGGAGAGCTATTCGAGAGTATGCCAATTGACCGCGCCGTCTTATTTTACATGTGTGAATTCAATTTAGATCCATTGTAATACGAACAACATTTTTATTGACACAAATAATAAAAACAAATGAGTCATTGAAACGATTGAAATATCACATCAATACTACTGCCCAATAGATGGCGCTGAAGAATAGATATCATTAAAATGTCTCAAATAGCACGATCCCCTTGCTTATTTGGGCATAATGAAATGACTCAATTAGTTTCACTCACATTCATTCCACAACTGTGCGAAGGAAAGAAGATTATTAAATTCTTTTATTAATTGAACCATCAAATATAAACGTTGAATTTTATCATAGCCTTCTGGTATGACGTACATTCATTGTTTTCATACATACAATATATATGTTGGTGCTCAATTTTGATACATTCATGTGTTTCTATTATTTCGTTTTGTTCATCCTGAAAATTATTTATTTTGTTATCTAAATTGTAAAATGATTTAAATTTCTGACTCTTGTTTCTATTAACTTGAGCAGTATTTCGGTCGTGATTTTTCGAGCGTATTTTGCGCACACAGACCTCATTTCCATTTTGGCCAGAAGTATTCATTTCATGCACGATTCTCCAATGATATTTTGAGATTCAGACCACGATACATAAATTATAAAGGATTTTCATATCTCGGATACTAAATATTGAGGCAAAACAAAAATATTCCTTTCAAGTCAAAAATATTCCTTTCAATTTGGTAGAATTCACGGAATTTTATCAACCATCTGGCAATACTACAACATTATCAATATTAAAGAATTTCGACTTGTTGTTGACTGGTACAGCTTACTACGAACAGAATACATTAATTAATTAATCGATATTACATGCAATTAGATTGACAAAATCATATTTTGTAAATCTCATTTTAAAATGATCAGCGAAAAGTGTTTAACAAGTGTTTAACAATACACCGCCAAAGACTGGCTGTTTTTATTCATTATTGATTAATTACATATCTGACAGGGAAAAGGTAAGGGTCATTAATCGATTATATCGGATCTCACCACCATTAAAACCTGTATCTTTTCTTTTAGAAAAATCCATTCAAACATTGCAAGGTTGGATGATTATAAATACAATTTGTATAAATATTACATTCGATAACTATGCTAAAAATATCACATAATCACAATATCACAATATTAACAATGCTAATGAAATTTAAAAAGAAATGGTTTAATTACAATCATTGGATTTGTTGTTGTTTCAACCTAAGATTCAATTTATCACAGGCAACTAATTGAGATTTAAAATTTGCACGAGAAGCAGGTTCTTTAAACAGTTCATCAATGAAGTTTGCAAGTTTACACATCTGATTTATTGGTGCCGTATGTTCATTAATAAGTAATAGATCTATTATTCTAAAAGTTTCCACCGACGATTCACGAAGATTGAATGGGTTTGAATGAAGCGCAATATCGTTTTTTATCTGTGAGCATGGGATAATGTCGTTCAATACGTCGTAGAAAAACAGCAAAGCTGCATTGATACGCCTTCTTTCAAGTTTCATCATTTTCAAATTTTCCAGTCTACATTCATATGAAGTTGTTTTCGGCAGATGGATATTCTCTCAATGCAAATATTGTAAATTGCTTTTGCACCGATTCAATTAAGTCTATCGATATCGAATGATATGGTAACCATACGACACAACAGTATTCAAGCAATGATTGAATTAGAGTGTTATATAATGTCTTGAGCGTATTCAGATTTCTTATGTCAAAGCAAAAGCGTTTGATAAATCCAAGTGTAGATTTTGCTTTAGACACGATCATATTTATGTGGTTATTAAAATTCAGTTTCGAATCCACAATCACACCAAGGTCCTTTTGCTCTTTAACTCTCTCAAACACGTGATCCCCATAATGGTAATTTCCAATAAAGATGTTCGATTGTTGTTTGTTGGTAATTGACATCACTGAACACTTGTTTAAGTTTAGGTGTAAATCGTTTGCGATACACCATTGCCTCAATTTATCGATAGCACGTTGAAGCTTCAATGTGTCCATAGCGGAATTGATTGCAGCTGCAATTTTAAGATCATCAGCAAACAAAGATATAAACACATCAATACCCAATTCCTCAACTATGTCGTTGATAAATAGTAAAAAAAGTGTAGGTCCCAAGTGACTTCCCTGAGGCACACCCGAGTTTACTATGAATTCCCCGGAACTTCTACCATTGTAGTATACAAATTGACGACGGTCGCGAAGATATGATTTGATCCAATAGATGAGGTTACTAGGTATATTATATCTGTTTAACTTTGAAATCAATATATCATGATTGACTTTATCAAAGGCCTTTGCAAAATCTGTGTACAGCACATCTACTTGTCGTCGATTTTTAAACACAAAGTGAGTAAAATCCATAAGATTGGTCACTGTTGAACGCCTTTTATAGAATCCATGTTGTTTCGGTGATATTCTATTTGCAACCATATCAGTCAGTTTAATATTCACGAGTTTCTCAAAGAATTTAGCTATAGTTGGTAGTTTAGCTATACAGCGATAGTTTTCAACATTTGATCTAGATCCCTTTTTAAAGATTGGATTCACGCTATAACTCTTCCACTGAGAAGGAAACAATCCGAGAGTTAGTGATTCGTTGAATATGATGTGAAGTGGAGTGCACAAAAAGGCTGCACAGTTTTTCAGCAATAATGGATGAAAACCATCAGGTCCCGTTCCTTTCGATATATCAATTTTCATAAGCTCGTCGAATACAAATGCTTCTTCCAACAGGAATAAATCATTAGTTCCTCCAATGGTGGTAATTCGATTGGGTTGTAAGCCATTCCTATTAAATTCAAAATTTTTGTTGAAAAATTTTGCAAAAAGATCAGCTTGAACTTGAATATTGGTCGTTGATGTATCACCATAATGAAGAATTTTCGGTATATTATCAGTTTTCCTCCTGGAATTAATAATACGCCAGAATGATTTTGAGTCTGATCGAACAGTAGAAGCCATATTATTGATGTAGTCATCGTAGAGTTTTGTATTCAATGAATCAAACGCAGCGAATGCTGCATCAAACGAACGTCTGTCACCCGAGATTTTGAAATTCTTCCATTCCTTATTTCTCTTGTTTTTTAGGTTGCGTAGTTGAGCATTGCTCCATGGACACTTTACATTACGTTTAATGGTATTCTTTGGTATAAACCGCTCTATTGCTGTCGTTAATGAATTAACAAGCACAGTCACCTTATCGTCCAGAGATAGATGACGACTAATAAGTTGATTTTCCAAGCATAAAGATGACAAATACTGATTCAAGCCAAAATAGTCTCCTCTTTTATAGTTAAATGTGTCGGTATTTGGCTCAGATGAAGCAACATTGAAATGCCATTCAAATGTGAGCAAAATCGGTGGATGAAGATCTTCTACTTTGACTAGCGGAGGCGGTCTAAAAATTGTTAGATTTTCGTGGTCGTTCGTAAATACAAGATCTAATAGTCTACCCATTGAATTACGAATATTATTGACTTGAAACAATCCAAGCTCACTTATTGTACCAATAAATTCAGCTGCATGTGAAGGTTCTATTTGCTCTGGCAGGAGAATATTAGAATCATCATCCGCGATCCACGACACATTTGGCATATTGAAATCACCAGTCAATATAAAAATATCCGATGGACGGCATGATGAATGTATTGATTTTATGGCATTAAGATGAGATTGATAAGTTTCGTTTGACGACATTGGTGGAATATACGAATTGAAAATAAATACATTTGTATGCTTATTCAACGTTAATTTAACACAAACGCATTCAATTGATGATGCGTTGAAAATAGATACTTCTGAACACATGAAATGAGATCGGACAGCTACCAGAACTCCTCCTCCACGTTCAAAAATTGAATCAGTTTGATCCCTATCTTTACGAAAAACGTTAAATGATGTATCAAAATATTCTGATGAAGCGATTCCATCAGTTAACCAGGTTTCAGTCAGTGTGAAGATATCATATTCTGACAAAGATGAGTTGCGATACACTTCCTTTGATTTCGTTCTCATACCACGCATATTCGAGGAGTAGATATTGATTTCCAATAAGTCCAGATGATTAATATTAATGTGGCCTGGAAAATTGGTAGGCGAAGTATTTTGTATATGCGCATTCAGATTTGTTTCATTCGAATTGACTGCAGACGAATGATCACTTAGATAATGATGCGATTTATCGGTGAAGTTGTCGGTGTTTCTATCGGTGTTTTGTTGGGCGTTTTGTTCGGTGTTTTGTTCGATTGTGATTTCGACGAGGTCATTGCGGTGCTGGCCGGTAATTGTGATTCGTTTGTTTCCATTAAATCCGTTGAGGTCGAGTTGCGTCTGTTGTTCGAATTCAAGTTCGGAAAAAAATCACCTAAATTTTTGTTTTGCAGAAACTCTCGGACGAAAACATTCTCTGGCCAGGCATCCGGAGCAGACAAAACATTAAAATGGGCTTCGTTGACTTCGATTTTAAACGAAACGAATTTCAACGTATTGACATCCTTGTCCTTTTTCACCAATTTGTGTACATTGCACATCGACTTGTCACTTACCAATCTATTCCGCACAATGTAATTTACGATTTCTTCTGTGGTGGTCATTGGATCAAAACCGGAAACCCAAATTGCTTTGTGGAACACCGGTTTCTCGACGCGTTTCGGTTTTGTTACGATTTTTAGGCCAGTGACAGACGATTTTGTGCCCATTTTTGGCTTTGGAGCTTCAAATTTCGAAACATTAATTTTCGGAGCAAGGAATTTCGGTGAGTCGGAACGTTGACGCTTGGCCGATTGAGGCTGTGAGCCACTGCGCAATGTGTCTGCGAATGAATTGGTCGGGGTGTGTGCAAAAGATGATTTTGAGGCATGAGCGATTGAAATGTTTCGCGAAACAGTTTTTTTCTGTACCGAATCACCTCGAGAAATTGACTTTTGGGCCAAAAATTGCATGTCTTCGTGTATTTCGTTTGTTTTCCCAGTCAATTTCGAAATCATACTTTTAATTGTGGATAATTCAGATAAAATTGACGGACCATCTGGTTTTGCTTCTGCGAACCCCATTTCAGTCAATTTGGTTTGGCGCGGTTTCAGTGTACCACTCGGTGTCGAAAATGTTTCTGGTACAATCAAATTTGACTTACTCGGTGCTGACGATTTTTCGGCGGGTTTTTTTGAGACCACTTTTGGTTCACCACTCGGTACATTCGATTCGTTTGACATTTCGCCAGTACATTTGTTACAAAATATTCTGACGTTCGGTGATTTTATTTGCTCGAGTTTCACAAAAATGCCAATACATGGAAGATGAACAACATGACCACAACCTGCACACTTCGTTGAAAAATCCGATTTTATATTTGCAGGCGGACAGTCGTCACGGGAGCATAGTTTTATTTTGGTCATTGTGTTGCAATAGCGACAACAACAACAATCACTTTGTTCGTGAATGCCGTCACTGTAAACCCGATTTTATCGTTTTTGTTTGATATTTGATGTTGCACTTTATATTTTTCGAAGATAAAATCACTAGTTCTATTGTTTATATCAGTTTTTGGTTTTTTTTAACACAGATTATCTTTAAATAAAAATAAAATAAAGACGAACGAGACTAAACGAGACTAAACGAGACTAAACGTCAACCGTGAAAAAAAAATAAAATAATCACCAAAAATGGAAAAGTATCATGTATAGATGTGTTTGGACAGTGCAACAAAAAAGATAAAAGATAAACAAACGTGTAATGAAATTTCATTCAAAACAATCTCAAGATAGTAAATTAATTGCAAATACAGAAGGCCAAAAGATAATTCATAATGACGAGCTGTTCATGAAATGGAACTTTACCAGGGCTCAATTCTCTTCCCCCAAACATTTCGTTTTGATAATCATAAATACTTGTTTAATTATTTTTCATTTTTGCAACACATTTTTTGAAGTGAAGCATGCAATTGAATTTGATAAAAATTATGGAACTTTAATCTTCAATGGGAATTATCAATTTGTTGAAAAGAAGATGTTTGTCAGTTGAACTCTGCATTTATAAAATGAAAATGCATTTTTACACAGACATTGGAAAACAAAATACAGTTTAAACAGTTGTAAAGTGCCACCTGAATATGGGAATTTCAGTTTGACTTAACTTTAAAGCTATGTAAGCTGTATAATGTTTGGCTCAAAAATATATTAAGCTGAAATTAAGCTGGTGCTATTACAACTTCGCTGGCGTATAAATATGATAATTTAACTTCGTACAGTAAAAAAAGCGGGAAAGTGGTTGTAAATTAATTGAAAATGTCCCACGGGTGTTCAAAAGAGATCGCCTCAGACAGGAAATTAGACTAATTTTTACGTAATAGCATTTTTCTGAGATAACCGTTTATTTTGCAAAAGTGAATGCAATCATTTACATATGAAAGTTTCAAAAAAGTGAATTTTTTTATATATTTTTTCGCCCTGATGAGTTGAAAAAAATCAGATTTGAATTTTATTGATGCTAGCAACCTTTTTTCCCTTTCGAGCTCTCATCGTGGCGAGAGGATCTGCGTTCATGAGTCGAAGATTTTCGTTTCTTACGAGACGATCTTCCTCCATGGCGTGATGACCTTTTCGTATGGTGAGAATGCTTCTCTCCGTGACGACATTTGCTCCTTTCCTTGATAGATGATTTCTTCTCATGACAGGATTTAGGCGGTTTCTTCTTGCATTCGCCTTCATATGCTACTTTTAGACAGGGTTTTTTGCATTGAGCAATTATTACATGGCATGCATTTTGATAAGTTATACCATCGGTTCCACAAACTGGATCAAATTCATTTGAACATTTGATAGTTTCCGCTTGACAGACACACGGACCATCGTAGCATTTCACTAAATTTTTAATTTCTCTGGCTGCACAGCCTAATTCGCACTCGTTTCCATATGTCTCACCGTTTGAACCGCACACTGGCATACTTATTTTTGAGCAAAAGCACAGATCTTTGCATTTACCTTTATGTGCCACTTTTAGACAGGGATTTTTGCATTGATGGCTCTTCAATTGACATTCATTCGTATAGGTTTCGCCATCGGTCCCGCAAACCGGATCATATGTATCTGGGCATTTGTATAATCTGCATACACATTTACCATCGTAGCACCATTTTAGTCCTGGATTTTCTTTTGCTTCACAATTCAATAAGCAACGATTTCCATACGTCTTGCCATCCGACCCGCAAACTGGTTTATATTCTTTCGTGCATATGCATGGTTCTTTGCATTTACCCTTATGTGCCACTTTTAGACAGGGTTTTTTGCATTGATGGCTCTTCAATTGACATTCATTCGTATAGGTTTCGCCATCGGTCCCGCAAACCGGATCATATGTATCTGGGCATTTGTATAATCTGCATACACATTTACCATCGTAGCACCATTTTAGTCCTGGATTTTCTTTTGCTTCACAATTCAATAAGCAACGATTTCCATACGTCTTGCCATCCGACCCGCATACTGGTTTATATTCTTCCGTGCATATGCATGGTTTATTTTTGCATTCACCTTTGTATGCAGTTTGTAGGCAGGGTTTTCCGCATTGAGCAACTAGCAGCAAGCATGCATTTTGATAGGTTTCACCATCGGTTCCACAAACTGGAATATATTGACCTGAGCACCTGATAGTAGCCCCTTTACACTCACATGGACCATCATAGCATTTTTTTAATTTCAAGCTTGGATTTTCTGCTGCTTTACATTCCAATTCGCATAAATTTGAATATGTATTTGCGTCAGAACCGCACACTGGTTTATATTCTTTCGTGCATATGCATGGTTCTTTGCATTTACCCTTATGTGCTACTTTTAGACAGGGTTTTTTGCATTGATGGCTCTTCAATTGACATTCATTATTATAGGTTTCGCCATCGGTTCCACAAACCGGATCATATGTATCTAAGCATTTGTATAATCTACATACACATTCACCATCGTAGCACCATTTTAGTCCTGGATTGTCTTTTGCTTCACAATTCAATAAGCAACCATTCCCATACGTCTTGCCATCTGACGCGCACACGGGCTTATACACAGCAATGCACACACAACCTTTATCTTCTTTGCATGGACATCGTCCTTTACAGGCCATTTCCAAGCAGCCATTAGCTTTTAGCGCACAATCGAACAAGCATTTGTTGTTGTATGTTTTGCCATCAGAGCCGCACCTGGGATCCATCTCTTTCGTGCATGCGCATGGTTTTGGCTCTTGACAAGGACAGGCTCCTTTGCAAGCAAGTTTCACTTTACCATTGGTATCGCAATTAAATCGGCATTTGTTACTGTATGTTTTTCCATTGCAGCCGCACACCGGGTCCCATAGGTCTGTACAAATACATATGGGACCTACTTTAGATTTACACTCGGATTTTTGACTTGATTTTTTCCCCGATTTTCTCTCCGATTTGTGTCCCGAATTTTGTCTCGAATTTTTTCCTATTGCTTCTCTTGATTTTCGACACGATTTCTTCTCCTTTTTATGCCCCGAATTTTGTCCAGATGTTTTCCTTGATTTTTGACACGATTTCTTCTCCTTTTTATGCCCCGAATATTTTCCAGATTTTTCCCATGATTTTTGACACGATTTCTTCTTCTTTTTATGCCCCGAATTATGTCCAGATGTTTTCCTTGATTTTTGACACGATTTCTTCTCCTTTTTATGCCCCGAATTTTTTCCAGATTTTTCCCATGATTTTTGACACGATTTCTTCTTCTTTTTATGCCCCGAATTTTGTCCAGATGTTTTCCTTGATTTTTGACACGATTTCTTCTTCTTTTTATGCCCCGAATTTTGTCCAGATGTTTTCCTTGATTTTTGACACGATTTCTTCTCCTTTTTATGCCCCGAATTTTTTCCAGATTTTTCCCATGATTTTTGACACGATTTCTTCTTCTTTTTATGCCCCGAATTTTGTCCAGATGTTTTCCTTGATTTTTGACACGATTTCTTCTTCTTTTTATGCCCCGAATTTTGTCCAGATGTTTCCCTTGATTTTTGACACGATTGTTCTCCCAATTTTTCTCCGGTTTTGATGCTTACGGGTTTATAGACGGGTTGGTATATGGGCACTCGCTTATCTTTCGCTGCATTGCCGTCCAATGGTTTGGGTGCTCCTGTGTCTACTGGCTTAGCCATAGTATCTTCAACGGCTATAGGTTTAACTGCAATCAGTTTGACAGGTTTTGGAGAAGACACTGGATCCATTGATGTGTTAGCCGCAACCAAATGGAAAATGAAAAATGCTATTATAGCAATTATGAGAAATTTCACTTTAAATTTTCTGACAATCATCTTGAATTCTCTTGATTCGTTGATTTGATAGCAATTAAGACACTTCAGTGACTGCCGCTGCTTAACTGATACAACCCTCTTCACTAAGTACTATATATAGATCCGAATACCCCAACAAAGTTGTCTCATGAAAAAAAAATCTGTAAATATTGCATATATGCCCCTGTTCTGTGTTAAAATCAGTGAGTATTGCATTTAAAAACAAAAAAAATCCAGTTGTGTGCAGCAAAATTTCGGTAAATATTTATTTTAGATTAGGATTATTTTGTAACCTTTGTGTGCAACAACTGTCAAAAGGGTCGTTTTTACTGGTGATACTGGATGTGTTTCTATTCCAATTGTTGTTATTATTTTCTACGGTTTGTTTGTAAGCCAGATATACAAAGTACATCAAAAAATCCAGAAACTGGAGTTCATTTTCAATAATGGGCAATATTCAACAATAAATCTGAAATCATTGATTAATATAATTAAGTATTAAGCTGTCTGGCTGAAATTGAGAAATTGATGCTCATGAACGACGAATCAAAATCGAGATCTACATTTGTTATTTTTGGGTAATCGCTAAACATCTGCCATTTTGACATCTTATTATTTCGAAACGTAGATGCAATACGCAAGAAACAGATGAATGATTTTGTAAGTATTGTTTTAAGCAATAAATGTAGGTAAATAAGTAAATGATATCATATAATGGGGGTGTCGGTTAATAATGTCGATTCAGATAACAGATGTTGTAACTAACGTTATGTGCATCGGAGTACACCGCGGCCATTGTAATTTCTTTTTTTGTCTGTCATTAGACTATTAATTTCAGTATATGTCATTTCGTTGATGTGTGAACAACAGATTTTTTTTGCTCCGAAAATGTCGAATTTCGTGCCTGAAAAAGTGGTTTTGCGGGGAAGTTCAATAACCTTCTTTCATTTGGAGGAAAATGGCTGTTTTTGATCATGATACTTTTGATCCAGAAATGTCCATTTGAAGTGAAGTTGGGTTTGCATGTGTGCATAGTGATTAGTATATATATACATACGTAGTTACATATTACACAATGCTGCAGAGTTTTTGCTCCAATTTTCTATTGCTTATTTTGTGTTAGCATAGGGCCCCCTCGTTCCAAAAAGCCCAAGAGTTTGACAGATTCAAGCAGCGTTCCCGAGATATGGCCCAAAATGTGAAAAAAGTCAATTTTTGCTACTTTGCCTCATATTTCGGACCATATCTCGAAAACCGTATAACCGGAGATATCCAAGTAAATAGAAGGGGTTTGGAAAGGTGGCGACCGTGCGCAACTTTTAGGTGCTTGCACGCCATCGTAAGTCTACATTTGTGGCTGCTGTGGGGTCAAAAAGGTCATCCTTCGCTGATTTTTTCGCCACTTTCACCAACTTATCGACCCAGATCTCAACAACCAGTTGAGATTATCCCAATTTCAGAACTACTATTTCTTGGCGCCATCGTAACGAAAAATTAAAGCCTCAGAAGTCTACGATCGGACGACAATTGTAGAAGTTTCAGAGCAAAAACTGCAATTTTTCAGGAATTCCATCGGGACATAACCCCATAAGATATCCAAGTAAATGGACCGGTTTTGGAAAGGTGGCGCAAATTTACTACATCGTGCGCAAATTTACTACACGCCATCGTAAGTCTACAATTATGGTTGCTGCGAGCTCACAAATGCACTTTTTCGGACATTTTACACAGATTTTTCTCATTTTTCATATAGAAAATTCAAATACGCATCCAGATTTCCTTTTTTTTTCATAAATATTTCATATACGTAGATAAGTGTCAATTTGAGTGATAAAAAAGCAATGTAGTACATAATTTGAAGACAAAAGCCAGGTTTTTCTTGTTTATACTTTGATTTTGAGCAACAACTGTAATCTATCCCTCTTTTTTTCAACTTGGCATTTGTCACTTACATGTGCTGCCACCACATGTCTTACGCACTGAGAACGAAGCAGTCAGGGAAAAAACTTAAATAATGTAAAACTAAATGATGATGTTGATGAAGGAACATTGGCAAGAGCACAAATTCATCAACTAAGCAACGAAAATTGAAAGAAACTGAAATTATTGCTGGTTGTTGCGCAACCAGATTTTGAGCTAAAATCAAAATGAACCGATATTGTGACATTTCTTGATGTCAACTGGAATTGTTTTGAAAAATGGAATTGCCGCGAAACTCAGAGCGAGGTTTGACCAAAATCCGCAGTTGCCCATTTGCACGAACACATTCAATAAACACGAACATATCATTTAAATAAGCAGGAGAGCGCGTTTTCAGTTGCTTGAAAATCGAAATAGCTGAATGAAGCTTTGCTTCGGACTCAAGGGTAAGGCCATTGATTCGCTCACGATACTCGTTTATGTGCTCGGATCTTTTCAAGCCATATATATAACGGATTATATCGTTATCGGCCATGCGAATACGATTTTCCTGATCAATTGAGCCATTTGCTCCCCAACCATAAGAGATCACATCACCATAGCTTAAAATGGGATCAATGTGCGCACAAGCAACATCACGCTTATGAGTTAAATACACCACCGAGATTTTTTATTGATATGCAAAACTCCAGCTGTTCGCCGTCAACAACTACTGTGCTTTGAACCGATAATCACAATCTTGGACTTGGCTTTATTCAGAGCCATACCACGGCGCGAAAGAAAATCGTTAATTTTATTTAAATCAAAATTTACTTTAACAGTTTGGTAGATAAGTCTTTGTCCTAACTAAGAAAAAAACATGTTTTTGGCAAAATTCATTTTTATTATTCAACATAGTTTCCTTCGCGGGCGATACAGCGATTAAAGTGATCTTCCAACTTTTCGATACCATTTTTATAGTACTCTTTCGGTTTTGCCTCAAAATAGGCCTCCGTTTCGGCAATCACTTCATCATCGGTCTTAAATTTCTTGCCAGCGAGCATTCTCTTGAGGTCTGCGAACAGGAAATAGTCGCTGGGGGCCAAATATGGAGAATACGGTGGGTGGGGAAGCAATTCGAAGCCCAATTCATGCAATTTTGCCATCGTTTTTAGTGATCAACACGTTGCTGTTTTTGGTCGATTGTGAGCTCACGCGGCACCCACTTTGCACAGAGCTTCCGCATGTCCAAATATTCGTGAATAATATGATGTTCACGTTCCTTTGATATCTTCAGAGTGTCAGCTATCTCGCTCAACTTCACTTCACGGTCATTCAAAATTATTTTGTGGATTTTGTTGACGTTTTCTGGTGTAACCACCTCTTTTGGGCGTCCACTGCGTTGTGCATCGTCTGTGTCTGCACGACCACGTTTAAATTCACGAAACCAATATTTTATAGTTGATTCTGCTGGTGCAGAGTCCAGGTAACATTTATCAAGCCATTGTTTGGTTTGAACAGTATTTTTTCCCATCAAAAAGTAGTGATGAATCAACACACGAAATCCGTTTTTATCCATGTTTTTTTAAATAACAAAAGTGGCTTCACTCAAAACGCAATAACTCACGAACTAACTGCCGATTGCTGTCAAATTTTGACACGAATCGTTTGAAGGTTGGTACTAACTGAAAACCATATGGATTTAATACTACTAACGCCATCTATATGTCAGGACAGAGACTTATCTACCGATCTGTTACTTATTCCTTCAATGATTTTATCGAAATCTACTTCGAGATGTGCCTGAAAATCATCTGCAAATATTTATTTATTCATTTATTTATTCACCTGTTCACAGACTGAATTTGATATCATTACAATTCATTTTATATATTTCCCAATCATCGAACATTAACCGAATCGAATGTCCAGTCACCAGCCTTATCGACTTCGGAGCGACAGACACCGATTGTGTTCAATGAAATTCAACAAAACATTTATATTATTTTCTAGGAAATTGCACATTTTGTCTAATTATCAAAAAAAAAAAAAAATATTAAATTGCCTGAGTCGATAATGTTATTATGTACGTTGATTAATATTAAATTGCTGTCGAGTATATACAAGTTTATCTCTTAGTGCATTTGATACAATTTTACCCAATAGGAGTTCATAAATTAAAAATATTGAAGCGCTTATACGCCGACACAAAAGCGATTGAATATTTAAAACATCACATCTAAACTGATACGGTGGCAATACAAAATTTTCGTCTCTTTGATAAATATATCTTAATGCCCATATAAAAAAATCCTTCTGAATTGATTCAATACCATCTGAATGTATTCTGTGATATGGCTGCCAAACTATACTAGCATACTCAATTTTTGACCTAACTAGTGCACAATACAACATTTTCGCTGAGTCGATTGTAAATTTATTCTTTAGTGTTCGTTTGATGAAGCCCATTGCTACGTGTGCACTAGCAGTGATCGCATCAATGTGTCTGATAAATGTTAGCCCTGTGTCGAATATAATGCCTAAATCTCTGTGTTGATTTATCCTTTCGAATGTGTGTCTTCCATAATCGATCATGTATTTATATGTATTTCGAGACGTTTACACCTCTCGCAAACGTTATGACAATGCATTTTCGCAGATTCAGATGCAGCTGATTTCTCACACACCATTCATGTAACTGGTCAAATGCATTTTGAAAAATAACAGCATCAATTGGAAATGAAATTTTTCGTAACAATGTCCTTAATAAAAGCAATAAAGAGACATGGTCTCAAGATGCTTCCCGCTGGTACTCCTGACGATACTGTGAAAGTTCTTGACTTTATTTCATCAATTCCAACAAACTGTGTCCGTGATGTCAAATATGCGTGAAACCATTTGACAATTCCTCGGCCGACTCCAAAGTGCACAAGCCTAGGGGGAAATAACTATTCGCGAATCCCGTTCGTTTACGTTAAAAATGCGCACATTTGATTTGGATTCGTAAATTTTGACGGATTCGCAACGCGCGCCTCACAATTTGTATGGAGATTCGTGAACAGATTCGTACGGATTCGCGAATCATTGCGAATCCTGTCAAATACTTGTAAATGCGCTGTGCACGCGTCAATGTATTGGAATGCGAGATACGCTGTATGCTTCATACTGACGATTAGTTAAAATGACAGAAAACAAACTGCCGATTCGGTTGAACAATTTCTTAACAAAAAATTTAAGTCCTGATTTAATTAAATTTATTGTAGAATCCGGTTTTGACAGTGAAGATTCAATTTCATTAATTGACGCTGACTGTGTAAAAGATATCGAATCATACATTAATGAGAATAAATATCTCTTACAAAATACCATCTACGAATCGTTTACTGAAGTGAATCAAATTTTCAAACTAAAACCAGGCCACAAAGCCGCCATTTTAAGTTTGCCACGTAAAATTAAAGAACAGAAGAAAAAAAATCGGAAAAAGCCATCAAACTTATGTAGTGATGAAGTGAATACTTCACAAAAGGACGATTTATTAAAACAATCATTAATAAAGAAAATAGCAAATTTTGCGAACAAGTTGTCTTCGAATATATTTCTTGACGAATCGTATATTTGTGATTTCAGTACAGAAAAAAACGGAAAAGTAAAGTGTAAATTTGAATGCCCAGAGTGTTCAACGAAAATTACATGTGAATATCAGAAATACTGGATTGTGAGCAATTTCGAAAGGCATTTGAAAAAACATTTTACAAACAGTATTGAGTTAGTCGAAGTGGATGAGAATGACGGAGACCAAATAAATCGTTTGAAATCGAACATCGAAAACTACAGTGAAAGTCATTCCAAAGAACTCGATCATATTCTTTGTGATTAAGAGTGCGACAAACAACCTTGTTCTGTCTAAACAATAAAACTGTTAACGTGTCGTTGCATGTTACTGCCCGTTTCAAGCGTATGTATGAAGGCCTAATCATGAGTTTTCAGTTCGAATTTTTTATTCTTTTGTTTATATACTCTGGTAATATTTATTTACAGTTGTTATTACGAAGTGTCGCCGATACGCAATTTTGTGTCTACAAACGAATTTCAATCTCAACATGTATTTCGTTGTGTACTTGAAAGCCTTGAAAAAAAATGTCATTATTCCAACATCATGGATACATGAAATCGATGATCATTTGGAGAAATTTATCAATAACAGTTTAAATCGTTCACAACTGTTCTTGTGTTACTACACAACAAACGTAGCTGCATTTGTTGGCGATCGTCCAAAAGAGGATTTTACACCTAATTTTCGTTCAGCAATGGTTCAAATAAGCGATGATGGTGATCAACGGTCATTTGATGGCTGTTTCCTTGGCAAACTGAAGCATTTCAATTGTAAGTGACGTGGATTGCCACAGTTAGTTATTTATCTAATGGCTAATACGACGCAATAAAAATTGGCTTATTCTCTTTATGTTATTTAGTGAAATACGACGATGCGTTTGCATTCATGAGCAATCGTCGAAATGTTGAACCAGCCGTTTACAACAGCCGCCGATTGAAAGAGAAGCCAGTTCCCTCGGTTGACAATCGTTCTAACGATGCAAATCAAATTATTTTTGGTGAAATTTCTGGCGAAAATCGGGATGACGATGGAAAAACAACTGATGAAAGTGCTGAAATCAGTCAAGTTTTGGCTAATAATAGCAACATTGATGGAGCAAATGAAATTGGTGATCAGTTGGCTATTTCAGCTAGCGAAAACAATGTGTCATGCGATTCAACTGGACATGCCAGCATCAGTGCACTTGATGAAGCTACAATTGATGTGCTGAGCGACGATGAAAATGGTGCCAACGATTTGGAAACTGATCCGTTACAAATTGATTCTTCGGCTGCTGGCGATATAACACCAGTACATGAAATTAAGCGTGAATGTGTACCTTTATTTGACATCCATGCTGCAAATAGTGCGGAAATCGAGGAATTATTAGAAGAAACGGAAGAAATATTCTGCAGCGAAGATGTTACTATGACAATTCGTGAATGTGGTTTGCCAAAACCTTGGGCGGCGACATCGGATGACATTATCAAACGCGAAGGCGACAAGATGTCTGGTGACATCGCATTTAATGAATCGGTGCTTAAAATTTGTTGTTTGCTTTTATTCTTCAAAGCGTTAATTTAAAAACATATTTACGCAGGAAAAAGGACGCATTTACAAAATTGGTGCGAAGTTGATCGTTATACCAACGAAAGCGGTCGATAAAATCATCGAATGGAATCAAGGAACAAAGCGTGATGATATTCAATACGATCGGAAAATATGCCAATCGCTTCTGTTATCTTTGGTTAGTAATGATCAACTTTGTGCAGCGGCTGTTGACGATGAAGTGATTAAATTTATCACAGGTAGATATTTTTTTTCCATATCCGGCTCATTCACCTGTTGATTGACTGTCATTTTCGTAATAGCTTGTTTCACAGTTCGTTGTGGTCAGTCCAATGCAGAAAAACGCATCGCTTCAATTTACAAATACAAGGATGAATTGTGCAAAGCCAAGCAAGGCAACGGCGCATAATTTTCCATTCAACGTGTTGCGGATTTCATATCCTACCAATACTCAATTCACAATTTAATCAAAATAATTTGATCTCAAACTCGAACTAAATGCTAGAAAACAAACAAAGATTTCCAAATGAATGCAGATAAATATAACTTAAGTTTTCAAAAACCAAAATGTTTAAAATAAGTATGCAGAAAGAAATCAATATAGATTTCTAGACATAACATCATCCAAATTTTGAATTTATACGGTAATTCGTTTAACAATGTTATATTTCGTTTAAAAATATATATTTTGCTTAGATGTTAAACGGTTTACTGTAATAATAAACAATTCAACATTTCGACGATAAAATATCTATAAATATATATTGCTTTTTTGTGAGCACGGGTAAGTGAAAAGTTTATTTTTAAATTTAATATCCACATAATTATTTTATTTAGTTTGTGGTTTTAAATAAAGAGGCAAATAAAAATGTGCAAGTATTTTATTTGGTGATATTTCATTTTTAGAAAGATTATGATGAATTAGAAGCAAAATTTAAATTAAATTAACTTTGTTTTTAAAACCTAAATAGAGGCATTTGAGAATAAAAATGGAAAAGATAGTACCCGAAAATTTTATTTTAAGATTGGCACATATTTTTCAAAGTAAATAACATACAAATAAAACAATGACTGTATTCAAATTAATTTCCATGCGTTTAGAAAGTTCCAATTAATTTTTTTTTTTTTGGATTTCATAGGAATATTCAAAATAACATTTACAAAACAAATGAAATAAAACCGAACCGAGCATTTTTGTTGATCCATATTTTTGAATTATTTTAATGTAGAATAATTAAATTAAATATATTTAAAATGCCTGGCATTTAAAGTTGGTAACGCTGCAAATCAATTCGAATCGAATTAATATATTTTTGATTCAAGTAAATTGTTTCATTTTTGCCTTTGTGTACGACATTACGTGAGATACTTGCAACATATTGATCAATATTAACGAAGAAGCAGCTCATACAATTAAGTGTGCTTACAATTCCGTTCAAATCAACTTTGTACCAGGAGGCCAACACTTCCACACCTCGCAAATTCTTTTCATGGGAAACTGGAGCAACGTCCCATGAGTATTGTCTTTTCTTATTTGCCTCACTTTTTATGTATCGAAACGACAATACATTTCCCAGCATTAATTCAGCATTTTCACATGTGTTATTAATAAATGTATTGCGGAAAATACACCAGTCACCAATGTTTATGTTATTCGTTCTAATTATGGGGTTATTTATGATCGATACATCAACAAATTCTAATTGACGACGGACAGGTTTCTGTTTTTGGACACGGCGTAAGCGATCTGAGCTCAGTTTTTCCTTTGACTCGGACAGCGACCATATAAGACTTGACTTTCGGACGGTTTTTGATCCATATTTTCCTGGCACAGATACAAACGAACTATTTTCAACACTATTTGGATATTCTTTAAAGTTTATGCATTCAATTTGTTTGCTGATAATTTCCGAGCCAATTTCCAAATCAATGTTCTCGTCGTCCACGCTCTCATTGCATTGATCATTTGAGTCGAAGTCAGTTTGGATATTTTGAAGCCTGCAGTCTTGAATGTCTTCAGCAGCAAAATTCATATCAAATTGTTTAATGTCCTTTATAGCGGCATCTAAGGCATTCTGAACAGTGTTTAATATCTCAGCATCTGATGGCATTTTGAAATGATTTTTAGTTGCTTTGTTTATTGGATTTCGTGGAAAATGTACATCTGTGTCGGCAAGTTTGAAATACATGATATCGTTCATGAGCTCTATACGTCCAACCATATGAATTAGTTCCAATAAGGTAAAATTGATCTTTGTAAAGTTCATCGTGCCCATAGACCGCATTTTTCTAAAAGTTTCCTCGCATGGTTGGCTATTGAAAATGTTTGGAATAAAATATTCGTGCATATTTTCATTGCGAAATCTTCTAATTATAATAATCAAATTTTTGGCATTTAATTCAATGCATTCGTATGCGTTCCGGGTAATAAAATTATCTGAAACATTTAGGCCACTGCCATTTTTTTTTTCCACATAAAGTCGCCAACCACGAAGAAAATATGTTGACCGCCATATGCGAAAAATGCGATCCGATGGTGATAAATTTAGTTCGTATAGACTTGAAGTAATTTCGTCACAAATCCGTAAATATTCTACTGTTCCCTCACTCCCAATGACATTATTTTCTAATGCATTTCTCACGTTTGGTTGCATCATTTTCACTAGTGAAGAGTAATTTTGTCTGTCTGCTGGACATATATCAGAATAGACAAGCGCATGCACACTTTTCGGAACGAAATTCAAGAGAATTTTCAGATGTGCAACCGATGCAACTTTTTCACCGATTGTTAGAGCGATTGTAGAATTTAAAAGTCTATTTCTGAGTTTGGTACCAATGTGTACTATGTCTTGAAGATAGCCAATTGTTGAGTTCATATCACCAAACCATTCATTATTTCCCATGATTGAATTAAATTTTGAGCTATGTTTCATTGCACAAAGTAATCGCGAATCTCCGTCGGCTGAAAAACCAACCACTTCGATGCCAAATCTATGTTTTCAATAAAATAAAGATATTAGAATAAAATTTAGTGGTGGAGCTTCATTGAAAATCACCTTATTAATTCATTTACAGTAGTTTTCCATCTGAGCAATACGTTTCGTGCCTCGAACTTACTATCCGTGCCGAATAATTGTAAAATGAAAGGCGGCACATTTGCCATCAGTGGCTGTGCCATCATGATATATACATGACATGATTTTTTGCATTTCATATTCTTGTAAATCTCCTCGGCGTCTCGGGCAAGATATGTGAATGGAATTGGCAGTCCGGACTTTGAATCGAATGGCAATACTAATCCAATCATTTGGTTAGTTGTCGGATCGAATTCGACTTTTGCCACAATACCACTTGCATCTTCGGACAGCCAGACATATTTTTCTAGTTTCAGACTTTCCAAATAGTGGTTCAATTCTTCGCACCGAAGTTTACCTTCTATAATTTTTGGCTTGTTTGCGTTGACATAACTCACTAAAAGTAATTTAGTAAATTGTGAGATAATATGAGACTGATTAAGGAAATGGATCGTAGATTTTGACTTACAAATCGTATTTGCTTGCGGTATTGGTAAATTCGCGCTAAGCGTTTCGTAACATGATTTTCCGCACATTAAATATATGAACGTCGAAAAAAAGCGGTTGGTTTCACCGTATCTGCGAGCGTTCGGATGTTTGGCCAAATTGCATTGAGCGGTTTCAATAAACGTTTTTAGTATTAGAGGAAACTGAAGCACTTTTACCGATTCATTTGATTTATTTTCATTCAGTTGTCGCATACGTTTTGGTAAATTCAAAATAAACACTTTGTGACCCGGCCTAAATTTGAAATTTTCGACATGTTCATACGACGTATTATTCAAAACTGTGCGATCTTCATTTGCGTATTTTTCAATTTCAGCAACTACTACTTGATTAATCGAAAGCAACGAATCTTCAGTGTCAAAAGAACATGCTTCAAGGATTTTTTTTATATCGACTGGAATTTCCTCGTTTAAAGGTGTCTCCAATGTAAATAGAATATTCTTTGACGCCTAAAAATTATTTGCGAATTATTATTTAAATTATGGAACTTGGAATTTTACGCTTTTTAAAATATTATTTACCATTTTCTGTGAACTAAAAACACAGTGCACGAAAGATATTCAACATTTGAATATGAAGCATCGTTTAACAACTGTCATTCTTGCATCGCACGGATTTGTGCAGATTTGTAATTTTGATATGAAAGATACGGAGAGATTCGCAGAGATTTGTAATTTTGCTATGAAAGATTCGGAGAGATTCGCAGAGTTTCATAGGTTTTGTATGAAAGATTCGGAAAGATTCGCAGAGATTCGGATGAGTTATTAGCCCCTAGGCACAAGCTTTTGAAGCATTTTCTTGTGATTTACACGATCACATGACACGGAATTTCAACACTATCCGATTCAATACTACCGACTTTAGCTGTTTGAGAAATATTACTATAAACTGATGTGTTGAGAAGTCTGTTAGGTGTAAACAAATCGTTAATGTGTCTGTATCGAATTCCATTTGGCAAACTCTAATCAACAGAACATATCAATTATACCCGACCGATATTGTTTTGGCAAAAATGGCAAATTTTCGACCGTGGCCAGCCCGTGTGAATTCAATTTACACAGTTGGGAAAAACACAAAATGCTTTGTACTGTTTTACGGAACATTTCAAATTGGCAGTGTATTGAAAACTCAATGCGTGAGTCTGAGTGATTGTGACCAATACCTTTTCCACACAATCAAAGAAATAAAAACCAAATACAAGTGGAACTGTGACTTTGAATACATTTCGAAATTAGACGATGTTCAGAGGGCCAACGCATTAGTCAAGTTGACGCAAATTCAAAAATTTCTTCTTGCGATACGTGATACGAGTAACAGTAGTGAATTTAGCGAAAGTGCTCCATATAGATTTTTAACATATGAAATTGTGCCTGGTGAACTTATTAATTCAAAACTGCTTTATACGAAAGAAGAAAAGCAGTTTTATTATTGGAATCGATCATATCGATCTGGCGGCGATGGCTGGGTTTGTGCATTCAAAGGTTGTAACAACCGTGTTCACGTTCGACTGGACAAAATGTGTGTTCAAAAAAAAAAAATATTTCAATCATAAGCATGATAATCAAGAAAAAAAGTTCATTGACTGCAAAGTGTTGAATATAATTAAAAATAAAGGTTGCGATTTATCGACTATTTTAAATGTGAAAAAGCAAGCGGTTCGTGATATTTTTTATTCGGTACTATCGGACTATCCTGAAGTGAAGCTTGATTTTTTTAAACACGAACGTGGATTGCAAATGATCAGAAGCGCTTCACTACCGAAAAATCCATTAAGCTGTGATGAGATATCGAAAATATTTGAACGAAAAGAAATCGTTGAGCTATTGGGTACCACTAGAAATGGCGAAATATTTTACAACGGAACAGTTGAAGGTCAGGACTATGGTTTTTGTGTCTTTTCATCGGCGGCGTCTATTAAATTGCTTGAGTCACGTACCAAATATGGCGAACGTACCGTTATGATGGACGGTACATTTGCAGTTGTTCCAGTTGGCGTTTTTGATCAATTATTGAAAATAAAATTTAAATCGAACCCAAACGTCATACCAAAAGGTGTTTCAATTTATTTCTGAACGAATATTCGATTTGGCGGGCACGAAGTGTTTCATTACAGACTATGAAAAGGCTATGCGGAATGCTCTCAGATCAAAATATCCAACAGCTTCATTTACTGGATGCGCATTCCATTTTGCACAGGCAGTTCGAAAAAATGCCATTCAAATTCCAGGCTTCATTGAGTTTTTGAGAGATAATTCAACAGCGAAAAAAATTTATTACAAACTCATGTATTTGGTACATTTACCTCCAATTCAAATCGACGTTATGTTCAATACACTCAAACAAAGTGCAAATGATGAGATAAATGATCCAAAAATAATTCGGTTCATTGCATATTTCGAACGTCAATGGATGCTTAAAGAAGGATCATGGACAATTTCAGTGTTTGACAAAGAAACAAAAACGACATCACCAGCGGAAGGCTATAACCGATACATGAATGAATATTGTCAAAAGAAAGGAAGTTTTATCTGGTTTGTTAGCTCTATTCGCAATCAAGAATTCATGAAAACGAATGAATTTTTGGCGTTTGTCGAAAGTGGTGGTATTGTCGGCTGTCAACAAAAGAAAGTAGATAAGGTGAGCCGATATGACTTACATTTTTTCTTAATCCTATCTTCTTTATTTAATTCTTGAAAATTTCCAGCTACGTGCCGATAAAATACGTGAAAGCTGCTTGCTTTTGAAGAGTGAACGTATCAATTCTGAACAATTTATGGATCGGATTTTGTACATAAACAAACCAGACGATTTTCAGATGGAAGAAAATGTGCAAAACGGGTTAGACGGTGAATTAGATGAAAACAGTTCATCAATGGACACGAATGAAGCTGAATCGTACTCAGCGCCCAAGGGAATTTGCATATCATGCAAGTCAAAACACTGCGATATTATTCTATTGCCTTGTTTTGATATTGTGGTATGTTCTGAATGTTGGGCGGACTTGAAGCATAAACATGAAACGTATTGTGAAATCAAATTCAAGAAGAATCAACGGAAAAAAGAGAACGAAAAGAGGAAAGTGCTGTGTCCATGTTGTGGCAAAGTAGTAAAACAATCGAACGAGTTTCATATGGCCACCATACAGAGCTAAATTAAGGATCGATTCGTAATTATTGACCAAGTCAACAGGGTTGATTCAACGCCATTGCTTAGCGGTATGTAGATGAATTTTTCCCACGTTTATGAATTGAATTAGTTCAAATATTTATAATTGTTTCATTGAAAACAGATCACCGCATTGATGACAGCTACCCTGAGTATGCTAACAATTCCAGTATCCAGTGCCAACCCATTCCAAGTCAATGACGACAATAAAATCGATGACAAGACCAAACTCATTGGCGACATTTTGAATATGATATTTGTTATGATTCGTTAAAAACGAATTGAAACTTATGAAAATAAATATTGAAGAACTTGATGCTTTAATGCAATTATTTATCCGAAAAAAATTATTTTTATAAACTATTTCTGAACGATTTTGAATAATATTTCCGAAACTATTTATCGTATAAACAATTGCAATAAATTATTTCGATTTTTTTCCGAATCAATTTATAAAATAAATCAATTCGGGATAAATCATTTCACCGAGCCATTTGATCAAACTTAGAGAACTATTGTCGAAACCGTAAGATTCACACACTTTAAGCAAACCGTGTGGAACCGAAGTGAAAGCACTTTTGATGTCCAAAGAGACATAAATGACAACCTTTTTTCGGTTGATAGGCGATCTGATACTCTCTGATATGTTCAATAGCGCAGTTGAGCAGCTGTGATTCTTGCGAAATCCAGACTGACGATCATGAATCAAATGATCAGGTTCCAAATAGTGGATGACTTGTTCGTTGAGCAAAAATTCCGAAAATTTTCGGTAAGACGGAAATTTTACTGATTGGTCGGAATTCAGAAACGATTTGGGGGTTTGTGATTTTATTAAGAGGCCAAATAATAATTTTATTCCAATCAGCAGGATACACACCGTTGCGAATACAATAGTTAAAAATGAATTTAATTGAGGATACAATTGACGGCATAACAATGATCAAAAATTCCACTGGTATCTCGTCTTTACCAATTGCATTACTTTTGACATTCATCATATTTTGTAATCTCATTTTAAAATGACCAACAAAAAGAAATAACAATTATCACCAAAAGTCGAAAAGTATCATCTATAGAGGTTAACCAAAACAATGAAATTTTAATTTTTTAGTCATTGTCAGCATGTGCAGATCATCTAATTTCGTTTCGACCTAAAAAACGATTTAAACTATTCCCGGGGCAATTTGTTGTCCGTGCGTGCTATGCCATCCGTTGCACAAAACAAAAACTACACGTTAAAAATGTCTTTAGATAGTTCAGTTAAGATCTAGTCGTTAATTGGAGTGCTTTCGGATTTTTCCATATACAGGGTGGGCCATCTAACGTTTGCATGTTGACAAAATTGTTAATTTAGAGAATGACAGCTCAAATGTCAAAATGTCTCAAATGTCAAAATTTAAATGTCAAAATGCAAATTTTATATGGCCCACCCTATATTTATAATAAGAAACTTTTGTTCGAGGGCAATATTTAATTCATCATTATGAAAGTTTCAGTATCTTATATTTTTATTGAATAAACAAGTCAAACAAAATTGATGAGATTAACGACCTCTAAAAAAAACGTTTCATGGGGTCAAAATGCAATTGTATTGAACTGCTGTTTAGTTGCAGGAACAAAATGGTGTTCTGTTCAACGTTAATGTTCCTTCTTTCGAAAACGAATCTTATTGCTCCATCTAATAAGGGTCATTTTCTAAGCAAATAATATTATTTTCATGATCAACGAAAACTAATAGTTCTCTCTGGTGGTGAGTGAGTACAAAATATAGACACATTCGGAAACATGCTATTCATTCTTTAATCTCATTGGAATGATTTGAAATTTTGTGAAACTTATTTTCTCATGGAAAATAAGAATCTCAAAGGTACTTGTCGATAGAATACGATAATATATATACATAACTCCAATTTAAATTTGTAGTGAACCAAAAACCAATATAATTTCGAAAAATGCGTGGAAAAATTCGTTTTACGTACTTTTATTTACAATTTATTTTGACCATTTGAATCAACTGATATCAGATAAAAATTAGGACATAAATAGCACTGTTTGAATTGAAGTCGATCGGTTCCAGGAATTTCGCGCAAGTATTTTCAAATTTATAAAATGGAAAGTTTATTATTAATTGGTTAGCAACAGCTTGATGATTGTTTGCAGCATTTCTGTGAGGTCGATGAACCAGATGAACCAGATGAACCAGATGAGCAAGATTTTGATCGGCGACGACGGCATGAGGATGTGCAACAACACGAGGATTCACTTGAGCTGCTTGAGCCACACGATGAGCTTCCCGGTGCTAAATAAATCAGAGAGAGTCATTATTATGGATCAATTTTCGTTAAATTGCATTTATTCAAGAACAAACCTGGAGCAGCAGCGGCTTCTGGCTCCGGAGCGGGTTCAGGGAAGGCGGCTGAAAGGGCCTAAAATAACAAAAAAATGCAATTTAATCTCAAGAATAGATTGATACCAGTGAAAACAACTGCTTCAACTCACAATCAAAGCGAAGAAAGCGACGAAAACCAAAGAGAATTTCATTTTTGAATAATTTTTGGATTAATTTTTACAATATGAATTGAATTCGAATTGTCAATCGAATGAATGATAGTCTTGGCAACTTTTTTGCAGCTATTTATATGTTTTTTCAGACTAAATGCATTGTTAGCGTATAAGTCAAACTTTCTTCAATTGAATTATTCTAACACAGAAATCTTCAAACAAAGGACCAATGAATGAATAGAATCATGTATCAATATATTCTTTTGAAACGGATAAGCTTTATATTCTATATTGAATGAACAGCTATTTTTCGTTTGGTCTCATTTGTTTGCTTTTGTTTACGTTTTGCAGAAAATGTATCTGATTTTCACAAATCAGTCAAATGGAGCATTGTTAAAATTAATAATTCAATTGAATAATAATATTTGAAAAAACAGAAATTATTTGTGGATCAGTGGATCAGCAAAATTCAATTTGAAATTGAATCGATTTGAATTTACCGAATAAAATGATTTCATTCTTTCAATTCTTTGTGTTACAAAATCTCAAACAATACAAAGCTCGATATAATGTACTCCGTGATGAATTCACCAAAGAACAGCTAATGTTCCAGTGCATTCCGATGCAATGCAATAAACAAATTTCTTTGTATTGTAGATGTTGCGCGATGCGTTGTGATCACGATCCGGTGCCGAACCTGGGGGGGGGGGAGGCAAGCTGGGCAATTTCCCGGGCGGCACTTTGGTGGGGCGGCAAATTAGCCTGCGGCGCCTAAGGCGTATTTAGCCCTTAATATGTGTAAAAAATCCAAGAAAAACTTCAATGTTCATATTGTTTCAATCGCTTGGTAATCGAAAAAAATCGACATCAATTATATGAAAATAGAAGTCGTGTTCGAATTTAGATTGATGATTGGTGATAACCAAGACTGGAGCTTCAAGAGTTTGATTATGGGCCGGATCACAATTGGGATAAACTAGTAAAATGTAACACAACACAAAAGAACAAATGAATATTTTGCATTCAGAATAAATT
The DNA here is from genome assembly GCA_028476595.1 of Obolodiplosis robiniae. Taxonomy (NCBI): domain Eukaryota; kingdom Metazoa; phylum Arthropoda; class Insecta; order Diptera; family Cecidomyiidae; genus Obolodiplosis; species Obolodiplosis robiniae. The sequence continues at coordinate 43,120,924 of CM052015.1, forward strand.
TGTTCTGACACTTGCCATTCCATTCCCTTTTTTTTTCTTCTGGTTGATTCACTTTATACGAGTTATGGTAGCTCTCTTGTGGAGTACGCAGAACACCAAAACATCGGCTGCACAAATTTGATGTTCGCCATTCAACAATTCGCTCATTTCATGCAGTCGCAAAATAAAGAGCAACGCTTTCTGCGAAGATATCATGTCCCATTTTAACGGTGAATTTGGTTGTATGCGTGCATCACCCATTGCTAACAAAACAATTTGTTGATCTCGTGGCTCTTCTTTGCTCTGTTGCTTAATTTCTCTAGCCACCGCAATAATTCCTGATATTTTTTTTGACAAATCACGCGTGACTCGTGAGAAATTTGAAACCAAGTGTTTATTATTGGATGATACTCGATCGATTTAACCACATCCAGCACGTAGTGAAGGGAATATAGCGGCTGTAGCTGAGAGTGTGGCTGTAGACCGTGAAGAATCTATTCGGCGTCGTCCTCAACAGCTTGGTTTTTAGTACGCAAGAGCACACCAATTCTTGTGACTTTCGAGTAGCATATTGCTGCGAAATACAGAGAGGCACCGATTGTTAACCTGCTAAAAAAGAGCTGATTTCGATGCCATTAACTCACATTTGGCTAATGTCAATTTTGACATCAAAAGCTTCGAAGAAAAAGTAGAAATTTTACACAATAAACTCACTGATGTGAAAAATAATTTCGGACATTCATACGAAAAGAAGCAGTATGAAGAATGTCTTCGGAAGAACAAAAGACTTCAGACGCTCAAAAATAAAATGAACAAAGAGCGGAAGCGGCTCAAGAAAACTGATGAAAAGGGTTTCCTTCCATATAATAGCTTTTCAGAACTTTGACAGCCTCATCACTGAGCTGTACAGTGGCCATGTGGAAAAGTTGGAATTTAATTTGTAAAGTCACCCATCAAGTTTCTGGCGCTATGTAAATCCGAAAAAAACACCGTCAGAAAACCTGAAATGATGCATTTTGGCAACTCCAGCTCATCGAATGAAGCTGAACAGGCGAATTTCTTTTCTGATTCGAATGTAATTTAATTCCGGCGTCATCGTTCAATTTCTCACCATCGATATCGCCACCTGATCCTCTCGGGGAACCGTGTTATAGTTTGACTACAACTTAATCATTGAGCAACTTGCATTGCTGAACACCAAAAACTGGGCCGGCCCCGATGGAATCCATCCACAAAACAATTGACTGACTTTTTCACCGAATCTCTTAGAGCCAGGAATTTTCCATGCAAATGGAAGAGATCGAGCGTAATGCCGATTTTCAAGAAAGGAGCAAGATCAAGACCATCGAAAATTATCGCTGCATCAATGGCAAAAATTATATTACGATGACAATGTTGTTGTTGCTAGTACCTTTTTTACTTTTCCGCACACACCACTGTGTGTGGTAAAAGTATTGCGATCGGTCCGAAAAATTCAAAACGCTCGGAATAAGTTTTCTATGCGTTTTGAACCTAGAAAAAACGATTGCAACCATTCCCGGAGCAATTTTTTGTCCGTGTGTGGTACGTTGTCCGTTGTCCGTTGTACGTTGTCCGTTGTCCGTTGTCCGTTGTCCGTTGTCCGTTGTCCGTTGTCCGCTGTACGTTGTACGCAAAAATTTATTAACACGATAACTCAAAAAACTGATTTTAGAATTGAACAAAAATTTACACACACATTTGTCTTCATTAGGAATAGAAACCTATTAATTTTCAGCCTAATCGGATAATTTTTTCGGGTAGCTCTAGTGAAGTGGAATCAAAAAATGGGCTGTTTTTCAATATAATTACGAAAAATTTGTATGGGGACTATGACTATTTCGCATTGCATCATTATGAAACTTTTAGAATTTTATTTTTTTATGAAAAAAATGAGGCATGCAAAATTTCAAGTCATTCCAATGAGATTCAGAACTACCTCCCCTGTAAAATTTTCGATTTTCGGGGTCTTCTCGGGGTCGAAACGAAACATTTGTATGGAAGCTATCTCAAGTTTACATTATAACAAATTGAAACTTTCAGAATATTATTTTTTTATGAATAAAATGAGTCACGCTAAATTTCAAGTCATTTCAATGGGATTTAGGACTACCTCCCCTGTAAAATTTTCGTTTGTTGGGACCTTTTCGAGGTCAAAACTGAACATTTGTGTGCCGACTTTCTCAAGTTCACGTTGTACCGAATTGAAACTTTGAATACATTATTTTTTTATGAATAAAATGAGTCATGCAAAATTTCAAGTCATTCCGACTAAATTTAGGACTACCTCCCCTGCAAAATTTCGGATTTTTGGAGTCTTTTCGGGGTCAAAACTGAAAAATTGTATGACGGCTATCTTAAGTTCACATTGTTTCCTATTGGAACTGTCAGAATATTATTTTCTATGTTTTTCAAGTCATTCTGATGAGATTTAAGACCAGCTCCCTCACAAAATTTTCAATTTTCGGGTTCAATATTCAAATCAATAAATTGGATGAAGTATTTGTGATTTTCTAATCTGTGTTTTTTTCATCAGTTTGAATGCCCATGCTGTTACCGAAAGTTATACTGTTATACATAACATAAATGTAGAACCATATCTATCGTTGGCATGAATTGAAAGTTCACATCAGAGTGAACTAATTCGTAATTTTTATTACCAATTCAAAAATAGAGAACGTTGAAGTAAGAATTAGGAACTGAGATGTTTATTTGTTTTTGTATTAAAATTTAAATTTAAATCACATGATGTGTAATGATTCGAAATTCGATCTCATCGTAATGACTTCAAATTTTCTGTGATTTATTCTCAAAGTTGCATGATGATTCGATAAGAAATAAACATAAATCCAATACAAATGAGTAGCAATCAATGAAAAATGCGTAAGCCCGAACAATTTCGGGAAATGTGCGGAAAAGTTAGTTTTACGTACGTAAGACCATTTATTAGTTTACTCCTTGTATATTGTCTTTGACTCTCACGCTGAATAATCCCCATTCACAAGGACGAGCGATGATAAAGTTGTCGATGCTCAGGAATGATTTCTGACGCAATGATAAATAGCCGCTCATGAAGTGGAAGACGCCAAAACGGTCGTTGTGTGCTGCACCATAGGCTACATCATTGTTGAATGAGCGATGTAGATAGTTCATGCTGAAATATAGCGTGTCTTGCTCCGTTGCATTAGAACGGACGATGAACAATGAACGCCGGGCCAGTGCAAAAACTGATTTTGGTTCGTAACTCCATCAAATCCAAAAGCATGCAGTACAGAACAGGAAGCAATTTTGATAAGTTCAGGTAATCCTTTGCTAACCATGTTGTCTTGCACTGTTTTCTAGTTTTTGTCTCGATCATTTGTTAACAACAGATTTGTTAGTTAGATGAATTCCTCGGTTTTGGTACGAATATGTTTTCGAAAATTGCCCATTTTTGAAATCACTGTGAATGATCGCCATTAGTCATTTTCATTTTCAAGCAAATTCTTTCGATCATATTGAGCCGTTGCAAATTTAACAATTCGTGCTCGTATTTTTAGCATTTTATTCCATTGAGCCAATCACGCTTGTTGCTGTTTCCGTTGCTGTCGTTTACGTTGGTTTTACTGTTTGAAATATCGAATACGTTTTAGAGGTAGCAATTGCTGTTAATCCGCATTTAAGCGATCAGGAAGAAAATTAATGCCTCGCACGATAAGCCAACGACGAAATCCATCGCCCGTGCTCTTGGTCGATCATCGAAAATGTTAGACGTCACAAAACCGCAAATGTATTATAGAAAACCAAACTCGTTAACGATTTCGTGAGAATGATATTCGACACGAATCGTGACGTCTCTGTTGCTTCACATTTTTTTTATTTTTATTTGTTCACAAAAATAGAAACAGATACAGCTCTTGATATAGAAAATAGAGAATTTACCTCGACAAGAGGTTTTTTATTTGATATCTCATATTGTAAACTTGTAAACTTCTTCCGAACATATCGATGTTATGCTAGGCAACTATCACCCGTTTGCTTGTATTTTTTTTCTAGGAGTGAAACCACGAATGACAATCCACTGTAATTTATTCTAACATTAATTTTTTTTATGTGAATCTGATATGACTGCTCGCTTTTATTCATGTTGCAAAGTCAAAAGTGTGAATTTTGCCTAAGTTTAGGGGTCTAAATTTTCCCGAGATATGGCATAGATTTATTTAAACTTAGTTTGACTTATATAAGACGTTTTATTATCTTCGATTGCGTTGATCCATTCAAGTTGTTTGTCGATCCATTTAAGATGAGCGGTGATCTTTGTGTGTTTCATGTAAATGCAGCCCTCTTGACCATTTGTTTTACGATATTTATATGTTCCTTTGTGAAGGCCGACCAATATTGGGTTGCTATTTGGCGCACGATACGCAATTGGACCTTGAACATCAATAAATGTTATTGACTTATTCGAATTTTAATTTTGCATATAATGTTTTAATATTTTAAATTTTGAATCAACCTCCTGAGTCTCCTCGTGCCGCTGTTCTTTGTTGCGATAATTCTATTGTTGTCTTATCCGCATGTGGATTCACTAGCACAACCTTTGTACAAAAATGTTCGGCTGGTTCATTGCAGGCAAATATTGTCAATGGAAGGAATCGTATGTAAACAGGCATTGTGCCACGTGTCAAGCTTCCTAAAAAATTACAATAAATCATTGAGATCAAACATAACAATGTTATAACAATAAAGGTAATTGTCCAAATTTGGACCTACAACTTTGAGTGTTCCTAATTATGACCTAACACTCTATTAATATATGAAATAAGGTTCATTTTCGCAGATAGGTCATAATTAGAGTGTAAGGCCTAATAACAGTAAAGAACCCTTATAACAATGGAGCTAAATACCTTCCGTTTGACCAAAACCAGTAATTATCAACCGACCTGGATTTATAGGTGAGTATTCAAAATTGGTGTTGCGATCAGGTAAATCAATCGCTACAATCGTATCACCATTTATTATGTCCTCTCCGAGTACAATCATGCCAATATCGTTGAGACGGCCCGTTGGAAGGAATTTTTTGTGAGGGATAGTTTTAGAAACTCCAAACCGTCTTCCGTCCAAAATTTTAGTTCCATTTTCCACCCGGAATAATCTATTTGAACCACCATGAACTTGGAAAATACCATAATCGTCTATATATGTGTAAACTTTTGTAGTTTCATTTTGCTCATAGAGACAATGTGCAGCAGTCAATACGATTTTATTTTTAATTACGGTTCCACCGCAAGTAGTAAATTCATACTTGAATATATTAACATGAAATTTCACGGCTTCCCGCGGTAAAAATCCGTTCAGAATTGCTTTCTGTTTTTTTTTGTTTTTTTTTTTGGGTGGGGGGGGGGGGGTGGTGTGTGTGTTGGTCAATTGAATAAATAAATGGACATTGAAATTCATGAGGGAAAAATGTTGGAAAAGAATACTTACCAAATACCCGGTCTGCAGCAAGAGAAATAATATTCCCCGGAAAATCTTCATCATTTTCAAAGACTTTTATTAGATCCAGCTACTTTGTTGTATATCTCCACCCGCTCCAAGTCAAGCTTTATGTTTCAATGTTAAAATTGGACTGCCTCCTATTCTTCCTCACTCTCGAAATATTATTGAAATGATATTCATAATTTTTTCGCGGCTCATTCATTTCTCTCATCAAATAAAATGTTTGAAACTACAGAATTCGAAGACGTGACTGTTTCAACAAATTTCAAAATATTTTACTCAAAAAATTCAGAGTTTTCGCCATGAGAGAATAATTTGTGATAATTGAGTAATGAATGAAGTGTTCCACTTCAAAACACGTAAGGGCGTAGTGGCCAAATTATGATCTACTGTCTAATTGCGGCCCAACTGTTTAAATGAACTTTATTGCTACGTTAAAAGTTGTGGGACATGATTCTATGTCGCCATTAAAATATTAAAAGTAAACACTGCTGGGGGGTAGACACGACTTTTAAATTTTGAATCCTTTCCAAACCGTTGAATCTTTTGGAACGATTCTCAAACCCCCTCAAAAAGAAATCAAGTCGAATCTCTGTGAATCTGCTAAAATCAAGATCTTATCTTTTGAGATCATAACGAGTCTCTAGTCTCTTGTCTACCCCTAGAAACACTGTTTACCAACTACAATGGAAATTTGCAACTCAACTAAATAACAAATGTATTCTTTGTATATATTTTTCACTTATAAATAGAAATGATAGCATAGCAGTAATAATCGAAATTGTCTCATTTAGTGGCAAGTAGAATTTCAGTCGGTTAGGCGGTTGAATAGAGCATCAGATATCCGTATTTTTCGAATATCCGATCCGATCCGTTCTGACATCTATCCGATCCGATAATCTTCGGATGTTGGATGGGATCAACTTTGGTGCTCTCGACTTCGGACGGATTGAGATTTCAATGAAGAAAATTATGACTGAATATCTAATGTGAATGATTGTCGTTTCGCTAACAAACAATACTATTACAAGATGAACATAACTCTTTGACTTATTTTCACCGACTATGCGATAAACATCAAATCTTTGTATGGTTTTTACCTTTCCACTGTGTGTAGTTAAAGTATTGCGATCGGTCCAAACATTTCGAAACGTCCGGAATGAGTTCTCTATGCGTTTTGAGCCTAGAAAAAACGATTGCAATCATTCCCGTATCGAAACTGTCAGAATATTATTTTTTTATGAAAAAAATAAGCTATACACAATTTCAAGTGATTCCGATGAGAGGGAAATATTTAAATATTTAGAAATATGACATTTCAACGTAAACGTCAAATGAATTTGAATCTTATTGCTTCATGTAATGGGGTTCACTCTTGAAATGAATTAGACTATTCTCACTCAAATCTTCAAATTATCACTCTCTCTCTCTCATTCTCGATACTCTGAGAAAATGTCTATGGATTAGAGAAAATAAAGTTAAGCTGTCTTTTATTTCACTACAAGAATCTATACATATATTTTCACGCGTTTTTGTTGTGTTTTTCAATACTAAAATAATATTTCAAAGAGAACATCAACAATGGCTAATAGTTCCCGTCTCGCTTTAGGTGAGTTTTAATCAAATACGAATACACCGTGATGACTTGACATTTTGTGTGACTTATTCTCAAAGTTACATGATGATACAATAAGAAATAAATAGCCTGTGGATCCGTACACTGTCGGGAAATGTGCGGAAAAGTTAGTTTTACGTATGTTACAACTTACAACTATTTATTATTAATGTTTTCAAACCACCAGACGGACCTTCAATACCGAATATATTAGTTGGATATCTGATATTGGATGTCGGATGGATGTTGGGATCAAGCGGACCGTGCTTATATGGAAATTGAGAGCTATTCGAGAGCATGTCAATTGACCGCGCCATCTTATTTTACATAGGTGAACTCAATTTAGATCCATTGTAATACGAACAAAACTTTTATTGTCACAAATAATAAAAACAAATGAGTCATTGAAACGATTGAAATATCACATCAATACTACTGCCCAATAGATGGCGCTGAAGAATAGATATCATTAAAATGTCTCAAATAGTACGTCCCGTTGGTTGGGATAATTTTAAAGCGATTCAGACATATTTGGAAATCGGATCTTATTTTGCTATCCGACGCAGGGCTCTTATATCGAATAAAGTATTGCAGCAACTCAATTTGACAACGTTTGTTGGCACCATGAAACTTCTATCTATTGCTAGGCATACTTGCGCTTAAATAAAGAAACTTTGGAAAAAACATATCTCCTTGGTCAAAATTCTGCAATAATTTGCCAAAAAGTGGTTATTAATTTCAATTTCACTTTCAAAATGTACTCACTATTTGTTCGTTACTTTGTTCATATCTTCTTAATATCGAGCTTTGTATTCAATCCAAAGTGAAGTTTGCTCAACAGGAAGAACTTTCGAGAAAAGTTACCAAATCACAACTGCGTGCGATAAAATTTAAATTTGATAATATTTTTACAGTTGAGAAAGCGAAGAGAATTCTTGCAATTGGAAGAATGCAAACATATCAGAGACTGAAAATTGACCGATTTCGTTGACATTTACTCAAGTATATTCATCTAGCGGTATGTACCTCGGTGAAAAAACTGCGCTCTGATAAATTTGTGATTTTTTCTTTATTAAATTAGTTTTTTATAGTTTAAATATTCATATTGTTATATTTTTTTGCTCATTAAGTTCGCATTCATTGAATGTTGCACGAATCTGATATTAATTCTAAGTTTTCTTTTGATTTCTTTCGATTTTCATTTCATGTCATCTGAGTGTGCGTGGTGGAGTTCGCATCGTGCAAATTTACTGTATCGACGACGAATCTAATGACCTATCGCATTGACGAATTGAAGAATATTGGTGAGAATTATCAAAATCATTGCAATCCGAGCCGAGAACTATTAAATGTGCTTTCTTCATTCGATATTTTATGCGGTAAATCAAAGTTTGTTCGTGTTCATTACTGCAAAGTTTGGTAAAAAAAGTCGCCGGTGACTCAAACAAGCGCGTGCTCATTTTTTTGTCGGAATTTTTTGGTGTTTTTCATGGTGACATTAACATTGTAAAAGAATCGTCCATTAAAAATACAATAGTTTGCCTAATTAAATTCACGGATTTCAATAATTACATTCAATTCGAAAATGTCGTGTTACTACATAACCTCACTTTGCTAAATCGAGTCGGAAACAAATCGCGAGTTAAATCTTCGATTAATTTTGCTTCGATAATCGATATTAAAGTCAAAAATGAATGCGAGTCAAGTGTTGCTTGCTCACTCGAGCAAAATTTGTGCATTTTCGATTCTTCATATGAACCACTTGGGCATGTTACCCCGGTTGCTGACGTGTTGGTACATCATGCGCCTATCATTAGGCAGCCTGTGGTCTCTGTTCGTGATTGTATGCTGAATTTGGATGCTATTTTTGCGAGTGTGAATGTTTCACTGAACATCGATGATGTACATTTAATAAAACGCAGTAAATGTCCAAAAAAATTAAAATCCGTGAATGTTTTTAATCAATTCAAGGGTGACTTCAACTTTGTCAGTTTCAATGCACAAGGCTTACTTGATGCTTGTCATCTTGATGAATTGAAGGCACTTTTGAATGACAATTTTAATATTAATTTGATCGCGGTTTCTGAGACATGGCTTCGCCATTCAAATACAAATAAATCCATCGATGTTCACGGTTACAAAATCATTCGTTCTGATCGTAAATCGAAGTCTGGTGATCGAAATAAGGGTGGTGGCGTTGCGATTTATGTTTTGAAGAATCTCAAAACTAAAGTGATTTTAAATTCGTCTAAGGATAATGCTCAAAACGAAAATGTTGAATTCCTTTTTGTTGAAATTTTGACTCGTAGTTCTAAAATTGTTTTTGGTGTTGTTTACCGTGCACCGCGATGCAATGCCGAAAACACGCGCAAACTCTTTGAATTAATTGACGCAACTTTTGCACACGAACAAAACGTGATCATCTGTGGCGATTTCAATAATAATTTTATAAATAAATTGAATCTAGCTCCCGTTCTAAATACAAACTTCGCGTTAAATTTTGATTTAGTTAACGACATTTGCCCTACGCATTGGTGGCCAGGAAAAATGCCGTCTAAGATTGATTTAATTTTCACGAATAACCTCGCGCGCGTCAAATTTTTTGGGCATTTTCCATCGGGAATCTCATTTCATGATCTGCTATTGTGCTCATACAATATCAGGACTGATAAAATCGATAAAAATATTATCATCAGTGGTCGTAATTACAGGGAACTCAATGCAAACGAGTTGGATAGTGGCATTGAGACCTTGGATTGGAATCTTGAGAGTCAACAAAATGTTGATGATATGGTCTCAGCATTGAATGATAATATTCTAAATCTACGTGATCGCTTCGCCCCTATCAAATCGCGTCGCGTTCGACATGCTCCCAAGCACTGGTTTAATAATGACATTAAACAGGCCTTGGATGAAAGAAAAGCTGCTTATGAGAGTCGCAAAAAAAGCAACTCCCATGATGTAGCTACTCATCAACAGTTACTTGACATTCATAAGGAAAAATCCAGGAGGGTCAAGACGCTGATTAACATTAGCAAAAAGAAGTCAACGGTCGAGAGTTTCATTAACGCTGACTCTGTTCGTTCGAAATGGAGTGTTATTGAATCGCTTGGCTGTTGCAAATCTAGTTAGGATGATAGTAATGATTCTGAAATCCTAGACAACTTCAATCTGGATGACATCAATGATTTTTTCGCTTCAATTCATACCTCTGACGGAGCAGATCTGGGCAATTTATCTCTTCCAACCAATATCAATTCCACTTTTTCGTTTAACGAAAAAACCATTGAGCAATTTAATTTTGCCTTTGCGCAAATCAAGAGCAATGCTGTCGGTGTCGACGGTATCCCACTTAAATTTCTTAAATTGATCATTCCCTCAATCGCTCACCATATTGTTTTCGTTTTCAATTTTTGCATTTCAAATAACGTTTATCCAGCCGATTGGAATAAAATCATAATTAAACCTCTCAATAAAGTCCCAAGTCCCCAGCTCATTTCTGAATACCGACCAATCAGCATTATCTCAGTCATCCCTAAGATTTTCGCTATTCTCCTGAATAGTCAGATCACTGGCTATCTGGAATCAAATGCTATTCTTCACGAACGGCAATCTGGTTTCCGAAGAAATCATAGTTGTACCACCTCACTTTTGAACATATCAGAGAGTATCAGATCTTCGTTAAATCGTAAAAAATTAGTAATTTTTGTATCAATAGATATAAAAAGTGCGTTTCCTTCAGTTCCACATGATGCACTTCTGAAAGTTTGTGAATCGTACGGTTTTTCTAACAGCACTCTCGCATTAATCAAATCAATTAATAGTAATATTAGTCAAAAAGTTAAAGTCGGTGACCAAGAGTCTGTTTTTGTTCCAATTAATAATGGAGTTCTTCAAGGTAGTAATTTCGGCCAAACTTTCTTTTCCTTATATTTCAATGATACTCTCAACGTGCTCGAACACATGACTGGCCATTTGTTCGCGGATGACGCTCAAGCACTCCTAGAAGTCGATTTTGATCAAATTAATAATGGCATTGATAAATTGAACTCCGATCTTGCAAAATTAAATGATTTTATAAAACGTCGCGGTATGAAGTTGAACGGATCAAACGGGTCGGTTAAATTTCGATATGATCAATGAGGTGAAAATAGGTGATGAAAAACACGAATTTTGCAAGTCAATAAAGAACCTTGGTGTGATTTTTGACGAAAACTTTAATTTTCAAGAGCATGACAAGTGTAAATTGCAAAAGGTGTATGGCGTCTTAAATCGCATTCTCGAAGCATTTTATACCCAATTATATCAAACGTGATATGGCAATCGCGTTAATTGATCCAATCATGGACTATGGTGATGTCATAGCTTATGGCTGGGGTGCTCATAGCACTCAAAACCAAGTTCATCGTGATCTTGTAGCTGATAATAACAAAATCAGATACATTTTCGGATTGAAGCGTAATGACCATGTCACTGAACACCGGCAGTGTCTAAATGAATTGACTCCAGAGAGCAGGGCAAAGTTGCACTCAGCAGTCTTGATATTTAAACAGCTGTCAAAGCAGTCTCCTGATTGAATCACATGTTTGTTCGGAACGGTGAAACATCGCGATACCCTGATAACCTTCGCGTTAGTTTTAATCTACGTACCGCCTTTGACGATCGCGCCTTTAGTTACCCCGCAATTAAATTCTGGAATAGCATCCCGGTTGAAATTAGAAAATCCGAATCGTTGACTTTGTTTAAATTAAATCTTAAGCAATATTTACGCGCCGAACAATAAATACTCTATTAAATTTATTTGATCGTGAATACTCGGAGCAATGTGATGATATTTTCTCAACCAATTAGATTAAAGTTTTCATCACCATCATCATTATCATTCATCATCATCATCAGTCACATGCTTTTTCTTATGATTTTGCTTTCGCTTTCTGATAATAATGTTAACGTAAATTTCACTTCAATAATCTATTGTATTTCTTCTGTCTCTCCAGAGACAGGTCGGTTTTGCCATGGTTTTCCGGACCCAATTTGATAGAAGAGCTTCTCTCTAATATCACCCCACCCCTGACTGTATTACTTTTCCGCACACACCACTGTGTGTGGTACAAGTATTGCGATCGGTCCAAAAAATTCAAAACGCTCGGAATAAGTTTTCTATGCGTTTTGAACCTAGAAAAAACGATTGCAACCATTCCCGGAACAATTTTTTGTCTGTGTGTGGTACGTTGTACGTTGTCCGTTGTACGCAAAAATTTATTTATTTATTTTATTTATTTATTGCAAAACCTAAATTCATACCAATGTGTGCTCTCAGCAAGCTGAGAACATGCTGGTCTTAGACCCAATACGATATGAATTCCGCCCATGGTGCGACTTAAGCAAGAAGACTATTACATTTCATCAAGGGGGGATGGTATTTATGAATAGACTTTAAATACCGATATTGATTCCGGAAAACCATGGCAAAACCGGCCTGATTCAGGAGAATCAGGGGAAGTACATCATTGTTTACTTAATATTTTTCCCTACTTTATACAATGCAAAAACTCATCCTAAATCTATAGGCGAGAATGATCATAATACCAAATCTGAGCATGTTTGAATTTACTCGATAGAAAAAATAAAAGAAATAGAAGAAAAAGGAGAAATACTATTGTTCTATGCGCAACCAGTGCTTCAATTTAAATTTAAACGCGGATAACGATTCAACATTTCTTATTTCGATGGGAATGCTATTCCACAAATTAATTGCTCCGTAAGTAAAAGCGCGTTTATCAAATTCAGTTTGCGGAAACTGTACTTGAAGATTATTTTGAGAACGGGCTCTACCGTTGATTCGGACAAACATATGATTCAAATAATTCGGCGAACGATTAGACAATTGCTTATAGATCAAGGTCGCTGAATGAAGCTTAGCTCTACACTCAGGGTTCAATCCATTAAGGCGCTGTCGATATTCAGTGATGTGATCATTACGTTTTAAACCGTAAATATACCGTATTTTGTCATTGTCAGCAACAAGAATACGATTTTCTTGATTTAGGGTGCCATACACACCCCAACCATATGTAATCACATCACCATAGTCCATTAAAGGATCGATCAGCGCAGTAGCAATGTCCCGCTTAACATAGTTGGGTATAAGATGCTTGGTATGACGTATACGATTTAACACACCATATACCTTTTGCAGCTTACTCCCAACATGCTCTTCGAAATTTAAATTTTCGTCAAAAATGACGCCGAGATTTTTGATCGATTTACAGAATTCCAGCTTGTCACCTCCAATGGTTACATCATTGATCATATCAAAATTCAATCGACTTGTATGGTGCTTAGAACCGATGATCATGACTTTAGATTTCAATCCATTTAATTTCATACCGCGACTTGTAATAAAATCATTTAATTTAGCAAGATCGGAGTTTACTTTAGAGACTCCTTCATTTATTTGATTGAAATCCACTTCAAGATATGCTTGAGCGTCATCAGCAAATAAATGGCCAGTCATATGCTGAAGCACATTGAAAGTATCATTAACATAAAGTGAAAAGAATGTTTGGCCGAAATTACTACCTTGAAGAACTCCGTTAGTTATAGAGATTGAATCGGATTCAGAGCTACCGACTTTAACTTTTTGCTCAATGTTAGAAAAAATTGCCTTTACTAATTTTGTTGCGTCATCGGTGAAACCATACGATTCACAGACTTTAAGAAGACCATCATGAGGAACAGATGGAAAAGCACACTTAATATCAATTTAGTTATAAATAATGAGCTTTTTACGACGAATCGCGGATCTGATACTCTCTGTTATGTCCAATAATGCGGTGACACAACTGTGATTCTTACGAAATCCAGATTGCCTTTCGTGATTAACACGATAACTCAAAAAATTGATTTTAGAATTGAACAAAAATTTACACACACATCTGTCTTCATTAGGAATAGAAACCTAATTTTCAGCCTAATCGGATAATTTTTTCGGGTAGCTCTAGTGGAGTGGAATCAAAAAATGGGCTGTTTTTCAATATAATTACGAAAAATTTGTATGAGGACTATGACTATTTCGCATTGTATCATTATGAAACTTTCAGAATATAATTTTTTTATGAAGAAAATGAGTCATGCAAAATTTCAAGTCATTTCAATGGGATTTAGGACTACCTCCCCTGTAAAATTTTCGTTTTTTGGGACCTTTTCGAGGTCAAAACTGAACAAAAATTCATTGTATGCCGACTTTCTCAAGTTCACATTGTAACGAATTGAAACTTTGGATATATTATTTTTTTAAGAATAAAATGAGTAATGCAAAATTTCAAGTCATTCCAACTAGATTTAGGACTACCCCCCTGCAAAATTTCGGATTTTTGGGGTCTTTTCGGGGTCAAAACTGAAAAATTGTATGGCGGCTATCTTAAGTTCACATTGTTTCCTATTGGAACTGTCAGAATATTAATTTCTATGTTTTTCAAGTCATTCTGATGAGATTTAAGACCAGCTCCCTCACAAAATTTTCAATTTTCGGGGTCAATATTGAAATCAATAAAATTGGATGAAGTATTTGTGATTTTCTAATCTGTGTTTTTTCATCAGTTTGAATGCTCATGCTGTTACCGAAAGTTATACTGTTATACATAACATAAATGTAGAACCATATCTATCGTTGGCATGAATTGAAAGTTCACATCAGAGTGAACTAATTCGTAATTGTTAATACCAATTCAAAAATAGAGAACGTTGAAGTAAGAATTAGGAACTGAGATGTTTATTTGTTTTTATATTAAAATTTAAATTTAAATCACATGATGTGTAATGACTCGAAATTCGATCTCATCGTAATGACTTCAAATTTTCTGTGATTTATTCTCAAAGTTGCATGATGATTCGATAAGAAATAAACATAAATCCAATACAAATGAGTAGCAATCAATGAAAAATGCGTAAGCCCGAACAATTTCGGGAAATGTGCGGAAAAGTTAGTTTTACGTACGTAAGACCATTTATTCTCTTTTTCAAGACGTACCATGGGCGGAATTTATGTCGTATTGGGTTTCTGACCAGCATGTTCACAGTTCGCTGTGAACACATGTTGACATAAATTTAGGCTTCGTAATAAATAAATAAATAAATACCTCGATGAAGCAACCTTAATTAAAACAAACACAAGAAATCACAATTTGTTTTCAATTTATTTATTTGCCACTGGCATTTACATTGTCATTCAAAGTATATACCTACCGAGTGAATTAACCGGTTAATTGTCAAACTCTGATACATATGCTGCAGCATAAACCTGTGCAATTTTGAAAAGCGTTTGGTTGGTTTCATTTCAAAATCGAATTCAAATGCTCGAACCAAATGCGATGCCAATATTCATTCAACTAGAACAACATAATTCAAATGATAAATCTATCGGTATTTTATTCTATGTCTTTATGTAGAAATTAAAAATTAGGTGAGGCTAATAGTGGTGCTATCTTAGGTCTACACATTGAGTTCTTATGCTTTAAGCTCGTACAATTGGAACCATTTCGATTCTATGGATGAACCTTGCGTTGCATTCGTAAAAATAGGTTAAATCTATATATTATTGGAATAAAAATTAAGATAAGCAGCTGCGCTCCATTGCAAAAATCCATTGAATTCTCAACAAATTATGAGATCGATCAGAGAAATAAGTAAAGTTGCGTAACAGAAATAAACTGCAAATGACGAATTCTTATCGTAAGTATGTTTAATAGCGATATACCAAAAGTAAAAGCGGCATATTGTTTCTCGCAATTCTTTGTGTTCCTCTCTTCTTCAGAATAAACTGTCTGTTTCATTTTTCTCTCTCCAGTTAGAAACACGAAGAATAGTGAGAGGAAATGAGTGTGAGTGAGATACAATATGCAGCTATTATTTTCGGTGCTTCGCTATTACTTACGATTAAATTCATCATTTGCTATTTCATTCCAGCACACCATAAGTGATTTGCCTCGTGGTACAGCTACAACGTATTTTTCCATTTCACTGCGCGATTCCGAGGTATTGCTTAATATTTCCGGCACCTTTTATTCTTTATCGTGGATATCCTTGAATTAATACAATTGAAATTAATATAATTTGCCGTTCAAGTGGTCAATTTGAGGCGATATTTCCATGAATGTACTCACAAGTTGTTGCTTGATCCAATCAAGATGTGCGGTGACCTTTATGTGCATCATGTACTTGCAATGCTCTTTGCCATTCTCTAACGCATGCATTGCTGTTGCTTTATGCACGCCGATTAGGACAACCTTTTCACCATTCGGTTTATATGCGATTGGATCTTTAACAATAATGTAAATTTTGTAAGAAAAAGGGGCATTTCACATGAAAAATTCAATATAAAAACCTCCTGAGTCTCCTTTTCCGGTCGTTTTTTGTAGTGAAGCTTCAATTGGTGTATCTCGATTTCGTGGATCAGCCGGTTCAACGGAACTACAAAACAGGTCGGGTGCTTTGCAGTTTCCAATTATTTTCATTGAAAGGTATCGCAGATGAATAGCTAAGGTCCCGCTCTCAATTTCACCAAACCCAGTCATTCTGATTGGTGGTGAATTTTTTCCTAAGTAGACATCATCGTGTCTCGTTTCAGCCAACTCAATTGCTCTGATCATTTTGCCATCAATTATGCTCTCGGAGAGTACAATTATGGCAATATCATTGGGAAATAAATGTGGGTCAAATTTCTTGTGTATAATAATCTTCGAAACACCGCACTGTTTTCCATTCGGAATTCTAATGCCATTTTCAAATCGAAACAAACTATTTGAACCACCATGAATCTTCCAAATACCAACATTGTCTAAATATGTAAAAGTATTCGCAGCTTTTTTTTGTTCATAGAAACAATGTGCAGCAGTTAATACAATTTTCTTCCTCAAAAAGGATCCTCCGCAACTATAAACTTCCTTTCTAAATAGCGAAGCCTGATGTTTGACCGATTCACGTTGAATTGCTCCGTTCATAATTGCTTTCTGTTTTTTAAAAAATGAAAAAAATTGGAGGTTAATTTATGAGTGACATTTTTGTGAATGATGAAAAAAAAAACTATGACAATTAAGTGACAAACTATTGACCGGTCAATTAAGTGCTTACCAAATACTCGCATTGCAATATAAGCAATGATAATCCTAAGAATATCTTCATTTTTTCTTTTCAAAGCACAAATTTTATTAGTGCGGACCAAGTCGAATAGTATTGCGGATTTGAAATGAAGAACGATATAATGATATTGCAAGCAGTCTATTTCGAATTTGAGATATTTGCCAAAAATACTTCAATCTTGAGAGAATTCCAAATGTCTCATCAACAATTATTAGAAATTTTATCCTTTTCTGCAGACACGCTGAGTATGTGGGAAGTATTGCAAAGGGAATGAAAATGGCTCAAATTATATTTTCTAGTCTCTTGAGACCAAAGAAACTGTCTGTGTTATATTTTCTGTTGCACGTTGTACGCACCGTTTTCAAAACTTTTTTTAGTAGAAAAATGAGCTATGCAAAGTCTAAAGTGCATACTCTCACACCCAGGGATACCTCAAGGTTGGTCAATGTTGAGATATTTCTAAGTGCTAAGCTTTTTAAAAGTTTTTTTGTGATTTCTATTGATGCACAAATTACAAATGAGACCAAACTTGGATGATGATTATTCGACAGAACTGCATGACACTAGTTGAATAAACAGACTTACATCCGTAAGATGAACTTTTTCAAGCTGTGATCCACCACAATCACCTCTTACATATGTATAACTTTTACAAATCATTTAACCTTCCCCCAATTTCATCTGCATGTGAAGCTTAAATTTTAACCTTCGCCTTTGAAAGACGATTGAATAATTGAGTCATTTTGTGTGACTTATTTTTTCATTAACAAAGCAGAAATTGAAGGCTACATAATGAATAGCCATCCATTCAATGATTTGACCCCAACTGAACTACCCGAAGAAGACATTATCCGAATGAGCCGAAAATTAATAGGTTTCTATTTCCAATGAAATCATATTTTCGCGTCCATCGTATGAATTTATACTCAAACTTTTTGAGCTGTCTTGTAAACAAATAAATGAAGCTTTGTGGGGCAATATTATTCCTGCACTTGCTTACGCAGATGATCTGGTATTGTTTGGCAATACAGAAGAGACGCTGCAAAATAAAAGTATCAGAGATTTGGAAGGGGCTTGTACGAACTTTGGATGACCATTACGCTTATGCACAAAACTCGAAACCCGTTGGAACAAGTTTCCCAATTCAAATATTTGGGTTGCATCTTTTCGGAAGATGGCAAGTTTAATAAAGAGTTTGAACAGCGTAGGGTTAATGGAAATAAAGTAGTAGCGCAACTTAGATCACACGTTTTCAATAAACGTGAATTGAGTACAGAAACAAAGATGTTGATTCACGGGTCAATCTTCAGTCCAACTATTCTATATGGTAGCGAGAGCTGGGTTGATTCTGAGAATTTGATTCATGATTCGGAAGTGTCTGATATGAAAGTGTTGAGAATGGTTTCAGGAATCTCGCGCCGTGATCAGTGGGAAAACAGAATCCGAAATGAGACGATTCGGGGGGATTTAAACGTCGATTCGGTAGGAGAAGAAACAATAAAATCCATATTGAGATGTTTTGGTGCATGAGAGAAAAGCGATTACCGAAACGGATTCTGTTCGCCGAATCTGATGGGCCGAGAAGGAGGGGTAGACCACGTAGCCGATATTTATATTCGGTTTAATGTTAATTTAATGTGCGAGGGGTTTTGAAACTCAAAACTTGGCACTCGATCGGAGTTTGTGGAGAGTTATTGTCAGGTGTGTATGAGGCAAATTGTGTCGTCAGACCAGACACTGTAAGGGAAAATTGGTTTATAAATGCCTGCTGTTGTCGTTGCGTTAACGATTTTTTTTTGTACAGGGTACAGTGTACCACGCACATTTATTTTGACACCGAAAAAACTGATCCTTTTGGTACTGGTATTTATTTTTTACCGATTTCAATACTTTTGTGTACACACTATGTGTGTGCGAAAAAGTAAAATGCTCAGTTATACCCTAATTCTTGTAACGCAATTTGGCGTTAAATGCGGAAAAGTATGTTTTGCGTATGTGAGACCTTCCATAAAGTTTGAATTGTATATAAATGATTTATATTTAATAAATGTTAACAACGTGAACCTGATGTTTAATTGGATGACAACAAATGAATTGGGTCGATTCAAAGTTATAATAAAAACGAAAGGAACGAGATAAGTTATCAGTGAATTTATTAAGAACTCGATAAATTGTCTAATGAATCATTAATAGTGAATTCCTGGTGTCTAAGAAATTGCTTTTTTTCCAAATGACACACTGCAGCAATTCCATTTGATATCGTATATTAACTCCCGGTGACTTTTTTTAAGTGCAAAATTGCTCTAAGTGAACTATTGAAAACCGCGCATTCGTTACTAACTTCATATCTATCATAGATGTCATTATTTTGACTTTGACAGCTATTGTATCTTAAAGAGGATAAAAAAATACATTGAAAACGATCTGTCAAACTTATCATTCAGTTGAATACACAAGTTTATTATTGCGTTGAAAATGTCGAGCTACGTTCCTACAAAACAGCATTTGCGGGAAGTTTTACTTTATTGGTTTAATCTGAAGAAAAATGCTTCCGAGAGTCATCGTTTGTTATGCGAAGCATATCCAGAATATGCTCCGTCGATTAGATCGTGCCAGGAGTGGTTTGCGCGGTTCAAAAGTAGTGATTTTGATGTGGAAGACAAAGAGCGTCCAGGCCAAGTGAAAAAATTTGAAGACGAGGAGTTGGAAGCATTACTCGATGAAGACTCGTGTCAAACGCAAGAAAAACTTGCAAAATCATTGGGAGTGACACAACAATCCATCTCCTATCGTTTAAAAGTCATGGGAATGGTTCAAAAGCAAGGAAATTGGGTGCCATACGAATTGAAGCCGAGAGACATCGAACGCCGTTTTTTCACTTGTGAACAGCTGCTTCAAAGGCAAAAACGGAAGGGTTTTTTGCATCGTATTGTGACTGGTGATGAAAAGTGGATTCATTACGATAATCCGAAGCGAAAAAAATTGTATGGTTACCCCGGCCACGCATCAACATCGACGCCAAAGCCGAACATTCATGGCTCGAAGCTAATGCTGTGTATTTGGTGGGATCAGCTCGGCGTGATCTATTATGAGTTGTTGAAACCAAACGAAACCATCACAGGAGCATTGTACCGAACTCAATTGATGCGTTTGAGCCGAGCACTGAAGGAAAAACGGTCGGAAACGGTCGCAAGACACGATAAAGTTATTTTGCAACATGACAACGCTCGGCCACATGTTGCTCAGGTCGTTAAAACCTACTTGGAAACGCTTCGATGGGAAGTCCAACCCCACCCGCCGTATAGCCCAGACATTGCCCCTTTCGATTACCACCTCTTCCGATCAATGACACATGGCCTGGCTGAACAGCATTTCCATTCTTACGAGGAATGCAAAAAATGGGTCGATTCATGGATAGCCGAAAAAAGCACAGATTCCTTTCGACGCGGAATCCGTAATTTGCCAGAAACCAGAAGATTTGTAACCATTTTTCCATAATAAAGATCGAAATTTTGAAAAAAAATGCGCGGGTTTCAATTTGTACTCCCAATAAAATTTGAATATAATTTGAAATCTTTCTGAAGAGAAAAATAAATGATTGAATTAAATTTATATTTTAAACGAAATAAATTTGAATCTATCTTCTGTATCTCCAATGCCCGTTGCTCTTTGTTGCAATGATTTTATTTCTTTGCCCACATCTCGTAGATTTATTTGTTCAACATTGGAGCAGAAATGAGCGATTGGTGCATTAGTGCTTGGAACTATATTCAAACAAAGGTGTCTTACATCCATAAATCGGTGGCATGCACTGCACGTATTTCAGTGCACTACACATCATAGTCGTCAAATTGAATCCTTTTCATACGTAATCCCAAGATCATTTCTTGTTGTTGAATGAGATACGATTGATAAATAAGCGGTACACAGAATCGATTGTCTCAGGACGCACAGTCGATTTTTAGGACGTTTTTGGGCTTTCCGCTCAAAAGGTTTTACATTAAAAATTTCAAAGACAATTTAATAATTATTAGTGTTGGTCCCATCTACAATTTGATTTTTGGGGAAAGTTTGTTTCAGTTGTCTAACAAACAAAGTTGTCTTACATAGTCACAGTCACACTACATTATCATTAGTTACCCGAGGAACATTTTCTATCCTTTATATGGTTTTATAGGCATTTATATAGTAACTATATATAGCCTACATAGAGTACAGGGGTGGAGCCTATTAACATGGGAGCTCCTATACTTATATAGACTCTTAAAGGTTAAGGAATTCCTTTTTAACTTTCTTATATAGGGTATTGTACTTATATAGGTTTTATAAAGGACCCTTTATAAGGCCTAATTAAGTGAAAGATCGCCTATATAACAAGTAATGTAAGTAAAAGCGAACCCTATAAAATACCTTATTAATGCTTACTATATAGGCTCATACCTAGAAAAGAACCTGTAATATAACTATATAAAGCCTTTTTAATACCTTTTTAATACCTTCGTAATGTCTTTAAAATGCCTTTATTTTTGTCTGTGAAATATCACCCAACAGTTTGTGTGTTTTGTTCTCTCTTTCATTTCCTTTGCACATCTTTTCGCATATGCATAGGAAGGAACGCAATATTGAATCGAGGCATGCGACACGATGTTATAAAGGGTGATTTTTTAATAGCTTTCGAACTTATTTTTGAAAACCATTTATTTTACTAGGGGCTTCTGTACACACGAATCCGAACAAATTGCGAAAAATGCCACAGAATTGCTGTTAACCTGAATTCGTGCCCAAGCGGACCGTGCTTATATGGAAATTGAGAGCTATTCGAGAGTATGCCAATTGACCGCGCCACCTTATTTTACATGGGTGAACTCAATTTAGATCCATTGTAATACGAACAAAATTTTTATTGACACAAATAATAAAAACAAATGAGTCATTGAATCGATTGAGATATCACATCAATACTACTGCCCAATAGATGGCGCTGAAGAATAGATATCATTAAAATGTCTCAAATAGTACGGTCCCGTTGTTCGTGCCATTCCATGAGGGTTTCGTGAGATTCGTAAGATTTGTGTTGAATTGTCAATCAAAATTTCTCGACAAAATTGTCCCGTAAAATATTTTCCCGAAACATTCTCCAAAAAAAATGATTTTCCGAAAATGCAATTTCCCGAAAAATAAAATCCTGATAAGGAATGCATATGCTTTGTTTCGACCTTCTGAATCGTGTGTTCACACTTCTGTATGAAGCCTTTGTCTATCGGATATTTTTGAATTCGGGAAATTCAGTGTTCGGGAAAATATTTTCCAGATATTTTTTTCGAAAATTTCTTATGCAGGAGTATTTTTTTTTAAATATTTTTCGAGAAATTCAATTAGAAAAAAAAAACGGGGAAAATCGAAAACCATTTTCGAAGAATTTTTAGGGTTACCCTCAGATTGAGACACGCAGTATGTACGATCGAAATGCAATACATTTATGGTTCATTTTCTATTAATTCACTAATCTTGAGTCAAATATTTTGGCATATTTCAGAAGATCATCCGAGGACCGATGCCCCGGCAAAAACTGAAATCAAATATTCCAATTTCATCGATGCTATCTGAATTTAGAAGTGCCAATTTTGTTCGACAATCGTAACCAGAAACTTTGAGAATCGTATCAACAATACTCGGAATTACGGTGCCCAAGTTTTTGAATGGCGGAAAAAAAGTTCTGTTGCTCCTGAAAAATATTTTCTCACTCAATTTTTTTCAAAGAAATATTTAAGCAAAAATAAAAATTACTAAAAAAATGTGTTGAGGTGATGAATTCTTGACTTCCAATTTGAAAATACGCGACATTTTTAAATTTTCATATTTGTTTCTGTAAGATTCGCAGAAGCATGCATAAATGTTAATGGACTCGCAAAATCCCGGGATTTGCGGGATTCGCACATATTAAAATAAACATGTTAAGATTTGTCATGGATTCTTTTGACATGTAAGCCCCTACCTTTTTACAACATCATTTGTTTCCGAACTAAAAAATTTCAGTTTAACATCGAAATTCACTGGAGAAGTAACTAACGAAACCTAAATCTGTTCAAGTCAAAGTCGGTGTACGAAATACGTATACTTTTTGTTAACAGTTCCATTTTATGTTTATTTGTCACAATTCTCACAATTTCAATCACCTCAACAATTTCATTAATTTTTATGAATTTCCCTTCTATATTTAGAAGAAAAATTCATCAAATGTTTATGCATGCATGGATCTGAGAATACAATTTCATAGAAGTCCATTACTACATTGGAAGTGATGAATTTTTAAAATGTCCTTCACTCACATTCACTGAATGAACGTAAACATAAATGCTTATTATGTAATAAAAGAGCTACATAAGTAGGCAATATCAGCTGGCAATGTGCCATACTCTGCTCATCTTGTAGGGGTGGAATTCTGTTAAAATTACAAAGTCAAGTAGAGTTGAAATTATAAAAATGAAACACATTATTTTGTTTTTTCGGCGTTTGACATGGATCTCTATGCTGGTATCTATGTTAGAAATCAGCATTGAAATTTTGACGTGACACACGACAACAAATGAGTGTAAATGAAAAGTTTTGTTGAAATAATGTCATTTCCCTCAGTGCGGAATCAGAAAATATGATCGGATATCAGCATGGAATTCAATATCAAATATGACAAATAAAATGACAAACATTGACATTTCAAGCGTCAAAGATTGAGTTCCAAGTCAAATATCGAAATAAGAACAATGGTTTTCATTGTATTTATTTCATCTTTAAACTTAAGTTTCATTTTATATTGACTTGAAATTTTGACAGAATTCCGCCCTAGAATAATCGATTAATAATGCTGTGAAACAAACAAATAAATTGCGATTGATGGCTGAGGAGGAGCTTATCAAATCCACCACACCCAAACGCGTTAATTATGTACAATTTTCATCTTTTCAGTTCCAAGTATATAGCAGTCAATAAATGCATGGGAATCACAAAAATGTAAATGAGTGAGTGTTTAATACTATCATGTTAGCAAAACCACTCACAATAAATCTAAACAATCCATAAATTCAAAGAAAATCGCATTTTACAATTAGTCTTTAAAGTGACTACAAATGAATAGGACACAATTAGAATAATTTGAACTGGAAGATACAGAAAATTCAAGTGAGAAGATTCTGCGAATAGATTGAATATATTCAGAGCGAAATTAATAAATTCGGCCCAACTCCGATTTAGGGTCATAAGTTTGAGTGAAACTCAAAACCAACAATCAATTTAAAGTTTTCAGAACGTTATTTAAATAGAGAATGGAACCGTTAGTGGAATTTCGACAAGTCTTTATATGGTTTTGCATTTGTCCTGCTGATAGGAACACGAGTTTTTCGAAGAAAATGGCCCATATTTGTTTCACTTTCATTTATCTCACTTCAATGGTTAGCTGTCTGCTAGGAAGTATCGTTTTCTTCTGGAAATACGCTTCGATTGTTTTGGAAGAAGCGTTATATGCACTCTTTCAAATTATCGCTGGCTCAGGATTGATCTATGTATTCGTAGTTGCATTTCTTTTACAACATGAAATAATTGCGATTTTTCAAAAGCTGTCGAAGATCTATGACACAAGTGAGAGTTTCGTTAAAATCAATTGCAAAATTGGAAATGCCAAACAAATTATAATCAATTTTATCAAATATTTTGAAACAGTTGAACGTGAAGAATCGTTTAAATTTTTGGTAGAAATAAATGGCAGAAGTCAATGGATTTGGAAGATTTTTTTTGTATATGGAGTTCGTATATATGTTTCAGCCTTACTTTTTGCTTCATTAATCAACATTTTGATTTGCTTTTATATATATGGACGCTTTATGATCGAAAAAATGTTTCTGCCATATCGAATTGTGTGAGTATTATTGTCAAATTTTGAATATTTTTTTTTTGTTTATCAACTGTTTCGAATGACATGGCAGTCTACCATGGGATCAAACAACGCAAATGGGTTACATATGCGAAATCGTGTATTGTGTGTGCGTCAGTGCAAATTATGTTACATTCAATGGATTGATTCTAATCTTTTTTATTGCAATTTGTTTGCATCATCGAGCATTTCATGATGTGCTTCAATGCAATGCTATTGAGCTGAATTGCGAAAACAAAAAGCGAAACGAACGACATCTTCTTCATAAACTGATTCGTTTCCACATTGAAACCAAAGAGTATGGGTGATTTTTGAAATTCAACATCAAAATTGTGATGATAAAAAGCGGTAACTGTCATGTTTACATTTTCCAGGTTCTTTTTTTGTTCATCCAAAGTATATAATCTCATTATAGTGATGGTGTTGATGTTTTCTATGGTCGCAGAGGCGTGTTTAGTTCTCCAAATGGATTTGGTAGTACATTTGGCCGAATCCAATTAATCTGTTTTAACTGATAAAATTACGAAAATTACATTTTCAGAAACTCAGAAACAGTGATTCAAGTGTTATTTTTATCTTTTGTTTAATCACTATCGGCGGTGTGAATTTATTCTTTTATTGCATCGCTGGAAAAATCACCACGGACAGTTTCGATAGAATGGCCAACTGTTTTTTCGAATCAAATTGGATAAACATGCCCATTTATCTACAGAAGAATATCCATTTTATGATTCAAAATGCACAAAAACCGGTTTTTTATCACGGTTTTTCCGTAATTGTGAATTTGGAAACATTTACGAAAGTAGGTGTTCAGCAGATCTAAGCGGATCTTATACTTTTAAGATTTTACCAAGCTGATTGATTGATTTTTTTGCAGTTTTTTAAAGCAATTTTTACTTATTATATGATTTTGAAGACGATTACCGAATAAGCAGATCCATATACGTCGGAAGGAGGCTGTGTTTTATCATGATAAATTTTTTATATTCCGTAAAGAAATAATCATTTGCTGATTGATGAGGATGAAGTGAAAATGATTATGGGACCATTCCTCACAAGGTTTTGAGTTACAGCACAATATAAATGAGAATAAAATTTAAGAAAATTGAAAAGAAAAGTTTTATTTATACTTTCTTAATATTTTTCTCTGTGTTGTTATGTTTTAACCAAGTGGGAAATCACTCAAAAGTAATTTTCCATGGAGAAGTAATTGCAGGACACACATTTATTGCAAAAAATAATTTTTGGACAGTTTAACTTCTACAAATAGCTTAGTGTTTCCCTAGAAAAAGATATTTTAATGATTCAGAGAGAAGAGTTTCTCTTAAAAAAATTTAGAAACAATATTTCAATTAAAAAACACAAGCACATGTTCTATTTCTACTATATTCGGAATTTGTGTGATGAATCAATGCTTAGTTTTTTGTTGCGGCACTTATACGTATAATCGTATAATTATATAATTGTAATTTCTATTTTTAAAATTATTCGTGCACCTCATAAGAAATAATTTGAACATCTGTGAAATTAATCACAATTGATGCAATATTTAAATATAAAAATTGATTTAAAAAGCCAGACAATTGACGGCTTTGGAGCAAGCGCATAACATGTATTTTGTATGCGCAATGGGAGAAAATTAATCGGCGCGATCTATCGAGTACTGTAAATAGAAAAAGGGAATTCGCAGAAAGAGCTAAAATCCATACCAAAGTTGGCCTTTGAAAAGTGTTTTGATGATTGGAAAACGCGTTGCAAATTTGTAACGCTTCTAATGCTAATTACTTCGAACTTTGAAGGAGATAAAATGAATATTGAAAAATATTTGAGCTGTTGTTGCTTTATTACAGAAAATGTTATTCATTGAACGTGAACCTAGGATTAGATGGTAATTGCTATTGAACAGTTAAATCACACTCATTAGACTTATCGAAAATTAGGTTTGTGATTTCACATTTTATTTATTCAAATTATATAACGTCTTAAAACATTTATGTGAGATTGTTTCTTCTTCATATGATCAATTTTGGATTGAGAATAGCTTAGCGCTGGGATGAACAATCTTCATAGCCAACGACTAGGGGGAAATAATAATTTGCGTATTTGATTCTATTTGTAAGTATTTACAGAATTTTAATATCGTTTTACAGCGTTATCGTTGTTCTTCTCGTGATGCTGCGTCTCATCAGAGTTGAATTTTTCACACAGAGAGGGCGTGCACAAAGCTCAATGTGCGACGCACATCAATAGGGTTTTGCTGTGTGCGCGCACATATACATAAATATGTATTTCTTAAATGACAGTTGACAGTTGACGTTTACCGCCACATTCAAGTGCGCGCACACAGCAAAACCCTATTGATGTGCATCGCACATTGTATGTGCGTGCATTGACAGCTGTGTGCGCGCCCTCTCCGTGTGAAAAATTCAACTCTGCGTCTCATTCGTCAATTACAGTGACGAATGCGCATATAGCATCTGACGATAGTTGCAAGCATTTCCACGTAATTGCACTCATTTCATTCAGTTATTACCCCCCAGGCCAACGAACTGCAGATTTCGATCGAATTTTTGTACTCCATCAATTTTTTCTTCATCGTAACCGAACACTTTGAGCTATTTACAGGCGATGTCATCTTCATCAGGCCTTTGAGAACACGCGAATATGCCATTAAGAAAATAATTCCAATGAGATGTATAATTTGGCATCCCATTTCAAACGAGTACTAAAGTTTTCAATTTCTAAAAATTCTTAGTTTTGTTACGAAACTCCTTGTCATCATCACTGCCTTTTTAATTTATTTAGATTTTATTTGTTCAAAATTGAATCAAGTTTTTGTTCGAAATTCAACATATTATGCTACAACTTATAAGTTATATATTATAACAATCGTGACCCAATTGCAAAAATAAACCTTGTTGCGCTTTACGTGAACATCTCCTTGATAAGACTCATTACACGTTGTAGGAAGTCATTCCAGAATTTATTACAAGTGGAAAAATATTTTCAGATCAAGAAAACAAACTCAAAAGATTAAAACATGAATTTATACGAGTTTTTTCATGAAAAAAAAAAAAAAGAAAATCGTTTCTATTCGACGAAAAAAAATAATAAAATCCTAAAATTTAAATTTACATCAAGGTATTCTACGATTTGTGGAATTATTTTTTAGACTGTGCACCATCCGCCGCAGCGCCAGCAGTTTGAGCATTCATCGTCATTATGACAGGACACGTATTGGAAGCTCAGCGAAGCTTCATCTCTTGAAGTGTAGCACCATTCACCTTTTAGACCAACAGCTCGACATCCGGCCCAACACCGTCCATGCCAACAGCCACCTGACAAAATAAATAATTCAAATTTAATAATTTGTATATAAAATAAAGTTCAAATAATATAAAATAAATTTTGTGAATTTTTAAAATGATTGTGTTCAATTATCCCGAAAGAGATTTTCATGTCACACCTCGATTAGAGCACCATGTAGGAATCTTATTTATTAGGTCATCCCAATCAGCCAAACTACGACGCGTTCGATTTGGCGCCAACTCTCCGTCATCTAAACTAATGCTTGGCATTCCACAAACTAAATATAATGAAATGTAGCACAAACAAATGTAGCACAAAATTCTTGCTCGAACCATCTTGGCGAATGAATTTGCAGCGACTGATGCCAACTACATTTATTACCATACTATTTATAGGAAATCATTTTGAAACTTGTTGTCATGAAACAATGCTTTAAGACCGAAATCATAGAAATATCATGTGGTGACTTTATGGAACATTCATACGCAGCGAGAGGGGCGGTTTATGGAATCTACCTTCAG
Organism: Obolodiplosis robiniae; assembly: GCA_028476595.1. Classification (NCBI taxonomy): domain Eukaryota; kingdom Metazoa; phylum Arthropoda; class Insecta; order Diptera; family Cecidomyiidae; genus Obolodiplosis; species Obolodiplosis robiniae. The sequence continues at coordinate 43,149,908 of CM052015.1, forward strand.
CAGCTGCAAAATCTGCAAAACTCAGAATTCTAATAATTCTATTATGACGAATAAACAATGGACGTGTGAAGGGGTGAGAATGAATATGAGTGAAAAAAAAATCGAAATGAAACATGAATGAAATCACTGTAACGTCGAAAAAAAACTTATCAGTGCATCATCAGAACATTTTTTTTGACGTGACTCATATAAATGTTTTATTTTAAAAATAAAATTGGCAGAAATATTTCAAAATATTGTTTTTGTTTTACTTAAACGAGTTGCGGGGAAAGGTCTCATAATCATTCTCACTTATTCATGTGTGTATTCGATGGATTTCTATATCGGAATTTAAAATGTCCACATCGTTTGTTTCTTGGCTATTCTCAGGATACCATTCTGTTAACTTTGATGAAACATAAGTAAAATGCTCATTCTTTTCACTCATATAAAAGACAGCGATCGGCATTCAATTCTAAAACCAGGTATGGACAATCGTAATTATGTTTTGAGTAATTTTGTTCATTTTCTTCTAACAGCGTGTCACATGGTCTGTTTCACAAACAGTGAGAACGAAATTTTCTCATAAAAAATCCTCATTGAAAGCGGAAAGTACAAGAAAGAAAATGAATGCTGGACAAGAAAGCGACAATTGTATGAACAAATGAGAAGCTCTCACGAATTCATGAAGTATCTGAATGTTTGTATAATTTATCTCTTTCTAGACACATTATATTTCAATGAGAAATTTATTTTGTTGAATCGGTTTCATGAAATTTTTCTATAGGCACATTGTGCAGTCTCATGAGTAGTATTGATTTTTTCATTCGAGATGCCGAATTCATACAATGTGCATTTTTATTATGTGTTTTGAACATTTCTGATTTTTTCTACAGCTTGGGTCTCTGGCAAAAAAGTCCATATAAAGGATTTAGATAATGTGGAATGTGCAATACGAGAAAAAGTTGAGTTTTCATACAGCAGCATTGAGCTAAGCATTCATGAGATAGGTGGCTATATTACACCGCTATAAAACGTTTCATATTTAAACAAATCGTCTGCGATTTTCTTTAGTGCTTCCTTGCCTTTTCAAGACTTGAAATCCATGGAAAATAGACAAGTTTCATTGATTTTCTTCCTAAATGTCAAAACTTCAATTGGAATAATTTAAAAATATTGAAATTGAAAAATGAAAAAGATCATGGTTTTTATCTAGTGCGCAAACTCAATTGAATAAGATTATTGATACAAAAATAAGAAAATCCAGCATCGACGAAATTCATATAAGGTAAACTCGCGGTTAATTCCTATAAATGCACCTCTTTTATGATGAAAGGTCGATAAAGCACACCCTTGTTGTATGCTGTCACGTACTTTGCAGATGATTGCTATAGCGGCCGTCATAGATATGATGCACGGAAGATTGGCCCAACGAATAATACACACAAAGCCTCGAATCCGCATGACTGAATATGCGTGTAATATTGTATTCGATGATATGAACATAGATATCTTTTGGATCTGGAACATTTTTCAATAGTTCAATGTTTGTCAGACAATCTGGAATCAAGTCATCATTCCTCAAGAGCACTTTATATTGCCGGAACGGATGTGCATATACTTCACCTAAATTATTCATAAAATCGTGGAAAACCGCAGATATAGCTTCAATAAATGAACTAAATACGTGAATTAATTAATGGTTATATCAAGCATTTTATCATTAAAACTGTTACGTACAAGTGTTTTCATAGACAAGAAACGGGCAATTTGCTTTTGAGAATAATTCGATATTGGAATAATACTTCTGAAAATGAATTTCATTTTGACAAGTTTATTAGTGTAATTTAATGTGATTTTCAGTGTAATTTCGATGCAAGAAGGCATAGAGTGTCTGACATGAGGGCGAAAGTCTAGGCGAAAGTTATAGCTAATAATATTAGTATGAAAAGACCTCTCTATTATTCGCATTCACTGGGTCTATAAAACCGCCGTCTATCATTTCGCTTTGGCTGCTTTTAGTCATTATGAATTAAATTCAAAAGTGCTTTCGATAATAATAGATAAATTCATCTGTTGTTTGTCTTTTTTTTTTGAATGACTAATCCTCTATCGTACTGAGACAGTTACCGCGCTTCAATTCGAAGTAGAATTCCATCTCTTGGAAAAGACAAAAGTGTTTGGGGATCAATCACAATTGGCTTGTGATTCGGCGATAATTTGATTCGGAAATTTTGAACGAGATTTGATAAAGCGACTTTGATTTGAGCGATTGCAAAACGAATTCCAAGACAAGCTCGCGGCCCTTGACCAAAACCCAAAAAGGTCGCTTTGTGGCGTGTTCGCTGTTCTTCTTCATTGAAACGCTCTGGCTTAAACTTTTCCGGGTCTGAGTAGTATTTGGCGTCCCTAAAATTACATTTTATTTAATTAATTGAAATAAAAAATGGAATTTAAGAAGAATGGAATCAATTATTATGCGTTGAGGTGTTACATGTGAATCGCTTGGACTGGAATGTTAACAACAGTGCCCGGCGAAATTATAAGTGGCTCAGACTGTCTACTCGTTTTTGGCAGCGTAAAATGTTGAGTGCATGTTTTCTGCATAACCATCAGTGGAGGATGAATTCGCATCGCCTCGAGTATAACACCTTCCAAATAAGTCATTTCATTGAGACCGTCCACAGTTAGTTGGCCGTCGTATTTTGCAATGGTCTTTTCTATTTCGTTATAGAGTTCTTCTTGACAATGCACGTTATTGGCCAATTCGTACAAGGCATAACACAATGTGGTGCTAGAAGTTTCCGTTCCATCCAGAAACAGTGCAAATGTATGGCCCGCTAAAAATGTGTCATCGAAATCTACGAAGATTTGATTTTGAAATCAAAATACAATATCAAATAATACAATCTAGGGGGATTTTATCAAATGCGCTATCTAAGTTATAGCTATAGTTGGTAACGCCACATATGGACTCTATCGGTACTAAAAATGTCTGCTTGTATCTTCTTACATTCATTGTTATCCATGTTATTTTCTGATTGCTATTTGTTCAAGTATGTACTTCGCAATGTATGTTGGCATTACAAACCGAAATTTAGCTGGCACTAAGCTACTGACCTCAAAATCGCCCAATAAAAAAACAAACTCTGAAAATCTTTGTGTGGGCTGAATTACCCCAAGAATTCGGGATGTCACAGAACGTCACCACGTTTGCAATGGAAAAATAATAAAATGACGTGCATCACAAAGGCACCACAGCTGCTGTGATGTTCTGTGACACCCAAAATCCGTGGTGCCTTTCGGCCAAGCTACTCACACTTAGATTTCCAAAGTATTACGAAGATAGCGTACCAATCGACTTGTAGCGTACTCGATTCTACTATTTGAATTATTTTGATATTTCATATCCATTTGCACAAAATTGTTGTTAAGAATGTATGACGTTGGGTTCAGAATCACGCATTCACACTCGAAGTCTCGCGTCCGCTTCATCTCTATATTTAAAGCAAAGCACACAAAATTTGACGCATGCACGGTGTGTAATACACATCACTGCCATTAACATGTTAACACGTTCAACCATTTTAATGATTTTTCCTATGGAAAATAACGAATTTCCATAAATGTAAATAATAAATGATTGTGAGAATGAATATGGGTCATTTTATTTAATTTCGCTCAAGGAACAGTTAAACATCGTTTTAATAAAGTGCAACATATACTCCATCGCGGTTTGAATGTTTCTGATAAGAGATAAGTGATATAAGTCTTCAGCTATGTTGTTTATTTAGAAATATCAGAAAATGTTTTACAACTTTGGTGAAGACACATGTAGGGCTGAGAGTAAAAACGGTTAAACACATTTTATCTCCTGCTCACACCAAGGAAAATTCTCGTAAGCGTGAGCATGACGTAAGATGTTTTTAATCGTACTTACTCTCAGCCCGACATATATCACTTATTCCGCACAAATCTCGGTCAAACATATATTGCACTTTGAAAATATGATGTTCAAATATTCCATAACTGAAACGCAGTAAATGACCTGTTTACGATCCCAGCCAATAAATTCTTCGTCACTAAATTTCGTTGAAATTCGCAAACATTCGTGGCATACGCTTGCATGTGCAGTAGTGCAGTTCGTGTGACATTTGTTTTGATTAAATCCCCCTAGGATACAATTGAACTACAATAAACTGACTGTATTTGGCTTGGATTTGAAGTAGCATTTGAAAAATGTCATGACTCTGGAAATCCTTTGAACGTGACGCCTTATTGATGTTTGCCAAATTTCGGAACAACTGATCGATGGAAGCTGGAAGAAATCTGTTGATATATCAAAACTTGTGATTATTATAGAAAATTATCAAGATCGATTCGCGATCGTAATATTTCATTCATTTACAATTTAAAATACTTTTTTGAACAAGCAACATGAGTAGATAAATGGAAAATTGCGTCTATTTATTGGGAGAACAAATTGAAAACCGCGCATTTTTTTTCAAAATTTCGATCTTTATTATGGAAAAATGGTTACAAATTGATTATTCAAAGTATTGTCCATCGCTAGCCACAGATTTTTCTCATCTTTCTGGCAAATTACGGATTCCGCGTCGAAAGAAATCTGTGCTTTTTTCGGCTATCCATGAATCGACCCATTTTTTGCATTCCTCGTAAGAATGGAAATGCTGTTCAGCCAGGCCATGTGTCATTGATCGGAAGAGGTGGTAATCGGAAGGGGCAATGTCTGGGCTATACGGCGGGTGGGGTAGGACTTCCCATCGAAGCGTTTCCAAGTAGGTTTTAACGACCTGAGCAACATGTGGCCGAGCGTTGTCATGTTGCAAAATAACTTTATCGTGTCTTGCGACCGTTTCCGACCGTTTTTCCTTCAGTGCTCGGCTCAAACGCATCAATTGAGTTCGGTACAATGCTCCTGTGATGGTTTCGTTTGGTTTCAACAACTCATAATAGATCACGCCGAGCTGATCCCACCAAATACACAGCATTAGCTTCGAGCCATGAATGTTCGGCTTTGGCGTCGATGTTGATGCGTGGCCGGGGTAACCATACGATTTTTTTCGCTTCGGATTATCGTAATGAATCCACTTTTCATCACCAGTCACAATACGATGCAAAAAACCCTTCCGTGTTTGCCTTTGAAGCAGCTGTTCACAAGTGAAAAAACGGCGTTCGATGTCTCTCGGCTTCAATTCGTATGGCACCCAATTTCCTTGCTTTTGAACCATTCCCATGGCTTTTAAACGATAGGAGATGGATTGTTGTGTCACTCCCAATGATTTTGCAAGTTTTTCTTGCGTTTGACACGAGTCTTCATCGAGTAATGCTTCCAACTCCTCGTCTTCAAACTTTTTCACTTGGCCTGGACACTCTTTGTCTTCCACATCAAAATCACCACTTTTGAACCGCGCAAACCACTCCTGGCACGTTCTAATCGACGGAGCATATTCTGGATATGCTTCGCATAACAAACGATGACTCTCGGAAGCATTTTTCTTCAGATTAAACCAATAAAGTAAAACTTCCCGCAAATGCTGTTTTGTAGGCACGTAGCTCGACATTTTCAACGCAATAATAAACTTGTGTATTCAACTGAATGATAAGTTTGACAGATCGTTTTCAATGTATTTTTTTATCCTCTTTAAGATACAATAGCTGTCAAAGTCAAAATAATGACATCTATGATAGATATGAAGTTAGTAACGAATGCGCGGTTTTCAATTTGTTCTCCCAATAATTCCACTTACGGTATTGGAATTGCTTCGACAGCCCATTTCGGTAAAACTGGCATAGCCAAAAATTTAAGACCAGCTAAAAATGAAGGCTCAAATATTTTTTTTCCAGCATCTAAAAACTCCGACTCATTCTCTTTATTGAAGCATCCTGGCTCAATGCTAAACGTACATTTCATCACATTTTCTGTTGTAAATCGAACTGAAACCTGAACAATTCAAATGATGGAAATTCAAATTTTTGGCGATTTTTGAAAATTCAAAGCACAATTTCAACGTCAAAATCGTTAGTTTTCACCTCTTTCGCATCGAAATCTGTGGCTGGAGGATAAGATTTTATAAATTTAATCCAGTCCGAACCCACACCATTCATCACTGGCATAATTGTTTTTATCTGAAGTCACAAATTACAATTGAATTTTTATTTTTACATTTCAATAATCACAAATTTGCTTTGAAATTATCCAATTTGAAATTGAATTGAAAATCAGTTTGACGCATAAATTATGCGGCATAATGGAATGAAGTAAGTGATATTTAGTTTCAACATGTACTTTGTTCTGTGAAAATGCGGGTAAAATGGTTTTGCGTGCTTCTCTCCATTCGTCGCCACGAGAAAAGAATGGATTGATCGCAGTAAGTGGGTCATGTTTTTTGCTCAAATAATTGTCATTGTCACGAAAACTATCGAAATGTGTTATCACAACATCTTTGATAAAATCAGGGTCGCGGGCTAAAATTGCTGGCCTCGTCATTTTGTAGTAACCAATATAAGGTTCATTGGAATATTTCCTATGGGAATTGAAAAATGTCCCAATAATGAAATATTCTTTCCCAATTACATCATATCATCATACCACCAAATTATTGGTGACTTACTTGTACCACTCCGCAGTTACGACGCCCCAGTGCTCAGAAAATGTGAACAGTGGTCCAATGTTGCCAACAACAAATGTTGGTTCGGGACCAGGCACTTTGTGCCGTTTCCAATATGAATAATTCCATTTCAGCCAAACGTAAAATAACGTAATCGCGCCCAAAAAAAGCACCAGCAAAAACATTCTGAATAAAATTGAAATTGTCTCTATTCGAGGTAGTTCACTTGAAACACGCTATCAAACTAGCTAAACATTTATTCCGTAATTTGTTTATATCATACTTCAGCTTGAATCGTTGCAGCAGCCTTTATACTTAACAAGCACACTTGTTTCATTATCGTACTGATTTGTGCGCATGAGTGGGCATTATTCAAATCATCAATTAATCCAGATCTACATGATAGTTTCAAATGATAATAAAATGTGCTGTACATTTGCTGATTCACAATACGTTGCTTGTTAAGAACATTTGAAATAGAGATACTGAAATACGAATATAATCAAAGATAAGCGACATTATTTATTCTTTCTAGACTTTGTGTCACAAAATTTTTATGGTGAATACCAGAAACGATAATATTTTTCATCAAATTTAATGTTTGATTATGCCCCCCGCAACAAATGCGGATGGATGGAAAAATTCATTTTTTATTCTAAATTTCGTTGAATGAGAAAGACATCCATTCGAAAAATAAGGCATTCATTTTGATTCGATATCATTTCATTTCAACTCTAAACTTTTATAACTTGAACTTCGTTGGATTTAATAGATTTCAATAGTTGTATTTCAAACAGCAAAACGTTTGAATTGTATTAAATTCTAATTGAGATGACCATGATTCGAAGTAAATACAAATGTTAGTTTCGATGTTTGAACAGCTTATTATATTGTTGAATATGTAATTGATATCAATTTATTTTACATTCAAACTAATTTGAACAAGGTGTAAACATTCAACATGAAGCCTATACAATACGACTACTGCTCAAGCTTCTGTTACTCATTACAGTCAGAATTATTTACTATAACTCTCGCCACGGGTCTCTGTTTCAAATCATCATATTTAGGTGTATAAACAAAAACAACCGAATCATGTGTTCTGGTTTGACAATAAAGCAACGGTGCATATGGACTGGCAATAACATTGTATCGACTGAACAAAAGTATAAGCAAAAATTGTCGATTGACAAAGAAAAAACCTAACAATTAAAATGTGTGAACAATTAAACAATGGCAAAGTAAAAATTTCGCACATTCAATTTTCACTCTTTCAGTCGTTCAATAAGTTATTGAATACATCAATGCTAATGTGCATGGATTTCTTTGTGACAAATGAACTAAAAACGGCTGCCCTAAAATGCATTTCAATCAATTTTTCATTTCATAAAATCTTTAGAAATCTGTGAATAAATAATGTGACTAAATAAATCAAAAGCATCAAGAAAATTTGATATAAATATACGAGAGAAAGTAGATACAAGTATCAGTCATCATTTGACAATTCGAATTCAATTCATATTGTAAAAATTAATCAAAAAATTATTTAAAAATGAAATTCTCTTTGGTTTTCGTCGCTTTCTTCGCTTTGATTGTGAGTTGAAGGAGTTGTTTTCACTGGTATCAATCTATTCTTGAGATTGAATTGCATTTTTTTGTTATTTTAGGCAATTTCAGCCGCCTTCCCTGAACCAGCTCCGGAGCCAGAAGCCGCTGCTGCTCCAGGTATGTTTTTGAAGAAATGCAATTTAACGAAAATTGATCCATAATAATGACCTCCTCTGATTTATTTAGCACCGGGAAGCTCATCGTGTGGCTCAAGCAGTTCAAGTGGATCCTCGTGTTGTTGCACATCCTCATGCCGTCGTCGCCGATCAAAATCTTGCTCATCTGGTTCATCTGGTTCATCTGGTTCATCGAGCTCACAGAAATGCTGCAAACAATCATCAAGCTGCTGCTAAGCAAATAATAATAAACCGTCCATTTTATAAATTTGAAAATACTTGCGTGAAATCCCTGGAACCGATCGACTTCAATTCAAACAGTGCTATTTATGTCTTAATTTATATTCGAAATCAGTTGAATCAAATGGCCAAACAATTGATTAAACAATAAATAAAAAAAATTGTTTACTTAAAAAATATGTGCTATGTGCCTCTCCGTGTTTCTGAGCACAGAGTCCTTTTCACAATTCAGCAGTTTATTAGCAAACGATTTTAACATACAATTCAGTAGTAAAATGTTTTAAAATGTTTCCCAAGAGGGATGACTCAATTTTGACAGCTCATGGCAGCAATATTTGACATCTCTTTTAAGTTGTCTTTTTTGAGTTTTGCAATTTAATCATGAATCGTTTCACGTTACAAGCACGCCTAGAAATGATCCAAATAATTTACGCAAATTTACGTTCTCCTTGTTTTTAGCAAATAGGGATTCGTACCGGACGTCTGAGCGCGCTATTAACCGGAAGAACTATTAGTTATTTTTGATGTTCTCTTATCTAACCAAATTTTGAATTTATACCTAGGGGGAAATGATTTTTTGCGTATTTCATTCAATTTGCAAGTATTTGCAAAAATTTGTATAGCGTTTCACAGTATTATCGTTGTTGCTCTCGTGTTGCTCCGTCTCATTCGTCAATGACAGTAGCAAATGCGCATATAACGTCAAATAGCATTTGCAGGCATTTGCACGCATTTCTACTCATTTCAACGTATTTTCAGTCATTTCATTCAGTTTTAACCCCTAGATTTACAAATTGTGTGTGCGTGCACATTTCTACAGCCGCACATAGACTTAATGTGCTTCGCATCAATCTCTTGTACTCTTGTATTAACACTGTGCACTCACATTTGCATAGAATTTTGACATTATCGACAAATGTTTTCAAATTGGACACCAACCGTCGCAAATGTGTTTCACACACAAAATGTAAATTGCTTGTCAGTTGCCTGAACTGAAATATATATTTTCAAAACACCACAAAAATTCGAGAAAAATATAGATTCGGCACATTTTTTTAAAATCCACAAAGTATCGTCTCTCTCTTAATGTGCAGATTTTGCGTGGAAAATGATGATGAAAAAATCACAATATATTTCAAGAATTGAAAATTTATTCACTCTTTTCTGATTAGTTTCGCACAAATAAACACGAAATAACATTGTAATGAATTGATGGTTCATTACGAACGATGTATCGCAAAAATGGTTCTCTTACAAAATGAACGTTTAATTCCTAATAACAAAACTATTCGATATGTATGCTCACAGTTAATCAATAGGGTCTATTGAATAGACTGATGCAGCAACGAAATGTACTTTTTCCGTGTTCGAACGTGCGATTTGAAAGTCGATTTCTGTCCGATTTCAAACAACGCATAAATTCGCACTATTTAACCAAGCATTTTATTTGGCTGACTGTACAGCTCGGGCCATGTTCAACCGCCAGCTATCTGACATAATAAAAATAATCCAACAAGTCTCGCATAAAAGTTCGTATGTATATTCAAAAATGTAGCATAGAATCGAAATATTTTAGAGTGAAAGGTTGAAATAGGAACATTTTGAAATGCAACATGGAGATCAACATAGTTTGAATAGATGTCTCATCCGGTGTTACACTTTGAAATATTATTTATTTAATGTTCCCATATGTTGCGAATAGAGATCTCACTTTCATTCTCAGACATTCAAATATTATATCTATTAACGTTATTAACTCGGCAATTGCTTGGTAGCAAGTCATGTTTTTAATTATCAATATGTACCTTATTTAATAAGATTTTATCTTATTTCTATAGTGTTGCGAAATAGGCTGTATCTTATACAGCCATTGTGTATACAGAATCAGAAAAAGAATACGAAGAAAAGGAATGCTTTTTTTCAGTGCGTTTTATATGGATGATTGATTTCAGTCAAACATACATCGGTATAGCATACGGCTGCCTATCAATTTGCAACAATTTATCATATTGACTAACGTTTATAACCTGTTAAAAATGATATATAAACGTTTATGAGACCGATCTTATCAAAATAATAATCATATTAAATTTATTATTTCATTACCATATTGTAAAATGTGAAACTGTAATTGAAAACAACCTGAGCAATGCTTGCAGGCAGTCAAATATATTGCTTGGTTACGAATGTGTCAACACAAGTATTTGTAGTACGATAAAATATTAACAATTTAATTTGATCCCACATTCATGAATGTGACTGTGCTTTTGACTTTAAATTGGCAATTGCAGACTATCCATTTTCACATGGAAATGTATTTTATACAAATATAATACAAAATAATCGAGAAAATAAGCGCAAATGGAATGTCTAGACCATACATTTCTTAATGTACGATTGTTTTACTAACTGAATATTTAATAAAGCATTCAAGAGAAAATGCATTCTACATAAATTATTCAAATAAATGTGGATTTTTTCTATTTTTACGAGTTTATGTGTGATAGGCCAATGCTTTGAAAAATTCATCGGATGGATCTAATAATTATGATCAGCCTTATGTGAAAAATCAATCTTCATCAAACTATCATAACTAAACAAATCCGTTAAAATTGTTTGACAATATATTCAATGCTCATCGCACAAATTCAAAACCAAATCCGGTTGCAAACTTTAAATCAAAGACATCAGTTTATGTCGAACCTTGGAAGTAATCACATCATTCCTTCTAAACTCGAAATTAAACCAAAAAGTGTCGATGGAAAATTATTGAAGATCAAAAAATTCTTTGAAGATTTTTGGATTTTAAAAGAATACTTGAATTCATATCAAATTGCTAAGTTCACCTTGGCCAAAAACACATAAAATTTCAAATTTATCAAAGACATCTTTATTGTTTATTTTTAATAATTGAAATATGAAACCGTTGAAAACAGCAAAAAAGGTTTTAACTTGGCTGTGTGTTTTTGTTGCTGACGATAACGTTAGTAGTCGGAAAAAGTCAATTTTTGTGACATTCACCTCGGCAGTTGTGTTAGTTCAACTACTTATGCTGGCAGCAAGTGTAACATTTTTTCTCAAATCTATATCGAATGACTTGGTGGCGTCTCTGTTTGCAGTTTTTCAAATCAATGGTTTTGTGGTCGGATCAAACACAATCATTTGTTCGCTTCTTTCACGCCATCGAATTGCTGTGATTTTTGAAGATTTATCAGAGATTTACAACGAATGTAAGAACTGGCGCTGATTTATACGCAAGCTCGAATTTCGACTGAATATAGTCTTTTTAGTATATTACTTCTATATCCATTTTAATTTTCAATTGAATTTAGATCAAGATGACAAATCATTTTACTCTATGGCACGAGCAAACAATACTATCGAAAAGATATGGAATTTCGCATTGAAATTTATCATGTTCGGATTTTTTGTCAGTTTTCTATGTTTTTGTTCGGCATCAGTTCTTCAGTGTCTGTACACACATGGCAACTTTGACATCGAAAATGTATTCAAACCTTTCAAAATTATGTAAGAATCATGTTCTTTCAATTCAATTTGACCAAGTCTTTCTAAATGTGGCGGGTTTTATCGCCATTATTTACACATTCGATCAAATACGCACCAAATCTATGAATCATTTGGAGCCTAGGAGTGGTGAAATAACAGCATTTTTTATGTATATATTGTATATTACGAAAGCATTCTACTGGGAAGGGTTGCATGGAACAAAACCGCCAGTATTCTTACGAGCCGACAACGAAGCATTTGAATCAGAAAGACGAATAAATGTCCGTGTATACGCGCACAAGAAATATTCTTGTCTGCTAAGTGTGCGTTATAGTCTATTATAGAGAGATAACTTATTAAGTTATAGATAGAATCTTCTATAATTCCATGGTCAAAAGAACTAAAATGAAAGAGCTAATCTATAAAAATCAACGAAATCAACCATAAAATGTGATGTTTTCAGTGCAGTTTTAACTTTACATATAACAAAAAATCATTTTTGTTGTATTTTGCCACCAATGAAAAATGTTGAAAAAAATGGATTTCCCATGACAAAAAAAATGCTGTGTTCCCCTGACTTCAAAGCTAGTTGCGTAATTGTTTCACGATCATCTGATGATTTGTTTCATTTTTTAAATGGAATTTTTAAAGCAACATTTGGGATTTTGTGCGATTTGAGTATTTATTTCCATTTTAGCTTGCCCTGGAACCAAAATTCCCTGCTCGGTTACATTGGAGAAATGCTCTTTTTCATCATATGTGTTGAGGCTTACTTCATATGTACGGTTCCGATTATGCTGCTATTCCTCTCCCTTTGTTTACATCACGGGGCATTTAATAAATGTTACCGTTATTCCGTGCGCTGCATTATCAATTCCGATGAAAAGAAAAATTCGAAGAAAATGCTGTTCAATCTCATTCGTTTTCATAGTCTAGCCAAAAAGTAAGACCTTCAATTCCTTCATCATCATCATCATCATCATTCAGTATTTATAGACCGAATTGTGTACCGTTAGGTGTATTCAGTCTTTTTCGTATTCCATGAATACCACCAGCATGAGAACTATTATTCGAATACATTGGTGAGGGGCTTGCAGGGCACGACTGCACCGCATTCGAGTGCTCGGGCCCATGAATGGCTACTACCTTTTTTGCGGTGGTGTATTGAATATTGAAATACCCAATAACACAACCTTAGCGTTAAGGTAGTCAATTTACGTGTGTCTGTGCTAATTCAAAATCCTCTTTGTGCACACACACGGGACCGACGGCTTAAAGTGTTCTCCGAAACACTCCGTGAGTCGTACATCACTGTTTTATGTGTTAGTTTGTCTCCCATCAATAAATATATCACTGTTGTTAGCAATGATGAAATTGATAGAAAATCAAACGGCCACTAGGAGATTTGAACCCAGGCATGCTTGCAAAGCCGGCACGCTAACCACTACTCTACAGCTGGGTTTTTCAATTCCTTGGAAGCTAATTTCTTATTGAACTCTTTTTTTAAGTTGTTTTTGGGATTCGGCACAGGCATATCCTCTTATCATTCTTGTTGATTTAATTTGCACCATAATGGGATTCGCCTGTACTATTGTCCATCTAGATTTGGTAACACGCGAACTCAATGAAATGCATATTTTTTTGAATATAATTAATATTTCCTCCTTTTTTTTAGGAACTACAACAAGTAAATTACAATCTTTACATGCTGTACATTTTGTTGACCATAGCTTTATTGGCGTCATCAAAATTTTTCATCTATTGCTTCTTCGGGCAGCTGGCAACCGATAGTTTCACAAAAATAGCCGATTGTCTGTATCAATCTGATTGGCACAAGCTCTCCGTAGACCTACAAAAGTACATCATTTTTATGATTGCAAGTGCACAGCGGCCTCTCTATTATCACGGTTTTGCTACAGTTGTCACTTTGAATTTGGAAACTTTTTCTCATGTAAAACCAAAACTAACACCAATTTTAATGAATAATATCATTGATTCGATTCGTATCAAACATTTTCAGTTAATTCGGTCAGTTGTGACATATTATATGGCATTCAAGACAATTACAACCAATTAGACTACAAATATTCTGATGCTCTCTCAACATATACATTCTAATCAACGTGTTTTTTGAGCTGAACATCAAAGAACAACGATGCAATTGCAAAGAAATGCATACAACTTTTTCTAGAGTTTCATTGTTACGTTTACACGAAATATGAATGTTTTTATCAGCAAACAAGAATGATAATATAAACATTTACTTTAAAATTAATTCAATTAAGTATAGATTTTTGAGGCATTTCTGATGTTCTGATCGAAAAAATTACAAATTTTTCCATTTTTAAACATGATACCCTCAAAATATTCTTTCGTCTAGAGCGCATCGACTTGATCTGAATCCTCAGAAATAGCACACTGGGAAAAAACTTGACAATTCCCTTACGAATTCTGTATAATATACACATTTTTTAGGTTTCTGTATAATACTTATACAAATGAAATGCGATATTGAAATTCACGTATTTGTTCGGTGTCGCACCACAGCTGATCATTCGAAAATCACATCGGATAATACATGATCATACGATAAGAAATAAACATAGCCAGAGTGTTTACGTAGACTTTTGGGAAATGTGCGGAAGAGTAAGTTTTATGCATGTAAGGCCATTTATTAGAATGGCATTAGACTAAATTATTTTTCTTTAGAGTCAAAATCATGTCAAAAGATGTACTGTCCACAGTGACGTGAAAATGAGTGTCCACATATTTGCCGTTATCGTTTCAAATGTATGTTATACATACGCAGATGGTGCTCGCGCCGAGCTGAATGTCAAAACTTAGTCTTGTATCTTCAGGTCGTTTAGAGATTTATTGTGATCAAATATATTTTACACCGCCTCATTGTCAGCGTCGCATCACAAACTATTTAACTTGAAATCAGGAACAAATTGTATTAGATTATACAGTTGTTGTTGTAGCTGTGAATGTATGGCAAAAAGATGATTGCATCGGGCTCAACTGGGAATTGAACCCAGGGCCTCTCGCACCCAAAGCGAGAATCATACCACTAGACCATTGAGCCGCTTATCCGTTGACCAATTCAAATGCAGCAATACGATCGGAATGCGAACGAAGAACCAAAATTAAGCCAATTAGTCACATAAAAACCAGTCGAAAAGTGAAAGGTAGCATAAATTATGTATCGTAATTGGACACCGTAAAATACGTTCACTGAGTATATCATTCAATATATAATAGTATCAGCTATTGTTGTAAGTTGAGGCAAAAATCATTTGCAGCAGCGTTGGGAAAAAGTTGATGTTTGAAGATCAGTTGTTCAAAACGAATATATAGAATAAAACGTAATACTTCTTCAAAAGAAATTGAATGGGTCGAAATCAAAAGTCATGATCCTCGGTTCTAAGCACCACACTAGTCGTCTAAATTTGGAAAATATTAATGATGTATCAATTGGGGGTGGAAAACTTGAATTCTGTAAATCAATCAGGAACCTTGATTTTTGACGAAAACCTTGACTTCCAAGAACACGATAGGATGAAGCTACTGATGGTGTACGGTGTGTTGAATCGCATCCGTCACACTAAGAACTTCATTCCTAACTACATTAAGCGTGACATTGCTACAGCTCTTATTGATCCAATCATCGATTATGATAATGTGGTAACGTATGGCTGGGGTGCACGAAGCACTGCCAATCAGAATGGTCGAACTCTTGTTGCTGACAACGACAAGATAAGATACATTTACGGTCTCAAACGTAACGATCACATCATCGAATATCGAGAGCGGCTAAATGGTTTTACGTCTGAGAGTAGAGCCCAACTTCACTCAGCTGTATTGATCCATAAGCAATTGTCACAAAATTCTCCTGCATAATTGAATCACATGTTTGTATGTTACGGTGAATCTTCGCGTTATCCGGACGATCTTCGAATTCAATACCACGCGCGTACTTCTTTTGATGATAGAGCATTCAGTTCGGCAAATTAAATTTTGGAATAGCATACCGGTTGAAATTCGTAATACAGAATCTTTAAATTCATTCAAATCCAAATTAAAACAATTTCTCCGCTCTATTCAGTAAAATTTCCGTCACTAATTTCATCGGTAATTTTTCCGCGGTTTATTATGATTCGGATTGATAATGTCGCAATCTTGCCAAAAAGCTTTTAGTTTCAACACTCTAAATATAAGTTTTCCCTGACTCTCCAGAGCCAGATCTAATTTTCCCCTGATTTTCCGGATCCAATTCTGATATTCAAAGTCTCTTCATGGATATCACCCCACCATGAAAATTGTAACTGTCTGTTTGCAAAAGTCGCACCATGGGCGGAATTTATGCCGCATTGGGTCTCAGACCAGCATGAGCACAGCTTATATATACATATTGGCATAAATGTAGGCTTCGTATCAAATAAATAAATAAAAGGGAGAATCGAAAGAGAATCAGTAGATTTTTTGGATTTTTTTGGATCATTGAGCTGCTAGAACTCAATATTTATTGATAATTATCTCAATAAAACAAATATTTAGTGAAACATCAGTCGAACAAATATTAATATGTGTATGTTTTTTTTTCTTCATTGCTGTGATTCTTATCTTCAGATACAAATGCCTTATAAATTAATGCCTTTCAGTGCGTGATGGAATCGTGTTTGCGTTGGAAATACAAATATTCGCACACAAGCAAATATGGTGGGGTTGACAGCTGTATTAGACGCATTGCAAAACAAAGAAGACTTTGGTCAGATTTCAGTTTTCAAATCTTCAATTTTATTTTTGATTCAAAAAAAGAAGACGAAAATTAATCTAAAACAAAAAAATTGTTTCCGTTCACGCAAGAAAATATTACAACTATTTCCTTTTCATTTTTTAAATAACTGACAATTAAATTAAAAAAAAAAGTTATGCATAAGTGTTGACATCTTGATCATAAATTTTAGCATTTTTGCTGCTATTTTAAACTCCAATTTATTATTTACAGCCTATTTTGATTCCATTTTTTTCTGACACAATACGAAAATCTACACAAAATCGGATCTTATAATTTGTTATTTTCAAATAACATATTGCCAGGATATTTGTGAGCGTATTTTATTCAATATTGATGTGAATTGGGGGGTGGTTATTGTGAATGCAAGCAAACTAAAACAAAAACACCCATTAAGTGCGGGACTGACATAGTAACGCGAGAGAGAAAAAATGGTTTCGGATGAAAGGATTCGTTTGCTTGTGTGTATGTGCGCGCAAAAATGGATGACGTGATTTTTGGAATTTACAATTCGTCGTGCTCTTCGGTTGGTGTAGCTTCGCCGGCCACTTCATCTTCATCATCATCCAAGTCTTCGTCGTCTTTAGCTGGCTCGTTGGCCTTTGCTTCAGCTTCAGCCTTCTTGCGCTCTTCTTCATCTTGTTGATCCTTGACCTTCTTTTCACCTTCTTGTGTGACTTTAACAACTGCAGCTTGAGCCTTGGCGTATTCAATATCGTCAGTGATCAAGAAATTGCTGAAAATCGTACCGGACTTGACTTGCCACAAATCCAAACCGACCGTGCAGATTTCTTCGCGTAAGTACAAGTTGGGGTCGGCTGTGTATTCGGGGTTGTCGATTTCTGGGTGCTTCCAGATTCCCTTGTAGTTTGGATTGTCAATTTGCTTTGGTGACCATTCGCCTTTGTACTCTGGGTTTGGCACCATCGGTGGCTCCCATTCTCCGTCCTATTCAATCAATCAACAAATCATATTTTATAAGTTTAAAACCACTCAAAATCATATTTTTTTTTTTATTTAAAACAATCTAACACAATAAATTTACCATTTCATCGTCCCAGTCATCTGGTCGGGTGGCTTCTGGGTCTGGGATGGTTTCTGGTTTTTCCCAATCTTCTGGCTTTTGGTCATCCGGGTCTGGAATGGTGGCCTGCAGTGATGAGCATTTTTAAATTTATTATAAAATTGCTGAAAATCGCTTGAAAATCAATTGAAATTCGGATTATTCTTCAAAAACGCTTGACGGTAGTCAGAAGATTCGATGAAATTACTCAATTATCGTGAAAATCAAGGAAAATCGTTTGTACCGAAAAATAATCGTGAAAAACGGCTTGGTCAACCCTTCAGAAATCGTTGAAGTTGCTCGAAGATCACATTTTTTAAATGTTTTTTTGGAAAGATCACCAAAAGCGGTGAAAAGAACTCAAGAAATCGTGAAAATGTCGCTAAAAACGTAAAATGTATGCATTTGTGTAAACTTACGCGTTCGTCCCAGTCTTCTGGTTTCTTGGCTTCTGGGTCCTTGATTTTCTTTGGTGGCAAGAAGTCCCAGTCACCTTCCAAACTGCCGGATTCAACCTTTTCATTGTCGATCAAAACTTCGTAGGTGTTGTCTGGTTGCACGATCAATGTGTAGAAATGGGTGAAGACATCATCTTTGCATCGGATTTCCTTGTTGATCAAATGGTTTTTGCCTTTGTAGCTGAAGATGACGTGCACTTTTTTGGTGCCTGGACCGCAAATGTCTGGGCCGAACATCAGCAAGTATGGTGATTCACCGTGCAGATTCGTTTGGTCCAATGAACAGTCGAATACTTTCAAGTAACCGCCACCGCAGTCGATGTTTTGTTCATGTTTCACGGAGAATTGCAAGACGAGTGGCTTGTCTTTGTTGCTGAATGGAGTGAATTTCCGTGAAACGGCATAAAATCGGGCATCTTGTGTAGTTTGGAGACCTTAACAAATTAAAACGAATATAAAAATAGTTAGCAAACACTGAACTATTCATTTAAATTAAAGTATCGATATTTTCGAGTCATTTAGACGATGTTCAGATTTAAGCAAGTGATTAGGACCAGAGCTAAGGCCTAATTATATCAATGTGAACTCAAATGATAATAGTTATGGCTATTACATACAAACCAAACTAGTTTGATAATTTTGTAATCTTGGAAGGTTCGACTAGCGAACAGGTAGCTAAAATTCAGATCGCACACGCACTTACACGAGATTGTACGCTCGATAAGGGCAATTGTTGAATATTGTTTGTGAATTGATTATCCATTGACTTCCGAATTGTCAACGTGGTTTTTGAACAAAAACGGTCATGATGTCGTTATTGATAACAATTTAAGAGGGCTTTTGGCCTATTGCCTACTGGCTAAATCGTTACCTAGAATATTATCTTATTTGCGCCCATCTTGCTCAAAGTCTGAAGATATCATCAAAAAGATTAATTCGTTTCGGCTTTTGAACCGAAATTCACCTTTCAACCCGAATGTAGTCTTTGCTCGTATTTACTTTCATTGCTTTAAAGTGATTACATTTTTCCCATTTTGGGTTAATGCGGAAGTTAATGTACTGGTCAGTTTTTTTTGTTTAGATAACGAAAAATGAAATAATTTTAAGGAAAATATTATGAACTTGAAATGCAGAATGAATATAGCACAAGATCAAAATTGTTTCGAATGTAATATGTACTTAAATTCACTATCAGACAACAGAAACGAGTCAAGCTTCTGGATGTTTCATCATGGTGCAACGTGTACACTATTGACTCAATGGCAAAATGCGTACCGATGACCAATGGTCAATTCGTTTCGAACTTTCGATAGATCCACACATGAAAATTTATTTAAATGCACTCACCTTTATCGTTTTCAGCATCGTTGTAGAATTTTCCAGCGGTTAATTCGAATTTTCCGAATTCTTTGCCTTCGGCCTTGCTGTAAATCCAGTTATCTTCCCAGTTTCCTATGAAAATACAAAAATCAAAAATAATAAATAAAATGGTAACAATTTGGTACTTGTTGAACAAATATCTGCAAAATATAATGGTCTGACTGCGATGTCACACCTTTATTTTGTCTTGGACGAGACGAAGAAACGCCACATCAGTGAATATTATCTATTTAATGCAATAACACAAAAAACACGTACCATCTTTGAATTTTTCTTCGAAATATACTTCGGCAAAAGCCGCCGATAGAACGGCACAAAGCACTAAACTAATAATTTGAACTTGCATTTTGTTTTGAGATGAATGAAATGCTCAATTACTTAATGGAACGTTTTTTCAATATAAAAATGAGATACAATTTGAAAATAATCTATCGAATTTCTGCTGCTTTTCCTAGCCCGGTCTATTCAGTTTCCCAGCCGCAAATGAAGTGTGTATGTTCGGTATGATGACAGTTCCCATATACACCGCACAATGTTGTTTGACTGAATAATACACATTTGGACGAAATGATGGTGCGACGTACGCACGCCGACAATCGCATGCGTCCGAACGGGACGGAACGATGGTTGGCATGTCGTTGATTACGGTAACGTCATACATGGACTAATCTGATTGGTCGAACAGCAGGCCAATGGCATGAATACAGCGGACGCATCGACACATCAGAATTTAACACGAATTCGCCAAAAGTTCGACCTGTCGCCATGCCCAAGCGATTTGTTTATGTTTCGGCTCGCGTAATTGAAATACAATCCAATTTCTCTTCCTCGTCAACTGACTTAATTGCAAATGCGGCATTTTTGATTGCATTTTAAATATACTGGAAATGTGAAATAATTACACATACGCGCGATTTCATCATACATTGTTCCATATAAATGCGGTTTAAAGGTGCATATTGCCTACAAACCATTCTAAATTCGTTCATTTGTAATTGAACAAACCAGATGTAAAAATTCGAAATTCCAGAAAAAACATGTTAGTGTTGAAAATATCAAATATTTTTCGTATAAATTTCCATATATAGTGCCTTTGATCAGTTTATCGAATTCGCCATAAAAAAAGCAAAGCAAAATTCTGTCGATGCAGACGGTTTGCCCCTTTTTTACCGCTCCACTTTTCGAATTTCCATTCAAAATCCATTGAGATACAAATATACGCACGCAAATGATTCATGAAGCTTTTCACAAGAAATTTTAGGCATATTGCCAATAGATGGCGCTGGATTGGCTTCAAATTTACCGTCGAATATCTTTAAATCAGCTGAATAAAAAAAATTGATCACGCTTCTGAAAAATGACGTACAGATTTGCGATTTTCATGAAATTCTTTAGTTTGTTATTTTTATGGGACACTTTTTTAATCGATTTTTATGACATTTCTTTATTATCCGGAGAATTATTCTGCAGTGAAACGCATTTCAGAACTGCTTAATGAAATAGAACTGAAAAAGACGGTTTTTTGCTAATGGTGCTCATTTGCCGGTCATTTAGAGGCAATTTACAATTGCACTCTATACATAGATGTGGCTGAGACCGACACATTTTCAATTAGCGCTCAATGCCGAGACGCAATTAGGCTCTTGGGAGAGAACATATGAATGCATAAACACAAACAGTTGATTTTTCCATTTGGATAGCTGTTGATTATAGTAGCTTGTAGTTTTACCAAATGAGATGAGAACTGAAGATAAACGTAGTTCGCTTCGAATGAAATTCGTTCATTGTACATTTTTACAAATATTTTACAAAAATTTCGTAGAATACACGTAACAAATTACGGAAGAATTCCTAAAATATACCTACGAATATTCGTAAAACGCCGACATGATTTGTTAATTTTACCAAATTTATTGAGACAGAACAAATTTTTTCGTAAAATACACTGAGTATTCGCGGCTTTGCACCACGATTTTTCGTGCAATATAAGAAAAATATGTAAATATTTTCGCATTAATACCATTCGTGCATACAAAAAACTTCATACAATGCACGTATATTTTTTGATGCCAAATACTGTCATAAATATAAACTAAATATTTTTTGCTAAAGTGGAGTTTCTCTTCTCACTTTTTCTTCTATCATTTTAAGCTTTCTTCGCCTTTTTGTCATTGAATTTTTCTTGCCTTTTCCTTGTTTTCGATTTTCTTTTCTTCACAAGAAAATCGTATGATATTTTTATCAAAACCATTGATTGGACCGATTTCAATGTGTTCATTATCCGAATCTGTCGAACAAAACAAACGAACGATTTGATTTAAACATTTGAAAACAATGAAATGTATTTAAATTGTCTGAGACACATTACAACATTTCAATATTATAAGAAATCAATTTTAGACTTTTGCCATTTCTATTCTGCCATATGGCACAACTGTTAAATATTTTTAAGATAAAATCGATGAGGAATGGTTTATTCATTTTCTAAATCGAGTTCAAACCGAAATTGTAATTTGACTATCCTGAAGCAAGCGGAAAGTATTTAAACCTTATATAAATTGGAAGATTTTCAACGTAAAACTGTGCCAAAATGATGCATCGCAAACGAAAACATCCATGTTAGTCCTAGGATTGCCCTTTTTATGATTGGGATTGTTGTTCAAAGATCACATCGTTGTAGCGTTCGTCGCCCATCACCAGATGTGTGTTGCTCCAATTTGCTGGCATTGCACTTGCAAATGATTCTCGTACCGATTGATTGCCAAACAGAAATCGCAAATGCAATTTAACCAGTGATTTGGACGCGTTGACCACGTCCACCAAACGATCGGGCGATGAAATGAAATCACCATAAACGAAAATTTCAGCCAAATTCGGTAGCATTTCAGCGAATTTCATTAAATTTTTGTCCATATTTTGTTCAGGTAGAATACAGAGGCCGGGTATCAGCACAAGTGTACGCAACTTCTCATTTTGAATTATAAAATCGGTCCACTGTTCACTTTTGCAGCAGTAACCATCCAAAATCAAATGTTCAAGCCGATCGAATGACAGCGGAATGCGCGATGGCCAACTTTCAGCACCAGAAATATGCACCGTCAACTGATTCACTGTTTTAAAATTAATAGAATCACCTTGATAATTTGAAAAATTTGCATTGTTCAATTGAGTTTCAAGAACTTCGAGCTCGACCAGCAATTCGTTGATCAAACGTAGAAGGTCAATACTCATTCGATCGCCGAAACGCAATGTGTTCACTTTCCGCAAGTGCGGCATTGTCAGTAAAACCTTTCGAACATCATGCAGAATATTCTGCGATTTGCTCTTCTCTTTTGACGATGTCGTAAGACTTTCGGCCATTTTTCTGGAGCTATTGAATTGTCTATTCTTTAGATTTTTGTTTGATTTTTGTAGATTTCATCTGAAAATTTGATCAATTTGGGAAATGAGATTCAAAAATGTTTTATAAAATCTATCTTTTCTGAAAACTGTTTGACTTGTCTTATTTTTTATTTATTTACATGGTTTGGATTCACGTGAAATTTCCAATAACCTCAAGTCGATTCCTTCTGAAACTTGCACTAGCTGCTTCAAGATCGATAACTGATTACGCACTAACACCCTTCTGAGCCGAATGAAGCTTCTATCTCTTTAGCAAATGTCATCAAACTGAATGATCGCGTGAATGCATGATTGCGATTGGTGCAAGCATCAAAGCCACACTCATCTTGTATTGAAAGCTAGGCTCTGTGGCTATTCTTTTCAATCGGCGACATTCATTTATCAACGTTTCAAAACAAACTGAAGCACCGTTATGTGAGTGTTTTTTGCATTTTATGTTTATTTATAATAAGTCAATAATATTTCCAATTCGTTTTATAATCCATGAGGCTGGAAGAGAAATCTATGTTCTGTACGGATAAATTGATTTATATTTCACTCTCGTGGATTTTGATGCATAATGGCTGCTATTTTGGAAATATTAACGATATTTTAAGTATCCAAATGTATTGCCACTCATAATTACTGTCGAACAAATACAATTAACAGAGAGATTCCCGAAGATATACAAATGTTTTCCGATAATTTACTAATTGTTATTGGCATACTTGACTCAAACTCAAGATAAAACACAAATTATTGTGTCAATTCGATCAAACGATATGTTGCAACATTTAAATCGTTCTTAAGAACATCAGCTTACTTGATAGCCTGATATTAGCCATCACAATTTACTCTTAAGCAAAGAAAAAAGCTTAAATATATAATTGCTAAATGTAAATGATGCCACTTTTGCTCTTCATCATTCAAAATGAAATCCATATTATTTGTTTTATCAGCGTAAGAACTATATTAGTCAATTTCTTTGGAAATTCCAAGGGAATTCCTCAGTTTTTCTTGAATAAATCGTTCTTTCTTTTTAAATAGCTAAATTAGTGGTTGACCGTATTTCCAGCAATGTGAAGTTCGTGATACCAAAATAAAAATTGGTGCTGCAATGTATCTTGGATCACATGATGAAAAACACAGAAGCTATTTGCACACAGAAATATGACAGCGAAAATTCAGTAGATCATTTTGATACTCGTTGATTTCATCATTTAGTAGTCAGAAAACTTCCAAAAATCATATTGATTCATAAAGTTTTGAATATAAATCTCATAAAAAGCAGGACTGAAGAATATCCACAAATGAAAATGGAAAAAGGATCGTGAAAGATGATTTTGCTATCTACTAGATGATAAAATCATATGAACTGAGCCAAAGGATGATTTATCTTCTAAATTATTGGAGTCGCATTCTAGTGTGGTTTTTGTAATATCTTTTAAACTATCTCGAAATTTAATACGGCACAAACTGCAAATGTATTTCTCTTTCACTCTCATGCACTTTAATACGAAATGCGAGGCGCCTCGCGTAAATTCACGGAGCTTACTCACTATAATGATTTCACCGCTAATGTTCACATGATCCATGATGTTCACAATCATAAATCTTTAAAAGTGAACATTTTGTAAAACAAATGAACCGCTGAGAACATAAAAAATACACCAAACCTCATTTTTTTGATATCTGGCATAAACGACGGAGATGGACTGCTCCAATACATTTGCAATCATTCTTAAAATTATATGAAAAACATTCGAACTCTGTATAAGGATTAGTTTATACGAAAATCAAAGCAAGATTCAATGCAGATGAATTAGAGCAGCTTATATGAAATCCTCTTAAAATGTGTATTAATCTGTCAGCTGTCAATAAATTGAGGTTTGGTGTTTGTGTTGCTTAATTAGATGATTCTTCAGGCGAAACCGTGACACTTGCAACTGTTGAAATTGGCACTGATAAATCTGGTAATGATGTATTCGATGATCCCTCAGGCGAAACCGTGACACTTGCAACTGTTGAACTTGGCACTGATAAAACTGGTGATGATGTAATCGATGGCGTTGCACTTGATGACACTGCACTCGTTGGCAGTGCAGTTGGGATCGACGTTGGTGAAGATACTGCGGCTAATGCAATTTGTACAGGTGATGGCGGTCCCACCACTACTAGTGTCGGTACTGGTAATATCGGCACTAGTGGATCTTTGAATCCCAATGCATGACGAGCAGCTGTGAAACCCGATGCAACACCATTTATGATTCCTATGCTAAACCCTTCTGCCACGTTAAATATTGGTTCAACAACTCCTTTGATCATGGACCCGAGAAAATGTGGCTTGGCAGCCACAAAATACTGCGGTGCAACTATTAGAAACACAAATAATTGTATTATCATTGCGCTGAATGTTGTTGCAACAAGTTTGTAGTGTTCAAGCCGAAATGATATCGACAATTTATTGAAATCGACATTGAAATAAAAAAGGAACAAGCAGTTAATTTGAAGTCACGAGCCGAAATGATCGTGAATCATGGCAATCTGGCGAATCGTGTGAATTAAAAGTGACAAGAACAATTGATAAGAATCAGTGTTAATGTGTGAAGTCAACAAAAGTTATGTTCTTATAATTTTGTATCGGAAGTTGTGAAAAGTCGTCGTTGAAAGCCATTTTTAAGAAAAAGATTAATTTTTGTTTAGATGGACATTCAAATTTTGTATTCAAAATGCAATAACGATCGTAATTTATCAAATATTGGTCTCTGCGATCTCCAACACTACTCGTACAAAAATCCTTTTTTCAACTTTTGTCCATGAAAAAATGCAGAGTTTTTGTCTAAAGATTTTTCTGAGTTTCTCCAAAGACGAAAACTGTCAATGTAATTTTTATCGCGTGAAAAAATCGTTTTTGATTGGAACCGAAAATTGCGCCACACAAATTCATTGAAGCAATAGCAAATGACGTAAAAAATCAAATTTGTATGAAAGACCAACTAGGTTCATCGCCATCTGTTGAAAGTGAGCTGCACTTATGAATTACAACGTTGATGCTCATTTGCATGGTTTTATTTAAATAGTTTCCTCAGATTTGGTCTGTCAAAATTCATCATCGTTCCAAAAAATCCAGGCACATTTTATACAGCATTTTTTTTTATATCATTTCATCGGCATTGCGCAAAGCATTTGCACACATCTACGCGAACATTTGCGAATTGAATTTGACATTCGCATTCTTATGGCTTTGTACATTGGCTGTCAGCTGTCACATTTTCATAGAATCAAATTGGGCCAGTGGCATATTGCTTTCCGACCAGCCAATATTTGTCTTTGGAAACGGTGAATTAACAGTGTCGTTTGCAATTCTATCAATTTGATTCATCACATTCGCTCTCACTCGATTTGAATTTGCTGGATCAGAGTTGATGTTATTGCGAGGTAAATATCCTTTTGGATTTTGACAGCAATGCCGCTAATAGTAAAGCAATTCCCGCGTGAAAATTATTTGACAAATTGGAATAGCTAATATGTTGTATATGTCGTGAATGATTACAGTTTTGGATAATTATATAAGTTCATCGTGTTTGTTGAGCATGTTGATGTGATGAAGATATTCTCTTTTGCTTATTTTTTTCAAAGAATCAAGAAATATCCGTTCACAGTTTTGTCCAAAAATTTCAAAAACTATGCATTCCGATTCGGTTGTGGATAGATGACGTATTTTATCGAAACATGAATTTTCGATGAAATTGTATTGCTTATCTCTGACTTAAATAACTTTTAGATAAAAAAAAAAACTGTATTTCTTGTATTGCACTCGCACTCGTGGACTAACAGAGCTGGAAATAACCGAAGAATAATTGTTCGCCATCGTATTAATCATTTCCATAGGAATACGGTTTTTTGCACCTGAATAAACTAACACGCAAAAGGTTTCACAATGTTCACATTAATGATGCTTTTGACTCGAGGTAATTAATTTTTTGTATTGTTTTAATGTGAGAATGTCGTTCTCAATATCGACACGCAATCAATCGATAAAAATGGACAATATTTTATTATTGGTAAGCCGCTTTATTAATTAAGTCCAATATATGATGTCATTTCGTTTGCTTTCCTTTGGTTAACTAACAACCTTAGCAAGAGCTTACAACTCTAAATTTCTTTCTGTGTTCTTTTTATTTTCTCTGCGGAAAAGTTCTACTTTTTCCTATAATTTGTTTCGCTATTCTTGACATTTTTCGTTCAATTCACGTTTTCGATATTTTCGTAGCTTATACGAGAATGGTGAAAAGTGGTCCACGTCCGTTAGTTCTCTGCGGACCTTCGGGTAAGTAAATGTGTTGCGAATCAACATTCAACCGGCAAAATTATGTGTTATTTTTTTTTGTCTCACGATTCAAACAGGCTCCGGTAAAAGTACGCTGTTGAAGCGTTTATTTGCTGAATTTCCAGAGACTTTTGGTTTCAGGTAAAATGTACACTTTCCATAATCTTTAATAAAAAGTAATGTTCAATCTTTAAAAGTGTTTCGCACACGACCCGAAAGCCTCGATCAGGAGAAGAGAATGGAGTTCATTACCACTTTGTTGAACGAGACGATATGAAAAGGGCCATTGAAAGAGGCGAATTTTTGGAATCAGCCGAATTCAGTGGCAACATATATGGAACGAGGTAATATCAATATATTCATTCAATGTCAAATTCACCACAACTTAGAGAAAATGATGCTTTTGGTGCAGAACAACAGACTTTTCTATATGGGAAAAAATCAATTTTGAAGAAATTACGAATATTTTTTGTCCATTTCAATCTGAATTGAGAACAAACTAGAATTAAAATTGAAAATTGAGTGTGAAAGTATCACGTATTCAATATTACAGCTTGCAAGCAGTGCGAAATGTTCAAGAAGCTGGAAAAGTGTGTGTTCTCGATATTGAAATCGAAGGTGTGAAGCAAATCCGTAGCTCTGATTTGAATCCATTGCTGGTTTTTGTGATGCCGCCATCGATTGAGGAATTAGAACGTCGACTGGTCGCAAGAAAAACTGAAACACCAGAAAGTTTACAAAAACGCTTGGACACAGCACATCGAGAGATCGAATATGGTAAGAGATTCTTTGGTTTTCGACACATAAAACCAATTTGAATGAGAGATTCACTCGAAGATCATTTTGAGGTTGGGTACCGATTCGATTGCGAAATAATTTTATAAAATATTGCTATGACACTTAACATGTATTGATCTATTTGATTCTAGGCCAAACCAAAAACAATTTTCATACGATCATTTTGAATAAGGACGTCGACCAGGCTTACAAGGAACTCCGTGATTTCATTGTAAGAGAAGTCGGACAGCAACAAGCTAAAGGCGTGAATGTTTCCATGAAATCAACGACAACTGCCAATTAATAATTCCATAAATCTATTTTGTCTTCGCATTATTTAAGTTATTTTCGGTTTATAATTTATTAACATTCACAATTCATTGTTTTAAGATGATAAAAGCAACTTTTGTTATTTTGTTAAAAAAAATCTTGAGACTATTCAGGTTTTTAACGGCAGTGAACTTAAGTAATTGACAGTTATTTCAATTTTAAATCAATCTCATTAAAACCGATGCAATTCAATTTGAAATGAAAGAAATTATTTCAAAGAACAACGTGAGGACATTATGAGCTAATTGGAAATAACATGGATTTTTCGGGCATTTCTGATGGTCTGATTGAAAAAATAAAAAAAAAGAATTGAATCTCATGGAATGGGTACTTCCGAGGTGGTCGATCTTTGGTCCAAGTGTGTTTTCGAAAAACATTTCTTTTGGGAATTTCGGTTATCTTTTCGATCAGTTCATCAAATATGTCCGAAAAACCCATACGAATATTGACCTTGTTAATAAGCACATTAGATTAAGTGTATTGGCGTTAACCAAAGACCTCATAACGTATCCAAGGAACCAAGGAACACGACATTTCAGAAGACATCTAATAAAATCACAATGTTATTTGTTTCGAGTTGAGCCATTTTCATTATTTTTCATCGAAAATAGGATTTAATAAAATTCTAATAAAAAATAAAATAAAAATCTTTTAACAAAATAATTTCTTGAATAACATCAAATTTTTTGATTGGATTAATATATTCCTTCAGGTTATTTTGATTGATCATTTTTTTACTGAGACAAAACAATATAGTTCCAATCAAATAATTTGAAGAAATTCATGATATTCATTGTAACATTTACATCTCCTGCCGACACTCAAGCAATAAAAACTTTGATTAGTTACACCTATCTACACTCTAAATATGACCTAACGGAAAAAATAAACCTTATTTCATATATAAATAAAGACTTCGGTCATAATTAGGAACACTCAATTGTAGGTCAAAATTTGGACAATTACCCTTATGCTGCAATTGATTAAATTTTTTTCAATACATTCGTAAACCTACTCTGGATAATTAAATGATTTTCGAAATTGAAAATTTTTTTATCGAAATTTTGGAAATTTTTAAGAGTTATCTTCATATTCATAGCCACGGATGGTGCACTTATTTCGAATTCACAATGCTCTAACATGTGAAATATAGAAAAGCATTATCCACCGTACTCAATGTACAATTCACTAAATGTATCTCAAAGTGTAGGTGAGTGATCCCGAATGTTGTCGTCTCAGGAATTGTGTGTCAATAAGTGTGAACTTAACTGCTATATAAATAATTCCCAAATCTCATCGGATCGAGTTGAAATTGTGCTCGACCAATTCTTTCCGTGAAAAGATGAGATTACGGAATTTTTAGAACCAAACGTCGTGAGCTACCTAATAAATGGTAAATAATAAGGAAGGATCCGAATGAGCAGAAAATTATTATGTTTCTATTCGCAACAAAGACCTATTGCGTTCATGTATTATAAATTCTAATCCCAATTTTTTGAGTTATCTTGTTTACAAATTTTTGCGTAAAACGTAAAACGTAAAATGGACAATGGACAACGGACAACGGACAACGGACAACGAGCAACGGACAACGGACAACGGACAACGGACAACGACAACGGACAAAGGACAACCGACAAGGACAACGGACAACGGACAACGGACAACGGACAACGGACAACGGACAACGGACAACGAACAACGGCCAATGGACAACGGCAACGGACAAAGGACAACGTACCACACACGGACATAAAATTGCTTCGGACATACATTGCAATCGTTTTTTTTCGGTTCAATACGCATAGAAAACTTATTCCGAGCGTTTTGTATTTTTTGGACCAATCGCAATCCTTTTACTACACACAGTGGTCTGTGCGGAAAAGTAATAACCATTCATTTAACCTAACGATTATTATTATGATTCACTTTGCTCAATCACAATCTTATATATTTATTTATTTATTTGTTACTATGCCTAAATGTATGCTATGTCAAAGATTCAATGGAACATAAATTGAGAATACAATCAGGGGAGGGATGGTATAAAAGGGAAGCCTTAGTACCAGAATTTATTCTGGAAAGCCATAGCAAAACCGGCTTGAATCTGTAAATTCACGGGAAATGCAATGATATTTATGCAATATAATTGCGTTAGATACATATAATTGAAAAGATAACAAAAAAAAAAAATAAAACACAACGAAGAACACAAAAACATCCGAGAAATTGCAATTCCTACTGATTTTAATAGATTTTTGATTAGACCGCAGATGATGTTTTCAGATAATTTTAAACGAAGGTAACGGTTCGAATTTTCTGATATCAACCGGTATGCTGTTCCAAAAATTAATTGCCGAGCAAATGTCGTATGCAGTACGCGGACAGAAGTTTAGACGACGATTGTCAGTTCAATGTTGCGAATAAACATGTGATTCAAACATCAGGCGAGTTTTTAGACAACTGCTTGAATATCAAGACGGCCTATTGCATTTTTGCTATGCTTTCAGGAGTGAATCCATTTAAATTCAGACGCTCGCGATATTCAGTAACGTGGTCATTACGTTTTAATACTTAAATGTACCTGATCTAATCGTTATCAGCAAAATGATCATGGTTGGGCTGGTTTTGACTGCTACGGGCATTACCATAATCCATTATGGGACCAATAAACGCTACATCCATATTATGTTTGATATAATTGGGTATAAAATGCGATGACGTTTACAATTTGACACGGCATACACTTTTGCAATTTACATTTGTCATGTTCTAGGAAAGTAAAATTTTCGTTCTCCGAGTTATCAAAGTTTAGTACGACTTATATAATACTTAGACCCGATAATCATTATTTGTCAATTTATAACCGTTTAATTTCAACCACGACGTTTAATAAAATCATTCAATTAGGCTATATCGGAGTTTACTCAATTAATACCGTTATTAATTGGAATAAAATCTACTTCGATAAGTGTAAGACTTGAAATTCGTCCGCGAACTGGTGGCCAGTCATGTTGTCAAGCACATCGAGAGTATTAAAATGAAGAAAGGAGAAAGTTTGGCCGAAATTACTACCTTGAAGAACTCCATTATGAATTCAAATAATATCCGAATCTTGATCACCGTCTTCAACTTACTGCCGAATATTACTATATGTATATTGATTTAAATAATTGAACCGCATTTTTCGAGAATCCGTAAAGCCCACAAACTTTTAGAAGAGCGTTATGGGACGGACAGAAACGCACTTTTCATATCGAGCAAGAAGAAAATTACTAATAGTTTTTTTCCGATTAACGACGATCTGATACTCTCCGATATGTTCAAAATTGAGGTGGTACAACTATGGTTTCTTCGGAAACCAGATTGCTGTTCGTGATGAATGACATTTGATTCCCAATAGCCAGTGATTCAAGAGAATCGCGAAGATCTTTGGAATGACAGAAATGATGCTGATTCGTCGATATTCAGAAATCATAGAAGGGCTTGGTTTTTTTTAGTTTAAGATAATTGCAATTTTATGATTGGGATAATCATTCTGAGCTCTGCTCAGCTTCAAAATTTCAAGTAATCTTGCAAGTAATGTGTAGGAAATATAGAACACCTGGGCGAAATTAACAAACCACAAATTGTGGCCCACAATACGTTACATTCAACGGAACGTATTAAATTATTAAAAAAAAAAAAAAAAATCTTAATTTTTTTTCAACAGAATCACATCAAATAATGGAATCATGGTCTGACGACATTCATTTCTCCCCACAGACAAATCGATCCCATGAACCAAATTACAAATTAAATATTCAAATGAAATGTAACGTTGGTGGAGAAAAAAAGCACCACATTTCCGTTCATAAGCTACCTTTTTGGCTTGAAATCAGATTCATTATCCGCTATCGATTCAGTTTTTGACAGACAATTAAAAGCATTGCACTAATCGCACTCGAAATGCAATCTTCTGTTTTGAAGAAGTCAAATAAATTGAATTATTTTCAAAATAAATTGAATTTGAGCTCAAAATATAGAATAATTAACAGTCAACTGCATTTATTATTAGTCTTGGCATTTTTTTGAACCTTGAGTATTTTTAAGCCAATAATTTTCTCTCGAACAATTTTATCTCACCTCAAACCTTCCCATGCAAATCGAGAAAATCATTTGCATAGACTTCAAATAAAAATAAAAATGGGCAGATTTATATAACTCAAACATTTAAAATCAATCAAAAATGTGTTTTCATTGAATACCGTATGAACAGTTTATTGTTTTACCACATTTGAAGCTAAAATTGGAAAAATTACAAACTTTAAAATTACGTTCAAAGTTCAATCGTAATTTTTCGTTTGAAATCAAATATTAATGAAATTTTACGTAATGGTTGGTAAATTATTCAAAATTGAGTGATTACTTGAGATTATCAAGTTGATAAGGAGTATAAATTCGACTCCGATTATTGGAAATGACACATTTTTCCAAAAGCATTTGGAAAGTAAGCAGCTTAAATAGGTTAAACTGTGCAATAAAATCAACAATCATAATTCAAATCGCAGCAACAAAATCAGGTAGCAACATGATTTTCGGATTCGTGAACCCACATTTGAATTTTCTAGGAATTATTCAACGACCAAAGGACCACAGTGAAAATGTGTGCTTAACTTATCTTCGCAATTGCCTTGTATTTGTATCGCTGGCAATTTTCACTGTTCCAACATTTTGCTTCTTTCTGTTTGAAGCTGTGACATTTGACGATTATGTGAATTCATTCTTTTTCACATGCTGTGGATTGCTTGGAATTTCATTTAACGCGGTGCTTTTGTGGGGGAAAACCAGTATCAATCAACTGCTGATCGATTTGGATTTTTTTTTTCAGAAAAGACGTAACTTTAATAAAATATAAAATAATTTAAAATAAACGGGTTGAAATTGAATTATAACGTTGTAGGTGCAAAGCCATCTCTTCAATCGATCTATGATGGAGCCCAACGAAAAATTGAATCTCGAACGAAAATTATTCATATGATAATGTTAAAAGCTTCAGTTCCAATTATTGTTCTTCAATTCATACTGTGGTCTTTCATTCATTACATTACAACTGACCTCTCGAATGACGCCTTCCAATTGATATATCCTTGGGCGTAAGTTTTTTGAACAGTTTTCGAGGATCTTCAATTTTAGATTTTCTTTCATTCATATAAAAACAGATATTTTCCGAATTTTAGCATTCCGTTCAATTGGAAATCACCTTTTGGCTACTTTGCATTTATCTTACCTTTTCAATTGGTCGGCATTATCAGTTGCTCCGAAGTGTGCGTTATCGTGCTATGCCTTTATACCGGACTTTGCCTCGTCATGACCACTTTTGTATCTGATATTCGAATGAATTTGGAAATTTTTAATTATTCAATTTGCATCGATTTAGACCAAAGGCAACGTATTGGAATCACTAATGGGCTCTATGAAATTATCAAGTTTCATTCGGATGCAAAAGTGTAATGTCCATTTGATTTACATTGTATAACATTTGTCTTCATTCTTCTCTCGTTCCATCAGATTTACCACGGCATTTGTTGATAACTATCGAAATGTGATTGTATGTTATTTTGTGTATGCAACTATAAGCATTTCCAGTTTACTTCTGGTAAGTGGTGACGTACTCCTCATTCGATTTTATAATGATTTATAAGTTTTTTTCGATTTTGACCTTGATTTTTTTTTAAATTTTCCGAATGACTTTCCTTTGATTAGTGCATCAATGGACAAAGATCATTACAAGCCATTCAATCAGCCGCATGCTTAAATGTGGTAATGATGTGGCTATTTATTTATTGCTATTTCGGCGATGAAGTAACCAGCCGATTCCAAAGCATCGACGTTGCCCTCTATTATTGCAAATGGTATTTCCTTCCGGTAGAACTGCAGAAACTTATGCCAATGATGATATTTTCAACACAAAAACCGATTTTTATACGCGGTTTTGCAAGTAGCTCTTGCACACGAGATAATTTTAAGAAGGTAATTAATTAAAATACACATTATCAGGCACTTTAAAATGATTCTATCGCTTTTCTAGATTGTTAATGCAGGATTTTCTTACTTTACAATGCTGAAACAAATGAGCAATTGAATTAGGATTTGGATTTGGATTTATCAAAGATTTAGTAAGTGCAAAGAAATATCGAGCGCAATTGGGTATAAACGTTCTTAACCGAAATATATGAATCGGTGGGAAGAAAACTTATAATATCTTCAGTAAAAATATTGTACCGAACAAAGTAAGAAAAAATTATGAAACGAGAATATATTCGGAATAATTGTGGAACTTAAGCTATATGTAAATACAATGTGAATCATGTTTCACTTTTATGTCCGATATTACCTTGATGCGTTATTTCTCTCTAATAGTTTCAGTTTAAATATTTTTCCTATCTCATCTGACGGCATGTTTTCTTCCCACCGGTTTGTACGTAGTTTTGCCAAGGCGGTGCAGCGATTTGACTACGTGTACTGACTACGCTATGCAACATATATAACGTAGTCTACTACGTGTACCATTGATTTTGTATGGCGGTTCACTGGCCTGAGTTTCGCACTTAATAAAAGATTATCATGATAAATTGAAAATAATAAAAATCGATCGAGCCTGCGTCCTTATTAACAAACATCTTTTCAAAATAGCAACTGGTAGAGACAAAACGAAACCAGCAATAGATGCACTGATGCACGATATCCAACGTAAGTAGACTCTTTTTCCATATATTCATATGAAAAATTATATTTCAATAAGGATCGTTTGATATGTCTTTTTAGTGGCCATCGAAACAAAAAATGCTGAACACTCTGCAATTTCGAATCAGACATTGTAATATTAAAGTAAACCTCGATCAACTATGAACTAATTTCAAAAAATAGACTGCATAGTGTCTTTTCAAATCTTGAATATGGTTTTTATGCATTTGAAGTCCTTGAATTTTTTCAGTTTTTTCAGAAGTCTTGTGAGTATCTTGAATAGAATCCTTGACAAATTCTTTAAAATATTGGATCCAATTCAGCAACATTCAGCAAATTCATTCGTGAAACTAGAAAGTATTGCATAGGGGATGTGAAAATGTAAATTGTTTTATTTGCTTTACTTTTGTGATTGTAAAAGAATAGTCTCAAAAGTCTTTTGTTTGTGTAAACTTGTAAGGATATTTTTATAGTTGTACAAATTGTACAGTAAATAAAATGTGAACTTGCGCTTACTTACATCTCTATTCAATACTTTTCTAGCTTCTTCATAGAATATATGAATACATTTGTGGGATATACAAATAAAGTGCATAAATATAAAACAATTCGTGTAATCAAACAATGATCATAACAAGGAGACGATGATTGTATGTTGTGAGAACGAGACGTAAACCTGTTTGCGCATATATTTGTCGTGCTCGAGATTATTTCTCCGTCACAGTAACTGTACGCAATATGAATGCATAATTATACTTATCATTCAACACACGCACACAGTTAAAATAAAGAATTCATTTTAGGCAACAACACAGAAACAACAACAACGCCGCTATGTTTAATTTTTATAGAGCAATTAGCTGAAATAATACCATATCATTGCAAAAGCATTGTTTTTTCATTCACAATTTATTGAATTCGATGATCTGAAAACGTGAAAGGTACAAGTCAAACATAAACAAAAACTCTGAATTACCTGTTTTGGTAAAACCACTTCATTGAAGCCATACCAACGCACCGTTATAATATTTTGTGCACGATAATGAATTTATAAAACAAATACAATGTATGTCAAATGAAAAAAATGTGTGCCTCCAATTTCAGACTTTCATCAATTTTATTTTTAAGTCATCTTTAACAATCGTTACTATTATTGAATTTTGAGTGAGAAACGAGCAATTTATTGTCCTTGTTTATTTGAAAATAGGTTTCGATTTAAAATTGTGTAGCTGAGAAAAAAATGACTTTAGCAAAACCATTGTTAACCAATCAAAGAAGTAAGTGAATTTGGGCTTCTTTTGAAGTGGCAGAAAAATGTTGTCGTCAATATTTCGTCAACAGAAAAAACAAAAATGAACGAACTACTTCAATTGATGAAGTTTCGCTTAAGTCTTTTTTATTCTCAGCTACACGATTGTTTCAGCACCTCATTATCAATCTCTATCTGAATTTCGTTCGGTGCCACCGCGTTCCATTCAAAATCAATTGATGAGTCATAAACTCACACAGCGCTCTAATGCTCATTTTCATCTTATATTTCATAATAGATCAAAAAACAGCTGAAATTGTTCTTAATTCATTAAAACAACAATGACATTTGAAGGCTCAAATGTGGTGTATTCCTTCAGACCTTGGAACACACCATGAATTGAACGATTTCTGCTTATTCTTTGCACGCCTCATTATTTATACAGAAAAACACGCGAACAATTGAATGAATATTGATAATAAAGAGTATTTTGATCAATTTTAATAAATGAAAATCGTTTTTTGGTTGCAAACAGGTACATTGTGTCTGAATATATTGATAATGGCGGATTTCTCCTCGGATGTGTAACGCTTCTAATTATGAGATTTTTTTGGCATGAATTTTATTTCTGTATTTTTGCCTGTATTTTGTTCTATGAGAGTTGCTTCGGCCTCTGCTCGTATCGGCGTGTTCGACGTTCTACGAAAATGTTCAAAAATATATATAACTATTTGTATATGGAACTATTTTTTTTTTTAATTTACCGTTTCTTCTTGCGAATGCACTGCAACAAGAAGTAAACAACAACCGCAATAACACAGAATGTGAATACAAGTGAGCCAACCATGACTGCGACCAGAATGATCGGCTGCTTGATGTTCACCACAAATACTTTTCGCTCAATTGAAACAGCATTCCGAATAATAATTAGAATAGTGAATGATTTCACATTTAATACACTTTGTGGAAGTCTAAGAATTTGTCGACATTCTTCCATTATTGACCATTCTTCGCACATTTCATTGCCCTCCAGGATGTAAGGCCCATCGATTTGTCGAATACAATATTCGAAGCTCGGCGAACCACTACAGAAAATGTTCAGATCATAATCTTCGCCGTCATTTATCCAAGACGAACCATTTACCGTTAAGTCCTTGATTGCATCTAAACATTTGGTAAAAGAGACGCGAATCAATATTCATTTGAACAATTACGTGACAAAAGGTTTAATCTGGTGGTTAGACCTAGGGGGAAGATATTATTCTAAGCAACATGAATCCAATTGAATCTGTTTGAATTTGAATGAATCACAATTACATCGAATAAATACTCCCTAGAGTTAAACACAAATAGCTTTTGAGATCGGCATAGAATAATTTGAAATCAGTGGAAAAATAGTACTGGTAAAGTGGCCTAATTTGGACCTAGTCTCTAATTACGATCTAACTGCTAAAATAAGCCTTATTGCACATATAAATAAAGGCTTGGGTCCGAATTTGGTGCATAGAAAGTTGTAGGTCCAAATATGGCCACTTTACTCTTAGTCGCTTATGGAATTATTATCGAACTTTTTTTCGCCAAATTTTGCTT
Source organism: Obolodiplosis robiniae (assembly GCA_028476595.1). Lineage (NCBI taxonomy): Eukaryota > Metazoa > Arthropoda > Insecta > Diptera > Cecidomyiidae > Obolodiplosis > Obolodiplosis robiniae. Next base: position 43,188,069 of record CM052015.1, read on the forward strand.
CCTTTATTTTCTCCCAACTGACATTACGCAATTATTAGCGTGTTCTGTATGCATATCGCAAAAAAACAGATAACAAAATTTGTTTGGTCCATATTTCTATCACTAGGTAAGTATGTCTTTCAGATGAGCATCCTCACCTTTACATCTCAATGATAAATATGGAATCTAAATAAAATTTGTTCGCAATATCTTAACTAAAATCTGTGCATTTCCTCTAGTGTTAATAAATTTAATCAACAAGAAAATCCCTCCCATATTTTAAACTATGCCAACATTCATTCATATTTTTGAATAAATGAAATAACACATAAAAGTATTCGTATGAATTCCAAGATTTAATGTAGTTTCACACATGGTGCGGCAATGCCATCAAAATGTAATTTATTAGTTTCTAAATGAATAGTTAAATTGCATCGACTCGCGTCAGTTTTAGTCTGACGTTTCCGCACGATGGTTTCACCTAAATGGTCCAAATTAAAATGTACTGCCTCATTTATGATAATCGTGAAATTATTGTATTTTCAGTGTAAAGCTGAAATATGTTTCACTTTATTTCGAAAGATTACACCAGCATAACTCATTTAAAAACAAAATATTGCCTTAAATCAACATAAAAAAATACATTAAATTCTAGATTGTGCATTATAATTATATAAAATATTGTAATTAGGACAGATTGATGTTTCGCACAAATATTACACGATTTTGTAAATATTTGCACACATTTATGTTAAATACGCGAAACTTTCGAACATTTGTGCAGTAATAACTCAATCGAAGCGTAATTCTGAAACATTTGCGATTAAGTTGAGCTGAGTTGTTCATTCGGCGCAGAAATGCGTGTGAACAAATTCCGCGCCAATTGAACAAATTGTTCACATGTGTTGGCAAACGCGTTCAAATATGTTTAAATTTATTTGAAATTAAAATAAAATATTATTGACCAAGCAAAGCTCTGGCTCTACACAACAGCCAGCTATTTAACGTACACATTTCATGCTCGTATCGCATCGGAATTTCATGTTTTGTGTGAATATCAAAATTCTATTTCACTCTCATGCACTGAAATACGAAACGCGTTGGCTTTCTTTTGAAATTTATGAGGAAATTCCATGAATATTTCTAATTAAATCAAAAGATTCAACAAATGAAATAAAAAGATTGTTTGTTCTCTTACCATAAGCCGTAATATTTTTCTCAAAATATCCGTATATTTTATCTGGTTTTGGCACTAATTTCGATTGATTATTGCAAACAAATGGTAAATCCGCTTTGTGTGTTGTTCGCCAAGTGGATATAAGCTTTGAATTGAGTGTTGGCACTGATCTTGGGGAAAGAGGTTCGAAAGATGCCTCAACCAAAGCTTCGATGTGATGTGTTTTGTTTGGTTCCGTGAAAATATGCTGCGTTTTAAATTCCTTCGTTTGACGCAAATAATGACAATCAACAAACCAATGTACAACGATCCTCGTCGCATTTGCTATACTGTCCAGATCCTCACGACGAATTTCCAATTCCTGGTCCAACGTCACAGCCGTTGATATGTTTGTTGACCTGATTTTAGTTCCTTCTTGACTCAACTTCATTTCGCCGTTGAGCAAAGCTGAAATATTTGCAAATTGAAATCAGTAGTGCGGAGGTTAAAGTGTGGTAATGTCAACCTCAACATTTGCAAAAAAATGCAATTTTTGATTCGATAAAATCAGGACCAAGAGACAATTTGCGACGATTTGTAACCAAAAAATGATTTGAACTTTTAACTTTGGGCCCCAGAGTATGGAGTATTTTGTTGTTGTTCACCAAATCGGAAAAAAAACGATTTTTTCATGCTAAAATCCATTTATGGGAAAAGAATTTAATTTCTAACCGAAAAGTCCATATATTGCGATCGAATTTTTTTTTAATTGACTGTTAGTTCAAGTTCAAAACATCAATTCGTCTCCTTGAATTCACAAATCATGATATCCAAATGTACTTACAAGTAACATTGATTTCCAAAGTGTTGCTAGCCATTGGATACATAAAGATTAGATACCTTTGATTGACGCTGACGCTTAATTTGTATGGTTTGTTCGGATGCTTATTGGATCGCTTTGGAAATGTATAGGTCCATTCAGCGTGTGGTGCGTTTGATTTGAATTCCTTTCGATGAGGATACACGAACGCGTCAAAATCAACAACATATTCAATCGTCGAAGGCTACTGTATATTAAATAATACAGCCACACAATTATGACTTACTTGTTTTTCATGGTCATCAATCTGCCACTCCTAAACGGAAGATTGAATTTGTATGTTATTTTTTTCGAAATTGCATATTTTATGTGACAGAATGAGACAAACCCAATTCAAAGTTTCGCCCACATTCACCAACGTGCCGTTCTTTTCAAGCAAATCGGCTGTAAATGTCACCAGAGAACCTTTAATCGCTGGTGCATTCGATTTCAAACTCAAAAAATAGTCCCGTGAGTATACAACTACGTCCAAATCCATCGCAATTTCATGAGTAAACAAAAAATATTTTGAAACAGTTTGATTAGACATAAATTATTTTATGTGATATCTAAACAAACAGCAGTATTCATTTAACGGGATATTCATTTAAAAGTTCAAAAAAGGAACATCACAAAGGCTTTCTGAATCAAAACCAGCGGGAAATGACAAATAAACGGATGAAAGCAACTAATGAAATCAGATTAAATGATCTAAAATATGATAATTTCACACCAAAATCATAAAACGTTTAGTTAAACGGCTTCAGAGATGAAAAATGATATGTTTGGCGTTGAAAAATTAATCACTTCACACTTATGAACATCAAATTGGTTTTTTGATATTTTTTCATTTCCCAATCAAGGCTTTCGAGGAAAAAATCACTCACTTTGAATGTTAAAAAATAAAATGCTGAAAAATGTAGTCCAAATTACTGCCAGATTCACCATTGTGTCGATAAATAAATAGAAATAAGTGTATTAATATTTTAAACGAAAACGTCGTTTCTTTTTAAAAACCGAAAGGAAGTTGAATGAATTCAAAAAATTAGTAAATTGAAAATGCAATTCAAATGGTGCGTATCAATATCATTCTCATCGCTTGGCGTTCGCTCCAAAACTGTTGCATCGATAAGATTTTCAGAAGCAGCAATGCGCAAACATGTTTCGTATGATCGATCGTTTGAATTGATGGATTGATCATTTGCAATGTGTTGTGTGTTTGTGTGTCACTTGTTTCAACACATATTGCAGCCAGTCGATCGCATTAATTATTATTAAATTAATTACTACAGTAAACTGTTTAGCCGATGTTCATTCGATGATTATTCAGAAAGCCATCGCACACTGTCTTGCAATCTATTTGCGTTGTGTATTTAATCTGTTAGAACTTGAAACCGGTGTGTGCGTGATAAATTTGACGCATTGCCATGCAAGGCAGTCCACTCTGATCATTCGTAATGCGCTCGTTGAAACAATAATTACCATTATTCATTTCACTTCATCCATCAACCCTAGGGGAAAGACACGACTTCTGAATTTCGAATCATTTGAAATCATTTCGAAACTTTTACAATTCCTACGATTCTCGAATCCGAAAAAAACTCAAGTCTTTTCAAAACTCTTTCAATCTCTGTGAATCTGCTCAAACCAAGATTGCAGATCTGCCAAGAAAAATCATTTGAATCATTCAAATTATTTGAAATCATTTGAAATCCGTATGAATCTGAACGAATCTTGAGAATTATGAACAAATTATTTGCATCTTTTGAGAACTCAAGGAGTCTTGAGTATCTACCCCTAGCATCAACCGATTACATAAAATCGGCGCAGAACGAAAGCTGACATTTTTCTCTTGCTACCGCGTCTAGAACGATTCCGCTCAAATAAACCACAGAATCGAATGATTGTGGTTAAGTTGAAAACCTTAAAAATGCACATAATTTCGTCATAAAATTATTCTCTTGTGACAAGAAGGTCAATACAATCGGTGCAACCTAGATTATCTGGCCGTTGTCCGTCTCTCGCTCGCACCACCCAAATCAATCACACCGTCGGAAAACCTCGTAAATACAAACAAGTTCAAACGTCATTATTTGCACGGTGCGCATATTATGTAGCAGCTAATCAATAGCACGTAACATCGCGAAAGTGATCGCGCACGCAGCACAACTGCGAGATCATCACCATATTTGTTTATTGATCCAAACATATGCATATATACATATATATGGCTCGATTTCGACACGGGAAATTAATTACACAATATATGAGATTTTTTGCATCTTATCAATCGATGCAATAAAAATGCTGGTTTCATTGAACGAGTTGAATCTCTTGATTTAAATCAAACAATTAATGAGATTCAGATTTCATGATTTTTTTTCTATCTCACTCGAAGATTTTTTAAGGAGATTTTATTGCAACTATGTAAGATTCAAATAAGGTCTGACACATGAAATCTCGTTCGGATTTCTCAACATGGATGAAAGAAATTCGAAAATAAAGTGTGTTAAAGTCTAATTTTTCTCAGTAGTTTTTGAGCTCACAATTCTTTTCACTGGAAATAGCATTGCTCTGGATTTCAATGATATTGAATCAATTTGGATGTGATTATTTTCATTGGGAATGATGAGAAAATAAAAATAGCAAGCTTCATATGAGTAAAGAAAATACGTAACGAACATACGTAATGACTTACATCCCAGACGTTTTATCGCCATTGGAGTTCGGCACAAAAACACCAACTTTTCAAATGAAAAACATTTGGAATTCCATTTTTTTTTCGAATTTTGTGCCAAAAAATCAGTTGGGTTAAATTAAATTGACATAAATCAATTCATTTCATAGAGATTTGACGTTAATCGGTTGAATTTGGAACAGAAATTGATCGAAGATTCATGATTTATGATTTTTATTTTACCCAACGCTAATATAATAAAATAAAATTCATTGCATAAAAGCTGGGCAATGATGTTATTCACTTCCCTGTTTGCTAACGACCTCACGATAGCAGCAAACATCGAATCTCAACGTAATACCGAAACTCTTCAATTAGTAATAAATCAATTCAAAAAGTGGTGCACTAAAAATGAGCGTCATTATTGGCAATTACCAGTATGGTGACCACATATTTGATACAGTCAGCGAACAAAAAGATTTCGGAGGAATTATCGATTCGCAAATGAAATTCAATAATCACAGTAACGTCGTTACAACATCCAGAGCGGCATCAAATCTGGGCTTTGTGAAGCGTATCTGCCGAAGCGTAAATCGTTCAAATTATAGTTGTACCATATAATACAGCAGCATTACTTTAATCAATACTTAATACCAATTATTTGTTACTCGTTTGTATTATCATAACAGTTTGGTAGATAGGTCTTTGTCCTACTAAGAAAAAAACATGTTTTTGGCAAAATTCATTTTTATTATTCAACATAGTTGCCTTCGAGGGCGATACAGCGATTATAGCGATCTTCCAACTTTTCGATACCATTTTTGTAGTACTCCTTCGGTTTTGCCTCAAAATTGGCTTCAGTTTCGGCGATTAGTGTTGAATTTCTTTTCGGAGAGCGTAATCTTGTGGTCTGCGAACAGAAAATAGTCGTTGGGGGCCAGACCTGGAGAATACGGTGGGTGGGGAAGCAATTCGAAGCCCAAGTTTTCATTGATCAACACGTTGTTGTTTTTGGTCGATTGTGAGCCACCCACTTTGCACAGAGCTTTCGCATGCCCAAATATTCGTGAATCATATGATCTACACGTTTCTTCGATATCTTCAGAGTGTCAGCTATCTCGCTCAACTTCACTTTACGGTCATTCAAAATTATTTTGTGGATTTTTTTGACGTTTTCTGGTATAACCTCCTCTTTTGGGCGTCCACTGCGTTATGCATCGTCTGTGTCTGCACGACCACATTTAAATTCACGAAACCAATATTTTATATTGGGAGTACAAATTGAAAACCGCGCATTTTTTTCAAAATTTCGATCTTTATTATGGAAAAATGGTTACAAATTGATTATTCAAAGTATTGTCCATCGCTAGTCACAACTTTTTTCCATCTTTCTGGCAAATTACGGATTCCGCGTCGAAAGGAATCTGTGCTTTTTTCGGCTATCCATGAATCGACCCATTTTTTGCATTCCTCGTAAGAATGGAAATGCTGTTCAGCCAGGCCATGTGTCATTGATCGGAAGAGGTGGTAATCGGAAGGGGCAATGTCTGGGCTATACGGCGGGTGGGGTAGGACTTCCCATCGAAGCGTTTCCAAGTAGGTTTTAACGACCTGAGCAACATGTGGCCGAGCGTTGTCATGTTGCAAAATAACTTTATCGTGTCTTGCGACCGTTTCCGACCGTTTTTCCTTCAGTGCTCGGCTCAAACGCATCAATTGAGTTCGGTACAATGCTCCTGTGATGGTTTCGTTTGGTTTCAACAACTCATAATAGATCACGCCGAGCTGATCCCACCAAATACACAGCATTAGCTTCGAGCCATGAATGTTCGGCTTTGGCGTCGATGTTGATGCGTGGCCGGGGTAACCATACGATTTTTTTCGCTTCGGATTATCGTAATGAATCCACTTTTCATCACCAGTCACAATACGATGCAAAAAACCCTTCCGTTTTTGCCTTTGAAGCAGCTGTTCACAAGTGAAAAAACGGCGTTCGATGTCTCTCGGCTTCAATTCGTATGGCACCCAATTTCCTTGCTTTTGAACCATTCCCATGGCTTTTAAACGATAGGAGATGGATTGTTGTGTCACTCCCAATGATTTTGCAAGTTTTTCTTGCGTTTGACACGAGTCTTCATCGAGTAATGCTTCCAACTCCTCGTCTTCAAACTTTTTCACTTGGCCTGGACGCTCTTTGTCTTCCACATCAAAATCACCACTTTTGAACCGCGCAAACCACTCCTGGCACGTTCTAATCGACGGAGCATATTCTGGATATGCTTCGCATAACAAACGATGACTCTCGGAAGCATTTTTCTTCAGATTAAACCAATAAAGTAAAACTTCCCGCAAATGCTGTTTTGTAGGCACGTAGCTCGACATTTTCAACGCAATAATAAACTTGTGTATTCAACTGAATGATAAGTTTGACAGATCGTTTTCAATGTATTTTTTTATCCTCTTTAAGATACAATAGCTGTCAAAGTCAAAATAATGACATCTATGATAGATATGAAGTTAGTAACGAATGCGCGGTTTTCAATTTGTACTCCCAATAGTTGATTCTGCTGGTGCAGAGTCCGGGTATCATTTATCAAGCCATTGTTTGGTTTGCACAGTATTTTTTCCCATCAAAAAGCAGTGATGAATCAACACACGCAATCCGTTTTTATCCATGTTTTTTTTCAATAACAAAAGTGGCTTCACTCAAAACGCAATAACTCACGAACTAATCGTCCGATTGCTGTCAAATTTTGACACGAATCGTTTGAAGGTTGGTACTAACTGAAAACCATATGGTTTTATTTAATACTACTAACGCCATCTATATGTCAGGACAGAGACTTATCTACCGATCTGTTATATAAGTCAATACTTAATACTCAGCATCAGATCAGCTATCAGTTTCATGTTCGACTTCTTCATTCGACTCAAAACGCCTACCATACACCCATCTTTTGAGGTTTGGAAACAGATAATAGTCGCTGGGGCCAAGTCTGGAGAATACGGTGGGTGTGGAAGCGATTCGAAAACTAATTCATGTTTTTATGTGCTTGCAATGTTCGATGTGTGAGATGGTGCATTATCGTCATCAAAAATGATTTTTTTCTTCTTCAAATGAGGCCGTTTCGTTTTGATTTCATCATCCAATCGATCCAATAACGCTGCATAATATGCTCCTGTTATCGTTTTACCCTTTTCAAGGTAATTGATGAAGATTATGCTATGTTCATCACAAAAAACACTGGCCATAACCTTACCGGCCGACTGTTGCGTCTTTCCACGCTTTGGTGCACTTCCACCCGGTAACCGCCACTCTTTCGATGTTTCACGAGATTCCGACAGGCCAGTGAAACGCCATACAAAATCAATGGTACACGTAATAGACTACGCTATGTAGTTTGCATAGCGTAGTCAGTACACGTAGTCAAATCGCTGCACCGCCTTGGATTCCGGTGTACATAGCCAAATTGCTCATTGAAAGCTTTCTTGTACCCAATTTTTCATGCAAAATATTAAACACACAGCTATCGCACGCACTTTCAGTTTCGGGTCGTCCAATATCAAATCATGGATTTTTCCAATGATTTCTGGTTGCCTCAATTGGACGACCGGAGCGATGTTCATCACTTGTGCTTGTACGACCACGTTTAAATTCTGCGATCCAGTATTTAACCATATAATCTGATGGAGCAGATTCCCCATAATGTTTATCAAGCTTTTCTTTAGATTCTTTCGGGGTTTTACCTTTCAAAAAATAATGTTTAATCACAACACGAAATTCACTTTTTTCCAAAATGAAAAAAAAAAAACTCAAAGTTTTGTCAACGCTTTCTAACGCTGTCAAACACGAACTAATTTACAGAATGTATCTAAAATTGACATGTGGTCGTCTGAAGGTTCAATCTATCAGACACTTAAGAGATTTTTTTTTGTTTGTGGCTCCATCTGTTGTTAGGTAGCTTACATTTTGATCTGCCTAGTATTTGCTAGTCATTGCAAGCATTTGTATAGCATTTCACAGTGTTATTGTTTTCGTGTTCGTGTTGCTTCGTATCATTCGTCAATGAAAGTGGCTACAGCGAGCGTCTGATGGCATTTGCACTCATTTCGTTTAGTTATTACCCCCTAGGATCAGTATTAAGTATTTATAATACGTCAGAACACTCGAGTATTAAGATCGATCATAATACCAGATCAAGGAAAATCTAAATACCGGTACCAGAATCAATCATAATGCTTGTGACGGCAATTTGTCATCCCCTTGTTTACATTATTAATTATTGTATTGCTCATAGCGTGTATCCAGCTGATTGGAATAAGATTATCATCAAACCTTTAAACAAAGTTCCAAGTCCCCAAACAATTTCTGACTATCGACCAATCAGCATAATTTCAGTCATCCCAAAAATTTTTGCGATTCTTCTGAATAGTCAATTAACTGGCTATCTAGAATCAAATGCACTTCTTCACGAAAGGCAATCTGGATTTCGTAAGAATCACAGTTGTGTCACCGCATTATTGGACATAACAGAGAGTATCAGATCCGCGATTCGTCGTAAAAAGCTCATTATTTATAACTCAATTGATATTAAGTGTGCTTTTCCATCTGTTCCTCATGGTGGTCTTCTTAAAGTCTGTGAATCGTATGGTTTCGCCGATGACGCAACAAAATTAGTAAAGGCAATTTTTTCTAACATTGAGCAAAAAGTTAAAGTCGGTAGCTCTGAATCCGATTTAATCTCTATAACTAACGGAGTTCTTCAAGGTAGTAATTTCGGCCAAACATTCTTTTCACTTTATGTTAATGATACTTTCAATGTGCTTGAGCATATGACTGGCCATTTATTTGCTGATGACGCTCAAGCATATCTTGAAGTGGATTTCAATCAAATTAATGAAGGAATCTCTAAAGTAAACTCCGATCTTGCTAAATTAAATGATTTTATTACAAGTCGCGGTATGAAATTAAATGGATTGAAATCCAAAGTCATGATCATCGGTCCTAAGCACCATACAAGTCGATTGAATTTTGATATGATCAATGATGTAATCATTGGAGGTGACAAGCTGGAATTCTGTAAATCGATCAAAAATCTCGGCGTCATTTTTGACGAAAATTTAAATTTCGAAGAGCATGTTGGGAGTAAGCTGTAAAAGGTATACGGTGTGTTAAATCGTATACGTCATACCAAGCATCTTATACCCAACTATGTTAAGCGGGACATTGCTACTGCGCTGATCGATCCTTTAATGGACTATGGTGATGTGATTACATATGGTTGGGGTGTGTACGGCACCCTAAATCAAGAAAATCGTATTCTTGTTGCTGACAATGACAAAATACGGTATATTTACGGTTTAAAACGTAATGATCACATCACTGAATATCGACAGCGCCTTAATGGATTGAACCCTGAGTGTAGAGCTAAGCTTCATTCAGCGACCTTGATCTATAAGCAATTGTCTAATCGTTCGCCAAATTATTTGAATCATATGTTTGTCCGAATCAACGGTAGAGCCCGTTCTCAAAATAATCTTCAAGTACAGTTTCCGCAAACTGAATTTGATAAACGCGCATTTACTTACGGAGCAATTAATTTGTGGAATAGCATTCCCATCGAAATAAGAAATGTTGAATCGTTATCCGCGTTTAAATTTAAATTGAAGCACTGGTTGCGCATCGAACATTAGTATTTCTCCTTTTTCTTCTATTTCTTTTATTTTTTTCTATCGAGTAAATTCAACATGCTCAGATTTGGTATTATGATCATTCTCGCCTATAGATTTAGGATGAGTTTTTGCATTGTATAAAGTAGGGAAAAATATTAAGTAAACAATGATGTACTTCCCCTGATTCTCCTGAATCAGGCCGGTTTTGCCATGGTTTTCCGGAATCAATATCGGTATTTAAAGTCTATTCATAAATACCATCCCCCCTTGATGAAATGTAAAAGTCTTCTTGCTTAAGTCGCACCATGGGCGGAATTCATATCGTATTGGGTCTAAGACCAGCATGTTCTCAGCTTGCTGAGAGCACACATTGGTATGAATTTAGGTTTTGCAATAAATAAATAAATAAAATTTTATAATATATAACCATTTTTGATCGTGATTTCAAATGTGTTAACATTTTTACAAATATCTCTATCTGAACACAGATATCTGCCTAATGATTGGCTTACACCACTTATTGGTGGTTAAAGACGTCATATTATTGCACACTGTGAAAAATTTAATACCGCAAACTATTGGTAGTCCTAATATTTATCAAAATTACTCGGACATTTGTGCAATGAATTTTCTATTTATATCAAGACCCTGAAAGTTTCATAATGATATGATGAGAAATAAATAGAGTCCCAGTATCAATTTTTCGCTTCCCGGGGTCAAAACCAAAAATTTGTATGGGGACAATGTTAAGTTCAAATTGGAAAAATGACTCAATTATTCAATCGTCTTTCATCAGCGAAGGTTAAAATTTGAGCTCAAAATGCAGATGAAATGGAAAAAGGTGAAATGATTAATGTGCAAGGGATGCATGTCGTGAATTACAGTGCGGAAAAGTTCATCTTAAGGATGTAAGCCTTTTTATTTTATAACGTTTTTGTGCTCAAACATTTTTTCCTATTTTTTCCCGCGAATTTCTTTTATCAAATTTGTCCCAGTGGAATTTTTCGAGGGCAAAAACGTGATATTACTTTTCTGCACACACCATTGTGTGTGGTAAAAGTATTGCGATCGGTCCAAAAAATTCAAAAAGCCTGGAATAAGTTTTCTATGCGTTTTGAACCTAGAATTTTTTTTTTTCAAAAAATGATTGCAACCATTCCCAGAGCAATTTTTTGTCCGTGTTTGGTACGTTGTCCGTTGTACGCAAAAATTTGTTGACAAGATAACTCAAAAAATTATTATGTTTTTCAATATATTTACGAAAATATTTGTATGGGGACTATGTCGAGTTCGCATTGTATCATAATGAAACTTTCAGAATATTATTTTTTTATGAAAAAAATCAGTCTCACAAAATGTCAAGTCATTCCGATAAGATTTATGACTACGTTCCCTACAAAATTTTCGATTTTCGGGGTCAAAATTCATATCTTGTAATTAAATTGGATGAAGTATTTTTGATTTTCTGATCTGTGTTAATTTCATCAATTTCAATGCTCATTAACTTTTTAACGAAATTTAAAAATAACATATATTAAATGTGGAATCACATCTATCGTTGGCATGAATTGAAAGTTCACATCAGAATGAACTAATTCATAATTGTTATTAACAATTCAAAAATAGAGAACGTTGAAGTAAAAATTAGAATCTGAGATGTTTATTCGTTTATTAAAACTTAAATTTAAATTTAAATTACCTGATGTTTAATGACTTGAAATTCGATCTCATCGTAATGACTTGAAATTGAACTTCTGTGATTTATTCTCAAGTTGCATGATGATTCGATAGGAAATAAACATAAATCCAATATAAATGAGTAGCAATCAATGAAAAACCCGTAAACTCGAACAATTTCGGGAAATGTGCGGAAAAGCTAGTTTTACGTACGTAAGACCATTTATTTTTTTTCGTGAAGTAACAACGTGATTATTTCTTTCTGAATTGGCGGATAACATCGTTATAATTTTTTTAGGGACAATGATCGTTGACTGAACGTCGAAAAGTCTTTGTTAAAAGGTGTTATGAGCCTCCATATCGAAAAAGGTTATCAGCGTTGCCCTCAGAGAAATTGTGTGTTCGATATTAAGATATTTTATTTTAGTCTATATTTTGTTTTATTTTTTTTGTAATAACTTCACACTAAACTCAAACTTCATTCACACTAAGTGCTGTGTGAACGATTGCGAACATGAATGTGTTTGTGTATGCGAATTGTACTCTTAAGTATCGCATCTTAGTTCACATTGTGTTCGGTGTAAAATCAGTGTGAGTTTAGTGTGAATCGATTGACACAGTCAGCCGAGAAAATGGTTTTTTCTTTCTTACAAGTACATCACGTTCCACAAACAGCTCAGATCCCCATCGAGTCAGTGGTCTCAAGAAGATGTTCTGAATAAATGCATCATTATTACAGGTTTAATTTACTTTGGAGTTAGAAAAAACAAGTTATTGGAAAATTTCACGGCAAAAAAAATGTCAATTATCTTCAACACGATTCGATTGTTCTTTCGATTTCCACAATATCGAGGTCATTATAAACAAAGTCCTCTATATAACCCGAAATGATTTCATTAATAAAAGCAATATTTAAAAATTGATAGTCACTGAGCGAATGCCATAAATTTCATCGATTTTTGTGGTTTGAATTTGATTTGTTGGTATGACACAGCACCTTTTCAAGCAGAGACCATAAACAATTATTTATACATTTGAGATAGAAAATAAAAACATATGTTAGTCATCTGCTCTGCAGCCTTCAAACAAACAAATATATCAAATATGTGTAATTCTCGGACAAATGAATGATTCTGTGGTTGAAGAATGATGCATTTCTGAACCAACAAACCAAATGTCGCCTTGACAAGATGTCCAAGATGAAATATTCGAAGAAATTAAAATGTTCACTAGTTCTGACGTGTGCTGTCTTGGATTTTCTCTGCAGAAATAATAATAATGATAAAGAATAACGGTGCTGGCTTCGGCAGTGTGATCGAATTCCTATTAGAAATAATATTGTTTCAATATAAAATGATAGAAAAATATTGCGAGTCACGTTTTTTTGTTTAGATTTTTGGTTCTGAATGATAAGAGCGAGAGAGAAAAATATAAATTCATTCCAATTTCGATCACAAAAATTATTTATCTTTATTCATTCGGTCACAAAATAAAATGTGAAATTTCATAATTTAGGGCAGTTGGATTGAAGATTCAAATACTTGGCCGAGTCATTTCGAGGTGGGATTAATTGAACCTACAATTGGCATACAAAATGACTTCACTATGCAAGCTTATTACATTGACATGGAAATCACTATTCATTCAAATCGAATTGTATTTACTATAAAGTAATGAAATTTTGACTTCTATTCAATCCAAAGCAATTTGACATCGATCGAAATGGTCGAGTGATGCCAAAACTATGATGTCGGAACAATAAATTCATTGTAGTCAGTTTCTAGCGTTAAAAGAGCGCTGTTCACATGAATTGTGAACAATTACAATCAAAATACGTGACAGACCGCTAACTTATCAAAATAGGCGAACAGATTTTAGAGCATTCAATTGACTGCGATGAAAGCATGTATCATCATTTAATTTTAACGCATCTACTGAAATAAATGAACGACCGCACTTGAAAAGAGTCGTTTAATAAACAAACACAGCTGGCAACCAATAGCCGTTTCGGAAGAGTTTATTAAAATGAATCAGAGAAGTCAGTGCATTGTGCCCAAAAAAATGAAAGTACTTTTGTTGATGACTCTGGTCTGGATCAGTGCAATTGCCACCAATATCAGACAAGAGGTTAGAATGTCTAAGTCTAGAATTTTAAAAATATTTTGACTTTTTCTATCCAATATTTCGACTTTTATACAGAATATTCTGAAATTTTAATTTTTAATACAATATTTTGACTTCGAATATTTTGTTTTCATGATTCGTTTCAACTCGGGATAGCAAGCAGAATTCACGAAACTTTCGGGAAACTGTGCGACAGAAGCGAATATATGTAAAGACGATGTGAATGCACTGGATACCAAGCCTCCGGTAAGTTGAAAATTATAACTTTAATTCATACAAAAATTTGACTATTGTTCACTTTAAGTATTGGCCAATGACAACTGCTGAGCAAAAGTATATTTGTTGCCTTGCAAGGCCAATGGTAAGACTCAGTCTGTTCTTTGTTTTAATTCAAACAAAAGTTTTAAAATCATTATTTTTTTCAAAACATCTTTTTTACAATTTTCTTCCATGTTATAGTTCAAAGATTCCAGAAAATTGCATTCATTTTATGAGAATTTCCCTATTTTTTTTTATTCATTCGAAGATGGAATCTGGAAAAATGAATTTTACCCGAATTCAAACGATACTAAATACACGAATAACCAATAGAAGTGTCGATATATTCACACCACGGAATACATGCGGATCATCTGTTGGAATTGATCCCGATAATTTGGCGTCCTGCTATCAAACCGCAACGTTCTGGCGATGCTTTTGCTACTATTTGGGTGCTCAAATGGATTATAGTGAATCGGAAATAAGAATGATGATCGCAGAAAATTAATTGATACATTTTAATGTCAATTTATTGAAATGGAATGAACTCTTCGAAGAAATTGAAATTTGAAGTTCAGAACAATCGAATGTTGTGAATGGAAGTGATTTGTGATTTTTTTTTAAATAAATATTTGTTGAAAATGATTTTATGAAGCTTGTGATTTAAATATTTGGAAAAGTTCCATGGAATAATGACAAAATAAATGAAAGCTCTCCATAATTCGCGAAATTCACTGAAAGTGATTGTTTATAGCCGTGAAACTTTATTTACACATTGTTTTGCACGCTAATAATTTCGATTGACCCAATAAAAGATGTAATTCGTCTGTGAGCTCTATTCTCACGTTCAGTAAAAAATTGGTTAATCAATCAAATGGACCATTTCATCTGTTTTTTTATTGTAGCCCGCTTTTATTCTACTTTCACGCACCAATTTTCGTATCGATGAAACTATGCATTGGGAAAAAGTGGCTATTTGTGGGCAAGTTTTCAAATTATCCGCGGTAATACCAGTCGCTTCACATTGCCCCTTGATTTTGCTCAAGTTTACACCTGCTCCCTTGGCTCTTTCATCGACAATTCGTTGAACTAGGTCGAAATTCAATTTTCCATTGGACATCTGGTGAAGGAGAAGCATGAAGAGTTATCAAAAAAAAAACTGATAAACGATAAAAAATCATTATGTAGAATCAATTAGAAATGAATTGATAAAGAAAAATCGCAGTCATTTTGAATAATTCATTGATAATAACTCAGAAATTCATAATACAAATAGTCTGAAAATGGTGATGTTTTACCAATGGCTTGGTCATACAGCAAATGAATCGCTGCTCGTCTCTAGTTAACGGCTCAAACTGAAACAAAATCAAAGCAAAAATCAATCGATAGTGTATTAAAACGAATGAAGATTTCGTTAAATCACATTTTTACCTGAGATTTGTCATTCAAAATCTTCACATCGCGATAAGAAAGCCCGGATTTGGCTAAACAATTTCTAAAATGTGATAATTGAGCTGCCTATTTTCGATGAATTGGTTTATTTTTCATAGATTATTTTCTTTTTTACTAATTTTGAATTGAAACTTTTAATCTACTGAACCTACCAAATTGGCGTTGGTTGCATCTTTCGAGAGCACAGAAGAAACACAAACGAAAGCAAGCACCAAAATTGTCTTCATTTTTTTTTTCTATAAAATTTCACTTCGAAGTTTGTAAAACAATGTTTTCGATCGCCAATATTATGAATGATGGAATTATGGTCATTTTGCGCCGCTTTTATTGCTTTTGTTCAATCAAATGAGCAGCATATGTTTGAATATTACGGCAAATTTGTTGGAAAAATAGAGCAAAACCTTCGGAAAAAAATTCCATAGAATTTAATGTTGATATTTGTTCACCTGTTTTATTGAAAGCAAAGTATTGTATGTTGTCTCTCAAATGTTTATTTCTTGACCGTGTGTAGATAAATGCATTACACACAATGTACTCATTCCGTTTATTTAAAATATTTAAACGTCATCGTCTCATTTAGGCTTAAATTTCTCAATTATTCGATTCTATTTTTACATTTCCGTCAGGCCAATAGAACAAAGTTGCCAAAAAACTGCGAAAAAATAAGTGAACAGTTATTCGCCATCTGAAATTTACAACATTTGTTTGAGTGTCTCGTATTGAGACTTGAGTTTAAAATCCATTCTATTGACTCTTTCATTGGAATGTTTGATTTTTCAAAAATTGAGTCTTTTCTGTATTATAATTGCTTCAAATCAATTATTATTTATTAAGGTGCTTTTCAAAATGCTTAGAGCAATAATTCATTTCAAAGCTTTTGAGCAATCTGATGAAGTTTGAAATTTCATTAGCTTGTTTATCTACTTGCGCTCATTGGAATGAGAGTAGATATTTCCTTTCCACATCATTTCAAGAGTAGTGCAAGACAATAAGAATAAATACAGTTTCCCAAAAGGACAATATCCACGGCCTATATCATGGACGAATGGATAGATCATTTGTCCCTGATTGCCCCAGATTGCCTATCGAAAAAAACGATTTTTTAAAATACTGATTTATTCATAAACAATTCAATGAATGCATTCAAATCACGCGAATGAAAAATGAATGAAAATTTATAGAACAAAATAAAGAAAGAATAAACGATTGGCTGGGAATGAAAGTGAAGATTCAGAATCGTTCGAGCATGAGTGTCACATGAGCGTTGCTGTGATCCTGAAAATGTGATTTTGCAAAAATTAAATTAAGTTTCTTCAAAGGTGATGTTCCTTGAATTTTTGAACTAGGACGCTGATTAGAAGGCTATGAACATTTTGATATGTTATATATTAAAAAGCATTGTAAAATGGATCATACTGCTTAAGATACGACGCTGGATGGTGTAGAAGGTGTTGAAGATGGAGGAGATGTAGAGCCTGTTGATGGTGTTGAAGATTGAGGGGGAGTAGAGCCCGTTCTAGGTGTTGAGAGTGTTGAAGAGGGAGGAGGTGTAGACCCTGTTGAAGGTGTTGAGGATGGGGGTATCAGTGAAGAAGCAGTTGTACCCATTGATGAAAGCGGGGACGTTGTGCCAATGGTGGTACTGATCGATGGTAAAATGATGATTGGCTATAAAATAAGGGATAAAATATTTATAAACATTTATGAAAATTGTCTTCTTTGCTCTTGTTGCATATATAAAAATTGAATACGCGACTCGCGAGACACTTGAAAGATAAACATAATTTGTGGTTTTGGAAAAGGTAGCACAAAAAATATGCACGCTTTATGTTCGGATGATTCATTTTTACCAAGGGGACCGTGCTATTTGAGACATTTTAATCATATCTATTCTCCAGCGCCATCTATTGGGCAGCAGTATTGATGTGATATTTCAATCGTTTCATTGACTCATTTGTTTTTATTATTTGTGTCAATAAAAATTTTGTTCGTATTACAATGGATGTAAATTGAGTTCACCTATGTAAAATAAGATGGCGCGATCAATTGGTATACTCTCGAATAGCTCTCCAATCCCATACAAGAACGGTCCGCTTGATTTTTAACTAACTATCAAATGTTTCCTTTTTGACTTTCATTTTTATTTTCGATATGATCACATGAAGTTATTATCAGCGGTTCACATTATATTCGCTGAATTACTCATAAATCACATAAGAAGTTTAAAAAAAAGTTGGAATGAACTTACCACAATAATTTTTGGTTTGCGGGGAGGACGTTTCCGTTTTCCATCTTTGCATTCCGTACATATCTTGTTCTTCTTATTGCAAGTCGTGCAGTTCTCCTTCTCTTTCTTCTTCTTCTGCTTTTTGCAATTCGTGCATTTCTTCTTCTTTTTTTTACAATACGAACATTTCTTCTTCCTCTTTTTGCAATTCATGCATTTCTTCTTATTCTTTTTACAATTTAAACAATCCTTTGGTTGGCTAAGTTTTTTTCTTCTTCGCAATTTACTTGATCTACGTCGAACCGCCATCCTCGATGAACTGCCCGATAAACTTCCTCTACGAACACTCACACCACCACTACTGCCGCTTCTTACACTTTCGTTGCTTCCACTTCCGCTTCGACTGCTAGCTTCACTTTTTCTGCTCCTCCTAGTTCTGCGATTCCTTCTTCTCCTAGATGATCCTACAAAATCAAATAAATGGTTTTACTGCACAACTATTTTCTCTCAAATCTTTGCAAATGTTTTTTCATAGTATCGAGTAAGAGGGAGACAATTTGAAGATTTTGCATGTAAATGGTGCTATTTCTTTAAAAATGATCCTTATCACATGGAGCAATAAGATTCAAATTCACTTAACACTTAACGTTGAAAGTAGCAAAAATATGAATTGCCCAAATTTCATCGGATTCCTCACGAAAAAATCGGCGCCAGTTTACATGACACTTGCATGTATAGATGCTTTCCGCGCTACATCTACAATGAATGTACATGTACCAGGTACTTGCATATGAAACCGCTGTATTTTCGCTGAAAAAACACGTTTAATTTAGTATGATGGCAAAACATATTTTATTCAAAGTATTGTCCATTCGAATCCGCACATTTTTGCCATCTTTCGGACAATTTATGAATACCGCGCCAGTAAAACTGTTCGTCTTTTGACGCAAACCAGTCATTGAGCCATTTTCTCACATTTTCGTAAGAAGTGAAGCGCTGCTCCGACAGTGCGTGACCCAACAAAGCGAACAAGTAGTAATCTGACGGTGCCAAGTCTGGTGAGTAAGCCGCATGCGGTAGCACTTCCCAACTAAGCGCCTCAATCGTTTCCTTGACCAGTCTTGCAGTGTGTGATGGAGCATTGTCGTGCAAGAGAATCACTTTGTGTTGCCTTTTTTGATATTCCGGCCGTTTTTGAAGCAATGCGCGGTTCAAATCGATCATTCGCTGTCGGTAGCGATCAGTATTAACCGTTTCACCAGGTTTTAACAGCTCATAATAGATGACACCCTTCTGATCCCACCAAACACACAGCCGGATTTGGCCTTGCGGTCGATGTCGCTGGTTCGCCTGGTGTTACCCATGATCTCTTGCGCTCAGGACTCTCGAAATATATCCATTTTTCATCTCCAGTCACAATCCGATGCAGAAACGACTTCCTTTTGTACCTTGCGAGCACTTGCGAGCAACAATTCACAAGTGGTTTTTCGGTTTTCCTGCTGCCTTTCATTCAGTTCATGTGGCACCCATTTTCCGACCTTCTGGATCTTTCCCATTGCTATCAAACGTCTGGAAATAGTTGCTGAGTCCACATTTAATTGTTCTGCGAGATGTGGTTGCGTCTGAGCATCGTCCTCATCCAGCAATGTCTGCAATGCAGTGTCGTCAAACTTCCTCGGCGGTCTACCATGTTCTTCATTTCTCGGGTCAAAATTGTCATTTTTGAATCGTCTGAACCACTCTCTACACTGTGTTTCACTTAAAGCATGCTCGTCGTAAGCTTCTAGAAGCATTCGATGAGATTCGGCAGCAGTTTTCTTTAAACGAAAGCAGAAAAGCAGTGCTGTCCGCATTTCACTATTTTCAGGCACAGAATCCGACATTTTTCAAGAGCGAAAAAAACACATTTTTGTATGAAACTTGAAATATTGTGTATAGAGTATTGTTGACAGATGTCATATTTGCTAATAAGCATGAACAACATGGTTTGACAGATCACACAGTACCAGCTATTGACCGCTAGATGTCAACCGCGGTTTCATATGCAATTACCTGGTATATGCGCCACAAAAGTAAATTTTTCAATCAAATCGTACAGATTCTACTCAAAGCAATCATATTGCCTAAACATTACAATCACTCGAATTCTATTTTATTTTTTCACATTTTTTTTTCAAATTCTTCGTGGAAGAATTCTTTTTCGATTCTCTCGTGTCGGCGCTCGCTCGGTACTCATACACTGATTTGGCCTGGTAACCAAAAGTGGATGTGTAAGGCATATAAAGTTAAATGAATTTAATTTATTTTTGGAGTTATTTATATATTGTAAGGATTAAAGTAAGAAGGTATTGGTGTACGCGAGAATGGAAGAGAGAGTTCAGGACCGAGCGAGCGCCGGCACAGGAATGTGAAATATTTGAGCGTTGGCACAGGAAAAAATAAAATAGATTTGGAGAGATTGTAATGTTTTGGCAAAATAATTGATTTGAGTGGAATCTGTACGATTTGATGCTCGAATACGTGTATAGTTCATTCGAAGCAAATGTAGATCATCTACATGTAGATTTGGGGCAATTTACTTATGTTAATGCTTATGTTGAATACATATTCACGTAGTTGCAATGTGAAATAGTTCCCATACACATTCCCCGTATTTAAATTGAAACAAACCCCATTTAATGATTAGACCCATAGCTGTTTAGTGAATTACTTAACGAAGAGGTACGCGTAGTCGTCACGCTGCACAGCCTTGTTAAGACACAGCTGAGATGAGCGGAAATCTCGTCGCCTTGAAATTACTCACCACTTGATTGTCGACTGGTGCCATGACTTTGGTTCTGGTCAGCTAATCCTGATGGCCATGGGTCTGGATCTGGGTTCGCTTCTGGATGAGCAAGAGCTACTGGCTCCGGCTCTGGTTTTGGTTCAGCAAATGTCTCTGGATCAGCAAAAGGTTCTGGTTCTGGCACGGCAATTGGATCGCAATAAATAACCTAAGTGCAAATAACAAATTTAAAGAATGAATAACCCAATAATTTGATAATATCAAGATTATTGTGGCTTTCTTTTTATTGGGTGAACAAATGAATTTTAAAGGATTTACAAGAGATGATATACTAGCACTATATCGCATCGGGCAATCTTGTAACTATCTTCATGTCAAAGCATCAACATTACTCATCACTTTTCAGTATCTGTCATTTCACCGAAGCGTAAACAACATAGTTTTTGTGTGCCCCGAATATGTCAACTTTTGTTCCATCAAAACACAATTTGCGGGAAGGATTACTTCTTTGCTTTCATTTGAAGAAATCTGCAGCTGAAAGTCGTCGTGTGCTGCAGGAAGCTTATGGGGATCATGCTCCATCGATTTCCACTTGTGAGTACTGGTTTAGACGATTTAAAAGTGGTGATTTTGATACGAACGACAAAGAGCGTCCGGGAGGCCCACAAAAGTTTGAAGATGTTGAATTGGAGGAATTACTCGAGCAAGATTCATGTCAAACGCAAGAAGAACTTGCAGAATCATTGGGAGTTACTCAACAAGCTATTTCCAATCGCTTAAAAGCCTTGGGATTCATCCAAAAGCTAGGAAATTGGGTGCCGTACGATTTGAAGCCGAGAGACGTCGAACGGCGTTTTTGCATGTCTGAAATGCTGCTCGCTCGCCACAAAAAAAAGGCTTTTTTGCATCGGATCGTAACGCAAGATGAAAAATGGATTTATTACGATAACCCCGAACGCAAACAATCGAACGTGAAGCGCGGACAACCCGGCCCAACGACGCCGAAGCCGAATATTCATGCGGCCAAGGTGATGCTCTGTATTTGGTGGGATCAGAAGGGTGTGCTGTTTTATGAGCTGCTAAAACCGGGTGAAACTATTACTGGGGAACGATACCGACAACAACTCATCAAATTGAATGCAGCAATCAAGCAAAAACGGCCAGAATGGGCGACCAGACATGAGTCATTGATTTTCCATGATGACAATGCTCGGCCACATCGAACTCAAGAGGTCAAAAGTTATGTGAAAAATGTTGGATGGGAGCCGCTACCCCACCCGTCGTATAGCCCTTGCCGGAATACGGTTCACTTCAATCGACGGTATCAAAAATTGGCTCGATTCGTTCTTTCGCTCAAAAGATGAGGACTGGTTTTGGCAAGGAATCCATAAATTGCCAAAAAGATGGGAAAATGTTGTGGCTTCAGATGGACAATACTTTGAATAAAATATATTGTACCAGCTTTTCAAAATAAACTCTCGAAATTAGAAAAAAATCCTTTAAAATTTATTTGTTCACCCAATAATACTCACCACAATCGAAGTTGTGAGTAGCAAAAGTATTGCTTTCGACAACATTTTGAATGTTATTCAAATATGTTGTTAAGCAAGACAAAATTCGAATGATGCCCTTTTTATACTGAAATCACTGCGAATTTCGATGTGGCGATAAAACTTGACCAAAAATGGGAATGCGTTATCAGCTCAACATTTGCACAGTTGCAAAAATCTAAATCAAGTCACTTTAGAACTAAATTTGGAAAGTCAAAGCAAATCCAAATCAGCTTTTCCTATTGTTCTTGCATTTATTCATTCAGTTATTTTTGATCAGTTGAATAAATAATGCAGTCACATGTGAAATTGTTGATGATGAACAAGGTGCACAAAACAAAATTTCCAGTGTCTTGTGACTTTTATATCAAGTTTTCTGTGACACATATTGTTTGGTCAAGCAATATATTTCAGAAAACTGCAAAATTTACTAGGTATCAATTGATCGGGATCGGAAAAGCGATATATTATCGAATCATTCTCATTCTGGTAGCAGTTTATTTTTCATTTTTCACTATTGACCAAAAGTGCAAACAAGAATATGTGTCACACAAATCGCGCACAGTTCACCTCGATTGGACGATCAACAATTTCATGTGCTTGCATTATTTACTCAACTGATCAAAGATAACTGGATATGCAAAAACAATAGAAGAGGCTTATTTATATTTGCTTTGACTTTTCAAATTTAGTTCTAAAGTGACTTGATTTATATTTTTGCAATTGTGCAAATGTTTAGCTGATATCTCATTCCCATTTTTGGTCAAGTTTTATCACCATATCGAAATCCGCAGTGATTTCAGTATAAAAAGGTCATCTCTCTGGACGATATATCATTCGAACTCCGTCTTGCTTAACAACATATTTGAATTACATTCAAAATGTTGTCGCAAGCAATACTTTTGCTACTTACAGTTTCGATTGTGGTGAGTATTAAAAAGACAGTCAGGATAATCTTAATATCATAAAATTATTGAGTTATAGATTCTTCAAATTTGTTTTTTTGTACTTAGGTCATTTATTGCGATCCAATTACCGAGCCAGAACCAAAACCTTTTGCTGATCCAGAACCATTTGCTGAACCAAAACCAGAGCCGCGGCCAGTATCTCTTGCTGATCCAGATGCAGTCCCATACCCAGACCCAGATCCGGACCCATGGCCATCAGGATTAGCTGAACAGAGCCAAAGTTATGGCTCCAGTCGTCGATCAAGTGGTGAGTAATTTTAAATTATTTTATCAATAGCTGTTCGTTCATTTCAAATGTTCATCAATGATTGAAAATCGTGTGTCACTCTGAATGGCGATTACTGTCATTTATTTTCATAAATCTTATTCAAATTCCTATAGACTCAACTCACAATGAAAGGGGAGGCAGTGCTAGGAGGAGCAGAAGTGGTGGGAGTGGGAGCACCGGACGCGTTATTACACGTCGAAGAAACTCTTCATCAGGAACTTCATCAGGAGCGGCGGGACGAAGTAGATCAAGCCGACTTCAAAAGAACAGCAGAGATATTGTTACTTCCACTAAAGTTGGTCGCAAGAAGAAATGCGAGAAATGCAAAAATGAGAAGGAATGCACTGAATGCGAAAAGAAGAAAAAATGTTCAAATTGTGAAAAGAAGAAGAAGAAATGCACAAACTGCAAAAAACAGAAGAAGAAGAAGAAATGCACTAATTGCAAAGTAAAGAAGAAAAAATGTACGAATTGCGGAGAGAAGAAAAAATGTTCAAATTGTGAAAAGAAGAAGGAGAAATGTTCGGATTGCAAAAAAAAGAAGAAAAAATGCACGAATTGCAAAAAGAAGAAGGAGAAATGTTCGGATTGCAAAAAAGAGAAGAAGAAATGTTCGAATTGCAAGGGGCAAAAACGAAGGAAACGTTCGCGCAGTAAGAAGGACAAGGGCAACAAACGGCGAACTGGCAACCGTAAACCGAAAATCATTGTGGTAAGCCAAATTTTTCAAGTTAATAATTCAATTATGCATAATCTGGGGAATATAACGTATGCTTTTTAATGAAACACATCCGAGCATAATTGACATTTTTGTGGAATGACAAAAAGTAACGAATTAATTTTTTTTTTATTTTTTAGCCAATCATCATTTTACCGATTAGTCAAAATATTAGTAGTACAGCTTCTCCGCCTTCGTCAACGGGTACAAGGGCTTCTTCGCCGATATCCACACCCTCAACACCTTCTACACCTTCAACAGGCTCTACACCTCCTCCATCTTCAACACTCTCAACACCTTCTACACCTTCAACAGGCTCTACACCTCCTCCATCTTCAACACTCTCAACACCTTCTACAGGTTCAACACCTCCTACATCTTCAACAGCTTTAACAAGTTCAACACCTTCAACAGGCTCTACACCTCTTACATCTTCAACAGCTTCAACACCTCCAACAGCTTCAACACCTTCAACAGCTTCAACACCTCCTACATCTTCAACAGCTTCAACAGGCTCAACACCATCAACAGGCTCAACACCTCCTACATCTTCAACAGCTTCAACACCTGCTACATCTTCAACAGCTTCAACAGCTTCAACACCTTCAACGGCCTCAACACCCCAATCCTAAGCAGTGCGACTCATTTAATGATGATTTTGCACCAAATATAGGAAAATTGATTTAAGAACATACACCGAGTTTGTTCGTACAATATATTATCCAAGCATATCCCGAAGAGGAGTTATTGCACTCACCATCTTATTTCCATTATTATTTAAAAATCATGTATTTGCACCAAATCGATCGTTTGTTTAATGAATAAATCAGCACCTAAAAAAACGTCTATTGTTAAGTTGTTGAACATTTTTTTTTGGGAAAATTGCTTGCATATTTTTCGATAATTTTAATAATGAAATTGAATTACTTACAAGTTCAGATAACATAGACAATTGGAATCTTAAATCAGGTGCAGAAACAGCTAACAGAGCTAACATTAAAATATCGAAATATATTGTAATTTCCAAAATATTTCCTGAAATTGCAACAGCAAGAAACACATTTCTTAAAATGTTCATATTTTTTATTTAAGTTTTTCGAAACACATTGAAATTCAATGTTTGAATGCTCCAAACTTGTTTAAGGCTCAAATACTTAATAAGCTATGTATTTAATAGAATTTTAACGTCCATGTTCGAGAACTTTATGTCGGGAACGGCTGCTGGCTGACTTATAGAACTTATCGCATTGATCGCATTTGAACATTTTTTCGCTGGAATGGGAAATTTTGTGCAGATTCAAATATTGTTTTATAGTGAAACTTTTGGGGCATTTATCACACTTAAACGGTTTATCACCTGCAATGAAAGTTTAAATCATGTCAATTAATATGATAAAATTAATGATAAAAATAAATTGCTTCTCACCTTTGTGATTGCGTTGATGGGCAACCAGTTGACTAAGCTTAACGAATGATTTCAAGCATATTTCGCAAACATGCGGCCGCTCGCCGTTGTGCGATATATGATGTTGATTTCGATGAACCACTTGACGAAATTTCATTGAGCAATAGGCGCATTTGAACTCTCGATCACAACAAATGCTCTCATGTGCACGACTATTTTGGTATGGAATTTGTTTCGAACAGAATTTG
Source organism: Obolodiplosis robiniae (assembly GCA_028476595.1). Taxonomy (NCBI): domain Eukaryota; kingdom Metazoa; phylum Arthropoda; class Insecta; order Diptera; family Cecidomyiidae; genus Obolodiplosis; species Obolodiplosis robiniae. Next base: position 43,214,093 of record CM052015.1, read on the forward strand.
CATCGATAAAATCGTTCACCTCTATGAATTCGCTCGTGGGCATCTCGACCCCATGAGAATCTGAATGACATGTGACAGTATGAACATTTGTGAGACTTTTCACTCGCATCTGGCTTTTGGTCCACATTAGTCTGCACTTCCGATTCATCTTTATTACCGTCTTCCATTTTGTTCGATTCAGATTCAGTGGCTATCACAGTAAGCGGGTTTTGTGGATCGACGCCGTTGGCATTGTTTACCTTGGGCAAATTTTGACAGATTTTCTCATGTCTCTTGCACGAACTCAGATCTATGAATCGTCTGGTACAAACCCCGCATGCGTATGGTTTATCGCCTACAATGACAGTTTGAATAATTGAATGCCTTAGAATAAAAGTTCATCTTCATTCTGCTGCTAGTAAAAGCGAGGCTCAAAAAGAAATCTCATCGAAGCGGCACAAAATTTCAATTCTTTTTCAAATTGAAACATATAAATATTGCACACTGATTTTTAAGCCAGGATTGCAACAACAATTGTGGTGCAAATTGTGCAGTAACAAAATTTTATGCAGTAACATAATCTTCTAAAAGCAACGCGTCTGAATGTCGCTAATACGTGTAGCGAAACAAAGATGTTCTTTTATTCTGGTGCATTCAATTCAATAAATCATGTCAATAAATATCAAAAGAATTGCGGCTCAATACCTGTATGGATTCTTTCGTGCGTCTTCCGATTACAATTGAATGCAAAACGCTTATCACAAAATTTACACGCGAATGATTTTTCGCCCGTATGTGTGGTTAAATGTCGCTTGTAGTCGCCACTCAAAGTGAAAACTCGGTCGCAATAATCACATTCGAATCCGCGAACGGGTTTCAGCCGTTGTTCTGGCTGACTTGAGACGATGTCTTGCAATTCTTCCGCTTTTATGTCCAGCATATCAAAACTATCGTCTGGATTTGATGTGGAATCTAGTTCAATTTCCATTTCGTCATCTGAAAACTCATCCTTTCGGAAGGTGGTCTCACTAAATTCCATAATTTCCGCGGTGTTCGTAAGATTCAGGCCGGCACAAGTCTTTTCATGGCGATTGCATGTGCTTTTCTGAACGAATCTTCTGTCACAACGCAGGCATTTATGCGGTTTTTCATTGGTATGTGTGCGTTCGTGTAATAGTTTATTCCACGATCTTTTAAAAGTCATCGAGCAAAATGAGCAATTGTAAGGCTTATCGCCGGTATGCGTTCTCCGATGATAGACCAAATAGTAGTGCTGTTTGAAACACTGTCCACAATATTCACATTTGAATGGATTTTCTAAATCAATTGCATGATTTTTCAAAGTATTTTGGAAGGCATTTTTTTCATTCTCTACATCGATTTTCTCTATCATTACTTCCGCCACGTTAGGTTTCGATTGCAGATTAGCTCCAGTCAATTGCTCATGATCACTCTTAAAGTCTGAACGTTCCATTGATTCAACGTCTTTTGCAATCTTATCAGCACCAGTTCTTTTGGGGCAAGCTCTTTTGTGTCGGATACACGAGCTGTTGTCCGAGAATTGCTTCGAACAAATCGGACATTCGAAAGGAGTTTCTCCAGTATGGATTCGTTCATGAGTATTACGATTGCCCGAACATGTGAATCCCTTCTCACAATATTGACAAAAGTATCTCTCACCTTCATGTATTTTCAGATGACGTTTTAGGTAAATCTCTTTCGTGAATGTTCGATTACACTGTTGACATTCGAATAGTATATCTCCATCATTTTCGGGCATATTTAGGGTGTTTTGTAAATTCATTGAATCAATCTCATCATTTGTACTTGTCTTTTCTTTCAGGATTTCTGGTGGCTTTTGTATTGAGTGTTCATCATCTTCTTTCAAATAATCTTCATCTTCTTCAATTTCTCCATCCGAATTATCAAGAATCTCGAACTCAACTTCATATTCATTTCCGCTTTTCTCAATGCTGTTTGGACATATTTTTTTATGTCGAATGCACGAGCTGCTATGTGTGAACACTCTCGAGCAGAACTCGCATTTGAAGGGTGTTTCCTTAGTGTGGATTCGTTCATGTGAAGTGCGATTTCCCGAGCTAGCAAAACCCTTTGGGCAAAATTTGCAAAAGTACTTCTCGCCGGTATGTATTCGTATGTGCTGATTCAAACAGGATTTCGTCTTGAAGGCGCGATAACAGTATTGACATTCAAATGGCCTATCATTATCTACATCTTCCGTAACTTTTTCATCAAACAAAACACTATGAGCTGTCTCATAATTTCCAACAATTTCTGTAGCAGGCTCACCAACTTCAGTCGATTGAATAGAAAATACAGTTTTTGATTGCTTCTCATCATAAAACCCTTGATTTTGTAGCTTTGAAATTTGAAGATTTTTTGCGTGTGTATCCATTGGATTTTTGCCGTTGGGACATCGTCTTTTATGGCGAATGCAAGAGCTGTTGTGTGTGAATTCCCTTGAACAAAACGGACATTTGAATGGAGTTTCCTTTGTGTGGGTGCGCTCATGCACATTACGATTGCCACTGTCCGTAAACGATTTTTGACAATATTGGCAATGATATTTCTGAAGTCCGGTGTGAATATTCAAATGCCGCATTAACCCTTTATTATTTGTGAATTGTCGATCGCAATATGTGCACGTCAACGAATTCGACGGATGTCCATTCGCATCACCTTGATCACCATCCATATTCAATTCATCATCATCATCATCAGCTTCTTGTTCTTCCACCTGTTCCTCCATAGCACTTTGAGTCCTTCTATCATTTGCAAATGTTTTATTGCTCAACATTTCTGTCGCAAACTCACTAGCTGCAGTCGATTGATTAGGAATGGATTTTTTTGAATCACTGCAGAACTCTTGATTTCGTATATTTTCCATTGGAATTTGGCCGTTTGCCTCAGCTTCGATGGCACATCGTCTTTTATGGCGAATGCAAGAGCTGTTGTGTGTGAATTCCCTTGAACAAAACGGACATTTGAATGGAGTTTCCTTTGTGTGGGTGCGCTCATGCACATTCCGATTGCCACTGTCCGTAAATGATTTTTGACAATATTTGCAATGATACTTCTTTAGACCCGTGTGAATATTCGAATGCCGATTCAATATTTGCTTATTATTGAATCCTCGGTTGCAATAGGTGCATTTCAATGAATTCGGCGGCTGTCCATTTACATCTTCCTGGCCACCATCTACATTCCATTCATCATCATCATCTTCTTCTACCTGTTCGTCCAGAATATTCTTGGTCTCGATAGCAAATGAGTCAATTTCATCATCAATTATTTCGATTTTGGAAACGAGCTGCATTTCAGGGGCAAGCGGATCGAAGGACGTCGACAGTGGGTCTGTAACTCCAATTTGCTGTTCTTCATAGGTTTTGAAATGCAAATCTTGCTGGTCAAAACTACGAAAATTATGCTGATTAACGATGTTATTTGAATCGGCATCTTCATTTCTATCGAATGAGCTTTGCTCCTTTGATTTTATTAAATTCACTTCATTTGACTGCATTTCTTTTGACAACTGTTCACTCGATTCTAATCCATTTGATTGATTGCCTTTAGCTACCAGACTCTCAGTTGCGTCTTCATCATTTGTCTCAATAGAACTCTGAGTATATTTCATGCATGCCATTCGCTTCAAATGTCTATTTACCGAACTTTTATCTTTAGCTCTGTATGGACATTGTGGGCATTTGTATGGTGTGTGGCCAGTATGAATGCGTTCGTGCTTTGTGCAATAATTCTTCAGTGCGAATTTTGCTGGACAAAATTGACATTTATACGGTTTTTCGCCAGTGTGCACTCGCCGATGTCTTTCCAAAAACACTTTCTCATCAAATAATTTACCACAGAATTCACACTTGAATAAACGATTCTCACGATGATTCCGCAAGTGTTGATCCAAATTGTGTTGAGTGTGAAAGACCTTCAAGCAAATTTCACATAGAAGTGAATCCAATTTGCTTATATTCGCCACTTCATTCGTCCTCGGTGCGTCAACATTTTTAAATTTTGTTCTCTCATCGATTTTATGATTTGAATTTTCAGCGCTCACTTCAATCCCAATATTTCCATGATTGACTGTTGCATTCCTGCGCATTGCCAACGCAACAGACAACTCTCGGGCGTCGTGGACTTCTTTTTGACAGACTCGTTTTTTCAAGTGTCGATTCATTGAACTTTTATCTTTAAACCGATGTGAACAATGTGGACAGCAGAACGGTGCCTCACCAGTGTGCGTTCGTTCGTGTTTCACCAGATACGCTCGAACTGCGAATCTCGTCGAACAATATTGACATTCAAAAGGTTTTTCACCTGTATGTATGCGTCGATGCCGCTCTAAATTGGTGCTGTAATCGAAGATTTTATGGCAAAATTCACATTCAAACACCTTTTTTGATGAATGATTTTCTATTTTCGTTTGATCGAACATGCTCGGAGAATTGTAATCATTTGATTCATCCTGGATAGTCTCTTCTTTGAGCTCGCAACTTGAATCTTGAATGGGCGCAGACTTGCGAAATTCCATTCGATTTTCGTTCGGTTCATTTTTACAAATTTTCTGATGTCTTATGCAAGCGCTGCCGTGTTTGAAGGGCCGCAAGCAGTTTTGGCAATTGTATGGCTCTTCGCCAGTGTGTACCCTCTCGTGCGTCCTTCGATTTCCGCTATCCACAAATGCTTTCGGACAAAATTGACACTTGTATCGTCGAATGCCATCGTGACGGTTTTTGTGCTGCTTCAAACGAAAACTATCAGGAAAAATTTTCAAACAAATATTACACTGCAAATTCTCTTCTTCTTCCGAATATTCATTGCTATCGTTTCGAGCTAATAGCTCGCAATTTGATGCGTCTTCAGACTTCTGTAATGGCATTCCTTGTACATTTGAAGCTGCATATGACGCTTTTTCATCATCGAATACACAAAAATTGTTCAAAAACATTTCAAAAGTGTACTTTTCGGCGTCGTCGACTCTCTCTTCTTCAAAATCCATCGTTGAATTCGAGTTGATGCCACGATTATTTGTGATATTTCTTGGTAAATTTGAGTCATTTTCTATTTGCAAACCGTTTTCGATGGAATTCATCGAATCATTTCCATTTTTACCTATTTTTGGGAATTTTTTGCCATTTTCGTTGGCAGTATGTTGTCTCTGATTCATGCTGTTCCACTCATTTTCACACAATCTCGAATGTCTTACAAATCGGCTTCGATCGGTATAGCTTCGAGCACATACTTTGCACTGATATGGATTTCGGCCCGTGTGGACACGTTCATGGATGATTCGAGTAGTCCTACGTGCGAATCTCTTCATACAAAATTGACATTTTTCGGGCCTTTCGCCCGTGTGTTTCGAACGATGCCGCTGATAAATCACATTCCATCGAAATGTCAATGGACAAAATTCACACTGAATCGTCTTAGTCGCAGCGCTATTATTTTCGATGACAACGGTTTTTTCGATGCGTATTTGATTTTGATGATCCCTTGAATTTTTTTCATCATCCGTTTCGATTGGATCTAAGAATTACATGAGACTGTTTACTTGGCATTTATTTTAGAAATGAACAAATTCACTTACCAAGAATCGTCATGAATGCCTTTGGAGAGTTGATTTCACCATCAAAAAATGCATCTATCTTGTGTGCATCAATGCAATTTCCGTCCTCATTTGCCATGTCGATGAATTCAATATTTATTTTTGGATCATATTCACAACTTTCGGACTCAATCTTCACGAATTCAATATTGATTTCACTCAATTGATCATTTTCCTCACTTAATGAATCCATTGTGATCCACACACTTTGTTTTTATGCAAGCCTGGAAAAATCACAAATTATTAAGAACATAACATTTAAAATGACGGATTTTTACATTGGTTTATCTGCGTAGTATTTATCATGAGCTTAGCCATCGAATGTTTCGTACAAAATACATGGAAATATACGATTACTTATTTGTAATTGTTAAAATTATGTTTATTTTTTTTATTTATTTGTGGTTGACGTTTTCGACTAAAAGTCATTTAGGAAAACGTCAACATTCTTTCCACTGGAACGTTTCCATTCAATTGTCAATGTCAGTTAAGTGTCGTTACCACTTCCAGTGCACAGCTTTAATTGCGTTTGCCGCTCTTTTTACTTTTCCGCACACACCACTGTCTGTGGCAAAGGTTTTGTGATCGATCCAAAAAATTCAAAACGCTCAGAATAAGTTTTCTATGCGTTTTGAACCTAGAAAAAACGATTGCAACCATTACCGGAGCAATTTTTTGTCCGTGTGTGGTACGTTATCCGTTGTACGTTGTACGCAAAAATTTGTTAACACGATAACTAAAAAATTGATATTAGAATTGATCAAAAATTTACACACGAATCAATAAATGGGCTGTTTTTCAATATAATTACGAAAAAATTGTATGGGGACTATGACTATTTCGCATTGTATCATCATGAAACTTTCAGAATATTATTTTTTTATAAAAAAAATAAGTCATACCAAATTTCAAGTCATTCCGATAAGATTTTAGACTACCTCTCCTGCAAAATTTTCGATTTTCGGGGTCTTTGCAATGTCAAATCTGAAAATTTGTATGGCGAGTATCTTAAGTTCACATTATTTCCTATTGGAACTTAAAGGATATTCTTTTTTAACGCTAATAAAATTACAATTTGGATTGCATTTTTCTGTATCTGCGGCATGCTTAAATTAATCGTACTTTGCCCCAGAACAATGAAAAAACTAATCAAAAATCTACATAACAATATATTCCAATCCCACCGCCTTTCGCTTTTTTATCAAATATTTTTCGAACTATTTTATTAAATTTCGTATCTAGAATTGGGTGAAGCTTGAGGTGAATAAATGAAACTCCAGTTGTATGCTTATTCAACTGCTTTTTGGAATTATCCATGACATGGAATTTCTTACATTTTAAACATTTACAAGGAACGACGAATCTGCTGGTTTTTCTATCGGAAAAACTCGAATACAACGACAAAATAATTGCTGCGAGTTCAATATTTCTTTCAGTAAGGCTGACGCTGCCACAAAGCCAACGACCAACGAATCACTCTCATTATGTTGGGTAAGTTCTAACACGTGGATTGAAAAGTCCCGAGGCTGACACCTAGATGGCGTCACTATTATAAAATCCTTATTATTTCTAGAACAGTCTTTCAAACGACGCCTGTCGAAATTTCATGACAATCTGACGTTTAGTTCACAAGTAAACAGTGGTTTTAGTGAAGCATTTAGTGTGATATTTTCAAAAAAATGGATTCAAAGCAATTTCGTGTGTTGATTTATCATTGTTTTTTGATGGGAAAAATACCGTCACAGCAAAATCTTGGCTTGATAAATGTTATCCGGACTCTGCTCCATCGAAAGCAACAGTGGAACGATGGTTTGCTGACTTCAAACGTGGCCGTACAGACACCGATGATGCTGAACGCTCTGGTCGTCCAAATGAGGCAGTTACTCCAGAAAACATCCAAAAAATCCTGAAAATTATTCGAAGTGATCGTAAGCTGAAATTGCGTGAGATTGCTGACATCGTAAAGATATCAACGGAACGTGTACATCATATTTTACATAAACATTTAGGTATGAGAAAGCTATTTTCGAAATGGGTGCCGCGTTTTCTCACACCGGACCAAAAACAACAACGTGTTGATGATTCGGAGCGCTGTTTGGAAATGTTCAAGCGCAATAAACAGGACTTTTTACGTCGGTATGTGACAATGGATGAAACATGGATTCACCACTACACACCGGAATCAAATCGACAGTCTGCTGAGTGGAAAGAGAGGGGTGAAAGCCGATCAAAGCGACCAAAGACGCAACAGTCGGCTGGAAAGGTTATGGCGTCTGTATTTTGGGATGCGCATGGTATAATATTCGTTGACTACCTTGAAAAGGGAAAAACCATCAATAGCGAATATTATATGGCGTTATTGGAACGTTTGAAGAAAGAAATCGCAGAAAAACGGCCTCAAATGCAGAAGAAAAAAGTCCTCTTTCACCAAGACAATGCACCGTGTCACAAGTCATTCGTAACAATGAAAAAATTGTGTGAATTGCACTTCGAATTGCTTCCCCATCCACCGTATTCTCCAGATCTGGCCCCCAGCGACTATTATCTGTTCAAAGATCTCAAGAAAATGCTCCGTGGAAAAAGATTTGGGTCAAATGAAGAAGTTATTGCCGAAACTGAAGCTTATTTTGAGGGTCTTGACAAATCGTACTATAAAAAGGGTATCGAAATGTTAGAGAAACGCTGGACTTATTGTATCGCCCTCAAAGGAGACTATCTTGATGAATAAAGTCGAATTTTGCCTAAAAAATTTATTTTTCTTAGTTAGCCTCGGGACTTTTCAAACCACGTGTTATCTCCCATTTTGATCGCGAATCAAAATAATTGTGTGAAAATATAAATTGCATGATATTTAGTAGGGATGATTTGCTCTAATTTTGATCTTCACTCTAAATCAAGCGGACGATGCAAAATTGAATTTTCACACTTAGCTTGACAGCAGCGCCCTCTGTACCATTCGTCTATAGATGGTAAACACTTTTTCCCCTTCTTCAAACAATGACAGCAAAGATGCGGAGCCTGTCAAACTCGCTGTTTGAAGAAGGGGAAGGCGGGGAAGGTGTGAATTGTTGAAGCGTTTAGTACAATGACATAATGTGAACAAAGTAAAGACAACATATTAATTTTTCGTTTTGAATCCCAATTTCTCGGGGGTGAAAACGAAAAATTTGTATAGTATATTTATTTCAAATTATATAATTATGACTATTTCAGGGTCTTGTTTTTTCGGGGTTATTCGGATAAAAATTAGGAGATTGGGACTGCGTCCAGTACAAAATATCCATTTTGACCCCGAAAAACGATAATTTTGACGGAGAAGTTGTTCTAAATCTAATCAGAATGACTCAACATTATATAAATATCCATTAAAAAATAGGAATCTGGAAGTTTCATAATGATCCAATGTAAACACAGTCTTATATGTCGGGCTGAGAGTAAAAACGATTAAAAACATCTTACGTCATGCTCACGCTTACGAGAATTTTCCTTGGTGTGAGCAGGAGATAAAATGTTTTTAATCGTTTTTACTCTCAGCCCTACATATGGAAGTTATATAGAAAAACCGCTCACTTTATGACTAGACCCCAATTGAGATACCCGTTAAAATTATTCGAATGAGCTGACAATTAAATAATTTAAATTCTATTCCCAATGAAGAAGACCAATTTGTGCATTCATTTTGGATCCATTCTAATTTCAATTACTTGAGTTATCGTGTTATTTTTTTTTTTTTTTTTGCGTATTAGGTACAAGGAACAGGGTACAGTGTACCACGCACCTACATTCTGACACCAACAAAATTGATCCATCGTGTTTTTCTATGCTCAAAATGGATACAAAATATATTTTTTAGCGTTCTTAATTTTTTGACCGATCCTAATCCTTTTGCCTTCTCACTATGTGTGTGCGGAAATGTAATAAATGATATATTTGTTGGATCCAATTTATCTGATTTAACTCATATAGAGTTGACGGCAGCGATAGACACAGTCAATAAATAAAATGGGAAATTCTCATCACACGATTTATTTCGCATAATTTCTACGATAAACATTTTATTTCAACTGAATTGGAAAACCAATAAAATTGTCTTCATTAAAATCTCGGACAAATTACTAAATTTTAATCTCGATAAAAATGATTACAATACAAACCATTAGGAGCCTTTCAATACATCTGAAAAAAATCGAAAAAATTATAAATCCGAAATGTTGCTATTGTGTTTCCGAAAATCAAAAGAAAGAAAGCGCGGTTTGCTCTACCATTAAAATATGTATCGTTCAATGTAAAGCATCATCAATTTGAGCACAGACAAACCATACAGAAATCGGCTTGGTCGAGTGAGAATAACTCATCTACGTCAACAACAATTGCACGCTACTGTGAAAGCCGCTACGAAACATAACCAAATGTATTTCAACTTATTTTGAAGCCGTCGTGCAAGAAGATCATGCAAATAAGAACAATGGAAACTCCAAGCGGTAAGATTTTTGAGCCAAAATATCATTTTTTTCATTTGTAAATTTCTCAAATTTGATGATTTCATTAGTATTTTTATTAGTCCTCATATGATACTAATACTAGCATTAACAGAACATTTTTCATCGATGATTTTGTGCATGTGACAATATTCTTAAAAATCGAAAACTTTCCAGATTCCGATAATAGTCCATCAACCGGTGCACCGAACAAGTGTAAGCAATTTCCTAATAACTCTGTTGATTTACACTTTTAGTGCAATTCATTGAAATATTTCGTGTCGATTCGCAGTGTTTAGGTTCACGTTGCCCAGCACAACACCACATGATGACCAGTGCTTTGACATTTTTGGTAGTACCAAAATTATTTATTGCGTATGAATTGAAAATATTTTTTTTTTTATTTGCAATCAAAAGGTAATGCATATTCGGACACTCAAAGTCATCGTCAATTGGAGCTGTTGGGCAGCCTTTTTCGGTCGGCATTGATGCAAGTGGATGACGCTCAGCCATTGAATTTGCGTTGCACTATATGTATCAGCCACCAACGTACTCCCGCTAATTTCCGAAACATCGACGAACTGATCGACCATTTCCAAACAAAGCACACCATGAAACCGGTTTTCTTATCAAAATAAATGGCGTTCTGTTTTTACAATGATACAAATTGTATTTTACTTGGAAATCTTTTGTATGAAATTCAATCGCAATTTTAAATTTTTGAAATAAAATCGAAAGAACGAACATTGATTTTATAAGATTTAAGTGTTTTCTTTTTGAACATTTGGCCTTTTGACAATTCGAATGAAGTGAAATCCTGTTTGGAACCTCGAACTAGAGGTGGGTAACGCAATTGATTATGAAACAGAGGATTTCTTAGAATAATTTACAGTTTGACATGCATAAACAATGTAATTTCAATATGGAAAAACTAGTTCCAATCAATAATTGGAAGTTATTGTAGTTGTTGTTCTAATCGATCATTCAACACAGAAAAACTATGGAATTTCACAGCTTATAATTCAACTTTATTGCATACAAAATTTGGAAAACACATAAACACGAACAATGGGAAAAGAGAGCGAACAATTAGCAGACTTCATGTTTTGGTGGGTAATGGCTGGCTGAGAGCAGCCAGCTGGTCAGCTATGGATGGCCAGCCGCTGGTAATGTATTGCTTATGGAAGATATCATTTATAATTGGATTCAGCTGTTCATAAGGAATATATTACTGCAGTAATGAAAGCATGCTTTGAGCAGCAGCTACCAGCTCTCCAAAACCAGAAGTCTGAAAATTGAAAAGTTGAAAATGATGATTTTGTAATTAAGATGTCAATAAATTCGATGATGTACATTTTGGTATATTTCAATAGATTTGATTAAAATCTTTCAAGTTTTTCCAACATATTTTTCATTCTCAATTTACCTATAAATACTTGAAAATTACGATTATCAAAATTAGGAAATAAAACCGTAAATATCACAAAAAATTGGCTTAACTCGAGCATGCAAAAGAAATATTTTGCGTACAATTTGTTCGAACTATGTATAATTGAAATGTTCCTCCATATTGGAGTGACAATGCGTTAGTTTGTTCGATATAAATGTTAAACTTACCGCTGAAAAATGTAGGTGAGTTTTTGTCAAAATGGAATAAACTAACACATTGTCACTCCTATATGGATTATACATAATTAGAATAAAGCCATTGATATCTATGCATACATTTGTTTTTGTGTATAATTTAATTACTAAATAGATTATTCCGAATACTTTGCGCGTTAAGTATTAAAGTTATTATATGGCTTTATATCAAATTAGTATGATTGGTTTTGGTCAGATCCCTGCAAGCGGTTCGTTTAAATGGCAAAGAGCAATGAAAATTTTTATTTTTCGTCTCTTCGAGTATTTTCAAACAAGAACGTATGAACGTCGAGAGTTTGTTATTATTTTAGTGTTGGTAACATAAAATGTCAAAATTGCATTTGATCAGTCAATATTTCGAGCATTCTTTTTAAAAAGTCTTAACAATTTTACAATTTGGACGTTTCTGAATTCGTTGCACCATCCTCAGTATCAGTATTGCTATTCTGATTGACTGTGCCGTAATTTAAATTTTTCAGTTTTTCCATTTCGAGGAACATTTTGTTGAGTTCGTTGTGATTGCGTTGGGATGTGCTGTGTTGATTTGGCTTGGCATGGCCTGGTGCGAATGGATCGCCCTCTCCATGAAATGCTAAATCCAACTGCGATCCGGACAAATGTTCTGTCATCAATTGGTTCATCAGAGTTCGATCAGCATCTGGCTCAACTATTGGTTCAACACTTGCGTCTGCCATGCGAAACGGAAAATTGCAAGTCCCATTTCGTACTCGTTCCGCTTCTCGCTTTATTATCATTTCATTGGTTATATATGCTTCGCGTCTGATTTTGTCGCGCAGCTCGAGGGACATGTTTGGAATGGCCCATCGAACCCAAATCATTACAACAGCAACAATATTCTAGAAAAATTCACAATTAATCCGAAATTTTCAAAGATCATTTCAAGCTTACGGAGCTTACCTCAAAAAGGAGAACAAAGCCAAGGCGAGCCGCAAAGATAATCCAGAACAAATAGGTCCTTCCATATTCGTTCTTATTGCCGGGTGGATAGCGATAATCTGGATATCGACATACTGGCTGTGAATTAGCTGATACGTCAACTTTACTGTCAAAATCCTTTGTATCGAAATAGGACAGTGAATGATTGACGTAGCCGTGCAAGCTCTGATCCTCCGATATATAGAATTGATAGACCAATCGCGGAATAAATTCGGATGTGAACGCAATGATCAGTCCATTAGTAATCACACTAAGTTTGCTGATGCAGTCTAAAATGCGATACCAAACACCAATGTCACAGACACGCTGAGTGACTGGACGACGATGGAACTCGAGCAATTTTTTGGCATCAAATCTCATCTCCAAAATGTTATTCAATAGGGCAAAGAATGGAGCCAATGGAAACGCGGCCACGAAAATCGTAACAAATCCATATTGCAGCACCATTTCGAGGTATTCATTGAAGAGATTTTGCGATCCCCATTCAACCAGCTTTAGATCACGCAACCAACGTTGCTCGTTTTGTTTGCCCATGTCTAAGCTCTGACGTTTCGTCAAACGCATACTAACCGCATTGTAGTACTTGTAAATGCGCGGCTGAATCAATTCAAGTACCGTACCTAGGGAAAGTAAATGAAAAGTTATGAAAATTAAAATATTCTCGATGAAATGTTATGGCATCATTTGTTTCACATTTGTAAATATACATATAATCCGTCACAGCTATAACAACTATTTAAAAGTATGACGACAAATAAGTGATAAAAGACTGAAGTCGCGATAGCAAAAATATTACCTAAAATTGACATGAGAAGGAGAGTCCTTTGAGAAAAATGACAAAATTAGATGCAAAATAAATCCATTTATTATTTATTGGTCGTTGTTGAGGTTTTTGAGATCCTCAAGTCTTCTGATCGTGAAAAACTGGGTCCAATAGCAAACCTTTCAAAATACATCATGCAACTAATTCCGCTATTAGAAATAGTAGCGATAAATAGGGAAGCGCACTAAATAGCGCGTATGCGGTGATGTTGGACAGTGCGCCATATATAATCTTCGTACGCGCAAACGAATCTCATCGCATTACTGTCCAACATCACCGCATTGGTACTGTGTACACACGTTTTAACGTGTGACTTGATTTTTGTTGTATATAACATTACAATATGTATAGCGTTGCTATTTAGTGCGCTTCCCTATTTATCGCTACTATTTCTAGCGGAATTAGTTGCCTGAAATAACATCTTGCTCCGGCTCATCTTCATCAATGGCTACGGAATTAACTAACTGTTGTTCTCGTCGGAGAGCCTGCAATTTTCGTTTACTTTTCATAGATGACTCGCGCAGCCTCTGCATTTCGCAACGGCCACTCGTTTTTACTTTATTATTTCATGATAAGTGATTTCAAGAACCAACGAATGAGTATTATTTTTGCTATCGCGATTTCGATATGGAAAGTAATCATTAAATATGATTTAATGTGTTCAAGCTCTGCTTTCATTCTTCCTAATATACCCATTTGGAAATCAACAACGAATTGGTTGAAATGAATTCAATGTAAACAAAATAAAAGGTAATGTAAGGTATAGTACCCATAGCCTGCTTCCCAATCATAATGATCGCTAATTGAATGCACAATTCCGTGATACATCCGCCGAACCCACATTCTTCCAGACGAACATTGAGAAAACGCCGATATCCACCGGGATATCCAATGAATTTTCCTTTGAAAAATGCAATGTAAAAAATAGAAGCGTAATAGTTGACGAATTGGAAGAGATAAATTTTAAGCGTTAGAGAGTCATCGAATTCAGTTTGAGTGCGAAGAATTTCGAATTCCGTTAGCCATTCAGCTAGCCAAATATAGAACTGGAATGAGAGAAAGTCAATGATTATTATAATTTTACAAATCTGAATATATTGTTTCATCTAGCGTCACCGCTCTAACATCAAAATGAATGGCGGGGAATGAAAATATGTAATTTTATTTGAATTCTAAAATGGAATATTAGATCTTGATATTTCAAAAGTTAAACATATGAATAATCGTGATTTATTTCTAATAAGTGATAATAGATAAAAAAAAAAACTTTAGAAAAAAAGCAATTAGAATAAAATAACTTAATTTCATTCCAGCTAATCAAAAAAATGGTAAATTACGGAAAGAAATTGGATTCAAACTCACCCAACTGAAAAGGAAGATCAATAATAAATTTATGATTGCTGCCGTTATTGTTGTAATATAAATGGCGTTTGAATTTGTGAATGAATCAGTACTGACGCTGAGCGCTGCCAAAACGGACATTCGATACAGAACCACGGCCAAAACAGCAGCAAAGGCCAAAGCGACCAACAAAAAAACGATTGAGAAACTGAATACAGCGGCAGGAAGCTTCATCTTCCAAAATGGGGGATCGGGTTCTTTTGTGTTTGTTATGTAATCGATGCGCACTTTCTTCACATGCGCAAGTCGAGCTAGATACTGTGGTCGTGGATGCTCTTCGTGGATATCGAAACCAGTTAAATCCCAGCGATGCGTTATTTCGGCCGAGTAACGTTTCCAAAGCTCGAGGAACAGTGCAGCTAAAAAGCAACGGAAATGAAAATAAATGCAATTTCAAAATTTCTCTCATGCAAGCTTACCCCAAAATGACATAAATACGGCAAAAAATACGGTTGCCCTGTTGTCAAATAAGTAAGTCATTTTTATGTGCATACAAGACATGCTGAGCGGCCAAAAATAACAACTTTTATCACAGAGTGGACACATTGTGACGTTCGTTTTTCCCGAACAGATTTCATTACTGCAGAAAGATGAAAGAAAATAAATACATACATCGAAAGAATTGTAAACATTTGGAAAAATATTAATAAATATTACAATAGATTACACATCATACAATTATATGAAAAAAACATACCTCGGGATATCGTATTGTAGAGTGAAAACGGCATATAAGAAACAGCAAAAACCTACAACAGATGCTAACAGCAACATATACGTATAATATCCTAACCAGGCGAAATACAGTCCGATTTTAACACCGAAGTATTCTTTTATATAATCTAAAGGCTGGTAGCGGTACCATTTTTTCACGCTGGCCCATTCAGTGTACAATAAATGACGAACACTCCCCGGTACAGAGATTTCACCCTGTAAGAAGACAGACAGGCAACTTGCGTATAAATCGAGTAATTAAAACGATAAAAGACAGTCTCGGAAGAAGATTATGCTTTCAAATTTCGCTAAATAGAGCATGAATATTTTTATTAGGACTTCCAGAACGTTTTCTAGAACTGTTTGTCATTTATGTGTATATTGCACTCACATCATGTAACGGATAAGCAGCTATATAGACTCCATCATCAATCAGTCGATCGATACCAAAGGCATAGTCATCATCATTGCCCAGTGTGAATCGTTTGCGATCCAAAATGAACTGTACAATTCGAGATCGAATGGCTGGTGTGAAGAAACATGGTTGATTGACGTCAAACCTTCCAAATCAAGAAACAAATGATGAATAGATCCGCTGAATGAGGCGATAATTAAAAATCACAAAAAATTTACAAATATTCTTTGTCCCGACTATAAACAGCAGTAAATCTCGTAGATCTCGGGGGAAAGTGCTCCTCATCTACGGCCATCATGTTCATTAACTTTCGCCATGGTTGCTCAAATGAACCTAAAACTTTTCTCGATGTGGTTTTCGCAGTCCGAAAGCCAGGTAACTACAACGAGTTAATTAGACGAGGAACAAAATGTATACAGATTAATACCTAAATTAGTACGCATAATATATTAAACAAGTGAGTGACAAATGCAGACGAAGGGTTCAGGATGTGTGAGATGGTGGACAAATGTCAACAAATGCAATTTTCCTCGAAGCAATAATTACAATCACATACTGCTGAGCTGAGCTAGCTGATTCAGCTAACTGATTCAGCTAACATCATTTTGTGTGTATAAATAGGCTGCGTTATTAGTCCATTGGCTATTTGATTTTAATATTTAACCGGCTTCTACTCCTGATAATGCTGCTTATAAAAGCATTCTCACAATTTATAGCATTTTTTTATTTATTCCGTTACAATGCAAAATCGAAAATAAGATACAGGCAACCAGTCAAAATGAAGTGATTCATTTCTTAGTTGACCGCTTTTGATATATCGCATTCAATAACTTTACCATATAAAGCGTCCAAATCAGAACGAATATTAATCCGTGAATTGTATACTTCGTTGTTTATAGATTAATTGTGCCACTAAATGTGCGAATTGTAAATCTCAAACGTTCAAAACGCTGATTAGCTCTACCTAAACCACATTAAACTGGTCAACTATATCAGCTTTCAAGCAAACTAGAGTGAAGACACGAGACTCAATACTCGTTGGGATCTCAAAAGACGAAAATAATTCGTTTATAATTTTCAAGGGATTTCAAAAGATATCAAAAGGTTTTGACAAATATTAGGAAAATCTATGAAAATTGATGACATAAAAATATTATTCAAATTTTTGGAAGTATGCTATTTAATAATACAATAAATAAATTCATAAATATGGTAAATAAGTCGAATTTGTGTTATCTTTATATAACTTATTTGACAGCGATGTGTAATTTACAATTTGCATGTGTCATATTCGTTCGAATTCCTGCTTTCTTGACGTAGTGCGAATGCGATACTTTGAACGCGAATGAGTGATTTTGAATGCGAATATGTCGTTTAGAGCACAATTTCTTTGCAAATACGAATGATTCATCATCCAAATGATTTAGCATTCACCAACAGTAAAATCATTCTAGGCTAATTCAGCGCTAATCGACAGCAAAATTACAAGCAATATTATAGAAAGTGAGGCAACTGTTTCGTTGAAACAAAAATGGTTCATGTCCAAATAAATTTTGAGTGTGAAAAGCAGATAAAACAGCTGCGTATTTTACATATGAACAAAGTGTGTGACAGTGCACAGCCATTTTTATGACTTATTTAAATCAGATTTAAATATGCATTCTGAGCTTTCTTGAGATATAAAGTGCTGCGTTCGATAAAAATCGAGGAAATTGTCTTTGCTGTAGTATAACACATAAAAAAAAGCGTGGCGTTCGAACGAAACGAAAAAAAGTAGTTTGAATAAAGAGGTACATTTTACCTCTTTCATGGGCATACGAAGTTTCAGGATCTCCGAATATCGTCGCAATACTTCAATGGGCGCATGGATTTTGGTGAAATGTATATCCCCGACTGTTGCTTGTTCCAATGCCAGTCCTTCATTATGGAGATTATTTTCAAAAATTGAGCGTTTAATACTATTCAAATCCTCTTCTGCAAATTCATCGACGGCTTTCCAAACTAATACAAAATCAATTGATCGTTCGCCATCATCGAAAAACAATGAAGCGGCCTGAGTGCTGCTAATATTGGCAAATGGATCCGGCGGTTTGCTGTAACAGCTCTCACAATCGGGTGCGTGATGCTTAGTTTCTAGATTGTTTATTCTTGGTGAGGCTCCCGTACTCCTATACGCGAACATTAAATGGAAGACTTATGAATGTTCATTCTGAATCAAATGATGTGAGATAATCGAATGAAGGAATGATATATTACATATATGCATGAGAATAAACATGACTTAAATATTCTTGATATGGAAGTCTGATACATGAAAAAATAAAATTATGAAACATGAAAAAATTTGGTAACTGAAACTGAAAAAAACAAAGAGTTAAACATGGGAAAAATGGTTTTTTACCAAACATTTTTTCGGCTTGCGCATAAGAGCTAAATTAATGGTTTCATTGGAAAATTTGTGCGAACCGAACTTTTTTTTGCCGAAAACTTTTTTCCGTATGACTTTTGCAATTTGTTTTATGTTTCAGTCTTCTCTATAGAGAAAATATGAGTCATTATTGTTCCAAAGCATTCATATGAGAATCGCATAAGGATACAGTCTTTTCTATCGTTATTCCTTTATGAAATTGAAGCTATTAGAACCAATGGGTAAATTCTATTGATGTTCATTAAAAAGTATTGATTATATATCAATAGATCACGATTAAAATCTCACACATTACTCGAAATAATAAAATGTTGATTATATACACTTCACATCGGAATTTATTGTTAATTAAAGGCATTGAAAGTGCATTTTGAGTGATAGCGCTGGGCGGTTTTTGCAAGCTGGTTTAAATTCGATGGCACACAAACTTACTCCGCCGATTCAGGTTCATGATTTAGCTCATAAAAACTATCTCCTTCTCGACAGGCTCGTGCATGAGGCTTACTGAATGACACGTCGTTATAAATGTAACTGAAAATTGGCAATTTGATTGAATGCTCCACAAAAACATTTCCAATTTACTTGAATGCTTCAAGGAAATTGTTCATTTTGATTGTGAAATCGTTGAAAATAAATGCAAGTATTAGCCTGATTGATTGAACCCTCTTAAAAATCCATTAGATTTTCGAAAAAATTCATTGAAATGGATTCTTCTTGATGGAACAAGAATGTAAAATAAATGTATTACTCACTTATCAGCATCCATAATTTCGTTGTGGTCTCGATCATAAATACTAGCAATGGACATTGCATTAATATCTCGCAAATTGCTAGCTAAATGTGATTCCTGTGGCGTAATCAACACTGTTTTGCCATTTTGTTGCTGCGGCTTCCGAGAAGATATTGTTTGTCGTAAAAGATTGATGGTCGGTTGATTAGTGACATTTAGAAGGCGCCGCTCAGCTTCATCAGTGACCAAATGGTAGTCCAATCCAGATTGATTTGTATTTTGCTCCTCTGACGAATTCAACGGAATCTCCTCCGTTAACACAACTAAATTGAGGCGATAAACACAATGTGGATTTAATAAAATAAAAACGAACGTTAATTGAACAGATGAATATATGCCGCGATTTCTAAAAATACCCACGAACAAAAGCAACAGTTTCAAACAACGACGAAACACATCTTTACACAGAGAGAATTGATATGCGACTGTATAGTTGTCTCACAATACCGATAAATGGAGCTCACGCAAATATATAATACACACTGATTTTGATGGTTACTTTCAATAATGCGCACGGTTCATACAAGTTCACGCACAATCACACCGAGTCACTGCTTCAGAATGTTGCTACACATCGAAAACAAAGCAACGGCTACAAATGATGAATAATTAGCAAATTTCTTGAGGCAATGACTCAAACTCATCAATTTCGTCCCGTTTTTAGTTCCAATCTGGATTGGTGTTATCAAAAAAGCCACTTTGGTGTTGAAAAAATTATACAAGAAGAATTTATTTCGGTAAATGACAACAGGAATTCCTATTGAATAAGCGCTAACATGACTAATCTCGTAGTAGTTTGGATTTCTACATGATTTTCATGTACTAAATATAAGCATACAAGCAACTACATTTTTACTGTCAATTGACAGCTGTCACGTTAGCTGAAAAGTTTGGTTTCTACATGGGAGTCCAGGTGAAGACACTGTAGAAACCTCAAACCCGTAGTAACTCACGGAAATAAATTCTCTGTGAACATAACTTCAGAACTAAATATATTAATTACAGATCATTACGATTATTTATCAAAAAACTTCGAACTGAAGTACTACAAAAGTCACACGATGAACAAATCTTGATATACAAATAGCTAATTGCCTTTTGATAACTGATTAGTTCCCTAAATCAATGTAGATATTCAAAAACTCTAAATTTAAATTTTGACTGATTGTGTGAAACCAAACTGGTTGAGACATTTGGAAAGAAAATGTTGAAACAAATGTGGATATGTATGGAATGAAACGAATATCGGGTCGAAACATGTTCGAACAAATGTTGGATCTCATTTACTTTCGTGTTTTATTTGATCAATTTGTTTCACTCATTGTTTTACACAATACGTACAAAATTCAACGATAATTCATGATAATTGTTGATTTTTGATTCATCATCTTGTATGAGAATAAATGCAGTTGAAAATGTTGATTTATTGTGTAATTTGATTTTTGTTCAGAAAGTAAGCGCTGCATTGAATCAACAAAAATATCTTGGAATCGATGTGTCAATCTGTGCAAATAAAAATATGTCAGATTCTCTGCAGATTGTGTCTTCTGTACAATTGAAATATTATTTTACTTTCATTGAATGTATTCATTCAGCTCACATCAACAAGTGCAAACCTGATTCATTCAAGAGATTAAACCCACTAATTTATGAAACCGCTAATGCGGCTGTTGCATGAAGTAGAATCTTGTAGTAATTTTCAGTGAGTACGGCAGCAATGGATTATTTGAAACACAGCTGTCTCACGAGCGCGCGCTTATACGATATGTTCATGTGTTTAGTTTTTCGCTGTGTTGATACTTAGATTCAATGTGCCACAACACTCCAATGAAGTAGAAAACCACACTAAAATTCGCGTATTGGACATGTGTTTTGGCCGTATCGATATTCGAATGACAGAATATGGTGCTACATAGTTTTCAGGTTACTTTCAAACTTGTTTACGATAACCTGGACCATCCGAAAAAAAAGTGTTCCGGAAATCCATGAAAATTGCTCAATCACATTAACATTAGCTATCAACGAGGCCTAGGCCACTTCAATCTGCGTACATGGGTGCTTTTGTACAGCCGTCTTTTTGTTTTCAATTTTTTAGACTCTTTTTGTTCATTACTTCAAAGGTCATTCGATTCTCTTCATTACATTTAACCGGTTTGGACGTCTCGTTTCATTATTTATTTTATTCTGAATTTATTGTTTTTTGCGCTTTAACTGTGCACTTTTCATATTGGATACTGAATTTGTTTGACTACGTGTAATTTCCCCATTTTTCGTGTGAATTTGACTAATTTTAATCTGAACTCAATGACTTCAGTCACATTTTTTTCGTTCAAAGTCAATATTTTGATTGCAAAACTGTTGCTCTTTCCATATGCTAAGTATCTTAATTAAAGTAATGAGTCTCAAATCCCCAGACATCACCCTTGCCTCTACCGCAGTGCAACATACCCATTTTGCTGATGAAAAAATAAATATGATTTTCACTGACTTTATTTGCGATGAAATGAACTTTTGTCACACAACATAATAATCTAGCACGGTATCATTAATCACTTGTGAATAGTATTGCACAAATATTTTACGTGAAAATTGAAAAAAAAGTAACGAAAAAAGCATATAAAGAAATTAAAGAAAAAATCGCCAAATATAACGCCCCACAACCAGCAGCCGTTCATCGCTGACTGCTCTAAAATGTAAAAATAACCAGAGCACTACACTAGATATCGACTATACAAAAAGACGTGTGCACTATTCGGTTGACGTTTGCTGTTCGGCTTATCACCGCACCTATGCTATGCTATGTCTATATGTGCCGCTTATCGTTCTGCTTATTTACTTGGCACTCAATTATTATCTGCTCCAAGACATTGAGTGTGTGCGTTTCGAGCAGTGGCGCCGGTATTTGGAAAACACAATATTAAGTGAAGCAAAATTTAGTGTTATTTGTTTGTTGGTATTAATGATGTAGTTTAGATATTTAATATTTATATTTTTTATATTGTTACTGTTTTTCTCGCAATTTTTTGGCGCATAATTTCGAAAATTTTCTTTAATTTTTTTTTAAACAAGAACTAGAAAATAACTTCCCTCGAAATTTCAATCTCGTGGAAAATTCATTTTTTTTTCACTAAGAATTCCATATTCTAAAAAAATTAGTTCCATCGAATACATTGCCGCATCATTCATGAGGTTTGAATCATTGCAATTATTCCGGGGAATAATTTAATGCAAAACATATAGAGTTCCCCACGTAAAGCCGCTGTGGCGACGCACTCAATGTGTCATTTGACAGTAAAGTCGCAATATGAATTTAGCAGTGCGGCACGAATTACATGCGTCGATTGTGTGAGTGTGTCAATCTCTAGTTATCTAGAACTGGACACAACTACGTTTGTAAGCACATGGTAGTGTATTCGCCAAACGATAATCGTACGATTGATGTTGATTCACTTGGTGTGTTACGTTACCAAAATATCACAATTCATTGACAATCAATCGCTCACTGAAAAGACACGCAATTTATTTCCACAATTAACTGAAAAGGTAGGTAATTTGAATCGAATCTAAGTTTGGAACTTTACAATTCTACTGAACGAACAAATTCGTATAGTTTTCACATATTATCACTTTCGCATTGCAGTCAAATGAAAAAAAATTAGTGCAGAAATTTGATTTGCCATTAAAACAAGTTTTCACATAACCTTATATAATAACTCACTGAAACTTTGTTTCGTGTTGATTCAATCAATATCGATTGAATTATGCAATTTCTGCTTTTTTTCTCAATGAATTTGGTTTTTCATGTTTGCTGTATTTTTCTTTCACTGTTTTGATTTCTTTTGAATTTTTGAACAGATGGGTTTGCAGGAAGATTTCGTGAAAGCCGCTGAAGATGCGAAAAAATTGAAGGAGACACCAGCCGACGGAGATCTTTTGGAATTGTATGCATTGTACAAGCAAGCAACAGTCGGCGATTGCAATACGGACCGGCCAGGTATGTTGGACTTCAAGGGTAAAGCCAAATGGGACGCATGGAACCACAAAAAGGGTACCGATGCCGAAAAGGCAAAACAGGATTACATAAACAAAGTCAATGAATTGATTGGCAAAGTTGGCCTCGCATAAACGTGACGGTGCAGTCGTGATCAAAGGTCATCTGTGTCATTCAACGGAATCTTTTTCATTACATTTCATGCACACAATTTTTGGTTATCGGTATGAGGTTATCTATGCACTTCAACAATGCGATATACAAACGCCATTTTTCTAATGACAAAATTTTGAAATTCCATTTCTTGAAGTGTTGATACACTCCCAGTTTTTGTAAAACACAAATGTCTAAACTCAATAAATAATGGTGATTTTTCATATTATGCAATATATTTAATTTTTTCGATTGCGGTACAACGGAAGGTAATAAAATGGTCAACATCGATGTGCTGACCTTTTAAAATCGATTGTTTTTCTTCTTTTTCTGTTGATTCTTGCGTTGATGTTGACGTGGGCCGGGGGTGACGGGCTCTGGTGCTGACGTTATCGGGGAATTTTTCGATAAGTTTGGATTTTTGCTCATGTCACTGAAATCGAAAACAAATTGAATTGATGATTTATTATGAATCAACGGGAGAATGAATAATTAGTGACATTGACGGACAAATTGTCCGAGAGGCAATGACATTCTCAAATGTATTTCATGGCAACGCGTGACATAAAACAATGACGAATAACAATTTTGAATGTATGATTTCTTTTCGCTTCAACGATATCTCAACTTACAACTGATCAGCTGCGCCGGTGCTCATGCCTTGAGAGCCTTTCATAACGTCCTTGTTGCGGCGATCGCGTTTCGTACGACGATAATTGCTGCGTTCGTATTTCGGCAACCAGCGCTCTGGATCTGGAGGTAGTTCAGCATTGTAGTTCTTGGGGAATCTCGGCTTGCGTTTGCGATGAGTACGTTTTTTGAGTTTTTGTGGTTCGGATCCGGGAGTGCCGGGCGATTGATCACCACGAGATGTGACACCCGTTTTCTTGGCTGCCTTTGTGGTCATCATCCAATTGGTTGCTTCGAGAGCATCAATTTCAACATTGCTTGTAAGCGTGTCCAAAGCGGGCAACCGTTTACTTGCCTCTTGCGCTTTTTTCGGATCATATTTGGCATAAGCAATTACCAATTGAGCCAGTACTTTTTCATCGCTTTGATTCGACTTCAGCAATTCTTCTAAACTACTAGCGGCCGTTTCAGCCTCGCCGCCGCGCAAATGGAAATTGGCCGCCTGACGCCACATATCGGTTAAATCACCAGCCGATGCGGATTTATTCTTTTTATACCATTCAACAGACTCTTTCAGAACATTTGAAGCAGCCGTTTTGTTATCCATTCCCAGATGAAGCGATACAATCGCCGATATAACTCCCGGCTGATACTTGTGCTTGCTTGGCAATGATTCGAGCTGCTCAATCGCATCTTTGCGGTTGCCCTGCAAAAATCAGATATTTAATTTTACTTTCGAAGTTGGAAATACCAAAATTAAAATAAAAAGCTTACGCTCATCAGCAGCAATTGTACCACCGCAAATTTAGTGGCTAATTCATCCTTCGGATTCGCTTTGCCATACTTCTCCAGCAATTCGATGGCATCTTTATGCTTTCTATCCTTGGCCAATTGTGTGACTCGAATAAGAAGGCCCTTGAATTCGACATCTGGAAATGTTTGAATCAGCTTAGCGACGAGTTGATGAACTTGATCGTCTTGATTTGTGAACAGCGTCAATATGCAGTTATTTAAGGCGACTGCCTTCTTCTGACGCGTTGTCAATTTGTGTTCGCATGCATCGGCCATTGCGGCACGGATTTTCTTCTTCGAATCAAAAACATTTTGATCTTTATTGATAGCCACCATGTTATTGCTGGCGACTGCTGTCAAAGCGACATCGCTCGACTTGTGCTTCAAGACATCACTGTAGATCGCTGTGGCTTCCTTAATTTTGCCTTGCATTTGCAAGCAATAGGCCAATTGGACCTTGATTATGGCCACTTCCTCTTCAATATCGTCGTCTTCATCGAGCGATTCACGACACACTTTCTCGCTGGAACGCAATTTCTTCTCAGCGTCCGAATATTGTGACTTTCCCAACGATGCACAGGCGCTGTTGTAACACAGCTCATAGGTGTCATCCCGAAGATTTGGCACTTCTTTGGGCTAAACGCAGGAATTTTAGACACAAATCATATGATTTTTAATGTTGAAATTGACATTTTCAGACACGAAAATATTTTTTTAGAAGAAAAAAGGTGATTTAAACATAAACTCAAATATTACCGTTCCCTCGAATGCCAAATTGGCGACGACGGCGCTCAAATTCGTGGTGCGCTCATCGTCGTAATCATCATCCGAGTTTTTGATGATGTCGCGATAGACATCGAAGCATTCCTCAAACCTTTCCAAACGGTACAAAACTTGAGCACGAAGCTCTTTGAGTTTGGGCGGCAACGGGCTCGGCAAATTGGCCGAATCAATGGTCTTCAATGATTTATCCAGAAAATTCAATCGATATTCGCTGTAAGCCTTCTCAAATACCAAATCATTCAATTTGAAGCGTTCAATGAACTGAATTGCCTCTTGAAATTTCGATGACTGTATCAAGCACACCACTTTGCAATGAGCTGCGGTTTTGTCTTCTGGAGTCACATTCAAAACTAAATTCAATATATAATTTTCAAGTCAAATTTCATTCTATTATTTGTAATTAGTAATAAGAAATTGATCTTAATTAGTGCCACGACGTGAACTTACTTTTATTCAATGACTTAATAGCTTTATCGTATTCTCCATTCTGCCCGAATTTATTCACGTCGCTGTAATGAGCGCGGATATTCGCTTCCTTGTTATTCCCTTGTTTATTACTCATCGCTTTGATTGGCAGTTGAACGATCACCTAAATGCAATTTTCCACCTTTTTCACAATAATTAAAATTCGAGACGGTGTCATTCACAGTGATTGTATGGTAATTTTTTTCTTTGTACAACTTGGCACACAAAAATGACAGCTGGCGACATGTGGACACAGCAATGAAGTTGCAGCGAATGATGATTAGAACAGGTTTGCAAAAGATGTTAAGGAAAAAATTGAATTTTCCATGAAATATTTCGTTAAAATGGAAAATGCATTCAAAAAAGTGGAAATTTTAAATTTTCAATCAAATTCACGAAACCGTTTCGCCCAATCACAAACTGAGTGATTATATCTACGCAAAATGTTTTGACACGGTGTTGTATTCAATTCAAGGCCAAACCTGTCAAAAGTCCCCTATATCTGTCTCTGTCGTTTTCTTTTCGCCTGCAAAACAGACAGAACTGTCAGCCAAAGATCATTTGTATTCAATAACAATACGTAGAACGAGAGACTCGTCGCAACAGACTCAATGTTGAATCGCAATTGAGATCGACAGAAAACCCCCAAATTCGAGCTAAACAAACGCAACTGAACAAACAATTGTAATACACACAAAAGCCGTAGGATTCATATCGAAAGAACAAAGTTCAAGAAAAAAATTATCCTATGAATTGGCATTTGCACGGAAGAAAAAAAATCATAAAGTTGCTGTGTACATAAATTCCAGTGAATAGTGTAATGAGCAACTGAGTGTGTGAAAGTTAGTAAAATTCAGAGACATTTAGTGATAAGTCTTCAATTAAAATCGAAATATGTTCACTGCTAATGTACTATGGGCATGGATTCTTGTGACATTTTTGGCAAATGGTTAGTACGTGATTCATTGTGGAACCGATAATTTTTCTTTTCTCACATTCTAAAAATGGAATGTTCATTCTTAAATGAATTTTATTGAACTGTTGGCATCCCACTTTGAATAAATTTATCCAAAACAAGGGAAGTTTGATAAAATTCAAAGAAAATTATTTTAAAAGCAACAAAATGACACATTCTCTTGTTTCGAAAAAATAATACGATGTGTCATTTTATGTTTGCTATCTGAATAACCGCCCATTGCAGTCATTTGAATGAATATTTTGTACGCATTCGCCCTTTGTAGCTATTTTCTGTTCCGAATACAACTTGAAACTATCGTCCACTGCTCCGGTCATTGCTGGTGTTAATGTGACATTTCATGCAGAATTGCTGAGAAATGACGGAATCCGGCCATCCAACGAAAAATTGTTATGGGTAAGATCGAAATTTTCAAATAATTTCTCTTCTCATTTAAAGTGATTGAAATTGTGCGACAATAGGGAAAAAATCAAGGATAAAGAACAAAATGATTCACTGACACAAATGCATGGAGCAATACTAGCCGTAACGTTCTGCTTCCATGGAAACAATCTATTGCCTTGAAAAAAAAAATCTGCTTTTTCGAAGTTCGAATTTGTATCTATTTGTCTTATAAGAAAAATTGTGTTAAAAAAAAATCAGGTGTAACACGCTATGATGAACTGTTTTTCATTTGCATTTGTATAGTGACGTCATCGTGATAAAAAAATTGTGTGCTTGAGATTAAAACTCGTTTTTGTAAGAGTTTATCATGAGAAGAGTTTATGAAACGCATACTGAAAAAGTGTTTTCTTTTTTCTTTTGCCACATAAGCTGCCATATGCATTTTTAAACAAATACTGTTTTATGATACACTTTTACGCAAATGATTCTGTATTCTTAGTTCTTCTCATGAACGAAATTCACAATTCGTTTCCTTAAGTCAAAGACAATTTTCAAAACATACAAGCTTTTCCAATAAGCGGTTTCATTTTGAATAGCCCGTTAATTGGGCAGCTGTAACTTTTGAAGCTGTCATCTTTTGACATTTGACAATTCAAAACTACACCATTAATAAAAATGGAACGACTGTGACTCCAATATTTTCACCATAGTTGTAGTGAATTTTAACAATTTCAATGTGCTGTTGAAGCGGGTATCGTTCTATTAGTAATGGCGTAGTTTTTACTTGTGATGACAGCTTCAAAAGTGACAGCTGCCCAAATAGCGGGCTATTCAAAATGAAACCTCTTATTGGAAAACCCTGTATGTTTTGAAAATTGTCTTTGACAATTATTGGAAAACCGTTAATAAAAAATCGACATAAATACAATTTTTAAATGCGTAAAAATGGACATCATAATTTTACAACTCTTTTTGAATTCTTAGGAATGGTGGATAGACAGAAGTGAGAGTCAGGTAAATAAACACTTATTGTAGTGCACATATTCGTCCTACTGACATTTTCGATATTGTTTTAGAAATTCGAAACGCAAACACCAGAAGCGCAATGGACATACATGTTTCCAAAGTCAGACAAAATAAATGTTGATAAAAAACATAAGATTCATGTAACTGTATTCAGAATTTATCTTTTGATTGATTTGCCGATTGCTGAGCAAGAGCTTGATTTTGAAATAACAAGTAAGTTTGAGTTTGAAACCCAAATATTACATGCAATAGTTATGCTAATGTCGAAATTCAATCGAATTCACTACTAAATGATTCAATATTGTTCAATGTGTAGTAGTTTCTTCTACTAAATTTGACCATTCATCAAAAGAAATTCTATTCAATCGGAATATATCATTTTAGGTGTTTTGAACGGTGAACTGGTGTTGACACAGAATGGAACTGAACGAACCACAACTTACATATCAAGTGCTTCCCCATTGAACCAGATTATTAAAATAAAAGACGCCGATTCATTGCGGATATTGAATGCAACGTACGTAACAGTTCACTGGTTCGTGGATTGCGAATATATCGGCCAATCCGATCAATGGAACGTATCCAATTGGTTCAAAAAAGAAAACGCAACGCACAATATTGAGGCCCTTGTAGTGGCATCATTTGAGCCACGGCCCAGTCCACAGCCTACAACCACAACCACGACCACAACTACTACGACTACGACTACACCCACCACAACAACTACGGTATGTTCAGTGCATTAGTAAAAAAATATAGATCATGAGGTAGGGACTCACATTCATAGTCGGCGATTCGTCCAACAATTCAAATTTTTATTCAATATATTCAATTCATATCTAATGAAATGAGATTTACTTTTTGTCATTTTAGACCACAACATCTACGACTCCAACGCCTTCAACGACTCCAGCGACTACAACGACAACAGAAAAATCCAAATCAAAGCAAAAGCGTGACGTGCAAAGTGAACAATATGCCAACCAAACTTTGTATGAACTGACACAGAATGGTCTAATCGACCCGAAAGATGTGGTGAGTAGCTTGTTGCCAACAGATGAATGGCCAACACCATTGCCAACTCATCCACCGCAGCCTTATGTGTGCTTCAACAAATCCAACGTTGCTCCAGATCCAACGAAAGTCTACGGCTACTTCTTCAGAAACGTAGCAGTTCGAAGTGAGTCTCTTTCACATTCGATTTTGTTTAAAATGTCAGAAATCATAATCTTATTGGATTGTTTTTACTCCAGATCCATTATCAAGCCCAGTGGTTACTGGAAACTTATGGATAAAACGCGAGCAGGGCATGTCTTTGAACATTTCTTGGAGTGGCTCACCACCGTACGAATACTGCTACAACTATGATTTTGACTCAAACAACTCTACCGTCAATACAACTTGCAATGATTGGCAATCAATTGATACATCATGGATCACGATTTGCCGATATTTTTGGAGTCAACAATCGTTTACTCTGGTATTCAAAGTGCGCAATCAAATCACCAACCATACGAAACTGATTGGTATCAAAACATATGAAGCGCAAAAGCAATCTCAACTGTCAGTTGTTGTTGTTCCGCTGGCATTCATTTTATGCGCAATCGTTGCGATCATATTTGGTGTAGCGCATTATGTTCAAACAAGAAATAGGTAAAATAATTTATTTTGAATTTGAAAACGATCTGGATTCCTCCTTTTTTTCTGATGGATTTTCATATTCATTTTCCAGACTAACGGTCGAGGTGGCCGATTTTAATTTCGGTGAAACGTCATCCCTTGATTTGGAGTACAAATCGTTCATTCGTCGACTCATTGACAGTATACGAGACGCATTGCCGCGTAGAAACGCAGGTTACACCGACGATCCATCGCTCAGATACGGTGTGATGACCTAAAAGTTCAAACATCAACATTATCAGCAACGCGATTCGTCTTGTTGTCAATTAACGTAGCACTTAGGCCATCTGTTAACTTTTACGCTAGATTTGTACGACGCATTATCAAAACCATCACCTGAACGTTCCATTCTTTCCAACTTTGTGATAAACACAGGAGTGCTGCAGAAAATAATAGAATTCCGTGCCGTTTGATTCTCCTAGCAGGATATTTAGTGTGGACATTTGGGTGTGATGGCAGTAATTTTGTGATATTAAATAGATCAAAAGCTGGCTTCTTTGTATTTTTATGAGAGTGGGAGAGAATGAGGAATCAAAGAGTGGGAGGGGAACGTGGGTTGGATTTATTGACTTTTTAGTGACCTCCCTCAATTAGAGTGTTCGTGAGAAAGCGAAAGAAACAGGCATGCATTCGCTTAAAAGAAAAATTCCTTGTTGTTCATTCACAGGTCCTCTCAATATTGTTTTTTTTTTACTTTTAAAATAGAGCGTTTTAATAAGTTTTATTTAAAGTCCATTAACTCGGCAGAAGCACATTTGTATTGATATTTTATTTTCATATGACGTGAAGTGTAAATTGTAGTGAATCTAATTCAGTCGTATGGTTGGATATAGTCTAATTTATTCATCAATTGACGTCGAATATTTGTGAATGCATTTCAAATAGATCGGTTATGAACGGCTAAGTCATTCAACTTCTTGATTTATGAAGCGACTTCTACGACAATAAATGAAAAGGAAATAAATATCACTTTACCCCAAATAAAGTATTAGCAACGAATTGAAAATAAAAAGAATACACAAAAAGAAGATGTTTTATTCTTGCAACTTGCAACTCAACATTTTTTCGCGTATGTATCGGAATCGTTGATTTATTCAATTTTGTAATAGATTTGAATGCAATGGCCTGGTGTTAGCGAGAAAAATGCACATATTTTTGCATTTGTGGCCTAATTTTCCCGATGATTTCTGTTATATGGAGATGCGGTAATTTCACAAACAAAATACAATACATTACGTTGAATTACATGAATGAATCGATGCGGTAAACCACCAATCGAAATCGAATTACACGAATCAAATTATTTAGACAGACAATCCCCTCGCATTCAATTCATATTTAACCGAATCGAAATGACGTCTACGTGGTCTACCCCTGCTTCTCGGACCATCAGCTTCGGCGAAAAGAATCCATTTCGATAGTCGCTCTTCTCGTTTAAGATGACCAAAACCACCTCAGTCTGGATTTTCTTGCTTCCTCCTCTACCGAGGAGATTTTTTTTTCAATTTGTAGAATTTTCTGAAATTTCTTTCAATTTTTTTAAGTAGTTAGTATGGCTGCGCGTAGACCGAGAAAAACTGACTACGGTATTATCGATTATGATGCATTGATCACTGGAATCAAAGATGTGATCATCAACAATATGTCTGTGAACGCCGCATCACGAGCATACAACATCAAACGTTTAAGTTTGCGGCGATACCTCAGCGAATTTCGAGAGAAAGTTTCCGATATTACGGCTGTTGCCGATGATGCATTTTTGAAAGTGGTTTGTTAATGATGCTATGTTTTATGACTTTGTTGAATAAATTCTATTGCATTTTTTAAAGATTTTGATGAAGGGCAAAAGAAGGCGCTGGTCGAATATGGCTGTCAACATAATTATGGATTGAGCATTACTGAGTTGAAGCAATTTGCTTATCAATTTGCCAAGAAACTCAACGTCAACTATCTTCAAAGCTGGGATGAGCACGAAATGGCTGGGTGGCAATGGTGCACCGAAGGTCTCAATAAGCCAGCATTTGTTGTTAGCATTAGTTTAATCTAGAGAGTGAATTTTCGCAGCCATCGTGAACGATATGAAATATCAATTTTTTGTCATTTGTATGCTAGACATATTTTCACTTTGTT
The DNA here is from genome assembly GCA_028476595.1 of Obolodiplosis robiniae. Taxonomy (NCBI): domain Eukaryota; kingdom Metazoa; phylum Arthropoda; class Insecta; order Diptera; family Cecidomyiidae; genus Obolodiplosis; species Obolodiplosis robiniae. The sequence continues at coordinate 43,246,367 of CM052015.1, forward strand.
GAAAAAAACGCACGCAGCACCGCAAACGTCGTATTTTCGTGTTCACGTAGCTCCTATTCAGCGTCTGCTATACTATATCAGCGCTATATTTAAAGCTGTTCTGAACCCTTCCCATCAGCATATTGCTATTGTTTATCAAAAAGTACTCATACAGCAACTTTGTATGATGTTTGTCATCTCTTGTCGTTCACTAAATTATAATAAACAATGCGCAGTTTTAAGCAGTTACATATTTTGTAATCTATAGTAAAACTATTATCGATGGTAATTATTTTGAACGGCATAAATGAATAATATCAGCGGTAATTTAAATGATTTCCTCTGAACGTGTTAGCTCACACGTAAATACCGATTGCTAATCATGTTTCAGACGAAATGTGTAATATTGTTGATGAACTGAAAGTGATTTAAGTATTTCTGAATATAAAGGAAGCAAGCAAACAATGCAATTAAAGTTAGTGTCTCGGCAACTGACGGCGAGTCTACTTGCTCCAGATCAACTTTGAAATTTCCGTCTATTCCAATTTGAAACGATTTCAAAACACGATTTCCCAGCATTTTTTCATTCATCTGTGAAATAAAATTGTTTAAAAATGAAGAAGCTATTAACTTTTTGCTGTATTTTGGCGAACGTTTTTGTAAGACAACATCTAAACTTCATATCAAAGTTCGAATAAGTTTTTGTGCATTTCATTTGATTTTATTTAAAGGCAGAAGGAGGAGTGACCGATCCAGTGACCTATTGTCACCGTCTATTCCCTGATAATCAAATGGATTTTATATTTGATGGCACAAATACTCGTTTACCTGTTTCGGGATGGCATCATTCCAAAGTTTGCTTTCTTCGCTGCCTTCTACGAGCATCCGACGTGGTAATTTTACATACCAATACATTCGAACAAACTTTCACCACTTCGATTTTAGTTCAATTCAAAAAATCTTATAAAAAACTGTTCAAACCGAGTCATATTTGCTCTTGGCAATCATGTTTCACGTGGAAAAGAGTTAAACAAGTTGCAGGATTTCGACCCTGATTCTAATCAAAAACACATTCTATTGCAGATTACACCATATCGTGAACGAATAAATCGCAAAGCACTCGGCAGAACGCTTGGCCAACAAACATCAATGTAAAACTTTTTTCTTCATTTTACCCTATGTAACATTTTTACTCATTTTGGAGGTGCATTTGATCGTAGTTCGACCCAATCTTACGGCCGATTAAAAAAATCCACTAACCCAAACTACGGTCATATCCACCTCCCAATTTAATCTTGAATATATGCCCGGAAACTGCTCTATTTTATTCAAAAATTATTACTCAAATAAATCTAGCGATAACGTTGAGGAAATGGTTAGCAAAGTGTTATCTAGTTGCAATCCACAAAATCACGATCACAGGTATTTTGTCACTCAAAAGTTGGATTGTTTTGGTTTCATCCACTGGGGCGATTTTCGTTTTTATTTGCAAGCTTACAAATAAATTTTGATTTCATTTTTAGCACGTGCCACGATGTAGCCAGAACGTATGTGTGTATTGACAATATAATCAAAAATCATCAAAATTCGACTGATTGAGAACAGGAGCAATTTTTTGAACAACGCGAACAAAAAATTCGAACTCGAATAAAATATGTTTGCTGTTTTTCAATTGTTGACGCAAATTCGGCCATTTGTTGATTGAATTGAAACTTAATTTATTTGGAGAATTTAATGTACGAAATAAAACTGGATGTTAACGACATATCATTGTCATGTGGTCAAGAGATACAATTTGAACGTTTTGTTTTGTGATTCAAATATTAAGGGTACGAGCGAACGAAATTTAAAACAGCATCTGATCTTATTTTTTTTAACCATCAAATTAAGGGTCTAAAAGGAAGTCTCTTGCACGATTTTTCAATATATATTCTTGTTTCTTCAAGATGGCTAAGAAGGCGATAAACAAATCAAAAATGGCACCGACTTAAGATTATATGTTTTTATTAAAAACAATCTATCACAAGAGGATTTTTCGCAAATGAACAGTTTATTTACGTCCCAATTTTTCCCAACCATGTTGAGACTTTTGCGGTCTATAAATATTTATCATGCCGAAAGTTCTGCAATTTATCATGTCGAACATTCTTGATATGAGCCAAATCATATGGCCTTGAACTGATAAATGTGTGGATAACGGGAATTTTAGCTGAGACTTTCTGCCAAAATTGGATCGTACGGATGTGACCTAGGACATGTTCTATATATAAATGCAGAGAAGTGTAGATACCAAACTCTGTGCAATTTTAAGTAAGCCGAACAAATAGGGAGAATTGTGATACGATAAGAAGTGGGGCGGCGACCACGATTACGAGTTGAGATCTGAAAGTGTTAGGGAGATTCGTGCTGGGTTTTTATTGCATCGGTACCCACAATAGTCGATGATCACTAAAATGTTGGTTACTCAATGGGTTGAGTATAAGGTGCTTTCTGAGTGGCTGCTACAATTCTTTAAAATAATCAAAACAAAAATATACGGCCTTTTCCTGTCTATTGCCGTGCTTTTCATTCTAAATTCATGGAAAAATATGACCGTCGCAGTAAAGCTATACAATATCAATAGTAAAAATCCCCTGATAACATGTGCACTGTCATATGTTAAGTTAAAAAGATTGTTTTTACTAGATTATCAGATAGGCTGATGTGTTTGCTAATAGAATCCAATTGGTCACAGATATTTTTACTTTGTTATTGCATTAGCTGTAAATTTATGCTGCGCGATCAAATCACGATATTTTAATTGAATGTCTTAAGGCACGTGTAGATGATAGTGTTTGTTTGTTTAATAATCAATAACTTATCAGAAATTTCTGCGGCTTCACAACATTCAGGTGCTGAAATGAAGTGTGCCAGATTTCACACAAAGGTTCTGTGGATTTTGTCAGTGAAAGAACAAATCTTGTAATTTTTAAGATATTTTTGTTTACATGTTCTGTACAATTTGCAAGTGCACCGCAATAGGTGCGCAAAATATTTTGTCAGGAGTAGTCGTTACAAGAGTAGCTATAGTGACGTAAATTGATGAAATGACAGCGAGCATGTGAGCTGCAATATGCAATTTAATTGCATTTCAAATGTTTTTGCCATTCAAATGTCGTGCTAATGAAGATAAGCTATTAGAAACTGCTTTAACGAAACCCGTTTTTATTCCAAAATAGTATGAAAACTGTGATTTTCATGCTTTCTAACCTAATATTTTATTGTTAATCCAATTTCGTATTTTCGTTTATTTTCAATTTATAATGTTCAATTTGTACTTTTCAAGCTTCGGTTTTTATTTTCAATACAATTTGTGTTTTTCCCTTCGTTTTGTATTTGTTGTTTTCTGTTTTTTGCTTCTTTTGATGTTTTTCAATTCATGATTAATATTTCATTTGCTCAAAAGTTCGTTTTTTCTCTTTTATTTACTTCTGAATACATTCTATGTATGTGTTATAGAAATGTATTTAAAATCAGTTGCGTTTTTCCAGCCATATTCAAATTTGATAATACCCAACATTTGTACATGACGAGTTCGGAAGAACGCAACCGATTTCAAATACATACATGTAACAGAAATGTCGGTTTGATTTTACCGAACTTTGGTTCTGTTTTGCCATTTCTATAACCCATACATAAAAAATCTGTATTACTTTCTCTCTGTGTATACGCTGTATAGCTTCGTATTTGATTATTTTGTATCGCTTTTGCTTCCTACTAAATGAAAATCTTCAATTAAAATAGATGGGCTTGCGCGTTGAGCGTCGGAAAGCCATGCGTTTCAATGTAAGATTGCGCAAATCGAAATCAACAATCCAGTTTTTCTTGGCAGTCAAGCGATCAAATGTATTGACAATTGAGTCAACCATGAAATAGTCCCAAAGGCATACAATCGCCAGTGGTTTGTTTTTCGTTAAAATTAACGCAATATATTTTGCATCAATAGATTCTGCGCGCAAATGAAGTTCCTTCAATTTTGGAAGTTCCTTGAAAATTTTCAATAGCTGATCTTTCCGTATTTGATCCTCCTCCAAATCGCTATCAACATCAAGCACTAATTTTTCCAAATTGACATTTTGTACAATGAATTCCGTCCAAACGTCCGACAATCGTTTCATTTGGCCGATTTTCAGTACACGAAGTTTTGCTAAGGCAAATGGTGCAATTTCGTCTGGGTGCTGCCCTTGGATATGGTGCAGCGACAATACTTCGAGTTTTCCAAGCACAACTTTCATATCATAACGCACCTTTTCATCTTTTTGTTGTCCGTATATGTTGAGAGATGTCAATTTTGGCAACGTTTCGCTCATAAATTGATAGAAATTGAAATCAAGTTCGAAACTGGGATCATCATTAGCGGCTTCACGATCATTTGTCGAATTGAATTCAATAGTGAGATGTTGAATTTGTGGATTGCAACGAAGAGCTCCTTTAATATTCGTTTTTTTAAGAACCATTTGATTCTGACGCTTTCCGAACATGGTGAATTCTCGAAGGAACGGAAAATGGGCTTCAATACACTTTGGATCGGTTTTGCATTCATTAAGTACCAGTCGACGCATCGCGGGAAACCAATGGCTCAATCGGCCCGAGAGATTGGCGCTGAGTTGGCATGAATTCAACTCAAGCTCTTCGACATTCGAGAATGGTTTTGATACTTCACTCATCACATTCAGAACTGATGTCATCTCGATTTTAACCAATGATCCGGAGCAATACTGGTAAATTAAATGCTCGACCTCTTTGCAGCGCTCCGTATTCATGCCGTTCGGTGCAGAGCTAATATTCAAATGTGTAATCGAATGGCCGCACTTCTCGAGGAACAATGATAGTTCCCGAAGACCATTGAAAATGAACTTGCCCATGGTGTTGTCAGCTATCGAAAGCCATTCCACGTTGCCAGAACTGAAAATGGTCACTGCATTGTTTTCACATTTGCGCTGCAGCAGCAGATGCACCAAATTCTCAAAACGTTCGTCCAAATTTGCAACACAGGACAAATCTTCCAAATCCAAATTCTGCAAAATACGCATGATGCAGCTGTCATCCAAGTCGATGAGTTGGGTGGCTTGTTCCTCTCTCGTATTTCGTCTTTTAGTTCTCACACTATAATCGTCATCAATCTTCCGTTTCTGAAACTTTTCAATCGGCCAAACCATTTTTTAAATTGCTAAAATTGAATTGAAGTTTGACTTCATACAATTTTGATGCTGAACGAATGAGAAAATAATTATTATCACTTACAGATTGACTGAGCTCTATGGTTGAATAATACAAAGATTGATTGAAAAACACAGGGAATTGACATTGCTAATGACAATGGACACGTCAAGAAAATCGATTGTGTCATCGCAATGTTTCGAAGAATTGAATTGGTGTGTTCAATGAAATCACTGTTCATATTCAAAACACATCTAAAAAGTTGCTGTTCATTGAGAAACCCAATAAATGTATGATCTATTTTCCCTTTTCTCCTTTCAAATCGTCTCTTTGTTCTTTTTTTGCTTCTCACCAAATCTTCGTTTTGATTCAGTGCCAACAATCGATGTATCTCGATGAACAGAAAATTAAGCATAATTTTCAACAAAACCACCATTTCAGTCGCTGCAAAATATGATAACAAAATGAATTCGTATGCTTGCCGCGGTTACGAAAAATAAGATGTTTGAATATTTGTTTGTTGCCGTTTTGTCTTGAAACAAATTGATTTTTGACAAATGATTTTGGAAATAAAAAAATTGTTTTTCATATTGAATCGAAACTGATTTTTAATAAATGGTCATTCGACATAGTGATATTCCTCAGTGGAAAAGGCTTTATTCGGGAGCTCATTTGCAGATTGCGGAGGCTGATGATCATCGCAGCAGCGTATCAGAGAGTGCTCAGCGCTTGCCAAGACCGCTTCCATGAAAGGTTGAGTTAGATGGGTTTTTTAACATGGCCTTTTCGTTGTTGCGACAGGCTTCATTATATAAATCCAAAAGCAGTCCGGTGCTGCTGCAGATTAACACGAGTTTCTGCTGTTGTTGTTTGGCTTGAGAAAAAATGCATTTCTAATTTATAGTATTGATAATTCATGCAATGAAATTTTCATGTAGAATAGAATATTTGCCCTTGAATGGAATTTAATGTGTGATTTTTACCACGAAAATCTTTGAGACGCCACTCTATTGTCTGCAATCTGATGAAATGATGAACGATTTCTTGTTCCATATCATCGAGGTTTTTTGTATCTTCCATTCTATTCGTCAACTTTTGTGAACTTCAACAAATTTTTCAACTCAAAATACTGCTTCGATGGGAACTTTTGAAAATTCTGAATGACATTCAAGAAAGTACGAGGTGTTCTCTGTTGTTGTTGAAGTGAACGTTTATGTTGGGCTCAGCTCTAATGCTGTTGACACATCTTAAATCACCGCTAATGTTTTTGAAATTCAAATTCAGCGCAGAATTTGTTTGGAAGCTGTTGCCAACTGAAAATAAGTCTATTTCATCAATACTATTGTGGCAAATCATCTGAATATGATCTGAGAACACAATGAGTCGTTTACATGGCCTTCACAACGATGCTTCTTTGTTTTAAATTAGCATTGCTTACGCTGTTTGTTGTTGTCATTTGTTGTTCCACGTTTGAGGCACACAAAATGTGACACAACAACTGCTCGTTTCGCAATGCACGAGATCTTTGATTTGGTTTCATTTGACTGTCAAATTGGTTTTCGTTATGTCAAGAGATGACATTTCAATTCTAACAGGACAGCAGCTTACATTTCTGTTAACATAAACTAACGACGTTCGGAAACTATTAAAAGTCGTCAGTTTTATAGCTTGCTCTTTTAGTCTTTTTCTTGGTCAAATAGGAATAATATACATTTGAATTTACAGTGGATTTGAACTTATTTGAAATCATTAATTACTATTAATTTGACATAATTTGTAAATTATAAAAAAATTTCATTCAACATTGTGTATTTTATTTTTTAATGTCGCCAGCCATTGAAAGCCGTTAAATGTCAGCTACGTGACCACAAAGAGAATTGTTTCAGGAACCTTAAGAAAGTCATGAAAAAGGCGATGGGGGAGTCGAATTTGGGAGATTTGCATAGCCGACTCTCTGACCTGCTGCAGCTTGTCCATTTGCAATCCGAACGAAATAGCAAATGCGAAACTTTGAGCAAGAAAGAGAACAACCCATCGTTGAGTGGGCCAAAACGTGTCGCTAGCAATTGCACCAAAAATCCGATGGTGTCAAAAATATCGATTAAATCTAAAAAATCTTCATCAAAAAATGCACAGAAGCCTTCTAAAGGATTGGTTCGGCCAAATGCAAAGATGGATAAGAAATACATTGACTGCTCCAAAGAGTATAAAACACAACATGCAATGAAAAATTATAAATGCACTAACGCTTCGCAAAGCACTCCAAAACCAAAACAAACAATGGCAAAGACTGAGAAGAATGGTGGGCCAAAGCCCAGACATTTGCAACCATCTCATGACTCAAATGAAGTCCGGACGGCCAATGCTAATATTATCACTCCGCGAAAGGGAAAGCCATTCCAGTGCGAGACATGTTTAAAACCATTTGAGCATCGACGCACCTACATACATCACACAAACAATTCAACATGTGGAGCCCTCAAAGTCAAGAGCATGCAAACATTGCTCAATGATATTTATGAAGATATTCTTCGACGATGATCAACACTGTTGCGGAATTTACGCTTTATTCAAGATTTAATGAATATATTCGATGAGTCGATGCCCAATATTTTTTATGTTCGTTCTAGTATAATAAAATAAGTTGTAATTTGGATTGGTTTTTTTTTTTCTAAGAAAATCAATCAGTCGTAGGCAGCTATTGCGGCTAAGGTCGAGCTCCCCAAGGAGAGATTGACTTAGAGCTTACTGCGATTGCTATGATGAGCCTTCAAGTGAATAATGCTTTTGTTCATTCTTCTATTTATTTGTCTCGATTGTTATTAATAATTCAAGAAGAACTCGAATTAGAAAAGGTCTTAATTTCCTTTCAATTTTGGAACATTTTCATATATTTTAAGCATTAGCATGTTAAAAATGCATATATATTTTTGAAATAATCAATGTGCGTTATGATTAAATTGGAGCAATTAAATCAAAACATGTGCAAGTGCATGCATTGAAAGAAAAACATAGACATCTGGCTGTTGTCTGGTTGATTTGATTAATATTTTGTTCCCAAAATGTTGTGCGCATCTTCATCTGATACTTCGTCCCAAACAATGCAGCCTTCGTAAAATTCCAAAACAGCGAATGGATATTTGTGTTTGGCTTCTTCGGAAGAGATTAAAGCTGGCGCAATTCCTTCATTTCTTTTGATCACAAACATGAGCTGACCATTATAATTCGTGGCGCCCAGGATTTTAATTGTTTCTGTGTCGGAACATGACTCGGAGTTACATTTGCTTACACAGTATTTTTTATCGTCCGTCGGCTGCCGGATTGTAAGAAAATAAATATGTAGAATTCATGTGGAATAAGATTATTTTATTGATGTTTAATCATACGTTCAAAGTGACTTTGAACAAATTCGCTTTCAACAACTCACAGAGTCTTCGGCTTCATTGATTTTTGACACGATGCATTCAGCGAATGCATTTATCGTGGAAAGCCGTCGGCTGCGTCGGAGTGGCTTTCTTCCTTCGATTTTTATCGAGCTTATGAGACCTCTTCCACGTCTGTGAGACTAGAATGATGTTAGGAAGCACATTTATCGAGAATTGCAATTTACCATTTAAACAAATTCAATTAATATTTTGGGGGCATATCTTGCTTTGCAATTAAAGCTATCGACTATTTCTTTCTTATCTATACCTGATTCAATTTGTCGCCTTTCACATTTTCATTCACTTCGTCCGATTCATACACTAATTTATCAAAAGATGTTTCCATGTTTTATATTAAATTAACTTTGATGCTGAATGACACTATGAAAAATATTGATCGACGCAAATTTCGTGTAAAATCGTCGTCTAATATAATATATAATGCGAGAATTGTGCGAAAATGCGCGGGAAAATGTACCTCGTCTATAATGAAGGAGACGCTCATATTTATATATATTGTGTGTGACAGTAAATAATGATTGCATGCTGATTGGATTCTGCTTATTTGTATTTGTATTTGTGGTTTGCTGAATGTGACAATTCAATGACAATTTGAGTTGCAACCAAGGCGAGTAGGTCCGATGCTATTGATGAACTTTGCAAACAAACTTCACTAATGCCGAGTTTTTTTAGAAAAAACAATGTTTTCTCATGAAAATTGAAAACAATTTGTGTTTGTCCGTACTTGAGTTTGATAAATTATATTTGAATTCAAACAATTAATAATTCCCAATTCAAAATGCGTTGTGTCAAAATGGTTGCGATGATTTTCGCAATACACGGTGGCATCAGACGCAATCGTAACTCTCCCTAAATTGTTCTCTCTTCTTGCAATTCAAAATGGATTTTCCTTCGCTTTCATTCACATCCAAAAAGATTTGCAGGCACATTCGCCTCGTAAATTCTTGTTCGTTTGAGAGGAAGACGCCTACATAATAATTAGTTTGCGCATGTATTGAATTCGAATTATTTTGCTATATTTTTGTATGTCTTCGTGAGCCAGCCAATTGTCACACTCAAGTATTGCTAACCTCTTTATATTCTGACAATGACTCATTTGTTTGACATCCACTGCTAATCAAAAATATTGTGCAGGTTTTGAGTTTTGACATATTCAATAATTGAAATTCATTAATTTCTAAGGAAAGTCCATATTGGACATACGATTTTGTGCTTTTGAAAGATATGCTAGACCACATATGAGTCATTCAAAATAATAAAGCGCAACGTATTTTTCTTTAAAACTGAAGCATCTCTCGAAAAATTTGCAGCCAAAGTGTTCCTGAAAATATTTGCAGAAAAAGTGTCTCCAACTGTTCACATTTGACTTTCGCAATACTGATGAGAGATGAATGATAAGTGCCTCCAGCACACAAGAGCTTGAGAAGATCATTCATATCATGCGAAAAAAATTGGGCATCAAATTCTACATTCGCTGACTACACTCTCAATCGTTTGCTATTCAAAGTTAAAAGAAAAGTCAAGAACATTTTTACAATGGCATTTTCAAAGCACTTATAAAATTCTATTCAATACAATTAACGCAACTCAATTTAGCTGTTTTGCGAATAGTTTCCGTGTGCTTCAATACGTACTATGAATTCATTCAGTAATTATTTTACAAATGCGCTACGGATGTCAAAGTAAAAACATCACTTTACTATTGATTAAGCAGCAAACAGAAAACATTTCTATTTTTCTCATTTTGCATCTATTTCGAATCAAATGGCATTATTTTAAAGCAATCAAATTAAAATAACATTATAAATTATTGCTTTTATTTTGCTCCTTTAATTTTCCAGTCAAAATGGATGAAACGGAGATAAAGAGTCGCAGGTAAAAAGGCACACAATTAGCTATGCAGCCGATAGAGCGTTGACGGATATTTCACACCAGGAATAAGTCAATTGATAGATTATGCACAAGTATATTGTTTTAGCTAACTATTTAGGTCTGTCTGATTCGTTGTTTGCTTTTTCTCAGGGTGGAAAGAACATAAAACTGACACTTTCAAGGAATAAGAATATCACAATTATGAAACAGGCCTATTTATAAATTAAGGTAATATAACTATAAAAACTATACTTTTTCTAGAAGAGAGGTGCTAATGATAGCTGGAGAGTCTCGAATAAGAGATGGCGACATCCATTTGCCGAAACTATTGTGATTGAAATGACTGACTCATAATCGTGTAATATTATTTTGATACCTATCATCTATAGAATTGCTCGTCGAATTTACGACAAAACTATGTTTTCAGTCAAATGGATAAAGATAGAATTGTTTAGAAGGTGAAGTATTCCACCTAATTTAGTAATGAAAAGTGTTTCCCAGGAGCGAATAAAGAAAAATATGCAAAACGAAGAAAACAAATTCAATACGTACTAATTTCAATTTCTTGAAACAGAAGACATTTGAATCATTGAGTATATTCATGACCTTCAAAGATTTTTATTTTATTCTGCCTCATGAAAAACGTTAAAATAGAAAATCCCCATGAACAAAAATGTATTTTTCGGGGAAAGGGTCAGAGATACAGCTACTGCATGTTCCACAAAATTATTAAGCTAATAATGGGCTACAAGTTTGTAGAACATGCTGAAATTGTATCTCTTGCCATTTTCCCGGAGAATGCATTTTTCTTCAAGAACAGAAATATGAAATAATTCCTCGCAACATACAAAAAGTCAAAATAACAGTTCAACGTGAATTCTGGCTCACGTTTGGAACTTAGTATGGAAAAATTGCATCAAATTTTCACATTTATTTTCAATTTATCCATGTCTCATTATTATTTTAAACGCGTTCTATCTTTCTCTATTATTTTAATATGCGAACGACTACATATTTCATATTAATATAATTTCTGAACCACTGAAAATATATAGATTGAACCGAATCCTTTTGATGTGGCCAAATCAATGTTCCAGTTTAACCTTTAAGCCTAGCTCGTTGATTGACCCACGCCATTATTTACTTTAAAAGCTTAAATCTTAAAAGTCATATTCATGTCTGCCATCAAAATTCTTTCAACTGCTTGCACAAGTTCACAAATTCAATGGCTTCGTTCGACAAAAATTGAATTTCGCTCAAATCGACTCTTACCTAATTCATCTTTTATTCTCACTTCTCATTCCTCAGAATTCTGTTTGGCTGTAGGCTGCTTAGCTTACAATATGTAAGAATAATTGAGTCGACCGGAATAAAAGTGAGAATACACCGACTCTAGATCAGTACTGCGACTAGATAATCAAAAACGCTGAAGTGAACCATGAATATTGTTGAGTGGCAGCAGCGGTTCATAATTTTCGCTATCAATGTTTATTTTTAGTGTAAAATCTATCTATTTTTGATTGGTTTCCTTCGTAATGTCCAATGTGATAGGACCAGGCAAGCTGACTCATGCAACATTTCAATATTCAGTTGATTGTCATCGCCAATAAACTCAACCGCAACAGTCGTCAAAGAATATCGTGCGAACATACATTTTTTTAATTTTCATTCATTTTTCTTTGAAATAAACGTACATCAAAAGTATATTTGCCACGAAACATGTTTGTTATTCGCATGAGTATTTTCTGCTGGTTGCGATGAATTTTGTTGCTAGCGCTGAGTCATGAGAATGTGGTCGATAGAATGGGCAAATAGGTGTTAGTCTTATCTGATTGATGTTTCAATAAAATACGTTTACCGTTGGTTTTGTGGTTGAACTTTGCGGCAACGTTTGCGTGTGATACGGTGCAATGTGCATAAACTTATTTTAATGATTCGCATACTAATACTTACTTAATTTAAGTTTTATCGTTTTCGTGTATTTATGATGTTTATTCACATGTTAATTGATTTTATCACGAAATCAATTATTTAACATTCAATTTAAGCACAATTTAAAATGTGAAATATTTCTATGTCTGTGGTCTAATGCGAAATTTTCTCTGGAAAAATTGTTTTATTGCTTTTCCTTTTCGAGTGCCCCACAATCTAGCAAGAACAATAGCTATATGAGTGCAGTATCATTTGTTTGAAACCAATCTAATCAAGGGCTAAAACACACGTTTCTTTCTTTTTTAGGACCCTATCAATTTCCTCTAACTTTAGCTTTATATATTCAAAATTCATATGGTAGAAACTTGATCAGTTCGAGAAGTCTCCACTTTTCCGATAGCAACTCAGCGTCCACAATTTTTACTTTTAAATAAACTGAACTTTAAGTAAGCCCTTCGATTAAGCTCACTGGATTGAGGTAGCATGAACTAAGATCGGTGCAAAATATGAAATAATATCCTTGCGATAATAGTTCATATCTCTAAATGAATCAAAGTCCCTGACTTTTCTGAACTTATATTACGGCGATCCTAATTCATTTAATTGGTTAAAAGAGAGATTTTTAAACATTTATTTCCTTCAGACCTCGAACAATCATACAATCGCCCGTTTTGATTAAATCAATTTGCACGTTTCTTCATAAATATTTGTAATCATAATCATTGTTTCAATTATGATAATCAGCCGAATTCTCGATTACTTTTGATTACTTTTGACATAAAAATTGCTGTCTCACTCACTTCGATGTACAACTTAATAAGTTGAACTTATAGTATGTAGTGTCTGTCAAAAGTAATCAAAATCAATCGAAAATGCGGCTGATTATAATCATTATCGATACCAAGGGGACCGTGCTATTTGTGACATTTTGATCATATCTATTATCCAGCGCCATCTATTGGGCAGTAGTATTGATGTGATATTTCAATCATTTCAATGACTCAATTGTTTTTATTATTTGTGTCAATACAAATTTTGTTCGTATTACAATGGATCTAAATTGAGTTCACCCATGTAAAATAAGATGGCGTGGTCAATTGGCATACTCTCGAATAGCTCTCCAATCCCATACAAGCACGGTCCGCTTGATCGATACATTGGTTATGATGCAAAAAAAATTGTTTTGTTTGTTGATAAAATCAATCATAATAATCATTCAATCATTTATTTGGGATTATGATAATTTCAACCTCTGATCTCTTCTTTTGAGTGACAATAATTCTCAAATTTTAAATATTTATCAAGTCGTGACAAGCAATTATTAGTGAATGGTGTTTAAAAATTGGAAGAATTGAGGTTAAAACATCTGATTTTTATTTAAGTCATTTGTTGAAATTATAAATCAATTATCAGGCAAATTTAATTTGTTTTCAGTCATTGCAAGATTTTTAATTGCAGATTTATTCCAGCACTCACAACAATAGTATACATGTGAACACGGAAAAAGAACCGCACCGCGTTCATGTTAACGATTAAATAAATTAGTATCTCCAAGATTTTAGTCCAGGATGGCCAGGGAATTAATTCATTTTGAGATTTGAACTAATGTCGTAGCTACTTAACTAACTTAATACATTTATTTCTTTTTTTTTAGCGAAAATTCAGGTCCAGGTCACTTTCATGGGATTCCATTAGCGCATTGAACTCTGACCGGCAATCAGAGTCTGATGTCTTCAATAGCCAATATGACAATTTAGCAGGTCCATCTGATTAAATAGCACACAATCTAGTTTCGAAGACGTATTTTTTTTTTTCTGCAACACATAATATTTTGATTTGGTTTCAATGAAGTTCATTGAATCAACTCAGGCCACAAATTTTTACATTTATCGGCTCACAACAAATGTGTATTTGTCAAAAATCGTACAAATGGTTTCCTTGGGTCCCTTTGTATAGGTTCCAGTAAAAAAATTGTCATTCGAAGGCATGGTTTGAAAATGTGCGATAAAAGCGGTGGGCAAAATGAGGAATTTTTCAAAATTTTCTGACATTTGAATAGAATACGATTTACGAATGATTTGTGTTTTCTGTCAATAAACATGTTTCAGTCGAATCGTTTGGAGACGGAGAGACATATATTGATAGCCGAGTCATGCAAGTGTATGAATTCAGTGTGCGTGTCAAGTCTGCTCCAAAACGAATGCCATAAATTTTGTCAGAATTTGTTCGATAAAGTGACTACCAAATCAACAATTTGTTGGTTTTCTTTTTGTATTGTATTTGGTTTTCTTGTCACTAAATGAAGTCATTGACGACCACAACGAAAGCGCAGCAAGGAACAAAGTGGAATACAACGACACAACGGCAAGTACAAATGGGGCAAACGCGTAAATTGAATTTCCTTGACGACATCACTATTTTCATTTTGATTCCATTTCAGTCATATTACTTTTACAAATCGAGTAGTTTGCTAAAGACATCCGTAGGATTGAGACGCTCGCGTTCAATTGAACTGGTGGAAAAATTGCATCGAAACACGAGTTTTGTAGTCAAATTACATCAAGTGGGGCATTTTGGAAGTTTTACGTGGCTAGAGGAGGCCAAAGAACGGAACAGTTCAGTTCTGTGACGAGTTTGTTTTGATTTGAGTTTTAAAGTCTTCCCAAACAGATTTCCAGAAGAATTGGGACTGACATTAAAAATGGTCAATTGAAAAATATGTGATTAAAAATAGGTGAGTTAGTATTGGACTCGAAAGCAACACCTCAATTCGATATTTTGTCAGATTCACGCCAATTATATCACATATTTGCTGTTTTGGACTTTCCTTTCATCAGTTTTCTCTTTTTCCAGAACATTCGTCATTTTTGTTCCGATTTCCGTCAATTTCCAAAGTGATTCAATTGAGAAATGGCAACATCACATCAACCAATTTGGGAATCATCACGGCGACCCTTGCACCCGAAATGTGTTTGGATTGAATCGGTTGGCACATCAAATGGCGGTCACCGTCACTTCATATTCGACTATAACTTGACAAATTCGGATCGTGCTCATGGAGACACCACATCACTCATCGCAAACAGTCAAGAATATTTTTTGCATGAAAGAGCACAATCTTCCAATGACATTGAAGTGAAAATGACGTCATTGAGGATAATTGGTTCGGCCGATAGAATTCACAATTATCGAACTTCGAGTTCAATGAGTGAATCGGAAATGGTAAATAATAATTTGTGCGAAAAACAGACAATCGAATCACTGAAATTGTTCAGTGATTGGGATACAATGAAAACGCATGAAATGATGGAAGAAACACCAAAATCGCCAAGTACCAAACGTATCACGCATGAAATAGATTCCAATAAAAACATCTTGGCTGAAAGAGTGTTGCAATGGCTAGATTTAGCTGGTGGCCACTCTCATCTATCTGCCAGAAGGAATAAAAGCATTGTAAAATTGAATGCTGCAAAGCGTCGTTCAGCAGTCACTGCGAAAGAAATGCGAAAAATAACCGATGACATCGAATCGAAGTCCAAAGTACGCCGTGAACCAGTACGGCAATTATCGATGACGTTTAACGATGAGAATTTGAACGAAACTCAAAGTCCAAATCAGGCAATTCTTTCTTTGAACTTTTGCGCTGACACGCATTCACCCATTCAACGTCAAAAAACCGCTGAGTCTTTGGAACCGTTAGATTTGCACAATTTGAAAGCACCAAATTTGAAAAAAGTGCCGAAATCATCGCGCAAGCATTTGAGCGCTGGCGGAAAAATTATATCAAAACGATTCGAAAATGTTGAGGATCAATATCGTTCGATAATTCAACGTGAGATTTTAGAAACTACGTGCAATACTCAAGCGGCCAAACGACAACTGCACATTTTCT
The DNA here is from genome assembly GCA_028476595.1 of Obolodiplosis robiniae. Lineage (NCBI taxonomy): Eukaryota > Metazoa > Arthropoda > Insecta > Diptera > Cecidomyiidae > Obolodiplosis > Obolodiplosis robiniae. The sequence continues at coordinate 43,262,687 of CM052015.1, forward strand.
TGCCAAATTTACCAAAAAAAAATCTCGGATTAACAGATCGATCGCCAAATTTGGCATCACCGAAATTCAACGGAGATAATGAGAGTTGCTTGAGCTGTCAACTTGCTTCAACATAATGATTTAGACTTAGTTTTGACAATTTGTTGTATTCCCTCAAATTTCATATATGTTTTTGAAAGCCCGTTTTGTAGTTAAACTCAACATGTAAATCTTAATTTCATCAAAAATGGTGAAGCCCGTGAAGACATAGACCACATCGACATCATAACAAAATTATATGGAAATGTGGCCGATGAAGTTCGCTAGAAAGCAGAGACCTCTGAAATGTGCATTTGAAAATTCGTTGCATTAAATCTTGATTTTTCAGTTTTTTTTTTCCATTTTTTCTATTTTTATCATTTTTTCTTAGCTTAGAATACGTTTTGAATACGTTAAATTTGAATTGCATGAAATGATAAACAGCAAGTTTGAGAGTCTCTGTATTTTGACTGTCATTGTTGGAATGAGAATGTTGACAATATGTCTGGTGAGAAGCTATTCAGAGTAGATTCAAAAATGTTTTATTTAAAAAAAAAGAAAATGTTGCTTTTACACATTCGTATGTCTATTCTGAATTGCTCAATAGTTTTCAAAAAGCAAATAAATCAGCATAAACATAGAAATACAAAAAATTATTAAAATGTTTAAGCGTTTAGTTGAATTGTTTACGTAGAAATGGCGCGACCCATCGACATTCACCACCCCTTAACATAAGAGACTATATAAAGCTTTGTTCGCTTGGTTTTTCGGATTAGTCACATTTCTCTGTTCAGAATAGTTATAACTGACTAAGCAAGGCTGATTCATTACGCTATTCAACATCCACAATCGACATCACCATAAGTTGAAGAGCAAAATCTCGAATCAATTCACTCAACGCTGTTTTTTTCAACCAATTCCAAATTATGTGAATCAAAGCCACACGGTGGAAGCTCGTACTTTCCAAAATCCATTTATGCTATTCATGCAGGTGCAGCATCTACATATTGTGTGTCGAACATGCGGTGTGAATGTTGATGGTCAGAATGTGCAAAGTCACCATTCCAGCAAGCATGGCGATGTGCCGTTCACGGTGGACATGTACGAGCTGTTTGAAGTTTGTGAACGTGTTCAGTGTTTGGTTTGCAAAGACGAATTATTTAGACATAATGTCGAAAAAAACATACAATTCCATGCAAAACTATCGGACATCAATCAAAATTTGGTTCCCATGCCGAAAACTGATGCTGGCCACCAAAAAGATGAATGCAATAGGAGAGCAGCCGATGACAATCCAAGCCAAGTAATTGAAATGAATCGGCAAACAACAGCTGAACCAGCCAATGATAAATTGGAAAAATTGGTAAGAGAGGATAAGTTGAAAATGCATCGCTTGAAATGTCTGAAAAATGTGAAAACACAACGGATGAATCGATCAGTTCTTAAATTAGCGTAAAGATTAAAAAAATAATCTCTTTTTATTTTTTCAAAAAATACTTCCAAATATAATTCTCGCCTAAGAAATCAAATAATAATATTAATAGCCTGCAATGTAGGAAATCATTGTCTTCTGCTCAATGAAATTTGAATAAATGAATAAAGCAAGTAAGGAGAGTTTATATGCTCTTCCCTCAAGAATACTTTTTCCAGTTTGAACATTTTTGAAACGTCTAGTATGTTAGTTATATTTCTAAAATGAAAGGATATAAATAAAAAAGATTCTAAAAATGATCGAAAAGTCCTGATTTTGAGAAAAAAAAAATGTTGCATTTAAATGGGAAAAACAATTTGAAATCTTCCATTGCGCCAATTTCTTTTGCATTCCATTGGAATTATGGAAATGTCAAATAGCTGCGTTGTGTACGTGAGTGACATTTCATTTGTCACAAGACAGTCAATTAAGATACTATTACTGTTGCACTCCTTTGTTGTTAAGATTAGCTCCGTTATCAAGTTGTAATAAGCAAAGTCATTGCCAAGTAGAATGTCTGAAGAATTCTTCAATAGTCCAGAAGGTGATTGGTTTCTATCAAATCTGAGTGACAACGATGCGATGAATCACAACAATTCGGTAGTGGCCGGGATCTTCCAAAATCCGCCGGCACAGCCCGACATCCATTTCAAGCGGATTCAACATCGTCGTTTTGTGTGCGGAGCGTGCGGTGGCAAAGTTGTGGAGCATTGTTTGAAAAGCCATCATAGTCGCAAGCATAGTGATGTGCCTTTTGCCTTGGAAATGTACGAGCTGTTCGAGATCGATGAACGAGTCCGATGTTTGATTTGCCAATCGGAATTTGTTGAACAAAATCTCGAAAAACACATGCAATCTTTCCACGCAGACATTTTGAAGGAATTTGCCGTCAAAAATTTGGATCAACACGAAACTAGTCCGCAAATGGACGAAGTCGATACTCAACGTGAATCAATCGGAGGCTACGATGAAAATGTAGCCGATTACCAAACCGACGATTACAAAATAATCAAAGAAAAAGATTTGAACTGGCATTGCAAAAGTCATCGAACGAAGGATTCGGATTGTGCTGACGTTTTTGAAATTGACTTGGAAAAGCAACGGGTTTTATGCAATAATTGCCACACGTTTCAAACGCATTGGCAGGAGTCTAATGTGGATGTGAATCGGAATGTAAACACAAGCCATTCAACAACAGAAATTGAACGGCCAAAGAACGAACCATCAGCAATAGCCAATAAAAGAGGCAATCTCAGTCAATCGAACAATGTTATTTCAATAAATCTGTACAAATGCATGATCTGCCATGGTAGTGGTTTGATGGAATGCGATTTCCATGAACATCGCAACAATCAACACCGAAATATTCCGGTTGATACCAATATCTTTCTATTTGATTCCATTTTGCAAGAGACAAGATGCGACATTTGCTACATGTTACTGCGAACGAAGGAGATTAATCTCGCATTGGACCGTTCCATGGAATGGCGCGATTCAATAAATAAGTTACCGGAAGTTTTCCACAACATTCGCGTCAGCAGCAGTGAACTTCAAAAGCTGGAAAGTCTTGGCCGCGTCTATGAGTGCAATGGACAAATCTATCTCAAAAATTCGAAATAATTGTGTTGAATTTATCAACTGATTCCATTCGAAATTCCAATACTTATTTTAAACTTTGTCATCAATGTCTCATGTCATTGCAATTAATTCATATAAAACCTAAAGTGATAACTAAAGAGAAAATATTTTTTGATATCGTATATTTTATTTTCACCAGAGAATTTTTTCAAGCAAATAAAGATTTTTATTTGAGCTAAAATCAATAAAAAGGCCTTTCTCAATAGCAAATTCGAATGCTTTTCTTTAAATCGAACAATTTTTGCAAATAATCATAGTGTCGAACAGAATTGCGTAGAATAACGAAATTCAAATTGAAAAATAGCTCAATTTGGATTGAGTGAACATTCTAAAATGATGCGGCAGCAGCGCGATATGCTTTGACATTTGGTGGTTCATAGGCGGTGCTGGAACTGGAATTGTCATTCTGCTGTGACAGCTGTTTGTTTTGACAGTTCGCAAAAGTGAGTTGAATCCAACAAAATACGTACACAATCAAAAACAACAAAGGGAGAATAGTAAAAGCATTTTTCTTTAGTTCAATTTGCGGTTAAATTCCATTTTTTTCCGAAATAAGAGCACTTTTTTATAATAAATCAACCCAATCTTGGTGAAATTGCCAATCTTGGAAGGACAAAGCAATTAGTCAAAATCGTAAAACAAATGGAACTTTGCAATGAATCGATTTTGAATATTTCCTTCGAATAATACATAAATTAAATTTGCAATTCAACATTTCATTTATTTTCCTATGTAGAAGCAGTTTCGTCAAAATGACAGGTGGAAAGAAGCTGTATCGATCGAGTCGTGATAAAAATTATACCGATCAAGAAACTATCGAGCTAATCAGGGTTATGAAGAAATATGCGTATATTCTCGAGTGTAAAGAACAGGGAAAGTTCAGAAATGAGGAGAGAAGAGCTGCATGGGATGCTGTTTGCAGTGAATTCAACAGAAATACATCGAACGTAAGAGAAATTCAAATTAATCGCTCATGCTCGCTCGGAATGAATGTGATTAACTTTGCTTATTTCAGAATCGTCCGGCGGAACGCATAAAAATGAAGTGGAAAAATGACAAGTCGAATGTACGAGATTATATTCAGTATTTGAAGACGTCGCAGTCACGAAGCGGCCGCGCCCCCGAAGAAATACCAAAGCCCAAATTCATGAGTCTCATAGCTGAAGTGATGGGTGTTGAATGTCCAGCATTGGGACCACCTCCAGGTATATGAAATTCTATTTGTGCAAAAGATAAATAAAATCTACGCCAAACTACAGGAAAAAACATTTTTAGAATTTGATTTTTTTTAAGTTTTCGTCAAAATCCAAATGATCAAAGCGATTAGTTTTAATTTAACTCTTTATTTTATTTCCAATGTCCGTCCATTGTTTTTAAAAAATGCACCCGAAATATTTTGAAGACATCGATGAAATTCCGTTTGACGAACCTCCGGCGATGAGTCCTTCGAATATGATGAAAATTGAGCCATTGGCCGAAACTCCGGACCTGTCTTTTGAACAAATCATGTTGAATGAAAATGCGAATATAACTGACGGTCGCTTTGATTTCGCAAATGAAGAATCGACATCGGATTCATTCCGCGAAAAGACACATCCGGCTAAAAGAAAGCGACTAGCAAATGCACCACGTACCGAATATGGAAAGCTACAATTTGAGTTGCTACGGAAACAAATTGAAGTCCAAGAATTGATGGCAGCAGAACTCAGAGTCAAAATCCAACGAACAGAACAACTTATGAAATTTGAAGCAACTGAAAGTGAGCTCAGATGTAAAGAAATTTCAAAACGACTAAATTCATAAATATTTTCCGAATATTTCTTTAATTTAAAAGATTTTATTTGATAACGTTGAGAGTACTCAATTATTATTGATTTCAATTGGTGAGATTTACTTATTATGAGACCTTTCAGAGTGAATCATCAAAACATATCAATTTTTCCAAAGAAAATGCGTGAGATGTTTCACTTAAAAAAAGTTCTTCCGATTTTTTCAATTTAAACTTTATAAACTATCAATTTTAGTTTAAATCATTTATAGAATCTTGAAAAAAACTTTATATCTTTTTCTACCGAAAAATGTTTTACCGCCAATGAAATTGTCTTGACACTTCTCTCACACAAATCATCTCTGTTGTACAAAATAAATCGTGACATTTCAAGTCAAAATAGTTGATATTGACATTTCTGATCTTTTAAATTAAACAATTAAATGATTTAACTTGTGAGTATGAAATTCAAAAAAGTACGTATACTTGAGCATTAACCTGTTGATCATGGTTCTTCGCACTTAAATTATCGCATTCGCTTTATTTGCATATTGCTGGCATAAGCTTGGCGGCATTCAGGCAAATTAACATTCTTCTATCTGCATCAAATTTGTGCAAAAATCCGCGTATTTATCAATGATATTTTTATCAGAATAATAACTATTCAACTGTTGTCCAAAGTACCAGTTCAAAGAAGCCATCACCATCCTTTTCAACACCAAGTCCTGTAGAATTCTTGATAGCTGCTACTTTGGCCGGCGAATCTTCTGGTTCAGTTGAGTCAATCTTTTTCACATGTTGAGACTTAATTTGGTGCAATGGCTTGTGATGTGGCTGCGATTGTTGCTGGAATCTTTTCTGATCATCAATTTTTCTTCTTATGAATAAAACGTCTTGAAGATTCGGTTTTTGTGGCAAAATATTTCTTTGCTGCACAATTGTGTTCTCGTGCTTACGCTTAATATGGCGTTTTAATGCGCTTGCTGGCATAAAATTACGACACATCTTGCACTTAACGGCATTCGGTATGTTTTCTAGAATTTTAGATTTCATACCAGTGCGAGTGGTTTTGTCTTGTTCACAGTGAATAGTTTTTTGGTGTTTAGGTAATTGGGCCGATGGCATTTCGGCACCGCAAATTGCGCACTCGACCATTGAAATCGAAATGTTATCACAATGTTTAGTGGTGACACCATTTCTAGCCACCTTCTCCGGCAGTTGCTGATTTGGTGCAACCGCTTCACTGCGAAATTTTCTTTTCATTCTGTAATAATTTAAATCTTTTATCAATACGGTATTTTCAATTCATGCTCCAAATTCTCTGCGTACTGAATTCGAAAATGCTGATTTTCACCTTTCTTCCGATGGATTTGGAATTGAGGCAGGAAAACACGAAATGATATATGTTATTCTACAAGAGTCAAATTTTCACAGTAAAATTGACAATTTAACCATGTGAACAGATTGTCAAACTTATCCAACAATAATATTGACACACATACAAAACTGATTGGGACAAATACAAAAAGCTAACTGCATCACACGGCTAGGATAGAAATAATAAGCAATATCAGTTAAGACCAGGGGTGGCAATGCCATCATAATATCATGCGTTTGTTCAGAAATGAATAGTTAAATTGCATTGATTTGTCCATTGAATTGAAGGCGCTCGCGTCAGTATAGGTCTGATGTTTCCACCCGATGGTTCAGACGGCTCTGACTGACTTGCGATTGTGTGAGTCGTCTACTGCGAGCTACCTCTGTATAGATATAAGATTTTCATCAGTTTTTCAATGATAAATTTCAAAGTATTAGATTTCATTTCGAATATCAAAAATATTTAAAAATTCGACATCATTTTCATGTTATTTTGTTTATTCGCAATATCATATCCAGAGAATACATTTCTCTGCGCTGCTCAGACACAGCTGACAATAGCAACTCTCGGCATTCACTATTTCAACGCATGCACTCAATTCACATAAACGCGCGCTGCTGTATACTACTCCAAAATAAAACACATAGCAGTCCGCGCGTGTATTCTACTGTAGAATGTGTTTTATTTTGAAGCAGTATACAGCAGCGCGCGTTCATGTGAACTGAGTACATGCGTTGAAATAGCGAATGCCGAGAGTTGCTTTTGTCAGCTGTGTCTGAGCAGCGCAGAGATATGTATTCTCTGATCATATCATATAGATTGTGGACTTCGACATATGATATCAAATCGCTTTTGACTTGAACAAAAACGATCATTCAAACATGCAAATGCAATGCATCGCCTTTTTTTCATCATATTTTCAGTTTTCTCTTCAGCAGTATTTATTAGAATTGTTTCAGTCAATATATTTATTGCAGTACTTTATGTAGATTTGAAAGATCTCCGTTATTTGGTTGGTGCCCAAGAAAGAAATCAAATTGCTAGGAATAAAATTTTAATTATTTGAATAAAGTCGGTTAGGCGATGATGTAGGCCTATTTTAAGTTAGAACTTGTCAACTTTTATTAGTACCTGATAATAAATTCCTTTAGCTTCGGAATGACAAGACTTGGCTATATATTGTTAAATAATAGTTGATTATCCCAGTCATCAATGTGCAAAATGATAATTTATTTTAATTTCAGACATTCACAATTTTGTACAAATACTCTTCTAAATAATTATTTAGAATAAAAATTATAAAAATATTTTGTTTGATTTTGTTATCTAATATTAAAAGTGAAAAATGTCTCTGTAATGAAATATTATTTGTTTATTGTACGTGACTCAATCATAAAACAAATGTTAATTAAAAAGTAAAAGAATTTTTTTTGTGCGTGTTGTGGCGTCGGAAAAAGTACAGAATGGACAATGGTTAGTGTAATTTCATCTACCAATTGTATGTCTTCTTGATCGGAAGACCATTCAAGCCAGAATTGCAACACTAGTGGAAATTTAAGCATTGAATTGAAAGAATATTGTAAAAGGCTCTTTGGAATGTTTGGATCCACGGCAAAAAGCAAAATTTTAGTATTTAGGAATGAGCTGCCTGTTACATACACCACTGCACAATCCGTAAAAAAGCTAGAGTGCGTTTTTTAAAGGCTTTTTAACGTTCAAAAAAAGATCGAAATCTTTTCCGCAGGAATTTATTGTCTTTGTGAGTTGTACGCGAAGAATTGTAAACACGATAACTGTTCGCTCAGATAGGATGGGAAATAGAAACCTCAGTTTTTTCCTGCTCATTCAGATTATGTCTTCAGATAGTTCAGTTATGATCTAGTCACCAACACTACTGGGTATTACAAGTCCGAGTTTTGTCATCAGTAACGCACAAATAGCGAATAAACATATTTGCCTGATGTATATGTAACGTTATCGCCACCACATCCTCATTTTGATTCTCAGTCATTCAATTGTTGTGAGTAGCTATCATTTGATAACGGTCTAAAAGGTGTGGTTTTTGACACAACACCAATCTCCTGAACATCTTATTCGATCAAATTATACCAAATATTGGACATTTCGAATTCAAAACGATGACAATTGACAATTTTGGCTGTAAATCGGCCTTTTATGTGTATTTGTCCTTTCATGTTCGTGACTGTTCATAATAATGAATCTTTCAATCGAATATCGAATTCGATTGACTCATTATAGAACATTCCATTCGATTTCTGCAGAATGACAGAATTTATCACGAAAATATATTTACTTGCTTACATTATCAACAACATTCTTTAAAAATTTGAAGATTTGAAGAGTAAGAATGCATTTTAAAATACAAAACACACCTCAAAATTGAAATTTAAATTATTTGAATAACTATTCAAATGTAATTTATTTATTTCATTTTGCAATTGAGATCAATTGAACGGTCGAGTAAACTATACATTTAAAGTGTAAATCAACAAATTTCATTTCGTGGTTTTAATCGGTAATTTGGACAGTTCAAATCCACTGATAGCCACCAAACGTTTGATCAACTTCATCTCTTCATCGAGGTCAATTCGAGATATCTTCATTATTTTGAATTGTCCAGTTTGGCCAAGCAACCTTCCTATGCATCGAACCACATCACCTATTTCAGTTTTGAATTCATTATTTTTGAATTTTCTAAAACCGAATTTGGCTGGCATATTTTCAAGACCAGCTTACCCGCTCGAATCAATCCGCAGTTGCCGTAATGAACTGCTTCCATTACGTGTGTTCCGTCGATGCATCTTAAGGTCAATCGGTTCGTCTTTGCTCCACCGTCTGCGATTCGCTGTACTTTTGCTGCGAATGAAACAAAACGGATTGAAATTCATTTTTAAATTGACATTTTTTTTTTTCAATCGAAACTTGAAACTAATTTCTGTGTCCATCTATTTTGGTTTTATGATAAAATCAGCTGATGAGAATATCATCAGCTAAAGATCACATTCATTTCATTCAGTCAATTCTTGGAAGTCGACTCTTGGAATAAAAAAAATACCAATAAATTGGGGAAATGTTGACTTACCAAATATTTCCAAAAGTGTATTGAAATTATTGAAATTCTCATCGCGAAGATGAGTACGCATTGTTTTGATGTCGACGGTGAAAAGCCGGAGAACCGCAGCTTGAGTTTTTGACTGCATTTCATTGGGTTTTTCCAAGCTCGCCACCGCATTCATTTTCAACCTTGAATCTTCTTGAATGATGTAAATGAACTGAACACAACATAAAATTGAAAGGTTGCAAAAATTTTCGATGGAACAAATCTAGAGAATACTCGATTGATATGATTGAGTGGCGGGGTTTTGTGTCTCATTTCACTCGATAGAATGTGCATCGCACCATTTTCATTTGCACAACGGTTTATGGGAGCTGACGATCTCATTGTGCGCTAAGCAACGGTAAACGCTGATAAGAAACGTTTACCTACGGTTTCTATCAGATTTGATGGCGTTGAGATCATTTCATCTTATGAAATTATTACATTGTCGTAGTACAATAGTAGAATATATTCTGAGAATGTTACGATTATTGCCTCCATTATTCATCTCGCACATTAGCAATTGTGCCACAACAGCACCAACATTATTGAGGAATAGTGGCATTTTTCTATTACTGCGCTGAAATCGACGAACGTTCAGGGCAAAAACCCCTATTTGTGGTCAATTCACCGTCGGAAACCAGAGATCCTCACGCACTAAATAATAAACGGGATGGCAATGCTCTCGAATAGAAGATGCTTAAATTAGGGGATTGAGTTGATTTCATATTAAAATCGATTGTTTTTTACCATCGCGCCGTTACTTTCTTTATTTATCAATTTGGTTTTTAGCATTAATAAATCGTCATGATTGAGCAGCAAAACTTTGCTGCCATAAATTCAGAAGTACATTCGGCGCTAGAGGTGGTTGCATGCAGTGCAACTGTGCAATGCAAATATGTTGGATAATGGTTGTGTCAGGGGGCGAATCGACACTGAAATGTAATTTTAAATGTCTTCTCAGTTTCTTAACAGAAAGAAAAATGCTAGGCTCATACTGCTAAAGGGTGATTTTTTAAGTGGTTTCTTTTTGAAAATCGAAAAAAACGCAAAAAATTTCGAAAAGTGAATCAAATCTTTATTGAAATCGATAAATTGGTTCTTGCCATTTACTTTTTGAAAATAATTTCATGCAAATGTTGGCCGCGGCTACGGCGCAAATGGTCCATACGGGAAGTCCAATTTTGGCACACTCTCTCCAACATATCGGCCGGAATCCAACATATCGCCAATAACGCGTTCGATGTTGTCCTCCAAGTCGGCAATCGTTGCTGGCTTGTCCGCATAGACGAGAGACTTAACGTAGCCCCACAAAAAATAATCCAGGGGCGTTAAATCGCACGATCTGGCCGGCCAATGAACGGGGCCGAAACGAGAGATGAACTGTTCGCCGAACTTACGGCGCAGTTCGTCCATGGATGGACCCGATTTGCAAGCGTTGCTCGTTTGTAAGTCTTTCCATCTTGAAATTGCAAAGCATACTGAGCATTTTTGACTGTGACAGACGTCAGTTGGAATTTGACATCTGTCAAAAAATTAAACGTCAAAAAGAAACCAGCTAAAAAATCACCCTTTATTTTGATAAACAATATCTGTTGGATCTCCTGCCATAAATTCCAAATGCATCGGATTTTCTTTGTACCTACATATATCTCTGCAATATCTCAATAATCTTGAGCAATTTTGAATGCATCAAAATTGTTTTCCAACATATCGATCAACGCATCATTATCGATATCCATTTCTTCAATAATTTTTTCATTATCTGAAATATATTCTAATATGTGTGGATTGATGGAAATTCTATTGATGGTTTCTCTAGATACACTATCCAAATCAATCTCATGCTCTCCGAAAATTTCAATCACTTTTTGCTCGTCTTCAGTTCTTTCATAGTGTTCATTAAATTGTTTAACGTATTTCTTTCGTTCAACAATCACTGAATGTACTTGATCAACAGTTTTTGCATCAGCTATTTGTTTTGATAATTCGCTTTTTAATAAAATCATAGTTTCACTTGTTTCTGAGTTGAACATTTCCGATATGATTTTTTCACTATTCTGGCGAGCGTATTTCACATAATAATTAAAATATTTGTCAAAACAAGAGTTGATGAATAAATTTTTAATCCAATTACGGAATTTTGAATTTGACTGGCTCACCAAAGAAAATTGTTTAATATCAGACTTTAATGGAGAAGCACCAGAAATGAATTCGTGACAATAGTATCGGCAATTCAAGGCGATTTCCACGTTTCGAATTTATAAAACTCGCTGGAATGGTGAGGCGATTTTTCGGTATCAATATGCACATATTCGGCTCTGGATAATAAGTCCCAAGAGGAATATGAAATGTTGAATTACACGAATCATTCTGTCTTTGTGACTAAGTAAACGATGGGCGTTACCATATTCGGAATCCGGCGGAAATCATATCCAGTCGACATAACCGTTGGTATTTCATAACATTCTTGGATAATACGCAAATATGCAATGAAAATACAATTAAAATAAATGGTCTTACGTAAGTAAAACTAACTTTTCGGCACATTTCCCGAAATTGTTCGGGCTTACGCATTTTTCATTGATTGCTACTCATTTGTATTGGATTTATGTTTTCTTATCGAATCATCATGCAACTTTGAGAATAAATCACAGAAAATTTGAAGTCATTACGATGAGATCGAATTTCGAGTCATTACACATCATGTGATTTAAATTTCAATTTTATTATAAAAACAAATAAACATCTCAGTTCCTAATTCTTACTTCAACGTTCTCTATTTTTGAATTGGTAATAAAAATTACGAATTAGTTCACTCTGATGTGAACTTTCAATTCATGCCAACGATAGATATGGTTCTACATTTATGTTATGTATAACAGTATAACTTTCGGTAACAGCATGAGCATTCAAACTGATGAAAAAACACAGATTAGAAAATCACAAATACTTCATCCAAGTTATTGATTTGAATATTGACCCCGGAAATTGAAATTTTTTTAAGGGGGCTGGTCTTAAATCTCATCAGAATTACTTGAAAAACATAGAAAATAATTTTCTGACAGTTCCAATAGGAAACAATGTGAACTTAAGATAGCCGCCATACAATTTTTTAGTTTTGACCCCGAAAATTTTATTCATAAAAAAAATAATATATTCAAAGTTTCAATTCGTTACAACGTGAACTTGAAAAAGTCGGCATACAAATGTTCAGTTTTGACCACGAAAAGGTCCCAAAAAACGAAAGTTTTACAGGGGAGGTAGTCCTAAATCCCATTGAAATGACTTGAAATTTTGCAAGACTCATTTTTTTCATACAAATAATATTCTGAAAGTTTCAATTCGTTACAATGTAAACTTGAGATAGCTGCCATACAAATTTTTCGTTTCGACCCCGAGAAGACGCCGAAAATCGAAAATTTTGCAGGGGAGGTAGTCCAAAATCTTATCAGAATGACTTGAAATTTTGCATTACTCATTTTTTCATAAAAAAATTATATTCTGAAAGTTTCATAATGTTACAATGCGAACTAGACATAGTCCCCATACAAATGTTTCGTAATTATATTGAAAAACAGCCCATTTATTGATTCGTGTATAAATTTTTGATCAATTCTAATATCAATTTTTTAGTTATCGTGTTAACAAATTTTTGCGTACAACGTACAACGGATAACGTACCACACACGGACAAAAAATTGCTCTGGGAATGGTTGCAATCATTTTTTCTAGGTTCAAAACGCATAGAAAACTTATTCCGAGCGTTTTGAATTTTTTGGACCGATCGCAATACCTTTACCACAGACAGTGGTGTGTGCGGAAAAGTAAAAATCAACTACATCACTATCTATAAAACTCAAGTAAATGTTTGTATTTGAATTTTTTGCTCTCAATTCCTGTACAAATTGTTCGGTTATTTTGTGACTGTTACATTCTGTAGAAAAAGATTCAAAAAAATTAACCCTCACAGATTTAGCATTTCCTGTCGGAAGCCATAGCAAACGCTTGTAACGTTGCGACTCTTCTCTTTGCGAATGAATTATCTCTCTTGATTTTGTCCGACTGGATTTTGTCCGCCTTACGTTAAACAGGCAAAACTGATTATATTCGAACGATTTTGTTCACGACGCACACGCTTGGTCATTCGGTCTGTCGTCATTCGATGTACTTAGCTGATTATCTGCTTTGGGCTCCGAATTCTGGAACAAGTCCTCGGCTGCGTTGGACTCCTGGATTTGGCTGGTCGATAGACCAGTTTTGTTGATGCTTTCGGTGGGCGAGATCTCAATTGGCGAAGGTTTCGGACGCGTGTCTTTTCCGGTGTTCGACGCGAAATCTCCTCCTTGAAAATGACTACCGATCTGTGTTGAATCTCGCTGCGCAATTTGTTCGCTGTCGCTGTTCGTACGAATCCAAAACGTGTGTCTCCTTCTACGACTTAGAATAGAATCCTGCTTATGCGTTGCTTGAAACCTGTCGTTGCTTCGTTCACTGTCATTGTGTTGGAGCAGAACGTTTTCGAATGTGCGTGCCGATATTATAACATAAAACTACAATAAAGTGTTGCCATCGCACAAATCTGACTTTCAGCACACAGCAAATTCGATATTCGTGACCAAATACCATAATACGCTTGAAATTAATGTATAACTGATTGGTTCTTTACGGCGCTTTGTTTGCAATTTGATGATTTTTACTTTTCCGCAAACACCACTGTGTGTGGTAAAAGTATTGCGATCGGTCCAACAAATTCAAAACGCTCGGAATAAGTTTTCTATGCGTTTTGAACCTAGAAAAAACGATTGCAACCATTCCCGGAACAATTTTTTGTCCGTGTGTGGTACGTTGTCCGTTGTACGCAAAAATTTGTTAACACGATAACTCAAAAAATTGATTTTAGAATTGATCAAAAATATACACACACATTGGTCTTCATTAGGAATAGAAACCTATTAATTTTCAGCCCAATCGGATAATTTTTTCGGGTAGCTCTAGTGGAGTCGAATAAAAAAATGGGCTGTTTTTCAATATAATTAAGAAACATTTGTATGGGGACTATGTCTAGTTCGCATTGTAGCATTATGAAACTTTCAGAATACTATTTTGTCGTAAAAAAAATGAGTCGTGCAAAATTTCAAGTCATTTCAATGGGATGTAGGACTACCTCCCCTGCAAAATTTCGGACTTTTGTGGTCTTTTCGGGGTCAAAACTGAAAAATTGTATGGCGGCTATCTTAAGTTCACATTGTTTCCTATTGGAACTGTCAGAAAATTATTTTCTATGTTTTTCAAGTAATTCTGATGAGATTTAAGACCAGCCCCCTTACAAAATTTTCAATTTCCGGGGTCAATATTCAAATCAATAAATTGGATGAAGTATTTATGATTTTCTAATCTGTGTTTTTTCATCAGTTTGAATGCTCATGCTGTTACCGAAAGTTATACTGTTATACATAACATAAATGTAGAACCATATCTATCGTTGGCATGAATTGAAAGTTCACATCAGAGTGAACTAATTCGTAATTGTTATTACCAATTCGAAAATAGAGAACGTTGAAGTAAGAATTAGGAACAGAGATGTTTATTTGTTTTTGTATTAAAATTTAAATTTAAATCACATGATGTGTAATGACTCGAAATTCGATCTCATCGTAATGACTTCAAATTTTCTGTGATTTATTCTCAAAGTTGCATGATGATTCGATAAGAAATAAACATAAATCCAATACAAATGAGTAGCAATCAATGAAAAATACGTGAGCCCGAACAATTTTGGGAAATGTGCGGAAAAGTTAGTTTTACGTACGTAAGACCATTTATTCAGATTGAGATTAGATGGCGTAACATCGATTCTCTTCAGCCCTAGTCTCTTGAGTCAGCCCTAGTAGCATGCTCTTTATTTGAATTGAGTACAAAATTTGCATTTCGGGTGAATTTATTTTTCCATACACATGTGAACCCTTGAGATGCGAATACTGAAAAGAATTTGAACTCCTGGAAACGACATTTCAACGCATACCAAAAATTGAATAAATTAAGTATGGTTAATATAATTTGCATTGCACGTGTACTTAAGTGAATTCGCAGACCAAGTTTTTGTCCATGTGCTTATTTCATCGTCCGTTATACGAAGAGAAAACACTTTTAATTATATGACAATTCTCTAAGAGAATAAATGCCCGGAGTCGGATCTAGGCCTGTGCAAGCCGTGCATTTGCACAGGGCGGCACAAGACTGGGGCGGCAATTTCAACAATAATGAATTTTGTAATATTTCCCTCTTTTTAAAATTCGGTTTTTGAAACAACAAACGTTGTTTTCAAAATTGAACAACAACAGAAACGCAGCATGTTCATTCGCGGCAAGCATAAGAGCGTTTACGCTTGTCATCGCACACTGAAATTGTTTATATTTTGCTGTCTGTTTACGTTACATTTGTCACTTAAGCTGGTGCGGCTCACATTAAAACTGTATGCGGCTGTCAAAATGTGCACGCACACGCAGTGTGTAAATTCCAAGTCTGACAAAGACAATTACAGGGATGGAGGATATCTGCAAGTGACTATAGATACTAAATTGAATCCGGGAACCATGGAAAACCGGCCTGACCCAGAAGAGGCAGGGAAAAAAGTTAAATAATGTAAAACTATATGATGATGGTGATGAAGGAACATTGGCAAGAGCACAAATTCATCAACTAAGCAACGAAAATTGAAAGAAACTAAAATTATTGTTGGTTGTTGCGCAACCAGAATTTGAGCTGAAATTAAAATGAACCGATATTGTTGCATTTCTTGATGTCAACTGGAATCGTTCTGAAAAACGAGATTGCCGCGAAACCAAATGCACGTTTGTCGAACTCAGAGCTAGGTTTGACCAAAACCCGCAATTGATTTAAATCAGCAGGAGAGCGCGTTTTCAGTTGCTTGAAAATCAAAGTTGCTGAATGAAGCTTTGCCTTAGACTCAGAAGTAAGGCCATTGATTCGCTCACGATACTCGCTTATGTGCTCGGAACTTTTCAAGCCATAAATATAACGAATTTATCGTTATCAGCTATGCAAATACGATTCTTCTGATCAATTGAGCCATGGGCTCCCCAACCATAAGAGATCACATCACCATAGCTTAAAATGGGATCAATGAGCGCACAAGCAACATCACGCTCAACATAATTTGATATGATATGCCGAGTATGGCGAATTCTTCTCAACACACTTGACACTTTTTACAATTTCTCACGATTATTTTCCTTAAATTTCATATTTGAGCCAAATACAACACCGAGATTTTTTATTGATTTGCAAAACTCTAGCTGTTCGCCGTCAAAAACTACGCCCTTTATCATATCGAAATTAATACGATTAGTATTGTGCTTTGAACCGATAATCATAACCTTGAACTTGGCTTTATTCAGAGCCATACCACGGCGCGAAACAAAATTTATTTGAATCAAAATTTACTTTACTTATTCCTTCATTGATTTGATCGAAATCTACCTCGAGATGTGCCTGAAAATCATCTGCAAATGAGTGACCAGTCATGTGTTTAGTTACATTGAGAGTATCATTGAAATAAATTGAAAAAAAAGTTTGGCCGAAGTTAGATCCCTGAAGGACACCATTCTCAATCTCAACACTATATCATTCAGTATAACCGACTTTGAATGTTTGAGAAATATTACTATAAATTGATTTGATCGTAGAGAATTATTGTCGAAACCGTAAGATTCACACAGTTTAAGCAAACCGGAATGTGGAACCGAAGGGAAAGCACACTTGATGTCCAAAGAGACATAAATGACAACCCTTTTTCGGTTGATAGACGATCTGATACTCTCTGATAAGTTCAATAGCGCAGTTGAGCAGCTGTGATTCTTGCGAAATCCAGACTGACGATCATGAATCAAATGATCAGGTTCCAAATAGTGGATGACTTGTTCGTTGAGCAAAAATTCCGAAAATTTTCGGTAAGACGGAAATTTTACTGATTGGTCGGAATTCAGAAACGATTTGGGGATTTGTGACTTTATTAAGAGGCCGAATAATAATTTTATTCCAATCAGCAGGATACACACCGTTGCGAATATAATAGTTAAAAATGAATTTAATTGAGGATACAATTGACGGCATAAAAATTATCAAAAATTCCACTTGTATCTCGTCTTTACCAATTGCATTACTTTTGACTTTCATCATATTTTTTAATCTCATTTTAAAATGATCAGCAAAAAGAAATAACAATTATCACCAAAAGTCGAAAGTATCATCTATAGAGGTTCTTATTTCTGCAGGACTCTTATTTCTTCAGGATTTTTACGAGCAGGAAAAACTGTGTTGTGAACTCTTCAGAAATGTTTTCAGTGAATACATTTTGGTCCGAGGCCCGAATTCAGGTGCAGAAATTTGGCCATGGAATACGAGACGAGTGAATTTACTATAATGAATTTGTTCAAATAACACAAATTTTGAGAAACACAAAAAATAAATATTCTGATGCTCTGCCAAGGCTCCATGAAACAATGTCTCATATAAAGACTTTTAGAGCGATGACATCACAACGAAGGGCAGTAATTGAAGAGTTTAATACGGCTTTAAAAAAATGTAATACAAGTAATGTTAAAGCATTTATAAATCTTGCCAATGGTGCAAAAGGAATCACGACAGAAAATTAAGCAATCTGTCCAGCTGTCATAGACCACTTCAATCTTTTGCATCAGCAGCATGGGCTGCACCATCATCGCCAAGATTCATTTAACGTAAGAAAAAAATGTTTATTTCTTAAAAGTCCAGATAAGGGTATATTCCCAGTTTGTATGAATGAATACTAATTTTCAAGTGCAACGCAATTCTGTTTGATTACAAGTGAATCAAAACATTATGTGAATATTGTATAATTTTTCGCATGAACCAAAATCGATTTCTTGGAGCCTGAAATGCGTAAAAACTCATTTCCAACATTTTGAATTTTCGCAGTGATATACACAGAAAAGTAAGCTTGTTCATTCAACAAAATACTTGTGTATAATTAAGTACACGCTCAGTACACATCAAATTTGTGGTACGTTATTTATGCATTTTTGAAAGTCATATTTTTGTATTTGAATTCAGAAATTCGAATTGAAATTTCTAATTTGAATTCAAAAAAAAATTGTCAAGTTTAAACACATTTCCAAGAGTATATAAAGATCGAGCTTGTCTGGTACAGACAGAATATTGTGACATATTGTTGATATACATATAACACAATGCGTTTCTTGATCCTTATCACATTTTCTGTGGCTTTTTCATCTGCCGTAAGTAATTAGTTTTTAATCTCATTTCCAGTGTTTAAGTGAAAAACAGATTCATTAAAAAAAATCTCTCCAATGATATTAGAACTTGTCGATTTCACGTGATCAACATCGAGATTTGCAAATTCAAGACTTGATTTCGGAATTTGTGTATAATTGTGGTAATTATGATGAAGATCCTTTTATTCTTATTCCAATGGATGACTCTTACAAAACGCAGTTACAATCACAATCAGAACGTTTTCTGGAAGTTGGATCGAAAGTGACGGAAGTGTCTCAGAACCAACTCAAGAGTTTAACTGTTGTTCATAAGGCTTTAATTGATATGGTAGAACCCCTTATGATTTACCTCAAAGGGCAAAAGATGTGTTGTGAAATTTTCAACGATGTCTTCAGTAAATATATTAGAAAATTTGGATTGGATACAGAGGCAGATATAAGGCCATGGAATACACGACGAGTGAATTTATATGATGCATTTTTTCAAATTGCACGAAAGTTTGGAATCTCAAAAAGAATAAATTTTGGTGCTCTGACAAATTTTCAAGAATCACTGTCTCATATAGAGACTTTAATTGCGAGCAACACAGGAACGTCGACAGGAAAGGAGGCGATTGAAGAGTTCAATGCGATTTTAAAAGATTTCAATAAATATAATAAGACAGAAATAGTGTCTCTCAACAAAGGCATTCTTGAAATCATGGCTGAAAGTAAAGAAATATGTCTAGGTGTCCGACAACACTTCAATCAATTGGAAATACGACGTGTTGAAATCCAAGAACATCAACAACAACTACAACAACAGCACTAACTTGCAGCATTATAACAATTTGTCACAGAATAATCATTCTGAGCTTAGTTGAGTAAGATGAAGCAATGAAATTAAATTTTCTGATCATATGTCAATAAAATTGAAATATTGAAAATGAAAACTGCCGTGTCTGTTTATCACTATTGCTGATGTTTTGTAATCTAATGAAAGAAACGGGTGTCATTTTAAAAATGCGACCACAAATTATGGAAGTATCAATATATTGCCATTATGAACTGAAAATGAATAAATGTTTCAAATCTTCATATTAAAATCTTTTTTGCACAATGGACATTAAATTTGATCTCGAAACGACCGCAATAGATTTTTGTGGAGAATGAAATGCTTAGATGCATAGTAAAGTTATTTTCATGAAAATCCTTGCAAGGATTTCAAACAAAAGTGTGCGGCTCACTCAGATATATACATTCGTAATACAAAAATAATTTTCGGCATTGTATATCGAGCACCGAAATGCAATGAAGAAAATTCGCGGAAATTATTTAATTTGATAATCTCAACTTTTGCACATGAACAAAATGTGTTGATAGCTGGTGATTTTAATATTAATTTACTAAATAAAAAGACCTCTAATAGCGTTTTAAATCCGAATTTTATCTTGAATTTTAATTTAATTAATGATAATTGTCCGACGCATTGGTGGCCGGGCAAGTTACCATCGCAAATAGATTTAATTTTTACAACCAATATCGCGCGCGTGAATACATTCGGGCATTTTCCATCGGGTATATCTTTCCATGACTTGTTATTGTGCTCATACAATATCAAAATTGAGAAAGTCAATAAAAATATAGTCATAAGTGGTAGAAGATTTGATAATATCGATTTGGATGAGCTAAATCATGCAGTGGATTTATTGAATTGGAACTTTGACCAAAATCGAAATGTCGATGAAATGGTTACAACACTAAATGACAATATAATGAATCTTCTTGATCGCTTTGCACCACTCAGAATGCGTCGTGTTCATTATACTCCGAAGTCTTGGTTTAATAGTAAAATTAAACAGGCTTTGAAAGAAAGAAAAGCTGCTTACGATATTTGTAAGAAAAACAATGTCGATAATCCAGTTACTGATCAACAGAGAAATGATATTTATAAGGAAAAATCCAATAAAGTCAAATCTCTCATAAGAAAAAGTAAAAAGAAGTTAACTGTCGAGAGCTTCAATAATGCAACATCTATGCGTTCCAAATGGAATGTCACCGAGTCTCTTGGATGTTGTAAAGATGATAACTCTAAAGACAGTGAATCTGAAATTCTGGATAATTACAATTTGAATGACATCAATGAATTCTTTGCTTCTACGCACACGTCTCATGGGGCAGACTTGAGCAATTTATCGCTCCCAACGAATATAAATTCGAATTTCTCTTTTCAAGAAATATCCATTGATGAATTTTTATCAGCATTTCATAGAATCAAGAGTAACGCAATTGGTGATGACGGGATACCACTCAAATTTCTTAAATTAATCATTGATTCGATTGCTCATCCCCTTGTTTACATTATTAATTATTGTATTGCTCATAGCGTGTATCCAGCTGATTGGAATAAGATTATCATCAAACCTTTAAACAAAGTTCCAAGTCCCCAAACAATTTCTGACTATCGACCAATCAGCATAATTTCAGTCATCCCAAAAATTTTTGCGATTCTTCTGAATAGTCAATTAACTGGCTATCTAGAATCAAATGCACTTCTTCACGAAAGGCAATCTGGATTTCGTAAGAATCACAGTTGTGTCACCGCATTATTGGACATAACAGAGAGTATCAGATCCGCGATTCGTCGTAAAAAGCTCATTATTTATAACTCAATTGATATTAAGTGTGCTTTTCCATCTGTTCCTCATGATGGTCTTCTTAAAGTCTGTGAATCGTATGGTTTCACCGATGACGCAACAAAATTAGTAAAGGCAATTTTTTCTAACATTGAGCAAAAAATTAAAGTCGGTAGTTCTGAATCCGATTCAATCTCTATAACTAACGGAGTTCTTCAAGGTAGTAATTTCGGCCAAACATTCTTTTCACTTTATGTTAATGATACTTTCAATGTGCTTCAGCATATGACTGGCCATTTATTTGCTGATGACGCTCAAGCATATCTTGAAGTGGATTTCAATCAAATAAATGAAGGAGTCTCTAAAGTAAACTCCGATCTTGCTAAATTAAATGATTTTATTACAAGTCGCGGTATGAAATTAAATGGATTGAAATCTAAAGTCATGATCATCGGTTCTAAGCACCATACAAGTCGATTGAATTTTGATATGATCAATGATGTAACCATTGGAGGTGACAAGCTGGAATTCTGTAAATCGATCAAAAATCTCGGCGTCATTTTTGACGAAAATTTAAATTTCGAAGAGCATGTTGGGAGTAAGCTGTAAAAGGTATACGGTGTGTTAAATCGTATACGTCATACCAAGCATCTTATACCCAACTATGTTAAGCGGGACATTTCTGATGCGCTGATCGATCCTTTAATGGACTATGGTGATGTGATTACATATGGTTGGGGTGTGTACGGCACCCTAAATCAAGAAAATCGTATTCTTGTTGCTGACAATGACAAAATACGGTATATTTACGGGTTAAAACGTAATGATCACATCACTGAATATCGACAGCGCCTTAATGGATTGAACCCTGAGTGTAGAGCTAAGCTTCATTCAGCGACCTTGATCTATAAGCAATTGTCTAATCGTTCGCCGAATTATTTGAATCATATGTTTGTCCGAATCAACGGTAGAGCCCGTTCTCAAAATAATCTTCAAGTACAGTTTCCGCAAACTGAATTTGATAAACGCGCTTTTACTTACGGAGCAATTAATTTGTGGAATAGCATTCCCATCGAAATAAGAAATGTTGAATCGTTATCCGCGTTTAAATTTAAATTGAAGCACTGGTTGCGCATCGAACATTAGTATTTCTCCTTTTTCTTCTATTTCTTTTATTTTTTTCTATCGAGTAAATTCAAACATGCTCAGATTTGGTATTATGATCATTCTCGCCTATAGATTTAGGATGAGTTTTTACATTGTATAAAGTAGGGAAAAATATTAAGTAAACAATGATGTACTTCCCCTGATTCTCCTGAATCAGGCCGGTTTTGCCATGGTTTTCCGGAATCAATATCGGTATTTAAAGTCTATTCATAAATACCATCCCCCCTTGATGAAATGTAATAGTCTTCTTGCTTAAGTCGCACCATGGGCGGAATTCATATCGTATTGGGTCTAACCAGCATGTTCTCAGCTTGCTGAGAGCACACATTGGTATTAATTTAGGTTTTGCAATAAATAAATAAATAAATAAAGATACACGCGCAATGTATTATCATTTGATTCAGGAATTCAAATTAAAATTGCTGGCAAATAGGTGAATATTTATCGTCTTTGAAAAGTGTGCAGGGGTTTGAGTGTCCTTCAAAAACATCAACTACTGATTTCAGATAGAGCTTGCGCAATGTTTCAATAAGATGATTGTATTCTTCTCTGTTTTCGATAAAATGATCTTCATTTATTGGAGTAATTTCTTTGTTGAGATCCAAATTGACTCTAAATTTTTCCAATAGTTTATAGAACTGAAGCATTGCGAGTGTGTGAAGAGTTTGTTTAAGTGCATTTTAAGTCGTTTGTCATTGAATTTTGAATAATATCTGTTCCATTGACATATGTTATTAGTTTGCAGTACTGGATTTTTGACGGTGTAGCTGATATTGGGGCGAAACTGAAGCCTATTTTGAGGCAAAGCCGAAGGAGTACTACAAAAATGGCATCGAAAAGTTGGAAGATCGCTATAATCGCTGTATCGCCCTCGAAGGCAACTATGTTGAATAATAAAAATGAATTTTGCCAAAAACATGTTTTTTTCTTAGTTAGGACAGAGACTTATCTACCAAACTGTTATTATAGATTATAACTTAATCAAATAATATGTTTTTCAAAGTACTGTCCATCGCTAGCCACTACTTTTTCGTATCTTTCTGGCAATTTGTGGATTCAGTCCCAAAAGAACCGTTCGTTTTTTGAGCCTATAAACGAATCAAGTCAATTTTTGATTCCCTCAAAAGTAAAGCGTATTCCGGTAAGGGCATTCTGCATCGATCGAAACAAGTGGTAGTCAGAAGGGGCAAAGTCTGGGCTATAAGGCGGGTGAAACAAAACTTCCCATCCACTGTTTTCCAAATAGTTTTGAACCTGTCTTGCAACATGAGGCCGAGCGTTGTCATGATGAAAAATTATGGACTCGTGTCTGGTCGCATATTCCTGCCGTTTTTCATTGATTGCTCGCTTCAAACGAATCAATTGTGTTCGATACACGTTTAAAGTTATGCTCCCAATACGAGTATGTCGTCACCCCAAACGAACTTTTATGCCACTTTTGAATTAAGATTTTATTGCATGAATTTAATCTTCATAGGATTCCATTTCCTCCTGATTTCATCCATTGGTGTTAATTTTTCTAATAATTATTAATTCTTATTCGATTTCTATTCGTTTTCTTATTCGATCTTTTATTAGAATTTCATTCACTTCTTCATTCTAATTTTAATACTCTCTTTTCTCAGTGGAAAAGTAATAAAAACACATTTTTTGGCCACGACTCAACTCAAAACATAGGAATATATTCTGTAAATCAAACTCAAATATTCACCACTGAAAGCAACTTAAAGATATGACTCAAACACAAACAGTTGACTCTTCTTTTGAGTGGGTGCACCCGTGATTATCATGATAATCTTTGTATAGCGCATTGTATAGTCGATGCCCAGCTGATTCTCATGAAACGATGCAAAAAATGTCGAAAATATCCAAAAATCATCCTTTTTAATGTTGAAAGGCGGACAGAATATATTTCTATGTTTTGAGTTTGTATTGAAAAATTCATTCATATTACTTTTCCACTAAAGAAAGAGAGCAATACAATTTGAATAAGAAGTGAATGAAATTCCAATAAAATATCGAATAAAAAGAAATAAGAAAACGAATAAAAATCGAATAAGAACTAACAATTATTACAACTTATCCGTGAATAGGAACGAATATCGAATAAAATAATAATCACAGAAATGTAATACCGAATAAAAAAATAGAAAAAAAATATTCGTTATTATTTATTAGCTACACCTATGATTTCATCGCTCAACGGTCAATCACATAATACAATAATTGCTGGTGATTTTTCTCCCCTTTTCAAAGTATTCGATATTTCGAACCGAGTGGATTCAGAAATGTATTGGAATTGTGCATAACTGTAAAAAATGTCTCATACGAAAGTAAATTGTATTTTAAAAACTTCGAAGCTGCCCAAATTTTGATTATGAGCTGCATTTTTTCATTTAGAACTGCTTATTTCGGGTAGAGCAGTCCGTTATTTTATTCTCTGTTTACTCTTGAAATGGCACTCTGAAATGGCACATACTAAATATCATAGTCCACATATATTGTGTGACAGAGAGTATTTGTGAAAAATCATGATTTTTCAGGCCAAGAAGAATGGAAAGCCCGACATTAACTTTCAAAAAGACGAACATTTAAATAAAAAAGCCTCAGCTCCATGTTCCTTCATATGTTTTTCACGTTTTAAGCAAATTTATCTTCTTTTTAACAAGAAGCAATCAACATTTCTAATTTTTATCACAAAATCTAACATTGATAACATAAAAAATATTAATATTTCCTTGCCATTTGCTTTTAAACGGGCTTTGCTGAAAAAAAATTATATCCTTTACAAACGGCGGCGTTGATGTTATTTCCGTTTGGCTGCCATAAATGAATTCTTTGTTCTAACTGTGTGCTTGTGTCGAATGATGAGTGTTTTTATGTATTTGCGAAGAAGATATTGACAACTGTTCTTATTTTTCGGAATTATTTTAAATATCAAAACAGAGATTATGAAATCGACAGAATGTTACTAAACTTTTTTAAATATCTACTCGGAACTATTCAGTATTTTTCAAAATGAAAAAACATCAGCATTAACATAAAAATACAAACAATTATTGAAATGTTGGGAAGTTTGGTTGAACTGAAAAGTTGTAGGACGCTACAAAAAGCAGCTTGCGCTTGGTTTGTTCGTAGCATAGAAAAATCTGCATTTTATGCAATTCCTAAGCCATAATCAATTCTCTCTTTATTTAAACATAAAAGCGAAGCTTCAAAACGAGAAAATTGTGACCTAGACAACGAAAAGCAATCATTGAAATTGCATAATTCAGCTACGACTCTCAAAACGCCGAATTCCTATTTGTTTGTCTAGTGTGTGTCATAGAGAGAACGTTTGCTTTCTGATAAAAGTGTGTGTTCTCAATTACATAGCCATTTTCAATAGATCTATCATCAACTCTCCATCATTTGGCGGTCATTCAATTGTTTGGACGGAAAGCCGCCAAACGCTCACACCATGTGCATAGAACGCAAACACAAAAACATGGCACATTTTTAAGGTGCGTTTCATTGCGATAGCAAGCAAACAATTTGAAAATGTAAACAATTGGTCGTGCGGACACGATAACATCGAAATATTCCCACTGATTCATGCAAAACTCTTCAATTTTCGAGTAAAAGGCAAGTGGCTGTTATCTTTTTGAATAAACAAGAAATGCGTAATTTCCATAAGATTGTCTTCGATCTTTTGTTTGCTCGACGATGTAGCTTCACTATAAATATTAGCCAGGAACATGGAGTCGAAAACAGAGTTCAACTTGCTGGCAAATAAAGTAGATCCTCATCAAGAGGCAAACAATTAAAACGAGAAAGTAATTGAGAGCGACTGGTGTGCAAGTGCAGTGTTTTTGGTACGATAAATACCTTAATTTTTCGTTGTGTGCTTATAAAGCGATTAGTGAAGAAATTTTCAGCCATAAATCTCAGCAAATGCGAAGATATGACGTGTTCTTAGGTGGCATTTGTGTGTGCGGAGAGTCGCACGCGATTTTCAATTAGATGTAATCAGCGTGTATGAAGAATGCATCTTTTGATTTCAGTGAAGAGTCAATGCAATTGTCTGTTAAATGGTCTTTCATGTGTTTCGATATCGTAAATGCCTTCGTATTCATGCGAACATCAACGCGCACTGTATCGCTACTATTGTTGTTGTGCCACATTGTGTTCTTTGCTTAATAACCTGTCTATTTCACTTTTTTCGGATTGTGTCTTAATTTGGTTCATCGTATCTCATTTCAACGTCGCGGTAACAATATTCGTGTGCTATTTCGCATTTTCGAATTAACTTCCGTTCAATATTTATATTGCACATTTGAATACAAAAAACACCAAGATAAAAAAAAAAACGAAACAAATTACCGTGTGTGTCTGTCTGTTTTTTCCCACTCACATTCAATAGATTCGACGGTTAACAGATTTTGCAAATTACTGGCGATTTTTCGCGATTTCATTCAGTCAACGCGATTCATTCGTTCCGGACGCGCATAGCATCAGCACAAACACGACAACATGAACTGGACCAACATAATTGTAAGTAGAATATTCACTTGGCTTTACTTTCGTTGTAAATTTTCTGTGTGTTGAAAGTGAAATTTACGAGGGATTTTCGACGCCGGCCTTTTGATGAATTAGCTTTTGAGGGAAGAGGTTTCGAAAGGTCGATTTTATCGTTCTTCGTTGCTTTTTCAACTTTCCTTTTTTTTCTATTTCTTAATTTAAAAACAAAAAAAAAAATATCTTTTTAAATCAATTTATTGAATTTTTCTTTACTCTTTCCCAAAATTAGTTTTTTTCTCCAAATTTTCCTTCAATCCAAAAAAAAAAAGATTCAGTTTTTCTTATTTTCACTTTATTCAAGAAGATTTTCTAGTGCGCTTGGTTCGTTCTTCGGAATTTTTGGCATTCTATTGTTATCGAAATTCCATTTTGCAGCGTTTAGATTTTTCAAGTCTTTGAAAATGACAAAGTTGTTCAGTCTCAACCATTAATATATGAAAAAAGTTTAACTTTCCCATACAAAATGACCGAATAACGAAAACACTCCGAAGAGCATAAAATTTTTCAGTCCCGCCAGATTCCGGTAGTGACAGATCATTCTTTATTAGATCCCATTCAATTACAATTGGAATTGAAATATTTCTTGAAAGAGCAAATAAATGTTACTTCTTATGTCGTTTGAACCTATCGATTGTCATGTAATGAGATGGCAATGGTGTGCAAAAGGCGTGAAAATTCACATACTCAAGTGACACGCCTTGTTTGCACGCTAAGTTTGTGCCTCAAACCAACAACAAAACCACACGGAAGTAATTTTATGTCTTTCGTGTTCTGCTCGAAAGCCAGTTAAAATGATGAAGTAATTCATGATTTTTTTTGAAGAAGACGCAAATTTTCTTCATCCGGCTGTACTTTGAAACGACAGCTACATTTATTACAATAAGTGCCAAACATGGAATGGAAATACACAATTTTGGTCTTTGAGTTAATGAAATCTTGATGAATTCCCACATTTTGTTGATAACGATCCATTCATCTATGATTAAACACAAAAAATACGTTTAAAATTCAGCATAGGCAAACAAATAGAAAACTTCCACTTTGAAGCCATTTTATTGCTTTTTCAAGAATTCCAAATCATAATTCAATTTCGAAGGCAGTTTTTGGCAGCCATATTTCAATTTTGACTCCAAGTAAGAAATCATAATCAATCAGATGAAAATGGAAGCATTTTTTTCCTTAAACGATGATTTAAATTCAAATTGATCGGAAAAGTCTCAATTATAAGCTCGTCCTGTGTTTTAAGTAATAAGTTTTTTAACTCAATGACATTGATTCCTACTTCAAAATGGCCATAATGTAGCCACCATTTCAACCTCTGCTGTTTTGGATGATGAAATTCTTTTAGCTATTGCATAAGAAAGATCGATTCTTTGTTAAGATGATTTAATTGCTATTTCTATTCAAGTTCTTTTATTTTATTACAATATGATTGAAAGCTTACCTCTAGAAAATCGAAAAATGTATCGAAATGAAACTTAATATCGCAAAATATCCACAAATACATTTCGCACAACCAAAATGTCGAAATTGATTCCAATGTTTATTTAAAAGATTTCAGCGGGCTTACTCATCATTGGGATTGAGACGATGGCCAATGCTCGACCACAGCCGCAAACAACCAGTGAGAGATGTAATGGATAAGTGATAATCGTGTTCAGTGAAAACACTTCCATTCTTTGAATAATCAGATTGATTAATCTAGCGCATCGCATTGGTCTCTTTGATGTAGTGTTTGATTTGAGCTCCTTATTCAACCGATATCCATCTAACCGGCCTTACTATAGCGGTGGAACGGGATTTTATCAGGGCGGTATATATTCGAACCCTGGAAGCTATTACCCCGGATCAGGTGGCTATGGTAGTAATTATGGCGGCTATGGATCACAAGGCGGATATGGCGGTTCTGGTTCTGGCTTTGGTGGGCCCGGTTTTGGGGGATCTGGACTTGGCACCAATGTTTTAGGTAAGGTTGCATCAAGGGAGCGCAACAACGAGACTACGCGCCCTACTGCGTTAGTTTGTTCTAACAGATTAATTTTTCATCTCACTGAAAACACATTTGCCTTGAATTCTTTGCATTTTCACAGGAGGTAGTGGCATTGGTGGTTATGGTGGATATGGTGGTTATGGTGGATATGGAGGTAAGACAACGAAATAACAAAACAACAAAATTTTTTAGCCAATTTCAATCTATAAACTGATTATTTGGAATGCGAACATCACGAAGGTAACGGCGGATTGTCATCGTATAACGGATACAATGCGAATAACTATGGTGGACAACGAAATCTTGGCTTTGGCTATTATCGTGGCACAGATTCAGTCGGCTTTCTGCCGACACGCGAAGCAAATTACTATTCAGGCACTGGCTATCGAGGATACACCTAATTTCAGATTCCAATTGAAATTTGTACATATTGTAAATAAAAAAACTTATCAAATGAATTCAAATGCTCATTTCGGATTCAGCCATTTGACAGTCAAAGGCCGAAGTCACTGTTGATTTATTGTAATTAAATGTGTTTTTACTTGTCAATCATATTGGAATGATCGTTCTGAAATTCTGAATCTTGTCTGTTGGTGGGAAAAAGTGGCATGTTCTTCCATTGCATGCTCACGTCAGAACATTGATTTTAAATTACTTGTTTCCATGTCGCAATGAACGATGAACCTGCGACGATTATATGAATTTTATTTTTGAATGGATTTCATATCGCACAATAAAAAGAACTATGACTTGCTGTCTTGAACATTTTGTGACTCGAATAAGCTAATAGTCAGTTTGAATCAATGGAACCATATTTGTTTTGAACAACACACATACTTTTGCCCTAAGGTGTTTCTCAAAACGCTTAAAAGTATGCAATATATATCCAAGTCATCCTGTCTCGTTTATTTTATTTACATCTGCTCATTCTAATTGATGTGAATTTATCGGAGACGTACACAATGCCACTAGCAATGCTATATCCTATTTTAAACACTTATAAAACTCTATGCAAAGAGTGTACATTTGAAGCCTAATGAACGCGATAATTAAATCTCATTATATTTTGCTTGACTCTTTTCAGGCGGCTATCCGGGATTCCTACCATAGCCCATCGATTATATAAATAGCTCATGACATCTATTCAATGCGCTATAGAAGATAATTCAACTACACGATTGATTGATGATCGACAAAAATAAGCAAGGAGTCTCATTCATATGTTGAAAAAATTCATTTTAATTTTAAACTAAAGAAAATCAATATTAGGATAAACTTTACGGCATCAAAAATTGCACACGCGGATTGCGATTTTTTTCACATATGTAGATTATTAATTCTTTAATAAAGATCGAAATTCCAATGTTAATAAAAAGAAATGTTATAAACGAAAATAAATAAAGAAATGTATGTTTTCTTTTCAAATAAAGTTGTTAATTGCTATTATTCACAAGGAAGATCGGTCACTCCTATTTAACGTTCTATATATGAATCAGTGGTTAGAAAATTAACCTTTCGATTAGAAAGGACAAATACTGAAGCAGTTTCTAGCTAGCAAATCATTCTCCCAAAAAAAGTTGGAAATAATTGTGAAAACGAAGTATTCCGAGTAATTGTGAAATATAAATTAGATGTAAATACAATCTAGATCATGTTTCACTTTTATTTCGAATAAATTATTGTTTCACGATTAATTTTCTTGATGCATTGTTTGTCTCAAATTTTTCCACCCACTCATATGAACTATTATAGAACATTTGAAGGAAAAAATATTAGATTACATAAACAATCTGAGATTGACGTTTGTGTTAGATGGGCATTTTGCCGAAATTTTAAGCTGTTGAAAAGCCATTGCGATCAATTTTATCACATTTTAAAGAGCACCATAAAAAAATGGATTTAAAATCTTTGGTTTTGGAAAAATCAAATTTATCAAGATCAAAATCTTGATAAAAATCCAAATTGATTGAGATCGTTCTTAATGTCTTATCAATTACTTTTTTATTAACGTTATTAAGATTAAGACGTAACCTTCATAAAAATTTATTTTTAATCTAAATTTATAAATATCTCATGCGCAACATTTTTCAACTATTTTGGGACAGTTTCGACTGGCTAACTATGATAAATCCGAACAAAATTGATGGCTTTAGTTAACTGTAGTTAAAGTCAAAAACTTCTCAAATCAATCAAATGAACAAAAGTGATTATTTTTCATACAAATTTGAAATTAAATCAGGGTTAGCCAGTTATAGTTGACTTTAGACATTTTGATTTAGACAGTCAGTCAGTCACTTTTTTCAGTAAGAGAGATGTATCTTAATAAAGAAAATATGAAATTCCATTCGAATGACGTAAGTTCAATTAAACATACAACAACTGTCGATGACTACAATGGAATTGGAAATTCTATTGGAACAATGATTTGAACTAGCTATTTTCTGATAAATGAGACAATAGTTGACGTGAATCGTATCCAACTATAAGCATTCATTGAAATTAAGTGTTTAACGATGAATTGATCGATTGCTTGAGCTTGAGTGAATAAAAGCATCCAGTCAAAACGAGAAAAACTGAAGTTTGTGGTGATCCTTCCATTCGGCGAAACTAAAAACCGATTCAGTATCATTCTTCAATTTATTCTCATCGAACAAAATGAGAAATATATTTAGGCTTCTGGTGGCTCTACTATTCACTGAATTTTTTGTAAGTATTTTCAAATGTTGCCGAATTAAAATGCTGCGTCTATTTCTCAAGTAGAATAAAAGTGCTTTTTATCGTATTTTGGCTTCAATTTGAAGAGATTTTTTTTCACATAATCAGGTGTTCCAATGTGAGGCTAAAGACGAAGAATATCACGCTGAAAATGCCGTATGCTTTCAGTTGAATTCGAAGTGAGTATTTAGACATTCAGTTGTGTGTGTCCAGTCTTTTCATCTTTTCGGGCCTAGGAATCTGAGAAAGCAAGCAATAAACAAATTATAAACATTTCAGGATAAACAATAATGATCGAGAACACCTTAAACTAAACGACATTCTAAAGAAGGACGGCAGATTTACGAGTTACTTTAATCCCGATAAGCCAACAAAAATTATAATTCATGGCTTTCTTGCTAATATTTGTGAGCCATTCATACGTGCCCTTATAAAAGCTTATACACAAAAAAACGAGTACAATGTGATTGGTGAGTGTTTTGGCGAAAATAATCTTGCCTAATGATGATGAATAATTTTGTTTAAAAATCATTTCAACCAACTTTCTCTGTAGAACTCTGTATTTTGTGTGATAATTGTGTTCAACATTGCTCCTATTTTTTTTTTTTTTTAATTATTTTCACATTATTTCATTGGACCATTTTTTATGTTTTCTAAATGTTTTAATTCGATTCGTTGTTTATGTCGGAAATCATCTCCAGCCGTTAATTGGAGTAAATGGGGTAGTAAATTGTCATTTCGTTTGCTCGGATTTTACAATGAATCCAGCGCAAAAACGCAATTAGTTGGTGAGCATATTGCCAAATTGATCGATGCTCTTTGCCGAATTTATGGCACTAGATACGATCAAATTCATATAATTGGGCATAGTCTTGGTGCCCATATTGCTGGATATGCGGGAAGGAATACGGTCAGCCAAATCAGCCGAATCACTGGTACGTTCAATAAATATAAAAATTCAATCCACTATTTTCACCTTTTTTTTCTCGACTTCACTGAATCGAATATTCATTACGAGTAACTTCACTTCAATAGCGTATTTTCAGAATGAAACTCTTTAATTCTACTTGAAAAAAAACTAATAAGCAATTGCAATCATTAAACGTGAGTTGTTTCAATTCGAACAGGTTTAGATCCAGCACGTCCTCTATTTGAAGTAAAAAGTATTCCTTTTATCTTCGGCAAATCTTGTAGTTCGAAAAGTTTTAGAACGTTTTCTTCATTAACGCCTAATGATGCGAAATTTGTGGATGTTATTCATACTGATTCTGGCACTTTTGGCTACAAATCACCGTTGGGTAAAGTGTATGTTTATTATTATTATTCATCGAATTGCTTCACTAAAATTAATTCCAGATATTACTGTCTATCAAAAATAATGATGAATATTCGTCTTTCAGTTGAAAGGCTATTTTTTCTTACAAAACCAAAAATTAGTCAGCTATTATCGTCTGCTGTCAATAACAGTTGGCTGATTGTTAATCACTTTATTTGCATAAAGAGTCGGCTTCAATTTGTTTTAAAATTAAAATCTAACCTGAATTCAGTTCCAAGCATCTTATGCTCCTTCATAAGCTTCCAGTTGGAAATGCATTCAGCTTAGACTTCAAATTAAAACAAAATTTAAGCAAATTTGTGAAATCAATTTTAAGTCAATACTTTTTACTATGAATATTATCACACCTTTCAACTCTTAACAATTCTTATTGACAATAACTAATTATTTATCAGTGATTTCTATGTAAATGGAGCAGAAAATCAACCGCAATGTGCTAAAATCCAAAATCTCTTAGGTAAGTGTGAAGATGGACCGACAATTGCACGGTTTCCAGTGGGTTTTCTAGGGCGATTTTTTTGGGAATTTATGATTTGAGTACCGTGCAGTTCAATTATTTGAATAAGCAGTAGTTGACGTACATTCCTTTTGTTACAGGCCAATGGATTACAGGAAAAGTTGAACCTTTGCTTCTTGAACATATTTGCTATCACTTGATCGTTATTAAATACTTCGAAAAAACGATTGAACATAACAAAGCCTTTGTTGGCCGTAAATGTTCATCTCTGAAAGATATATTTTTGGAGAATGGAAAATCATGTGAAGCCACCCCAACGATCCCAATGGGCGATTTAATTCCAATGAATACCAAGGGATTGTACTTTGTAGATGCAGTGATAGATGAATGTGTCATATTTGAAATTTTCGTTGAAATCAGCAAAGAATTCAGCTCACACGTTAGCATTGGATTCAAAACAGTCAAAAACAAACTTTGCAAAACGATTCATGCCAGCTGCTCCAAGAAAAGTCGTTGAAAAAAAACAGATTCATGTTGTGTATGAACTTCAGCCTGTAATATACTAGCTGATTCAAAAATGTTCGTCAACATTTGCATCTATTCCTGAAGCTCCCACGTCACTTGATGTGCAGTTCAACCACAACATGACCATTTTCGTAGATACTATAGTATTTACATAAAACTCTGTTTTTGTTTTGTTTGTTCCGATTTTGTGTTAAGATTCCAATCAAAATTTTAAGCACAAATAAAACCAATTTAAAACAAAACTAGCTAACTTTATATTTCCAAAAAGATTAGAATCTAATCGTTGGATATGTTTTGAACATATTTGATATTTGTTTCATTCGAGAGTTTCATTTATATGAATACGAAGTTTGCATATTAAAATGTAATTAATGGCGTTTTGTGAAAAAAATAATGATTGTGGATTGACACTTTTTACTATTCTGAGATTATCTCAAGAATAAAATCTGTTTGTCACAATTCAATGTTGTTGTCTATTATTCAAGTTATTGCAATGCAAGCTTTTATTTTCAGAATTTAATTGTATACTTTAATAATAACTTTGCGCAATAAAAAACTTCTCATAGCGAAATAAAAGTCGAATAAAAAGAGTTGAGAATTCCTACAAGAATGTGGATGTGAAAGATGAGTGTTACCTTTTAGTTTGTAACTCAAAATTCAAAAAAGAGCCGCAACGAATCTGCTGTGTGTTCAATAAAATTTGATACAGCTCTTAGATCGGTGTTTTGCTTGTGCTCCTCAATTCTGATTTACTCTGTGATGTAAAAATCATCGTATCAATCAATTTCTTGAACTGATTTACCAAAAGTAGATTACAATTTTTGTCGCAAATCATTCAAAATGCATACGGAATTGTATGAAAAGCACTTGCTACGGTTTTTGATGGCATCGGTTATACTGGCGTACAAAATATGTGACCACATTTTACAGAGAAAACATTTCACGAAACCTTCAAAACAAATCGCACATTCCATCTTTCGCTGTTTTGTGTCGTCGTTTTGATCGGCTGCTTGACTTTTTCTGTCATTTTTGACAAATCCATTTTCTGGTCTCATTAGCGTTAACACAAATAATGTAAATCGCGCCACATCTACATGTAGATGCTCTTCATTTACATTTACTTCAAATGGACTGTACATGTATTCGCGCCAAGTTGTTCTTTTGTGGCTCTGTACATGTATGTGAGATTATAGATGTCGCGCGGAGAGCATCTACATGTAAGTACCATGTAAACAGGCGCCGATTTGTAAGTTGGGAGACATCAGCTGGAATGATCAACATGTTCTAGATTTTTTGCACAACACGTCAGCGGATTTGATTGTACATTTCATTGAATTCGAATACCATTTAATGTGAATAAGCATAGTTTAACCTGTGCTGTGCATTTGCTGTGAATTTGAGCGCCGCAACCGCGGACAATATTGACAGATTAAATCGATTTATGTTTGTTTTTGTTGGATTGCGTTCAAATAAATAGATTGTAACTGTGAACAACCGATTGACGTGACTTCAAACTTAAATTTCCGGACTGAGAATAGAAACGGTCATTCGCATCCCACCTCTTGATTTTGTTAATGTTTATATCCATCAGCAAAAGCAGGAAGTGACATGTGTATGACCACTTTTATTCTCACCACGACAATTTTTATTGCATCACATTTTATTAATATATATATTATTCAAATTGAGTGCAAAAGACGGCGTTCACAGAAAAGCCAACGAAATATTACGCCATTCAGACAAATATAGTGAAGCTGTATTTGTGTGCAAACCGCTCACACTTATACATACAGAGACTCACAAGAGCCTCTGTGTGCTCTGAAGAATCAAAGCTTGGAAGAAGCTATGTAAAGGACAACGCGAGGTTGAAATAGCTGTTGAGCTGAATGATTCGACGCAAAGCTGCAACAACAGACTGTCAAGAGACACAATTGAGCACTTTTCGTTTTATTGTTTTCCATCAATTATTTGGGACTGTCAGCCAATATTCTAAGGTATTTTATGAAAAATTCCAGTGATATCGCATGTTCTTCAATTTTTAATTGCTAAGCTTCGTATCATTTATGTATGATGCGCAATTTATCTGAGAATTTTGTACAACAATGGCTGTGTATCAAATCATCCATTCAAAGTTATAGTGAATAAACACAGAATCCATTTTTTTTCAGGGAATCAATTAATAAATCAAGCATGCAGGCGAATCTTATGCAAAGCATTCAGCAGAGGCAAATTTTAAGCAGTGCTTCAAAAATCGTATCCGTGTTACCTTCAAAACTGTACATCATGCCGATTTCATCGTCGAACGTGAATATTCGAAAGTAATGCTATTTTATCCGGTATTTGACGTTTTATTTATTGCAGATCAAATTATCCGTGTTACAATATTTGGAAGAATACTACGGTGCAATTGGAATCTGGGAACTTTGTCCGACACAGAAATTCGATATTTGTACCGTTCAATTTCATAAAGTGGAAATCGCTAGGAATGTGCTACAAAAACGATATCACCGAATTCAAAAGCACATTCTGACGGTGGGGCCGGCCAGCGAACTTAATGATTTATTGATTCAATTAAACAACGCCAACAAAACACCAGCCGATATCGCGGAATTTAGTCGTGATTTCTGGATGAATGTTCTCGATTACGTGGGAATTCATGATTTGCGTGCAGTGGCTCTGACTTGTAGGCACTTTCAGCGCTTGGCCGAGCAAACTTTTTCCATGAAATTCGATAAAATTGTATTGCGAACTGGCAACACGAAAGCTAAAAAGGTCTTTGCAATATTCGGCCATTTGATAACAACACTCGATGTCGATATAACTGCGCCCGAGGGTGATTACCTGCGGTTCATTGTCAAACAATGCAGCACCAGGCTGGAGCATCTCAGCTTGTGGATGGTAGGTGACAAACATGGCCGTTTGAATAGTTACACCCTGAAGAGGCTTCAGTCGTTATTTGCACATCTGAAACGCCTGGAAATTTACTGCGAAGAATTCTTTGATATGGACACAACGATGAAGCTCCTATCGTCCTGTTCAACATTGGAATCGCTTACACTCAGTTGCACCACTGATAAATGCTTGGAATGGAATTATTTAAACATTCATTTCCCAAAATTGCAAGAGCTCCAATTCAATTTTAATGCCGCTCTGAAAGACACTGGATTGCACATTTTACTTGCATCAAATCCGGGTGTAAGAAAATTGTTGTTCAACAAATGCACCAGTTTAACGTCAGATGTCTTTGATATAGTTGCACGCTGCTTGCCAAATCTCGAGTCAATTACATTGGGTTCTCTTCAAAATTTTGATGAATCGAAGCTGCATCAAATGCTTGAATTGAGATGTTTGCACAGCATTTCGATCATCGAAATTCCTGCAGTGGCTGTGATGAACATCATGCGCAAATCATATGTTGAAAGTTTGCAACTGCTGTTTGTGAATATGAACGAAGAAATCATGAATACGCTTTTGGATATGAAGAACGTTCAAAATCTGGAAATTTGGGACAATATTGCTGACGATTGCTTGATTTCGATGACCAAACATCTACCCAACTTAACCAAATTGCGATTAAGATATTCAGATGAAGTGACAGTACGAGGAATACAACAATTCTTACTGATGGCAACGAAAATTTCACACTTGGACTGTTTTAGGTTGGAAAAGATTTGCGCAAAAGATACGCAACGACTAAGCGAATTCGCCAAAGAGCATCTTCGAAGAAGCGATTTGATTATACACAGTTCATTTGAGGACAAAACAACAACATCAAATTAATTCAATTGAAAACTTTGACGGAAAGTAATATTGGATTAGAATCTATGATTTAGATTTTCATGAGCAATTTTATTTCACCAAATTGTGTGAATCTTTTTCGTTACAATTGCGGCGCTTATTCAATAGTGTTCTGCGACAAAAGATTTCTGTAAGCAAATATAAATACAGAATTGAGGATTAAATATAGAGGAGTCATCGATCATTTCAATGATCACTTTCGTGATGAATTTCATCAGCTACATCTCTCTTTTTTGATTTCATTGACAATTCGTTGATTTGATTAGCACTTCAGTGCGAAGTCTCATAATAAAATATAATTTTTGAGCTCAAGCAAACTTTGGGAACAATTGTGTTTGTCCTTTTTGTTGGCGCTTGTGCAACTCTGGCTCTTCGTGACGACATAACACGTTTACAATAGACTTATTTTTTAATTGAAAAAGTTGTGGCTAGCGATGGACAATACTTTGAATAATCAATTTGTAACCATTTATCCATAATAAAGATCGAAATTTTGAAAAAAATGCGCGGTTTTCAATTTGTACTCCCAATACATAATTTGATTGACCAATTGAATGCAGCGCTAGCCAATAACAATTTGAAAGAAGTTCGTGGAGTTCTTAAAAATGGTTTCAAATTGATCAAAAAATTGCTGCCCGAAATTCCAAATGAAAGATCTCGCGAGCTCTGAAAGAAGGAATCCAAGAACATCAACGATTTGCACGATTGGTGAATTACGGTCGGAAGAATCATGAGACAATTTAATAAATTCAAATCAATGTTAATTTGATTCCTTGTTTATGAGATGTACGTATTTTTTTAAATAATCGATCAGTTTTTTATTTAAACAAAATATACACTTTCATTCTCAATACGCATTTTAAAAGCAATGCTCACACTTTCATCATCCGCAAGCAATGCTCACACTTTCGAAAGGCGAATATGAGTGACTCGAATAAAAGTGTATGGAATAAAAAAATAATTTATTAATTTGATTCAACAAAAGTTTTCCATTTCAACATTTTATTTCAAAGTCACTCAAATTCCATTGAAATCATGACTCGATCTTGAATATTCGGAACTTCAACTGAGTTTTTATGGCGCCAATAAATTCGTCACACATTCTTTTATTCAAATTTTGTGTTGACAATAATTCACAATTAGGATGAAATCGCTTTAATTTAAAACGCATTCGTATAACTAAAATTATTTGACGGGCAATAACAAATTCATTTAAATTCATTATGACATTGTCGTACATCCTGATATCATTTGGAATTGCGTATTTACCAAACTGTTTTGAGAAACGCATACTTCGAAACAACGGCTGATGCTAGATACACTGTGAAATACGTCTTTCTCGGATGTCATGTCGTACAATTACAATCCCATTTCATTTGAGCACTGCATTGCTTTGACAGTGACGTCATTTTCGTTTTGCACATTCTGTTAATATCTCTGTTCAGTGTTCATTCATTCCATCACCAATACAATCGAATACTCAATCGCAAAACCGCGCTGAAAATTGCGTAACTTTTCAAATGTAAACCGAAAGGATCACAAATATTTCATTTGAAGTACGCATTATTCGGATCGAGCATTCAACGCGTCACAATGATTTCGATTGGCCGTTATCCAATGCCGCTGTTCAAGTGTTTAATTGCAAATTGCTGCAATCATTGACCGATATGTATTTGTATCGTGTGAGTTGCGCTGGCCGACTTCAATATGTTGCAACAATCAAAAGACAGCTGAATGGGTGAGAATGAAATCCGACTTCTAACTCTTGTGAAGATTAAAACGAAACAAGAATGATTTGAAAACAAAAATGAGACCGGGAAAAATTGTAAAGCAAACATGTGACCAGGAATTATTGAAGATCAAAAATTAGACCTGGAAAATGTTTAAGATAAAATGAGATCGAAAAAATTGTAAAATTTCAATGTAAAAATGAGACCAGACCTTTTTGAGAGCAAACATGAGCCCGGAAAATTTGGAAGTAAAAATGAGATAAAAGGTAAAAACATTCTGGGTCTCATTTTTATACTCACTTTTTTCTGGTCTAATTTTGATCCACAATTTTTTCTAGTCTCATTTTAATTCTCACAATAGTTGGAGGTCGGTTTTTATTCTCACCCATTCAGCTGATGAATCGCTGTATGATCACGAACATTCAAAAGCAATTTTTGGTGCTGTGCCTATTAAGCTCGCATTTGCGGATATAGCACGGTCCCCTTGATCAAAAAGGTTTATTATCGATTGGAAAATTTCGGTGCACCGAAAAGTTGACATTCCCACATTTTGGGGCTGGTATCAAAATATTGGCGAATATTTCGATGAATTCATCCTACTGAATCGTACGAAATGTTTGAAACGGAAATGCTTGAAACGATTCAAATATGTGTTCTATTTCATGGGCAATATCGACAAGACAGAAAGTATTGAACATATTCAAAATTTACACATGTTTGCCAGTATTTCAAGTAATCAAAAGGAAAGTTCTCAAAATAGCCCGAATACGGAGGACCAACCGATGCGGAAAATCTCAAAAAACATGATCATCTCTTCAAAAAATTTCGATGAAAAACAACATACTCTACTCTACACCTTGAACGATAGAAATGACGGTCCCCTTGATTTTAATCGTCAAATTGTTAACTTAATGACATTTAATTTTTAAGTAGTGATAAAGATTTTTAAACTAATTTTCAAATTTGAAAGTGACTACAAAAGTCTGGTAGCCGGTAGAAAAGGTAGATCAAAGATCAAGCAAAGATGATGGTATTTTGTTTTGATTTTTATGAACTTTTAAATGTGCTTAAAACAATTGTCTGATCGCTAACACTTCGCAGTCTTCTGATAGCTCTGGCTGGATTCATTGCGACGTAAGTTCTTGATAAGCGATCACTATCCCGCAAAAATGAAAAGTACTTCTTACGAAGATGTTCTTTCGGTGGAGATGAGGTTTGTCCCTTCGACGAGCTAAACATATTCGAGTAATCCGTTGAATTCGAGCTGAGGTGGCGTTCATTCAATTCCAGTGCAGTACGTAGTAAATTTGCAAATGCATTTTCTAAATCGTTGAATGAAGGTCGGCTGTCTGGTTTGGAGAGCCAACATGATGATATGATGGAATATCTGTCCCAAAGCGGCAATATTGATTATTATCCTGCATTTCTAATTTTCATGAATTATAAAAGTTTGACTTACATATTCTGTGTAGCAAACGGTGGTTTTTCCATCCTATAACCATTTTCCAATTTTTCAAGCAAATTCTCATCAGCATTTATGCCGCTGTATGGCACTGTTCCGAGCGAAAACAGCTCCCAAAGAGTAACGCCAAATGACCAAATGTCTGAATATGTGCTGAAACTTAGACTTCGCCATGATTCGATAGCAATCCATTTGAAGCAATGCTATTCAAAAATCATATTCATATTTAAAAAAAAAATGGATTTTAAAAAAATCTTCTGCTGTGAAGAAAAAGAAGAAACCTTATCATTTTCTGGTCTGTTTTGTGATTTACACAACGCCGGTGTCAGCCAAAAATTACAAATTTTCACGACGTTGTTTGTGCATAGCAAAGCATTCCTGGCTGATAAGTTGCCATGCACAATATTTTTTGAGGCCAAGTACAGCATTCCGTTAGAAATTTGATATGACCAAGAAACCAAATCGCTTGTTGAAATTGAGCGTATTGATTGTGACGATGGGATACTTTGCATTTCGGAATGATCATCACCTGTGCGAGAGAAATTTAGCAATCAAATATATACTTTTATTGTGTTCCGGCTTACCACCATAATATGTTGGTTTGACATCATCCAAATGCACTGTTCGATCTACGATTTGTGGATCAATTATGTCATTGTTGGCCACGATTTGGTCAATGAAATTAGATCGATTCCGTACCAAAATATTTTGGAGACTACCGTATTCGCAGTAATCAACAATGATCATAAGTTCACCTAAATAAAAAAGAATTAATGACTGAATCTAGAAACAGAGACAATACAAATTTGGGAGGATTACGCTTACGTTTTGTTATGTTAGTATTAATTCCGAGCAAATTCACTACATTCAAAAAATCGCCTAAATGAATCATGATATTGAGCTTTGCGCAAACGGCCTGATTAACCTGTTCACATCGAATGAGACCCGCTTTTAGTGGACAGAAGTCAAGATTTCTTTAATATAAATTCATTAAACCCTTCTTCTGTTGTAAATATTAATGTTTCTATTCTACGAATTGTTAAAATTTTTCAAATATTCCGAATTTGTTCATTTTCAATATTTTTGTCATTTTTGTCAGATTGAAAGAGTGTTCAATGATGGTATTATGAATTTTCTGGGACTGAGATTGGTAGGTAAGAATAAATTGAATGGGTGAAAATGAAAGAGATGAGACCGGGAAACAATTTCAAACAAAATGTGACCAGGAATTTTTGGAAAGTAAAAAATGAGACCGAAAAAATTTGAGGAAAAAAATGAGATCGAGAAACAGTTGGAATTTGTATGTCGAAATGAGACCAGACACTTTTGAGAGCAAATGTGGAGATACGTACGTACTACGTACTACGTAGGACGTAAAACTAACTTGTCCGCACATTTCCCGAAATTGTTCGATCTTACGGATTTTTCATTGATTGCTACGCATTTGTATTGGATTTATGTTCATTTCTTATCGAATGATCATGCAACTTTGAGAATAAATCAGAGAAAATTTGAAGTCATTACGATGAGATCGAATTTCAAGTCATTACACGTCATATACTTTAAATTTAAATTTTAATAAAAAAAAACGAATAATCTCAGTTACTTATTTTTACTTCAACAAACATTCGCTGCTTTTGAATTGGCAATAACAATTACGAATTAGTTCACTCTGATGTGAACTTTCAATTCATGCCAACGATAGATATGATTCCACATTAATGTTATGTATAAATTTCGTTAAAAATGTAATGAGCATTCAAATTTATGAAAAAAACATAGACTAGATAATTACAAATACTTCATCCAATTTAATGACAATATTTGAATTTTGACCCTGAGAAGACCCCGAAAATCGACAATTTTGTCGTAGATCTCATCGGAATGACTTGAAAAAAATTGCATAAAAAAATAATATCCTGGATGTTTCAATTCGTTACAATGTGAACTTGAGATAGTCGCCATGCATATTTTTCGGTTTGACTTCGAAAAGACCCCGAAAAACAAAAATTTTGCAGGGAATGTAGTCCTATATCTCATCGGAATGACTTGAAATTTTGCATGACTGATTTTTTTCAAAAAAATAATATTCCGAAAGTTTCATAATGATACAATGCGAACTAGACATTGTCCTCATACAAATTTTTCTGAATTATGTTGGAAAACAGCCCATTTATTGATTCGACTCTACTAGAGGTACCCGATAAAATTATCCGATTTAATAGGATTCTATTGCTAATGAACACCAATGTTCGTGTAAATTTTTGGTCGGACAACGGACAACGGACAACGGACAACGTACCACACACGGAAAAAAATTGCTCCGAAAATGGTTGCAATCGTTTTTTCTATGTTCAAAATGCATAGAAAACTCATTCCGGGCGTTTTGAATTTTTTGGACCGATCGCAATACCTTTAGCACACACGGTGGTGTGTGCGGAAAAGTAAAAATAAATTTTTAACATAGACTTCTTTGACTCTCATCAATATACGTAGAAATTGTGTACTTTCGCAATCGAAATTCCCGGCTTGAATTTCAAACGGGTGCGTAGTACCATACTGAACCCTATCGCAAATTTGTATCGGTCACAGGCTCTGCAATTCTCTAATAGGTGTTTTGGAATGTTCGGTACTTTTTTTTGTGTTTTTTACGCATTTGTATAAATAACAAAATGAATGAATTCAATTATCAAAGTATTTGCCATCGTTAGCTAGGCCTTTTTCCCATTTTTTTGGCAATTCATGGATTCCGTCCCAGTACCACTTCTCATCTTTTGAGGCTAACCATCCATCAAGCCAATTTTTCACTGCTTCGTACGAAGTGAAGTGTTGTTCGGAAAGTCCGTGCTGCATCGATCGGAATAAGTAGTAGTCTGATGGAGCAAGGTAACAATTCGATGCAAAAAAGACTTTAATTTGAACCGATCAAGCAAAATTTCGCAGATGGTTTTTCGTCTTTCGATGTCTCTTTCTTTCAATTGATAAGGCACCCATTTTCCTTCTTTTTTGGTCTTTCCCAATGCATGTAAACGTTCAGAAACGGTGGATTGGGAAACTTCCAATGTTTCTGCCAATTGTTTCAATGTTTGAGTTGAGTCTTCATCCAATAATGCTTGCAATTCCGCATCTTCAATTTTTTTTGGCAGTCCCGATCGTTCTCTGTCTTCAAAATCAGAATCACCTTGTTTGAAGCGCCGATACCATTCTCTGCATGACTTATCGGTTGGAGCTATTTCACCATAAACTTCCACAATATTTCTATGTGCTTCCGCTGCACTTTTACCACCATTAAAATAGAATAATAAAACTTCGCGCAAATGCTGTTTATTTGGTTTGCATTTTGCCATTTTTGTTAGAAAAACAAAGTTTGTTACTGTACGAAATGTAAACTTCTCTTGACTGATTATTGTTGACAGATGTCTAACCTTCTTAATACAACAACATTCCGCCATCATTTTAATAACTATATAGCTACTGGATGCATCTATTGAAAATGGACCGAACTTT
Organism: Obolodiplosis robiniae; assembly: GCA_028476595.1. Taxonomy (NCBI): domain Eukaryota; kingdom Metazoa; phylum Arthropoda; class Insecta; order Diptera; family Cecidomyiidae; genus Obolodiplosis; species Obolodiplosis robiniae. The sequence goes on from CM052015.1 coordinate 43,307,236, forward strand.
CCGAAACACCTATTAGAATAATCGTCAAACATTGTACTGCACCGAACCGCGTGGTCCAACCAAAAATCATGATCCCTGTAAAGTTGATTCTTGAAATAGTACCTCGTTGTCAGCAAGATTAGATACCGTTCTGATGACCACAACTGATTCACTTTCATTCGGTTTAACTCCTTCTGCAATTCCTTTGTAAACAACTCCAAAAGAGCCTGAGCCAAGTTTTTGTTTGAGCTTAAGTTTTTTCTGTGGGAATTCGACTCCAGTATAATTTAGCAGCCAATGAGCTTGATTTGTGTCCAATTCCTGATTGATATACACCAAATCTCTCTTGATAAATGTATGTAAGCCCAGTTTTTTTAAGTTTCTCTTTGAAATCAGACGCTGGCAGATAAAATAAGTAAGGAATATTAGCAACACGGAAAATACTGTGGTGATCGCGACTATAGGCCTAAGCAAAGGTGATTCTCCAATGTTAATCGTCAGTGTAGTCTCACGATAAACTGAGAATGGTTCATGGTGAATTTCTAATTGACATCTGTATATGCCTTGATCCTCCTTAACAATGTTACGAATGTTGAGCACAGCATTATTCATTGTTAAAGACACGCGATTGTCAGGCGAACTTTCTAGCACTTTGGAGTGATTGTGTTCATATTTGTACCAAGCGATTTTTGGTGTTGGCAATCCAGAAAAATTGCATATTAGCTCAAACTGATCTCCCAACGAGAGCCCAAATTCGGAATTATTCTGAAAATTTGCATATACTATTTTTGGTGGTCTCGGAAGTAAGACCCATGAAGTATTTGTATTACTTTGATTAAGCTTCTGTGCGACACAAATATAGTCACCGAAGCTTGCATTCTCAATTGAATTCCATTTAATTTCTTTTCGAATTGAAAATGGCGTACTTTTATTGATAATTGTTATTTCTGAAAATAATTAAAAAATTGCAAAGTGAATTTCCATGGAGTATGAAATTCAGATCCAAAACAAATAATCTATACCTGTCGTATTTTGAGTGAGGCATTTTCCCTTGTGCAACCAGTCTAACTTGAGATACTTATAAAGTGCCGCTCCGCATGTTACCGACACACTTTCTCCAATTTCAGGGGGTGATCCACTTTTAGTGTGGATTTCAAACTCTCCGAACCAGTCATTTATGTGAATGAGTGCCGTGGCCTCAGCAACGCCTTCTCTATTTGATGCTGCGCAATTCATGATTCCAGTTCTTGTTGCAGTGAAAAACTTTCGAAAAGTTTCATTGAATCTCTGCGTGTGGAATGTCTGCATTTGAAAGGAATTTGTGAAAAAAATAAGGAAAAAGAAGTTTTTTTGACAATTTATGGGGAAAATCTATGGATATCTGCAAAAATGTGAAAAATAAGACGAAATAAATGGCTCACAGCAACTATTTCTGTTGTTCGTTTGTTTTTTTTGCAGTTGCCAGCGTGTAATTCTGGTCTTTCGCATGGAGTAAACAAGATCATCACATCTGCCTTTGAAGATGTAATAATATTGCAAGTTATATTCACTATTTGGCCCGGTTTGACTGTGGCACCCACAATGGAAAGCTCCGGTTTTCCTGATGATGTTTTTCAATTGAATTCATTTGAAAAAAAAATTTTACATATGAAATTAATTCTTCAGAAAGAATTAATAATTTCTACCTCTGACTCGCAGCAAAAAAAATTTCTCTCTTTTAATATATTTGTTATCAGCATGCAAAATATAATCTCCAGTGTCCCTAACGCTTACATTTTTGATTATGAATGTGGTGAATTTTCCATTCGGGCTGACTTCAAATCTCTGGTTTTTATTTGTTTCTGATGACATTTCAATTTGTTCGTCAATATTTTTGCTCCAGTAAATAAACGGCTGGGGATTAGCCAATATTTCCACCACCCATATTACATTTGAATTCATCGACACTTCCGACAAGTTCCTTCCTTTAAGGATTTTGAAGTCGATACAAGTTTTGCATCTGTCTATAAAGTACAGAAAATGGTTAAGCGTAGAAACATTCGTATCCAAGCGTTATATGAATTGTCCGCTTAAAAGTTGAAATGGCATTTGATTACTCGTGATTCGGTTTATATTCAAGGTGGCGGATACGAGAACAATCGAATCATAAAGTATTTGACATCGATAGGAACCGATATCTTTCGCAGGGTCCAAATTGTGAACGGTCATCGATCCTTCAAAAATACATAACTGATTACGCTCTACGTTCGAATTCAAACAACTCTTCCTCACACTGCCAACAGAAACTCGATTATCCTAAATGTTATTGAACAGAATTTTTCATTAGGATCCAAGGAAATATCAAAATATCAATAATGTTTGAAATAATTGGAAAAACTCTAATAATTAAAAACTCTTTGAAGAGAACGGTTCCATGAAATTCTCGAATGGGTGCCTCGACCCGAAAAAAACAAGCAGTTTTTCCACAAAACTCATCAGAAACACAAAGAACAGAAAATACGCTGCTTGTTTTTCGATTTCGATCGTAATAATTATAAAGATCGCATCATAATAATTTTCATAATTTATTTTAATAATTTTCAGGTTGAATCGTAATAATTATCATGATAAATCCTAATAAATATGTTGTACGAACCATAATAATTATTTTGATTGAAATCTTAATAATTATCATGATTGAATCTGATAAATTAATATGATAAATCATGATAATTATTATGATGTAGTTCTGATAACATTATTAGGATTTAATTATGATAAGTTAATAAAATCATAATAATGTTATTAGTATCCAATCCTAATAACGAAATTCATCATAATAATTATCATCATAAACAAAATTTATTACGATATCCCAAAACGCAAAGCTATAGAGAAGTGTGCGGATATCTGGGCAAGCAAACAGATATAGTACAAGCCGAACTAGCCGCAATAAACTGCAAAAAATCTAGTACTTAAAAAAATTGATCTATGTAAATAGTAGAGAGGTTAATTGAAAGTATGTCAATTATTGACATAATAAAACAATACATGTAAATAAACCTCAACGCTGAACACTAATCACTGTACACAATTCTCACATTTATCCAAGTACGCATCCAATCGAGCATCTCTCAAAAAGATTAATTTGCTAACGTGATTGTAACGAGTTTCAACAACAAAGGAATAATTTTGTTCAGCCATAATTTCCTTACACTAAATAAATACTATTATTATTGAATAGAAACGTGTTCCGAGATCGCTTACATTATAAAAACAAATGATAAATGAGGTTATATACACCATTTGTTTTAGCGGCAAATAATTGAGATATTGTTAATTAACCTCTCTACTATTTGCATTGGGCAATTTTTTGAAGTACTAGATTTTTTGCAGTGTACATGTATGCGAATGCGAAATAACGACTGAAAATGCCCGCAGCTCCTCGATTGACAGAACAGAGACATTACTCTAATATGGGTAAAAGGGCATTCTGAGTGTGAACGATTACACAGAGCCGATTTTCTCGCCAAAGAAGGAGCCTTGAACCCTACACTAGGCCTAGAACCGTTCCTCGGGTGGAAAGAAAGGAAATGCAGAGTAATATGCGATTCTTGGGTCGATAAGTGTATGAGAGAGAAATGACAAGCTGCCAACACCTGTTCCAACACTTAGGAGTTTGTCGAAACACCGAAGAAGAATTTCGCAAATAGATTGCTCAACCTCGACAAGATGGATATGAGCTTAACAATCTCAATCATCACTGGCCATATTATGCTGAACGAACACGTAAAAAGAATTGGAATCAGAGATGATCCAGACTGCAACTACAGTGGCGGAGCTGCAGAGAGTTCAAGACATTTCTTGGATTTTTGGAAAAAAGAGCTTCTCAATCTGAACGAAGTTATGGAAGCACATGTTATGTGCATATCAAACTTCGTCAAATAGTCGGGTAGATTCCTTATTAGAGGAACACTTCATCCTTCCACTTAAACTAAAAAAAAAAACGTGATAGGAGTACTGCCCCAAATGGAATACGCACTACTCACAGACTGACTAATAATAACCTCAGGATGTAATCGAAACCGAAATTTTCTTTTGAAATTCATCATGAATTTCAAGTGAGTCGTTTCGCAAAAGGCGCAAGGCTTACGCGGCGATTTCCACTTAGAAATCCTTACATCTATCCATACATCCATTATTACCAGATGAATCATGAATCATACAAACAACTACTTAATGTTGTACTAACTGACAATAGTCTATGATGTTTAGAACAAGCGTACGATGCTTTGTATCTACTCCTATGTAAAGGGGTAGTGAATGTCGTTGAACCGCGCCATCTCTTCCTAAACGATTGTACTTAACGCTTCAAAAAATTGCACGGAATAACACAAAACCTCCCTTGTGGAAATATTCTGACTGTCCAGTATTTTGGGAAAATTTTGCTGAAAAATAGCTATCTATTTTGACTGACTGACTGAGTAAAATTGGCTTAATGCGAATTAATTTTTTATCAAAGCCGACTAAAAATGATTGAAGCTGTATAAAGTTGTTTAAAGTTAGCCAGCCAGTTTTAGTCAGTCAGGCAGTTAGTCAAAATAGCTAGCTATTGATTATAATTCAAACCAAATTGTCCCAAAATGTTCGACTAAACGACTGACTGTTAGTCAATAAAATTGACTATTTCTTATAAAATGTTTCAATAAAATGACTCAATTTTAGTCATTCAGTCAATATTTTTCCAGAAGGGCCCCTCAATAATTCTTTAAAGTTTTTCCAAATATTCTATGTAAACCTTTTTTGCAACAACAGCATGCGGAATTGTCCATCCAACATTCAATTTATATCCGGTTCCTAATGGCAATATTAAATTTTCCATTTTACATTGAAATTCTAAATCTTCTCCGATGAAACCGACACTTTTCGGGGTAGATTTTAAATCTATTTTTGAATTAGACAGCTGAATAGTGCAGGTTCCTCCGTTTGGCAGTGATGGACCGATTTTATTATGAGCAATGACTCGGAATGTACACTTTCGCCATGGAATCATTTGAACTTTATATGAAACATTTGTGGACGGAACTATATCATATGCAGTTGTCCAAACATCAGGTGCGAATGATCTGGAATATTGGATGGTATAATTGAGAATCGGAGAACGGTTGTCGCCTTGAGACACCCATGAAATGATTGCATTTTCATCCTCACATCTTATATCAGTTATTTCGGGAGCATTTGGAACATCTTGAACGATCAAAGTTGTTGTTGCATTAACTTGATCAAGTTCCGTCGAAGCGACACAAGTGTAAGCTCCTGAATCGCGTGCACGGGTTTTCGTAATGGTCAATCCATTATTATTTGTTTGAACAAAACGTGGGTCATTCTTAAAATCGATTTCTGAGCTTCCGCTATACCATTTGATTGTTAAGTCCAAAGACGAATCAGCCAAACCATTGCAACGCAATGTAGCTGAAGTTCCTGCAGTCGCTTCAAAGACTTTAAGAGCGTTTTTAATTCTTGTATGCTCCTTTACTTTTAGCGAATAATTCGCTTGTACATCACCTAATTTGTTGTGTGCATGGCAAGTGTATTCACCTTCATCGAGAAAGGCTACATCCTGAATAAGTAGATCACCATTCTCTAGTATACGGTATCGATCACCAGTCAACTCTATGCCGTTACGAATCCATTTGACTAGTGGTTTTGGTGCGTCAAAGGCTCGACAGGCCAAAGTAACATTTCGTCCTTTAACTGTTGTTTCATTTCTCGGGGCTCTGGTAATGACTGGCGCCAATGCGAAAACATTCAAATATACATCTTTATAAACATATCCCAATGGATTGGAAGCATTGCAACCATAATTGCCGATATCACTCGCATTCAGACTTTTAATAATTATGCTATTAGTTTCAACAATTCTTCGTGGATTTGGTGGTGCTTCGGCAATCGGCTTGCCATTGTAAATCCACTTAATTTCTGGTTTTGGTACACCACCCGCTCGACAGTTGAACACAACATTTTCATCTTCAGTCGTATTCTGAATCATTGGCTCCACAATAAAATATGGAATTTCATTTACTATTAAGCCAATAGAATAGGTCTGAGTCTGGCCAACTCCATTAGATGCTTCGCAATTGTAAGTGCCGGCATCATTAAATGTAGCATTTTCTACAATCAATGATTTTCCAACATTTCCTTGGGTTATTCGGTCATTCCAGTGTATTGGCTTTCCATTTTTGCTCCATGAAATTTGAGGTAGCGGTGTTCCACCATAAATGCAATACAATTCAATACGTTCACCTCTCAAGGCAACTTCATTTTCACGAGTTCCATATTGTAAAATTGGCTCAAATTGATTTTTAGCTGGCAAAATGCTATTTTGAACTACATTCAAATATATCTGTGCACTATGTCTATAAAGAATATTGAAAACTGACGACCGAGCATCGCAAAAATAATACATTTCACCATTTGAAGCGTCTTCACGTGTAACACTTGAAAAATGTAGATTTCCTTCTGGATCCTGAGTGATACGATCACTTGTAATATGACGTTCCAAGGCTGTGTGCCATTTAATAATCACGTTTGGGTCACTATCGGATACACGGCACTTCAATGTATATGGATGCCCTTCAAAAACAGTTTCATTTTTCGTTTGCTCAACTTGGAATACACGGATATCCAGTTTGCGTACAATAACCGGATTGAATGTGGCGATACCGTAAGCGTTACTAGCGAAACATTGATATGTACCCTCGTCCTCTTGTTTCAGCTTTGTTATTACGATTGTACCTGTACCATTAAGTTGCGACATACGATTTGCATTTGCTCCTAATCTAAATATCTCGCCATTCTTCTTCCATTCGTACCTATGTTGAAAAACGAATAATTTTCTTAAATAATGAAATTGAGAGATATCATCAATGTCTAATTTCAGATTGTTTGTTCAATTTAACTCATATATTTTATTGAAGAGAATAACTCTTTGCTAAAATTTCATAACTTTATAGATGCTTGGGTTTTGTTCAAAAATGTGATACTTGCAAAGATTATTTTTTACTTTTCCGCACACACCACTGTGTGTGCTAAAGGTATTGCGATCGGTCCAAAAAATACAAAACGCTAGGAATAAGTTTTTTATGCGTTTTGAACCTAGAAAAAACGATTGCAACCATTCCCGGAACAATTTTTTGTCAGTGTGTGGTCCGTTGTCCGTTGTACGTTGTGCGCAAATTTTTTTTGACACGATAACTCAAAAAATTGAGATTAGAATTGATCAAAAATTTACACACACAATGGTCTTCATTAGGAATGGAAACTTTTTAATTTTCAGCCTAATCGAAGGGCTGTTTTTCAACATAATTAAGAAAAATTTGTATGGCGACTATCTCAAGTTCACATTTTAGCGAATTGAAACTTTCATGATAATTTTTTTTTATGAAAAAAATAAGTCATGCACAATTTAAAGTCATTCTGATGAGGTTTAAGACTACTCCCCTACAATATTTTCAATTTTCGCGGTCAAATTTCAAATTTTGTCATTAAATTGGATAAAGTATTTGTGATTTTCTTATCTGTGATATTTTCATCAATTTGAATGGTCATTAACTTTTTAACGAAAGTTATACATAGCATAAATGTGGAACCGTATCTATCGTTGGCATGAATTTAAAGTTCAGATCAGAGTTAACTGATTCGTTATTGTTATTACCAATTCAAAAGCAGCGAACGTTTGTTGAAGTAAAAATTAGAAACTGAGATGTTTATTTGTTTTTTTTTTTTATTAAAATTTAAATTTAAATTATATGACGTGTAATGACTTGAAATTCGATCTCATCGTAATGACTTCAAATTTTCTGTGATTTATTCTCAGAGTTGCATGATGATTCAATAAGAAATAAACATAAATCCAATACAAATGAATAGCAATCAATGAAAAATGCGTAAGCCCGAACAATTTCGGGAAATGTGCGGAAAAATTAGTTTTACGTACGTAAGACCATTTATTTCTATTGGTTATCCATGGCATAGCCTCAGGCAAGCTGCGCGCAGGAGATATGTTAATCCACAAGCGTTCATCGCGAGGGAGAAATAGGTACCAGAATATCAAACGAAACTACCAAATGTCCGAGAGAGAGAGCATAGGAGTAAAACAGATTTGTATATACCGAAAAAGACCTTTAATATTGAACAGAAATAATTAATCTTAACTCTTTTGTTTTAAATTTATACGCATATTCACCCAGGCTTATGATGTCTCCCTTTCTCTCAATCACTCAATCATTTTTTACTTTCTCTATATACCCTCATCAAGCTGTGATGTAAACTGAGTGTGGCTCGCACACTTTGGAAGGGAGATGCAAACATAAAGAGCGTTCTATACACTATTTACGGTATTTTTTGTTATAATCAAATATTTTTCGATTCTATGCTGATGTCTCCGGTCATTTTTAAGTTTCGTTTGATTTTTCGGTACTTATTTCCCCCTCGGTTCATTAACTGTAACTGAGTATATTACAAAGAACACCTCGAGCTACAAACGTTCATTGAATGCGGATTGGCTTATCTCCGCACAGCTTGTCTGAAATAATATATCCCATGAATAAGCAAAAGCAAAAATTAATCTTTGGATGCTCGATCATACTTAAAGAGTAATGTGGATTGTGAGAGTAATCTCAAAGATCGTTTTTCTGAAACTAAAACTTATGTACATCGCACCAACACTTTTTTATTATATCCATACGAATATAACAGAAAACAGATGATGTAAACAAGTGCGATTCAATGAAAACTCCTACAATCTTCATTGATCTTTGAGATTAGGGCTACGGCGCTATTTGATAATAATCATTTTATATCCCATGTAATTTATAGTTTACGCAATTGCTCTTCTTTTCGCTTATTCATTCAAAAGCGAATAAAACATAAACTGTTCTGCTCACTTTGGTGCTGGGTCTCCTTCAGCTTCACAAGTAATTTTTATCTGTACGTCCTGCTCGTGGAGATGATAAAATAAGACGCTGTCCTTCGACTGGTTCGTAATTATTGGAGGTGACAAGGCTGTGATAGAAAAAAACTAAGTTATTGTTGGAATTATGTTTTAGAGCGATAAAATGTAACTGAATTTCAAAAAAATTTGAAAGAAGTTCAGCAATTTGTAGATACATTCTGTAGAATGAGCTGGACAACAAACCTAGTTCAGATAGCAATAAATCACTTTTGTGAATCAAAAAAAAAAAAAAAAAACGGTGAATAAAAAATGAAATTCCCTCAATCGGGAAAAAGACTTATGTAAAACTCTACTATGTGTCATTCAAGAATTGTTGTCAAAGAAATCAGTTTCGCCCAAGTTTCGTCTCATTTTTTGGTTGTATTGAAAAGTTGTACCAACAAAAATCATACAAAAACCTCGAGAATGTTCAGTATCTAGAAATAATATAACATTGAACAACCCTGAGCTAAGTATGCATACTTGTCGAATTTCGCAATTCTTTGTTGTCATTACCACCCCGAGTGCAAGTTTTGTGACTGAATATGCTGCATATTTATAAAATTCACTGTTTATTTGCAACAAAATCCGAATATTTATTTGGTGTTTTTTCCTCAGCCCCGAAGTCATTGCATCGCTCTACGAAAAGGAATTCGTTTTGAGGGCGCTAGATATACCATTAAAATTTTTTGCTATCGAAGCAACCAAAAACGAAAAATCAAATTGCTGTTGATTGGTATTGCATCACAATTCAGCACAAACAATCACCCATTCAATAATATAGCATTTCATCGAGTGTGGCTCTTGTGAACACACAAAAAGCAGGAGACACTCGGTGTGAATGTTAATTTCAGCTAGTGTCGTTTACTGCAAATTGTCGATTTTCGACCACAGGGTGGAATTTTTCAGATTACCATTTCACTGACGTTTTAAAAGTCTTTTGAGCAACCATTGAACATTTTTTAAATAAATTTGTTGATAAAATATGTATATTTAAAATTCTTCCTCGTTGAGGAGGCGGTGATTTCCTCAGCATATTCTTCCTCCTCACCACAGTGAAACAGTCTCTGTAATGAAATCTTTATTTGGAATAGATGCAAATGGTTGGATATATTTAGACGAGGATTTAATCGATTGGTTTTTGTACTCTTCAGCTTTTGATGAGATATATCTCAATATCTTTTTATAATACTACAAACAAGAAGGTCTCTTCCGGTCGGAAAATGCAAAACGGAGATTTGATATTCAACTCAACGTGAGCACCATCTGAACCATTTATGTGCTGACATTTGTCGCGAAGTATTGAGCCGATGCTCATTGTGTGCCTACATCGTGAATAAAACAATGGGTCCATGGATATGGAAATCCTGTAAAGATAAGTTGAATCTTAAAGGTAGAGGTGGCGCGCTTCATTGGCATTCATCACCACCTAACCTGGATAGGTATTGAGTGGAATCTCCGGTTCGACTCTTCATCCAACCACGAAATCACAGAAATTGCAGCGAAAACATTTGCTCAATGATCAATGATGCAAAGATTTCATATCAGAACATACCTGAATAAGCTACAATTCGAACCACAATTGCGAATATTAGTTGTAACAGCCACATTTTTGCTATCTTTTGCATTAATTGTTATAAATGTCAAAACTCGCTCGGGAATACTCGATTTTCAAATGTACTTATATTCAATGTGTCAACTTATAATCATTTCCTCGTGCGTGTATTCAAATTACATTTATTAGGATTCGCAAATGCTTGGAACATATTCACTCAAAATACGAATGTGAAATTTTGAAAATGATTCACGAAATATTAGATGAAACCAAAAAATGTGTTAGTATGCTGTCAATGGAACTGTGCTTAGGAACACGCGAGAACAACTTGCATACAACTTTTGCCAGTTCAACGATACTGCCGATCAAAGAACGAGAGAATGGAGCATAAGCGCTCTTTAGTGTGCGATTTTCTTCACGAAATTTCAATTCGTTATCATTATATTTATCCAAAATATTTATCTCGATAATTTGATATTTTATGATTCACACAAAGAAATAAAATATCATGGTGGACGCGAATGACGCTTGCTATTGAAAACGTCACAAGCCAATATATACCACACTATAAACTGCAGGAGTCCGATCGATGAAATTGGGATATCAAAAGAAATCCCTTAGGAAGAATATTGAAAATTGACCTCGCTCAGCCCTAGTTATGGATGTTTGAAAATTGGGTTGCCCTGTGCATAACAAATTTTCTCCTTAAATTGGAATATTCTGAATTTCCTTGTCAAGGCGCTTGATCATTGAAATCGGACTATCAGCTCAAAAGTTATAGTCGTTTGCCTTTTTTTATAGCCCTACTAGCCCTTATGAGGATCATTTCGCATGTTTGTTTATTTTGTTTGCAGTTTTTCGCGATTCGGCTGATAACCTAAAAGACTTCGAAAATCGAGAATTGGTTGCAATCGTTTTTTCTTGGTTAAAAACGCATAGAAAACTCATCCCGGGCGTTTTGAATTTTTTGGACCGATCGCAATACTTTTACTTCACACAGTGGTGTGTACGGAAAAGTAATAAGAACATCAAGACTTATGAAGAATCTTACCTTTGCCATATAAATGAAAGCGACTCATCATTTTAAATTCAATTAGAAAATATGTTTATAAACGAAAGCAATTTGTCATCCGTGTCTCACCCAAAGAAAAAACCTCAAGTTTTTTTATACTTTATTTTGCGGCGCGAAATTTGATATCACAAACAATTTAGTACTTCCATATCGTTTGGTCTTCAATCAAATTGAAAAAAAAAAAAACACATTTGTTGTTGATGCGTCATCATTTCTTCTATCGCAACTGTATTGTTCTAAAATATATTGACTCACTTTTCTAGAAATTGTGAATAATTACTGTTTCATTTATATTTAATTGAAACGGGAGCTGAAGCCATACTGAATTAATAAAGGCTTTTCTTCCACCACTATGAACACGAAGTTTTTATCACAAACTCTTCAATTTACAATGAATTTCATCTAATTTCTCTAATTTGTCCAGTTTTTGCAAAAGCACTTCAATATTTTGTTCGATATTCACAATTCGATTATTTAGATTATTATTTTCTGTGTCCTTGTATTGCTGCATCTGTTTTCTAACTAACAATAGAATACTTCGACTGACAACCTCATTATCCATGCGAATATTATTCTTGAAAACTGAAATTAATTTGACGTTGAAAATAAAACTGTTTCTTTCTGAATAAACAAAGCTCGCTCAATACTAATAATAATTAATATTTCATGTTGATTCCGAAAAACAAAACATTTGAATGGGAGGTAGTTCAGAATCTCGGATTGACTTGAAATTTGATGCGACTAGTCATTTTCGTAATATAATGAGATCATAGAATTCATAACGATAAAATGTGGAAAAACATACAATTTTCGAATTTCTCAGGGTCAACACAAACATGGTGTTCAGGGACTATATTCATTTTAAATCGCATCATTATGAAACTTCCAAAATCGTATTCTGCTATGAGAACATCTAGTTGTACAACATTTCAAGACATTCTTATAAGAATTAGAACTACATTTTGACTCCAAAATGACTTGAAATTGTGTTTGAATTATTTTTTTCATAAAACAATTATTATGAAAGTTTAACAACTGTACAATGCGAAATGTGTTTCGAGACGGTTTTACCACAAATGTAGATAGGTGCTATATTTAGGTATTCACATTTTATCTAAAATTTAGATTTGTCAGTCTATTTTCCAATGAAACTACATTACAACAATTTTTTTATCTCGATGGAACGTTGACTAATGCTGAATTCTAGATTATTTTGATCTAAACTCTTGACATATCGACCGCATTCAGGGATCGAAATATCTCAAAGAGCATTTGATTCTATATATCAAGTTGATCATTGTGTGGAAACATGTTTTCGCTGGATGAGAAATAACGTAGTTAAAAATGAATAGAACGAAAGTAATTTCGATTTTTCTTTCGTCTCAAATGTAACATACCGAATCCAGTGGTCTTCATTCAACAGTACGTCTTCATATTGCGAAAGTATACGGCTTCGTTGAGTTAGCATGGTCAATTCGGCATCGGTTTTGATTTGATGTGTATCACTCACCGCAAGGCCGTTCATCAGGTTCATAAAGACGATTGAAACGAAAAACAAGAAAGCAAAAAAGATGACTTGGCTCATGATTTTTGAATTGCCGTTTATAGATTTGGAATCAAATTCGCCTGCCAGCATTGTTATGGTTTTCAATAGCGATGAACCAAATGATGCGAAGCCAATCGATTCATTTGTCGCTTCATTACTAGATAGCAAATAAAATGATAGAGCAGATGCGGGAAGAAAAGCGATGCATAGCTGCAGGCTTTTGATGGAACCCCATGTAACGTGCAAAAACATTGAATAATAATTTGAAAAATCACCAAACAATGAACCAGCCAAGTTGAAAAATTCCGAAGTCATCAATAAAACGCAAATCGCAGCAAATGTGCGGTTGTTTTCTGGATGAGTGTTGCAAAGAATGAGTTCAAAGAAAACGATGATCGTATCACTGGTGAGAAATTGTACGAAAACGAGAATGGCTGTCCAATCTGAGTTTGAAAATCCAAAACTATGCAATTTTTGAATTTTATTCCAGTCATATCTTGAGAAAAATATCACACGAAACAATCGTCTGTGAAAAATATAAGCACCAGTTACAATCATAATTGTGATGCTGAATGTGTCTTCGATCTGATTGAATGTGTTTCTATGAAATGCCCAGATACATGTCAATACGGCCAGGAGCAAATATACAATGAAATCGACATAAAAAAGAGATTCTAGCCGCTTCCACTTCAAGGCCAGAAAACTCCAAATCAATGGATGGCTGAGTAAGTGTCTGTAATCGCTTGAAGTTGAAATGAATTCAAGTGTGACCGTTTCATCGAAGAAGTATTGCGTTCCATTATCGTGCGGCGCAATCAAATTTTTGAAATCATATTCAATGCATTCCAATTTGCCATCGTCGTTTTCCAATGAAACCAGCTTTATGCAGTTATCAAAATGTATTTCAAGCATTTTTGGATCGATAAATGCGAGCTTAGGCTTTGAGCCACATTCTTCGCCACCAACATAAGCACCCATATTAAGAAATTTCGTCACAATTTCGGGATGATAACGAACCAGACTTTGGCCGGTGAATGCAAGATCGATATTTCGGTTTGTAAGCAGCATTTGAATGCATTTTTCGTGTTCAGCACTTTTCTTCTTCATCAGACTTTCGGATATAATTTCTAATAGTGGAGCGACATTTTCGCCGGGGTCGGAATGCTTTAGGAGTAGTTTTAGACATCGCCACGCACCAAATCGACAAACATTCTTATAAACTGAATCACTAACACCAGTATTTAGCGATAATAATTTTTTCATGGCTGTTGATAAATCATGAGTGGCGGCTAATTCGAACAGAGTCTCAATCTTCTCCAATATCGGCGCTAGTTTCTTGTTACAACTTGTTTCTATTAATTCTAAGCCTCGGATGAAATGCAAATCTTTTTTATATTTCAAACAAAAGCTCAGTCGGTTGCAATCCCAATAAGTTGCATCTTTTCGCCGAATGGACGGTAACTTTTCGAGAACTTCGTCTAGATCAGTTGGAATAATTTTCTTCACCATTGCCTTGGCCACAGCACTAAGCTAAAGAAATGAGAAGAGGACGTTTTTTCAATAAACTCAGTGATACAAATTATTATTGTTTGCACTGTTCCGACATTTACACTTTCTATATTGCAATCTGCAATTATGCACTCTTCAATGAATGGCTCACAATTCGTCTTTTTGCATGCTTGCTCGAACAGAACATCCTTCTCCTTCTCACGAAATTGAACGTAATACAATTCAACACGAAAACTGTCCAACTCTTCCAATACAGACTGAATGCTTTCGTCATCCAAAGGAATTGTGACCAAATCACTTTCATCTATCAAACATCTCGAGGATGAACCAAACTTATCCATACATATTACAGCAGAGGGTGTTGCATTTTTACTCAGTGCTTTAATTATAAATATGGAAAAAAAGACACTTAGACATTGATAAATTTGAAATAAAAAATAGAGAGAAAATATTATCATCTGTAATTTGCCAACAAATTAATGTCCACTCTTGCTTCGAAAACTCAACTTAAATCGATAAAATATTACCAACGCCTGGAACTATCGATCCTTTCATATTTAGAGTGTCACAATCATTTTTAGTTTCTTCGTAAATTGTGCACATCGGCAAACCAGATAGTGATTTGCAACGTCTTCTGATCATTTTATTCAAAGATGTTGAATAATCTTTACATGTAACGATATTTATTTTTATTTATTTATTCATGTCACTGCCAAATGTTGGCTAGAGTAAAAAAATTTGTGAAGTTTACTTGGAGAAGAACAGATGTTTTCTATAAAAAATTAACTACAATTAATTCGAACCGAAATTTTTAGAATTTAATACAGTGCAAATGCTGTCGAGCGCACAATTACTCTATAGCAAATATATTGAAGGCTATTTAGTTGCAAAAAAACAAGAATTTCCTACTAGCATGAACAAGAATTGTGATTCAAGATTATAGAAATTTCGAGTTAAGATGCTTCATCAAAGCTGTTGAGCTCAATGAGTCATACGGTCTTCATGAGCGAATGTCACATAATCCGATAATGCATATCGTGTTTTTGCTTCGAGAATTCTTTGTCGCTCTTGCAATCAGAGCCCAGTTTAAAATATTCTCGATATGAATATTCTAACAATGTATTTTAAACAGGAGATACCGAAGATATGCTATGAATAGTCAATTTAATCATATTTTTGATATTGCAACCACTTCAATATTATTTTTTGAGCTGTTCTGATTTTGAAATAGATTTATTTGAATATTCAAGACAATTATAAGATTTGGTGATTTCTTGTATCATTACATTGTGAGTGGCTCGGTGCGAAATCCGTGACATAGTGGGTTTGATCTGTCTTGGCTCCCCGATTACGATAATATATTTATATTTTTCCTTCAACATTAAAAGGAGCATCCCATTTATTAGGACCATTCAATATTGGCTTTGGAACTGCATTTTTGCTTTATGTTTTATTTTTTCCCGTTATTATTGGCAATAATCAATTGCTTGTTTTTGCCTTGTATATTTTGGTTTTATCGATTCGTTGTGGTGCTCGCTTTGTTAAACGTGTCGGTTTTTTTCGTTGTTTCATCATTTTCTTCACATGATTTGCTTAGCTCTACTCGGACAGAGAATCTTGTATGAAAAAATGAAAATCAACCACTTGACCACTAGAGTTGGTTTTAAACGATCGAAACTGCAATAAAGACAAAACAGCTTTTGGAAATCAGCGTTTTGTCTTTAACGCCTAACGCTTCGGGCATCCTCTAGAGAACACAAAATCATCTTGTTTTCTGAGCACATAGGCTCTTGCCAATGGCCACTTTAATGACGTACTTCTAATAAACCCGCGAGAAATAATTCTGCTCGATACTTCCGCTAGAAATAATTGCTCCATTGGTTCGAGAATTCTTGTGATAACCCTTCGACGCACCTCCATTCGGATCAGCCGATTCTCCTTTACATCGAGCACATTCCATTCCAAAGTTGCAGTTAATGCGTCTCCAACAAGAAAGTGTCCCGGTGTTAACGCATTCAGATTTTCAATTGACTCACTCAATGGACATATTAGGCGCGATTTCAGACATGCCTCTATCTGCACTAACACATTTGCAAGTTCTTCGTATATTGATACTTCTGACGTTCCGTTCCCATAATCCATCAAACCATTGTGCTGATGGTGAATTGCGTAAATCATATGGTGTGCCACACACCTACATTCCGACACCGAAAATACAGGTCCATCGTGTTTCCATGCGCTAACAACAATGGATAAAAACCAATCGATCTCTCAAAAAAGGCTGTTGTAGATTGGTGCAAAGAAATGTTCAAAAAATACGTTCGCGTTGGACGGCGGACGAAACCAATTGACTTGATAAGACATGTTTGACTTAACTAGTCCTATTTGAAATCTGTATTCAGATGGGCATATTCATTTGTTTTCGTTCTTTAAAATCTATGCATACATAGACATGTAAGGGCAAATGAGATATCACACTTCTGGTTTCACATCTCATCTGACTAAACATTCACATAACTACCGACAAGACTCAACTGTAAATGAACAATATATTGCAAGTGAGTCCAAACTTCTGGTGGTAGTGTAAATGCAAAATTTTAAACGAAAGCGAATGAATTAAATGACATGTCAATCTGAATACATAAATGGTAGAAAACATGAAATGGTGCATTTTCATTTATGGACCCATTTACAATACTTCTCACATACACAGTGCATATGCCGAAAAGAAATAAGACCACTTGAACGAATCTGTGTGGCACGTTGCTAAAAATGTTAAATTCCACGAACTTCCGTCCGATTTCACGTAATTTGTGGCAAAGTGTGTTTCACATACCAGCAGAGGGGCGCAGCGACGATACTACGCGCCCTAACTACGCTATGCAGAATACATGACGTAGTCAACTACGCACTCTGCCGCGTTTGTATGGTCGTTGCGTCCCTCTGCTGGGAAAATTCCTTGACTCAGCACACAACATTCCAACTTACTCTTCCAAAAAAACTTCTCTCTCCAAAGAAAAGATGTTGCTTAGTTGTCTTAAAGCAAATATTTGAATTTCATATTCAATTTTTTTTGCTGGGAAACGATAAATTTTGTTGGAACCTTTAAATAATATTTCGATTGCTTACTTCAAAATTGATCTTTGACTAGAAACAAAAATGAAATCAATTTTATTCAATCGCGATTTTCGGATTCAATAATAATTTTCATCACAATGAAAAAATAAATGGTCTTACGTACGTAAAACTAACTTTTCCGCACATTTCCCGAAATTGTTCGGGTTTACACTGTTTTTCATTGATTGCTACTCATTTGTATTGGATTTATGTTTATTTCTTATCGAATCATCATGCAACTTTGAGAATAAATCACAGAAAATTTGAAGTCATTACGATGAGATCGAATTTCGAGTCATTACACATCATGTGATTTAAATTTAAATTTTAATATAAAAACAAATAAACATCTCAGTTCCCAATTTTTACTTCAACGTTCTCTTTTTTTGGATTGGTAATAAAAATTACGAATTAGTTCACTCTGATGTGAACTTTCAATTCATGCCAACGATAGATATGGTTCTACATTTATGTTATGTATAACAGTATAACTTTCGGTAACAGCATGAGTAAGCATTTCAGATATTTTTCCGTGCTGATCCGAGCCGGGCGAATCCGGGCGATTATTTTTAAAATCCGGGCGAAATCCGGGCAATAAATTTCGTCGTTGCTATTCCAAAATCCGGGCGAAATCCGGGCGGTTTTCATTTTATTCTGAAAAAGGAACAAAAAAACAAAAACACTTTGAAGAGCATATGTTTTATATTCATTATGTGATTTATTCAATCATTTTCAAAAACTGTTGTTGTTTCCATTCCATCATAATATAATACGTGTTCTTCTATTGCAAAAAATATGATAAAATTCAATCAATGATATTATCTAATTATTAATTAAAATTAATTAAAAACCGTTAGAATCAGGTATAACTATTATTTTTATGACTGATTCAAATAGTTTACTACAAAAATTAATATTTTTCATATGAAAAGTTGTGAATAACTTTTTAGAAGTGAGCGAAATTTTCTGAAAAATCCGGGCAAAGTCCGGACTTCTCGTACAATATCCGGGCATCCGGGCCGGGCGATTTTTGGGCCGGAATTAAAGTTGAAAATCCGGGCGATCTGGAATGCTTAAGCATAAGCATTCAAACTGATGAAAAAACACAGACTAGAAAATCACAAATACTTCATCCAATTTAGTGATTTGAATATTGACCCCGAAAATTGAAAATTTTTTTATAGCCCTACTAGCCCTTATGAGTATCATTTCGCATGTTTGTTTATTTTGTTTGCAGTTTTTCGCGATTCGGCTGATAACCTAAAAGACTTCGAAAATCGAGAATTGGTTGCAATCGTTTTTTCTTGGTTAAAAACGCATAGAAAACTCATCCCGGGCGTTTTGAATTTTTTGGACCGATCGCAATACTTTTACTTCACACAGTGGTGTGTACGGAAAAGTAATAAGAACATCAAGACTTATGAAGAATCTTACCTTTGCCCTATAAATGAAAGCGACTCATCATTTTAAATTCAATTAGAAAATATGTTTATAAACGAAAGCAATTTGTCATCCGTGTCTCACCCGAAGAAAAAACCTCAAGTTTTTTTATACTTTATTTTGCGGCGCGAAATTTGATATCACAAACAATTTAGTACTTCCATATCGTTTGGTCTTCAATCAAATTGAAAAAAAAAACACATTTGTTGTTGATGCGTCATCATTTCTTCTATCGCAACTGTATTGTTCTAAAATATATTGACTCACTTTTCTAGAAATTGTGAATAATTACTGTTTCATTTACATTTAATTGAAACGGGAGCTGAAGCCACTATGAACACGAAGTTTTTATCACAAACTCTTCAATTTACAATGAATTTCATCTAATTTCTCTAATTTGTCCAGTTTTTGCAAAAGCACTTCAATATTTTGTTCGATATTCACAATTCGATTATTTAGATTATTATTTTCTGTGTCCTTGTATTGCTGCATCTGTTTTCTATCTAACAATAGAATACTTCGACTGACAACCTCATTATCCATGCGAATATTATTCTTGAAAACTGGTTCACTGTTGATGAAACCAGAACGGGAGCGCCAAAAAACATCCGACTGAATTTTTCCAGAGCCTCTTTGAATCATTATCTTCTTGTTAATCTTCCGGACCATTCGATTCCTTCCAAAGCTTTGCATATTTCTGAGTGTATCCTCTCGAATGAAGAACAGCAATATTCGCATTATCACATGAAATCGTTTCCTGAAATAATTCCATTTCAATATATTTCGATTCATTAAATGATAATAATGCCGAAATGAGAACCTATTTGGAAAATATAGAGAATAAAATGTCTTACACACGTAAAACAATTTCCAAAAGTCTAGGGATTTTCTGGTTTTTCAATAAAAACAATTGTCAAGTCATTCCGATGAGATTAAGGACAAATATTAAAATTACGAATCAGCTGTGCCATGTTAGCGAATATATTGGTATTTTGCTCTCGCTCTACAACAGCGTGAACGAGAACTATTAATAATTGTTAATGTTCGGAATAAATAAAAATTCCCTTAAAAAACAACATTCTACGTTAATAGACCGAATTTACCCTTTCGAGTGTAACAGTCTTTAAATATATGACGTGTAAAAGTCTTCGTGGAGTAAACAGATTCAAATTAATTTGACGTTGAAAATAAAACTGTTTCTGAATAAACAAAGCTCGCTCAATACTAATAATAATTAATATTTCATGTTGATTCCGAAAAACAAAACATTTGAATGGGAGGTAGTTCAGAATCTCGGATTGACTTGAAATTTGATGCGACTAGTCATTTTCGTAATATAATGAGATCATAGAATTCATAACGATAAAATGTGGAAAAACATACAATTTTCGAATTTCTCAGGGTCAACACAAACATGGTGTTCAGGGACTATATTCATTTTAAATCGCATCATTATGAAACTTCCAAAATCGTATTCTGCTATGAGAACATCTAGTTGTACAACATTTCAAGACATTCTTATAAGAATTAGAACTACATTTTGACTCCAAAATGACTTGAAATTGTGTTTGAATTATTTTTTTCATAAAAAAATTATTATGAAAGTTTAACAACTGTACAATGCGAAATGTGTTTCGAGACGGTTTTACCACAAATGTAGATAGGTGCTATATTTAGGTATTCACATTTTATCTAAAATTTAGATTTGTCAGTCTATTTTCCAATGAAACTACATTACAACAATTTTTTTATCTCGATGGAACGTTGACTAATGCTGAATTCTAGATTATTTTGATCTAAACTCTTGACATATCGACCGCATTCAGGGATCGAAATATCTCAAAGAGCATTTGATTCTATATATCAAGTTGATCATTGTGTGGAAACATGTTTTCGCTGGATGAGAAATAACGTAGTTAAAAATGAATAGAACGAAAGTAATTTCGATTTTTCTTTCGTCTCAAATGTAACATACCGAATCCAGTGGTCTTCATTCAACAGTACGTCTTCATATTGCGAAAGTATACGGCTTCGTTGAGTTAGCATGGTCAATTCGGCATCGGTTTTGATTTGATGTGTATCACTCACCGCAAGGCCGTTCATCAGGTTCATAAAGACGATTGAAACGAAAAACAAGAAAGCAAAAAAAATGACTTGGCTCATGATTTTTGAATTGCCGTTTATAGATTTGGAATCAAATTCGCCTGCCAGCATTGTTATGGTTTTCAATAGCGATGAACCAAATGATGCGAAGCCAATCGATTCATTTGTCGCTTCATTACTAGATAGCAAATAAAATGATAGAGCAAATGCGGGAAGAAAAGCGATGCATAGCTGCAGGCTTTTGATGGAACCCCATGTAACGTGCAAAAACATTGAATAATAATTTGAAAAATCACCAAACAATGAACCAGCCAAGTTGAACAATTCCGAAGTCATCAATAAAACGCAAATCGCAGCAAATGTGCGGTTGTTTTCTGGATGAGTGTTGCAAAGAATGAGTTCAAAGAAAACGATGATCGTAGCACTGGTGAGAAATTGTACGAAAACGAGAATGGCTGTCCAATCTGAGTTTGAAAATCCAAAACTATGCAATTTTTGAATTTTATTCCAGTCATATCTTGAGAAAAATATCACACGAAACAATCGTCTGTGAAAAATATAAGCACCAGTTACAATCATAATTGTGATGCTGAATGTGTCTTCGATCTGATTGAATGTGTTTCTATGAAATGCCCAGATACATGTCAATACGGCCAGGAGCAAATATACAATGAAATCGACATAAAAAAGAGATTCTAGCCGCTTCCACTTCAAGGCCAGAAAACTCCAAATCAATGGATGGCTGAGTAAGTGTCTGTAATCGCTTGAAGTTGAAATGAATTCAAGTGTGACCGTTTCATCGAAGAAGTATTGCGTTCCATTATCGTGCGGCGCAATCAAATTTTTGAAATCATATTCAATGCATTCCAATTTGCCATCGTCGTTTTCCAATGAAACCAGCTTTATGCAGTTATCAAAATGTATTTCAAGCATTTTTGGATCGATAAATGCGAGCTTAGGCTTTGAGCCACATTCTTTGCCACCAACATAAGCACCCATATTAAGAAATTTCGTCACAATTTCGGGATGATAACGAACCAGACTTTGGCCGGTGAATGCAAGATCGATATTTCGGTTTGTAAGCAGCATTTGAATGCATTTTTCGTGTTCAGCACTTTTCTTCTTCATCAGACTTTCGGATATAATTTCTAATAGTGGAGCGACATTTTCGCCGGGGTCGGAATGCTTTAGGAGTAGTTTTAGACATCGCCACGCACCAAATCGACAAACATTCTTATAAACTGAATCACTAACACCAGTATTTAGCGATAATAATTTTTTCATGGCTGTTGATAAATCATGAGTGGCGGCTAATTCGAACAGAGTCTCAATCTTCTCCAATATCGGCGCTAGTTTCTTGTTACAACTTGTTTCTATTAATTCTAAGCCTCGGATGAAATGCAAATCTTTTTTATATTTCAAACAAAAGCTCAGTCGGTTGCAATCCCAATAAGTTGCATCTTTTCGCCGAATGGACGGTAACTTTTCGAGAACTTCGTCTAGATCAGTTGGAATAATTTTCTTCACCATTGCCTTGGCCACAGCACTAAGCTAAAGAAATGAGAAGAGGACGTTTTTTCAATAAACTCAGTGATACAAATTATTATTGTTTGCACTGTTCCGACATTTACACTTTCTTTATTGCAATCTGCAATTATGCACTCTTCAATGAATGGCTCACAATTCGTCTTTTTGCATGCTTGCTCGAACAGAACATCCTTCTCTTTCTCACGAAATTGAACGTAATACAATTCAACACGAAAACTGTCCAACTCTTCCAATACAGACTGAATGCTTTCGTCATCCAAAGGAATTGTGACCAAATCACTTTCATCTATCAAACATCTCGAGGATGAACCAAACTTATCCATACATATTACAGCAGAGGGTGTTGCATTTTTACTCAGTGCTTTAATTATAAATATGGAAAAAAAGACACTTAGACATTGATAAATTTGAAATAGAAAATAGAGAGAAAATATTATCATCTGTAATTTGCCAACAAATTAATGTCCACTCTTGCTTCGAAAACTCAACTTAAATCGATAAAATATTACCAACGCCTGGAACTATCGATCCTTTCATATTTAGAGTGTCACAATCATTTTTAGTTTCTTCGTAAATTGTGCACATCGGCAAACCAGATAGTGATTTGCAACGTCTTCTGATCATTTTATTCAAAGATGTTGAATAATCTTTACATGTAACGATATTTATTTTTATTTATTTATTCATGTCACTGCCAAATGTTGGCTAGAGTAAAAAAATTTGTGAAGTTTACTTGGAGAAGAACAGATGTTTTCTATAAAAAATTAACTACAATTAATTCGAACCGAAATTTTTAGAATTTAATACAGTGCAAATGCTGTCGAGCGCACAATTACTCTATAGCAAATATATTGAAGGCTATTTAGTTGCAAAAAAACAAGAATTTCCTACTAGCATGAACAAGAATTGTGATTCAAGATTATAGAAATTTCGAGTTAAGATGCTTTATCAAAGCTGTTGAGCTCAATGAGTCATACGGTCTTCATGAGCGAATGTCACATAATCCGATAATGCATATCGTGTTTTTGCTTCGAGAATTCTTTGTCGCTCTTGCAATCAGAGCCCAGTTTAAAATATTCTCGATATGAATATTCTAACAATGTATTTTAAACAGGAGATACCGAAGATATGCTATGAATAGTCAATTTAATCATATTTTTGATATTGCAACCACTTCAATATTATTTTTTGAGCTGTTCTGATTTTGAAATAGATTTATTTGAATATTCAAGACAATTATAAGATTTGGTGATTTCTTGTATCATTACATTGTGAGTGGCTCGGTGCGAAATCCGTGACATAGTGGGTTTGATCTGTCTTGGCTCCCCGATTACGATAATATATTTATATTTTTCCTTCAACATTAAAAGGAGCATCCCATTTATTAGGACCATTCAATATTGGCTTTGGAACTGCATTTTTGCTTTATGTTTTATTTTTTCCCGTTATTATTGGCAATAATCAATTGCTTGTTTTTGCCTTGTATTTTTTGGTTTTATGATTCGTTGTGGTGCTCGCTTTGTTAAACGTGTCGGTTTTTTTCGTTGTTTCATCATTTTCTTCACATGATTTGCTTAGCTCTACTCGGACAGAGAATCTTTTATGAAAAAATGAAAATCAACCACTTGACCACTAGAGTTGGTTTTAAACGATCGAAACTGCAATAAAGACAAAACAGCTTTTGGAAATCAGCGTTTTGTCTTTAACGCCTAACGCTTCGGGCATCCTCTAGAGAACACAAAATCATCTTGTTTTCTGAGCACATAGGCTCTTGCCAATGGCCACTTTAATGACGTACTTCTAATAAACCCGCGAGAAATAATTCTGCTCGATACTTCCGCTAGAAATAATTGCTCCATTGGTTCGAGAATTCTTGTGATAACCCTTCGACGCACCTCCATTCGGATCAGCCGATTCTCCTTTACATCGAGCACATTCCATTCCAAAGTTGCAGTTAATGCGTCTCCAACAAGAAAGTGTCCCGGTGTTAACGCATTCAGATTTTCAATTGACTCACTCAATGGACATATTAGGCGCGAATTCAGACATGCCTCTATCTGCACTAACACATTTGCAAGTTCTTCGTATATTGATACTTCTGACGTTCCGTTCCCATAATCCATCAAACCATTGTGCTGATGGTGAATTGCGTAAATCATATGGTGTGCCACACACCTACATTCCGACACCGAAAATACAGGTCCATCGTGTTTCCATGCGCTAACAACAATGGATAAAAACCAATCGATCTCTCAAAAAAGGCTGTTGTAGATTGGTGCAAAGAAATGTTCAAAAAATACGTTCGCGTTGGACGGCGGACGAAACCAATTGACTTGATAAGACATGTTTGACTTAACTAGTCCTATTTGAAATCTGTATTCAGATGGGCATATTCATTTGTTTTCGTTCTTTAAAATCTATGCATACATAGACATGTAAGGGCAAATGAGATATCACACTTCTGGTTTCACATCTCATCTGACTAAACATTCACATAACTACCGACAAGACTCAACTGCAAATGAACAATATATTGCAAGTGAGTCCAAACTTCTGGTGGTAGTGTAAATGCAAAATTTTAAACGAAAGCGAATGAATTAAATGACATGTCAATCTGAATACATAAATGGTAGAAAACATGAAATGGTGCATTTTCATTTATGGACCCATTTACAATACTTCTCACATACACAGTGCATATGCCGAAAAGAAATAAGACCACTTGAACGAATCTGTGTGGCACGTTGCTAAAAATGTTAAATTCCACGAACTTCCGTCCGATTTCACGTAATTTGTGGCAAAGTGTGTTTCACATACCAGCAGAGGGGCGCAGCGACGATACTACGCGCCCTAACTACGCTATGCAGAATACATGACGTAGTCAACTACGCACTCTGCCGCGTTTGTATGGTCGTTGCGTCCCTCTGCTGGGAAAATTCCTTGACTCAGCACACAACATTCCAACTTACTCTTCCAAAAAAACTTCTCTCTCCAAAGAAAAGATGTTGCTTAGTTGTCTTAAAGCAAATATTTGAATTTCATATTCAATTTTTTTTGCTGGGAAACGATAAATTTTGTTGGAACCTTTAAATAATATTTCGATTGCTTACTTCAAAATTGATCTTTGACTAGAAACAAAAATGAAATCAATTTTATTCAATCGCGATTTTCGGATTCAATAATAATTTTCATCACAATGAAAAAATAAATGGTCTTACGTACGTAAAACTAACTTTTCCGCACATTTCCCGAAATTGTTCGGGTTTACACTGTTTTTCATTGATTGCTACTCATTTGTATTGGATTTATGTTTATTTCTTATCGAATCATCATGCAACTTTGAGAATAAATCACAGAAAATTTGAAGTCATTACGATGAGATCGAATTTCGAGTCATTACACATCATGTGATTTAAATTTAAATTTTAATATAAAAACAAATAAACATCTCAGTTCCCAATTTTTACTTCAACGTTCTCTTTTTTTGGATTGGTAATAAAAATTACGAATTAGTTCACTCTGATGTGAACTTTCAATTCATGCCAACGATAGATATGGTTCTACATTTATGTTATGTATAACAGTATAACTTTCGGTAACAGCATGAGTAAGCATTTCAGATATTTTTCCGTGCTGATCCGAGCCGGGCGAATCCGGGCGATTATTTTTAAAATCCGGGCGAAATCCGGGCAATAAATTTCGTCGTTGCTATTCCAAAATCCGGGCGAAATCCGGGCGGTTTTCATTTTATTCTGAAAAAGGAACAAAAAAACAAAAACACTTTGAAGAGCATATGTTTTATATTCATTATGTGATTTATTCAATCATTTTCAAAAACTGTTGTTGTTTCCATTCCATCATAATATAATACGTGTTCTTCTATTGCAAAAAATATGATAAAATTCAATCAATGATATTATCTAATTATTAATTAAAATTAATTAAAAACCGTTAGAATCAGGTATAACTATTATTTTTATGACTGATTCAAATAGTTTACTACAAAAATTAATATTTTTCATATGAAAAGTTGTGAATAACTTTTTAGAAGTGAGCGAAATTTTCTGAAAAATCCGGGCAAAGTCCGGACTTCTCGTACAATATCCGGGCATCCGGGCCGGGCGATTTTTGGGCCGGAATTAAAGTTGAAAATCCGGGCGATCTGGAATGCTTAAGCATAAGCATTCAAACTGATGAAAAAACACAGACTAGAAAATCACAAATACTTCATCCAATTTAGTGATTTGAATATTGACCCCGAAAATTGAAAATTTTTTTATAGCCCTACTAGCCCTTATGAGTATCATTTCGCATGTTTGTTTATTTTGTTTGCAGTTTTTCGCGATTCGGCTGATAACCTAAAAGACTTCGAAAATCGAGAATTGGTTGCAATCGTTTTTTCTTGGTTAAAAACGCATAGAAAACTCATCCCGGGCGTTTTGAATTTTTTGGACCGATCGCAATACTTTTACTTCACACAGTGGTGTGTACGGAAAAGTAATAAGAACATCAAGACTTATGAAGAATCTTACCTTTGCCCTATAAATGAAAGCGACTCATCATTTTAAATTCAATTAGAAAATATGTTTATAAACGAAAGCAATTTGTCATCCATGTCTCACCCGAAGAAAAAACCTCAAGTTTTTTTATACTTTATTTTGCGGCGCGAAATTTGATATCACAAACAATTTAGTACTTCCATATCGTTTGGTCTTCAATCAAATTGAAAAAAAAAAACACATTTGTTGTTGATGCGTCATCATTTCTTCTATCGCAACTGTATTGTTCTAAAATATATTGACTCACTTTTCTAGAAATTGTGAATAATTACTGTTTCATTTACATTTAATTGAAACGGGAGCTGAAGCCACTATGAACACGAAGTTTTTATCACAAACTCTTCAATTTACAATGAATTTCATCTAATTTCTCTAATTTGTCCAGTTTTTGCAAAAGCACTTCAATATTTTGTTCGATATTCACAATTCGATTATTTAGATTATTATTTTCTGTGTCCTTGTATTGCTGCATCTGTTTTCTATCTAACAATAGAATACTTCGACTGACAACCTCATTATCCATGCGAATATTATTCTTGAAAACTGGTTCACTGTTGATGAAACCAGAACGGGAGCGCCAAAAAACATCCGACTGAATTTTTCCAGAGCCTCTTTGAATCATTATCTTCTTGTTAATCTTCCGGACCATTCGATTCCTTCCAAAGCTTTGCATATTTCTGAGTGTATCCTCTCGAATGAAGAACAGCAATATTCGCATTATCACATGAAATCGTTTCCTGAAATAATTCCATTTCAATATATTTCGATTCATTAAATGATAATAATGCCGAAATGAGAACCTATTTGGAAAATATAGAGAATAAAATGTCTTACACACGTAAAACAATTTCCAAAAGTCTAGGGATTTTCTGGTTTTTCAATAAAAACAATTGTCAAGTCATTCCGATGAGATTAAGGACAAATATTAAAATTACGAATCAGCTGTGCCATGTTAGCGAATATATTGGTATTTTGCTCTCGCTCTACAACAGCGTGAACGAGAACTATTAATAATTGTTAATGTTCGGAATAAATAAAAATTCCCTTAAAAAACAACATTCTACGTTAATAGACCGAATTTACCCTTTCGAGTGTAACAGTCTTTAAATATATGACGTGTAAAAGTCTTCGTGGAGTAAACAGATTCAAATTAATTTGACGTTGAAAATAAAACTGTTTCTTTCTGAATAAACAAAGCTCGCTCAATACTAATAATAATTAATATTTCATGTTGATTCCGAAAAACAAAACATTTGAATGGGAGGTAGTTCAGAATCTCGGATTGACTTGAAATTTGATGCGACTAGTCATTTTCGTAATATAATGAGATCATAGAATTCATAACGATAAAATGTGGAAAAACATACAATTTTCGAATTTCTCAGGGTCAACACAAACATGGTGTTCAGGGACTATATTCATTTTAAATCGCATCATTATGAAACTTCCAAAATCGTATTCTGCTATGAGAACATCTAGTTGTACAACATTTCAAGACATTCTTATAAGAATTAGAACTACATTTTGACTCCAAAATGACTTGAAATTGTGTTTGAATTATTTTTTTCATAAAAAAATTATTATGAAAGTTTAACAACTGTACAATGCGAAATGTGTTTCGAGACGGTTTTACCACAAATGTAGATAGGTGCTATATTTAGGTATTCACATTTTATCTAAAATTTAGATTTGTCAGTCTATTTTCCAATGAAACTACATTACAACAATTTTTTTATCTCGATGGAACGTTGACTAATGCTGAATTCTAGATTATTTTGATCTAAACTCTTGACATATCGACCGCATTCAGGGATCGAAATATCTCAAAGAGCATTTGATTCTATCTATCAAGTTGATCATTGTGTGGAAACATGTTTTCGCTGGATGAGAAATAACGTAGTTAAAAATGAATAGAACGAAAGTAATTTCGATTTTTCTTTCGTCTCAAATGTAACATACCGAATCCAGTGGTCTTCATTCAACAGTACGTCTTCATATTGCGAAAGTATACGGCTTCGTTGAGTTAGCATGGTCAATTCGGCATCGGTTTTGATTTGATGTGTATCACTCACCGCAAGGCCGTTCATCAGGTTCATAAAGACGATTGAAACGAAAAACAAGAAAGCAAAAAAAATAACTTGGCTCATGATTTTTGAATTGCCGTTTATAGATTTGGAATCAAATTCGCCTGCCAGCATTGTTATGGTTTTCAATAGCGATGAACCAAATGATGCGAAGCCAATCGATTCATTTGTCGCTTCATTACTAGATAGCAAATAAAATGATAGAGCAAATGCGGGAAGAAAAGCGATGCATAGCTGCAGGCTTTTGATGGAACCCCATGTAACGTGCAAAAACATTGAATAATAATTTGAAAAATCACCAAACAATGAACCAGCCAAGTTGAACAATTCCGAAGTCATCAATAAAACGCAAATCGCAGCAAATGTGCGGTTGTTTTCTGGATGAGTGTTGCAAAGAATGAGTTCAAAGAAAACGATGATCGTAGCACTGGTGAGAAATTGTACGAAAACGAGAATGGCTGTCCAATCTGAGTTTGAAAATCCAAAACTATGCAATTTTTGAATTTTATTCCAGTCATATCTTGAGAAAAATATCACACGAAACAATCGTCTGTGAAAAATATAAGCACCAGTTACAATCATAATTGTGATGCTGAATGTGTCTTCGATCTGATTGAATGTGTTTCTATGAAATGCCCAGATACATGTCAATACGGCCAGGAGCAAATATACAATGAAATCGACATAAAAAAGAGATTCTAGCCGCTTCCACTTCAAGGCCAGAAAACTCCAAATCAATGGATGGCTGAGTAAGTGTCTGTAATCGCTTGAAGTTGAAATGAATTCAAGTGTGACCGTTTCATCGAAGAAGTATTGCGTTCCATTATCGTGCGGCGCAATCAAATTTTTGAAATCATATTCAATGCATTCCAATTTGCCATCGTCGTTTTCCAATGAAACCAGCTTTATGCAGTTATCAAAATGTATTTCAAGCATTTTTGGATCGATAAATGCGAGCTTAGGCTTTGAGCCACATTCTTTGCCACCAACATAAGCACCCATATTAAGAAATTTCGTCACAATTTCGGGATGATAACGAACCAGACTTTGGCCGGTGAATGCAAGATCGATATTTCGGTTTGTAAGCAGCATTTGAATGCATTTTTCGTGTTCAGCACTTTTCTTCTTCATCAGACTTTCGGATATAATTTCTAATAGTGGAGCGACATTTTCGCCGGGGTCGGAATGCTTTAGGAGTAGTTTTAGACATCGCCACGCACCAAATCGACAAACATTCTTATAAACTGAATCACTAACACCAGTATTTAGCGATAATAATTTTTTCATGGCTGTTGATAAATCATGAGTGGCGGCTAATTCGAACAGAGTCTCAATCTTCTCCAATATCGGCGCTAGTTTCTTGTTACAACTTGTTTCTATTAATTCTAAGCCTCGGATGAAATGCAAATCTTTTTTATATTTCAAACAAAAGCTCAGTCGGTTGCAATCCCAATAAGTTGCATCTTTTCGCCGAATGGACGGTAACTTTTCGAGAACTTCGTCTAGATCAGTTGGAATAATTTTCTTCACCATTGCCTTGGCCACAGCACTAAGCTAAAGAAATGAGAAGAGGACGTTTTTTCAATAAACTCAGTGATACAAATTATTATTATTTGCACTGTTCCGACATTTACACTTTCTATATTGCAATCTGCAATTATGCACTCTTCAATGAATGGCTCACAATTCGTCTTTTTGCATGCTTGCTCGAACAGAACATCCTTCTCCTTCTCACGAAATTGAACGTAATACAATTCAACACGAAAACTGTCCAACTCTTCCAATACAGACTGAATGCTTTCGTCATCCAAAGGAATTGTGACCAAATCACTTTCATCTATCAAACATCTCGAGGATGAACCAAACTTATCCATACATATTACAGCAGAGGGTGTTGCATTTTTACTCAGTGCTTTAATTATAAATATGGAAAAAAAGACACTTAGACATTGATAAATTTGAAATAAAAAATAGAGAGAAAATATTATCATCTGTAATTTGCCAACAAATTAATGTCCACTCTTGCTTCGAAAACTCAACTTAAATCGATAAAATATTACCAACGCCTGGAACTATCGATCCTTTCATATTTAGAGTGTCACAATCATTTTTAGTTTCTTCGTAAATTGTGCACATCGGCAAACCAGATAGTGATTTGCAACGTCTTCTGATCATTTTATTCAAAGATGTTGAATAATCTTTACATGTAACGATATTTATTTTTATTTATTTATTCATGTCACTGCCAAATGTTGGCTAGAGTAAAAAAATTTGTGAAGTTTACTTGGAGAAGAACAGATGTTTTCTATAAAAAATTAACTACAATTAATTCGAACCGAAATTTTTAGAATTTAATACAGTGCAAATGCTGTCGAGCGCACAATTACTCTATAGCAAATATATTGAAGGCTATTTAGTTGCAAAAAAACAAGAATTTCCTACTAGCATGAACAAGAATTGTGATTCAAGATTATAGAAATTTCGAGTTAAGATGCTTTATCAAAGCTGTTGAGCTCAATGAGTCATACGGTCTTCATGAGCGAATGTCACATAATCCGATAATGCATATCGTGTTTTTGCTTCGAGAATTCTTTGTCGCTCTTGCAATCAGAGCCCAGTTTAAAATATTCTCGATATGAATATTCTAACAATGTATTTTAAACAGGAGATACCGAAGATATGCTATGAATAGTCAATTTAATCATATTTTTGATATTGCAACCACTTCAATATTATTTTTTGAGCTGTTCTGATTTTGAAATAGATTTATTTGAATATTCAAGACAATTATAAGATTTGGTGATTTCTTGTATCATTACATTGTGAGTGGCTCGGTGCGAAATCCGTGACATAGTGGGTTTGATCTGTCTTGGCTCCCCGATTACGATAATATATTTATATTTTTCCTTCAACATTAAAAGGAGCATCCCATTTATTAGGACCATTCAATATTGGCTTTGGAACTGCATTTTTGCTTTATGTTTTATTTTTTCCCGTTATTATTGGCAATAATCAATTGCTTGTTTTTGCCTTGTATTTTTTGGTTTTATCGATTCGTTGTGGTGCTCGCTTTGTTAAACGTGTCGGTTTTTTTCGTTGTTTCATCATTTTCTTCACATGATTTGCTTAGCTCTACTCGGACAGAGAATCTTGTATGAAAAAATGAAAATCAACCACTTGACCACTAGAGTTGGTTTTAAACGATCGAAACTGCAATAAAGACAAAACAGCTTTTGGAAATCAGCGTTTTGTCTTTAACGCCTAACGCTTCGGGCATCCTCTAGAGAACACAAAATCATCTTGTTTTCTGAGCACATAGGCTCTTGCCAATGGCCACTTTAATGACGTACTTCTAATAAACCCGCGAGAAATAATTCTGCTCGATACTTCCGCTAGAAATAATTGCTCCATTGGTTCGAGAATTCTTGTGATAACCCTTCGACGCACCTCCATTCGGATCAGCCGATTCTCCTTTACATCGAGCACATTCCATTCCAAAGTTGCAGTTAATGCGTCTCCAACAAGAAAGTGTCCCGGTGTTAACGCATTCAGATTTTCAATTGACTCACTCAATGGACATATTAGGCGCGATTTCAGACATGCCTCTATCTGCACTAACACATTTGGAAGTTCTTCGTATATTGATACTTCTGACGTTCCGTTCCCATAATCCATCAAACCATTGTGCTGATGGTGAATTGCGTAAATCATATGGTGTGCCACACACCTACATTCCGACACCGAAAATACAGGTCCATCGTGTTTCCATGCGCTAACAACAATGGATAAAAACCAATCGATCTCTCAAAAAAGGCTGTTGTAGATTGGTGCAAAGAAATGTTCAAAAAATACGTTCGCGTTGGACGGCGGACGAAACCAATTGACTTGATAAGACATGTTTGACTTAACTAGTCCTATTTGAAATCTGTATTCAGATGGGCATATTCATTTGTTTTCGTTCTTTAAAATCTATGCATACATAGACATGTAAGGGCAAATGAGATATCACACTTCTGGTTTCACATCTCATCTGACTAAACATTCACATAACTACCGACAAGACTCAACTGCAAATGAACAATATATTTCAAGTGAGTCCAAACTTTTGGTGGTAGTGTAAATGCAAAATTTTAAACGAAAGTGAATGAATTAAATGACATGTCAATCTGAATACATAAATGGTAGAAAACATGAAATGGTGCATTTTCATTTATGGACCCATTAACAATACTTCTCACATACGCAGTGCATATGCCGAAAAGAAATAAGACCACTTGAACGAATCTGTGTGGCACGTTGCTAAAAATGTTAAATTCCACGAACTTCCGTCCGATTTCACGTAATTTGTGGCAAAGTGTGTTTCACATACCAGCAGAGGGGCGCAACGAAGATACTACGCGCCCTAACTACGCTATGCAGAATACATGACGTGTTGGATGTGAAGCAGACTTCACATATACATAACGTTCACACGCATTAAGTCACTTTGACATTTCTAATTGAATCTTCAATTCAATTCTTGCAAATTCATTCCTTTACTATATTTCTTACAGTACAGTCAACAAAGCGATACACCAAGCATATTTCACAACTTTATTTGTTTGTTTCATTTCATAAAGCATTTCATTTTCAGTAGAATCAGAAGTTATATCTTTGGCAAGTATATATTCCAACAGGTTATTAAGGCCCAGTGAGAATTGAAACAGTATATTTAAAGAGTGAAATTAATAAATAATCACATACGGAGACACGAACGAATTTTGCATACGGAAAATGGCGGAGACAGCTAAACAAAAATTTGTGAAATTGAACGACAGCAATTATGCAAATTGGAAGTTCCGGATGGAGTTGTTACTTCGAAAGCAAAATTTGTGGAAAAAGGTGATTATTGGTGAAAAACCGGCAATAGTTGCTGATACAAATGGAGTTGTGACAAATCAAGCTGAAATCGACAAATGGGATGAAAATGATGACGAAGCACGAGGCACAATCGGTTTAGCGGTAGAGGATGATCAACTTGGACATATTCGAACGGCAAAAACGGCGAAAGCAACATGGGATGCATTGAAAAATTACCATGAAAAGAATACACTAGCCAATAAAGTTTACTTGGTGCGATCGATTTGTTCATTGAAACTCGATGAAGGTGGCGACGCTAGAGCTCATATAAACCGAATGCAAGATTTATTCACTCAATTGAATGATCTTGGTGAAGCACAGTTATCAACGTTATGGAGTAAAATATTTTTGTTGAGTAGTTTACCGGATAGCTATGACACATTGGTATCAGCTCTTGGTGCACGCAATGAAGCCGATGTTACATTTGATGTTGCCAAACAGCACGTGGTTGCCGAATACGAGCGGCGTACAAATGTAGTAGGAAGTTCGAGCGATTCAGTTTTGAAAACAGTTGCAAAAGTTGGCGTTTGCTTTTTTTTGTCGAAAACCCAATCACCAGAAGAAAAATTGCCCAAAATACAAGGAATGGTTGGCAAAGAAGGGTACAAACAAAAAGAGCAATGATGAAAAACCAAAAGATAAGGTTAATTCAGTTGAAGAACGAGATTTCTTATTTTTGGTCGGCAAATCACACAAGAAAAAATGGCTGATGGATTCCGGTGCAACGCGGCATGCGGTTAATGATAAAAGTTTTTTCACGGACATCGATGAATCATACAAAAGTACAGTTGAATTGGCTAATGGTGAACTAACCAAGGTTCATGGAATTGGTGCCGGAATTTTGACATTTTTGGACGAAAATGGATGCATTCATAAAGTAAAATCAACTGAGGTGTTGTATGCACCGGAATTGGTTGGAAATGTACTTTCTGTCAGGCGGTTAGCGAAAAATGGCTTCAAAGTGGAATTCGACAACAGAATTTGCCAAATAAAGTATAAGGATCAGCAAATTGGTGTGGCTGATATAGTTGGTGAATTGTACGTGTTGCGTCAACCAGATTCAGTTTGTGCGGTACTTGCACATAATGACGAATGCATACATACGTTACATCGAAGAATGGGACATCGTGATCCAGCGGCTATTCGAAAAATGGCAGCAGATGGTACAATTAAAGGACTGAAAATAGTTGAATGCGGAATAAAAGAGGTATGTGAAACATGCATGAAGGGTAAAATGACACGTTTACCATTTCCAAAGGAATCAACAAGAAAGTCATCAGCGGTATTGGACTTGATTCATTCTGACGTTTGTGGTCCAATGCGTACAGCTACTCCGAGTGGAAAGCGATGGTTGGTTACATTTATTGACGATTATTCGAAATTCACATTCGTCATTTTGCTCACACACAAGTCAGAAGTTGAAAACACAATGAAACAGTTCATCGCATTGTGTGAAACGAAATTTGGTCGTAAACCAAAAATGTTGCGTTCGGATCGCGGAGGTGAATACACCGGAAATGATTTCACCGAGTATCTAAAGTCGAACGGCATTCAGATCGAGAATACAGCAGCGGAGTGTCCACAGCAAAATGGTAAAGCTGAAAGAAAAAATCGCACACTGATTGAAATGGCACGTTGCATGCTCATCGATGCAGATTTACCATTCACATTTTGGGGCGAGGCGATTGCAACGGCAAATTTCATACAGAATCGTGTGATAACCAGAACGACTAACACGACACCATATGAACGATGGAATGGCGTTAAACCAGGTATAAACAGCTTTCATATATTTGGTTCTAAATGCTTTGTTCATGTATCTTCAGCAAAAAGAGGAAAGTTGGATAATGTAGCAACCGAAATGATTTTTCTTGGCTATGACGAAAAATCAAAGGCTTATCGATGCTATAATGCTACAACCAAAAGAGTAGTAGTCAGTCGAGATGTTCGGTTCGGCACACCAATCGTCAGTAACAATGAAATTTCGATTGATTTGGATCCAACCAGTAAAGTCACAAATACTGAAGAACATAAAGTTGAAAATCCATCGGTTCAGGAGGAGCAAGACGAAGCTCATGCGGATTCAAGCACTGACCATGGTGAAGCTACGGGTGAATACGTCACGGCTGAGGAGGAGGGAGATTCTGATGATACACTCGTAAATGAGGAAGAATTCGATTCACCAGCTCAAGCAGCATCGACACCGATTCAACCAACACAGCGTGTATCACAAAGACCAACCAAAGGCATACCACCAAAGCGTTTGATTGACGAAATGCACATGGTTAGAGAGGTAATTGAGCCGAAAAGTTATAGAGAAGCAATTCAAAGCGATGAACGTGTGCAGTGGCTCACAGCAATGCAAGAAGAAATCGAAGCACATGAACACAATCAGACTTGGGAACTCACAGATTTACCACCTGGTAAAACAGCTATCGGTAGCAAATGGGTGTTCAAGATTAAAACAAGTGCTGATGGTGAATTGCAGCGATACAAGGCAAGATTTGTTGCACAAGGTTACTCACAAAAGTATGGCGAAGATTATGACGAAGTTTTTGCACCAGTTGTGATGCATACAACATTCAGAACGTTATTATCAGTAGCTGCAAAACGTAAAATGCTTGTTCATCATTTTGACGCAAAAACAGCATTTTTAAACGGAAAATTGAACGAAACCATCTACATGAAACAACCCCAGGGATTCGATGGTGACAAATCAAAGGTATGTTTACTCAAGAAAAGCATCTACGGATTGAAACAGGCGGCCAGATCATGGAATGCAGCGCTTCATAAGGTACTCATTTCAGCGGGCTTTCAACAAAGTTACAACGATCCATGCTTGTATTCGAAGAAAATTGACGGTCAATTTTGTTACGTGATCGTTTACGTTGATGATTTGATTGTGGCTTGTTCAAACATCAATCAAATAAAGCATATCAAGGATATTTTCAAATCACATTTTGAAATGAACGATTTGGGACCGATAAGTCATTATCTGGGTATGGAAATCACAAAAGATCCAGAAGGTAACTACGAGCTGAATCAATCGGGTTACATAATGAAAATTGTATCGGATTTTAGACTACAAGATGCCAAAACTGCAAAGACTCCAATGGAAGTTAGCTATGGAAAATCAGATTCATCGCAACCATTGGACAACAACACAAAGTACCGATCGTTAATTGGACGATTATTGTATTTATCCGTGAACACACGACCGGATATTTCAGCAAGCGTTAGTATTTTGGCACAAAAAGTCTCAAAACCTACAAACGAGGACTGGAATCAATTGAAACGCGTTGTCAAATACCTCAAAACAACACATTCATTGAAATTGAAACTGAGCGGCATCCAGTCAAACGATTTATCATTGTTCGGATACGCAGATGCGACATGGGCGGATGACAAAAGCGATCGAAAATCTAACAGCGGTCGCATAATATTTTTCAATGGGGGCACCATTAGTTGGTCATGCAACAAGCAAAACATGGTTGCATCTTCATCATGTGAAGCTGAATTCATTTCAATATCGGAAGCATCGAAAGAAGTTAAATGGTTGCGGCAATTGTTGGACGAAATGCACGAGAAAATCGACCTTCCAACAAAAATATTTGAAGATAACCAAAGTTGCATCGAATTGGTACGTGAACACAAATTTTCATACAAGACGAAGCATATCGACACAAGATACAAGATGATTCGAGACATGGTGATGCAGAAAATCATTGAATGCGAATATTGTCCAACGGAAGAAATGGTAGCAGACCTTTTGACAAAGCCATTACCTGCTATCAAACACAATTATTTGCGGGAAAAATGCAATTTGGTGTGAACGAGGAGGAGTGTTGGATGTGAAGCAGACTTCACATATACATAACGTTCACACGCATTAAGTCACTTTGACATTTCTAATTGAATCTTCAATTCAATTCTTGCAAATTCATTCCTTTACTATATTTCTTACAGTACAGTCAACAAAGCGATACACCAAGCATATTTCACAACTTTATTTGTTTGTTTCATTTCATAAAGCATTTCATTTTCAGTAGAATCAGAAGTTATATCTTTGGCAAGTATATATTCCAACAGGTTATTAAGGCCCAGTGAGAATTGAAACAGTATATTTAAAGAGTGAAATTAATAAATAATCACATACGGAGACACGAACGAATTTTGCATACGGAAAATGGCGGAGACAACTAAACAAAAATTTGTGAAATTGAACGACAGCAATTATGCAAATTGGAAGTTCCGGATGGAGTTGTTACTTCGAAAGCAAAATTTGTGAAAAAAGGTGATTATTGGTGAAAAACCGGCAATAGTTGCTGATACAAATGGAGTTGTGACAAATCAAGCTGAAATCGACAAATGGGATGAAAATGATGACGAAGCACGAGGCACAATCGGTTTAGCGGTAGAGGATGATCAACTTGGACATATTCGAACGGCAAAAACGGCGAAAGCAACATGGGATGCATTGAAAAATTACCATGAAAAGAATACACTAGCCAATAAAGTTTACTTGGTGCGATCGATTTGTTCATTGAAACTCGATGAAGGTGGCGACGCTAGAGCTCATATAAACCGAATGCAAGATTTATTCACTCAATTGAATGATCTTGGTGAAGCACAGTTATCAACGTTATGGAGTAAAATATTTTTGTTGAGTAGTTTACCGGATAGCTATGACACATTGGTATCAGCTCTTGGTGCACGCAATGAAGCCGATGTTACATTTGATGTTGCCAAACAGCACGTGGTTGCCGAATACGAGCGGCGTACAAATGTAGTAGGAAGTTCGAGCGATTCAGTTTTGAAAACAGTTGCAAAAGTTGGCGTTTGCTTTTTTTTGTCGAAAACCCAATCACCAGAAGAAAAATTGCCCAAAATACAAGGAATGGTTGGCAAAGAAGGGTACAAACAAAAAGAGCAATGATGAAAAACCAAAAGATAAGGTTAATTCAGTTGAAGAACGAGATTTCTTATTTTTGGTCGGCAAATCACACAAGAAAAAATGGCTGATGGATTCCGGTGCAACGCGGCATGCGGTTAATGATAAAAGTTTTTTCACGGACATCGATGAATCATACAAAAGTACAGTTGAATTGGCTAATGGTGAACTAACCAAGGTTCATGGAATTGGTGCCGGAATTTTGACATTTTTGGACGAAAATGGATGCATTCATAAAGTAAAATCAACTGAGGTGTTGTATGCACCGGAATTGGTTGGAAATGTACTTTCTGTCAGGCGGTTAGCGAAAAATGGCTTCAAAGTGGAATTCGACAACAGAATTTGCCAAATAAAGTATAAGGATCAGCAAATTGGTGTGGCTGATATAGTTGGTGAATTGTACGTGTTGCGTCAACCAGATTCAGTTTGTGCGGTACTTGCACATAATGACGAATGCATACATACGTTACATCGAAGAATGGGACATCGTGATCCAGCGGCTATTCGAAAAATGGCAGCAGATGGTACAATTAAAGGACTGAAAATAGTTGAATGCGGAATAAAAGAGGTATGTGAAACATGCATGAAGGGTAAAATGACACGTTTACCATTTCCAAAGGAATCAACAAGAAAGTCATCAGCGGTATTGGACTTGATTCATTCTGACGTTTGTGGTCCAATGCGTACAGCTACTCCGAGTGGAAAGCGATGGTTGGTTACATTTATTGACGATTATTCGAAATTCACATTCGTCATTTTGCTCACACACAAGTCAGAAGTTGAAAACACAATGAAACAGTTCATCGCATTGTGTGAAACGAAATTTGGTCGTAAACCAAAAATGTTGCGTTCGGATCGCGGAGGTGAATACACCGGAAATGATTTCACCGAGTATCTAAAGTCGAACGGCATTCAGATCGAGAATACAGCAGCGGAGTGTCCACAGCAAAATGGTAAAGCTGAAAGAAAAAATCGCACACTGATTGAAATGGCACGTTGCATGCTCATCGATGCAGATTTACCATTCACATTTTGGGGCGAGGCGATTGCAACGGCAAATTTCATACAGAATCGTGTGATAACCAGAACGACTAACACGACACCATATGAACGATGGAATGGCGTTAAACCAGGTATAAACAGCTTTCATATATTTGGTTCTAAATGCTTTGTTCATGTATCTTCAGCAAAAAGAGGAAAGTTGGATAATGTAGCAACCGAAATGATTTTTCTTGGCTATGACGAAAAATCAAAGGCTTATCGATGCTATAATGCTACAACCAAAAGAGTAGTAGTCAGTCGAGATGTTCGGTTCGGCACACCAATCGTCAGTAACAATGAAATTTCGATTGATTTGGATCCAACCAGTAAAGTCACAAATACTGAAGAACATAAAGTTGAAAATCCATCGGTTCAGGAGGAGCAAGACGAAGCTCATGCGGATTCAAGCACTGACCATGGTGAAGCTACGGGTGAATACGTCACGGCTGAGGAGGAGGGAGATTCTGATGATACACTCGTAAATGAGGAAGAATTCGATTCACCAGCTCAAGCAGCATCGACACCGATTCAACCAACACAGCGTGTATCACAAAGACCAACCAAAGGCATACCACCAAAGCGTTTGATTGACGAAATGCACATGGTTAGAGAGGTAATTGAGCCGAAAAGTTATAGAGAAGCAATTCAAAGCGATGAACGTGTGCAGTGGCTCACAGCAATGCAAGAAGAAATCGAAGCACATGAACACAATCAGACTTGGGAACTCACAGATTTACCACCTGGTAAAACAGCTATCGGTAGCAAATGGGTGTTCAAGATTAAAACAAGTGCTGATGGTGAATTGCAGCGATACAAGGCAAGATTTGTTGCACAAGGTTACTCACAAAAGTATGGCGAAGATTATGACGAAGTTTTTGCACCAGTTGTGATGCATACAACATTCAGAACGTTATTATCAGTAGCTGCAAAACGTAAAATGCTTGTTCATCATTTTGACGCAAAAACAGCATTTTTAAACGGAAAATTGAACGAAACCATCTACATGAAACAACCCCAGGGATTTGATGGTGACAAATCAAAGGTATGTTTACTCAAGAAAAGCATCTACGGATTGAAACAGGCGGCCAGATCATGGAATGCAGCGCTTCATAAGGTACTCATTTCAGCGGGCTTTCAACAAAGTTACAACGATCCATGCTTGTATTCGAAGAAAATTGACGGTCAATTTTGTTACGTGATCGTTTACGTTGATGATTTGATTGTGGCTTGTTCAAACATCAATCAAATAAAGCATATCAAGGATATTTTCAAATCACATTTTGAAATGAACGATTTGGGACCGATAAGTCATTATCTGGGTATGGAAATCACAAAAGATCCAGAAGGTAACTACGAGCTGAATCAATCGGGTTACATAATGAAAATTGTATCGGATTTTAGACTACAAGATGCCAAAACTGCAAAGACTCCAATGGAAGTTAGCTATGGAAAATCAGATTCATCGCAACCATTGGACAACAACACAAAGTACCGATCGTTAATTGGACGATTATTGTATTTATCCGTGAACACACGACCGGATATTTCAGCAAGCGTTAGTATTTTGGCACAAAAAGTCTCAAAACCTACAAACGAGGACTGGAATCAATTGAAACGCGTTGTCAAATACCTCAAAACAACACATTCATTGAAATTGAAACTGAGCGGCATCCAGTCAAACGATTTATCATTGTTCGGATACGCAGATGCGACATGGGCGGATGACAAAAGCGATCGAAAATCTAACAGCGGTCGCATAATATTTTTCAATGGGGGCACCATTAGTTGGTCATGCAACAAGCAAAACATGGTTGCATCTTCATCATGTGAAGCTGAATTCATTTCAATATCGGAAGCATCGAAAGAAGTTAAATGGTTGCGGCAATTGTTGGACGAAATGCACGAGAAAATCGACCTTCCAACAAAAATATTTGAAGATAACCAAAGTTGCATCGAATTGGTACGTGAACACAAATTTTCATACAAGA
This sequence comes from Obolodiplosis robiniae, assembly GCA_028476595.1. Classification (NCBI taxonomy): domain Eukaryota; kingdom Metazoa; phylum Arthropoda; class Insecta; order Diptera; family Cecidomyiidae; genus Obolodiplosis; species Obolodiplosis robiniae. Next base: position 43,349,598 of record CM052015.1, read on the forward strand.
CGAAGCATATCGACACAAGATACAAGATGATTCGAGACATGGTGATGCAGAAAATCATTGAATGCGAATATTGTCCAACGGAAGAAATGGTAGCAGACCTTTTGACAAAGCCATTACCTGCTATCAAACACAATTATTTGCGGGAAAAATGCAATTTGGTGTGAACGAGGAGGAGTGTTGGATGTGAAGCAGACTTCACATATACATAACGTTCACACGCATTAAGTCACTTTGACATTTCTAATTGAATCTTCAATTCAATTCTTGCAAATTCATTCCTTTACTATATTTCTTACAGTACAGTCAACAAAGCGATACACCAAGCATATTTCACAACTTTATTTGTTTGTTTCATTTCATAAAGCATTTCATTTTCAGTAGAATCAGAAGTTATATCTTTGGCAAGTATATATTCCAACATGACGTAGTCAACTACGCGCTCTGCCGCGTTTGTATGGTCGTTGCGTCCCTCTGCTGGGAAAATTCCTTGACTCAGCACACAACATTCCAACTTACTCTTCCAAAAAAACTTCTCTCTCCAAAGAAAAGATGTTGCTTAGTTGTCTTAAAGCAAATATTTGAATTTCATATTCAATTTTTTTTGCTGGGAAACGATAAATTTTGTTGGAACCTTTAAATAATATTTCGATTGCTTACTTCAAAATTGATCTTTGACTAGAAACAAAAATGAAATCAATTTTATTCAATCGCGATTTTCGGATTCAATAATAATTTTCATCACAATGAAAAAATAAATGGTCTTACGTACGTAAAACTAACTTTTCCGCACATTTCCCGAAATTGTTCGGGTTTACACTGTTTTTCATTGATTGCTACTCATTTGTATTGGATTTATGTTTATTTCTTATCGAATCATCATGCAACTTTGAGAATAAATCACAGAAAATTTGAAGTCATTACGATGAGATCGAATTTCGAGTCATTACACATCATGTGATTTAAATTTAAATTTTAATATAAAAACAAATAAACATCTCAGTTCCCAATTTTTACTTCAACGTTCTCTTTTTTTGGATTGGTAATAAAAATTACGAATTAGTTCACTCTGATGTGAACTTTCAATTCATGCCAACGATAGATATGGTTCTACATTTATGTTATGTATAACAGTATAACTTTCGGTAACAGCATGAGTAAGCATTTCAGATATTTTTCCGTGCTGATCCGAGCCGGGCGAATCCGGGCGATTATTTTTAAAATCCGGGCGAAATCCGGGCAATAAATTTCGTCGTTGCTATTCCAAAATCCGGGCGAAATCCGGGCGGTTTTCATTTTATTCTGAAAAAGGAACAAAAAAACAAAAACACTTTGAAGAGCATATGTTTTATATTCATTATGTGATTTATTCAATCATTTTCAAAAACTGTTGTTGTTTCCATTCCATCATAATATAATACGTGTTCTTCTATTGCAAAAAATATGATAAAATTCAATCAATGATATTATCTAATTATTAATTAAAATTAATTAAAAACCGTTAGAATCAGGTATAACTATTATTTTTATGACTGATTCAAATAGTTTACTACAAAAATTAATATTTTTCATATGAAAAGTTGTGAATAACTTTTTAGAAGTGAGCGAAATTTTCTGAAAAATCCGGGCAAAGTCCGGACTTCTCGTACAATATCCGGGCATCCGGGCCGGGCGATTTTTGGGCCGGAATTAAAGTTGAAAATCCGGGCGATCTGGAATGCTTAAGCATAAGCATTCAAACTGATGAAAAAACACAGACTAGAAAATCACAAATACTTCATCCAATTTAGTGATTTGAATATTGACCCCGAAAATTGAAAATTTTTTTATAGCCCTACTAGCCCTTATGAGTATCATTTCGCATGTTTGTTTATTTTGTTTGCAGTTTTTCGCGATTCGGCTGATAACCTAAAAGACTTCGAAAATCGAGAATTGGTTGCAATCGTTTTTTCTTGGTTAAAAACGCATAGAAAACTCATCCCGGCCGTTTTGAATTTTTTGGACCGATCGCAATACTTTTACTTCACACAGTGGTGTGTACGGAAAAGTAATAAGAACATCAAGACTTATGAAGAATCTTACCTTTGCCCTATAAATGAAAGCGACTCATCATTTTAAATTCAATTAGAAAATATGTTTATAAACGAAAGCAATTTGTCATCCGTGTCTCACCCGAAGAAAAAACCTCAAGTTTTTTTATACTTTATTTTGCGGCGCGAAATTTGATATCACAAACAATTTAGTACTTCCATATCGTTTGGTCTTCAATCAAATTGAAAAAAAAAAACACATTTGTTGTTGATGCGTCATCATTTCTTCTATCGCAACTGTATTGTTCTAAAATATATTGACTCACTTTTCTAGAAATTGTGAATAATTACTGTTTCATTTACATTTAATTGAAACGGGAGCTGAAGCCACTATGAACACGAAGTTTTTATCACAAACTCTTCAATTTACAATGAATTTCATCTAATTTCTCTAATTTGTCCAGTTTTTGCAAAAGCACTTCAATATTTTGTTCGATATTCACAATTCGATTATTTAGATTATTATTTTCTGTGTCCTTGTATTGCTGCATCTGTTTTCTATCTAACAATAGAATACTTCGACTGACAACCTCATTATCCATGCGAATATTATTCTTGAAAACTGGTTCACTGTTGATGAAACCAGAACGGGAGCGCCAAAAAACATCCGACTGAATTTTTCCAGAGCCTCTTTGAATCATTATCTTCTTGTTAATCTTCCGGACCATTCGATTCCTTCCAAAGCTTTGCATATTTCTGAGTGTATCCTCTCGAATGAAGAACAGCAATATTCGCATTATCACATGAAATCGTTTCCTGAAATAATTCCATTTCAATATATTTCGATTCATTAAATGATAATAATGCCGAAATGAGAACCTATTTGGAAAATATAGAGAGTAAAATGTCTTACACACGTAAAACAATTTCCAAAAGTCTAGGGATTTTCTGGTTTTTCAATAAAAACAATTGTCAAGTCATTCCGATGAGATTAAGGACAAATATTAAAATTACGAATCAGCTGTGCCATGTTAGCGAATATATTGGTATTTTGCTCTCGCTCTAAAACAGCGTGAACGAGAACTATTAATAATTGTTAATGTTCGGAATAAATAAAAATTCCCTTAAAAAACAACATTCTACGTTAATAGACCGAATTTACCCTTTCGAGTGTAACAGTCTTTAAATCTATGACGTGTAAAAGTCTTCGTGGAGTAAACAGATTCAAATTAATTTGACGTTGAAAATAAAACTGTTTCTTTCTGAATAAACAAAGCTCGCTCAATACTAATAATAATTAATATTTCATGTTGATTCCGAAAAACAAAACATTTGAATGGGAGGTGGTTCAGAATCTCGGATTGACTTGAAATTTGATGCGACTAGTCATTTTCGTAATATAATGAGATCATAGAATTCATAACGATAAAATGTGGAAAAACATACAATTTTCGAATTTCTCAGGGTCAACACAAACATGGTGTTCAGGGACTATATTCATTTTAAATCGCATCATTATGAAACTTCCAAAATCGTATTCTGCTATGAGAACATCTAGTTGTACAACATTTCAAGACATTCTTATAAGAATTAGAACTACATTTTGACTCCAAAATGACTTGAAATTGTGTTTGAATTATTTTTTTCATAAAAAAATTATTATGAAAGTTTAACAACTGTACAATGCGAAATGTGTTTCGAGACGGTTTTACCACAAATGTAGATAGGTGCTATATTTAGGTATTCACATTTTATCTAAAATTTAGATTTGTCAGTCTATTTTCCAATGAAACTACATTACAACAATTTTTTTATCTCGATGGAACGTTGACTAATGCTGAATTCTAGATTATTTTGATCTAAACTCTTGACATATCGACCGCATTCAGGGATCGAAATATCTCAAAGAGCATTTGATTCTATCTATCAAGTTGATCATTGTGTGGAAACATGTTTTCGCTGGATGAGAAATAACGTAGTTAAAAATGAATAGAACGAAAGTAATTTCGATTTTTCTTTCGTCTCAAATGTAACATACCGAATCCAGTGGTCTTCATTCAACAGTACGTCTTCATATTTCGAAAGTATACGGCTTCGTTGAGTTAGCATGGTCAATTCGGCATCGGTTTTGATTTGATGTGTATCACTCACCGCAAGGCCGTTCATCAGGTTCATAAAGACGATTGAAACGAAAAACAAGAAAGCAAAAAAAATAACTTGGCTCATGATTTTTGAATTGCCGTTTATAGATTTGGAATCAAATTCGCCTGCCAGCATTGTTATGGTTTTCAATAGCGATGAACCAAATGATGCGAAGCCAATCGATTCATTTGTCGCTTCATTACTAGATAGCAAATAAAATGATAGAGCAAATGCGGGAAGAAAAGCGATGCATAGCTGCAGGCTTTTGATGGAACCCCATGTAACGTGCAAAAACATTGAATAATAATTTGAAAAATCACCAAACAATGAACCAGCCAAGTTGAACAATTCCGAAGTCATCAATAAAACGCAAATCGCAGCAAATGTGCGGTTGTTTTCTGGATGAGTGTTGCAAAGAATGAGTTCAAAGAAAACGATGATCGTAGCACTGGTGAGAAATTGTACGAAAACGAGAATGGCTGTCCAATCTGAGTTTGAAAATCCAAAACTATGCAATTTTTGAATTTTATTCCAGTCATATCTTGAGCAAAATATCACACGAAACAATCGTCTGTGAAAAATATAAGCACCAGTTACAATCATAATTGTGATGCTGAATGTATCTTCGATCTGATTGAATGTGTTTCTATGAAATGCCCAGATACATGTCAATACGGCCAGAAGCAAATATACAATGAAATCGACATAAAAAAGAGATTCTAGCCGCTTCCACTTCAAGGCCAGAAAACTCCAAATCAATGGATGGCTGAGTAAGTGTCTGTAATCGCTTGAAGTTGAAATGAATTCAAGTGTGACCGTTTCATCGAAGAAGTATTGCGTTCCATTATCGTGCGGCGCAATCAAATTTTTGAAATCATATTCAATGCATTCCAATTTGCCATCGTCGTTTTCCAATGAAACCAGCTTTATGCAGTTATCAAAATGTATTTCAAGCATTTTTGGATCGATAAATGCGAGCTTAGGCTTTGAGCCACATTCTTCGCCACCAACATAAGCACCCATATTAAGAAATTTCGTCACAATTTCGGGATGATAACGAACCAGACTTTGGCCGGTGAATGCAAGATCGATATTTCGGTTTGTAAGCAGCATTTGAATGCATTTTTCGTGTTCAGCACTTTTCTTCTTCATCAGACTATCGGATATAATTTCTAATAGTGGAGCGACATTTTCGCCGGGGTCGGAATGTTTTAGGAGTAGTTTTAGACATCGCCACGCACCAAATCGACAAACATTCTTATAAACTGAATCACTAACACCAGTATTTAGCGATAATAATTTTTTCATGGCTGTTGATAAATCATGAGTGGCGGCTAATTCGAACAGAGTCCCAATCTTCTCCAATATCGGCGCTAGTTTCTTGTTACAACTTGTTTCTATCAATTCTAAGCCTCGGATGAAATGCAAATCTTTTTTATATTTCAAACAAAAGCTCAGTCGGTTGCAATCCCAATAAGTTGCATCTTTTCGCCGAATGGACGGTAACTTTTCGAGAACTTCGTCTAGATCAGTTGGAATAATTTTCTTCACCATTGCCTTGGCCACAGCACTAAGCTAAAGAAATGAGAAGAGGACGTTTTTTCAATAAACTCAGTGATACAAATTATTATTGTTTGCACTGTTCCGACATTTACACTTTCTATATTGCAATCTGCAATTATGCACTCTTCAATGAATGGCTCACAATTCGTCTTTTTGCATGCTTGCTCGAACAGAACATCCTTCTCCTTCTCACGAAATTGAACGTAATACAATTCAACACGAAAACTGTCCAACTCTTCCAATACAGACTGAATGCTTTCGTCATCCAAAGGAATTGTGACCAAATCACTTTCATCTATCAAACATCTCGAGGATGAACCAAACTTATCCATACATATTACAGCAGAGGGTGTTGCATTTTTACTCAGTGCTTTAATTATAAATATGGAAAAAAAGACACTTAGACATTGATAAATTTGAAATAAAAAATAGAGAGAAAATATTATCATCTGTAATTTGCCAACAAATTAATGTCCACTCTTGCTTCGAAAACTCAACTTAAATCGATAAAATATTACCAACGCCTGGAACTATCGATCCTTTCATATTTAGAGTGTCACAATCATTTTTAGTTTCTTCGTAAATTGTGCACATCGGCACACCAGATAGTGATTTGCAACGTCTTCTGATCATTTTATTCAAAGATGTTGAATAATCTTTACATGTAACGATATTTATTTTTATTTATTTATTCATGTCACTGCCAAATGTTGGCTAGAGTAAAAAAATTTGTGAAGTTTACTTGGAGAAGAACAGATGTTTTCTATAAAAAATTAACTACAATTAATTCGAACCGAAATTTTTAGAATTTAATACAGTGCAAATGCTGTCGAGCGCACAATTACTCTATAGCAAATATATTGAAGGCTATTTAGTTGCAAAAAAACAAGAATTTCCTACTAGCATGAACAAGAATTGTGATTCAAGATTATAGAAATTTCGAGTTAAGATGCTTTATCAAAGCTGTTGAGCTCAATGAGTCATACGGTCTTCATGAGCGAATGTCACATAATCCGATAATGCATATCGTGTTTTTGCTTCGAGAATTCTTTGTCGCTCTTGCAATCAGAGCCCAGTTTAAAATATTCTCGATATGAATATTCTAACAATGTATTTTAAACAGGAGATACCGAAGATATGCTATAAATAGTCAATTTAATCATATTTTTGATATTGCAACCACTTCAATATTATTTTTTGAGCTGTTCTGATTTTGAAATAGATTTATTTGAATATTCAAGACAATTATAAGATTTGGTGATTTCTTGTATCATTACATTGTGAGTGGCTCGGTGCGAAATCCGTGACATAGTGGGTTTGATCTGTCTTGGCTCCCCGATTACGATAATATATTTATATTTTTCCTTCAACATTAAAAGGAGCATCCCATTTATTAGGACCATTCAATATTGGCTTTGGAACTGCATTTTTGCTTTATGTTTTATTTTTTCCCGTTATTATTGGCAATCATCAATTGCTTGTTTTTGCCTTGTATTTTTTGGTTTTATCGATTCGTTGTGGTGCTCGCTTTGTTAAACGTGTCGGTTTTTTTCGTTGTTTCATCATTTTCTTCACATGATTTGCTTAGCTCTACTCGGACAGAGAATCTTGTATGAAAAAATGAAAATCAACCACTTGACCACTAGAGTTGGTTTTAAACGATCGAAACTGCAATAAAGACAAAACAGCTTCTGGAAATCAGCGTTTTGTCTTTAACGCCTAACGCTTCGGGCATCCTCTAGAGAACACAAAATCATCTTGTTTTCTGAGCACATAGGCTCTTGCCAATGGCCACTTTAATGACGTACTTCTAATAAACCCGCGAGAAATAATTCTGCTCGATACTTCCGCTAGAAATAATTGCTCCATTGGTTCGAGAATTCTTGTGATAACCCTTCGACGCACCTCCATTCGGATCAGCCGATTCTCCTTTACATCGAGCACATTCCATTCCAAAGTTGCAGTTAATGCGTCTCCAACAAGAAAGTGTCCCGGTGTTAACGCATTCAGATTTTCAATTGACTCACTCAATGGACATATTAGGCGCGAATTCAGACATGCCTCTATCTGCACTAACACATTTGCAAGTTCTTCGTATATTGATACTTCTGACGTTCCGTTCCCATAATCCATCAAACCATTGTGCTGATGGTGAATTGCGTAAATCATATGGTGTGCCACACACCTACATTCCGACACCGAAAATACAGGTCCATCGTGTTTCCATGCGCTAACAACAATGGATAAAAACCAATCGATCTCTCAAAAAAGGCTGTTGTAGATTGGTGCAAAGAAATGTTCAAAAAATACGTTCGCGTTGGACGGCGGACGAAACCAATTGACTTGATAAGACATGTTTGACTTAACTAGTCCTATTTGAAATCTGTATTCAGATGGGCATATTCATTTGTTTTCGTTCTTTAAAATCTATGCATACATAGACATGTAAGGGCAAATGAGATATCACACTTCTGGTTTCACATCTCATCTGACTAAACATTCACATAACTACCGACAAGACTCAACTGCAAATGAACAATATATTTCAAGTGAGTCCAAACTTTTGGTGGTAGTGTAAATGCAAAATTTTAAACGAAAGTGAATGAATTAAATGACATGTCAATCTGAATACATAAATGGTAGAAAACATGAAATGGTGCATTTTCATTTATGGACCCATTAACAATACTTCTCACATACGCAGTGCATATGCCGAAAAGAAATAAGACCACTTGAACGAATCTGTGTGGCACGTTGCTAAAAATGTTAAATTCCACGAACTTCCGTCCGATTTCACGTAATTTGTGGCAAAGTGTGTTTCACATACCAGCAGAGGGGCGCAACGAAGATACTACGCGCCCTAACTACGCTATGCAGAATACATGACGTAGTCAACTACGCGCTCTGCCGCGTTTGTATGGTCGTTGCGTCCCTCTGCTGGGAAAATTCCTTGACTCAGCACACAACATTCCAACTTACTCTTCCAAAAAAACTTCTCTCTCCAAAGAAAAGATGTTGTCTTAAAGCAAATATTTGAATTTCATATTCAATTTTTTTTGCTGGGAAACGATAAATTTTGTTGGAACCTTTAAATAATATTTCGATTGCTTACTTCAAAATTGATCTTTGACTAGAAACAAAAATGAAATCAATTTTATTCAATCGCGATTTTCGGATTCAATAATAATTTTCATCACAATGAAAAAATAAATGGTCTTACGTACGTAAAACTAACTTTTCCGCACATTTCCCGAAATTGTTCGGGTTTACACTGTTTTTCATTGATTGCTACTCATTTGTATTGGATTTATGTTTATTTCTTATCGAATCATCATGCAACTTTGAGAATAAATCACAGAAAATTTGAAGTCATTACGATGAGATCGAATTTCGAGTCATTACACATCATGTGATTTAAATTTAAATTTTAATATAAAAACAAATAAACATCTCAGTTCCCAATTTTTACTTCAACGTTCTCTTTTTTTGGATTGGTAATAACAATTACGAATTAGTTCACTCTGATGTGAACTTTCAATTCATGCCAACGATAGATATGGTTCTACATTTATGTTATGTATAACAGTATAACTTTCGGTAACAGCATGAGTAAGCATTTCAGATATTTTTCCGTGCTGATCCGAGCCGGGCGAATCCGGGCGATTATTTTTAAAATCCGGGCGAAATCCGGGCAATAAATTTCGTCGTTGCTATTCCAAAATCCGGGCGAAATCCGGGCGGTTTTCATTTTATTCTGAAAAAGGAACAAAAAAACAAAAACACTTTGAAGAGCATATGTTTTATATTCATTATGTGATTTATTCAATCATTTTCAAAAACTGTTGTTGTTTCCATTCCATCATAATATAATACGTGTTCTTCTATTGCAAAAAATATGATAAAATTCAATCAATGATATTATCTAATTATTAATTAAAATTAATTAAAAACCGTTAGAATCAGGTATAACTATTATTTTTATGACTGATTCAAATAGTTTACTACAAAAATTAATATTTTTCATATGAAAAGTTGTGAATAACTTTTTAGAAGTGAGCGAAATTTTCTGAAAAATCCGGGCAAAGTCCGGACTTCTCGTACAATATCCGGGCATCCGGGCCGGGCGATTTTTGGGCCGGAATTAAAGTTGAAAATCCGGGCGATCTGGAATGCTTAAGCATAAGCATTCAAACTGATGAAAAAACACAGACTAGAAAATCACAAATACTTCATCCAATTTAGTGATTTGAATATTGACCCCGAAAATTGAAAATTTTTTTATAGCCCTACTAGCCCTTATGAGTATCATTTCGCATGTTTGTTTATTTTGTTTGCAGTTTTTCGCGATTCGGCTGATAACCTAAAAGACTTCGAAAATCGAGAATTGGTTGCAATCGTTTTTTCTTGGTTAAAAACGCATAGAAAACTCATCCCGGCCGTTTTGAATTTTTTGGACCGATCGCAATACTTTTACTTCACACAGTGGTGTGTACGGAAAAGTAATAAGAACATCAAGACTTATGAAGAATCTTACCTTTGCCATATAAATGAAAGCGACTCATCATTTTAAATTCAATTAGAAAATATGTTTATAAACGAAAGCGATTTGTCATCCGTGTCTCACCCAAAGAAAAAACCTCAAGTTTTTTTATACTTTATTTTGCGGCGCGAAATTTGATATCACAAACAATTTAGTACTTCCATATCGTTTGGTCTTCAATCAAATTGAAAAAAAAAACACATTTGTTGTTGATGCGTCATCATTTCTTCTATCGCAACTGTATTGTTCTAAAATATATTGACTCACTTTTCTAGAAATTGTGAATAATTACTGTTTCATTTACATTTAATTGAAACGGGAGCTGAAGCCACTATGAACACGAAGTTTTTATCACAAACTCTTCAATTTACAATGAATTTCATCTAATTTCTCTAATTTGTCCAGTTTTTGCAAAAGCACTTCAATATTTTGTTCGATATTCACAATTCGATTATTTAGATTATTATTTTCTGTGTCCTTGTATTGCTGCATCTGTTTTCTATCTAACAATAGAATACTTCGACTGACAACCTCATTATCCATGCGAATATTATTCTTGAAAACTGGTTCACTGTTGATGAAACCAGAACGGGAGCGCCAAAAAACATCCGACTGAATTTTTCCAGAGCCTCTTTGAATCATTATCTTCTTGTTAATCTTCCGGACCATTCGATTCCTTCCAAAGCTTTGCATATTTCTGAGTGTATCCTCTCGAATGAAGAACAGCAATATTCGCATTATCACATGAAATCGTTTCCTGAAATAATTCCATTTCAATATATTTCGATTCATTAAATGATAATAATGCCGAAATGAGAACCTATTTGGAAAATATAGAGAATAAAATGTCTTACACACGTAAAACAATTTCCAAAAGTCTAGGGATTTTCTGGTTTTTCAATAAAAACAATTGTCAAGTCATTCCGATGAGATTAAGGACAAATATTAAAATTACGAATCAGCTGTGCCATGTTAGCGAATATATTGGTATTTTGCTCTCGCTCTACAACAGCGTGAACGAGAACTATTAATAATTGTTAATGTTCGGAATAAATAAAAATTCCCTTAAAAAACAACATTCTACGTTAATAGACCGAATTTACCCTTTCGAGTGTAACAGTCTTTAAATATATGACGTGTAAAAGTCTTCGTGGAGTAAACAGATTCAAATTAATTTGACGTTGAAAATAAAACTGTTTCTTTCTGAATAAACAAAGCTCGCTCAATACTAATAATAATTAATATTTCATGTTGATTCCGAAAAACAAAACATTTGAATGGGAGGTAGTTCAGAATCTCGGATTGACTTGAAATTTGATGCGACTAGTCATTTTCGTAATATAATGAGATCATAGAATTCATAACGATAAAATGTGGAAAAACATACAATTTTCGAATTTCTCAGGGTCAACACAAACATGGTGTTCAGGGACTATATTCATTTTAAATCGCATCATTATGAAACTTCCAAAATCGTATTCTGCTATGAGAACATCTAGTTGTACAACATTTCAAGACATTCTTATAAGAATTAGAACTACATTTTGACTCCAAAATGACTTGAAATTGTGTTTGAATTATTTTTTTCATAAAAAAATTATTATGAAAGTTTAACAACTGTACAATGCGAAATGTGTTTCGAGACGGTTTTACCACAAATGTAGATAGGTGCTATATTTAGGTATTCACATTTTATCTAAAATTTAGATTTGTCAGTCTATTTTCCAATGAAACTACATTACAACAATTTTTTTATCTCGATGGAACGTTGACTAATGCTGAATTCTAGATTATTTTGATCTAAACTCTTGACATATCGACCGCATTCAGGGATCGAAATATCTCAAAGAGCATTTGATTCTATCTATCAAGTTGATCATTGTGTGGAAACATGTTTTCGCTGGATGAGAAATAACGTAGTTAAAAATGAATAGAACGAAAGTAATTTCGATTTTTCTTTCGTCTCAAATGTAACATACCGAATCCAGTGGTCTTCATTCAACAGTACGTCTTCATATTGCGAAAGTATACGGCTTCGTTGAGTTAGCATGGTCAATTCGGCATCGGTTTTGATTTGATGTGTATCACTCACCGCAAGGCCGTTCATCAGGTTCATAAAGACGATTGAAACGAAAAACAAGAAAGCAAAAAAAATGACTTGGCTCATGATTTTTGAATTGCCGTTTATAGATTTGGAATCAAATTCGCCTGCCAGCATTGTTATGGTTTTCAATAGCGATGAACCAAATGATGCGAAGCCAATCGATTCATTTGTCGCTTCATTACTAGATAGCAAATAAAATGATAGAGCAGATGCGGGAAGAAAAGCGATGCATAGCTGCAGGCTTTTGATGGAACCCCATGTAACGTGCAAAAACATTGAATAATAATTTGAAAAATCACCAAACAATGAACCAGCCAAGTTGAACAATTCCGAAGTCATCAATAAAACGCAAATCGCAGCAAATGTGCGGTTGTTTTCTGGATGAGTGTTGCAAAGAATGAGTTCAAAGAAAACGATGATCGTAGCACTGGTGAGAAATTGTACGAAAACGAGAATGGCTGTCCAATCTGAGTTTGAAAATCCAAAACTATGCAATTTTTGAATTTTATTCCAGTCATATCTTGAGAAAAATATCACACGAAACAATCGTCTGTGAAAAATGTAAGCACCAGTTACAATCATAATTGTGATGCTGAATGTGTCTTCGATCTGATTGAATGTGTTTCTATGAAATGCCCAGATACATGTCAATACGGCCAGAAGCAAATATACAATGAAATCGACATAAAAAAGAGATTCTAGCCGCTTCCACTTCAAGGCCAGAAAACTCCAAATCAATGGATGGCTGAGTAAGTGTCTGTAATCGCTTGAAGTTGAAATGAATTCAAGTGTGACCGTTTCATCGAAGAAGTATTGCGTTCCATTATCGTGCGGCGCAATCAAATTTTTGAAATCATATTCAATGCATTCCAATTTGCCATCGTCGTTTTCCAATGAAACCAGCTTTATGCAGTTATCAAAATGTATTTCAAGCATTTTTGGATCGATAAATGCGAGCTTAGGCTTTGAGCCACATTCTTCGCCACCAACATAAGCACCCATATTAAGAAATTTCGTCACAATTTCGGGATGATAACGAACCAGACTTTGGCCGGTGAATGCAAGATCGATATTTCGGTTTGTAAGCAGCATTTGAATGCATTTTTCGTGTTCAGCACTTTTCTTCTTCATCAGACTATCGGATATAATTTCTAATAGTGGAGCGACATTTTCGCCGGGGTCGGAATGTTTTAGGAGTAGTTTTAGACATCGCCACGCACCAAATCGACAAACATTCTTATAAACTGAATCACTAACACCAGTATTTAGCGATAATAATTTTTTCATGGCTGTTGATAAATCATGAGTGGCGGCTAATTCGAACAGAGTCCCAATCTTCTCCAATATCGGCGCTAGTTTCTTGTTACAACTTGTTTCTATTAATTCTAAGCCTCGGATGAAATGCAAATCTTTTTTATATTTCAAACAAAAGCTCAGTCGGTTGCAATCCCAATAAGTTGCATCTTTTCGCCGAATGGACGGTAACTTTTCGAGAACTTCGTCTAGATCAGTTGGAATAATTTTCTTCACCATTGCCTTGGCCACAGCACTAAGCTAAAGAAATGAGAAGAGGACGTTTTTTCAATAAACTCAGTGATACAAATTATTATTGTTTGCACTGTTCCGACATTTACACTTTCTATATTGCAATCTGCAATTATGCACTCTTCAATGAATGGCTCACAATTCGTCTTTTTGCATGCTTGCTCGAACAGAACATCCTTCTCCTTCTCACGAAATTGAACGTAATACAATTCAACACGAAAACTGTCCAACTCTTCCAATACAGACTGAATGCTTTCGTCATCCAAAGGAATTGTGACCAAATCACTTTCATCTATCAAACATCTCGAGGATGAACCAAACTTATCCATACATATTACAGCAGAGGGTGTTGCATTTTTACTCAGTGCTTTAATTATAAATATGGAAAAAAAGACACTTAGACATTGATAAATTTGAAATAAAAAATAGAGAGAAAATATTATCATCTGTAATTTGCCAACAAATTAATGTCCACTCTTGCTTCGAAAACTCAACTTAAATCGATAAAATATTACCAACGCCTGGAACTATCGATCCTTTCATATTTAGAGTGTCACAATCATTTTTAGTTTCTTCGTAAATTGTGCACATCGGCACACCAGATAGTGATTTGCAACGTCTTCTGATCATTTTATTCAAAGATGTTGAATAATCTTTACATGTAACGATATTTATTTTTATTTATTTATTCATGTCACTGCCAAATGTTGGCTAGAGTAAAAAAATTTGTGAAGTTTACTTGGAGAAGAACAGATGTTTTCTATAAAAAATTAACTACAATTAATTCGAACCGAAATTTTTAGAATTTAATACAGTGCAAATGCTGTCGAGCGCACAATTACTCTATAGCAAATATATTGAAGGCTATTTAGTTGCAAAAAAACAAGAATTTCCTACTAGCATGAACAAGAATTGTGATTCAAGATTATAGAAATTTCGAGTTAAGATGCTTTATCAAAGCTGTTGAGCTCAATGAGTCATACGGTCTTCATGAGCGAATGTCACATAATCCGATAATGCATATCGTGTTTTTGCTTCGAGAATTCTTTGTCGCTCTTGCAATCAGAGCCCAGTTTAAAATATTCTCGATATGAATATTCTAACAATGTATTTTAAACAGGAGATACCGAAGATATGCTATAAATAGTCAATTTAATCATATTTTTGATATTGCAACCACTTCAATATTATTTTTTGAGCTGTTCTGATTTTGAAATAAATTTATTTGAATATTCAAGACAATTATAAGATTTGGTGATTTCTTGTATCATTACATTGTGAGTGGTTCGGTGCGAAGTCCGTGACATAGTGGGTTTGATCTGTCTTGGCTCCCCGATTACGATAATATATTTATATTTTTCCTTCAACATTAAAAGGAGCATCCCATTTATTAGGACTGCATTTTTGCTTTATGTTTTATTTTTTCCCGTTATTATTGGCAATAATTAATTGCTTGTTTTTGCCTTGTATTTTTTGGTTTTATCGATTCGTTGTGGTGCTCGCTTTATTAAACGTGTCGGTTTTTTTCGTTGTTTCATCATTCTCTCCACATGATTTGCTTAGCTCTACTCGGACAGAGAATCTTGTATGAAAAAATGAAAATCAACCACTAGAGTTGGTTTTAAACGATCGAAACTGCAATAAAGTCAAAACAGCTTTTGGAAATCAGCGTTTTGTCTTTAACGCCTAAGCTTCGGGCATCCTCTAGAGAACACAAAATCATCTTGTTTTCTGAGCACATAGGCTCTTGCCAATGGCCACTTTAATGACGTACTTGTAATAAACCCGCGAGAAATAATTCTGCTCGATACTTCCGCTAGAAATAATTGCTCCATTGGTTCGAGAATTCTTGTGATAACCCTTCGACGCACCTCCATTCGGATCAGCCGATTCACCTTTACATCGAGCACATTCCATTCCAAAGTTGCAGTTAATGCGTCTCCAACAAGAAAGTGTCCCGGTGTTAACGCATTCAGATTTTCAATTGACTCACTCAATGGACATATTAGGCGTAAATTCAGACATGCCTCTATCTGCACTAACACATTTGCAAGTTCTTCGTATTTTGATACTTCTGACGTTCCGTTCCCATAATCCATCAAACCATTGTGCTGATGGTGAATTGCGTAAATCATATGGTGTGCCACACACCTACATTCCGACACCGAAAATACAGGTCCATCGTGTTTCCATGCGCTAACAACAATGGATAAAAACCAATCGATCTCTCAAAAAAGGCTGTTGTAGATTGGTGCAAAGAAATGTTCAAAAAATACGTTCGCGTTGGACGGCGGACGAAACCAATTGACTTGATAAGACATGTTTGACTTAACTAGTCCTATTTGAAATCTGTATTCAGATGGGCATATTCATTTGTTTTCGTTCTTTAAAATCTATGCATACATAGACATGTAAGGGCAAATGAGATATCACACTTCTGGTTTCACATCTCATCTGACTAAACATTCACATAACTACCGACAAGACTCAACTGCAAATGAACAATATATTTCAAGTGAGTCCAAACTTTTGGTGGTAGTGTAAATGCAAAATTTTAAACGAAAGTGAATGAATTAAATGACATGTCAATCTGAATACATAAATGGTAGAAAACATGAAATGGTGCATTTTCATTTATGGACCCATTAACAATACTTCTCACATACGCAGTGCATATGCCGAAAAGAAATAAGACCACTTGAACGAATCTGTGTGGCACGTTGCTAAAAATGTTAAATTCCACGAACTTCCGTCCGATTTCACGTAATTTGTGGCAAAGTGTGTTTCACATACCAGCAGAGGGGCGCAACGAAGATACTACGCGTTCTAACTACGCTATGCAGAATACATGACGTAGTCAACTACGCGCTCTGCCGCGTTTGTATGGTCGTTGCGTCCCTCTGCTGGGAAAATTCCTTGACTCAGCACACAACATTCCAACTTACTCTTCCAAAAAAACTTCTCTCTCCAAAGAAAAGATGTTGTCTTAAAGCAAATATTTGAATTTCATATTCAATTTTTTTTGCTGGGAAACGATAAATTTTGTTGGAACCTTTAAATAATATTTCGATTGCTTACTTCAAAATTGATCTTTGACTAGAAACAAAAATGAAATCAATTTTATTCAATCGCGATTTTCGGATTCAATAATAATTTTCATCACAATGAAAAAATAAATGGTCTTACGTACGTAAAACTAACTTTTCCGCACATTTCCCGAAATTGTTCGGGTTTACACTGTTTTTCATTGATTGCTACTCATTTGTATTGGATTTATGTTTATTTCTTATCGAATCATCATGCAACTTTGAGAATAAATCACAGAAAACATTACACATCATGTGATTTAAATTTCAATTTCAATATAAAAACAAATAAACTCTGTTCCTAATTCTTACTTCAGCGTTCTCTATTTTTGAATTGGTAATAACAATTATGAATTAGTTAACTTTGATGTGAACTTTCAATTCATGCCAACGATAGATATGGTTCTACATTTATGTTATGTATAACAGTATAACTTTCGGTAACAGCATGAGTAAGCATTTCAGATATTTTTCCGTGCTGATCCGAGCCGGGCGAATCCGGGCGATTATTTTTAAAATCCGGGCGAAATCCGGGCAATAAATTTCGTCGTTGCTATTCCAAAATCCGGGCGAAATCCGGGCGGTTTTCATTTTATTCTGAAAAAGGAACAAAAAAACAAAAACACTTTGAAGAGCATATGTTTTATATTCATTATGTGATTTATTCAATCATTTTCAAAAACTGTTGTTGTTTCCATTCCATCATAATATAATACGTGTTCTTCTATTGCAAAAAATATGATAAAATTCAATCAATGATATTATCTAATTATTAATTAAAATTAATTAAAAACCGTTAGAATCAGGTATAACTATTATTTTTATGACTGATTCAAATAGTTTACTACAAAAATTAATATTTTTCATATGAAAAGTTGTGAATAACTTTTTAGAAGTGAGCGAAATTTTCTGAAAAATCCGGGCAAAGTCCGGACTTCTCGTACAATATCCGGGCATCCGGGCCGGGCGATTTTTGGGCCGGAATTAAAGTTGAAAATCCGGGCGATCTGGAATGCTTAAGCATAAGCATTCAAACTGATGAAAAAACACAGATTAGAAAATCACAAATACTTCATCCAATTTAGTGATTTGAATATTGACCCCGAAAATTGAAAATTTTGTGAGGGAGCTGGTCTTAAATCTCATCAGAATGACTTGAAAAACATAGAAAATAATATTTTGACAGTTCCAAAAGGAAACAATGTGAACTTAAGATAGCGGCCATACAATTTTTCAGTTTTGACCCCGAAAAGACCCCAAAAATCCGAAATTTTGCAGGGGAGGCAGTCCTAAATCTAGTCGGAATGACTTGAAATTTTGCATGACTCATTTTATTCATAAAAAATTATATTTTCAAAGTTTCAATTCGTTACAATGTGAACTTGAGAAAGTCGGCATACAAATGTTCAGTTTTGACCTCGAAAAGGTCCCAAAAAACGAAAATTTTACAGGGGAGGTGGTCCTAAATCCCATTGAAATGATTTGAAATTTTGCACGACTCATTTTTTTCATGAAAAAATAATAATCTGAAAGTTTCAATTCGTTACAATGTAAACTTGAGATAGCTGCCATACAAATGTTTCGTTTCGACCCCGAGAAGACGCCGAAAATCGAAAATTTTGCAGGGGAGGTAGTCCTAAATCTTATCGGAATGACTTGAAATTTTGTAGGACTTATTTTTTTCATAAAAAAATAATATTCTGAAAGTTTCATTATGCTACAATGCGAACTAGACATAGTCCCCATACACATTTTTCTTAATTTTATTGAAAAACAGCCCATTTTTTGATTCGACTCCACTAGAGCTACCCGAAAAAATTATCCGATTAGGCTGAAAATTAATAGGTTTCTATTCCTGATAAAGACTGGATCAATTCTTATCTCAATTTTTTGAGTTATCGTGTTAACAAATTTTTGCGTACAACGGACAACGTACCACACACGGACAAAAAATTGCTCCGGGAATGGTTGCAATCGTTTTTTCTAGGTTCAAAACGCATAGAAAACTTATTCCGAGCGTTTTGAATTTTTTGGACCGATCGCAATACCTTTACCACACACAGTGGTGTGTGCGGAAAAGTAATAAAATAAAATACGATAGCGCAAAACGCAAAACTATAATTCGGATCAATGTTATGTTGAATATCCCCAAAAGAAGTGAAGCGATGCCTAGTTGAATCGTTCTGCATATTTCGAAACAAATAATAATCGGAATGGGCAATGTCAAGTGAACACGGTGGGATGAAATTTCTCATTGGGGTGTTTCCAAATAGTTTTTGCCTGGCTTAGCAACATGCGACCGAGCATTATCATGCTAAAACATCCATTTGTCGCGTCTTTCGATAGTTTCAGTCCGTTATTCTGTGAATGCTCGGCTCAAACGAATTAATTGCAGTCGGTACCGATCTTCAGCAATGGTTTCTCTACGTTTCAGTAGCTCATATTACACTACGCCATTGTGATCCCACCGAATACTGTATTTAAAATACAGAGTATTACTTTTGAACCGTGGATATTTTGCTTTGGCGTTGATGTTGAGCATCATACGTTAAAGAACGCCGTTCAACGGCTCTCGGTGTCGATTCGTGTGCAACCAAATTCCTTGCTTTCGAATCATTCGCATTAAATGTAATCGTGTGCTGACTGTCGATATAGCCACATTTAGCGAGTCTGCCAATTCTTGGAGCATTTGACATGGCTATCCAGGACGCTTTATGTCTTCCTCGTCAAAACCACTACTTATAAATCATCGAAACCTTCACAACAACAACAACAACAACAACAACAACAACAACAACAACAACAACAACAATAAGCAAATATAGTGCATTATTGCCTCATACACCCCTAACAATCGCCCTCCAAATCGTTGTTTGCAGTTTGAATTGTATCAAAAACGAATAACACAAAATGTATTTAACTCAGCAGACGGTTGCCTGCATTATCAGACAGAACTTTCAAATCTATGCAATTCAAATGATTCCAGTGCAATTCACACAGATTTTCGGAAAATCTTTTATACATTTTTATTTTGAGCAGAACAACTCGGCTGGCTGTGTCAATCTATTCATACAAAACACTGCACACAGTGTGAACTAAGATGCGACACCCAGTACCCTATATGTTGCATCGCTCACACAGCAATTGGTGTGAAATCAATGTGAATAGATTGATTCAATTAGCTAAGATTCTAATTATTCGAGTGGTTATTTTCCCCTAGGGAAACACATTTTGATGTTTCTTGGTCCTTCAAAGTGGTATAAATACCAATACTTCCATGCCAAAAATGGTATTCTTCACTTATAATAGCAGTGTTCCGCTCGCCGAGCAACATGCAAGTTTCAGTAGCAATCTTTTTTATATACAGCGTAAGTGAAACAGTTTTTAAACTTTACGAAAAGTACAACTTTATAGCAAATTGTGTATAAAAAAACTTCATGAGTTTAAAAGTTTATAAGTTTATACACAATTTTATTATTGTATTTTAATTATTTGTCTTTAGACTTTTGGTCTTGTACATTTTTCCCAAAGGGCCAATTTGTTCTACATTCATATTCTCAAAACTATAATGTTTTTTAAATATTTTCACTTTGGTTTTCAGTAACCATTACATTTTGATAGTTCATAAATTCTTTATTTTATTTCAATATTTCCAATTTCATCTGGAATTTGATTCCTTATCAAAGGTTCGCTTCAGAGTTGTAGAGTTATCATTAAATTACGTATTTAAATACATTTTCGCGATTACAAATTATATGTCAGATATAGTTTTCCATTAAGAATAACCATGAGTAATGGAAATTGTAATTAAAAAGAAGCCACTTCCACTTAAAGTAATTGAAATTGTATTTTAAAATTTCCATTACTTTTATTTTTTTAAAAGGTTCAAAGAGTGACATTGAGAAATTACCTTTTGCATATGCTCGTGTTAATTTTTCAAGTTTATCGTCATCGTTATTAGTTCCATGAGTAATTGAATGACTGAGAATAATCATGCAAAGTATTTTGGTTTTCAAATGAAGTTCGAAAACGATTACAATTGAAGAGTCCCTGAAAATTGTTTCAGTAGAAGTGTCTCAACTTTTGAAATTTGATTTTCGCGTTACTAATAGGAGATAAGCGATGGGTGTCTTCGGCAAATATATAGAGCTTATAATACAAAATCGTAATATGTAAAGCTCTATTCAGCTAATAATCCAGGTTTCGTTCATTTTCTACAAATTAAATCATTTCATTGTTTACTACAATCGTTGTGAATTTATTGTAGTCTGGTGCAAACTATTCTTGGATTAAATTACGATTGATTTTGTTTTGCTCGCACTCAGAGAAATGCAATTCTATTGTTTCGTTTTTATTGTCAAAATCGAAATTTATAAAAATTTGCGCTTCGTCATCAGATGTTAATATTTGAATCGAAAAAAACTTACCTTCAGATTAGATAAGAATACTGAAGCTTGAAACTGGTTCGGCAAAATAATGCATCCCAACAAAGTAAGAAATAATTGTGAAAAGAGAATTTATTCGGAATAATCGTGAAACATAAGCTATATGTAAATACAATGTAAATCATGTTTCACTTTTATTTCCAATATTACCTTGATGCGTTATATCTCCCGAATAGTTATATTTTCAATATTTTTCCTATCTTATCTGAAGGTATGTTTTCATTCCCACCGGTTCATTTATGTATAAAGAGTTGTGAATATAAAAGAGGAGTTGTGAATTATTTTCCCCCCAAAATGATTCCGTGTGTAGTTGTTTGTGAATTTGACGTTCCATCTTCGTGTATTGCCATCTGTTTTCAGTGTTTCAAGAAACTTCTATACCATGTTAACGCGTGATTGCGCAAACCAACACTTTGAACATTTAAAACGTGTATCAATCTGTCGTATAGGGAGATGGTGGGCAATGCCATCAAAATATAAAACTTAAAATCCTAAATGAATAGTTAAATGTCTGAAGTTTCCGCACGATGTATAGGGAACAAAAGTGCGTGGTAGAAATGATGATGAAAGGAGCAAAAGAAAGAAATTGAAAGTAGTTTGGTTAGGATCTAGAAGTTTCTGAACAACAGAGGAATTCCGAATACAATATTCTGGTCTTGGACTAAGAAAATTAGAAATGATGGCAAGAAACATGCTCCTGGAGCTGTTTTGGACAAGTCGGGTAATGTTGTGATCGGTTGAAAAAATGTGTTGAAACGATGGAAATACTTTTCTTAGAACAGATTTTTACTTTTCCGCACACACCACTGTGTGTGGTAAAAGTATTGTGATCGGTCCAAAAAATTAAAAACGTTCGGAATAAGTTTTCTATGCGTTTTGAACCTAGAAAAACGATTGCAACCATTCCCGGAGCAATTTTTTGTCCGTGTGTGGTACGTTGTCCGTTGTACGTTGTACGCAAAAATTTGTTAACACGATAACTCAAACAATTGATTTTAGAATTGATCAAAAATTTACACACAAATCAATAAATGGGCTGTTTTTCAATATAATTACGAAAAATTTGTATGGGGACTATGACTATTTCGCATTGTATCATCATGAAACTTTCAGAATATAATTTTTTTATGAAAAAAATAAGTCATACAATATTTCAAGTCATTCCGATGAGATTTAAGACTACTCCCCTACAAAACTTTCAATTTTCGGGGTCAAAATTCAAATTTTGTCATTAAATTGGATGAAGTATTTGTGATTTTCTAGTCTGTGTTTTTTCATCAATTTGAATGCTCATTAACTTTTTAACGAAAGTTATACATAACATAAATGTAGAACCATATCTATCGTTGGCATGAATCAAAAGTTCAGATCAGAGTGAACTAATTCGTAATTGTTATTACCAATTCAAAAATGGAGAACGTTGAAGTAAAAATTGGGAACTGAGATGTTTATTTGTTTTTATATTAAAATTGAAATTTAAATCACATGATGTGTAATGTTTTCTGTGATTTATTCTCAAAGTTGCATGATGATTCGATAAGAAATAAACATAAATCCAATACAAATGAGTAGCAATCAATGAAAAACCCGTAAACCCGAACAATTTCGGGAATTGTGCGGAAAAGTTAGTTTTACGTACGTAAGACCATTTATTCAAAAGCAGATGAGTTGCTGAATATCGAAAATGTAGAATGGTGAATGAGAATATGAATGGAAGTGGGAATGAAGAGAGTATCCAAAAAGCCATACCTCAATTTTTATCGAATTTTGAAAACTGTTCATTTACGATGTATTTGGTCTTACTCTATCTCTTTTTATTCAGCTTCATTTGGCTGCGTGTGCACTCCAACATGCGGATCCCGACTCGTTTTTTGATTTCGGATGTAAACAATCCATTATGTTGAACGCTATTAAGGGCTGGCGTGAAAGATTAAAAGCTATTCAACCAAATATCAAAGATTTAATCAACGCTCAACCTCATATATACAGCCCAAATGTTCGAGCTGATGCAGAGCGTGCCGACAAAGACTTGGAAGAAATAAATTCTACTATTGAAGAACTTAATAAAGTACACAACATTTGGAAAATTTGTTGCAAACAATTTTTGTTAAAATATAGAAATAAAAGGGGAGCGAAAAAAAAACCATTTAATAGGGAAACAAATAGGAAACATCAAAATGCAGTTGCACCATTTAAAAGCGTAGTTCAAGGAATGTTTTCAGATTTCTTTAAATATTTGGAAGAACTTGAGACAATATTAAGAGATGTAGTACCGCGATTTGAGAGCGTTGTCTCTATTAAATCTATACCATTCGAAGTACAATACCCACCTTTATGGCTATTTTCTGTTATAAAGATTAAGTCAGCACGTAAAGCGGTAGCCAAACTGAATAGGAATAGGATAGGAGCGCAGTGTGAGCAACAGTGTCAGCAATTCAATGATATTGACTTGGAATCACCGCCGCAAACTTCAACTCTTTCGGTGTCTGGAAGTTCCCAAAGTGGAAATGTTCAGAACATTTAAGAGGAGGAATCGTACAGTCAAATGATGTATGCATACTTGTCTTTTGCATACTGGTTTCTTATAGATTCTAGCATTGGATAACACTATAAAATCTCATGAAAATAAAGATTCTTGCACAAAAACAAACATTATTGACCATTATTGCCCTTCAGCGTTCGATCTGTTTTACAAAATAATTTGTCTTATACACCCCTAGCAACACCTCTCCACAAACTCTGATCGAGAGCCAAGTTTTGAGTTTCATCACACCTTTCATATCCCCTCGCATTAAAATCAGTGACTAGCGCACGATACGCGATATATCATACGATATTTGTATTACGATACGGTATCATGATATTTTACAATAATATCAACGATATCCGTATCGCAGAACGCACGCGTTTGACCGCATGTGCGACACACTTACACAGACGCATACATACACAGCGCACGCATCCTTTCGTTTTTGTTTCGTTTTCGTTACGTTTCGAACACATACTTACACACAACGTCATTTATATTGACATTGAAACTGCTGTCAAAATAGAAAAACGCTCAAATCACCACAACATTTCACTGCTATTGTTCACAAATATACATATATATACATCGAAGTCGACTCTATTTATTCTTTATTGTTAAGAAGCATTCCATGTTCATGAGATTATGTTTTAAAACTAGGAACTGTTGTTTATCTTATTGATTCCGAGTTTCGATTTCAAAACCTGTGATTCATCTTGTGAATAAATTTTTAACTACTTTTATAAATTTTTAACTACAAAATTGCGAAATAAACAAATTGAAAATGAAATATCGTCATTTAGAAAATTGAATTCATATTTTGCATTACAAATTGAAATATTGGGAGTACAAATTGAAAACCGCGCATTCGTTACTAACTTCATATCTATCATAGATGTCATTATTTTGACTTTGACAGCTATTGTATCTTAAAGAGGATAAAAAAATACATTGAAAACGATCTGTCAAACTTATCATTCAGTTGAATACACAAGTTTATTATTGCGTTGAAAATGTCGAGCTACGTGCCTACAAAACAGCATTTGCGGGAAGTTTTACTTTATTGGTTTAATCTGAAGAAAAATGCTTCCGAGAGTCATCGTTTGTTATGCGAAGCATATCCAGAATATGCTCCGTCGATTAGAACGTGCCAGGAGTGGTTTGCGCGGTTCAAAAGTGGTGATTTTGATGTGGAAGACAAAGAGCGTCCAGGCCAAGTGAAAAAGTTTGAAGACGAGGAGTTGGAAGCATTACTCGATGAAGACTCGTGTCAAACGCAAGAAAAACTTGCAAAATCATTGGGAGTGACACAACAATCCATCTCCTATCGTTTAAAAGCCATGGGAATGGTTCAAAAGCAAGGAAATTGGGTGCCATACGAATTGAAGCCGAGAGACATCGAACGCCGTTTTTTCACTTGTGAACAGCTGCTTCAAAGGCAAAAACGGAAGGGTTTTTTGCATCGTATTGTGACTGGTGATGAAAAGTGGATTCATTACGATAATCCGAAGCGAAAAAAATCGTATGGTTACCCCGGCCACGCATCAACATCGACGCCAAAGCCGAACATTCATGGCTCGAAGCTAATGCTGTGTATTTGGTGGGATCAGCTCGGCGTGATCTATTATGAGTTGTTGAAACCAAACGAAACCATCACAGGAGCATTGTACCGAACTCAATTGATGCATTTGAGCCGAGCACTGAAGGAAAAACGGTCGGAAACGGTCGCAAGACACGATAAAGTTATTTTGCAACATGACAATGCTCGGCCACATGTTGCTCAGGTCGTTAAAACCTACTTGGAAACGCTTCGATGGGAAGTCCTACCCCACCCGCCGTATAGCCCAGACATTGCCCCTTCCGATTACCACCTCTTCCGATCAATGACACATGGCCTGGCTGAACAGCATTTCCATTCTTACGAGGAATGCAAAAAATGGGTCGATTCATGGATAGCCGAAAAAAGCACAGATTTCTTTCGACGCGGAATCTGTAATTTGCCAGAAAGATGGGAAAAAGTTGTGGCTAGCGATGGACAATACTTTGAATAATCAATTTGTAACCATTTTTCCATAATAAAGATCGAAATTTTGAAAAAAAATGCGCGGTTTTCAATTTTTACTCCCAATATTTTTTTCCCGAATGCGAAACTACATAACTATTTATTGTTATGAAGTTGTTACATTATGTTCGAGAGAAAAAATTATATTACAAGAATAAACAAAAATATATACATACATATTTTCTTTACACATTAATAGATTATGATATAAAACATTAAAACATCCCAACTGAACGTCAACAGAAACATAAATATGCCAAATTCATGTCATTTTCATGAATAATAGAAAATTAAATAACATACATAAGTTTTATAAAATTTGCACATTTAGTATTAATAACGATAATGTTTTGTTTAGCAGCAGAAAATAGTTGTTTATACGTTTGAAAATGAAAAATGAATAAGGTCTTTTAAACCATTTAAAATTTAATTTTTTTTAACATTTCTGTCATATCTTGAGTATTCACTTCATTAAAAAGGTCCGCATTCAAATGAATGAGTAAAATATCCTCAAGTCTTTGCTGTTGTAAATTTCCACGCCATTTTTTGAAAATAAAGTCGAGGCTGGAGAAATCGCGCTCAATTTGTACCTCCGTTGGAGGTACACTAAATATAACCATAGCAATTTCGTACAGCTCAGGATTTTCTGCTTTTGAATTCTCCCAGCACTCGATTACAGATTTTGATGGTGACAATTGTTCCGGTTGAAATGAATCAATAATTATTTCGATATCAATATCCTGAAACTGGCTTTGTATGGTAATATTTTGCTGGTTCTCATCATTTTGAATGTGTTTCAAAATTGCCACTTCTTCGTCGAAGCTATCTATCGAGATAGCACTTCTATCAGTTTGTGATTCATTGTTGTTGTTGCTTCGAAGCACATTTATTCTTCGCCAAATATCCAACAGTGTTTGCTTGGCGTTTTCACGTTTTTCCGAGCATTTTGTTACTTCCAATCTAAATCTTGGATCCAAATACAATGCTGCTGCCATAATTGGATTCTTAAAAATATTTTCGTTGCGTGATTTAAGTGCTTCAAGTAGTTTTTTTACCAAAGTAGTTTTGAATGATTTTTTTTTTGAATACATTTCAAATCGAAGTTGCATCCCCAGCCAACGACCGTATACATCAGATAACGTCAAATGTTGCATTTGGAAGGCAATTGTAACATTGTATGGTACTTGGAGAATGTGAACAATCTCTTTTAACACATGCCATTTTTTCAAAAGCAGTTGGTGAGCTTTTTTATGATTCGCAAAATGTTCAATAATATTTTTACATCTAACCACATCAGACAACTAAAAAAAGAATGATACTTATGAAATAAATGTTAAAAAGGCTGATAAAAAAAAGCTCCTTACCATCAAATACATTGATCCCCAGCGGGTTTTTGCCTCCATTCTAGGGCGATTATATGTAAGTCCCAAATTTTCAATTTCATTATATGTCGAATCGAGGCGCAATTGCTTACATATTTCTCGGCACAATTGAATTACATTTTGTTCAGTTTTGTTGATTTTTTTCAGTGAATCATGGATAGCAAGCTGAAGCGTATGTGCTGCACAATTTATGCCAGTGATATTCCATAAAAATACAGCTCCAATCTTTTCTATTTCATTAGTCATCACATTCAACAACGTCTCATTGTCATCAAATGCTTCTGCTTCTTCAAACACTCGATCCAGTGCATCATCATCAGTAAAATCAGTCGATTCAGCCAATAACACTTCAATTTCCTCATCTGTTTCTTCATCTACTGAATTCAATTCTTCAAGTAGTGATTTTTTTGCAGTATCTACCTCAATGTGCAAGTACTCGTCCATGTCACGTACCATCTTCAACACATTTTTCCCGTTATCGGTTGTGATCGTGAAAATTTGAGTTAATTTTATGTCATACGTTTTTAATCGCTCAATAATTACATTAGCTAGATATATTCCTGAATGAGATTCTTTCAATTCGATCATTCCGATGGATCTAATTTTGAGCGCCCCTCGTATGGCATATTGTATGCTAATTCCCAAAATTGATCGTCCATGTTTTGTCACGATATCAATCAAGAGGCTAATTGGACAATCCTTTACTTCTGCACAAATTTTTTCTCGAACCTTCTTTGCGGTTTCTGCCAAATGATTTTTTACCTCAACTAAGCCACTATGCGTTAGATTTAAATCGTGTCTAACCATTTTAAGATAATTCAATTGCTTTTGGATCACTTTTCTGAACCCCGAATCAAGTAAATAAGCAAATGGTCTTCCATTTACTGATACTATTTCGACACAATTTTGTAATAGTTTCAAACGTTCCAACATTGGATCATTATTGGTTTCGGCAAATATTTCAGGATGCACGGACGATAAATGTGATGCCAAATTTGATTCGTGGCTTCCGCAGAGCTGTTCACTACATAATTTGCACTTGTGTATTTTATTTTTTGCATTCTCTTCGCCACTTTCTACGATTTCTTCAAAGTACGGCAAAGATAAAGAGGTCTATAATATAAAGCCACTTGAAGTGAATATTCGTGATTGTGATCATAAAGGAAAATACAGACTATAGTATCGATTACTTTGAAAACATAAAATACAAGATTACAATTTCAGTGATAATATCTGACAAACGATTACGAAAAAGGTATGTTTTAAATCACCATTGTGCAAAACAATATAACACTTTTTAATAAATAAGTTTTGAAAATGTAAACGGCAATTATGGTATTCATTTATTACGGCATTACTTAGGCAAAATGTTTGCATTAGTCGTCCTACTTTCAAAGCCGCAAAGTTATTGCATTGTGCCAGAAAAATACATTTACGGATTGGACAAATTGGAGGCCGATTTGAAAACATGGGGCGTAAGCAAGACAAATCATCTTATTTTCTGGACTCGTTCCCTTCTTGAAGATGGCATTGATTTGCATTCAATTGCTTCACCTGATTTTCAATTGAAACATTGTGATAAATACCCTCCACCACCGGGGATCGATTCAGCTTGCTATCTTGGCCGCATAAAACGATTTTTCGGTATGTTTGATTTCGAATTGACGAATTTGAATGTTTTTTTATTGATTGAAATAAACAATTACACATTTTGTATTTAATAAATAGATACATATGAAGCTGCCATGTTATTTGCTAGTCGGTTTCGTGCAGTGGTACCGGTCGTATACAATGAATATCGTTCAAGTAAGCAACCGATTCCACCAACTGTTCCGCAACTGGCTCCACCAACTGTTTCGCAACCGGTTCCACCAAGTGTTCCGCAACTGGCTCCACCAACTGCTCCGCAAACGGTTCCACAAACTGTACCGCAACCGGTTTCACCAACTGTTCCACTTATGGAAGATGATGTTGAAGGTGGAAATGCTGAAGAAAAATTCGTTTTGGCTGCAGTAGAAATGAATGAAAGTGATACCATGGCTATCAATCAGTTGTTCGATGGTGCAGATGAAGAAGTGAATGTTGATAATGACAACAACATCTTCGATGAAAATGATTTGACTGATGAATTGACAACAGAAGAAAGTTGCAAAAAAACCAACCAACTCGATGAAGGTACCTCGCTCAAAGCAAATGCCACTGAAACTACTGTATCAACTGACTCTGCAAATGATATCGAAAATATTAATTATTCGAACCAAGCAATTGAGGTTATTGATGGCCCACCTCAATTTGAAAATTTGATGGAACAAAACGTTATCGATCCAGGAAATACTGATAACATCAGCGATAATCAAATTTATGAACAGAAATCGTCTGAACAAAATAATGCCACTCGTTCGCAAACCAACAATCAACCGAGCACATCTAGCTCGCTTCAGATGAGCGAAAACATTCAAAACATTGCAACAGAGAGTTTGAAGCAGACTGCTTTCAAGAACGAAACTGATGACCAACCGAACACATTGAACAAATCTGATATGCGTTATTTCACTGAAGATGGAATCGTGAAAGTAACTCAACCGTTTGGGGAAGATGAGGAAATGACGTATGTTTTGGGTGAAAAGATTCAACCGATTTTTGAAACTCACAAGGTTAAGACCAATGACCTATTATCAGCCATGATGCCGTTTTAAGAAAACGTACGTATAATCGTATATTTGCAAGAAATTGTATAAATCATCAACATTTTTTTTCATTTCTCAATAGGAGGAAAAAGATCGTGCATACTTACACAAAGTTGAAGGTGATTTCCTAGAAATAAAGTTGAAGGGCCGTGTAGTTGAATGGCTATTAAAATCGAATGGTGAACGACGTGCGGATAGTGCTTTTGATAAAGTTTTCATCAAGGCATTACTTATCGCAATTTTCACGGTCAAAACAATCAAAACGGCAAAATCCGTCAAGGAAGGTCTCAACCCAGACTTAATTTCATTCATCAAAGGTAATATTTTTCACATGAATAATGATAATTTCAACACATACTATTTATTCTTTTATTTTTTTGATAGAATTGTTTGTCATTCGCACTGGCAATGGTGATGAAGTACGTGTTCAGTCATTTGATCGATTGCTGATTACTGCTTTCGATGAAATCCGTAAATTAAATTAACCGGATAGATTATGATGACTCTTTCTTGCGTAAAAGGAACAGACTTTTTTAAATAATATTCCCTCAACAGTTTTTCCTAAAATTTTTCAAAAGCAAAAATAGTTTTTTCAATAGATGCAAATATTCATAAGATAACATATTTTCTTTTTATGTTTAGTATAATCGTTTCAAAGTATTAAGTGTAAATCATTAAGACATATTTTGTTCCTTCGACATTTTTTTGAAATTAATCCACTGCACGGTAGTATATCAAGCAAGACTACAAGCAATGGTACAACAGTTTGATATACATTTTCTACTTTAATTTCATCTGAACTATATATTCAATAATGCTAGTTATGCAGTTTCATATTCGCATTCGGAAAAAAAATATTTCAATTTGTAATGCAAAATATGAATTCAATTTTCTAAATGACGATATTTCATTTTCAATATGTTTCTTTCGCAATTTTGTAGTTAAAAATTTAAAAAAGTAGTTAAAAATTTATTCACAAGATGAATCACAGGTTTTGAAATCGAAAATCGGAAAATTAAGATTTATTTTAATTCCATTCCAAAAAATAAAATCAATTGATTTCAACAGTTGACTTTTGCTCTCGAACATGATGTACATGCAAAAATTTCATAACAACAAATAATCCTGCTTCCTGCTTTGACAATTCAAGAATTAAACAAAAGTTGTTAAAAGTGACACTTAAAGTTAATGTTTTTCCATTTAATAAAATTAATAAGATAAACAACAGTTCCTTGTTTTAAAACATAATCTCATGAACATGGAATGCTTCTTAACAATAAAGAATAAATAGAGTCGACTTCGATGTATATATATGTATATTTGTGAACAATAGCAGTGAAATGTTGTGGTGATTTGAGCGTTTTTCTATTTTGACAGCAGTTTCAATGTCAATATAAATGACGTTGTGTGTAAGTATGTGTTCGAAACGTAACGAAAACGAAACAAAAACGAACGGATGCGTGCGCTGTGTATGTATGCGTCTGTGTAAGTGTGTCGCACATGCGGTCAAACGCGAGCGTTCTGCGATACGGATATCGTTGATATTATTGTAAAATATCATGATACCGTATCGTAATACAAATATCGTATGATATATCGCGTATCGTGCGCTAGTCACTGATTAAAATCATATTTAACCGAATCTAAATAACGTCTACGTGGTCTACCCCTACCTCTCGGCCCATCAGCTTCGGCGAACAGAATCCGTTTCGCTAATCGCTCTTCTCTCATGCATTTAACATGACCAATCCCTCTCAGTCTGGATTTTCTTGCTTCCTCTCCTACCGAATCGTCTCATTTCGGATTCTGTTTTTCCACTGATCGCGGCGCGAGGCTCCCGAAACCATTCTCAACACTTTCATATGAGAAACTTCCAAATCATGAATCAAATTCTCAGAATCAACCCAGCTCTCGCTACCATATAGATTAGTTGGTCTGAAGATTGACCCGTGAATCAACATCTTTGTTTCTGTACTCAATTCACGTTTATTGAAAACGTGTGATCTAAGTTGCGCTACTACTTTATTTCCATTAACCCTACGCTGTTCAAACTATTTATTAAACTTGCCATCTTCCGAAAATATGCAACCAAAATATTTGAATTGGGACACTTGTTCCAACAAGTTGCCATTCAATGTGCAATGAATTGGCTTTCGAGTTTTGCCCACATGCATAACTTGAAGTTTTGTGCCACTAATGGTCATTCCGAAGCTCGTAAAGCACTCTTCCAATTCTTTCATACTATTTTGCAGCTCCAGTTCAGAATTGTCAAACAGTACCAGATCATCTGCGTAAGCGAGTGCAGAGATAATGTTGCCCCCAAAGCTAGTCTACCCCTTAAATTGGCTGATTTGATCAGCTTGTCGATATAAATAATGAATAGAAGAGGCGAAATTGTACAGCCCTGTCGCAGACCATTACGTACTTCAAACCGTTCACTCAAATCTCTACCACTCTCACTGCTGCTTTACTGTTTGCGTACAAACTTTTAACTGCATTGAGAATGATGAATTTCTCCATTAGTTGCCGCATGCAAAAAATGTGATCTTAAAAGTCACGTTTTGAAATGACTTTTGAAATCTGATTCCCAACATGTAAACAGTATCATCACGAAATATGTTTAGAATTACCCCTTGAGCAAGTGACATACGATAATCGGACTCTCGTAATACTCCCGCCATTTTTTCGTACAGCAAATAACCAATGATTGCTCTATTTCGAGGAATTAGATCCCAATCCAACAATAACACTCGGAAACGTTTTTCCAGTGGCAGTGCGGTGAAAATTTGAATTCAATGAACAAGTTCACTGTTGGCAATGAATTGGTGAATAGCCAAACAATGACTACCAGAAACAGCTGTGTGCCGAGAAGCAACAGTCGCCTCGAGATGTTCATTGACAATGAACAATTGAGTATGTACGGGAATTTCCAGTCGAACGTACTCAAAAACAGGACGGCTAAATGACGGCAATCCACTCATTATGACTATTAAATGAAAAAAAAGAAATATGAAATATGAAATAAAATAATATTATCAAATTTTTCATCCCAATTACATTCAATTTTGTCTCGAGAATTGTTGTTATTGCTGAGTTGTTTTGTACACGCCGGCTTTACTAAATACACCAAATCGAACTGTCAATCTATATCAAACTGTCAATGTCAGTGGTTCTGTCTCGAGTGAAAATAACAAATGTAAACGAACCCGCATTCACAATTGGCAATATGTATTGTATATATGTTTTATTATTGTTATTTATTTGTTAATAATTGTAATTTTTTCTAGTTATTTTAAGTGAAAATGTTCGAAACTATTTATCTAGCTAATTTAAAAAACTAAAAACTCATTTCATCAAACTAAAAACAAAAATCTTCTTTCATTTGGTTTCGCGGTGAGTAATCGGAGAAGTAATACCGGATTGCAATTACAAATTACTGTTAAATAACGTGTCGGAGTAATATTCGGATTACTCGATGCGTTATTTAACAATAATTTGTAATTGTAATATCAGATTAGTAGTTTGCCGGACTCTGCTGGGAAATATTTTAGCGATGTGAGAATGATATCAAAATTCCCGACACATTTCACAAAGTGTACTATAAGTTCAATACGACGCTGTCTTCTTGAGGAGCCGTTGAGAGCGTCTTCAGTTAATCGTCGTTAATTTTCAATCCCAGAAGAGATAGAATTTTGTCGTCGAACTTTGTATATTGTTTGCTCTTCCACCACAGAAAGAGCTTTTATCCGACGAAAAATAAAAAATTCTCGTTTGGAAAATGAATATGTTTGCTGTTTTCTTCCATTGGCTTCGAATTTTACTTTTTGATTGTTTAAACATCTATCTATCTACTTCTATATATGTCAGGAAAAACAATCTTTTAATATATAGATTTTGAATAACATCGATAGATGTAAGTATAGAAACTGAAAACTGGTGAGATGGAAATTTCCACCATCTTTATCTATCTATCTAAAATATTAGAGATAGATGACCATCTAAAAGAAAAAACACTGATCACCACCAAGTAGTGATCAGAGTCTCAACCAAAACTTCTATACACTCTCGTATTAACAAAAGTTTTGCTTGAAAAATGAATTAGTCATAACTTATTCCGAGTTCTGGCAAAAATCGAGGAATTTCTTTCGATTACCATTCGCAGCAGACTCTTCACCAAATACACCCGATACAGCGGAAAAACTTGGGCCGTTTTTTCCAACTCTTGTTTTAAAATCGCCTTAGAGAATCATTCTTTCACTGCCTTTTCTATCGTCTAAATACGTCATTTAGATCAATGTAAAAATCTTTTAAACGCTCGCGAATCTATAAACATTTCGCAAGAATCACAGCTGCTCAACTGCGCTATTGAACATATCAGAGAGTATCAGATCGTCTATCAACCGAAAAAAGGTTGTCATTTATGTCTTTTTGGACATCAAGTGTGCTTTCCCTTCGGTTCCACATTCCGGTTTGCTTAAACTGTGTGAATCTTACGGTTTCGACAATCGTTCTCTAAGTTTGATCAAATCAATTTATAGTAATATTTCTCAAACATTTAAAGTCGGTTATACTGAATCATATAGTGTTGAAATTGATAATGGTGTCCTTCAGGGATCTAACTTCGGCCAAACTTTTTTTTCAATTTATTTCAATGATACTCTCAATGTAACTAAACACATGACTGGTCACTCATTTGCAGATGATTTTCAGGCACATCTCGAGGTAGATTTCGATCAAATCAATGAAGGAATAAGTAAAATAAATTTTGATTCAAATAAATTTTGTTTCGCGCCGTGGTATGGCTCTGAATAAAGCCAAGTTCAAGGTTATGATTATCGGTTCAAAGCACAATACTAATCGTATTAATTTCGATATGATAAAGGGCGTAGTTTTTGACGGCGAACAGCTAGAGTTTTGCAAATCAATAAAAAATCTCGGTGTTGTATTTGGCTCAAATATGAAATTTAAGGAAAATAATCGTGAGAAATTGTAAAAAGTGTCAAGTGTGTTGAGAAGAATTCGCCATACTCGGCATATCATATCAAATTATGTTGAGCGTGATGTTGCTTGTGCGCTCATTGATCCCATTTTAAGCTATGGGGATGTGATCTCTTATGGTTGGGGAGCCCATGGCTCAATTGATCAGAAGAATCGTATTTGCATAGCTGATAACGATAAAATTCGTTATATTTATGGCTTGAAAAGTTCCGAGCACATGAGCGAGTATCGTGAGCGAATCAATGGCCTTACTCCTGAGTCTAAAGCAAGCGGATGATGCTTTGTATCTTGTCCTATGTACAGTGGTAGTGAATGTCGTTGGACCGCGCCATCTCTACCTAAACGATTGAACTAAACGCTTCAACATTTCAAACCTTCCCCGCCTTCCCCTTCTTCAAACAGCCAGTTTGGCAGGCTTCGCATCTTTGTTGTCATTGTTTGAAGAAGGGGAAAAAGTGTTTACCATCCATAGAAGAATGGTACAGAGGGCGGTGCTGTCAAGCTAAGTGTCAAAATTCAATTTTGCATCGTCCGCTTGGTCTAAAGCAAAGATCTATTCAGCTACTTTGATTTTCAAGCAACTGAAAACGCGCTCTCCTGCTGATTTAAATCAATTGCGGGTTTTGGTCAAACCTCGCTCTGAGTTCGATAAACGTGTATTTGGTTTCGCGGCAATCTCGTTTTTTTAGAACAATTCCAGTTGACATCAAGAAATGCAACAATATCGGTTCATTTTAATTTCAGCTCAAATTCTGGTTGCGCAACAACCAACAATAATTTTAGTTTCTTTCAATTTTCGTTGCTTAGTTGATGAATTTGTGCTCTTCCCAACG
The DNA here is from genome assembly GCA_028476595.1 of Obolodiplosis robiniae. Taxonomy (NCBI): domain Eukaryota; kingdom Metazoa; phylum Arthropoda; class Insecta; order Diptera; family Cecidomyiidae; genus Obolodiplosis; species Obolodiplosis robiniae. Next base: position 43,385,539 of record CM052015.1, read on the forward strand.
GTTCTTCATCACCATCATCATTTAATTTTTAAATCATTTAAGTTTTTCCCCTGGCTCTCCTGGGTCAGGCCGGTTTTCCATGGTTTCCCGGGCTCAATTTGGTATCTATAGTCTATAGTCACTCGTAGATATCCTCCATCCCTGTAGTTGTCTTTGTTTAAATCATTCCATGGGCGGAATTTATACCGTATTGGGCACTTTGCCAGCATACATGAGTTACTGTGTAGCTCTTGTACATATTGGTATAAATTTAGGATTCGTAATATATAAATAAATAAACCGCCCCCAATTTTAATCGAAATCCCCATTAATCTTTCATTGGCAAATCTATGACTGATTACCAAGTACTCTAAATTTTTGTGAATCAAAAACCGTACGCCCCAATAAGCTCTTCCTCTAGAAACACCCGACAAAAATATCGAGAGACAGAGAGAGAGAGAGAGAGAGAGAGAGAGAATATAAAGATGTCGCGCGAAAATGATATTATTTTCATTAATTATTGTTATAAAATTCAAATTCTCTTGAAATTTACATTGAACATAACAATTTTTCGTCCTGCGAACATAGCTGCCATATAAATATTTGGCTTGGAATTGTATGTGACTAATTTTTTATGAATGTTCAATTGGAAGCTAGCAACACAACCATCGAAAAATTCCCGTTCAGCAATACAAAACATCACACTAAAGTGACTATGTATGTTTATTTAAAAAAACCTTCTGTATAAAATTTCCTCTTTGACCGTGAATATTGAAAAATTTGCAGTTGAGTTAGTCGGATATCTTATAGTAGCGATTCAGAATTTCGCTTGACCCATTTTTTGGATATAAAGTAAGAATCTGAAAGTTCCATAATGACACGATTTGAAATTTGTAATTATGTTGAAATACCCTCCATTTAATGACTAGAATCCAATTGAACGGTAGTTCATCAATCTTAAATGAACGCACAAATTGGTCTTCATCGGATTGGAGTCTAATCGGTAAATGGGCGGTTTTTCAATATAATTAAGCAACATTTGTATGGAGACTATGTTAATTTGACGGCGTATCGCTATAAAAATTCCGTAATCTAATCTTTCCACCGAAAGAATTAAGAGAATACAATTTCAAGTCGTTCCGATGAGAATTGGGAAATATTTATATGGAAGCTGAACATGTTCTTAGAACGAATCAGAGTAAAGTTCAAGATTCATCGTGAACGTCGAATGAATTTGAATCTTATTGCTCAAAATTGTGAAACAAATAACACAATTCTCGCGCAAAATCTTCAAATTGTCTCCCTCTCGAAACGTTTGTAGGGATTTAAAAAAAAAAAAAAGTTGTTATATCTTCAATTCCACTTCAAGAATCAATATTTGCACGAGTGTTTTTCAATGCTGAAATAACATCTTGAAGTGATCATCAACAATAGCTAATAGTTCCCGTCTCGCTAATGGTGAGTTTGAAGCAAATTCCAATACATTCGCAAGCGTGGCACGGCTGATTCGTAGTATTAATTCTCATAAATCTCATCGTAACGACTTGAAATTTTGTGTGACTTTTTCTCAAAGTTACATGATGATTCGATAAGAAATAAGCATAACCCGTGAACACGTAGTCTTTCGAGAAATGTGCGGAAAAGATAGTTTTACCGGTCAAAAGTATGGAAACCCTTAAGAAAAAAGCAGTTTTTCATGTTTGCTGCCCTCTTTAGCAGACTAAAACTATTTTGTTCGGTCTTTTTCATACACTAAGTGTAATTCCAAAGTTTTCTGAATAATTTGTATGAATTTTATCAAAATTCAATTATTATTGTGAGCGATAATGAAGTACGAATGCGATGAAGTCAGACCAGCTTACTTTCGTCGAAATGTTCACCTTTTGCTTTGATGAGAGCGGCACAAATTTTGGGCATTCTACGCACAAGTTTTTGAAGTGTTTCAGCTTGAAGATTGTTCCACACCTTGTTCAGGCAATTCCACATTGAAATTTGGCTGGTTGGTTTCAAATCTCGGACTCGACGCTTCAATTCATCCCAAAGAAGTTCTATGGGGGCCAAATCACATTTTCTAGCACTCCTTCTTCTTCTTTTTTATTTAAATAGGCTGAACACAGCTTCGATGTGTGTTTCGGGTCGATGAGACCGATGCCAGATGGGATTGAACTGTATCGAAGGATTCGATGGTAGTCTTCTTTTTTCATTATACCATCAATTTTGACGAGCTCGCCAACTCCTTCGTACCTGAAACAGCCCCAAACTATTACTGATCCGCCACCGTGTTTGACTGTGGGTGCAATACATTTGGCATTGTATCTTTCTTTGTCCTTTCGACGAACATGTTGGCGACGATGGCTACCGAAAATTTCGAATTTTGATTCATCCGACCATAACACTGTTTTCCAGTCATCAACGGTCCAATCTTTGTGTCGAATAGCGAATTCCAGTCTCTTTTTTTTTGTTTGGTGGTCGCAAAAGTGGTTTTTTCACCGCAATTCTCCCAAACATTCCCTTTTCTCGCAGCCGTCTTTGGACAGTTGACACCGAAATTGGCGAAGGCAGTCTTTCATTGATTTTGGCTCTGATGTTTGGCGCAGTTTCGAATCGGTTTGCATTACTGATGGTTAGTATTTTGTCATCGTCTCTTTTTGATGTTTCCCGGGGTCTACCAGATCGTTTCTTGTTGACATTTGAGCCCGTTTCGCGGTTTCGTTTCAACGTTTTGGAGACAGTTCCTTTGAATATTTTCAATATTTAGGCGATTTCGTTGTAATATTTGCCAATTTTATGCAAAATAACCACGTTTGATCGTTTTTCTCTCGATAATTCTTTATTTTTGACCATTTTGTTCTCTTTGTGTTGATGAAATAATGTGCAATACTCAAAATCTGAAACATAATGACAGACAAATGCACTATTTCTCAACAAGTGTCGAAGTGGCCGAATTTACCGTTACATATTGGACTGTGTGTTCTAATTCAAACAAGAAATGTCATCACGAACACAGAAGCATCTAAAAAAAGTATAAATGTCACCACAAATATGAAAAACACGCGCGAATTTGATTTATGGAAATAACAATTGTGTTTTTCAAAATTAACGTGAATTATCTTCATTAAAACAAACAATGAAAATATCACAAAGTAATAATTGAATTTTGATAAAATTCATACAAACTATTCAGAAAACATTGGAATTACACTTAGTGTATAAATAAGACCGAATAAAATAGTTTTGGTCTGCTAAAAAGGCAGTAAACATGAAAAATTGCTTTTTTCTTAAGGGTTTCCATACTTTTGACCGGTACTGTATGTGAGACCATTTATTTAATCAAAGCATTACTTTGAAAATATTATGTCCAAGAACATGAGTATAGAGTGCAGAGAACCTAATTCATGTGACTTTGTATCGAAGCTCCTCATTTACATATTTGCCGCTCAGTATTGTGTTAATTTATCAAATTGTTGATGTGCTTTGATGTAGACTCAATTTTGTTATTGTCGAAAGTATGGTCTAATTTGTAATTCTATCGCATTCCTTCGACGCGCTTATTGACAAGAATTTTATCAGAAATAAAAATATTGTAAAAATCGAACGTCATACGTTTTAATAATATTCAATAGTAATTGCCTTCCCACAAACAAGGGAAGTATTGAAATGGAATCAAAAAATGAAAACGCCCCGCAGTGTGTATGCGGGAAAGTAATAACCAAATACATAATGAGACAAGTTTGGATGAAACAGATTTCTCTAACAAAATTGCATAACACGTTATCAAAAATATTAATTCCACGAAATTCAATCCGATTTCGCGTAAGATGCGGAGAACTATATTCAACGTAATTTTTTCTATCAATCATGATACTCCAAATTACCCTTCCAAAAAACTTTCACCTCTCCAAAGAAAACAGATCACGCAGAGTGATTAGTTTCTTGGAAATATTTTTTTTGAAACGGGCACATTCGATTTTTTAAAGTGGCAATTATGAATTCCTCACCTGGCAAAATCGTTTTCGTTGACAAGCAAAACATGTTGTCAAAGTGGTATAATCGACCTTCAAATTGGCACATAAATTATTCAAAGTGACACATAAAAATATTCAAATTGGCATTTTTTACCAATGGTGGATATCGTAATTGCCGCTTGTCGAAATCGTATTCATCCGGTATAAAGAAAATATGACTCTATCAAAGTGATCTATTAAAATGAAAATATTTGAATTACAAATTTAGAATTTTTGTTGGAAAACGTACAATTTTTATTCGAAAATATCGACTTGGAAACACTCCTTCTGATGTGTCTGAGTCCTTCAAAATAGTATAAATATCGATATTCCCATTTCATAATTAGTATTCTTCACTTTGAATAGCAGTGTTCCATTCGCCGAGCAACATGCAAGTTTCAGTAGCAATCATTTTTATATGCAGCGTAAGTGAGAAATATTGAATAAGAATAAGTGTTAAATTAAGGCGTACTTTCAAAGTACAACTTTGATTTTTTTTTATAATCCTGGGGAATGTTGCACCAAACATTATACATTGAAATTCATTGAAAGTAAAAATACATGGTTACATTGGTTAAGCTAACTTTTCCGCACATTTCCCGAAATCCGACCGGCATACGAAATTATAATTGATTACAACTTTGCATTAAAGTTATTTTTGTTTCACACAAAATTAAGTCATTAGGCCATTTTAATGAAATTTATGATTATTCAAACCAAACGAATCCATGCCTTTTTTATTTATAATTTGTTACTTCTCTACTATTCCACTCATCCACAAATTCAGCCATGCAGTGTTTTGCTAATCCAATCATGCGTTTGCCTATTCCGATGCAATTTTCCGGATTTCAATTCAAAATCCTAATGCTATTCCACTCCCTAGTAATTGGTATTTGGTTCTAACAGGTTCCAACTCACCAATAGCGAGAAGGGAACTACAAGCTGTAGTTGATATTCACTTTGATATGCATATTTTAGTATAAAAAACATTGCAGTGAGGTTGCGTGACTCGTTGTTTTCATTAAAAAATCACAATCCGAAAGTTTCATAGTGATGCGATGTGAACTTAATTTTGTCCCCATATATCCCCGATATATCATTATGAATCTTTCAGGATCTTGTTTTCCAATCAGAAAAATAGGTTTTACAAATTTTGAAGTCATTCGGGTAAAAATTAGGACTACCTGCAGTACAAAATATTAATTTTGACCTCCAAAATCGAAAAGATTTTAGGGGAGGAAACGTCAGAATGATCGACAAAAACCAACAAAATTAATCAAATATATGGTAAAATATCACTATTTCACCGTTGAACTACGTAAAGTCCAATAACATTCACTAGATAGTTGTTATTTTTTCCTTAAATTGACTTTACTTGAGTCGGATCAAACTAATTTCAAATAAAAAACTATTCTGACTCTAACCTGAATGCATTTCGGACAATGTGCTGTCCATCATCAGCAATCACGACTGAAGTAGAATTTCAGCAAAAACACGCATTACACCGGCTGCTGAGCTGACTAACAAACACGAGCACAAATGAACTGCTAATGCATAGGGAACGACAAAAAACGGCTGACACAATCATTCTGTGATTTTGGCGAATAACGGTGAATGTATATTGCCTTCATCAAGATTTAATGTATTTGTTTCATTTTGCATGAAAAAAGCTTCATAAGCATCGAGCCGACGGCAGTCGTTCACTTGTTTTAATAGTTTTACACTGCTTATGTTTACATTTGTGTGGCACTCTGACAAAACATGCTCCGCTACAGCTGACTTATGTGACTGGTTGAGACGAATACACGCACAATGCTCGCAAAACCTCTGTTCTATGCTACGTTTTGTTTGTCCAATATACACTCTGTTACAATCACCACAAGTCACAGTGTAAATGCCCGATTTTTGAAGCGGATCAATTTTGTCTTTGGTTGAACCCAATAAATTCGATAATTTATTGTCATTTTTATACATAATCTCCATGTTATATTCTGAGAATTTGTGTTTTAGTTTATTTGTTATGCTCGGGACAAAATTGAATGCTACTCTACTTTTAACGGGGGGGTCTCTTTGTGAAAAGAGCGTGGTTTTTTGCGAGTTTTTCACTTTTTTAGAGTGTTTATAAATCAGTTTATCAATTAAATTCTCACTGAAACCATTTACGCGCGCTGTTTCTTTTAAGTGAATGTATTCATTTCGGTAATTGGTATTATTTAGCGGCAAACGGCACATTCTATGTACCATAGAATGATACGCAGCATGTTTGTGTTGTATTGGGCAATTTGAGTCATTCGTTATCGTTCGCAACGTACTTGTTGGTTTATGATACACGCCAAATTCAATGTCACAACCGTTTCGCTGTATTTCCAAGTCTAAGAACGGTTTCAATCAACAAAATTAACCGAAAAAGATCGAACAATATTGAAATCCACGATTCCGTGGCTCAAATGCATGCTACTCTCTCTGTATCTCTCTTATTTGTTAAAACGATAGCTCAAAATATTGAAATAAGAATTGATCATATTTGAACGCGCAAATGTGTATTCATCTACGATCCATGCAATAATTTTATATAATCGTGAATTCTCGGGGCGGTGTTGTGCAATTTCTTTACCAATTAGTTCTAATTAAGTTTTAGTTATTATCTCCACTTTGATGCTTGTTCAATGATGTTAACGTAATTTAATTGCAAAATTATCATTGTATTTCCCCTGATACTCCAGTGTCAGGCCGGTTTTGCCATGGTTTTCCGGACCCAATACTGGTATTAAAGCTTCCCTTTGATACCATCCCTCCCCTGAATCTATTCTCTTTGTTAAGTCGCACCATGGGCGGAATTTATGTCGCATTGGGTCTTTGACCAGCATGTTTACTAGCTCTCTAGTGAACACATATTGGCATAAATTTAGGATTCGTAACAAAAAAATAAATAAATAAATTGGAAATGGGAACGTATTAATTTTAAGCTCATTCGGATCATGTCTTCGCGCAGTTCAATCGGGATCTAATCAATAAATGGGCTGTTGTTCTATATAATTAAGAAACATTTGTATGGAGACTATGTTTAGTTCACATTGTTTCATTAAAAAACTTGCTTATTAATATTTTTTTATGGAAATATATAGTCAAACAAAATTTCAAGTCATTCCGATGAGATTTAGAAAATATTGATATGGCAGCTATGTTCTTAGAACGAAACAGTGTTATCTGTTATGTTCAACGTACATAAATGACAAGTTAATTTGAATCTCACTGCTCCATTTAAAGAGGGTCATTTTAGAAACAAATAATACAATTTCCACTCTCTTTGTCGAAACGCTGAGCAAACGTTTGTAAAATTAGAGTAAAGAAATTGTTCCGTTTTTTTAATTTACTAATAGAAGCTATATAGAATTGTTGTTGTGTTTATCAATACCAAAATATGCATCAAAGTGGAAATCAACCATGGCTAATATTTAGTTCCCGTTTGGTGATTTAGAACTAAATACCAATACATTCGCAAACATGGCACGGCTGGTTCGTAGTCCCAATAAATCCTAACACTTTACTCAAAAAGTTCCCGGATAATAGGGGAGACACAAATGTTGTCTAAAACATTGTCATTTGATGGGAAGAAATACAGTTGAAGCAAAACAGTGGCTTGATTAGCATTACGACACATCTTCTCCCGGCAAATAAAACATCTGCGATTGGTATAATGAATTCAAAAGAGGTCGTAGCAACACCGAAGACGCGGAACGCTCTGGTCGCCCGAATATGGCAGTTACTCAAGAATACATTGTAAAAATCCGAAAAATCGTATTGGGTAAATTGAAGTTAAAAGAGATAGCAAAGGCCGTGAAGATATCAGAAGGCTTTGTGTTTGTGCGCGCTTGCTGACTCCAGGGCAAAAACAACAACGTATTGATTATTCAAAGGCTTGTTTGGACCTTTTTAAGCAGAATAAAGTGGCTTTTCTGCGTTGCTGCATTACTATGGATGAAACATGCATACATCAATTCAGGAATCAAATCGGCAGTCAGCTGAATGGACAGCAACCGTTGAAAGTTGTCCGAAGCGTCCAAAGACCGAGCAGACAGCTGGTAAGGGGATGCTCACTGTATTTTGGGATGCTCACGGAATTTTGTTGATTTCCTATCTCAAAAAAGGAAAAACAATCAATAGCATCTATTACATAGCGTTGTTGGATCATATGGCTGAAAAAATCAAGGAAAAACGCCCCCATTTGGCAAAGAAGAAACCACTGTTCCAGCAAGACAATGCACCGGTTCACAAGTCGAGAAAAACAATGGTCGAATTGAACGAATTACGACTCGAATTGGTCCCGCACTCACCGTATTCGCCAGATCTGGCCCCAAGTGACTACTCGCGTTTTGCAGATCTCAAAACGATGCTCCAGGACAAGAGATTTCACTCCAATGAAGAAGTGATTGCCGCAACTAAAGCCCATTTTAAGGCCAAAGATTCATCATTTTTTAAAAAAGGAATTGAGAAGTTAGGCAAACGCTGGACCAACTCTATGGCCTGAGTTGGAAGTTATGTTGATGAATCAAATTGAATTTTGAGAAAAAAATGTTTTTCTCAGTTAGTTCGGAGACTTTTTGAATGAAGTGTTAAATCTAATTGTAATGATTTGAAATATTGTTTGATTTATTCTCAAAGTTAACATTTATTTGATATAATACCCTGGATTGAGCTTCTATGACACTTTCTAGCCTAGAAACAAAAGGTGTCTCAACCTGCAAAACTCTCTCTACTCACCAATTTTTCCTCTTCTTTGAAGGGGTCCCAAAAAGACTAACTTAAATATTTAAACTACACAGTACAAAAATACCATCCGCCGTCATACGAATTAACGGCTGATGGAGACGCCCAGTCGTAAATACGTATGACGGTACATATTTTCAGCGGTCTTTACATCTGACAAATATTCTAAGAAGAAGAACAAGAAATGTGTTTTCGCCGCTAATACATCTAAATATGCGTGCCGTCATACGTATTTATGACTGGGCGTCTCCATCAGCCGTAAATACGTATGACGGCGGATGGTATTTTTGTACTGTGTATCCCCACTCACATAGATGAATGGCATACAAGCCACGCCAACTTTATAGCATGCAAGAATCACCTGTGTAATTTCTATAAGTTTTGCGTTAGTTCATGGATTCTCACAATTAATTATAACATTAAACGCAAACATTTCATGAATATTTGTTATTTTCAGTGTTTTAGGACTAACTTTATCTTTGTTTATTCAGATTCATTTGGCTGTGTGTGTCCTTCAGATTCCGGAACCTGACTCTTTCTTTGAATTCGGATGTAAACAATCGAATGCTTTGCTATCTATCAAGAGTAAACGTGATTTATTTGAAAAAGTCCAATCAAAAATCAGGGATAAAGTTAGAATTCACCCAGCTTTATACAGCATAAATGTAAGAAATGATGTAGAACGTTTCAATGAAGACTTGAAGACTATAGATTCCACTATTGATGAACTTGTTCCAGTATATAATGCTTGGCAAATTTGTTGCAGAAATTTTCTATTGGAACATAGAAAAATGATAAGAGCTATCGAAACAGGAAAGCGATCTGATGAAGAAACAATTGAATATCTTCAGAAATCAGTTCAACCATTTAAAAGAATAGTTGAAGGAATGTTTGCAGTTTATTTTACATATTTGGATGGAATAGCGAAATTATTACAATCTGAAGTACAACAATTTGAGAGCGTCCTCAAAAAAAAAACTATACCGTTCGAATTAAAGTATCCACCTCTATGGCTATTGAATGTTAAATATATGCAAGCAGGACGTACAGCGCTAGCTAAACTGAATGAGAATTTGGTTGGAGCACAATGCCAAGAGCAGCTTGTTCAATACAAACAATATTTCCGGTCGTCACCACCGGAAACTTCAACTTCTTCGTCCTGAGTTTGAACAATTTTAGTGGAACGCAAGATGTAAAAATGTGCACACAAAATTAGTTTTGCAAACTTGGTTTTTCTTCGTCTAACTCAATAATGCAACAGATTCTAAAAACTATTTATTTAAATCGAATATATTTGTGCCCAAAAACCATGAATAAAATAATTAAAAATGTCAACCTTTCTTGAAATTTTTTATGGAAACTCAACACGGATATTTTGCCAAAACTCAAACATTTTCAGCGATTTGATCATTTTTTTAAGGACCGGAAACATCTTCGATGATCCAATGCAGATATATGCATCCAAATAGGGCAATGCTATAATAATACATTTATTTTATGCAGATTTCAAATAGACGCTGCAAATGTTCAATATTTCTCTTTAGATCTCCGCTCATTTTGTTTCACGCTACACATTTTAAGTCCTCGAGCTTATGAGCTTGTGCAAAATGAGTTGATTAAAAAATTTCCACATGCTGGCGCCATTAAATCCGGGTAAAGAAACAGTCATTTGGATTCAGAGTCAGGAATCAATAAAGGTAGGAATCATGATTGCTTGACGTTTACACGCTATGCGAGCGCCTTTTACGTTTGTAGCGTTTCTCTCAACTCAAATTGACCGTACGAAAACAGCAACAGTTGAGCAAAACTTTCGACTCATTTCCGTATACGCCGAAGACAGGACCGTTATAAAACGCCTGCTTATGTCCAACGGATAAACAACGGCGACGCCACACCTGTAATGAAGCGACAATACCCATTTTCGAATTATAATATATCTTACAAGAAATTGTAAGAGAGATTTACCGCTTACTCGAGCGAGACATTATCGAAAATAATCGATGCTTGTCCGTGGCGATGACTTATTCTCTGGGTAAGAAAGAAAACCGGAGGCGGCCGAATATACAGATTTACGCGAATTATTATTTTAATAACATATCTGATTACTGTAATTTGATGAAGTCCGATATTATACACTATAACATATTACTAACGTTAATAGCTTGATAACACAATGCTGCAAAAATTTGTTTTTCATACTCCAATTTTCTATTGCTTATTTTGTGTTAGCATAGGGCCTCCTTGTTCCAAAGAGCCCAAGAGAACCATTCTATTTACCTGGGTACCTCATACGGTTTTTGAGATATGGTCCGAAATATGAGGCAAAGTAGCAAAAATTGACTTTTTCCACATTTTGGGCCACATCTCGGGAACGCTGCTTGAATCTGTCAAACTCTTGGGCTTTTTGGAACAGGGAGGCCCTATGCAATAGAAAATTGGAGCAAAAACTCTCCAGCATTGTGTAATAAGTAATGTTATAACAAGTTATTAACGTTAATAAGATAAAATCTTATTATTAAATGAGATAAATCCTATTAGTTAATGAGATTTTATCATATTAATTTGTAAGATTAAATTATTTTTGTTGTGTTACTTTGGCCCTCTGCAGTTAAAGAGAAATCGGTTTGACAATTGTTGTCAAACCGATTCTGACATATTTTTGAGCGAAACGTCAAACAGAAGAGACTGTTCGGCATTCGTGTGATAACCATAGAAGAGTACACATCGTATCCAGCGACATTGGAATATTAAATAAAATAAAAGTACATTTGTAAGAAAGTTGAATTCCGTCATTTGTTTCATTTAAATCACAGTTTCTTCTGTTGAATATTCAAAATAAATTAATATAATTTTATCTTATTAATTATTAAGATTGATTTTATAAAATAATAGGATTAATCTTATTAATCAATAAGATTCAACCTTATTATTTAATAAGATTTCATCATATTAATTGATAAGATTTCATCTTATTATTAATAAGATTTATTTTATTAAATAATAAGATGTATTTTATTTTATTAAATAATAAGATGTATCTCATTAATTAATGAAAAGATAAATAATAATAAATAATCTCATTAACGTTAATAAAATCGGATCTTATGAAGAACCATGAAATCACCTTGAGATTTTATTAGATTTCTTCTGAAATGGCATGTTCATTGGATACGTTATGGTTAATGCTAATACACATCATCGAATGTGCTTATCAACAAGACCAATTGTGCATGGGGTTTTCGGGCATTTTTGATGGACTGATGGAAAAGATAACCAAACTTCCAAATGGTAATGTTTATTCGAGAACACATTGGGCTAAGCTTGAAGATCGACCAAAGACTGCCTTCGTCATCGGCAACAAATTTTATTGTTATAAGAGGGTCGGCATGAGATTTCGAAACCGCCCGGCCGATTTGTACAAAATCGTGGATCGAATCTTCTACGATCTCAGTCCGAACGTGTGTCACTATGTCGATGATTTCGTTATACTTGCCAGTAGAGTCTCAAATATGTCACTCGCCGATTTTCAAATGACTATGCGCGTTCGAAAGCGCAATATTTGAGACTCTACTGGTAAGCGCTAGCTTTGAGGAACACCTCCAACGGTTGGCCGAAGTCACACGGCGCCTACGAGAGAACAATCTTACGATCAGCCGAGAAAGATCATCGTTCTGTTATTAGCAAATCACCTTTCTGTGTTACTTACTGAACGAAGAGGGCCTGACAGTCAATCCAGAATGAATTCAGCCCATACTAAACTATAACCTATAACCGACCTCAAAATCTGAAAGACATCTGACGTCTGGTTGGTCTCATCATCTGGTACAGACGCTTCATGCAGAACGCCGCCGAAATACTGGCCCCTCTCACCGACCTAATAGGAAAAGACAGTAAAGCACGAGAAGTGGACAGTTAGCGCAGAGGAAGCGTTAACCAAGGTTAAACAATGTCTCATACAAGCACAATATTTGGCCCACGCCAACTTACCTTTCAACATTTACACGGATGCGAGCTTAGTTGCGGGAGCCGCAATTCTGACTCAGGTACAGGATTCCGTTGTCGGATTCCATTCGGTGAGATTCTCCCATACCTAAAGCAATAATAGTGCATCTGAGAGAGAATATTTAGCAATCCTAAGTGCTGTAGAAAAATTTCGGTTATGGATCGATGGTGTCCATGGATACAAAACCTTCGAGAACCACACGGAAAGCTGGCTCAATGGTACGACTCCAAGCATTCGATATTATATTCGAACACCGACCCAGACGGTTGATGATCGTGCCGGATGCGTTGTCACGGGCAGTCGATGTTGATATCGATCTAAATCCCTCACTGGACGATCCGTGGTATAAGAAAATTCGCCATTTGACGAAACAGGGTCGAACCGAATGATATAAATTCGAAAACGGCCTGCTATGTCGTCGGGGGAAGTATGATACACGCACAGGCGATCGATTATGGACCTTGTGTATTCCACAGGAGCTGATCACTCAAGTATTGAGAGAGAAAAACGATGGCTCGACACACATGGTTTATTGGTAAACTATGAAAGTAATACAAACAATGTATATTATTGGAATGCAATACACACAAAGATTTACAATTATGTCAGAAATTGCGAAATCTATCGTACCATTGAACCTACCAATGAACAAACACGTACGCCAGTCGGTGAGTACGAAGACGCAGAGCGGCCAGGACGAATGTTATCGGTGGACGTAATCGAGCCTCTTCCACCATCAAAAGTTAGCCGTCATGCCAATGCGGTGGTTTGTGTACCGAACGAAGAGCGTTCGGTGAAGCAAATACAATTACAAAGAGAGCACAAAAATATGCCAGCGCACCAATACATAGAAGAGCAATATTCGCTGATCGCGATCAGCGACATAATGAAGTCAGTCGTAAATTAACAACTGATTAAGCTGGTTTTGAATTGAGCAGAGCTATGTTTTTTTTATCCTCGAGCGGATTTCTCCATAATACAATGATATACATAATAAAAGAAATCAATTTCCTAATAGAATTAATTGTGTTATAATTTTAGTTAAGATTTATTTTCAGTTTGTAGAATTTATATTGGGAAAATGTAAGTACTCTAAACAGTTTGCGTCGATTGATTCTCAAGAGAGCAGGGCAAAGTTGCACTCGGCAGTCTTGATATTTAAACAGCTGTCAAAGCAGTCTCCTGTATACTCGAATCACATGTTTGTTCGGAACGGTGAAATGTCGCGATACCCTGATAACCTTTGCGTTAATTTTAATCTACGTGCCGCTTTTGACGATCGCGCCTTTAGTTACTCCGCAATTAAATTCTGGAATAGCATACCGGTTGAAATTAGAAAATCCGAATCGTTGACTTTGTTTAAATTAAATCTTAAGCACTATTTACGCGCCGAACAATAATACTGAGTGAATACTCGGAGCAATGTGATGATATTTTCTCAACCAATTAGATTAAAATTCTCATCATTAACATCATCATTATCATCATTATCATTCACATGCTTTTGCTTATGTTTTTGCTTTCGCTTTCTCATAATAATGTTAACGTAGATTTCATTTCAAAAATTTATTGTATTGTATTTCCTCTGTCTCTCCAGAAACAGACCGGTTTTGCCATGGTTTTCCGGACCTAATTTGATAGTGGAGCTTCTCTCTAATATCACCCCACCCCTGACTGTATTCTTTTTTTCAAGACGTACCATGGGCGGAATTTATGTCGTATTGGGTCTCTGACCAGCATGTTCACAGTTCGCTGTGAACATATATTGACATAAATTTCGGCTTCGTAATAAATAATAGGTGTTTCGGAAAGTTCGGTCCGTTTTTTTGTGTTTCTTACGCATTTATTTAAATAAAAAAATGAATGAATTCAATAATCAAAGTATTTGCCATCGTTAGCTAGGCCTTTTTCCCATTTTTTTGGCAATTCATGGATTCCGTCCCAGTACCACTTCTCATCTTTTGAGGCTAACCATCCATCAAGCCAATTTTTCACTGCTTCGTACGAAGTGAAGTGTTGTTCGGAAAGTCCGTGCTGCATCGATCGGAATAAGTAGTAGTCTGATGGAGCAAGGTAACAATTCGAACAAAGACTTTAATTTGAACCGATCAAGCAAAATTTCGCAGATGGTTTTTCGTCTTTCGATGTCTCTTTCTTTCAATTGATAAGGCACCCATTTTCCTTCTTTTGTGGTCTTTCCCAATGCATGTAAACGTTCAGAAACGGTGGATTGGGAAACTTCCAATGTTTCTGCCAATTGTTTCAATGTTTGAGTTGAGTCTTCATCCAATAATGCTTGCAATTCCGCATCTTCAATTTTTTTTGGCAGTCCCGATCTTTCTCTGTCTTCAACATCAGAATCACCTTGTTTGAAGCGCCGATACCATTCTCTGCATGACTTATCGGTTGGAGCTATTTCACCATAAACTTCCACAATATTTCTATGTGCTTCCGCTGCACTTTTACCACCATTAAAATAGAATAATAAAACTTCGCGCAAATGCTGTTTATTTGGTTTGTATTTTGCCATTTTTGTTAGAAAAACAAAGTTTGTTACTGTACGAAATGTAAACTTCTCTTGACTGATTATTGTTGACAGATGTCTAACCTTCTTAATACAACAACATTCCGCCATCATTTTAATAACTATATAGCTACTGGATCCATCTATTGAAAACGGACCGAACTTTCCGAAACACCTATTAAATAAATCGAATTCTCACAATACATCTTTGCCAAGTCGACTACGCTACCTACTATCAGTGCTACGGCCGAACGAATCGTTCAATTCCTTGAAAAGGAGGTATTTTTTAAATTCGACACGCCCAAATTGATTATCATCGACAACGGAAGGCAGTTTGACAGTCACACATTCCAACAGATGATTAAAAAGTACAAAATCCGACACATGACCACACCATATTACTACGCACAGGCGAACCACGTGGAGGCAACGAACAAATCCATCAAAACGGGTCTGAAAGCACTGATTGCCGCGAACAACGATCCACATACCGAATGGGCCAATTTCTTGCCGAAAGTGGTGATGACCGTGAATACCAGTGCTCACACTAGCACAGGCCTCAGTTCACACTACTTTGTGGTACGAAAAAGCACAAACTGTTGATGAACAGGACGCTAATCCTGACCTGGTCGATGAACGTGATCGAATGGCACTGATTCGAGACGAAGCTGCGGCCCAATTTCACCGTTGATGATACACGGTCCAAAATTTGGAAATTTAAGGTCGGAGATATTATTTGGCTATTCGGGATCTGCCATCAGCTGCGAATAAATTAAATATTCAAGGATAAGAAGAGGCGAAAACTGAATCAGCATTAACCAATGGTGAATCATGCCAACGAGCAAACATAGACTATCAAGAAACAATTTTGGCCGTACGATAACCATTGTTTTTCTAAATGTCTTTTATTATTCTCTAGTCTTATTCATACCATTCCATATCATTTAAATAAAGTGTGAAATCGCAATAGATTTCTGAGACGACCGAACATAATCTAATACTGAAGCTTTACGCTTGATGTGCCAGATGCAGAATAATTTTTTTCAGGCTTTTTCAGTCCCCGTTTTTTTTTTTTTTTTGTTAAGCATCGAGATGTAAGTTAAGTCTCACTCAGCAAATTCATCAAACACCGCCAACCAAATCGAGAAATCTCTCCCGGTCACAGATCGACCAAACCATCAATTGCTTCCAACTACATATATTAGTTGCCACCAACTTCGGCAAATCCTGCCATCCGAACAATGGAATTCCATTTTCACGGCCGTCCACCGACCAACCATTCACTTCGGCATTATTGTCAACCCAAATAGAGAAGTCTCTCTCGGTCATACATCGACAAAAACATGTGAATTCCTAGACTACGAAATACAAATAATGTCTGCCCATGCCAATGGCCATCAGGTAACTGCACATCTGGGGAACGTCATGGCGTCAAGCGTCTTCGTGCCTAGGCAAAAAAAAACAATGGATTATATCTATACAAACTAATCTGATTTGATTTTTTTTTTTGCCAGACATTCGCTCATTACAGAAATATGTTTCTAAACTACGCCCCTCGATGTAGTGTACCTTGGTGTGGGCTTTGAATCATGGTCGGGGCGTATGGATCGACCGACGAGAAGGAATCTTCCATGTCTAAGACTTGAACGAACTATTGTAATTATGGAATAGTTTTGGAGGTCGTGCATCGTCCGGTGACAATTTTATGAGGTCCATACGCACGTATTACGTCAGCCTCGGACTGAGAAAAATTCCAGGCTACCGAAGGTTCCAAATACCGAACGATGCACTCCAGGCCATAAGCGCATTAGAATAAGTATTATCACGAGAATATTACAATGGTGCATGGTGGTCGCATTCAATCAGTGTCGGTGTAACGAATTTGTGTCGTGTGATATTAGCAATTACCAACACCGATTAAATGACTGTTGGGATATGGTCTGAGCCTTTTATCAGCCGAATTTTTGATAGTATTTACAAGATTTCTTATCTTTTTTTCTTCCGGTCGTTATTAAAGGGTGTTTCAATAGGAGTGTCGGGATTTTAAATTCTTCTGATAGGGATACGAGTGAGTAGATGTCAGTTTTTATTTTTACTGGCGTAATCTAGTAAGGTTTGGCAAATCAACCATGGATCATTACACGATTAAACAACGCGTGGGAATTATCCGAATTTACCATCAAAATTCGTGTTCGGCCTTTGGCTCAAAAATCTTCTTCAGTGATGAGGCGCATTTCTGGTCAAACGGATATGTTAACAAACAAAATTGCCGCATTCGGGGTGCGGAAAACCCAAAACAAATATTGGAGGTCGGCGCGTTAATGTGAATGGTGACAATTACCGAGCAATAATTCGTGATTTTTTTTGCCAAAATTGCGTGGAATCAATATTAGTGACGTCTACTTCCAACAAGACGGTGCTACGTGCCACACATCACGTCATACAATTGATTTATTCACGCAAAAGTTCAGAAATCATGTTATATCAAAAAATGGTAATGTTAATTTGCCACCAAGATCATGCGATTTGACACCGTTGGACTTTTTTCTTTGGGGTTTCATAAAGAGTAAAGTTTATGCCAACAATCCGCAATACATTGAAGACCCAAAAGCCAACATCACACGCGAAATATCGATTGTACCGACCGAAATATGCCAAAATGTCATAAAAAATTGAGGTTAACGGATGGTGCCTACAAAGCGTTGTCGTCGTGCACATTTAGATGATGTTATATTCCATTACTAATTGCCATAAATATAGCCACAATTCCTAATAGACATTTTGGTCAAGTCATAATTTCGTTTGTATTTTATTTTAATTCAAAATTTGTTCGAAACACCCTTTAGTTATTGTTCATTGAAGAAGAGCAAAACACAGCTCAGTGAATTTCAGTACGAAGAAAGTGAATTATTTTTTATGGTCTTGTGTTTTTTTCAAACCAATCTAGTTGATAGACGTTTAAGTGATGTTGAGGTTATTTATATGAAATCGCATTCATTCTCATGTTCGAATCAAATTAATCTGGGAGGCCTCATTCCGTCAGTCACTGCCGCGTGGATTATCCGATGATCGCTGAAGGAATAATCGAGTTTCGATTTTATCTATCTCGAGGAGGGAGTGGTGAAATGATATAATAAATTCTTCTCAAATGTTTCTTAATTATATTGAAAAACAACCCATTCATAGATTCGACTCCACTAGAGGTACCCGAAAAAATTATCTGATTGGGCTGAACATTGATAGGTTTCTATTCCTAATGAAGACCAATGTGTGTAAATTTTTGATCAATTCTAATCTCAATTTTTTGAGCTATCGTGTTAACAAATTTTTGCGTACAACGTACAACGGACAACGGACAACGTACAATGGACAACGGACAACGGACAACGGACAACGTACCACACACGGACAAAAAATTGCTCTGGGAATGGTTGTAATCGTTTTTTTCTATGTTCTAAACGCATAGAAAACTTATTCCGGGTGTTTTAATGACCGAGTACAATACTTTTACTACAATCGGATAATTTTTTCGGGTACCTCTAGTGGAGTCGAATCAATAAATGGGCTGTTTTTCAATATAATTAAGAAACATTCGTATGGCGACTATCTCAAGCTCACATTGTATCCTATTGAAACTTTCAGAATATTATTTTTCATGAAAAAAATGAGTTGTGCAAAATTTCAAGGCATTCCGATGAGATATAGGACTACCTCCCCTGAAAAAATTTCGATTTTATGGGTCTTTCCGAGGTCAAAACAGAAAATTTGTATGGCGACTATCTTAAGTTCACATTGTACGTGGGGTGCACACAAACGAATGCGAATCACTAAGAAAAAGAAATCGTTTTCGGTTGAAACTCTTTTATTGTTTTTCAAAGTACTCTCCAAGATGATTGATACACTTTTTCATTCGCTCAAACCAATTAGAGAAGCATTTGTGTCACTCCGAAATGATTGTCTCCAAAACGTGTGTTTTGAACGCATCAACAGCTTCTTCGGGCGTCAAAAATCGCACACCACGCAGTTTTTTCTTCACGCTCGGGAACAAATAGAAATCATTGGGTGCCAAATCGGGACTGTAGGGCGGGTGGCCCATCAATTCGATGTTTTGAGTACTCAAATAGTCGCTTGTTTGGTGCGATGTGTGAGAGCTCGCATTATCGTGATGAAGGATAATTTTTCTCTTTGCGTTGTTTTTTCTTAATTTGCCAAATACTTCTGGCAAACAAATGGTTGTGTACCATTCAGAATTGACCGTTTTACGTTGCTCTAATGGCACTGTGGCGACATGAACAGTTTTTCCAAAAAAACAGGCGACCATTTGTTTGGCAACGCTTCGACTTCGAATTACTTTTGTTGGTTTGTCTTCAAATTGAAACATCCATACGGTCGACTGTTGCTTAGTTTCGGGCTCATATGCATAGATCCATGATTCATCACCTGTCACGATGTTGTACACAGAATTTGACGTACCTCGGTTGAATTTATCGAGCATTTCCTTGCACCATTCTACTCGAGCCTTTTTTTCATGATCTTTCAATTTATGCGGGATCCATCGTGAACAAACCTTTCTTACGCCTATTTTTTCGTGCAAAATAATTTGTATGCTTTTCATACCAATGCCAAGGCATGCCGCAATTTCACGATAAGTCACATGACGATCTTGCATTATCAGTTTCTGCACAGCAACGATGTTTTTTTGAATAACAGCTGATTTTGGACGACCTCCCTTAACATCGTCTTTGAGCGAATGACGGCCACGCTTGAATTAATTGAACCACCGATATACAGTGGCACGGTGTGGGGTTTTATTGCCAAATATCGAAGCAAGTTTGTCGGCGCACTGTTGTTGAGATAATCCAGATTGAAAATCGTAAATAATGAAAGCACGAAAATTTTCACGAGTTAATTCCATTTTTTGTCCGAGGAAAAATTTTCGGATTGTTGTAAACAAGACAAATTGCGTCTTTATCACCAAACACTGTAGAGACGGTTTACTTATAAAATGTCAAACTTTACGATGACGATGTCAGATTAGCGTCTGGCAATACGAGAGTTGCCCATTCGCATTTTTTTGTGTGCACCCTACGTATCGAATTGAACCTTTGGATATATTATTTTTTTATGAAACAAATGAGGCACGCAAAATTTCAAGTTATTCTGATGAGGCTTAAGACTACCTCCCCTACAAAATTTTCAATTTTCGGGGTCAAAATTCGAATTTTGTCATTAAATTGAAAAAATTAAAGTATTTGTGATTTTCTAACCTGTGTTAATTTCATCAATTTGAATGCTCATTAAATTTTTAACGAAAGTAATACATAACAAAAATGTGAAATCGTTGGCATGAATTGAAAGTTCACAACAGAGTGAACTTATTCGTAATTGTTATTGCCAATTCAAAAGCAGAAAACCCTTGTTGAAGTTAAAGTTAAAAACTGACTTATTTATTACTTTTCCGCACACACCACTGTGTGTGGTAAAAGTATTGCGATCGGTCCAAAAAATTCAAAACGCTCGGAATAAGTTTTCTATGCGTTTTGAACCTAGAAAAAACGATTGCAACCATTCCCGGAACAATTTTTTGTCCGTGTGTGGTACGTTGTCCGTTGTCCGTTGTACGTTGTACGTTGTACGTTGTACGTTGTACGCAAAAATTTGTTAACACGATAACTCAAAAAATTGATATTCAAGTTGATCAATCAAAAAAATTTACACACACATTGGACTTTATAAGGAATAGAAACCTATTAATTTTCAGCTCAATCGGATAATTTTTTCGGATAGCTCTAGTGGAGTCGAATGGAAAAATGGGCTGTTTTTCAATATAATTAAGAAACATTTGTATGTGGACTATGTCTAGTTCGCATTGTATCATTATGAAACTTTCAGAATATTATTCTTTATGAAAAGAATAAGTCATGTAAAATTTCAAGTCATTCCGGTGAGATTTAGGACTACCTCCCCTGCAAAATTTTCGATTTTTGGGGTCTTCTCGAAATATCTTAAGTTCACATTGTATCCCATTGAAACTTTCAGAATATTATTTTTTTATGAAATAAATAAGTCACACCAAATTTCAAGTCATTCTGATGAGATTTAAGACTATCTCCCTCACAAAATTCTCAATTTTCGGGGCAAAATTAGAATTTTGTCATTAAATTGGATGAAGTATTTGTGATTTTCTAATCTGTGTTTTTTCATCAATTTGAATGCTCATTACAAGCGGTCCGTGCTTGCATGGAATTGGAGAGCTATTCGAGAGTATGCCAATTGACCGCGCCATCTTATTTTACATGGGTGAACTCAATTTAGATCCATTGTAATACGAACAACATTTTTATTGACACAAATAATAAAAACAAATGAGTCGTTGAATCGATTGAAATATCACATCAATACTACTGCTCAAAAGATGGCGCTGGAGAAAAGATATGATTAAAATGTCGCAAATAGCACGGTCCCCTTGGCTCATTAACTTTTTAACGATAGTTATACATAACATAAATGTGGAATCATATTATTCGTTGGCATGAATTGAAAGTTCACATCAGAGTGAACTAATTCGTAATTTTTATTACCAATTCAAAAATAGAGAACGTTGAAGTAAAAATTAGGAACTGAGATGTTTATTCGTTTTTTTATTAAAATTTAAATTTGAATCACATGATGTTTAATGACTTGAAATTCGATCTCATTGTAATAACTTGAAATTTTTTGTGATTTATTCTCAAAGTTGCATGATGATTCGATAAGAAATCAACATAAATCCAATACAAAAGCGTAGCAACCAATGAAAAACGCGTAAGCCCGAACAATTTCGGGAAATGTGCGGAAATGTTAGTTTTACGAATGTAAGACCATTTATTCATGTCATTTGCATCGCGACAACTGGTAGAAAAAACTCAGTCGATCAAGATATCGATTTGGAGGCTGGGAAATATTTTAGCGATGTGAGAACCGATATCAAAATTCCCGACGATTATCCAATTATTCACAAAGTGTACTATAAATTCAATACGACGCTGTCTTCTTCATGAGCCGTTGAGAGCGTCTTCAGTTATTCGTCGTTAATTTTCACTCCGAGAAATAATAGAATTCTGTCGTCGAACTTTGTATATTGTTTGCTCTTCCACCACAAAAAGAGCTCTTATCCGACGAAAAATAAAAAAATTATCGTTTTGAAAATTAATATGTTTCCTGTTTTCTTCCATTGGTTTCGAATTTTACTTTTTGATTGTTTAAACATCTATCTATCTACTTCTATATATGTCAGGAAAAGCGTTCTATCAAAATATAGATTTTGAATAACATCGTTAGATGTTAGTATAGAAACTGAAAACTGGTTAGTTGGAAATTTCCACCATCTTTATCCATCTATCTTAAAAATTAAATATAGTTGACCATCTAAAAAAACACTGATCCATACTAATCTCATCGAAACTCTCTTCATTCACATTCTCATTCACCATATGACATTTCGAGGTTCAGCAACTCATCAAAGTATTCCTTCCATCGTTTCAACATATTCTTTCAACCGATCACAACATTACTTTCATCATCATTTCAATTCAAAATTTCATCCACCGTGAGCTTTTGTTCCCACGACATCAGATTTTCATCAGTTCGGTTCTGCAACCAGCGGATCCATCTCATTATCCTTTCTGTCACAGCATTTCTCAAATCTTCATTCCACCATTCAGTCTTCATTCTCCCATTCTTGACTACAAACATACCACAACACTCTTTTGCTAGATTTATTTATAAAATTCACATTCTCTTGAAATTTACATTGAACATAACAATTTTTCGTCCTGCGAACATAGCTGCCATATAAATATTTGGCTTGGAATTGTATGTGACTAATTTTTTATTAATGTTCAATTGGAAGCTAACAACACAACCATCGAAAAATTCCCGTTCAGCAATACAAAACATCACACTAAAGTGACTATGTATGTTTATTTAAAAAAACCTTCTGTATAAAATTTCCTCTTTGACCGTGAATATTGAAAAATTTGCAGTTGAGGTAGTCGGATATCTTATAGTAGCGATTTAGAATTTCGCTTGACCCATTTTTTGGATATAAAGTAAGAATCTGAAAGTTCCATAATGACACGATTTGAAATTTGTAATTATGTTGAATTACCCTCCATTTAATGACTAGAATCCAATTGAACGGTAGTTCATCAATCTTAAATGAACGCACAAATTGGTCTTCATCGGATTGGAGTCTAATCGGTAAATGGGCGGTTTTTCAATATAATTAAGCAACATTTGTATGGAGACTATGTTAATTTGACGGCGTATCGCTATAAAAATTCCGTAATCTAATCTTTCCACCGAAAGAATTAAGAGAATACAATTTCAAGTCGATCCGATGAGATTTGGGAAATATTTATCTGGCAGCTGAACATGTTCTTAGAACGAATCAGAGTAAAGTTCAAGATTCATCGTGAACGTCGAATGAATTTGAATCTTATTGCTCAAAATTGTGAAACAAATAACACAATTCTCGCGCAAAATCTTCAAATTGTCTCCCTCTCGAAACGTTTGTAGGGATTTAAAAAAAAAAAAAAAGTTGTTATATCTTCAATTCCACTTCAAGAATCTATATTTGCACGAGTGTTTTTCAATGCTGAAATAACGTTTTAAAGTGAACATCAACAATGGCTAATAGTTCCCGTTTCGCTATTGGTGAGTTTGAATCAAATACCAATACGTGGCACGGCTGATTCGTAGTATTAATTCTCATAAATCTCATCGTAACGACTTGACATTTTATGTGACTTTTTTCAAAGTTACATGATGATACGATAAGAAATAAACATAACCCGTGAACACGTAGCCTTTCGAGAAATGTGCGTAAAAGATAGTTTTACGTATGTGAGACCATTTATTTATTCAGAGCATTACTTTGAGACACAATCTCAACGAACAAGTCACGCATAATCTATTTAATAAATCGGTCAAAATATAACATTGATTTAAAACAAAATTTCGCGTCTCCTTTGTTGACCGGATTTCCATTCTCTAGTAAGAACATCGACGAGCAACTTGGCTCACATTGTACAATACAAAATATTCGATTCCACGAAATTCAATCCGATTTCACATAGATGTTAATTTTTCCACTAATTAGTAGATTTTTTATTATTTTAGTAGTTTCACCAATTTTATTATTTTATTAGTTAGTAGGTCTTAGCAGCCACTAAGAAGAAATAATTATTATTTTATTAGCGACTAACATCTAACTAATTAGTAGGTCTTAGTAGATTTATTAGTAGAATGTTAGTAGAATGTTAGTAGCCTCTTCATTATTAGTGGCTGTTAGTAGCGTTTTCATTAGATTTATAGTAGAGTTTTTATTAAAATTTTCTTTGTTTCGCGCGTCATAAATATTGCGTTTTTTTTAATTTTTGCAAGAGCACTGGGCATGAGCATTGAGCATCATTAATTACAATTGGAATGAATATTATATATTGGGAGAACAAATTGAAAACCGCGCATTTTTTTTCAAAATTTCGATCTTTATTATGGAAAAATGGTTACAAATTGATTATTCAAAGTATTGTCCATCGCTAGCCACAACTTTTTCCCATCTTTCTGGCAAATTACGGATTCCGCGTCGAAAGAAATCTGTGCTTTTTTCGGCTATCCATGAATCGACCCATTTTTTGCATTCCTCGTAAGAATGGAAATGCTGTTCAGCCAGGCCATGTGTCATTGATCGGAAGAGGTGGTAATCGGAAGGGGCAATGTCTGGGCTATACGGCGGGTGGGGTAGGACTTCCCATCGAAGCGTTTCCAAGTAGGTTTTAACGACCTGAGCAACATGTGGCCGAGCGTTGTCATGTTGCAAAATAACTTTATCGTGTCTTGCGACCGTTTCCGACCGTTTTTCCTTCAGTGCTCGGCTCGAACGCATCAATTGAGTTCGGTACAATGCTCCTGTGATGGTTTCGTTTGGTTTCAACAACTCATAATAGATCACGCCGAGCTGATCCCACCAAATACACAGCATTAGCTTCGAGCCATGAATGTTCGGCTTTGGCGTCGATGTTGATGCGTGGCCGGGGTAAACATACGATTTTTTTCGCTTCGGATTATCGTAATGAATCCACTTTTCATCACCAGTCACAATACGATGCAAAAAACCCTTCCGTTTTTGCCTTTGAAGCAGCTGTTCACAAGTGAAAAAACGGCGTTCGATGTCTCTCGGCTTCAATTCGTATGGCACCCAATTTCCTTGCTTTTGAACCATTCCCATGGCTTTTAAACGATAGGAGATGGATTGTTGTGTCACTCCCAATGATTTTGCAAGTTTTTCTTGCGTTTGACACGAGTCTTCATCGAGTAATGCTTCCAACTCCTCGTCTTCAAACTTTTTCACTTGTCCTGGACGCTCTTTGTCTTCCACATCAAAATCACCACTTTTGAACCGCGCAAACCACTCCTGGCACGTTCTAATCGACGGAGCATATTCTGGATATGCTTCGCATAACAAACGATGACTCTCGGAAGCATTTTTCTTCAGATTAAACCAATAAAGTAAAACTTCCCGCAAATGCTGTTTTGTAGGCACGTAGCTCGACATTTTCAACGCAATAATAAACTTGTGTATTCAACTGAATGATAAGTTTGACAGATCGTTTTCAATGTATTTTTTTATCCTCTTTAAGATACAATAGCTGTCAAAGTCAAAATAATGACATCTATGATAGATATGAAGTTAGTAACGAATGCGCGGTTTTCAATTTGTTCTCCCAATATATATTATTTATATATTATATATATGGCGATATTTATTCCAATTGTAATAAATGATGCTCCATGCTCATGCCCAGTGCTCTCGCTATAGCAAAAAGTAAAAAAAAAACGCAACATTTATGACGCGTGAATCCAGGAAAATTCTAATGAAAACTCTACTAACAGCCAATAATAATGAAGAATCTACTAACATTCTATTAACATTCTACTAATGAATCTACTAACATTCTAATAAAAATCTACTAAGACCTACTAATTAGTTAGATGTTAGTCGCTAATAAAATAATAACTATTACTTCTTAGTGGCTACTAAGGCCTACTAGCTAATAAAATACTAATGGAAAAAAATTACTGACTAATAAAATATTTTATTATTTATTATTTATTAGTTACCCCAATGCGATTTCACATAAAATGCGGAGAAGTATGTTCAACAAAAGTTTTTCTATCAATCATAATATTCCAAATTGAGAAAGTCAATAAAAATATTGTCGTAAGTGGTAGAAGATTTGATAATATCGA
The DNA here is from genome assembly GCA_028476595.1 of Obolodiplosis robiniae. NCBI lineage: Eukaryota > Metazoa > Arthropoda > Insecta > Diptera > Cecidomyiidae > Obolodiplosis > Obolodiplosis robiniae. The sequence goes on from CM052015.1 coordinate 43,412,108, forward strand.
TTTGGATGAGCTAAATCATGCAGTGGATTTATTGAATTGGAACTTTGACCAAAATCGAAATGTCGATGAAATGGTTACAACACTAAATGACAATATAATGAATCTTCTTGATCGCTTTGCACCACTCAGAACGCGTCGTGTTCATTATACTCCGAAGTCTTGGTTTAATAGTAAAATTAAACAGGCTTTGAAAGTAAGAAAAGCTGCTTACGATATTTGTAAGAAAAACAATGTCGATAATCCAGTTACTGATCAACAGAGAAATGATATTTATAAGGAAAAATCCAATAAAGTCAAATCTCTCATAAGAAAAAGTAAAAAGAAGTTAGCTGTCGAGAGCTTCAATAATGCAACATCTATGCGTTCCAAATGGAATGTCATCGAGTCTCTTGGATAATTACAATTTGAATGACATCAATGAATTCTTTGCTTCTACGCACACGTCTCATGGGGCAGACTTGAGCAATTTATCGCTCCCAACGAATATAAATTCGAATTTCTCTTTTCAAGAAATATCCATTGATGAATTTTTATCAGCATTTTATAGAATCAAGAGTAACGCAATTGGTGATGACGGGATACCACTCAAACTTCTTAAATTAATCATTGATTCGATTGCTCATCCCCTTGTTTACATTATTAATTATTGTATTGCTCATAGTGTGTATCCAGTTGATTGGAATAAGGTTATCATCAAACCTTTAAACAAAGTTCCAAGTCCCCAAACAATTTCTGACTATCGACCAATCAGCATAATTTCAGTCATCCCAAAAATTTTTGCGATTCTTCTGAATAGTCAATTAACTGGCTATCTAGAATCAAATGCACTTCTTCACGAAAGGCAATCTGGATTTCGTAAGAATCACAGTTGTGTCACCGCATTATTGGACATAACAGAGAGTATCAGATCCGCGATTCGTCGTAAAAAGCTCATTATTTATAACTCAATTGATATTAAGTGTGCTTTTACATCTGTTCCCCATGATGGTCTTCTTAAAGTCTGTGAATCGTATGGTTTCACCGATGACGCAACAAAATTAGTAAAGGCAATTTTTTCTAACATTGAGCAAAAAGTTAAAGTCGGTAGCTCTGAATCCGATTTAATCTCTATAACTAACGGAGTTCTTCAAGGTAGTAATTTCGGCCAAACATTCTTTTCACTTTATGTTTATGATACTTTCAATGTGCTTGAGCATATGACTGGCCATTTATTTGCTGATGACGCTCAAGCATATCTTGAAGTGGATTTCAATCAAATTAATGAAGGAATCTCTAAAGTGAACTCCGATCTTGCTAAATTAAATGATTTTATTACAAGTCGCGGATTGGAATCCAAAGTCATGATCATCGGCTCTAAGCACCATACAAGTCGATTGAATTTTGATATGATCAATGATGTAATCATTGGAGGTGACAAGCTGGAATTCTGTAAATCGATCAAAAATCTCGGCGTCATTTTTGACGAAAATTTAAATTTCGAAGAGCATGTTGGGAGTAAGCTGCAAAAGGTATACGGTGTGTTAAATCGTATACGTCATACCAAGCATCTTATACCCAACTATGTTAAGCGGGACATTTCTGATGCGCTGATCGATCCTTTAATGGACTATGGTGATGTGATTACATATGGTTGGGGTGTGCACGGCACCCTAAATCAAGAAAATCGTATTCTTGTTGCTGACAATGACAAAATACGGTATATTTACGGTTTAAAGCGTAATGATCACATCACTGAATATCGACAGCGCCTTAATGGATTGAACCCTGAGTGTAGAGCTAAGCTTCATTCAGCGACCTTGATCTATAAGCAATTGTCTAATCGTTCGCCAAATTATTTGAATCATATGTTTGTCCGAATCAACGGTAGAGCCCGTTCTCAAAATAATCTTCAAGTACAGTTTCCGCAAACTGAATTTGATAAACGCGCATTTACTTACGGAGCAATTAATTTGTGGAATAGCATTCCCATCGAAATAAGAAATGTTGAATCGTTATCCGCGTTTAAATTTAAATTGAAGCACTGGTTGCGCATCGAACATTAGTATTTCTCCTTTTTCTTCTATTTCTTTTATTTTTTTCTATCGAGTAAATTCAAACATGCTCAGATTTGGTATTATGATCACTCTCGCCTATAGATTTAGGATGAGTTTTTGCATTGTATAAAGTAGGGAAAAATATTAAGTAAACAATGATGTACTTCCACTGATTCTCCTGAATCAGGCCGGTTTTGCCATGGTTTTCCGGAATCAATATCGGTATTTAAAGTCTATTCATAAATACCATCCCCCCTTGATGAAATGTAAAAGTCTTCTTGCTCAAGTCGCACCATGGGCGGAATTCATATCGTATTGGGTTTAAGATCAGCATGTTCTCAGCTTGCTGAGAGCACACATAGGTATGACTTTAGGTTTTGCAATAAATAAAATAAATAAATAAATAAAATAAATTACCCTTCCAAAAAACTTGCACGTCTCCAAAGAAAACAGATCACGCAGAGTGATTAGTTTCTTGGAAATATTTCAACTTAATTAAAACTGTGGTAACCGGCGATATTTCAAACTTATAAACTTACCGTAATGCACCATACAAGTACACACTAATACTCACCAACTAGGACAAACACACTGTACACGGGCCAGTGCATGAGCAATAAAGAAATTAGAATTTAGTAGTACTGCAGCACCCAGCCGTAAAGCATGCTTAACAAACATCTAATAACCACCCACGTGCATTATAATAAACTAGATAAATACTGAATATTAAAATAAATACATCATTGTTAGACTACGTGTGTGATCAATTCCCCTACCGCGCTTACACCTACAGACACAAAAACATACGTAAGTAACTACACACATGAAGAATACAAAACTATACATCTTGCTGTGATTGTGATGTTTTCTTCCCCACAGACAACGTGTCATGCAATTTTGTTAAAGAAATTTGTTTCATCCAAGTTTGTTTCATTTTTTGCCCCATTACAATACTTCCCTTGTTTGTGGGTAGACAATTACTGTTGAAGATTATTGAAACGTATGACGTGCTCGATTTTTACAATATTTTTATTTCTGATAAAATTCTTGTCAACAAGCGCGCCGAAGGAATGCGATAGAATTGCAAATTAGACCATACTTTCGACAAAAAAAAATTGAGTGTACATCAAAGCACATCAACAATTTGATGAATAGACGCAATACTGAGCGTGTCATATGTAAATAAGGAGCTTCGATACAAAGTCACATGAATTAGGTTCTCTGCAATCTTTTTTGAAACGGGCACATTCGATTTTTTAAAGTGACAATTATGATTTCGCCACCTGGCAAATTCGTTTTCGCTGACTAGCAAAACATGTTGTGAAAGTGGAATAATCGTTGAAGGTCGAATTGGCACATAAAAATATTCAAATTGACATTTTTTACTAGTGGTGGAAATCGTTATTGCCATTTATCAAAATCGTATGTGTCCGGTTTAAAAATAAATGGTCTTACATACGTAAAACTAACTTTTCCGCACATTTCCCGAAATTGTTCGGGTTTACGGGTTTTTTATTGATTGCTACGCATTTGTATTGGATTTATGTTTATTTCTTATCGAATCATCATGCAACTTTGAGAATTAATCACAGAAAATTTGAAGCCATTTCGATGAGATCGAATTTCAAGTCATTACACATCATGTAATTTAAATTTAAATTTATATAAAAAAAACGAATAAACATCTCAGTTTCTAATTTTTACTTCAACGTACGTTCGCTGCTTTTGAATTGATTATAAAAATCACGAATAAGTTCACTCTTATGTGAATGTGAACTTTCAATTCATGGTTTTTCGTTGGCATGATTCCGCATTTATATTATGTATAAATTTCGTTAAAAAGTTAATGAGCATTCAAGTTGATGAAAAAAACACAGATTAGAAATACACATATACTTCATCCAATTTCATGACAAAATTTGAATTTTGACCCCGATAATTGAAAATTTTGTAGGGGAGTAGTCTTAAATCTCATCGGAGACTTGAAATATTGTATGACTTATTTTTTTCATAAAAAAATTATATTCTGAAAGCTTCATGATGATACAATGCGAAATAGTCATAGTCCCCATACAAATTTTTCGTAATTATATTGAAAAACAGCCCATTTATTGATTCGTGTGTAAATTTTTGATCAATTCTAAAATCAATTGTTTGAGTTATTGTGTTAACAAATTTTTGCGTACAACGGACAACGGACAACGGACAACGTACAACGGACAACGGACAACGTACAACGGACAACGTACCACACACGGACAAAAAATTGCTCCGAGAATGGTTCCAATCGTTTTTTCTAGGTTCAAAACGCATAGAAAACTTTTTCCGAGCGTTTTGAATTTTTTGGACCGATCGCAATAATTTTACCATACACAGTGGTGTGTGCGGAAAAGTAAAAACTCGTGAAAATATAGATTCTCGCAGTGAAATAAAACACAGCAAAACTTTTCTTTCTCAAATCCCTTCAAACGTTTTCTCAGAGAGAGGAAGAGAGAGAGAAAATTTTGAGATTTTGAGTGAAAATTGTGTTATCTGTTTCAAAAATGATTGCATGGAGCAATAAGATTTAATTCATTTTACGTTAACGTTGAACTTTGAACCTTGAACTGAACTATATAAATTTCTCCCAACTCTCATCGGAATGATTTGACATTTTGTATAATTTTTTTTCTTTCATATAAAAAAATATTCTGAAAGTATCAATTCGATACAATGTGAACTTAAGATATTCGCCACACAAATTTTTGATTTCGACCCCGAAAGGACCACGAAAATCGAAAATTTTTCAGGGGAGGTAGTGCTAAATCTTATCGGAATGACTTGAAATTATGTACGAATTATTTTTGTCATAAAAAAATAATATTCTAAATTTTTTCGACCGATCGCAATAATTGTACTGAACAAAGTGGTGTGGGCGGAAAAATATGACTCTATCAAAGTGTTCTATTGAAATGAAAATATTTGAATTTTTTTTTAGAATTTTTGTTGGAAAACGTATTGGGAGAAAAAATTGAAAACCGCGCATTTTTTTCAAAATTTCGATCTTTATTATGGAAAAATGGTTACAAATTGATTATTCAAAGTATTGTCCATCGCTAGCCACAACTTTTTCCCATCTTTCTGGCAAATTACAGATTCCGCGTCGAAAGAAATCTGTGCTTTTTTCGGCTATCCATGAATCGACCCATTTTTTGCATTCCTCGTAAGAATGGAAATGCTGTTCAGCCAGGCCATTGATCGGAAGAGGTGGTAATCGGAAGGGGCAATGTCTGGGCTATACGGCGGGTGGGGTAGGACTTCCCATCGAAGCGTTTCCAAGTAGGTTTTAACGACCTGAGCAACATGTGGCCGAGCGTTGTCATGTTGCAAAATAACTTTATCGTGTCTTGCGACCGTTTCCGACCGTTTTTCCTTCAGTGCTCGGCTCAAACGCATCAATTGAGTTCGGTACAATGCTCCTGTGATGGTTTCGTTTGGTTTCAACAACTCATAATAGATCACGCCGAGCTGATCCCACCAAATACACAGCATTAGCTTCGAGCCATGAATGTTCGGCTTTGGCGTCGATGTTGATGCGTGGCCGGGGTAACCTGGGGTAACCATACGATTTTTTTCGCTTCGGATTATCGTAATGAATCCACTTTTCATCACCAGTCACAATACGATGCAAAAAACCCTTCCGTTTTTGCCTTTGAAGCACCTGTTCACAAGTGAAAAAACGGCGTTCGATGTCTCTCGGCTTCAATTCGTATGGCACCCAATTTCCTTGCTTTTGAACCATTCCCATGGCTTTTAAACGATAGGAGATGGATTGTTGTGTCACTCCCAATGATTTTGCAAGTTTTTCTTGCGTTTGACACGAGTCTTCATCGAGTAATGCTTCCAACTCCTCGTCTTCAAACTTTTTCACTTGGCCTGGACGCTCTTTGTCTTCCACATCAAAATCACCACTTTTGAACCGCGCAAACCACTCCTGGCACGATCTAATCGACGGAGCATATTCTGGATATGCTTCGCATAACAAACGATGACTCTCGGAAGCATTTTTCTTCAGATTAAACCAATAAAGTAAAACTTCCCGCAAATGCTGTTTTGTAGGCACGTAGCTCGACATTTTCAACGCAATAATAAACTTGTGTATTCAACTGAATGATAAGTTTGACAGATCGTTTTCAATGTATTTTTTTATCCTCTTTAAGATACAATAGCTGTCAAAGTCAAAATAATGACATCTATGATAGATATGAAGTTAGTAACGAATGCGCGGTTTTCAATTTGTACTATTAATACAATTTTTATTCGAAAATATCGACTTGGAAACACTCCTTCTGATGTGTCTGAGTGCTTCAAAATAGTATAAATATCGATATTCCCATTTCATAATTAGTATTCTTCACTTTAAATTGCAGTGTTCCATTCGCCGAGCAACATGCAAGTTTCAGTAGCAATCATTTTTATATGCAGCGTAAGTGAGAAATATTGAATAAGAATAAGTGTTAAATTAAGGCGTACTTTCAAAGTACAACTTTGATTTTTTTTATAATCCTGGGGAGTGTTGCACCAAACATTATACATTGAAATTCATTGAAAGTAAAAATACATGGTTACATAGGTTAAACTGACTTTTCCGCACATTTCCCGAAATTCGACCGGCATACGAAATTATGATTGATTACAACTTTGCATTGAAGTTATTTTTGTTTCCTATCTTATAATGCAACTTTGAAAATAAATCACACAAAATTAAAAGTCATTACGTCTTCAGGATGAGATTTATGATTATTTAAACCAGAAGTCAGCCGTGCCATGTTTGCGAATCAATTGGTCTGAAGCACACGATAATAATATAGAACGAATCCACGCCATTTTTATATTAATTTTCCGCACACACCACTGTGAGTAGTAAAAGTAATATTGCGATCGGTCCAAAAAATTCAAATCTTCCGAATGGGTTTTCTTTGCGTTTTGAACCTAGAAAAAAACGATTGCAACGGATATACAAATAATATCGATGCGTATTTGTATGGACGTAAATACGTGCGAGATATATGGACTATATTTGCCGCATGTGCTACACACTCTATTCAATGCGGCATGCGTTAATCGCTCTGCGGCGGCGCAAACACTGAACAGTTAGTAACCGATTCAGTGTTTGCGCCGTCGCAGAGCGGTTAACGCATGCCACATTGAATAGAGTGTGTAGCACATGCGGCAAATATAGTCCATATATCTGGCACGTATTGACGTCCATACAAATACGCATCGATATTATTTGTATATCCGACCCAGTCACTGCTGTTTATTCGTTTTTATTTAATTAAAATTTAAATTTAAATTTAAATTATATGATGTGTAATGACTTGAAATTCGATCTCATCGTAAGGCTTCAAATTTTCTGTGATTTATTCTCAAAGTTGCATGATGATTCGATAAGAAATTAACATAAATCCAATACAAATGAGTAGCAATCAATAAAAAATGCGTAAACCCGAACAATTTCGGGAAATGTGCGGAAAAGTTAGTTTTACGTACGTAAGACCATTTATTTCATTTATTTATTTTTTTTCACTTTTCCGCACACACCACTGTGTGTGGTAAAATTATTGCGATCGGTCCAAAAAATTCAAAACGCTCGGAATAAGTTTTCTATGCGTTTTGAACCTAGAAAAAAAGATTGCAACCATTCTCGGAGCAATTTTTTGTCCGTGTGTGGTACGTTGTCCGTTGTACGCAAAAATTTGTTAACACGATAACTCAAAAAATTGATATTCAAATTGATCAATCAAAAAAATTTACACACACATTGGTCTTTATAAGGAATAGAAACCTATTATTTTCCTATTAAATCGGATAATTTTTTCGGGTACCTCTAGTGGAGTCGAATCAATAAATGGGCTGTTTTTCAATATAATTACGAAAATATTTGTATGAGGACTATGTCTAGTTCGCATTGTATCCTATTGAAACTTTCATGATATTTTTTTATAAAAAAAATGAGTCACGCAAAATTTCAAGTCATTCTAATCAGGTTTAAGACCCTCCCCTACAAAATATTCAATTTTCGTGGTCAAAATTCAAATTTTGTCATTTAATTGGATGAAGTATTTGTGATTTTCTAATCTGTTTTTTTTTTTTTCATCAATTTGAATGCTCATTAACTTTTGAACGAAAGTTATACATTACATAAATGTGGAACCATATCTGTCGTTGGCATGAATCAAAAGTTCAGATCAGAGTAAACTAATTCGTAATTGTTATTACCAATTCAAAACCAGCGAAGAAGCGTTTGTTGAAATAAAAATTATTCAGAAACTGAGATGTTTATTCGCTTGTTTTTTTATTTAAATTAAAATTCAAATTTGAATCTCATGATGTGTTATGACTTGAAATTCGATCTCATCGTAATGACTTCAAATTTTCTGTGATTTATTCTCAAAGTTGCATGATGATTCGATAAGAAATTAACATAAATCCAATACAAATAAGTGGCAATCAATGAAAAATGCGTGAGCCCGAACAATTTCGGGAAATGTGCGGAAAAGTTAGTTTTACGTACGTAAGACCATTTAATTTTTGTTTTTACATTTAACAATTCCACTAATCCTCAAATGCAGCCTATAAATGTGAATATACAATTCGAATGTAGAACAAAAGCAATAATAATAGACTATGAAAATTGAATCCAACCTATTTCCGCTATTCCTTGCAGTGTTTTTCTAACCCAATCGTGCGATTGTCCATTCCGATGCAATCTTCCGAATTTAGATTCAAAATCCTAATGCTATTCTAATGGAACTTTAATCTGTAAATGATATTCACTTGGATATGAATATTTAAGTATAAAAAGCATTGCTGTGTGGCTGTGTGGCTCGTTGTTTTCTGAAAGTTTCATAGTGATGCGATGTGAACTTAATATTGTTCTCATACAAATTGTTCGTATTGACCCCGAGATATCATTATGAAACTTTCAGGAAAGGTTTTACAAATGTTTAAGTCATTCGGATAAAGTATCGAGGGAGGAACAAGTTTCAAGATGACGGAGGAAACGTTAAAATGACCGACAAAAACCAAAATAATATCAACCTCAACCGAAAAAGATCGAACAATATTGAAATATACTCAAATGCATGCTACTCTCTCTTTATCTCTCTTATTTGTTAATACAATAGCGCAAAAGATTGAAATTAGAATCGATCATATTTGAACCCGAAGATGTGTTTTCATTGGAAATAGAAACGTATTTATTTTCAGCTCATTCGGATCATGTCTTCGCGCAGTTCAATCGGGGTATAATCAATAAATGGGCTGTTGTTCTATATAACACAATGCTGCAGAGTTTTTGCTCCAATTTTCTATTGCTTATTTTGTGTTAGCATAGGGCCCCCTCGTTCCAAAAAGCCCAAGAGCAGTCTTGGTAATCATAGGCATTTGTAGTCCATAGGCCTGCTTACGCTGAAAAAAAGCGTAAGCCGATCATAGGCCGCTTGTGTAGCTGTCACTCATACATACGAAAAGAACGACGAATGACCGCACAAAGCATAGAACCTCAACTATGTGTGTATAAGTATTGGTGCGGACAATTGTTGTGGCATACGCTTGCCTACGCATTTTTGGATAATTGTCCGGCTTATTTCACAACACTGCCCAAGAGTTTGACAGATTCAAGCAGCGTTCCCGAGATATGGCCCAAAATGTGAAAAAAGTCAATTTTTGCTACTTTGCCTCATATTTCGGACCATATCTCGAAAACCGTATGAGATATCCAAGTAAATAGAACGGTTCTGGAAAGGTGGCGACCGTTTACATTTGTGGCTGCTATGGGGTAAAAAAGGTCATCCTTCGCTGATTTTTTTCGCCACTTTCACCCACTTATCGACCCAGATCTCAACAACCAGTTGAGATTATCCCAATTTCAGTACTATTATTTTTTAGCGCCATTGTAACGAAAATTTAAAGCCTCAGAAGTCTACGATCGGACAAAAATTGTAGAAGTTTCAGAGCAAAAACTGAGATTCTTCAGGAATTCCATGAAATTCCGCTTTGTCCCATATTTCGGGACATAACTCGAAAACCCTATAAGATATCCAAGCAAATGGAACGGTTTTGGAAAGATGGCGACCGTGCGCAAATTTTAAGTCTACAATTATGGCTGCTGCGAGCTCACAAATGCACTTTTTCGGAGATTTTACACTGTTTTTTCACATTTTTCATATAGAAAATTCAAAATTCTATATTCAAATTTCCGTATCCATGCTTCCTGTGCACTTTCGATAGCAGAGCTGCACACAGTTTGGCCGCTACGGGATAGATCGTCGGTAATTGGATACAACGCATTGTTCTGGCCATTAGTTGATGACGTATCACTGATTCTTCTTCCCCCTCTACACATAAAAATTGGTTTGGCAACACAAATTTTGAAACGACTTGATTCAAACGGCGCTGCATTTGATAAATTGGTTCAAATATTTCCATACTTGTCAGTCGCTAAATTGCAAGCAGGAATATTGAATGGCCCATATTGAATGGCCCATATTGAATGGCCCATATTGAATGGCCCCGAAATAAAGAAGCTCATGCGAGATGATGAGTTTACATCTACATTGCCCCCAAATTTCCATGCAACTTGGAATTCGTTCAAAAATCTAGTTGAAAATTTCCTTGGTAATCATAAAGCACCAAATTATAAACAAATTGTTAATACATTGATCAAGAACTTTGAACGGATTGGTGCAAATATGACGGTCAAATTACACTATTTGATGTGTCATCTCGACTTTTTCGATGATCGTTGTTTGGAGATGGTAAGCGATGAGCAAGGGGAGAGGTTTCATAAAAAAAAATTGCGGCTGCTCAACAACGTTTCAAAGGTCGTTTGGTTTTATTTTGCTCTGTTATCTAAATTTAGTTGTAGGTAAATTAAAAGCAATTGCAATCGTTTGGAATTGACAATATTCTGAAAAGAGATCAACCATGGCTAATATTTAGTTCCCGTTTGGTGATTTAGAACTAAATACCAAAACATTCGCAAACGTGGCACGGCTGATTCGTTGTCTTAATAATGTTGTCTAAAACATTGTCATTTGATGGGAAGAAATACAGTTGAAGCAAAACAGTGGCTTGATTAGCATTACGACACATCTTCTCCCGGCAAATAAAACATCTGCGATTGGTATAATGAATTCAAAAAAGGTCGTAGCAACACCGAAGACGCGGAACGCTCTGGTCGCCCGAATATGGCAGTTACTCAAGAATACATTGTAAAAATCCGAAAAATCGTATTGGGTAAATTGAAGTTAAAAGAGATAGCAAAGGCCGTGAAGATATCAGAAGGCTTTGTGTTTGTGCCGTGCTTGCTGACTCCAGAGCAAAAACAACAACGTATTGATTATTCCTAGGCTTGTTTGGACCTTTTTAAGCAGAATAAAGTGGCTTTTCTGCGTTGCTGCATTACTATGGATGAAACATGCATACATCAATTCAGGAATCAAATCGGCAGTCAGCTGAATGGACAGCAACCGTTGAAAGTTGTCCGAAGCGTCCAAAGACCGAGCAGACAGCTGGTAAGGGGATGCTCACTGTATTTTGGGATGCTCACGGAATTTTGTTGATTTCCTATCTCAAAAAAGGAAAAACAATCAATAGCATCTATTACATAGCGTTGTTGGATCATATGGCTGAAAAAATCAAGGAAAAACGGCTCCATTTGGCAAAGAAACCACTGTCCTATCATCACAATTCACAAGTCATTGAAAACAATGGTCAAATTGAACGAATTAGGATTCGAATCGGTCCCACACTCACCGTTTTCGCCAGATCTGGCCCCCAGTGACTACTCGCGTTTTGCAGATCTCAAAATGATGCTCCGGGGCAAGAGATTTCACTATGAAGAAGTGATTGCCGCAACTAAAGCCCATTTTAAGGCCAAAGATTCATCATTTTTTAAAAAAGGAATTGAGAAGTTAGGCAAACGCTGGACCAACTCTATGGCCTGAGTTGGAAGTTATGTTGATGAATCAAATTGAATTTTGAGAAAAAAATGTTTTTCTCAGTTAGTTCGGAGACTTTTTGAATGAAGTGTTAAATCTAATTGTAATGATTTGAAATATTGTTTGATTTATTCTCAAAGTTAACATTTATTTGATATAATAACCCTGGATTCATCTTTTCATGACACTTTCTAGCCCAGAAACAAAAGGTGTCTCAACCTGCAAGACTCTCTCTACTCACCAATTTTTCCTCTTCTTTGAAGGGGTCCCAAAAAGACTTACTCAAATGCTTAACCTACCCCCACTTACATAGATGAATGGCATACAAACAACGCCAATATTTATACCATTGCACGTATCACCTGTGTACTTTCTATAAGTTTTGCGTTAGTTCATGGATTCTCACAATTAATTATAACATTCAACGCAATCATTTCATGTATATTTGTTATTTTCAGAGTTTTAGGACTTACTTTATCTTTGTTTATTCAGATTCATTTGGCTGTGTTTGGCATGAAGGGTGCGGAGCCTGGCTCTATTTTTGAATTCGCATGTACACAAACGCTTACGATGAATGCTATCAATGGTTATCGTTATAGATTTGGAAAAGTCCAATCAACAATCCGGGATATAGTTAGAATTCAGCCTGCTTTTTACAGCATAAATGTAAGAAATGATGTAGAACGTTTCAAAGAAGACTTGGAGACTATAGATTTCACTATTAAAAAACTATACTTAGTACAAAAAGCTTGGGAAATTTGTTGCAAAAGTTTTCTATTTGAACATAGAAAAATGATAAAAGCTATCGAAACAGGAAAGCGATCTGATGAAGAAACATTTGAATATCTTCAGAAATCAGTTCAACCATTTAAAAGGATAGTTGAAGGAATGTTTGCAGATTATTTTACATATTTGGATGGAATAGCGAAATTATTAAAATCTGAAGTACCACAATTTGAGAGCGTCCTCGAAAAAAAAACTATACCGTTCGAATTAAAGTATCCAACTATATGGCTATTGAAGGTTAAATATATGCAAGCAGGAGGTACAGCGCTAGCTAAACTGATTGAGAATTTGGTTGGAGCACAATGCCAAGAGCAGCTTGTTCAATACAAAAAATATTTCCGGTCATCACCACCGGAAACTTCAACTTCTTCGTCCTGAGTTTGAACAATTTTAGTGGAACGCAAGATGTAAAAATGTGCACACAAAATTAGTTTTGCAAACTTGGTTTTTCTTCGTCTAACTCAATAATGCAACAGATTCTAAAAACTATTTATTTAAATCGAATATATTTGTGCCCAAAAACCATGAATAAAATAATTAAAAATGTCAACCTTTCTTGAATTTTTTTATGGAAACTCAACACGGATATTTTGCCAAAACTCAAACATTTTCAGCGATTTGATCATTTTTTTAAGTACCGGAAACATCTTCGATGATCTAATGCAGATAAATGCATCTAAATAGGACAATGCTATGATAATATATTTATTCTAATGCAGATTTCAAATAAACGCTGCAAATGTTCAATATTTCTCTTTAGATCTCCGTTCATTTTGTTTTACGCCACATACTTTAAGTCCTAGAGCTAATGAACTTGTGCAAAATGAGTTGATTAAAAATTTGCCACATGCTGGCGCCATTAAATCCGGGTAAAGAAACAGTAATTTGAATTCAGAGTCAGGAGTCAACAAAGGTAGGAATCATGATTGTTTGACTTTTACACGCTATGCGAGCGCCTTTTACGTTTGTAGCGTTTCTCTCAACTAGCAATACAGGACTAGTTCGAAACGTGTGGCAGACATTGAAAAAAATACTACATTGCACATTGGCGCTAGTGTTCTATTCTTGATAGTCTATTAACATATATTTATATGTAAAGATAGAAGGAGATGCCAGGCTGTTTGAATCAATCATGAATCACTATTGATTTAAGAGCGAAAGGTTCTTGAGGTGAAAGAGAATAATCAACAGCTTGTTTGCAGTCTAACTTCCGATGAAATATACATTCGTAGACATTTTTAATAGTGTAGCAAAACAAATAATTGGTATTACATTCGTTAAACTAACATTTCCGCACATTTCCTGATAGTCTACTGGTTCACGGTCAAACTCACCAATAGACTATCAACCACTGCTGATGTTCACTTTACAATATTATTTGAGTATTGAAAAAAACCTATAGTGTTTGTATACAAAAACACGTGGAAATATAGATTCTTTCAGTAAAATAAAAAACGAATTAGTGTAAATTTAATAAGGTTCGGTTCTGAAACAAATAACACAATTCTCGCGCAAAATCTTCAAATTGTCTCCCTCTCGAAACGTTTGTAGGGATTTAAAAAAAAAAAAAAGTTGTTATATCTTCAATTCCACTTCAAGAATCTATATTTGCACGAGTGTTTTTCAATGCTGAAATAACGTTTTAAAGTGAACATCAACAATGGCTAATAATTCCCGTTTCGCTATTGGTGAGTTTGAAGCAAATACCAATACATTGGCAAGCAGTGATGAACAGATTGACATGTCTATAGACAACAGATGTATAGGCATGTCTATAGGTAGCCTATATATACACACAAATACAAACTAACACAAACGATTGTTAGTTATGTACATGTATGCACATTGCCTACACTTTGCCTATACCAATCGATTGTATAGACAATGGTCTATGCCTACAGATGTCTATCGAAAACCATCACTGTTGGCAAGCGTGGCACGGCTGATTCGTAGTACTGATTCTCATAAATCTCATCGTAACGACTTGAAATTTTGTGTGACTTTTTCTCAAAGTTGCATGATGATACGATAAGAAATAAACATAACCCGTGAACACGTAGCTTTTCGAGAAATGTGCGGAAAAGATAGTTTTACGTATGTGAGACCATTTATTTAAGCAAAGCATTACTTTGAAAATATTATGTCCAAGAATATGAGTATAGATTGCAGTATAGCCGTAAACATAATCCCAAAAATCACAATCATTGATGTTTGTCACGAGTGAATGGGATTTTCGGGTATTAGGATCGAATCTCAATCACAAGTGAATAAGATTCTCAAAATGATTTAAATCCTCATCACAATCGCAATATCTTAATAATGATTAAGATCGGATGATAATCATGATTGTGATCGAATATTTCTCAATGGCCAGGTTCATCATAATCGTGCGTGCAATCCATTTTTGATCGTGGCAAGAATTCCATAGGTCATTAAGATTCGATTTAAGTGTTCGGAACACTGGAAATTTGGAATGAGGATCCTATAATAGGCCATTGAATAAGATTCGATTACAATCATGATTATTATCTGAATGCCTGAGAATAATAACGACTCAAATCTTTCCAACATGGAAGTCTGAAGCATAGAAAAGATACACGCATTGCTGAAACTGAAAATAAAACTTTTCAATATCACAACTGAAAAAAAAAATTCACAAGAATGAAACATCCGAGAAGATCACATGAATATTTTTCAAGTTTCAGTTTTTCGTATTCTGTATTCAAGTTTCATTTCAATGTAACTTGAAAAGAAATTACATTTAAATGAAACTTGAAAACAGAATACGAAAAACTGAAACTTGAAAAATATTCATGTGATCTTTTCGGATGTTTCATTCTTGTGAATTTTTTTTTTCAGTTGTGATATTCCAAAGTTTTATTCTCAGTTTCAGCCAAAGGTCGTGGTCTATGTGCAAAAAGCACATAGTCTGCATATGTGCATTTGCATGCATATTCTTTAAAATGTGCTCCGGCTACCACAAACACGGTGCCTGCGGCACCAACCTATCGCAATAAAACAATGCGCCACGCTTCACTTTTAATAAGCAAACACTTTCTTGTTTGAATTTTTATTTAGAATACTTTATTTAGAAAATTGAAAAGTATGAAATTAAAACGATAAATGAATGGTGGAAGCTATTCGCGCTTAATTCTTTTGTTTTTTTTGTGCTCTTTCGATGCGACCCGAAACGATCGAATCAAATGATTTCAAACGATTTTCATCATTCTTCGCACGAACTTCGAACAAACATTTGATGAATTCAACATTTTTTGAATTTAATTCATCGTTGGCATAATTGTTATCGAAAACCTCTTTCATTAAAACACCCACAAATCTTTTATCGTAGAGAACACCATTGAATGGGAATGTTGAGTTCCACGCTGTTAAGCAAGTCACAATTCCAGCTCGAAAAGATACCATATTCTGGGTAATAGTGGTCATTGGCCACGTTTTTCTTAAATCCAATTGGACCAGATAAATCATCAAATTCGAGGCCATCAGATTCACTGTTCACATCTTCTTCGCCTGCAAGCGGTTGTACATTTTGTGTGGTGTTTGATCCAACCAAAATATCATCTGTGCTGCTTGGTTCAGCCGCTTCTACATTGTCGTTGTTTGGCTCACAGTCATTGTCGTCGTTATGTTCAATCTTCACAACTTCAGCAACAGGCTTTGGAAAAAGAGCCTCAAATTCAATATCACTGTCGTCACTATCAACAATTTCCTTGAGGAAGTCAATACTGTTGTCATCTAACCCGTCGGATGCTCTCAAATTGTAGCTGACAATCCGCTTTCGAGGGCCCGAAATTTCGTCACAAAATTTTTCAGTTTTCACAACGAACCGATGATTCATTGCCGCGAATCCCAAACCAATTGCATTGTTGTATTCCTGTGACGAGAGCAGCAATGTCTGTTCAGTAGTGCGCCCACCGGACTTTTGACGATTATAAACTCGCGGCAGAATGGGTCGACTTTTTTCCAAATACTGAACGGCATCGATCTTTGAATCTTTAATTTCAACAAAAATCGCAAAATTAATTGAGTCCATTGTATATATTATGATTAGGGCACTGATATTTTACTTACTGAATGCTCTGACGACTTTGCCAAAATAACATGCATCGACATCGGCATCAAATTTACCTTTACGGACTGGCAACGAAAAATCAGGATTTTTATTCAAATCCGCACGAAAAAAAAAATCAGATGATTCTCATTTCTGTTTAATCCACCATTTATTGCTCGAGCCAAATCAAATGTGTCGCACCAAAAATCAGGAATGAGCACGTTCTCTTGCACTCGTTCAAATGAACGGCCAAATATAAATCAACTGAGTTTCAGTGCTTGAATCCATGTTTCTTTCGAATTCACTGTTTATGTTTACTTAACTCGAAACTGTTGATTGTTTATGTCTTTAAATTTTAATGATTTAGTGCTTTATAATTTTCTTTGTGCAGTATAAATTAACAATGTTCGAAATTCTTGTGAATGTAATGTGATGCGGTGCGAAAAAGAACTTCGGTGCGAATGCAACAATCTCGAATGTTCTGGCTAGTGTTCTGGATTTCACCATAAAATGGTTTTCGATTGTTTTCGCATAAATACGAATTGAAACATAATTTCACAATAATATGGCCTATTGCAATACGTAAAAGTCACTGATTTCACTTGAAAACATAGAAACGTGCGAACAAGTGCATAAACATGGATCTAAATAATCTTTCTGCGGAGGAATTTGTCGATGTGAATCAAATCAAAAAATATATTGATTGCTTTGAATCTTCGGAATATAAATTTGCTTGCAAAGTTGATCAGTGCTGCTCACGTTTGTCGGATAAATCAGTCGCAATACGGCATTTAAAAACATTACATCCAGAAATCGCCAAAGTCATTGAGAAAAATCGACAACAAAATCAATCCCAAGCAAATTCAGTGCAAATTCATGTACAAACCCGCTTCAATTATGGAATGCCATTTTACGATTAATTGTGTTCAACGCATTGCCATTTTCAATCGTAAATTCTCATGGATTTCGCAGTCTTATCAAACCCTTCGTTGATGCGTTCCAAGATGCCGGATTGAATTTTACCGTAAATACAACCAATTTACAACGAGTAATTGAGGATAAATCAGAGCAAATTAGAGAGCAAATTTGTAAGGAATTGAAAGGCCAAATGATTTGCTTGCTTCTCGATATTGCATCAAGACACAACCATTCTATTTTTGGAATAAGCATATCGTTTTGGACAAATGGAATACAGTACATTCGAAATATTGGAATGCACACTTTAAAAGTGTCACAAACCGGCCGAAATTTATTTGATTTGGTAAAAGCAACGTTAACCAAATTTGGTGTTAGTCTCGATCAAATATTGTCCGTGACAACAGATAATGGCAAGAATCTAAGAAAATTAGCGAAATTTGCTAAGAAGGAAATTCAAGATATGCTGGACGATGAGGAAAACGATGAAGGTGTCAACGACGACGACGATGAAAGTGGCGATGATTACGACAGTGAAGATGAGAACGACTTCGATTGCACAGCGCAAAACCATAACTACAGTGATGAATATCTTGATCCTGAAATTTTCAACGATGACTATTTTCGTGATTTGCTATCAAATGTTCGAAATGAATTCTCTTGTTATCACAAGAACCTATTCAACGATATTTCATGTGCAGCCCATGGCCTTCATCTAGTGGTCACGGATGCGATTAAAAATTGCAAAGAAACACTTGATCTCATCGATAAATGCCGATTGCTTGTCAAGAAACTTCGTACTCCAAATTTACGTGGCATGCTCAAGGCAAAGAACGAAAAAATGGCTTTAATTGATGTCAAGACCCGTTGGTCATCAGTTTACAGCATGTTGAATCGTCTCGTTGAACTTCGGTCATTTTGTGAATCAGTACCGCAATCAATTTTGATCAAATCGGATGAATCGACGTTAATGTTATCATCAGAAGAATGGTTAGCGGTTGAAAAAGTTACGTCGACACTAAAACATTTGGCCAAAGAGACTACCGCAATGCAAAAAAAAAGTCAGTTTATCTGATGTTTTTGGCGGTTGGGCGATAGTTGAAATGGAACTTACAAAGCTTGGTGATTACCCTCTTGCGCAGTCAATTCTGAATCAAATGAAACATCGTGAGGAAGTCTTATTCAATAATCATATACTGAATGCTTCAGTTTTTTTGGATCCGCGGTATCAGCAGTTCATGCCAGCCGAAAGAAAGGAAGATGCCATCGCCTTTTTAAAACAACTCGATAAGAAGATGAAATCACTCAAAGGTGACACCGGTAGTGAATCTCTAGATTTGCAAAATACCGAACTTGAAGCGTTCTTATCCGGTATTTATGAAAATTCAAATGATGCACAACAAAATAGTGATTTGTCGCATCATGTGGAACCAGCTCAAAATGACATGGAATCTGTACTGCACAATTTTATCGGAGTGAAACTGCCTTTAAAAACATCACTGTTCGATTATTGGAACAAGAACCAACATTCTGAACTCTATGAAATTGCATCGACTATTCATAATGTTCCGCCATCACAAACAACCATCGAGCGCGCATTTTCGGCAATGATGCTGATATTTAGCCCATTAAGTCAGAATGATCCAAAGATTAAATTGCTTGTGAAATAAATTGCAACATAGAATTTATACTGAATAAAGAAATAAAATTATTTATTGTGAAATACTTTGAATGAGATATGAAACATGAATGTTTACTGTTGTGCGGTCAATGGAGAAGTAACTAACACACTCTGTGTGTGTGCGGTGAATACTGAAAAGTCACTCGTTGAGTTGTCAAAGAGTTAGAGCGCGTTCACAATATAGTTGCGTTCAAATTATCTACTTTAACATTAAGAACAAAATTATTGGATTCAAACTTAGAAAACTTATTATTAATTCGTCTAAACAAGGTAATTTTCGATGAAATAGCTAAAACAACATGATGGACAAAATTTTGTGTATTGAATGAGAGAGAAACGAATAAAAGTGTTTGGAGTACAAGTTTTGTTTATTTTCATCTTTGCAAATGTGAACTATGTCGTCATTTAAATGACAAGACTGAAATCTACTGATGTTTTTTTTTATTCCGTTGGCCGTTTCGGTCACATTTGTTAAAATTATTTAGTTTTGCATACACTATGTGTTTTGAGGAGTCAACGCAAGTCGCATAGCGCATGCCGCTTACAATCGATACGGACCCGTGCACGGGACGTGCGCATGGTAGCACAAAACGGAGCACACCAATCGCACATTTGTGTTCATATTATGCATGCACATAAAAGATGTGCTCGTTTGTGTGCATGTGCTAATGCTCTGGTTTCAGCAATGCGTGTATCTTTTCTATGCTTCAGACTTCCATGTTGGAAAGATTTGAGTCGTTATTTTTCTCAGGCATTCATCTGATCTTAATCATTATTAAGATATGACGATTGTGATGAGGATTTTAAATCTTTTTAAAAATCCTAATCACTCGTGACTAGGATTGATTGTGATTAAGATTGAATCATACTCCAGGTCAAATATAATTAACATTGTGACTGAGATACGCTTTTTTGCCCAGGTATAGATTGCAGAGAACCTAAATCATGTGACTTTGTATCGAAGCTCCTTATTTGCATATTTGCCGCTCAGTATTGCGTTAATTCATCAAATTGTTGATGTGCTTTGATGTAGACTAAATTTTATTTTTGTCGAAAGTATGGTCTAATTTGCAATTCTATCGCATTCCTTCGGCGCGCATGTTGACAAGAATTTTATTAGAAATAAAAATATTGTAAAAATCAAACACGTCATACGTTTTAATAATCTTCAATAGTAATTGTCTACCAACTAAAAACAAGGGAAGTATTGTAATGGGGTCAAAAAATGAAACAAACTTGGATGAAACAAATTTCTTTAACAAAATTGCATGACACGTTGTCTGTGAAGAAGAAAACATCACAATCACAGCAAGATGTATAGTTTTAATTAAGTTGCTCCCTTTCTACAATCTGTCATACACGGAACACTCAATAGCTCACGTGACTCATCGTGATAGGTCTTTGCCTTTAAATTACCATGAGCGAAGGTGAGTCAATTTTGGCTGTGTGAAATTGTGCGTGACCATTGTTCAATGCGTATAGAGAAATTCGTTGGAATTGTGTAATAATTCTCCAATGCAATGAAAAAGTTAATAAGATAAATCGTTAGAGAAAAGATTCAGTAGAGTAGTGTGGTCAGCTTAACCAATAGAAGTTCTATTCGATAATATTGAACAATAGAAATTGGGTTTCTGTGACATTTTGCACTCAATATTTCACACGTAAGAAGTGGTTTTTTAAAAGCCGAATTGGATAGCCAATAAATCAGTTGCACAAATCGTACGTTTTGGGCTGGTGACGGTGAATCGATTGTTGAATCGGTCAGGTACTTGGCTCATGAATGCAGCGATCAGAGAAGAATTCCAATTAAGGTGTGAATCTGTCAGTGTTGAACATTTGTTAGCGTCCACCGTTCATTAATACCGAGTAGTTAAAACACATGTGGGTGCCAACTCAGCTATAAAATTAGACACAATCTCAACGAACAAGTAACGCATAATCTATTCAATAAATCAGTCAAAATATTACATTAAGCATTAAAAGCAAAATTTCGCGTCCCTTTGTTGACCGGCTTTCCATTCTCTAGTAAGGAATACATCGACTGAGCAACTTGGCTCACATTGTCCAAAATATTCAATTCCACGAAATTCAATTCGCTTTCTCATAAAATGCGGAGAAGTATGTTCAACGTAATTTTTTCTATCAATCATGATACTCCAAATTACCCTTCCAAAAAACTTTCACCTCTCCAAAGAAAACAGATCACGCAGAGTGATTAGTTTCTTGGAAATATTTTTTTTGAAACGGGCACATTCGATTTTTTAAAGTGGCAATTATGAATTCCTCACCTGGCAAAATCGTTTTCGTTGACAAGCAAAACATGTTGTCAAAGTGGTATAATCGACCTTCAAATTGGCACATAAATTATTCAAAGTGACACATAAAAATATTCAAATTGGCATTTTTTACCAATGGTGGATATCGTAATTGCCGCTTGTCGAAATCGTATTCATCCGGTTTAAAGAAAATATGACTCTATCGAAGTGATCTATTAAAATTAAAATATTTGAATTACAAATTTAGAATTTTTTTGGAAAACGTACAATTTTTATTCGAAAATATCGACTTGGAAACACTCCTTCTGATGTGTCTGAGTCCTTCAAAATAGTATAAATAGCGATATTCCCATTTCATAATTAGTATTCTTCACTTTGAATAGCAGTGTTCCATTCGCCGAGCAACATGCAAGTTTCAGTAGCAATCATTTTTATATGCAGCGTAAGTGAGAAATATTGAATAAGAATAAGTGTTAAATTAAGGCGTACTTTCAAAGTACAACTTTGATTTTTTTTTATAATCCTGGGGAATGTTGCACCAAACATTATACATTGAAATTCATTGGAAGTAAAAATACATGGTTACATGGGTTAAGCTAACTTTTCCGCACATTTCCCGAAATCCGACCGGCATACGAAATTATAATTGATTACAACTTTGCATTAAAGTTATTTTTGTTTCACACAAAATTAAGTCATTAGGCCATTTTAATGAAATTTATGATTATTCAAACCAAACGAATCCATGCCTTTTTTATTTATAATTTGTTACTACTCTACTATTCCACTAATCCACAAATTCAGCCTATAAATGTGAATATACAATTCGAATGTAGAACAACTGCAATAATTATAGACTATAAAAATTGAATCCAACCTATTTAGACTATTCCATGCAGTGTTTTGCTAATCCAATCATGCGTTTGCCTATTCCGATGCAATTTTCCGGATTTCAATTCAAAATCCTAATGCTATTCCACTCCCTAGTAATTGGTATTTGGTTCTAACAGGTTCCAACTCACCAATAGCGAGAAGGGAACTACAAGCTGTAGTTGATATTCACTTTGATATGAATATTTTAGTATAACAAAAATTGCAGTGAGGTTGCGTGACTCGTTGTTTTCATTAAAAAATCACAATCCGAAAGTTTCATAGTGATGCGATGTGAACTTAATTTTGTCCCCATATATCCCCGATATATCATTATGAATCTTTCAGGATCTTGTTTTCCAATCAGAAAAATAGGTTTTACAAATGTTAAAGTCATTCGGATAAAAATTAGGACTACCTGCAGGACAAAATATTTATTTTGACCTCCAAAATCGAAAAGATTTTAGGGGAGGTAGCGAGTAGCAAGTATTAAGATGACCGAGGAAACGTCGAAATGATCGACAAAAACCAACAAAATTAACCGAAATAGATCGAACAAAATTGAAATATACCAAATGTATGCTACTCTCTCTTTATCTATCTTATTTGTCAATACGATAGCTCGAAATATTGAATCAGAATTGATCATATTTGAACGCGCAAATGTGTATTCATTGGAAATAGAAACGTATTAATTTTCAGCTCATTCGGATCATGTCTTCGCGCAGTTCAATCGGGATCTAATCAATAAATGGGCTGTTGTTCTATATAATTAAGAAACATTTGTATGGAGACTATGTTTAGTTCACATTGTTTCATTAAAAAACTTGCTTATTAATATTTTTTTATGGAAATATAAAGTCAAACAAAATTTCAAGTCATTCCGATGAGATTTAGAAAATATTGATATGGCAGCTATGTTCTTAGAACGAAACAGTGTTATCTGTTATGTTCAACGTACATAAATGACAAGTTAATTTGAATCTCACTGCTCCATTTAAAGAGGGTCATTTTAGAGACAAATAACACAATTTTCACTCTCTTTGTCGATACGCTGAGCAAACGTTTGTAAAATTAAAGAAACAAAATTTATCCGTTTTTTATTTTACTAAAAGAAGCTATATAGAATTTTTGTAGTGTTTATCAATGCCAAAATATGAATTTCAAAAAAATCAACCATGACTAATATTAAGTTCCCGTTTCGCTATTGGTTTAGAACTAACTACATTCGCTCACAACCATGACACGGCTGATTCATAGTCTTAATAAATCCTAACAATTTACTCAAAAAGTTCCCGGACTGACATACAGGGGGTGACACTAATAAAGTATCCATTCCACCATTCGATAATGTCATCTTTCATAATGTGTGTGTCAAAATTTCAAGAATTTTGGACGACGTGTTTTCAAGTTATAGACATCAGTGTGAAGCAAATGTTGTGTTTCTGCTTACGATGGAAAAAACTGTATTTCGTGTGATAATTAAACATTGGCTTTTGATGGGAAATAAATAGCCTTACCAAGCAGACGATGCTTTGTATCTTCTCCTATGTAAAGGGGTAGTGAATGTCTTTGGACCGCGCCATCTCTACCCAAACGATTGTACTAAACGCTTCAACATTTCAAACCTTCCCCGCCTTCCCCTTCTTCAAACAGCGAGTTTGGCAGGCTTCGCATCTTTGTTGTCATTGTTTGAAGAAGGGGAAAAAGTGTTTACCATCCATAGACGAATGGTACAGAAGGCGCTGCTGTCAAGCTAAGTGTCAAAATTGAATTTTTCATCGTCCGCTTGGGTCTTACGTACGTAAAACTAACTTTTCCGCACATTTCCCGAAATTGTTCGGGCTTACGCATTTTTCATTGATTGCTACTCATTTGTATTGGATTTATGTTTATTTCTTATCGAATCATCATGCAACTTTGAGAATAAATCACAGAAAACATTACACATCATGTGATTTAAATTTAAATTTTAATATAAAAACAAATAAACATCTCAGTTCCTAATTCTTACTTCAACGTTCTCTATTTTTGAATTGGTATTAACAATTACGAATTAGTTCACTCTGATGTGAACTTTCAAATCATGCCAACGATAGATATGGTTTCACATTTATGTTATGTATAACAGTATAACTTTCGGTAACAGCATGAGCATTCAAACTGATGAAAAAACACAGATTAGAAAATCACAAATACTTCATCCAATTTAATGATTTGAATATTGACCCCGAAAATTGAAAATTTTGTGAGGGAGCTGGATTTAAATCTCATCAGAATGACTTGAAAAACATAGAAAATAATATTCTGACAGTTCCAATAGGAAACAATGTGAACTTAAGATAGCGGCCATACAATTTTTCAGTTTTGACCCCGAAAAGACCCCAAAACTCCGAAATTTTGCAGGGGAGGTAGTCCTAAATCTAGGCAGAATGACTTGAAATTTTGCATTACTCATTTTATTCATAAAAAAATAATATATTCAAAGTTTCAATTCGTTACAATATGAACTTGAGAAAGTCGGCATACAAATGTTCAGTTTTGACCTCGAAAAGGTCCCAAAAAACGAAAATTTTACAGGGGAGGTAGTCCTAAATCCCATTGAAATGACTTGAAATTTAGCGTGACTCATTTTTTTCATAAAAAAATAATATTCTATCAATGCGAAATAGTCATAGTCCCCATACAAATTTTTAGTAAATATATTGAAAAACAGCCCATTTTTTGATTCCACTCCACTAGAGCTATCCGAAAAAATTATCCGATTAGGCTGAAAATTAATAGGTTTCTATTCCTAATGAAGACAAATGTGTGTGTAAATTTTTGATCAATTCTTATCTCAAATTTTTGGGTTATCGTGTTAACAAATTTTTGCGTACAACGTACCAAACACGGACAAGAAATTGCTCCGAGAATGGTTGCAATTGTTTTTTCTATTTTCAAAACGCATAGAAAAGGTATCCCGAACGTTTTGAATTTTTTGGACCGATCGCAATACCTTTACCACACACAGTGGTGTGTGCGGAAAAGTAAAAATAGAGTTGAAGCAGAACAGTGGCTTCATTAGCATTACGACATCTTCTCCCGGCAAATCAAACATCTGCGATTGGTATAATTAATTCAAAAGAGGTCGTAGCAACAACGAAGACGCGGAACGCTCTGGTCGCCCAACTACGGCAGTTTGAAGAGCATGATGATAGATTTGGAAGATGAATTGAATAAAACACGACTTTGCACGTTTGATGATTGTAGAAGAAAAAAAAATTATTCACATCAATCACATTTGTTTGACAAATGTGATGCGTGCATTCAATGCATCAACATCCTCCCTGAATTAATTTTCTCTTGAATTATCTTATTGGGGAAACCACAAAAAAAAACAATAATTTAAAAAAAAACAATTCTTTAAACATAAAACATAACATTGGCAGAAGGGCCAAAGATAGGATTTGAATTTCAATATATTTTTATCACACGGCAAGAGCTCTACAACTAATTTCAACAAAAGGAAAATAATTTTTTTTTGCATAAGTCCCAAAACAAAAAAACTTTAGTCACTCATACCCAAATCATTCAAGAAACTCAACCATTTCGGTTTTGCTACAGCCTTAGTTTAATTATCTGCTGGCATTTTATCAGTTGCAACTTAATTGATTTTGACGTGTTTTTCTTTAGCTGATTGAACAATATACTCTTATTTAACATCAATATGTTTACTTCGGCCAGAGTAATTATTGTTTAACGCTCAAACTATTGAACCGCGATTATCACAGTAAATTTCAATTGTGCTCGATGCTATTGGGGCCAATTAAACTCTTAGGTACTTGAGCCAAGTTGCCTCTTGTATGGTTTCAGTCATGGCCATAAATTTTGCTTCTGTCGTCGATAAGACTACTGTTTGTTGTCGTCTGGTTTGCCATGAGATTGCGCCATCTTGCATTATAAACACATAGCCAGTTGTCGAGTTGCGTTTGTCGAGATCGTTCGCCCAGTCTGAATCGCCAAAACCAACCACATCGGTACGTGACTTTTTGTATGTGATTCCTCTGTTGATTGTGCCTTTGAGGTACCAAAATACGCGCTTCAGTGCAACCCTACGTGGCTCACCAGGGTTTTCAGTGTACCTGCTGAGTATATTAGTGGCAAAGTTAATATTGGGGCATGTTACCTGTGCAGCAAACTGCAAGCTGCCAATTGCTTCTCTGTTCAGGACATTTCGCTTCCAGTACCTCTCCTCCTCACTCTGCGGGCACATTTTATCATTCAACTTTTGATTCAAATCCAATGGCGTTGATGTTGGATTTGCGCAGCTCATACCAAATCGCAAATGACTTTTGATACAGGCGATATGCTTTTTGGTCACTAGCATATCCGATGAAAATGTACTCGATGGCTTTGTCATCCAGTTTTGTTGTGGTGTATACACAGCTGACGTTTGATGCACAATGTCCGCACAGAATTTCGCAATTTGCTTGTTGACAAAATAAATTCCGTTCCCTTATCATTTTGAATACTTTTAATTTGTGTCCTGTTTGAGTTTCTGCCATTTGTTTGAATTCAACAAACCAAGTGAACACTTTCTTTTTACTTTTCTAGACGAAGATTTAGTCCACAAACGTCCGAATGCACCAAGTCCAACACACCAGTTGCACGACTTCCCTCTTTTGGAAACGGTAGACGACATTGCTTGCCTTTGATGCATATCTCACACTTGTTCGACGACAATCGATTCACTTTTTGTTCACCGCTATTCAAAAACTTCATATTTTCAAAACTCACGACGATGCCATAGTCGTAAATTATCTTCACTGACAGTTTTCAACGAGTTTTTCGCGTTTTCGACTAAAAACAAATTAATTTGCGGCACATTCAGTTTGTACATGTCATCAATCAAACTTCCCGTTGCAACAACTTGCCTTTTGTCGTTGATTATTTCACAACCGCGACTCGTAAAAAGTACATCTTTCCTTTCTTACAAATTTGGCTCATGGACAAATTATCACAGATGTTCGAAATGTGTTGCACACCTCTCAATGTTACTTCACTAATTTTTCTATTATTCACGATTTTTTGTTCGATATCGCCGGCTTTTCTCACTGGCAACTTCTCATTGCTCGCAACTGTCACTTCAGCAATATTTGGCTTTGATGTATTTTGCATTGACTCATCGCTTCTTGTCATATGTGCGGTTGCACCGCTATCGAAATACCAAACAATCGATGAAGAATTCTTTGCGACAAACGAGCTAAACAGTTTTTTCCGGGTTGAGTTAGGGACATTTCCTTTTGAAATGCCGACCACCGCACTTATAGCACTTTATCACCTTTGCTTTGTTCAATTTTTGCTGCTTGTTGCTTCTCGCTGCGAGTGCTACTTGGTTGCTACTGTCTTCAAACTCGACTTCTTGCGATAAATATTCATCACGTAGTCAGCGATAATTGCTTC
This sequence comes from Obolodiplosis robiniae, assembly GCA_028476595.1. Taxonomy (NCBI): domain Eukaryota; kingdom Metazoa; phylum Arthropoda; class Insecta; order Diptera; family Cecidomyiidae; genus Obolodiplosis; species Obolodiplosis robiniae. The sequence goes on from CM052015.1 coordinate 43,440,169, forward strand.
ACCTTTTGTTTCAATGCTCATGACCATTGGTTTGAATTCTGCCGGCAAACCGCACAACATAATTGCTTCAGCACTTTGGTCATCGATGTCAAAACCGGCTGCTTTGATTTTTGAATACAGAGCCATACATTGTGTCACATTACTTTGCAGTGCTTCACAGTCTTTCGATTTCAACGAAATCCACTGTTTCAACGATGCCACTCTTCGAACGACGCCTTTATCTTCGATTGCCGATGTCAATGCGTTCCATCCTTCCTTAGCGAAGCTAAGCTTAACCTTTTACAATTTTCTAACGGTGTGCATACGCGGGGATCAACCAATAATGTTATCTCGGCCAATGCTCTCTTGTCTTTAGCGGTAGTGTCTGTAGTTGGATCGGTTTCGCAGTAACTTCATAATTCTTCTGTAATTTAGCGCCTTTTGCCTACGGCAATTGTATTGTACACTCATGTTTCAACACAATTTCGATTGACTCTTAACCTCAGTTTTGCTCTTCTTTGAAGGGTTCCTTAAAAGACTTACTCAAATGTTTAACCTACCTCCACTAACATAGATGAATGGCATACAAACCACGCCAACTTTATAGCATTGCACGAATCACCTGTGTACTTTCTATAAGTTTTGCGTTAGTTCATGGAGTTAACTCACAATTAATTATAACATTCAACGCAATCATTTCACGTATATTTGTTATTTTCAGCGTTTTAGGACTAACTTTATCTTTGTTTATTCAGATTCATTTGGCTGTGTGTGGCATGAAGGGTGCGGAACCTGACTCTTTTTTTGAATTTGCATGTACACAAACGCTTACGGTGAATTCTATCAACGGTTATCGTAATAGATTTGAAAAAATCCAATCAACAATCCGGGATTTAGTTAGAATTCAGCCTGCTTTATACAGCATAAATGTAAGAAATGATGTAGAACGTTTCAAAGAAGACTTGGAGACTATAGATTCCACTATTGATGAACTATACTCAGCACAAAAAGCTTGGGAACATTGTTGCAAAATTTTTCTATTTGAACATAGAAACATGATAAAAGCTATCGAAATAGAAAAGCGACTTAAGGAGGAGACAATTGAATATATTGAGAAAGCAGTTCAACCATTTAAAAGAATAGTTGAAGGAATGTTTGCAGATTATTTCACATATTTGGATGGAATAGCGAAATTATTAAAATCTGAAGTACCACAATTTGAGAGCGTCCTCAAAAAAAAAACTATACCGTTCGAATTAAAGTATCCACCTCTATGGCTATTGAAGGTTAAATATTTGCAAGCAGGACGTACAGCGCTAGCTAAACTGAATGAGAATTTGGTTGGAGCACAATGCGAAGAGCAGCTTGTTCAATACAAACAATATTTCCGGTCATCACCACCGGAAACTTCAACTTCTTCGTCCTGAGTTTGAACAATTTTAGTGGAACGCAAGATGTAATAATGTGCACACAAAATTAGTTTTGCAAACTTGGTTTTTCATCGTCTAACTCAATAATGCAACAGATTCTAAAAACTATTTATTTAAATCGAATATATTTGTGCCCAAAAACCATGAATAAAATAATTAAAAATGTCAACCTTTCTTGAATTTTTTTATGGAAACTCAACACGGATATTTTGCCAAAACTCAAACATTTTCAGTGATTTGATCATTTTTTTAAGGACCGGAAACATCTTTGATGATCCAATGCACATAAATAATGGAAGAAGTGGTTTGCACGTTTCAAAAGTGGTTATTATGAGCTAGCTAGCCGAAAAAGTTTGAAGATGCTGAATTAGAGGCATTACTCGATGAAGACTCGTGTCCAAAACAAGAAGAACTTGCGAAATCAATAGGAGTTACACGCCAAGCGATTTCCACTCGTTTAAAAGCATTGGGAATGATCCAAAAGCAGGGGAATTGGGTGCCATACGAGTTGAAGCCGAGAAACGTTGAAAGGCGATTTTTCACCTATGAACAGCTGCTCCAACGTCAAAAAAGAAAGGGTTTTCTTCATCGTATCATCACTGGCGATGAAAAGTGGATCCATTACGACAATCCAAAGCGAAAAAAATCGTATGATTACCCCGGCTTTGCATCAACATCGACAGCAAAACCGAATATTCATGGTTCGAAGCTTATGCTCTGTATGGAAATCAATATGGCACAAAACCTCGAGTTATGCATGTGGGCAAAACTCGAAAGCCAATTCATTGCACATAGAATGGCATGGAACAAGTTTCCCAATTCAAATATTTGGGTTGCATCTTTTCCAAGGGGTTTTTTACTACCAAATCACCAAAATGATATCCAAGCACCAATAAAAACTCATGAATTGTAAAAATATAATTAATATTTTATCTTCGGCTTTGTTCGCTTCGGGGTATTTGTATTTATTGAGGGAGATTGAAAGATATAGAGAGAAATAAAAAATATTCGTATGTTGTTCATTGGTATTTTTGCGATGCGCGCACTTCTTGCAAAGATGGACGTAGCCGAGATTAATTGTATTGTGTCATTTCACTGTGTGTCTAATATTGTGTGGTTTGGTGCAGCATCACTCAGATTTCTTCTTATCAAATTTATAATGTGAAAGTAATTGGACAATGCATTTTTACACTAGTACAGTTAAAGATTTTGCGGACACCATACAAAATTGCGTCTCGTTCAATATTTCTCACTTACGCTGCATATAAAACTGATTGCAATCAAAACTAGCATGTTCCTTGATATGTAGGGCACAGTTATCTCAAGTGAGGAATGCTAATTTTTGCATAGGACTTTTGCCATTTATATTATTTTCAGACTCATCAGAAGATGTGTTACCAACTCGATATTCTCGAATTTGAATTGCATATTTTCCAGCACGAGGGATAAATTTGAAATTCAAACACTTGCTTATAGATCACTGCGTAGCAACTTATCGATATGTGAAGTACAAGGTTATAACATATTCACATACAAAAAGGTGGTGGAAGTATTGTAAAAGGGTACCAAAATGATGTGATAGCTACAGAAAATAAATGGTCTTACATACGTAAGACTAACTTTTCCGCACATTTCCCGACAGGGTACGGGTTCACAGATCAAGTTTATTTCTTACCATATCATCAAGCAACTTAAAGAATAAGCCACACGAAATTTCAAGTCACTACGATGAGATTTAGGATTAATTAATACTACGAATCAGCCGTGCCATGTTTGCGAATGTGTTCAAACTCACCAATAGCGAGACGGGAACTTTTAGCCATTGTTGATGTTCATTTGAATTATAACTTTAGCATTGAAAAAAAAAAACACTACAAAAACTCGTGAAAATATAGATTCTTGTAGTAAAATAGAAGACAGCAACGAAAGTTACAATTCGATACAATGTGGACTTAATCGCCGTACACATTTTTTGTTTTGACCCCGAAAAGACCCCGTAGGGCACTGTTATCTCAAGTGAGGAATACTAATTTTTGCATAAGACTTTTGCCATTTATATTATTTTCAGACACATCAGAAGATGTGTTATCAACTCGATATTCTCAAATTTGAATTGCATATAATCCAGCACGAAGGATAAATTTGAAATTCAAACACTTGCTTATAGATCACTGCGTAGTACAGTTTGTCGATCTCGTTATGTTAATTAACATAACATAACGAATATAACGTTATTAAGATGCAACATAACATAAAATATTCACTGAGCATAAGACTATCAGGAAGCCGATTCATTGCCAAATATTCCGACTATTAATAACAAATTGGCATGGTAAAAGACTATTTTGCAGGGAGCCAAACCAAACCGAACCGAATATTTGGTTTGATTGTGTGAAAAAACCGAACCGTTTGGAACGTTCCGAAAAATGGTTTGTATGGAATACAGAAACATTTATTCTTACGTGTATTAGTATACATCACTCGGAAATGAACTACACAGTTTCGCTATTTCGCACAACTTCTTATACAAACCATTCTCGGAGCGTTCCGCTTGATACGGTTTGCTCCGATGAACACTGAGCAAAGCAGTGAAACCGTTTCAAAATCGGTTTGTATGAAAAACGTCAAACCGATTTCAGTCCCTGCTATTTTGAGGCGTTCTTTTGTTAAAAATTTTCGTCTTTTTCAATAAAATATCTTTTTCAATATTGTACGATGTGTTCATTTTGTTATGGTGCTATTTCTCAGCTCTGAATGTTGTACTATTCGAAACTGCTATATTCGAAAATGTCAAATATTGTAAGTCATTATTTTTTTTTAAACGGCGAATGTCAAACACTGAATACAGTAATACAATGAAATTTCCGAATATAGCGCTAATATTACACAAGCGCGTTGAGTTAAAGGCGTATTAACGCTTGTATAAGTGTGAATCTCACCAATGTCAGTGTTAACGTGCCTTAAACCCATTGCGCGTGTGTATTAGTGCTATATTACTTTCTTGTGTGTGTGTGTGTTTGGTTTAAATAGTCAGTTCAAAAGAAAAGAAAAAATATGCAAATTCATATTAAACATTAAAATTAATCATTTGCGACGTCAGAACCCAGCTGTAGAGTAGTGATTAGCGTGCCGGCTTTGCAAGCATGGGGACGTCGGTTCGAGTCTCACTAGCGGCCGTTTGATTTCTACAACTGAAGAAGAAGTACTGGCTCCTTCATTGACATCGGTCCCTTCCCCCATTTTGAAGCTATATTTATCTTCCGCCGAAATTTGTTCAAGTAATCTGGGGTTCGATTTTAGCAAATTTGAGCATAAGTAGGAGAAAATAAAGGAATTTGAAATCGATTCAATAGACATGAGTTTCTGAGAATAAAAGAGGACGTACGAAATTCTTGACATCGACGTGTCAACCATGGTTTTGAATCAAAAATTTTGAAGCATGGATTAACAATCAATCTTATTAAAATGCATTGGATTGTTTTGAAAAAAATAATAATTGAAATATAATAATTTAGATTAAGTTAAGTCCAATCAATGAGTCAAAATGAACTAATTGGACATTTGTATTGAACATTTTTTTTACAAATATTCTTGTTGCCGGTTTACATGGGCGCTTAATTTGCTCCGAAGATTCAAGATGTAAAGTCTGCGCCAATAATTTCTCCACTTTTAATCCCAAGTACGCACATGAATTTATTTCAACGTATTTACACAGACACGCAAATTGAAATGATAGTCAAACTTTCAAATGTCGGTATAACAACGCCAGATCATATACAGGGTGGGCCATCTAACGTTTGCATTTTGACAAAAAAAAATTATTTCGAGAAACAGCTCAAATGTCAAAATGTCTCAAATGTCAAAATTTAAATGTAAAAATGCAAATTTTATATGGCCCACCCTATAATTGTGTGGTTTGCTTGTTGCGTATCATTGCGTTTCATTCTTAATAGTTTTCGTTTTCATTATGTGCAGATATGCTCACACTCATGAATACTGGCCATTTCCCCGATTTCACCAAGCGGACCGCTTGTATGGGATTGGAGAGCTATTCGAGAGTATGCCAATTGACCGCGCCATCTTATTTTACATGGGGGAATTCAATTTAGATCCATTGTAATACGAACAAAATTTTTATTGACACAAATAATGAAAACAAATCAGTCATTGAAACGATTGAAATATCACATCAATACTACTGCCCAATAGATGGCGCTGGAGAATAGATATGATTAAAATGTCTCAAATAGCACGGTCCCCTTCGATTTCACCATCAAACAATTGTCAACGATTCTAAAATCGGCCTGATTTACGTTCACTGCACCGAACTGCTCACGGAACGATTGCGCACGATTTATTCAGCTTTCGTAAATAATTTGATTTATCTTTTAAAATTGCTTTTGCTACAACACTTTACGATGATAAGATTCCATAAATAGCTCGCTGTAAAGCATTTGTAAATCAGATAATCCAGTCGCTTATTGTAAGTATTGTAAACATGGTGTTGAATTCCATTCTTGGTGCATGTTGTGTCGACATAACAACAGCGTTGGTATTAATTTTGAGCTGGATTGTTTTGTATAATCCCATCTCAAATCATTGGTGGTATTTTTCAAATTGTAATGTGAAATTTGTGCGCGGTTGGCCGATCTTGGGCACCCTCAGCGACTTTTTCTTCGGCAATAAATCGTTCGCTGACACAGTGGCCGAATTCTACTTTCAATTTCCGAATGAACCATTTTTTGGTATCTATGAATTGACGCATCCAGTTTTTGTCATTCGCGATCCGGACATTGTGAAAAAAGTTACAACACAAGATTTTGAATATTTTTTGAAACATCAAACTGCTTTTGACATAAAATTGGATTCATTATGGTTGTATCGGAAGTATTGAGGTTGTGGTCACCGGCACCTATACTAGATCGCCAAGTAACAAAACCAACTCAATTTGGATGCCACTTTACGGTCTGCATATGGACCCTCAATACTGGCCGGAGCCGCAAAGGTTCGACCCAGAGAGATTTAATGATGAAAAACGTAAAAACATTCGTGCTGGAACATATTTACCATTCGGCAGCGGTCAACGCACTTGCATTGCCGCCCGATTTGCATTGATGGCCACTAAAACGTTCTTTTTCTCCTTGCTGCGCAATTTTTGGATTGAAAAATGCGATAAGACTCCAGATCCAATCATTCTTAAGCCAAACTCGGTCAATACGCATGCCAAGAATGGCTTTTGGGTTCGCCTTAAGCAGAGAAATGCAAAAATCGTATGAACACATTAAAATATCATTTTGAAACCCTAGGCACCCAGCCAGATGAGAATATAAGTATAGGGTTGCATTTTGACATTTAAATTTTGACATTTGAGACATTTTGACATTTGAGACATTTTGACATTTGAGACATTTTGACATTTGAGCTGTCATTCTCTAAATAAACAATTTTGTCAAAATGCAAACGTTAGATGCCATGGCCCACCCTGTATATACATACATTAACATTGATGACAATTCCAATCGAGGCGAATATTCATCGGTGTGCCTCCATGCGACTCATGTCAGAACTACCGGCGAACTGACAGCATCATGGCGATCGATCATCAATAAGTTAATGTTTATGTCAGATCTGAATAACAATGACAACTGATAGCGTCAAACGCGTCATAGTACACCGTAAAAATCAGTGTCAAACTGACCTAGGCCACGCGATGGCGCGACTGATTTTTTCGGTGTGTTTTGACGCTGTCAGTTGTCATTGTTTTTCAGATCTACACCCAGCATATTAGTTCACAATAAAACGGCGTTGTTATCAGCAATATTGATTCTTTCGTAACGAAATCATCGTCTGTAGCAACATTTTCAATTGCTCTCTTCAAGAGATTCAATGAAGATGCTGTGAGCAAACACCTGAACAAAAACTATCAATGACAATTTGCGCGCAAAATAAATGTCAACCAATTGACATTTGACATTTCACAAACAGAATGCTTACACAAGAGAGCCATCTTTTGTGTTTTTTTTTTTGTTCAAATATGTATTTTCATTAATACAATCACTAATTTGGACATTTGAAAATTTCGCTATAGTTCGGAATTTCGGTATAATTCGGAATAGAGCAACAAATTTCGCGATTCCGAGGCTTTGCCCCCAAATTTCGAAATGATACCGATTTTTTCGGTGTAGTTGGTCTTGTAGTTTGTTTTTGTTGTATATTTTTTTAACGGTATAATATTTGAAGGATCTCCGTTCATTTTGTTTCACGCCACACAGTTTAAGTCCTAGAGCTTATGAGCTTGTGCAAAATGAGTTGAATAAAAATTGTAATTTGGATTTGAAGTCAGAAATCAATCATAAATCACTAATGATTTTAGAGCGAAAGGTTCTTGAGATGAAAGAAAATAATCAACAACTTCACTGCAAAAAATCTAGTACTTAAAAAAATTGATCTATGTAAATGGTAGAGAGGTTAATTGACAGTATGTCAATTATTGACATAAAAAAAATAACACATGTAAATAAACATCAACGCTGAACACTAATCACTGTACACAATTCTCACATTTATCCAAGTACCCATCCAATCGAGCATCGCTCAAAAAGATTAATTTGCTAACACGTGATTGTAACGAGTTTCAACAACAAAAGAATAATTTTGTTCAGCCATAATTTCCTTTCACTAAATAAATACTATTATTATTGAATAGAAACGTGTTCCGAGATCGCTTACATTATAAAAACAAATGAAAAATGAGGTCATATACACCATTTGTTTTAGCGGCAAATAATTGATATTGTTAATTAACCTCTCTACTATTTGCATTGGGCAATTTTTTGAAGTACTAGATTATTTGCAGTGTTGTTGTCAGTCTAACTTTCGATGAAATGTACATTCGTAGACATTTTTAATACGTGGTATAGCAAAACAAATGTGTAGTTGGTATTACATTCGGAAAACTAACATTTCCGCACATTTCCCGAAAATCTACTGGTTCATGGGCCTGAACTTCAAACTCACCCATAAAGAGACGGGATCAATCAGGCATGGCTTGTGGTCACTTTGCAGTACAATTTGAGTTTTGGAAAAAAACTCTGTAGTGTCTGTATACAAAAACATGTGAAAATCTATATTTTCTTGTAGTGAAATAAAAAAACTGCATAACCTTTTTACTCAAATCTATAAAATTTCTCATTGTATCGAGAGAGAGAGAGAGAGAGAGAGAGAGAGAGAGAGAATTTGAAGATTTTGCGTGAGAATGGTGTTTTTCGTTTCAAGAGTGAACCCCATTACATAAACAAACAAAAATCAAATTGGTGGAATTCCATCAATTTATTTGATTGGAATTGTATTGTATTGCCTCAGTAAAATCCGATGAATAAAAAACAGAGATTTTGTTCTCGGTCTACATGTTTCGGGCTATGCCCATCATCAAGACCTTCTAAAAAACAATTCCAAAGTATTTATTTTCAAAATGTGTATAAATATTTTGGCGTACAATGATCAAATAAATAGATATAGTATTTACCAAAAACGATTGTGTTAATCTAGCAGTTTATACAATGAGATCGACTTTTGTCTCCTGCACGAGCAACGGTGACAGAAAACGTCAAACGACTAATCAAAATACAGCAGGGGTTGTACAATTCATTGTGGCGGTATAACCACTGGTTATTTGTGGCGGTATAACCACATTGTAAATTGACTGTTATACGTACAATTCATTATTGCAAACCCATTTGAATGAGATTATAGTATACATTAGAATAATCTTTTTTGTCGCTCTTTTCGTTGCAAGCCGTTCGTTCGAATCTGATAATTTGATTGACTTCATGAATTTGAAGCTTGGTTTTATTGCGCTCATTGACTAAAATCTGTGCATTATCAAAATCAAACGAATGACTATTTTCGATGGCATGTTTAGCTAGTGCTGAAATTCGATTGCTGATTGGCTTCCGTGTATCGGCGGCATGTTGTGATTTTCGACTTTTGAATTGATTCGCCGATGTATGTGGCTGGGCAATCTGTGCAATCGATTTTATACACTATTCCACTTTTTTGGTCATTATCTATTTTTGTTTTTAGGTTTTTAAACATGCACTTATTTTGTTGATGTGGTCGCATGGCCAGTTGCACGTTTGGGACGAAGAACTTGCACGAGTGTGAGATTGTTTCACTCAAACCAGGAACATAAATCAGCGATGAAAATTGATTTTGTGTAGGCGCGATGGTAGTGTCAGCGTTTGTGGTGGTATAACCACTTGCGTTTGTCGTGGACATGTACGCGTAGCTGCGACTAGATGTTGGGTTAGTCTGGTTGCGCACTTCACTGATCAGTCTATCGATGATATTGCTGGGATAGCTGTTCTTTTCCATTATCTGGTGGATTCGTTTTAAGTTTTCATTCCAAAAATGCTAAACTAACATCCAAGTAATCGAGTTTCCCATCTTCCTCGACTTCATATGTGAATCTGATGTTAGAATCGTATGAATGAAGTGCATCCAGCAATGTTGGTATTTTGTCGGTTTTACTGAGGCAATACAATACAATTCCAATCAAATAAATTGATGGAATTCCTCCAATAATATTAACAATCCGGCAATACAACAATAAAACCAATATTGTTCATTCAAATTGGTGATTCCAAAAATCAAATTCATTTTACGACTTTACACTATTTCGTTCGAAGAACACAGCTTCCATATGAATATTTCCCAAATCTCATCGGAATGACTTGCTATTTTGTATGAATGATTTTTTTCAAATAAAAATAATATAATGTAAGTTTCAATCCGATACAATGGGAAATGGTAGATGGAAGTCGTAGTCATTACTGAGATAAAATTTTTATTGTATTTTATTTTATTTTTGTTTAAATGATGAACAACACAGGTTTCACCAATAGCATTCGCCACCAATTATTAACGGAATTCGGATTGCAATCATGATTGATGAATGAAATGGGGCCCAACAGCAGAAAACTTTTTTTTTCGTAAGGTCTCACGACTGAGAAATACACCATGTTTTGGAGATCCAAAGATACAAACTGTGGCAATAAACCAAATTAAACTCGATGTCAAGCAACAGCACCGCGCGTCGACAGTGCTGTGAACTCTTTGAAGCACGTTTGACAACTACCAAGGGGACCGTGCTTGTATTGGATTGCACAGCTTTTCGAGAGTATGCCAATCGGTGAACTCAATTTAAATCCATTGTAATACGAACAACATTTTTATTGATACAAATAATAAAAACAAATAAGCTATTGAAACGATTGAAATATCACATCAATACTACTGTCCAATAGATGGCGCTGGAAAATAGATATGATTTAAATATCTCAAATAGCACGGTACGGTTGACAACTACACATCAACATTCTAAATTGATTGATGTTTAATTCTGAGGATCCTGTGACACATTCAATTGTTTATGCGTCGATAAATAGTTTGCTGCTCAAAAAGCGTTCGTTCATTCTTTTTGCATTTTCCAACCGATATTTTTTCGTGGGATATTGATAGCGGTGTAACTTGATGTTTCGATATAGAGCTCTTAACAAAATATAACGATATTTTAATCAATCAAAATAAATTGCTTCAAGACACCATCACCAATTAGCTAAAATGAATTCGCATTGGTGCAATTCTTGTTTCCGTCGCAGATTCTGATTCATGGACGTACTGAATTTCAATATGACCAAACAACACGACAAATTCTATTGGGAATGCATGAAGAAAGGTGTAAATATCAAATGTGGCGCCTGCACTCGAGCTATCTGCAACCCGAAGACATAATCCGAATGAGCTGAAAATTAATAGGTTTCTATTCTCAACGACCTATTTGCGCGTTCATTTACGATTGATTTTATGCTTAAACTTCATGCAAGCAGCATACAGTGTACCACTCACCTAAATTCTGACACCGAAAAAAACTGTTCCATCTAGCTTGTCTCAAAATGGATAAAAAATACATTTAAGGGGTCTTGATTTTAGGTTCGATTCCAATACATTTGCCTTCGCACTATGTGTGTGCGGAAAATTATTGTGTGTTCTGCATGGTCAAGCTGTTTAAGGTTGTTTTCGAAACTCTGCAGTAGATATGGGTTATATGAATTCAAACCTTGAATTTCAAACATACAATAAATGAATTAAATGCATTTGAATGCATCTGTTTTGATGGAAAAAGATGGTTAATCGAGCAAAAATTCGATAAAAAATGAACCCGAACTCTTTTTTTGAAAAATTAATCCTTGCAAGTCCTGCACGTCATTAGGCGGTCTCAATATGCTTTGTAATTTGATGTTCATGCTTGCAGTCGATGTGATGTTGAATTCTTTGAAAACTGAAATCAAACCTATTTGTAGTTGGCTGCAACAAGGAAAAAAAACTACAAAATTACTCTTCCCGAGGAGCACTGAGCATTACTTTAATGTCTTCTTCGCTCAAAGCTAGCAAACGACCCACATGATTACTAGAATTCTAGATACAATACATATTTTCGACACTCATTTTTATGTGTTTTTCGGAAAATAATTTGTTTATGAACAGGAATTTTCTTGAGACATCAATGCATCCGCAAATGACAGATAAAGTGTCATTTCAACTAAATAAAAACAACAGACCTTAAATACTTAACGGCGAAAATTCACTCACATAAGTATTTCATTTGTAATGCGATTGACATTTGATCGCTCCGTGTGTATTCAAGTATGAGTGAACAACAAAAACAACTCGAAAAATCAAGGCAATGCAAAATGAGTTTGGTTTTAACAATCAAAATTTATTTTCAATAATAGATATAATTTAAATCTTTTTGGGTTGAATTCTAATCTACTCGGATTTTAAGAAATCCAAAGGATTAACTTCTAAGCCCATTGGAATGAGAGTGTATCATCGTTCAATTGCTCCGTTGAAACTTTCCAAACTCATAACTTGATCCAGACGCCGAAGGTTGTACTTGCTGTGGTGATGCCAGAACAACACATTTGAACAGTTGAAGCTGCGCTTTGCATTGTGCTCCCACTGTATCCTCAGTCAGTTTGGCTAGCGCATCACGTCCTGTTTTTATAATTTCAACACTAAATAGCCATAAAGGTGGATACGAAACTTCGAACGGAGTTTTTCTGTAGATTGCGTTGTCAAATTTTGTTACGTCTCTTCTTAGTATTGCCGGTATTTCTTCCAAATATTTAAAAAAATCTGCAAACATTTTTTCAACGTTGTGTTTAAATGGTGCGACTGCATTCTTATGTTTTTCAATTGTATCCTCATCAAATCGTTTTTCTGCGTCAGCAATTGCCCTCTTTTTCCTATATTCTTCCAGAAATTTGTTGCAACAATTTTGCCAAAGTTGGAGTGCTCTCTCAAGTTTTCCAATAGCAGAATCTATAATTGCCAAGTCTTTGTTGGCGCGTTTTACATCTTCTCGAACATTTGGGCTGTATAAAGAAGGCTCAAGGGCAACTTTTCCGTTGATTTTCGGTTGAACAGATTGTAATTTAGTACGCCAGGACTTGACATTTCTTATGTTATTAGATTGTGAACATCCAAAATCAAAAAATGATTCGGGCTCCGGACGGTGAAATGTACACACAGCCAAATGAATCTGAATAAAAATAGATAAAGACCAAAAACACTGTAAATAAATTGTTTTCAAAATGCGGTAAAAGTTGGAGTATGACTTTTTATGACTCCCTCTTGCAGGTTGAGACACCTTTTCTTCGGATTGGAGAGCAACATGATGTGTTTGTTAGCTATGACGTTTTTACTGAGTATTGATGCATAAAGCATAAACGCAAACCAAAGCAGGAAAATTAGAAAGATATTGTAAAAATAAATTAAAATTTTATCTTCGGCTTTGTTCGCTTCAGGGTATTTGTATTTATTGAGGGAGATAGATAGATATAGAGAGAGAAATAAAAAATATTCGTATGTTGTTCATTGGTATTTTTGCGATGCGCGCACTTCTTGCAAAGATGGACGTAGCCGAGATTAATTGTATTGTGTCATTTCACTGTGTGTCTAATATTGTGTGGTTTGGTGCAGCATCACTCAGATTTCTTCTTATCAAATTTATAATGTGAAAGTAATTGTACAATGAATTTTTACACTACTACAGTTAAAGATTTTGCGGACACCATACAAAATTGCGTCTCGTTCAATATTTCTCACTTACGCTGCATATAAAACTGATTGCAATCAAAACTAGCATGTTCCTTGATATGTAGGGCACAGTTATCTCAAGTGAGGAATGCTAATTTTTGCATAGGACTTTTGCCATTTATATTATTTTCAGACTCATCAGAAGATGTGTTACCAACTCGATATTCTCGAATTTGAATTGCATATTTTCCAGCACGAGGGATAAATTTGAAATTCAAACACTTGCTTATAGATCACTGCGTAGCAACTTATCGATATGTGAAGTACAAGGTTATAACATATTCACATACAAAAAGGTGGTGGAAGTATTGTAAAAGGGTACCAAAATGATGTGATAGCTACAGAAAATAAATGGTCTTACATACGTAAGACTAACTTTTCCGCACATTTCCCGACAGGGTACGGGTTCACAGATCAAGTTTATTTCTTACCATATCCTCAAGCAACTTAAAGAATAAGCCACACGAAATTTCAAGTCACTACGATGAGATTTAGGATTAATTAATACTACGAATCAGCCGTGCCATGTTTGCGAATGTGTTCAAACTCACCAATAGCGAGACGGGAACTTTTAGCCATTGTTGATGTTCATTTGAATTATAACTTAAGCATTGAAAAAAAAAACACTACAAAAACTCGTGAAAATATAGATTCTTGTAGTAAAATAGAAGACAGCAACGAAAGTTACAATTCGATACAATGTGGACTTAATCGCCGTACACATTTTTTGTTTTGACCCCGAAAAGACCCCGTAGGGCACTGTTATCTCAAGTGAGGAATACTAATTTTTGCATAAGACTTTTGCCATTTATATTATTTTCAGACACATCAGAAGATGTGTTATCAACTCGATATTCTCAAATTTGAATTGCATATAATCCAGCACGAAGGATAAATTTGAAATTCAAACACTTGCTTATAGATCACTGCGTAGTACAGTTTGTCGATCTCGTTATGTTAATTAACATAACATAACGAATATAACGTTATTAAGATGCAACATAACATAAAATATTCACTGAGCATAAGACTATCAGGAAGCCGATTCATTGCCAAATATTCCGACTATTAATAACAAATTGGCATGGTAAAAGACTATTTTGCAGGGAGCCAAACCAAACCGAACCGAATATTTGGTTTGATTGTGTGAAAAAACCGAACCGTTTGGAACGTTCCGAAAAATGGTTTGTATGGAATACAGAAACATTTATTCTTACGTGTATTAGTATACATCACTCGGAAATGAACTACACAGTTTCGCTATTTCGCACAACTTCTTATACAAACCATTCTCGGAGCGTTCCGCTTGATACGGTTTGCTCCGATGAACACTGAGCAAAGCAGTGAAACCGTTTCAAAATCGGTTTGTATGAAAAACGTCAAACCGATTTCAGTCCCTGCTATTTTGAGGCGTTCTTTTGTTAAAAATTTTCGTCTTTTTCAATAAAATATCTTTTTCAATATTGTACGATGTGTTCATTTTGTTATGGTGCTATTTCTCAGCTCTGAATGTTGTACTATTCGAAACTGCTATATTCGAAAATGTCAAATATTGTAAGTCATTATTTTTTTTTAAACGGCGAATGTCAAACACTGAATACAGTAATACAATGAAATTTCCGAATATAGCGCTAATATTACACAAGCGCGTTGAGTTAAAGGCGTATTAACGCTTGTATAAGTGTGAATCTCACCAATGTCAGTGTTAACGTGCCTTAAACCCATTGCGCGTGTGTATTAGTGCTATATTACTTTCTTGTGTGTGTGTGTGTTTGGTTTAAATAGTCAGTTCAAAAGTAAAGAAAAAATATGCAAATTCATATTAAACATTAAAATTAATCATTTGCGACGTCAGAACCCAGCTGTAGAGTAGTGATTAGCGTGCCGGCTTTGCAAGCATGGGGACGTCGGTTCGAGTCTCACTAGCGGCCGTTTGATTTCTACAACTGAAGAAGAAGTACTGGCTCCTTCATTGACATCGGTCCCTTCCCCCATTTTGAAGCTATATTTATCTTCCGCCGAAATTTGTTCAAGTAATCTGGGGTTCGATTTTAGCAAATTTGAGCATAAGTAGGAGAAAATAAAGGAATTTGAAATCGATTCAATAGACATGAGTTTCTGAGAATAAAAGAGGACGTACGAAATTCTTGACATCGACGTGTCAACCATGGTTTTGAATCAAAAATTTTGAAGCATGGATTAACAATCAATCTTATTAAAATGCATTGGATTGTTTTGAAAAAAATAATAATTGAAAAATAATAATTTAGATTAAGTTAAGTCCAATCAATGAGTCAAAATGAACTAATTGGACATTTGTATTGAACATTTTTTTTACAAATATTCTTGTTGCCGGTTTACATGGGCGCTTAATTTGCTCCGAAGATTCAAGATGTAAAGTCTGCGCCAATAATTTCTCCACTTTTAATCCCAAGTACGCACATGAATTTATTTCAACGTATTTACACAGACACGCAAATTGAAATGATAGTCAAACTTTCAAATGTCGGTATAACAACGCCAGATCATATACAGGGTGGGCCATCTAACGTTTGCATTTTGACAAAAAAAAATTATTTCGAGAAACAGCTCAAATGTCAAAATGTCTCAAATGTCAAAATTTAAATGTAAAAATGCAAATTTTATATGGCCCACCCTATAATTGTGTGGTTTGCTTGTTGCGTATCATTGCGTTTCATTCTTAATAGTTTTCGTTTTCATTATGTGCAGATATGCTCACACTCATGAATACTGGCCATTTCCCCGATTTCACCAAGCGGACCGTGCTTGTATGGGATTGGAGAGCTATTCGAGAGTATGCCAATTGACCGCGCCATCTTATTTTACATGGGGGAATTCAATTTAGATCCATTGTAATACGAACAAAATTTGTATTGACACAAATAATGAAAACAAATCAGTCATTGAAACGATTGAAATATCACATCAATACTACTGCCCAATAGATGGCGCTGGAGAATAGATATGATTAAAATGTCTCAAATAGCACGGTCCCCTTCGATCTCACCATTAAACAATTGTCAACGATTCTAAAATCGGCCTGATTTACGTTCACTGCACCGAACTGCTCACGGAACGATTGCGCACGATTTATTCAGCTTTCGTAAATAATTTGATTTATCTTTTAAAATTGCTTTTGCTACAACACTTTACGATGATAAGATTCCATAAATAGCTCGCTGTAAAGCATTTGTAAATCAGATAATCCAGTCGCTTATTGTAAGTATTGTAAACATGGTGTTGAATTCCATTCTTGGTGCATGTTGTGTCGACATAACAACAGCGTTGGTATTAATTTTGAGCTGGATTGTTTTGTATAATCCCATCTCAAATCATTGGTGGTATTTTTCAAATTGTAATGTGAAATTTGTGCGCGGTTGGCCGATCTTGGGCACCCTCAGCGACTTTTTCTTCGGCAATAAATCGTTCGCTGACACAGTGGCCGACTTCTACTTTCAATTTCCGAATGAACCATTTTTTGGTATCTATGTATCATCTTTTGTGTTTTTTTTTTTTGTTCAAATATGTATTTTCATTAACACAATCACTAATTTGGACATTTGAAAATTTCGCTATAGTTCGGAATTTCGGTATAATTCGGAATAGAGCAACGAATTTCGCGATTCCGAGGCTTTGCCCCCAAATTTCGAAATGATACCGATTTTTTCGGTGTAGTTGGTCTTGTAGTTTGTTTTTGTTGTATATTTTTTTAACGGTATAATATTTGAAGGATCTCCGTTCATTTTGTTTCACGCCACACAGTTTAAGTCCTAGAGCTTATGAGCTTGTACAAAATGAGTTGAATAAAAATTGTGTCACATGCTTGCGCCATTAAATCCTGGTAAAAAAACAGTAATTTGGATTTGAAGTCAGAAATCAATCATAAATCACTAATGATTTTAGAGCGAAAGGTTCTTGAGATGAAAGAAAATAATCAACAACTTCACTGCAAAAAATCTAGTACTTAAAAAAATTGATCTATGTAAATGGTAGAGAGGTTAATTGACAGTATGTCAATTATTGACATAAAAAAAATAACACATGTAAATAAACATCAACGCTGAACACTAATCACTGTACACAATTCTCACATTTATCCAAGTACCCATCCAATCGAGCATCGCTCAAAAAGATTAATTTGCTAACACGTGATTGTAACGAGTTTCAACAACAAAAGAATAATTTTGTTCAGCCATAATTTCCTTTCACTAAATAAATACTATTATTATTGAATAGAAACGTGTTCCGAGATCGCTTACATTATAAAAACAAATGAAAAATGAGGTCATATACACCATTTGTTTTAGCGGCAAATAATTGATATTGTTAATTAACCTCTCTACTATTTGCATTGGGCAATTTTTTGAAGTACTAGATTATTTGCAGTGTTGTTGTCAGTCTAACTTTCGATGAAATGTACATTCGTAGACATTTTTAATACGTGGTATAGCAAAACAAATGTGTAGTTGGTATTACATTCGGAAAACTAACATTTCCGCACATTTCCCGAAAATCTACTGGTTCATGGGCCTGAACTTCAAACTCACCCATAAAGAGACGGGATCAATCAGGCATGGCTTGTGGTCACTTTGCAGTACAATTTGAGTTTTGGAAAAAAACTCTGTAGTGTCTGTATACAAAAACATGTGAAAATCTATATTTTCTTGTAGTGAAATAAAAAAACTGCATAACCTTTTTACTCAAATCTATAAAATTTCTCATTGTATCGAGAGAGAGAGAGAGAGAGAGAGAGAGAGAGAGAGAGAATTTGAAGATTTTGCGTGAGAATGGTGTTTTTCGTTTCAAGAGTGAACCCCATTACATAAACAAACAAAAATCAAATTGGTGGAATTCCATCAATTTATTTGATTGGAATTGTATTGTATTGCCTCAGTAAAATCCGATGAATAAAAAACAGAGATTTTGTTCTCGGTCTACATGTTTCGGGCTATGCCCATCATCAAGACCTTCTAAAAAACAATTCCAAAGTATTTATTTTCAAAATGTGTATAAATATTTTGGCGTACAATGATCAAATAAATAGATATAGTATTTACCAAAAACGATTGTGTTAATCTAGCAGTTTATACAATGAGATCGACTTTTGTCTCCTGCACGAGCAACGGTGACAGAAAACGTCAAACGACTAATCAAAATACAGCAGGGGTTGTACAATTCATTGTGGCGGTATAACCACTGGTTATTTGTGGCGGTATAACCACATTGTAAATTGACTGTTATACGTACAATTCATTATTGCAAACCCATTTGAATGAGATTATAGTATACATTAGAATAATCTTTTTTGTCGCTCTTTTCGTTGCAAGCCGTTCGTTCGAATCTGATAATTTGATTGACTTCATGAATTTGAAGCTTGGTTTTATTGCGCTCATTGACTAAAATCTGTGCATTATCAAAATCAAACGAATGACTATTTTCGATGGCATGTTTAGCTAGTGCTGAAATTCGATTGCTGATTGGCTTCCGTGTATCGGCGGCATGTTGTGATTTTCGACTTTTGAATTGATTCGCCGATGTATGTGGCTGGGCAATCTGTGCAATCGATTTTATACACTATTCCACTTTTTTGGTCATTATCTATTTTTGTTTTTAGGTTTTTAAACATGCACTTATTTTGTTGATGTGGTCGCATGGCCAGTTGCACGTTTGGGACGAAGAACTTGCACGAGTGTGAGATTGTTTCACTCAAACCAGGAACATAAATCAGCGATGAAAATTGATTTTGTGTAGGCGCGATGGTAGTGTCAGCGTTTGTGGTGGTATAACCACTTGCGTTTGTCGTGGACATGTACGCGTAGCTGCGACTAGATGTTGGGTTAGTCTGGTTGCGCACTTCACTGATCAGTCTATCGATGATTTTGCTGGGATAGCTGTTCTTTTCCATTATCTGGTGGATTCGTTTTAAGTTTTCATTCCAAAAATGCTAAACTAACATCCAAGTAATCGAGTTTCCCATCTTCCTCGACTTCATATGTGAATCTGATGTTAGAATCGTATGAATGAAGTGCATCCAGCAATGTTGGTATTTTGTCGGATTTTACTGAGGCAATACAATACAATTCCAATCAAATAAATTGATGGAATTCCTCCAATAATATTAACAATCCGGCAATACAACAATAAAACCAATATTGTTCATTCAAATTGGTGATTCCAAAAATCAAATTCATTTTACGACTTTACACTATTTCGTTCGAAGAACACAGCTTCCATATGAATATTTCCCAAATCTCATCGGAATGACTTGCTATTTTGTATGAATGATTTTTTTCAAATAAAAATAATATAATGTAAGTTTCAATCCGATACAATGGGAAATGGTAGATGGAAGTCGTAGTCATTACTGAGATAAAATTTTTATTGTATTTTATTTTATTTTTGTTTAAATGATGAACAACACAGGTTTCACCAATAGCATTCGCCACCAATTATTAACGGAATTCGGATTGCAATCATGATTGATGAATGAAATGGGGCCCAACAGCAGAAAACTTTTTTTTTCGTAAGGTCTCACGACTGAGAAATACACCATGTTTTGGAGATCCAAAGATACAAACTGTGGCAATAAACCAAATTAAACTCGATGTCAAGCAACAGCACCGCGCGTCGACAGTGCTGTGAACTCTTTGAAGCACGTTTGACAACTACCAAGGGGACCGTGCTTGTATTGGATTGCACAGCTTTTCGAGAGTATGCCAATCGGTGAACTCAATTTAAATCCATTGTAATACGAACAACATTTTTATTGATACAAATAATAAAAACAAATAAGCTATTGAAACGATTGAAATATCACATCAATACTACTGTCCAATAGATGGCGCTGGAAAATAGATATGATTTAAATATCTCAAATAGCACGGTACGGTTGACAACTACACATCAACATTCTAAATTGATTGATGTTTAATTCTGAGGATCCTGTGACACATTCAATTGTTTATGCGTCGATAAATAGTTTGCTGCTCAAAAAGCGTTCGTTCATTCTTTTTGCATTTTCCAACTGATATTTTTTCGTGGGATATTGATAGCGGTGTAACTTGATGTTTCGATATAGAGCTCTTAACAAAATATAATGATATTTTAATCAATCAAAATAAATTGCTTCAAGACACCATCACCAATTAGCTAAAATGAATTCGCATTGGTGCAATTCTTGTTTCCGTCGCAGATTCTGATTCATGGACGTACTGAATTTCAATATGACCAAACAACACGACAAATTCTATTGGGAATGCATGAAGAAAGGTGTAAATATCAAATGTGGCGCCTGCACTCGAGCTATCTGCAACCCGAAGACATAATCCGAATGAGCTGAAAATTAATAGGTTTCTATTCTCAACGACCTATTTGCGCGTTCATTTACGATTGATTTTATGCTTAAACTTCATGCAAGCAGCATACAGTGTACCACTCACCTAAATTCTGACACCGAAAAAAACTGTTCCATCTAGCTTGTCTCAAAATGGATAAAAAATACATTTAAGGGGTCTTGATTTTAGGTTCGATTCCAATACATTTGCCTTCGCACTATGTGTGTGCGGAAAATTATTGTGTGTTCTGCATGGTCAAGCTGTTTAAGGTTGTTTTCGAAACTCTGCAGTAGATATGGGTTATATGAATTCAAACCTTGAATTTCAAACATACAATAAATGAATTAAATGCATTTGAATGCATCTGTTTTGATGGAAAAAGATGGTTAATCGAGCAAAAATTCGATAAAAAATGAACCCGAACTCTTTTTTTGAAAAATTAATCCTTGCAAGTCCTGCACGTCATTAGGCGGTCTCAATATGCTTTGTAATTTGATGTTCATGCTTGCAGTCGATGTGATGTTGAATTCTTTGAAAACTGAAATCAAACCTATTTGTAGTTGGCTGCAACAAGGAAAAAAAACTACAAAATTACTCTTCCCGAGGAGCACTGAGCATTACTTTAATGTCTTCTTCGCTCAAAGCTAGCAAACGACCCACATGATTACTAGAATTCTAGATACAATACATATTTTCGACACTCATTTTTATGTGTTTTTCGGAAAATAATTTGTTTATGAACAGGAATTTTCTTGAGACATCAATGCATCCGCAAATGACAGATAAAGTGTCATTTCAACTAAATAAAAACAACAGACCTTAAATACTTAACGGCGAAAATTCACTCACATAAGTATTTCATTTGTAATGCGATTGACATTTGATCGCTCCGTGTGTATTCAAGTATGAGTGAACAACAAAAACAACTCGAAAAATCAAGGCAATGCAAAATGAGTTTGGTTTTAACAATCAAAATTTATTTTCAATAATAGATATAATTTAAATCTTTTTGGGTTGAATTCTAATCTACTCGGATTTTAAGAAATCCAAAGGATTAACTTCTAAGCCCATTGGAATGAGAGTGTATCATCGTTCAATTGCTCCGTTGAAACTTTCCAAACTCATAACTTGATCCAGACGCCGAAGGTTGTACTTGCTGTGGTGATGCCAGAACAACACATTTGAACAGTTGAAGCTGCGCTTTGCATTGTGCTCCCACTGTATCCTCAGTCAGTTTGGCTAGCGCATCACGTCCTGTTTTTATAATTTCAACACTAAATAGCCATAAAGGTGGATACGAAACTTCGAACGGAGTTTTTCTGTAGATTGCGTTGTCAAATTTTGTTACGTCTCTTCTTAGTATTGCCGGTATTTCTTCCAAATATTTAAAAAAATCTGCAAACATTTTTTCAACGTTGTGTTTAAATGGTGCGACTGCATTCTTATGTTTTTCAATTGTATCCTCATCAAATCGTTTTTCTGCGTCAGCAATTGCCCTCTTTTTCCTATATTCTTCCAGAAATTTGTTGCAACAATTTTGCCAAAGTTGGAGTGCTCTCTCAAGTTTTCCAATAGCAGAATCTATAATTGCCAAGTCTTTGTTGGCGCGTTTTACATCTTCTCGAACATTTGGGCTGTATAAAGAAGGCTCAAGGGCAACTTTTCCGTTGATTTTCGGTTGAACAGATTGTAATTTAGTACGCCAGGACTTGACATTTCTTATGTTATTAGATTGTGAACATCCAAAATCAAAAAATGATTCGGGCTCCGGACGGTGAAATGTACACACAGCCAAATGAATCTGAATAAAAATAGATAAAGACCAAAAACAATGTAAATAAATTGTTTTCAAAATGCGGTAAAAGTTGGAGTATGACTTTTTATGACTCCCTCTTGCAGGTTGAGACACCTTTTCTTCGGATTGGAGAGCAACATGATGTGTTTGTTAGCTATGACGTTTTTACTGAGTATTGATGCATAAAGCATAAACGCAAACCAAAGCAGGAAAATTAGAAAGATATTGTAAAAATAAATTAAAATTTTATCTTCGGCTTTGTTCGCTTCAGGGTATTTGTATTTATTGAGGGAGATAGATAGATATAGAGAGAGAAATAAAAAATATTCGTATGTTGTTCATTGGTATTTTTGCGATGCGCGCACTTCTTGCAAAGATGGACGTAGCCGAGATTAATTGTATTGTGTCATTTCACTGTGTGTCTAATATTGTGTGGTTTGGTGCAGCATCACTCAGATTTCTTCTTATCAAATTTATAATGTGAAAGTAATTGTACAATGAATTTTTACACTACTACAGTTAAAGATTTTGCGGACACCATACAAAATTGCGTCTCGTTCAATATTTCTCACTTACGCTGCATATAAAACTGATTGCAATCAAAACTAGCATGTTCCTTGATATGTAGGGCACAGTTATCTCAAGTGAGGAATGCTAATTTTTGCATAGGACTTTTGCCATTTATATTATTTTCAGACTCATCAGAAGATGTGTTACCAACTCGATATTCTCGAATTTGAATTGCATATTTTCCAGCACGAGGGATAAATTTGAAATTCAAACACTTGCTTATAGATCACTGCGTAGCAACTTATCGATATGTGAAGTACAAGGTTATAACATATTCACATACAAAAAGGTGGTGGAAGTATTGTAAAAGGGTACCAAAATGATGTGATAGCTACAGAAAATAAATGGTCTTACATACGTAAGACTAACTTTTCCGCACATTTCCCGACAGGGTACGGGTTCACAGATCAAGTTTATTTCTTACCATATCCTCAAGCAACTTAAAGAATAAGCCACACGAAATTTCAAGTCACTACGATGAGATTTAGGATTAATTAATACTACGAATCAGCCGTGCCATGTTTGCGAATGTGTTCAAACTCACCAATAGCGAGACGGGAACTTTTAGCCATTGTTGATGTTCATTTGAATTATAACTTTAGCATTGAAAAAAAAAACACTACAAAAACTCGTGAAAATATAGATTCTTGTAGTAAAATAGAAGACAGCAACGAAAGTTACAATTCGATACAATGTGGACTTAATCGCCGTACACATTTTTTGTTTTGACCCCGAAAAGACCCCGTAGGGCACTGTTATCTCAAGTGAGGAATACTAATTTTTGCATAAGACTTTTGCCATTTATATTATTTTCAGACACATCAGAAGATGTGTTATCAACTCGATATTCTCAAATTTGAATTGCATATAATCCAGCACGAAGGATAAATTTGAAATTCAAACACTTGCTTATAGATCACTGCGTAGTACAGTTTGTCGATCTCGTTATGTTAATTAACATAACATAACGAATATAACGTTATTAAGATGCAACATAACATAAAATATTCACTGAGCATAAGACTATCAGGAAGCCGATTCATTGCCAAATATTCCGACTATTAATAACAAATTGGCATGGTAAAAGACTATTTTGCAGGGAGCCAAACCAAACCGAACCGAATATTTGGTTTGATTGTGTGAAAAAACCGAACCGTTTGGAACGTTCCGAAAAATGGTTTGTATGGAATACAGAAACATTTATTCTTACGTGTATTAGTATACATCACTCGGAAATGAACTACACAGTTTCGCTATTTCGCACAACTTCTTATACAAACCATTCTCGGAGCGTTCCGCTTGATACGGTTTGCTCCGATGAACACTGAGCAAAGCAGTGAAACCGTTTCAAAATCGGTTTGTATGAAAAACGTCAAACCGATTTCAGTCCCTGCTATTTTGAGGCGTTCTTTTGTTAAAAATTTTCGTCTTTTTCAATAAAATATCTTTTTCAATATTGTACGATGTGTTCATTTTGTTATGGTGCTATTTCTCAGCTCTGAATGTTGTACTATTCGAAACTGCTATATTCGAAAATGTCAAATATTGTAAGTCATTATTTTTTTTTAAACGGCGAATGTCAAACACTGAATACAGTAATACAATGAAATTTCCGAATATAGCGCTAATATTACACAAGCGCGTTGAGTTAAAGGCGTATTAACGCTTGTATAAGTGTGAATCTCACCAATGTCAGTGTTAACGTGCCTTAAACCCATTGCGCGTGTGTATTAGTGCTATATTACTTTCTTGTGTGTGTGTGTTTGGTTTAAATAGTCAGTTCAAAAGAAAAGAAAAAAGATGCAAATTCATATTAAACATTAAAATTAATCATTTGCGACGTCAGAACCCAGCTGTAGAGTAGTGATTAGCGTGCCGGCTTTGCAAGCATGGGGACGTCGGTTCTAGTCTCACTAGCGGCCGTTTGATTTCTACAACTGAAGAAGAAGTACTGGCTCCTTCATTGACATCGGTCCCTTCCCCCATTTTGAAGCTATATTTATCTTCCGCCGAAATTTGTTCAAGTAATCTGGGGTTCGATTTTAGCAAATTTGAGCATAAGTAGGAGAAAATAAAGGAATTTGAAATCGATTCAATAGACATGAGTTTCTGAGAATAAAAGAGGACGTACGAAATTCTTGACATCGACGTGTCAACCATGGTTTTGAATCAAAAATTTTGAAGCATGGATTAACAATCAATCTTATTAAAATGCATTGGATTGTTTTGAAAAATATAATAATTGAAAAATAATAATTTAGATTAAGTTAAGTCCAATCAATGAGTCAAAATGAACTAATTGGACATTTGTATTGAACATTTTTTTTACAAATATTCTTGTTGCCGGTTTACATGGGCGCTTAATTTGCTCCGAAGATTCAAGATGTAAAGTCTGCGCCAATAATTTCTCCACTTTTAATCCCAAGTACGCACATGAATTTATTTCAACGTATTTACACAGACACGCAAATTGAAATGATAGTCAAACTTTCAAATGTCGGTATAACAACGCCAGATCATATACAGGGTGGGCCATCTAACGTTTGCATTTTGACAAAAAAAAATTATTTCGAGAAACAGCTCAAATGTCAAAATGTCTCAAATGTCAAAATTTAAATGTAAAAATGCAAATTTTATATGGCCCACCCTATAATTGTGTGGTTTGCTTGTTGCGTATCATTGCGTTTCATTCTTAATAGTTTTCGTTTTCATTATGTGCAGATATGCTCACACTCATGAATACTGGCCATTTCCCCGATTTCACCAAGCGGACCGTGCTTGTATGGGATTGGAGAGCTATTCGAGAGTATGCCAATTGACCGCGCCATCTTATTTTACATGGGGGAATTCAATTTAGATCCATTGTAATACGAACAAAATTTGTATTGACACAAATAATGAAAACAAATCAGTCATTGAAACGATTGAAATATCACATCAATACTACTGCCCAATAGATGGCGCTGGAGAATAGATATGATTAAAATGTCTCAAATAGCACGGTCCCCTTCGATCTCACCATTAAACAATTGTCAACGATTCTAAAATCGGCCTGATTTACGTTCACTGCACCGAACTGCTCACGGAACGATTGCGCACGATTTATTCAGCTTTCGTAAATAATTTGATTTATCTTTTAAAATTGCTTTTGCTACAACACTTTACGATGATAAGATTCCATAAATAGCTCGCTGTAAAGCATTTGTAAATCAGATAATCCAGTCGCTTATTGTAAGTATTGTAAACATGGTGTTGAATTCCATTCTTGGTGCATGTTGTGTCGACATAACAACAGCGTTGGTATTAATTTTGAGCTGGATTGTTTTGTATAATCCCATCTCAAATCATTGGTGGTATTTTTCAAATTGTAATGTGAAATTTGTGCGCGGTTGGCCGATCTTGGGCACCCTCAGCGACTTTTTCTTCGGCAATAAATCGTTCGCTGACACAGTGGCCGACTTCTACTTTCAATTTCCGAATGAACCATTTTTTGGTATCTATGTATCATCTTTTGTGTTTTTTTTTTTTGTTCAAATATGTATTTTCATTAATACAATCACTAATTTGGACATTTGAAAATTTCGCTATAGTTCGGAATTTCGGTATAATTCGGAATAGAGCAACGAATTTCGCGATTCCGAGGCTTTGCCCCCAAATTTCGAAATGATACCGATTTTTTCGGTGTAGTTGGTCTTGTAGTTTGTTTTTGTTGTATATTTTTTTAACGGTATAATATTTGAAGGATCTCCGTTCATTTTGTTTCACGCCACACAGTTTAAGTCCTAGAGCTTATGAGCTTGTGCAAAATGAGTTGAATAAAAATTGTGTCACATGCTTGCGCCATTAAATCCTGGTAAAAAAACAGTAATTTGGATTTGAAGTCAGAAATCAATCATAAATCACTAATGATTTTAGAGCGAAAGGTTCTTGAGATGAAAGAAAATAATCAACAACTTCACTGCAAAAAATCTAGTACTTAAAAAAATTGATCTATGTAAATGGTAGAGAGGTTAATTGACAGTATGTCAATTATTGACATAAAAAAAATAACACATGTAAATAAACATCAACGCTGAACACTAATCACTGTACACAATTCTCACATTTATCCAAGTACCCATCCAATCGAGCATCGCTCAAAAAGATTAATTTGCTAACACGTGATTGTAACGAGTTTCAACAACAAAAGAATAATTTTGTTCAGCCATAATTTCCTTTCACTAAATAAATACTATTATTATTGAATAGAAACGTGTTCCGAGATCGCTTACATTATAAAAACAAATGAAAAATGAGGTCATATACACCATTTGTTTTAGCGGCAAATAATTGATATTGTTAATTAACCTCTCTACTATTTGCATTGGGCAATTTTTTGAAGTACTAGATTATTTGCAGTGTTGTTGTCAGTCTAACTTTCGATGAAATGTACATTCGTAGACATTTTTAATACGTGGTATAGCAAAACAAATGTGTAGTTGGTATTACATTCGGAAAACTAACATTTCCGCACATTTCCCGAAAATCTACTGGTTCATGGGCCTGAACTTCAAACTCACCCATAAAGAGACGGGATCAATCAGGCATGGCTTGTGGTCACTTTGCAGTACAATTTGAGTTTTGGAAAAAAACTCTGTAGTGTCTGTATACAAAAACATGTGAAAATCTATATTTTCTTGTAGTGAAATAAAAAAACTGCATAACCTTTTTACTCAAATCTATAAAATTTCTCATTGTATCGAGAGAGAGAGAGAGAGAGAGAGAGAGAGAGAGAGAATTTGAAGATTTTGCGTGAGAATGGTGTTTTTCGTTTCAAGAGTGAACCCCATTACATAAACAAACAAAAATCAAATTGGTGGAATTCCATCAATTTATTTGATTGGAATTGTATTGTATTGCCTCAGTAAAATCCGATGAATAAAAAACAGAGATTTTGTTCTCGGTCTACATGTTTCGGGCTATGCCCATCATCAAGACCTTCTAAAAAACAATTCCAAAGTATTTATTTTCAAAATGTGTATAAATATTTTGGCGTACAATGATCAAATAAATAGATATAGTATTTACCAAAAACGATTGTGTTAATCTAGCAGTTTATACAATGAGATCGACTTTTGTCTCCTGCACGAGCAACGGTGACAGAAAACGTCAAACGACTAATCAAAATACAGCAGGGGTTGTACAATTCATTGTGGCGGTATAACCACTGGTTATTTGTGGCGGTATAACCACATTGTAAATTGACTGTTATACGTACAATTCATTATTGCAAACCCATTTGAATGAGATTATAGTATACATTAGAATAATCTTTTTTGTCGCTCTTTTCGTTGCAAGCCGTTCGTTCGAATCTGATAATTTGATTGACTTCATGAATTTGAAGCTTGGTTTTATTGCGCTCATTGACTAAAATCTGTGCATTATCAAAATCAAACGAATGACTATTTTCGATGGCATGTTTAGCTAGTGCTGAAATTCGATTGCTGATTGGCTTCCGTGTATCGGCGGCATGTTGTGATTTTCGACTTTTGAATTGATTCGCCGATGTATGTGGCTGGGCAATCTGTGCAATCGATTTTATACACTATTCCACTTTTTTGGTCATTATCTATTTTTGTTTTTAGGTTTTTAAACATGCACTTATTTTGTTGATGTGGTCGCATGGCCAGTTGCACGTTTGGGACGAAGAACTTGCACGAGTGTGAGATTGTTTCACTCAAACCAGGAACATAAATCAGCGATGAAAATTGATTTTGTGTAGGCGCGATGGTAGTGTCAGCGTTTGTGGTGGTATAACCACTTGCGTTTGTCGTGGACATGTACGCGTAGCTGCGACTAGATGTTGGGTTAGTCTGGTTGCGCACTTCACTGATCAGTCTATCGATGATTTTGCTGGGATAGCTGTTCTTTTCCATTATCTGGTGGATTCGTTTTAAGTTTTCATTCCAAAAATGCTAAACTAACATCCAAGTAATCGAGTTTCCCATCTTCCTCGACTTCATATGTGAATCTGATGTTAGAATCGTATGAATGAAGTGCATCCAGCAATGTTGGTATTTTGTCGGATTTTACTGAGGCAATACAATACAATTCCAATCAAATAAATTGATGGAATTCCTCCAATAATATTAACAATCCGGCAATACAACAATAAAACCAATATTGTTCATTCAAATTGGTGATTCCAAAAATCAAATTCATTTTACGACTTTACACTATTTCGTTCGAAGAACACAGCTTCCATATGAATATTTCCCAAATCTCATCGGAATGACTTGCTATTTTGTATGAATGATTTTTTTCAAATAAAAATAATATAATGTAAGTTTCAATCCGATACAATGGGAAATGGTAGATGGAAGTCGTAGTCATTACTGAGATAAAATTTTTATTGTATTTTATTTTATTTTTGTTTAAATGATGAACAACACAGGTTTCACCAATAGCATTCGCCACCAATTATTAACGGAATTCGGATTGCAATCATGATTGATGAATGAAATGGGGCCCAACAGCAGAAAACTTTTTTTTTCGTAAGGTCTCACGACTGAGAAATACACCATGTTTTGGAGATCCAAAGATACAAACTGTGGCAATAAACCAAATTAAACTCGATGTCAAGCAACAGCACCGCGCGTCGACAGTGCTGTGAACTCTTTGAAGCACGTTTGACAACTACCAAGGGGACCGTGCTTGTATTGGATTGCACAGCTTTTCGAGAGTATGCCAATCGGTGAACTCAATTTAAATCCATTGTAATACGAACAACATTTTTATTGATACAAATAATAAAAACAAATAAGCTATTGAAACGATTGAAATATCACATCAATACTACTGTCCAATAGATGGCGCTGGAAAATAGATATGATTTAAATATCTCAAATAGCACGGTACGGTTGACAACTACACATCAACATTCTAAATTGATTGATGTTTAATTCTGAGGATCCTGTGACACATTCAATTGTTTATGCGTCGATAAATAGTTTGCTGCTCAAAAAGCGTTCGTTCATTCTTTTTGCATTTTCCAACCGATATTTTTTCGTGGGATATTGATGCGGTGTAACTTGATGTTTCGATATAGAGCTCTTAACAAAATATAACGATATTTTAATCAATCAAAATAAATTGCTTCAAGACACCATCACCAATTAGCTAAAATGAATTCGCATTGGTGCAATTCTTGTTTCCGTCGCAGATTCTGATTCATGGACGTACTGAATTTCAATATGACCAAACAACACGACAAATTCTATTGGGAATGCATGAAGAAAGGTGTAAATATCAAATGTGGCGCCTGCACTCGAGCTATCTGCAACCCGAAGACATAATCCGAATGAGCTGAAAATTAATAGGTTTCTATTCTCAACGACCTATTTGCGCGTTCATTTACGATTGATTTTATGCTTAAACTTCATGCAAGCAGCATACAGTGTACCACTCACCTAAATTCTGACACCGAAAAAAACTGTTCCATCTAGCTTGTCTCAAAATGGATAAAAAATACATTTAAGGGGTCTTGATTTTAGGTTCGATTCCAATACATTTGCCTTCGCACTATGTGTGTGCGGAAAATTATTGTGTGTTCTGCATGGTCAAGCTGTTTAAGGTTGTTTTCGAAACTCTGCAGTAGATATGGGTTATATGAATTCAAACCTTGAATTTCAAACATACAATAAATGAATTAAATGCATTTGAATGCATCTGTTTTGATGGAAAAAGATGGTTAATCGAGCAAAAATTCGATAAAAAATGAACCCGAACTCTTTTTTTGAAAAATTAATCCTTGCAAGTCCTGCACGTCATTAGGCGGTCTCAATATGCTTTGTAATTTGATGTTCATGCTTGCAGTCGATGTGATGTTGAATTCTTTGAAAACTGAAATCAAACCTATTTGTAGTTGGCTGCAACAAGGAAAAAAAACTACAAAATTACTCTTCCCGAGGAGCACTGAGCATTACTTTAATGTCTTCTTCGCTCAAAGCTAGCAAACGACCCACATGATTACTAGAATTCTAGATACAATACATATTTTCGACACTCATTTTTATGTGTTTTTCGGAAAATAATTTGTTTATGAACAGGAATTTTCTTGAGACATCAATGCATCCGCAAATGACAGATAAAGTGTCATTTCAACTAAATAAAAACAACAGACCTTAAATACTTAACGGCGAAAATTCACTCACATAAGTATTTCATTTGTAATGCGATTGACATTTGATCGCTCCGTGTGTATTCAAGTATGAGTGAACAACAAAAACAACTCGAAAAATCAAGGCAATGCAATTAAATGAGTTTGGTTTTAACAATCAAAATTTATTTTCAATAATAGATATAATTTAAATCTTTTTGGGTTGAATTCTAATCTACTCGGATTTTAAGAAATCCAAAGGATTAACTTCTAAACCCATTGAAATGAGAGTGTATCATCGTTCAATTGCTCCGTTGAAATGTTCCAAACTCATCTACTTGATCCAGACGCCGAAGGTTGTACTTGCCGTGGTGATGCCAGAGCAACACATTTGAACAGATGAAGCTGCGCTTTGCATTGTGCTCCCACTGTTTCCTCAGTCAGTTTGGCTAGCGCATCACGTCCTGTTTTTATAATTTCAACACTAAATAGCCATAAAGGTGGATACGAAACTTCGAACGGAGTTTTTCTGTAGATTGCGTTGTCAAATTTTGTTACGTCTCTTTTTAGTATTGCCGGTATTTCTTCCAAATATTTAAACAAATCTGCAAACATTTTTTCAACGTTGTGTTTAAATGGTGCGACTGCATTCTTATGTTTTTCAATTGTATCCTCATCAAATCGTTTTTCTGCGTCAGCAATTAACTTCTTTATTTTATGTTCTTCCAGAAATTTGTTGCAACAATTTTGCCAAAGTTGGAGTGCTCTCTCAAGTTTTCCAATAACAGAATCTATAATTGCTAAGTCTTTGTCGGCGCGTTTTACATCTTCTCGAACATTCGGGCTGTATGAAGAAGGGTCAGCGACAACTAATTCCTTGATTTTCGGTAGAACATAGTGTAATTTAGTACGCCAGGACTTGACACTTTTCATTGAATTCCATTGTGAACATGAAAAATCAAAAATCGAGCCGAGCTCCGGACGCAGAAGGACACACTCAGCCAAATGAATCTGAATAAAAATAGATAAAGACCAAAAACACTGTAAATAAATTGTTTTCAAAATGCGGTAAAAGTTGGAGTATGACTTTTTATGACTCCCTCTTGCAGGTTGAGACACCTTTTCTTCGGATTGGAGAGCAACATGATGTGTTTGTTAGCTATGACGTTTTTACTGAGTATTGATGCATAAAGCATAAACGCAAACCAAAGCAGGAAAATTATAAAGATATTGTAAAAATAAATTAAAATTTTATCTTCGGCTTTGTTCGCTTCAGGGTATTTGTATTTATTGAGGGAGATAGATAGATATAGAGAGAGAAATAAAAAATATTCGTATGTTGTTCATTGGTATTTTTGCGATGCGCGCACTTCTTGCAAAGATGGACGTAGCCGAGATTAATTGTATTGTGTCATTTCACTGTGTTTTAACAATACACCGCCAAAGACTGGCTGTTTTTATTCATTATTGATTAATTACATATCTGACAGGGAAAAGGTAAGGGTCATTAATCGATTATATCGGATCTCACCACCATTAAAACCTGTATCTTCTCTTTTAGAAAAATCCATTCAAACATTGCAAGGTTGGATGATTATAAATACAATTTGTATAAATATTACATTCGATAACTATGCTAAAAATATCACATAATCACAATATCACAATATTAACAATGCTAATGAAATTCAAAAAGAAATGGTTTAATTACAATCATTGGATTTGTTGTTTCAATCTAAGATTCAATTTATCACAGGCAACTAGTTGAGATTTAAAATTTGCACGGGGAGCAGATTCTTTAAACAGTTCATCAATGAAGTTTGCAAGTTTACACATCTGATTTATTGGTGCCGTATGTTCATTAATAAGTGATAGATTTTTTATTCTAAAAGTCTCCACCGACGATTCACGAAGATTGAATGGGTTTGAATGAAGCGCAACATCGTTTTTTATCTGTGAGCATGGGATAATGTCGTTCAATACGTCGTAGAAAAACAGCAAAGCTGCATTGATACGCCTCCTTTCAAGTTTCATCATTTTCAAATTTTCCAGTCTACATTCATATGAAGTTGTTTTCGGCAGATGGATATTCTCTCAATGCAAATATTGTAAATTGCTTTTGCACCGATTCAATTAAGTCTATCGATATCGAATGATATGGTAACCATACGACACAACAGTATTCAAGCAATGATTGAATTAGAGTGTTATATAATGTCTTGAGCGTATTCAGATTTCTTATGTCAAAGCAAAAGCGTTTGATAAATCCAAGTGTAGATTTTGCTTTAGACACGATCATATTTATGTGGTTATTAAAATTCAGTTTCGAATCCACAATCACACCAAGGTCCTTTTGTTCTTTAACTCTCTCAAACACGTGATCCCCATAATGGTAATTTCCAATAAAGATGTTCGATTGTTGTTTGTTGGTAATTGACATCACTGAACACTTGTTTAAGTTTAGGTGTAAATCGTTTGCGATACACCATTGCCTCAATTTATCGATAGCACGTTGAAGCTTCAATGTGTCCATAGCGGAATTGATTGCAGCTGCAATTTTAAGATCATCAGCAAACAAAGATATAAACACATCAATACCCAATTCCTCAACTATGTCGTTGATAAATAGTGAAAAAAGTGTAGGTCCCAAGTGACTTCCCTGAGGCACACCCGAGTTTACTATGAATTCCCCGGAACTTCTACCATTGTAGTATACAAATTGACGACGGTCGCGAAGATATGATTTGATCCAATAGATGAGGTTACTAGGTATATTATATCTGTTTAACTTTGAAATCAATATATCATGATTGACTTTATCAAAGGCCTTTGCAAAATCTGTGTACAGCACATCTACTTGTCGTCGATTTTTAAACACAAAGTGAGTAAAATCCATAAGATTGGTCACTGTTGAACGCCTTTTATAGAATCCATGTTGTTTCGGTGATATTCTATTTGCAACCATATCAGTCAGTTTAATATTCACGAGTTTCTCAAAGAATTTAGCTATAGTTGGTAGTTTAGCTATACAGCGATAGTTTTCAACATTCGATCTAGATCCCTTTTTAAAGATTGGATTCACGCTATAACTCTTCCACTGAGAAGGAAACAATCCGAGAGTTAGTGATTCGTTGAATATGATGTGAAGTGGAGTGCACAAAAAGGCTGCACAGTTTTTCAGCAATAATGGATGAAAACCATCAGGTCCCGTTCCTTTCGATATATCAATTTTCATAAGCTCGTCGAATACAAATGCTTCTTCCAACAGGAATAAATCATTAGTTCCTCCAATGGAAGTCACTCGATTGGGTTGTAAGCCATTCCTATTACATTCAAAATTTTTGTTGAAAAATTTTGCAAAAAGATCAGCTTGAACTTGAATATTAGTCGTTGATGTATCACCATAATGAAGAATTGTCGGTATATTATCAGTTTTCCTCCTGGAATTAATAATACGCCAGAATGATTTTGTGTCTGATCGAACAGTAGAAGCCATATTATTGATGTAGTCATCGTAGAGTTTTGTATTCAATGAATCAAACGCAGCGAATGCTGCATCAAACGAACGTCTGTCACCCGAGATTTTGAAATTCTTCCATTCCTTATTTCTCTTGTTTTTTAGGTTGCGTAGTTGAGCATTGCTCCATGGACACTTTACATTACGTTTAATGGTATTCTTTGGTATAAACCGCTCTATTGCTGTCGTTAATGAATTAACAAGCACAGTCACCTTATCGTCCAGAGATAGATGACGACTAATAAGTTGATTTTCCAAGCATAAAGATGACAAATACTGATTCAAGCCAAAATAGTCTCCTCTTTTATAGTTAAATGTGTCGGTATTTGGCTCAGATGAAGTAACATTGAAATGCCATTCAAATGTGAGCAAAATCGGTGGATGAAGATCCTCTAATTTGACTAACGGAGGCGGTCTAAAAATTGTTAGATTTTCGTGGTCGTTCGTAAATACAAGATCTAATAGTCTACCCATTGAATTACGAATATTATTGACTTGAAACAATCCAAGCTCACTTATTGTACCAATAAATTCAGCTGCATGTGAAGGTTTTATTTGCTCTGGCAGGAGAATATTAGAATCATCATCCGCGATCCACGACACATTTGGCATATTGAAATCACCAGTCAATATAAAAATATCCGATGGACGGCATGATGAATGTATTGATTTTATGGCATTAAGATGAGATTGATAAGTTTCGTTTGACGACATTGGTGGAATATACGAATTAAAAATAAATACATTTGTATGCTTATTCAACGTTAATTTAACACAAATGCATTCAATTGATGATGCGTTGAAAATAGATACTTCTGAACAGATGAAATGAGATCGGACAGCTACCAGAACTCCTCCTCCACGTTCAAAAATTGAATCAGTTTGATCCCTATCTTTACGAAAAACGTTAAATGATGTATCAAAATATTCTGATGAAGCGATTCCATCAGTTAACCAGGTTTCAGTCAATTTGAAGATATCATATTCGGACAAAGATGAGTTGCGATACACTTCCTTTGATTTCGTTCTCATACCACGCATATTCGAGGAGTAGATATTGATTTCCAATAAGTCCAGATGATTAATATTAATGTGGCCTGGAAAATTGGTAGGCGAAGTATTTTGTATATGCGCATTCAGATTTGTTTCATTCGAATTGACTGCAGACGAATGATCACTTAGATAATGATGCGATTTATCGGTGAAGTTGTCGGTGTTTCTATCGGTGATTTGTTGGGCGTTTTGTTCGGTGTTTTGTTCGATTGTGATTTCGACGAGGTCATTGCGGTGCTGGCCGGTAATTGTGATTCGTTTGTTTCCATTAAATCCGTTGAGGTCGAGTTGCGTCTGTTGTTCGAATTCAAGTTCGGAAAAAAATCACCTAAATTTTTGTTTTGCAGAAACTCTCGGACGAAAACATTCTCTGGCCAGGCATCCGGAGCAGACAAAACATTAAAATCGGCTTCATTCACTTCGATTTTAAACGAAACGAATTTCAACGTATTGACATCCTTGTCCTTTTTCACCAATTTGTGTACATTGCACATCGACTTGTCACTTACCAATCTATTCCGCACAATGTAATTTACGATTTCTTCTGTGGTGGTCATTGGATCAAAACCGGAAACCCAAATTGCTTTGTGGAACACCGGTTTCTCGACGCGTTTCGGTTTTGTTACGATTTTTAGGCCAGTGACAGACGATTTTGTGCCCATTTTTGGCTCTGGAGCTTCAAATTTCGAAACATTAATTTTCGGAGCAAGGAATTTCGGTGAGTCGAAACGTTGACGCTTGGCCGATTGAGGCTGTGAGCCACTGCGCAATGTGTCTGCGAATGAATTGGTCGGGGTGTGTGCAAAAGATGATTTTGAGGCATGAGCGATTGAAATGTTTCGCGAAACAGTTTTTTTCTGTACCGAATCACCTCGAGAAATTGACTTTTGGGCCAAAAATTGCATGTCTTCGTGTATTTCGTTTGTTTTCCCAGTCAATTTCGAAATCATACTTTTAATTGTGGATAATTCAGATAAAATTGACGGACCATCTGGTTTTGCTTCTGCGAACCCCATTTCAGTCAATTTGGTTTGGCGCGGTTTCAGTGTACCACTCGGTGTCGAAAATGTTTCTGGTACAATCAAATTTGACTTACTCGGTGCTGACGATTTTTCGGCGGGTTTTTTTGAGACCACTTTTGGTTCACCACTCGGTACATTCGATTCGTTTGACATTTCGCCAGTACATTTGTTACAAAATATTCTGACGTTCGGTGATTTTATTTGCTCGAGTTTCACAAAAATGCCAATACATGGAAGATGAACAACATGACCACAACCTGCACACTTCGTTGACAAATCCGATTTTATATTTGCAGGCGGACAGTCGTCACGGGAGCATAGTTTTATTTTGGTCATTGTGTTGCAATAGCGACAACAACAACAATCACTTTGTTCGTGAATGCCGTCACTGTAAACCCGATTTTATCGTTTTTGTTTGATATTTGATGTTGCACTTTATATTTTTCGAAGATAAAATCACTAGTTCTATTGTTTATATCAGTTTTTTGGTTTTTTTAACACAGATTATCTCTAAATAAAAATAAAATAAAGACGAACGAGACTAAACGAGACTAAACGAGACTAAACGTCAAAACTCGAGGAGGTGTGTCTAATATTGTGTGGTTTGGTGCAGCATCACTCAGATTTCTTCTTATCAAATTTATAATGTGAAAGTAATTGTACAATGAATTTTTACACTACTACAGTTAAAGATTTTGCGGACACCATACAAAATTGCGTCTCGTTCAATATTTCTCACTTACGCTGCATATAAAACTGATTGCAATCAAAACTAGCATGTTCCTTGATATGTAGGGCACAGTTATCTCAAGTGAGGAATGCTAATTTTTGCATAGGACTTTTGCCATTTATATTATTTTCAGACTCATCAGAAGATGTGTTACCAACTCGATATTCTCGAATTTGAATTGCATATTTTCCAGCACGAGGGATAAATTTGAAATTCAAACACTTGCTTATAGATCACTGCGTAGCAACTTATCGATATGTGAAGTACAAGGTTATAACATATTCACATACAAAAAGGTGGTGGAAGTATTGTAAAAGGGTACCAAAATGATGTGATAGCTACAGAAAATAAATGGTCTTACATACGTAAGACTAACTTTTCCGCACATTTCCCGACAGGGTACGGGTTCACAGATCAAGTTTATTTCTTACCATATCCTCAAGCAACTTAAAGAATAAGCCACACGAAATTTCAAGTCACTACGATGAGATTTAGGATTAATTAATACTACGAATCAGCCGTGCCATGTTTGCGAATGTGTTCAAACTCACCAATAGCGAGACGGGAACTTTTAGCCATTGTTGATGTTCATTTGAATTATTACTTTAGCATTGAAAAAAAAACACTACAAAAACTCGTGAAAATATAGATTATTGTAGTAAAATAAAAGCCAGCAACTTTCTTTCTCAAACCCCTACAAACGTCTTCTCTGAGTATCGAGAGATATTTGCAGAGGAGGTAGTCCTAAATTTCATCGAAATGACTTGAAATTGAAATTTTGTATGACTTATTTAAAAAAAAATATCCTGAAAGTTTCAATTCGATTCAACGTGGACTTAAGATAGTCGCCACACAAATTTGATAACTTGAGCCAACGTGGCACTTGAATCGGAATGGGTGCTATATCTATATTATATTTTGCGGATAAAATAGGTAGCCATTGAGAAATGATATATTCAGGGAATTCAGAATCCCATGATACACTCTGAGGTAAACGCCACACGTCTTGCATTAACATTTTTGCTTTGACAATATACGGGGCCAGCCATCCCAAATGAGCGGACAATTTTGAAATTTCGGAGAGAATTTTCCGCTTTGTATTGGAGAGCTATTCGAGAGTATGCCAATTGACCGCGCCGTCTTATTTTACATGGGGGAATTCAATTTAGATCCATTGTAATACGAACAAAATTTTTATTGACACAAATAATAAAAACAAATCAGTCATTGAAACGATTGAAATATCACATCAATACTACTGCCCAATAGATGGCGTTGGAGAATAGATATGATTAAAATGTCTCAAATAGCACGGTACCCTTGTCGAAAACCGTTCGTGCTGTCGTTGTACTGATAATTTCCTTCACAACAGCGTGATGAGATAGAAAATATTGAAATTTCGGCTTGTCATCGACTAATTTCATGTGACCGAGTGCAAATATTCTTCTAAAACTGCATCATATTCTTGTTTCAGCTGAGAATCCTTTTTGAAGCGAAGTTGAAGAAGTCTATATCTTTTTTCTGCAATGAATAGTGATTCATTACTTTTATTACGTTTGTAATGACAGGTCAAGAAAAAAACTTGCTCTCGATATAATTTGTGATTTAATTTGATTTTTATTACTTTTCGAGTTTGAAAAATTTATTTTAATAGATTTTTCGACTTATTAGTTTGTTTGTTGATAGTGATTGCACGAATTTGAAAAGTTTTTAATTATTTTGTTTATTTTTCTCTTTTTCATTTCGCATCGTCCGACTGTGTGAGGTTACGTCGTCGTGCTGTTTTTCAACTGTACGGAGAATAAATTTCATGCTTTATCGGATTGCTGAATTGAAAAATATTGGTAAAAAATCTCATAAAAAGTGTCATCCGAGTCGAGATTTAGTGAATTCAGTATCATCATTTAATATTTTGCGCGGTCAACACAGTAATATTCATTTTTGCGTTATGAATTGAATATTTTGAAGGAATCGTTCGTTAGAAATACAGTTGTTTGTCTAATCAAATTTGCAAATTTCAATAATTACATTCATTTCGAGAACATCGTTTTGCCACATAACCTCACTTTGTTGAATTGAGTAAATACCAAATCGCGTGTAAATTCTACAGTAAATTTCGCATCGTTAGTTGATGTTAAAATCAGAGATAGTGTTATAAATTATGATTCGGATTTCCTGAAACAAAATGTCTTATCTAATGGTTCGGCATGTCGTCGTCGGCTTGTGGCTGAAAATACATCAGTATCAAGTGAGCATTTACATCAGGCACTGGTTCGGTTACCTGTTGTCCGTGTTCGTGATTTCATGTCGAGCTTGGATTCCATTCTTGCTAATGAGAATGTAACCCTTAATATCAATGACGTTCACTCGATCAATCGTAATAAATGTCCAAACAAAATCAATTCCGTTAATATTTTCAATCAGTTCAAGAATGATTTCAACTTTGCGAGTGTCAATGATCTAGGTTTACTTGATGCCTGTCACTTTGACGAATTGAAAGCAATTTTGAATGGTAATTCTTTTATTAAATTAATCGGTGTCTCTGAGTCTTGGCTTCGCACTAGTAATACAAATAAATCCATTGATATTCCTGGTTATAAAATCATTCGTGCTGATCGAAAATCGAAATCGGGTGACAGAAACAAGGGTGGTGGCGTTGTGATTTTTGTTTCGAGAAATCTCAAAACGAAGGTTATTTTAAATTCGTCTAGGGATAATGTCCAAATCGAAAATGTTGATATTTTGTTTATTGAAATTTTTACTCGAACATCAAAAATTATTTTTGGCATGGTTTATCGTGCACCGCGCTGCAATTCTGAAAATACGCGTAAGCTTTTTGATCTAATAAGTGCTACTTTTGCTCACGAACAAAATGTGATCATTTGTGGTGACTTCAATATAAATGTTCTAAATAACAATAATCTAACATCCGTTCTAAACACTAATTTTAATCTTAATTTTGATTTGGACAATGATATTTGTCCCACGCATTGGTGGCCGCGAAAAATACCATCTAAAATAGATTTAATTTTTACAAATAATCTCGCGCATGTTAAATTTTTCGGGCATTTTCCTTCGGGTATTTCTTTTCATGATTTGATGTTGTGCTCATACAACATCAAGACAGAGAAACTTGATAGAAACATTGTCATTAGTTTTAGAAAAATCAATAATATCAATGTGAATGAAATAAATCAACACATTGAATTGCTGGATTGGAATTTTAATCGTCATCAGAATATTGATGCTATGATTGCAACACTAAATGTCAATGTCCGAAATCTCCTTAATCACTTCGCTCAACTCGCGTCGCGTTCGCTATGCTCCCAAGCACTGGTTTAATGATGATATCAAACGCGCTATGGATGATAGAAAAACTGCTTACGAAAATTGTAAAAAAGACAATTCTCGAAACGCAGATACTCAAAAACAGTTACATGACAACTATAAGGAAAAAGCCAATAGAGTCAAGTCTCTGATAAACAGTAGTAAAAAAAGTCAACGGCTGAGAGTTTCAGTAATGCCAATTCCATTCGCTCAAAATGGAGTATCATTGAGACCCTTGGTTGCTGCAAAAATGGCAGGAATGATAGCAATGATGCTGAAATTCTTGATAATTTTAACCTGAATGACATCAATAGTTTTTTTGCTTCAATTCATACCTCTGAAGGGGCTGACTTGGGCAATTTTTCGCTTCCTACCAATGTTAATTCCACTTTTTCATTTCACGAAATAACTATTGATCAATTTATCAAAGCATTCAAACAAGTTAAGAGCAATGCAATTGGTCTTGATGGCATTCCTCGTAAATTCCTAGAAATAATTGTCCCTTTTATAGCCCAACATATTGTTTTTATTATTAATTATTGCATCAATCATAATGTCTACCCTGCTGATTGGAATAAAGTCATTATAAAACCTCTTAATAAAGTCCCAAGCCCACAGTAAATTTAAGAATATAGACCAATCAGCATTATCTCAGTCATTCCAAAGGTTTTCTCGATTCTTTTGAATGGTCAAATTACTGAATATCTAAAATCAAATGCTATTCTGCACGAAAGGCAATCAGGTTTTCATAAAAACTTTAGTTGTACCACCTCACTATTGAACATATCCGAGAGTATCAGATCGTAAAAAATTATTAATTTTCGTTTCACTCGATATTAAAAGCGCGTTTCCTTCTGCTCCTCACGATGCTTTCTTTAAAGTTTTACAATCATATGGTTTTTCTGATAACGCGGTTGCGTTAATTAAATCAATTTATAGTAATATCCGGCAGAAAGTTAAAGTTGGTGATCAAGAGTCAAGTTTTGTTCCTATTTATAACGGTGTACTTCAAGGTAGTAATTTCGGTCAAACATTTTTTTCGCTATATTTCAATGATACTCTGAATGTTTTTAAAAATATGACTGGTCATTTATTCGCGGATGATTGTCAAGCTCTTTTAGAAGTCGATTTTAAAGATATTAATTCCAGTATCGATAAAGTAAATTCCGATCTCGCTGAATTAAATTATTTTATAAAACGTCGCGGCATGAAACTTAACGGTTCAAAATCTAAAGTAATGATAATCGGGTCTAAATATCATACGAGTAGGTTAAATTTTGATATGATCAATGAGGCACTGACGGATTAACATGTTTGGGGGCCCTGTGGCGGATTTTTTTTGGGGCCCTTTTTAGCCACTCGAATTGAATTTGACGACTAAAAAAAAGGTTATCAAATTTGTAAACCAATCCTATAATTATAGATTGTATGAATATATAGCATACACACACAAAATAAACCTATCAATCTGCAATAGGAATACGTCTAAAATATGACATTTGTAGGTTTCCTTCCAATATTCACATATATAGACAGGAATCCTACCAATATATACATGTCTGTCAAACAAATGAAGTCATAGTATTGGTAGGATTCCCACCAATATATGGAAATATTGGAGGGAAACCTACAAATGTCATATTTTAGACGTATTCCTATTGCAGATTGATAGGTTTATTT
This sequence comes from Obolodiplosis robiniae, assembly GCA_028476595.1. Taxonomy (NCBI): domain Eukaryota; kingdom Metazoa; phylum Arthropoda; class Insecta; order Diptera; family Cecidomyiidae; genus Obolodiplosis; species Obolodiplosis robiniae. The sequence continues at coordinate 43,482,923 of CM052015.1, forward strand.
TGTGTGTGTACGCTTTTTTATGCATTCAATAATTGTATCTAGTGTAACATAAGAATAAAATTAAGAATTCAAATTCAAATTGAGTGTTTGAACGCACTCATTTTCAAAAACGAATTTCTCCCATATGACACTTTTCAGTATCTGTCAAACTTTTCGATCAAAATTCGTAGAAATTGTCTATTTGTTCTTTTGAACCTAAATTTATGAACTGAAATATATTAAAATGAAACGAACATATAAAAGTGGTGCTGAAAAACGGAGAATTCTGGCGGAAAGAGAAAAAAAAGAAAATGAACTGTTGGAAAGATACCGAAATTGAATGAGCTGTTCAAAAAAACAAATACAAATACAGAAAACGAGATCAACTTTGATTTGTCTGCTGCCGATGTGTCAACTAGAAGTACAAGCGATTCAACAAATGCAGAGATAGCTGAAAATATCACCAATTTTTCTGAATCTGAAGTCGCATTGCATCCAATTGCAAAAGTTGTTTTGTGTGAAACGGAGAATTTGTCACAAAGTTTTGTTGCTGAATGCAGTTAATCAACTGAAAATTCCTCAATCGCGTGAAACATTTATTCAAATGATCCAGGCTTGTGGATAGATTCAAGTCAATCAATTCAATCAATACAATCAATTCAATCAATTTTACAAAAGTATTGGATTAAAAAGGGTATCATTTGTTGAATTGAAAGTACGTTCTTACTAAAAACAGCATAAATCGTAATTTATTTTTGTTAGGTCCAAGTGCTTGTTGTTATACCGATTCTACAAGAAATCCCGGAAAATTTGGTCGAAAGTTCACTGATTTCCATTTCCACCGTATTCTTCCCAATGGCGAGAAAATTGAACGAGATTGGTTAATCTATTCACCTTCAGCTGAAGCAATTTTCTGTTTTGTTTGTCGTCTATTTGGTGACTTGCATAAAAAAACTAACACGTTTGCTTTGAATGGATTCAATGATTTTAAGAATTCAAAACGAGGTTGCTCAACGCATGAAGCATCGAAAGAACACATTGAAAACAATATCAAATATAATTTGCGTATAAAACATGAATCCAGTTTCGAAAAATCTTTCATCAATGCTACTGAAAATGAAGCGAGTTATTGGAAGGAAGTTTTATTTCGTGTTGTGGAGGTGATCAAATTTCTTGCTTCACGGGGATTACCGTTTCGTGGCAACGACGAAATTTTAGGATCGAATCATAATGGCAATTATCTTGGAACACTTGAACTCTTGGCTAAATTTGATCCTTTCTTGAAACAACATATTGATAATTTCGGTAACAAAGGGAGAGGTATGCAATCGTTCCTTCAAACATACACAATAAGTTAAAACAGAATTTTGATTATTATTCTAATAATTTTAGGTAGGGGTTCTTATCTCTCAAGCCAAATATGTGAAGAATTTATTTCCATCATGGGGCAAGAAGTCAAAATCCGTATTGCAGCGGAGGTCATTGATTCAGTTAATTATTCGATAAGTGTTGATTCAACACCCGATGTCAGCCATTCGGATCAATTGACTTTTTGTATTCGATATGTTAAAGATGGTGAAATTCATGAACGGTTCATTGCTTTTATTCCAATTGAGGGTCATACATCAGAATATCTTTCTGTCATCGTTTTCAAATTTCTCAGTGATCATAAAATTGACATAAAAAATTGCAGAGGACAATCATATGACAATGCAAATAATATGGCAGGAATTAGTGGTGGTCTACAAGCTTTGATTTGTAGACAAAGTGAATCAGCGATTTTCGTACCATGCAATGCTCACTAATTGAATTTAATTGGAGTAAATACTGTATCTGGTAACGTTGATGCTGCAAATTTTTTTGATTTGCTTGAAAAGGTTTACGGTTTTTTTGTTCATTCACCTTTTCGTTGGAATAAACTTAAAGAACAATTAACTGAAAAAGAAATTCAAGCCATTCGTTTGAATCACCATCAAATTGAGTGATACGCATAGGTGGGAGATTACATGGTGGTTTGGATTGTGTGTCAAGCTCAAGGGGACCGTGCTATTCGAGACACTTTAATCGTTTCAATGACTCATTTGTTTTTATTATTTGTGTCAATAACAATTTTGTTCGTATTACAATGGATCTAAATTGAGTTCACCCATGTAAAATAAGATGGCGCGGTCAATTGGCATACTCTCGAATAGCTCTCCAATCCCATACAAGCGGTCCGCTTGGTCAAGCTGAATGAATGACTTATTGAAGTTGAATATGCTGGTATTTGCTTGGCTGCTGAAGCGGTGAGTAATTTTTGTATTACAAGAACCTTTGCCTTTATGAATGCGTTATGAGCTTGTTATGAATTCTTCTGTGAGTCTTCTCATCATCATTTCCGACATCATACACCTAAATGCACAGAAATACTGACTCCATTTTTCGAACAACTCCTCCTTCCAAACCATAGCGACACCAATTTCGGTTGTAGACTCTAATTTGTTAACGTGCTCAATAGTTGCCTCGAACATTTTGTGTGTCCGTTCACGAAAGGTGTTTCATTCTTAATGAAATGCTAACCAGATGACTTGAAGTGCAAAAACAGGAAATGATTCGAATGATAATTTTTTTATTTATTTGGTATTGTTGATGGTTCTCGAGAGGAGTTGTTGGACATTCGGCGAATATTTGTGTTAAGGCTAATAAAAATTAAAATTCAGTTCAATACTGAATGGTGGAATGAACATAATAGAATTGCTGTGAAAGAAAAGAGAATGAGATGTATCCGCTGGTTGCAGAATAAAGTAGTAGCGCAACTAAGATCACACATTTTCAATAAACATGAATTGAGTACAGGAACAAAGATGTTGATTCACGGGTCAATCTTCAGAACAACTATTCTATATGGTAGCGAGAGCTGGGTTGATTCTGAGAATTTGATTCATGATTTGGAAGTGTCAGATATGAATGTGTTGAGAATGGTTTCGGGAGTCTCGCGCCGCGATCAGTGGGAAAATAAAATCCGAAATGAGACGATTCGAGGGGATTTAAACGTCGACTCGGTAGGAGAGGAAGCAAGAAAATCCAGATTGAGATGGTTTGGTCATGTAAAACGCATGGGAGAGGAGCGATTACCGAAACAGATTCTGTTCGCCGAAGCTGATGGGCCGAGAGGTAGGGGTAGACCACGTCGACGTTATTTAGATTGATAGGTTGAATATGATTTGAATACGAGGGGATATGAATGGTGTGTTGAATCTCACAACTTGGCTCTCGATCGGGGTTTGTGGAGAGGTATTGTTAGGGGTATATGAGGCATTTTGTTTCATAAAACAGAACAGACGCTGAAAGGCAATAATGGTCTATAAATGCTTGTTGTTGCTTAAAAATGCGCATCATTGAAATTTATTTTAGAGGTTCGAGTCTATAATAACCAACCAATCCTGGGAACGGAATTATTCACGCTCATCATGTGGAACTCATATTATATTCAACAATTGGAATGTGCCAAATGTCATTGAAGAATACAAATTCACTGAAATAGTTGCGATTTTTGACTTGGACTAAATTTAAAGAAAGAAAATCATCATCAACGAATATTATAATTAAGTTTCCACATTCGCAATAATTAATTGATGATCAAAGAAACAAATATGAATTGAAGTGATAAACTTTGAAATAACTGAAATGATTTTTTATGGAAACGTAAGTTGGTTTATTTTGTGTTTCGAATATTCTTCGATACATTATATTTCAAATGATTCACTGATTCTAAAAAATATTTTCGGTGTTTATTTTTGTCATCCATGCTGATACGAATTAGTTCCTTGCTTTACGTGTACGCAATGAATACGATTCCAATTTGATCTTCTTTTCAAGTACAATTTCATTTTGTACAATTGTGCCAGCTCTTTTTCGTTCACCTGATGAACCAGCAAATACCTTTTCTAATTTAATTTCTCTTGTAGTTGCCTCGGCAAAATGAAGATCGATCGTTTTGTTTGCGCTATCCGTATAATCCGCTGTTCAATATTAGATTGTCCAGTTAAGTGTTGGGTTTACGCAATTTGTATGTGTTATAATGCCGATCGTCTTCTGCTTTACGTTTTACACTCACAATGTTTAATCCAAGAAATATAATTTTCACGAAGAAGTGACAAAATCAACTTTAATAAATGATGTTTAATGTTTTTCTAATAATTTTCACGAACGACTGAGATATAGTAAAGTTCAGTAACGAATAACAATATGACATGATAAAAACATGGTATTTCGATGATTTGCAAAGAGATAGTATTAAAAATTTAAAAATGACAGTTACACAAAAATAATTCGCAACAATTCTTGTTCTATTTGAAAAATATGTCACAATTTAACCATTACACTTTTGTCATAATAACAGTAGTTTCATTATTGACATTGATATTGTTTTGAAGAGAAGTAAAAAAATGCCTTATCGTCGAGTGATATCTCTTGGCGTACTATGGAAAAATCTTGGAATAACTTATTATTTGATTTTAACAAATCAAGGAATAAAAGTGATTAAAAACTATAAAAAATGTAATCGAAATGGACAAATTATTTTGAATGTGTTTTCTAAAGAGAGTGAAAACTCAATTATCACAGCTAAAGCAAGATCATCATGTGCGAAAATAAAAATTACTACAAAGAGGTGAAAGATTAAGGACATTCTCCACCAAATTGATATGTTAAACCGAATGCAACAGTTATATATAAATTGCAATGAAAAACGTAAAGCTGAAGATGACAAATCAAATGCTGATGTTGAATGCGAAAAACAAAGAAGCAAGAAATTCAAATTATTACCATGAATCATGTGTCATGTGCAGAGAGGATAAATCTAGGCTCAAAAAAATGCGATTTAGGCGCCTAAATAGGCTCGAAAAAAGGGCAAAATAGGCTCCGATTTAGGCTTGATAAAAACATCACTTCTTGCTTTAATATTTGAAAAATATCAACGATTTATAAAAAATTTTACTATTAAAGATTAACTACATGTTTCACATAGTATTTGTTAATATTCAAATATTAAAATATTTGTTAAAAGGAACGTTATTTTAAATGCCACGATTGCAATGGACGATCATGTGATGTTTGAGGTTTTCGAACAAGAAGTTTTTCCGTTTATCAGAAAAAACGTTCTTATAGTCTGAAAAGGATCTTTCGACGTCAGTCAACTTCTTTGTCAACTTTTGGAGTCAACTTCTTTGTATAGTCTTCAGTGGCTTGCATGTTTTTGTTAATAATTTTGTTGATGTCAACGATGTACTTGTATCCAGCATTTCTTTTTAACACCTTGCTGAATTTTTCACCGAATTCAACGCGAGCCAAAGCACTTAGACTATCTTGTATGTTTGAAATAATACCAATGCTTTCAGTTAAATGTAGACCTTGTGTCTCAAGTTTGACTGTTGCTGATACAAGCGATGAAAAATTACACTTGATGTATGCTAAATCGGATTCAATACTAGCATGAGCGTACGCTTGCTTGGCTGCGATAATCGCTTCAGCATCATCGTCATCGAGTGTATCAACCACAGATTTTACGGCAGAAAAATTGTCGCAATAATAAATCGCTGCTTTTAACCAGGTTCCCCAACGTGTAATTACGGGCTCGGGTGGCAATGGCAAAGTCGGACACATTTCCTTAAATTTTTTTTTTGACGCGATGATGCCTATATTTGAATAAATTTCCATCAAAAATCTAATTAATTTGAAATGAATCCGAAAAATGTTTACCTTCAAACACAGCTTTGGTTTTGGATATCAATTTATTGACTTGTGGATATTGTGATCGAACGAATTCAGCAACGCGATGCAATCCATGTGATAAACAAGTTAAATGCAGCATCTTTGGATAAACCACTTGTAAAGAATCCATTGCTGCCATCATGTAAGCAGCAGCATCTGTTACCGCTAGCAGCACTTTTTCGTATTGAATACCTATTTTTAAAAAAAGAATATATTGGTTTTTTGTACCTAAATAACGTGTAAATTTTTTCACTTGCCGTTTGGCCACAACAGTGACAGCGAATCAAAGAAAAATGCAGTCATTGTGCTGGCGTTGGTTGCTTCGAGTACTGCCATATTCAACAAATAGCATTTGCCGCGTTCTGGGCTGTCGTCTGCATCATCCAATATTCCGAAAATAAAATTGGCAACAAATCGACCCTCGGAATCGGTTGGATGACTAACTTTCTTCAACACAATATTAGCTTCCAGAAATGTGGTGCAAAGATCCATGTTGAATTGATTGATTTGTTGTGGGCGCTGATAATCGGTTAAAAATGTTTGCTTCGGTTCTTTACTTTTCTTCTTTTTTTCAAAATTGTCCACGTGAGATTTAACCGTCAAATGTTGCTTTATATTAGATATTTTAACGCTGCTGGTCGAATAATCACAATAAATGAACTGGGTATGCCTTCACCATGCGAACACGAAACTCACTTTCCGTTCCAGGAACATTGACTTGCTCTTTTTTTTTCGATCGAATGTAAACGACAACACTGAACGCAACAAGACTTCACATCGAAATGAAAACCATTTCAAATTTGTTGCAAATAGTAGCCTAATAATCGGTCTTATGTCAGTGATTTAATGTAATAGTTACTGTTCGCAGAGTGCTTGGATACATACAAAGGAAAAAGAACAAATAGAACGCACGAGAACTTGTGTAAACAAACAACCGTTAGTCCTTTACTTGTAGATGTATATTGTATACTTACAATATTTTTGTTTAACGACGAAAAATATATCTATGACTCGCAAATGAAATGATCGTGTTGTTTTTTTTTCGAAAAACACTAAATTGTATGCTTTTTTTTAAAGAAAAATTCCGTTGAATTACCAGAATTGGCTTTTAGGCTCGATTTTTCAAAATAGGCTTTTTAGGTTCGATATGACCGAAATAGGCGAAAACCAAGGCTCTAGGCAAAAGCCTAGATTTATCCTCTCTGGTCATGTGTAATACCAAAAAGATGACAAAGATTAAGAATCGAAGGAGTTGTGTATCGAATCACTTCAAAATAATTCACAATTCATAAATTCGAATTAATTTACACGATTTGAAATATATTTGCTTTAAATAATATTTTATTCTGTATCGTAATTGATAAATATTGAAATTTTTTTGTTCATTTGTGTTTGCAACTTTCAATGAAATATTTGTCAGATTATGCTTCGAAGGCAATGATAATATCGTTCTCATCCTTTTTTTTGCGATTCGTTTCGATTTTCCTAACGTTTTTGCCGTTTCTATTTTGATTTTTTTTTTGATTACCCAGTCGTTAAAGCTTAATGATGTCATTGCAATTGATAAGCGATTAAATACTTAAAATCGGTTATGAAATGCTCGACTTGAACTTTTGAATGATGTGAGTTGGAATACTTTGATGTACTAATTTCAGTGGCTAACAAATGAATAATATTTATTTTTCGAAACTGATATACCTAACTCGTATGTTCTATTAAAGGTTGGTCAGTTTCAAATTATTGCTTGAGTTACATTCTAAATAAACCAGTGGTGTAACTTATAAATAATAAATAATAAAATATTTTATTAGTTAGTAGGCCTAAGTAGCCACTAAGAAGTAATAATATTTATTTTATTAGCGACTAACATCTACTAATTAGTAGGTCTTAGTTGATTTTTATCAGAATAATAGTAGAATCATATTAGTGGAATGTTAGTAGAATGTTAGTAGATTCTTAATTATTAGTGGCTGTTAGTAGAGTTTTCATTAGATTTATAGTAGAGTTTTTATTTCTCTACTTCTAAGACCTACTAACTAATAAAATAATAAAATTGGTGAAACTACTAAAATAATAAAAAATCTACTAATTAGTGGAGAAATTAACATCTATGAAATGCCGAGCGCCGTTTAACATGTTTTCATGAATTCTCATTTTGCCATAAAAACAACATTAAAGATATTCATAAAGTGTTGAAAATTGAAAAAAAAAAAACCGAAACAATATAAATTTATTTTATTTTATGCAAGCGGACGATGCTTTGTATCTTCTCCTATGTAAAGGGGTAGCGAATGTCGTTGGATCGCGCCATCTCTACGCAAACGATTGTACTAATCGCTTCAACATTTCACACCTTCCCCGTCTTCCCCTTCTTCAAACAGCGAGTTTGACAGGCTCCGCATCTTTGCTGTCATTGTTTGAAGAAGGGGAAAAAGTGTTTACCATCCATAGACGAATGGTACAGAGGGCGCTGCTGTCAAGCTAAGTGTCAAAATTCAATTTTGCATCGTCCGCTTGATTTTATGTATCACTTAAAAACTTTCTAAATATAATGGACGCCGGGGCGAGCGAAGCGAACCGAGGTGGATAGTAAAAGACAAATTTAAATCCTTTTGGGTGAGGTTTTAACCCATTGGATTGAGAGTGACTCATCGTTCAATTGCTCCGTTGAAACTTTACAAACTCATCTACTTGATCCAGACGCCGAAGGTTGTACTTGCCGTGGTGATGCCAGAACAACATATTTGAACAGTTGAAGCTGCGCTTTGCATTGTGCTCCCACTGTATCCTCAGTCAGTTTGGCTAGCGCATCACGTCCTTTTTTGATAATTTTAACACTAAATAGCCATAAAGGTGGATACGATACTTCGAACGGGACATTTTTGAAGATTGCGTTGTCAAATTTTGTTATGTCTCTTCTTAGTATTCCCTGTATTTCTACCAAATATTTAAAAAAATCTGCAAACATTTTTTCAACGTTGTATTTAAATGGTGCGACTGCATTCTTATGTTTTTCAATTGTATCCACATCGAATCGTTTTTCTCCGTCAGCAATTAACTTCTTTATTTTATGTTCTTCCAGAAATTTGCTGCAACAATTTTGCCAAAGTTTGAATGCTGTCTCAAGTTTTGTAACAGCAGAATCTATGATTGCCAAGTCTTTGTCGACGCGTTTTACATCTTCTCGAACATTTAGGCTGTATGAAGAAGGCTCAGCGACAACTAATTCCTTGATTTTCGGTAGAACAGAGTGTAATTTAGTACGCCAGGACTTGACACTTTTCATCGATTTCCATTGTGAACATGCAAAATCAAAAATCGATTCGGGCTCCGGACGAAGAAGGACACACTCAGCAGAATAAATCTGAATAAAAATAGATAAAGTAAGACTAAACACACTGTAAATAAATTGTATACAATTATAATTTTAGCATTCAAAATCATCACAAAAATATAGTTTTGCTATCGGAGTACATTTTCATTATGATGATAAATCATTATATCGTTATGAAGATTGGATCCTAATGAAGATATTATGATTTTATTAACTTATCGGGATAAAACAATAATGGTGCTTTCGTGTTATATAATGGAATACAACGCTCCAAAAGACACGTGAATCTTACTTCAGTAACTGGTTTGTATTTATTTATATATTTTCAATTGTTTTCATGTGTTATGATTGTTTTTTTGTACTTTTTGTAGGTACAGCCTGATGATGATCATAATTAGATCGAAACATCACAATTGAAAAAAAATATATTTGACAACTGACAATTTTCTGATTGAAAGTCTGATCGAAAAAATAAAAAAATAAACCCCTTCAAACGTCAATGGTACTCTTTGTTCCAGAACATCAAACATTTGGTCATTGGAACAAAAATCCACCAGCTCAGAATCATCTGTTTCACAGAATCGACCTGATCTGAATACAGACATCCGAGCTGATTAATTTTTTTTCCAATGTGTTTTGAAGCAAAGAATATGATGGACATTTGAAATTTTTCTAGACCAAACCATCAGAAATGCTCCAAAAAATACATGCGACGATTATTATGGGTTACCCTGAAAATTCCGATTTTTTTTTCCCGAACACTGAATTTCCCGAAAACGGTCTTCGATTTTTCCCGATTTTTTTTTTCAGAAAACCGAATTTCCCGAAAAATTATTATCCGAAAAAAAAAACCTGAAAGAAGAAATTTCCGAAAAAAAAATCCGGAAAATATTTTCCCGAAATCCTTTTTTCCCGAGCACTGAATTTCCCAGAAGTGAATGTGGGAAAAGTCCCCATTAGGCATTTCCAAATCGAAAATAACCGATAGACAAAGGCTTCATACAGAAGTGTGTGTAGACAAAGTCCCGATTGGGCATTTTCAATTCAAAAATAGCGAATAGACAAAGGCTTCATACAGAAGTGTGTGTAGACAAAGCCCCGATTGGGTATTTTCAAATCGAAAATAGCCGATAGATAAAATTCCTTATTTCGGGAATTTCTTTTTCAGGATTTTATTTTTCGGGAAATCGGATTCTCCGGAAATTGTTTTCATGAAATTCATTTTCAGGATTTTATTTTTCGGGAAAATGGAACATTTTCAAATTTCGGGAAAATATTTTTCGGGAAATTCTTGTCGGGAATTTTCGGGGACACCTTATTATGACGTTATTATGCTGTTAATTTAAAATCATGGCATTGTTATTGGGATCCTATCTTAATACTGATCAAAGTGATTATCATTTTCAATTTATGATAATAATTTTTATTATATGCAGAATTTACATATTGTGGATTTTGTGAGTGGAACAAAACAGAAAAGTTATTTTTCTAAAAACCCTACAAACGTATTCTGAAAGTAAAGTGAGTGAGTGACAGACAATGTAAAGATTTTGTGTGAAAAATTTGATATTCGTTTCTAAAATAAATCTTATTTGGAAGGTTAAATGGGAACAAGAAGCAATACATCACAACCATTGATAACTTCAATAGTAAAACAAAACTTCGGACCAAAGTGAGTTAATTCAAATTAATTCGATAAGAATTAGGGCTACTTTCAGTACAAAATTTTCATGTTGCCCCCGAAAATCGATAGTTTTGCAGATGAGGTAGTCGGAAATCTTATATTAATTCAAAATAAGAATGATGTGAAATAAATTGTGACATATTGTTCCAAAACAAGAGATCACACAATGCGAAATAAATATTCTTTCACCACTTTCGCGGTGCGTTCACCAAAAAATGTAGCATTATTGGATATTGTGAATATTTATTTCCCATCGTGAACAAATCACATTGAAGAAATAATAGAAAATATTTCTTTTATTATAATCTATATCACAAGATCTGCTCTGAATCTGATAATTGTTTGATATTAAATGAAATAAAGCAGCGGCAAAATATCGCAATGGAACTCAGTTCGCAATGGAACTCATTTCATTGAGAGACCGTCTGCGTGCTATTTGTTCGTGTGCGATGCTTGACTCAATAACAGTGAATCTTTGTAAGTCATCTCGCTGCACAAATATACTTCGCTTTTTCTTCTTTTCTTCTTAAGGACATACGAATGCAAAGCAAAGAAGAAGAAGAGAAGCAAAGTGTGCGGTGAGTGATTTTACTGTTGGTGAGTCAAACATCGCACACGAACTCATCGTTTCTCATACAAGCTTATTCTGTGCGTTATTTCGTCGCTGAAATAAAGATATTCTTTCTGTGCTAAAAACAGTTGATATCTGATATATTTGAAAAGTTGTTTGTTGCACTTTTCATGAAATAATTAAACTATGTTAGTTGAGAACTCTGATTACAGTAATATAAAATGTTTGTGGTTATTTCGATTTTACTTTGTAATTGTTTAGTTACTCTGAAATGCATCCATTATGAGCAAATGCTTATTAATATTAGGAGAACAAATTGAAAACCGCGCATTTTTTTCAAAATTTCGATCTTTATTATGGAAAAATGGTTACAAATTGATTATTCAAAGTATTGTCCATCGCTAGCAACAACTTTTTCCCATCTTTCTGGCAAATTACGGATTCCGCGTCGAAAGGAATCTGTGCTTTTTTCGGCTATCCATGAATCGACCCATTTTTTGCATTCCTCGTAAGAATGGAAATGCTGTTCAGCCAGGCCATGTGTCATTGATCGGAAGAGGTGGTAATCGGAAGGGACAATGTCTGGGCTATACGGCGGGTGGGGTAGGACTTCCCATCGAAGCGTTTCCAAGTAGGTTTTAACGACCTGAGCAACATGTGGCCGAGCGTTGTCATGTTGCAAAATAACTTTATCGTGTCTTGCGACCGTTTCCGACCGTTTTTCCTTCAGTGCTCGGCTCAAACGCATCAATTGAGTTCGGTACAATGCTCCTGTGATGGTTTCGTTTGGTTTCAACAACTCATAATAGATCACGCCGAGCTGATCCCACCAAATACACAGCATTAGCTTCGAGCCATGAATGTTCGGCTTTGGCGTCGATGTTGATGCGTGGCCGGGGTAACCATACGATTTTTTTCGCTTCGGATTATCGTAATGAATCCACTTTTCATCACCAGTCACAATACGATGCAAAAAACCCTTCCGTTTTTGCCTTTGAAGCAGCTGTTCACAAGTGAAAAAACGGCGTTCGATGTCTCTCGGCTTCAATTTGTATGGCACCCAATTTCCTTGCTTTTGAACCATTCCCATGGCTTTTAAACGATAGGAGATGGATTGTTGTGTCACTCCCAATGATTTTGCAAGTTTTTCTTGCGTTTGACACGAGTCTTCATCGAGTAATGCTTCCAACTCCTCGTCTTCAAACTTTTTCACTTGGCCTGGACGCTCTTTGTCTTCCACATCAAAATCACCACTTTTGAACCGCGCAAACCACTCCTGGCACGTTCTAATCGACGGAGCATATTCTGGATATGCTTCGCATAACAAACGATGACTCTCGGAAGCATTTTTCTTCAGATTAAACCAATAAAGTAAAACTTCCCGCAAATGCTGTTTTGTAGGCACGTAGCTCGACATTTTCAACGCAATAATAAACTTGTGTATTCAACTGAATGATAAGTTTGACAGATCGTTTTCAATGTATTTTTTTATCCTCTTTAAGATACAATAGCTGTCAAAGTCAAAATAATGACATCTATGATAGATATGAAGTTAGTAACGAATGCGCGGTTTTCAATTTGTTCTCCCAATACTTAGTGCCTTTTTTTAGCTAACATTGATTGATTTTTTTTTTTGCTATTATCTATATATAAATACGGCAACAAAAAAACCTTTGTTACCCCTTTTTACCTGCTTTCCATTGACAATATATGGGATATATATATATCAATGGAAAGCTTATTTACAGTACTTTTGCGCAAACCATGCGGTTTGCACGTGGGCAGGTTTTTTATAGGTGAAAATACTTAAAATACCTTTTCAACCAACTTTACTGTATGAAAAAGCAGTGCAACTATATAATAACATAAAATATAATTGTACTGTCATACCATATAGTGGTATCGACACGGCAATGTGCTATGACAGTACAACTATATAATATTTTATTATATATACCATAGAATTTCAAAAACGTGGTTTACCACATGCACACATTTTATTAACTTTAGTAGAACGTGACACAATTTCATTGAATGAAGTTGATAACGTTGTTCATGCCGAATTGCCTGACGTTAATACCCAGCCACTGCTATTTCAATACGTGAAAAGTCATATGATTCATGGTCCATGTGGTACATTAAATCCACAATCAGTGTGTATGCAAGATGGCGTATGTAGTAAAGATTTTCCCAAAGCATTTAATCCGCAAACATGTGAGTCATCCGCTGGTTATCCTCTTTATAAAAGACGAAACAATGGCATTACTGCAGAAGTCAGAGGTCATTCTGTAGATAACAGATTTGTAGTTCCTTATAATCCGTATTTATTAGCAAAATTTAATTACCACATAAATGTGGAGGTTTGCACCAGAGTTGAATTTTTCACACGGAGAGGGCGCGCACACAGCTGTCAATGCACACACATACAATGTGCGATGCACATCAATAGGGTTTTGCTGTGTGCGCGCACTTAAATGTGGCGGTAAACGTCAACTGTCAACTGTCATTTAAGAAATACATATATATGTATATGTGCGCGCACACAGCAAAACCCTTTTGATGTGCGTCGCACATTGTATGTGCGTGCACTGAGAGCTTCGTGCACGCCCTCTCTGTGTGAAAAATTCAACTCTGGTTTGCACTACAATCAAAAGTGTAAAATATATATACAAATATGTATATAAAGGATATGATAGCGCCAGGGTTGAAATAAACAACATTGATGACCGTGTTCATGATGAATTGTCTAATTATGTCAGTGGGCGATATGTTGGTTCTACTGAAGCTGTATGGAGAATTTTTGAATATAAAATGCACTATCAATCGCATACCATTATTCGTTTAGATATTCATTTGCCAAACCGACAAAATGTTATATTTCGAGAAGGGCAAGAGCAATATGCTGTGGAACATGTTCGGAAATCCAAGTTATTAGCATATTTTCAATTGAATATCGATGATAATTCAGCACATCAATATCTGTATACACAAATACCAATTCATTATGTCTGAAATAATAGAGACAAGATGTGGGTCAGGAGAATACGCGGCGGAGAAAGAATCATTTCTAGAATGTATTCTATTTCTCCAAGGGACATTGAATTATTTCACTTGCGTATTTTATTACTTCATGTGAAAGCTGTTACATCATTTGATGATTTTAAGACATATGATAACATTGTTTATACTTCTTTTGTTGAAACCTGTCAGGCAAGAGGGATAACAACAAATGACAAAGAGTGGGAGGATTGTTTATCAGAAGCTACAGGTTAAGTAACACCAAAAAAAATAAGAGAATTATTTGCATTTATTTGTGCATTTAATTCTGTTACTAATGCCTTAGCATTATGGAATCAGTTTAAACATGATATGTTTGAAGATTTTATTACTGACAACAATGATGTTTTTAATGTACAGCAGGCAGAAAATAATGCACTCTTGGAAATTGAAGCAATTTTATCCACTCATAGCTTAAATTGTAGTAACTTCGGATTGCCAACTCCATATGCAATGCCTCAAATTGCGGATGTTCAATTTGATGAATTTGAAGAACAATTTTTGTTCGATGAAATGTATCACAACGCAAATAATGAGCAAAAAGATGTTATCAATAGAGTTATAAGACAAGTGCAATATAATGATACTGAATCAAATGTCATATGTCTTCAAGCTCATGCCGGTTGTGGTAAAACATTTGTGCAGACTGCCATTATACACAGGATGAATGCCCTGAACCTACGTTTCATTGCAACCGCATTTAGTGGCATTGCATCAACTTTGTTGATTAATGGTAGAACTCTGCATAATCTCTTCAAATTGCCTATTCCCATCCTTGAAAATTCTACTGCAAATGTTTCTGCTAATAGCACTCAGGGCAGATACATTTCTGGTGCTTCATTAATAATTATTGATGAAATTTCTATGTGTCCTAAGGATGCATTGAAAACAATTGATAGATTATTACGCGATTTAGCTCAACCAGCATATAAACATTTATTGTTTGGAGGTAAAACCATATTATTATGTGGTGATTTCCGACAAATTTTACCTGTAGCTATTCATGGTACAAGAAGTTCATTAATCGAAAATTCTATCATTAGTTGGGACGAATTCAATAGATTTTTTCATTGTACTTTACAACAAAATATGAGAGCTCTACCTGAAGAGGTTGAATTTGTTGAATTTTTAAAAAATTGGGCGATGGCACTTTGCCAAATTTTCCAGATTTTGGTGAAGACATAATTCAAATACCTTCTAGATTGATTGGTAATATTAATAACATAATATCTGACATTTATGGCAATGTAGAGGAAACAGTTTTAAGCGACGCCGTTTTAAAGTGTGTTGTATTAGCACCAACAAATGAAGATTGCTTCATGGTTAACAATGATATTTTGGAACGGATTCCTGGCGAATCTAAAACATTTTTAAGTTATGATAAAATTATTGAAGAGGAGGGTACCAACGCAAATAATTTTCAAATTGAATTTTTGAATTCCCTTCAAGTTAGTGGAATGCCTCCCCACAAATTGAAATTAAAAATTAATACCATTGTAATGCTCATACGTAATTTAAATACGGCAGACTCTTTAGTAAATGGAACACGTATGAGAATCAAAAGTATGTATCGTAATTCACTAGATTGTGAAGTTCTCACTGGTTCATCTGCTAGAAAAAGAGTCCTTATTCCGCGCATTAAACTTTCGTTTTCTGGGTCTATTCTTCCTTTAAAATTTGAAAGGACGCAATTCCCAGTTATAACAGCATTTGCCATTACGATTAATAAATCACAGGGTCAGACTTTCGATAAAATTGGTGTAATGCTAAGACGACCAGTATTTATCCACGGACAATTGTATGTCGCTTCGAGCCGTGTACGTTCTTTCAGTGGATTGAAGTTTTATATTGATGAACAAAATTCTCAAGGTCAAGGAAAACTTTTTGAAGATGACAGAATTTTTACGAAAAATATAGTGTATCGTGAAGTTTTACAACGAAATTGATCCCCAATTGAATGATTATTTTGGTTTTTTCTAAAATTTAGTTCAATTTTTTTTTATTTTCATATACATACATTCAGTTTACCAATTTATATTGTTGGATGTGATGTCTGAATGTCTTAGTATTAAGGAAATGTTAGAAAATTTTATCAACAAATTATTTTATGTCAATGTGATATGCGAATTTTCTAACAATACAATTTATCATTAAATTGTATAAAATTTCATTACTAAAATATTATTTTCAATTCAATGTGCCAAAAATTCATCCAAAAATTATTATTTTAATATTCCCCAAATAAATTATTATTTTCAATTATATTTGTTATTTCATATTTAATTCATTTTCGTATAGGAATTATTTAATTTTTTATTTTAGAGCAACTTTCTAAAATGACACAACAACGACATGAAATGATTAAAAATCTGGAAAACAGTTTTGTAAATTTTCGAAGGCTGCTGAATCTCGAATTATCGATATTCTCAAGCAATTTCAGTAAGAAAATAATAACTTGAAATTAAAATTGGAGCAATTAACTGTTCATTCTTCAACTTCACGAATATCTCCAGTAAATGAAAGAGAAAGTGTTGAAGATGGAGCTTACAATTTTGACGCTATGACCCAACGTGTATATATGGACTGTTTAGCTCAATTTAAAGCTGAAGGAGTTACTTTGAAAACGTTTAAAGGTATACACATTTTTACATTATGCCTGAAATTTTTTGAATTTTATTTTTTACCCTCTTAGGTGTTTACACTTCGCTTCATGGCGTTGAATTGGATGAAAAATTGTTCTTGGATCTGATTGCTGAGAGATTGGTCAAAGTAACCGATGAAGGAAAATTTTATTTGGTTAATGCCGCTTATTATCCAAAACCAGAATAATATTTTTTACAATTTTCCTACTATTTTCGAATTATTTTCAATTTCATCTTTGTATGATTTCATTAATATTTGCATTTATGAATAAAGTATGAAAATTATGAATATAATTATTCATTTTCATTTAATTTTACTTTTTCGTTGGATCGTCCAATCTTGGACGACGGGGCGAACTCTAGTAAAGTTAAAACAAAACTTGAACTTGAAAATTATCTCATATTTATGTAAGATATGTGAGATAGATAACCCTGAAAAATCGATAAGATACAATTATTATCTAACAGGAGATAATCTCAAAGATATCTACAAGATAAGAATGACATTCCAATTTTAACCGATTTTCAGGTTGTATTAATACGCTAAAATTTGGTTACAATTTGAATTTCTAACTGCATTACCGGTAAGCCGACTCCATATTAATTGTATCTGTCATTTTGCTGTGTGTGTAATATTATAAGGTGTGGTGTAACATCACTCAGATTTCTTCTTTTCAAAGTTATACTGTGAAAGTAATTGTACAATGTATTGTTTTTACCCATGCAAATATTGTTTGCTCGTCGTAGGCGCGCTGTCAATCTCACCACACTTTGTGCACCACCATCTTTCTCCATCATCACCATATATATATTATAGATTGGATGATTTTTATTCATTGTTTGCGATTTATTTACTTTTTAAACTATTACTACTACAGTTAAATTTTTTGCGGAAACCATACAAAATTGAAGTATAATTCAATATTTCTCACTTACGCTGCATATAAAACTGATTGCAATTAAAACTTTCATGTTCCGTGACATGTCGGGCACTGCTATCTCAAGTGAAGAATACTAATTTTTGCATAGGAATTTAGTCATTTATATTATTTCCACCATCAGACACAACAGAAGCGTGTTTCCAACTCGTTATTCTTGAATTTGAATTGCATATATTTCAAAACAATTGATAAATTTAAATAAAAAATTTGCCTATAGATCACTGCGTAGTAACTTATCGAGATGTGGAGTACTTGGTTATTACATTTTCGCATACGCAATGTGTATGGCGAAAGTATTGTAAAAGAGTTCAAAAAACAAATGGAAATGCCTCCTTTCATATCTTTTATCCATTTTATTGATATATTTGCTATGTGTGACAGGCAAATGTTATGGGTCATTGCCATGAAGGCTCACACACCAACACGACCTGTATTCTTTATGAAAGTTTTTTACATGAAGTAAACTCCAAACCTAGATTAGTCTGCTAAATAATTCCAACCATTCTCGGAGAAATGTTTTGTCTGTTGTTACGTTGTCCTTTGTACGCAAAACTTGAGATTACAATTGATCGGAAATGAACGAAAAAATTGTTCTTCATTAGGAATAGAAACTAATTAATTTTCAGCTCATTCGGATCATGTGTTGAATTAGCTCAATTGAGTTCAAATCAATAAATTGGTTGTTTTTCAATATAATTTAGAAACATTTATATGGGAACTTGGTTTTTTTCACCACCTATTGCTTTTGAAAATCCTTAATTTCATCTTTTCACGGAAAGAAATAGTCGAATACAATTTCAAGTCGATCCGATGAGATTTGGGAAATATTTATATGGAAGCTGTGTTCTTAGAACGAAACAATGTAAAATTTAAGGTTCAACGTAAACGTCAAATAAATTTGAATCTTATTGCTTCATGTAATAAGGTTCATTTTTGAAACAAATAACACAATTCTCACGCAAAATCTACAAATTGTCTCTCTCTCTCTCCCTTTCTCTCGGAACTCTACTCCTTTTGTAAGGATTCGAGGAAAAAAAGTTGTGATGTTTTTTATTTTACTGCAAGAATCTATATTTTCACGATTTTTTGTAGTGTTTTGTCCGATACTAAAATAATAATTCAAAGTGAACATCAACAATTGCTAATAGTTCCCGTCTCGCTATTGGTGAGTTTGAGCAAAATATCAAAACATTTGCAAGAATGGAAGAGATGAATCGGGGTTTGGCTTATCCTAATTCTCAACGTAATGACTTGAAATTTTGTGTGACTCATTCTCAAAGTTACATGATGATACGATAAGAAATAAATGTAGCCTGTGAACCCGAAGACTTGCGGGAAATGCACGGAAAAGTTAGTTTTACGTATGAAGGACCAATTGGTCGCTATCTCTGTTAAAATACACAGTAAAACATCAGATACTTTAAATTAGGCATTTCAGTACTTTTTCATCATGTAGTTCCAATATTCTATCGGTGAACAACCTAACTGATAATAACTATATAACGAAAGGGCCGAATTATTCAAACTCCTTGGAATGAAGTTTCTATGCGCTTTAGAGAGAGACAGAGCACTTCAAGAACAATTTGTTGCCCGTGTGTGATAAGTTGTCCGTTGTACAAAACATACTCACAAAAACATACAGCGGAAACGCTTTGATCGTGTTTCTGGGGGCTCAACATGAATATGAAAAACGATTTGGGGCGTTTTATTTTTTGATTTAATTATAATACCTCCCACAGTGAGTATGCAGAAAAGTAAAACTTGTTGGAACATTTCTGTTCTTAAAAACGGATGGCACATTTACTTTTTGAACTTTATCTATTTCTATAGAATTCTTACGAACATGCGCGGCAAAGGAATGCGATTGAATTGCAAATTAGATCATATTTGTTTCGACGATGACAAAATTGATTCAACCTCAAAGCAAGTCAACATTTTGATGATCAAACGCAATATTGAGGGGCGAATAGATGAGGGGGCCCCTCAGTACAGATTTACGCGCATTATTATTTAAATAACATATCTTATACACTGTAACATATAAGTTAATAACTTGATAATAAGAAACGAAATAACACGTTTACTGTCAGATTTGTTTGCCAATGTTATTCCGATCGAAGCATTTTTCACTTTCACTTAGTTGTCATTGCAATTATGTTCGAGTCGTCGATGCCAAATCTCATGATTGGCCGCCGATTACAAATCTATTCCATTGTTTTCATTTGGTCCACCGCTCAACCGATCAGGCCATTCAATAAAATCGCAGAACCAATAATTTCTGATTGTTTGTTAAAAATTTCACATTTTTCATTTCCAAATACAATCTTGTTTCATTTTTCAGTCATTTAACTCACAGATAGCAAGTTAGCACACAAATTCGGGACTTGAGTAACGCCTTTCAAAGTAACAATTCATTCGTCGTTGCCGTTATGTAAAATATTTTTCATATTACCGGCACATTTGACTTCAATCATTGAATTATTATCAGCTTATGTCACTTCTGTGTACGCACACAATTCAGTCAATTTTTCTATTATTTCGAAAAATATTACTTTTCACAATGAAATTATTATTTGTACTCATTTTTATCAACTGAATTTCGTTCGTAATTGGTGGTTAATTCAAATAGACAGTTTAAAACTAACAAAAGAACAGCAAACTTTGAATTCTGAACGGCGAATATTCACTCGAATGAGTATTCCAATTATTATGCGATTGACATTTGAACGCTCCGTGTGTATTCAAGTATTAGTGAACAACAAAAACATATCGAAAAATCAAGGCAATGCAATTAAATGAGTTTGGTTTTAACAATCAAAATGTATTTTCAATAATAGATATAATTTAAATCTTTTTGGGTTGAATTCTAATCTACTAGGATTTTAAGAAATCCAAAGGATTAACTTCTAAACCCATTGGAATGAGAGTATATCATCGTTCAATTGCTCCGTTGAAACTTTCCAAACTCATAACGTGAACCAGACACCGAAGGTTGTACTTGCTGTGGTGATGCCAGAACAACATATTTGAACAGTTGAAGCTGCGCTTTGCATTGTGCTCCCACTGTATCCTCAGTCAGTTTGGCTAGCGCATCACGTCCTTTTTTGATAATTTTAACACTAAATAGCCATAAAGGTGGATACGAAACTTCGAACGGAGTTTTTCTTTTGATTGCGCGTTCAAATTTTGTCACGTCTCTTTTAAGTATTCCCATTATTTCTTCCAAATATTTAAACAAATCTGCAAACATTTTTTCAACTTTATGTTTAAATGGTGCGACTGCATTCTTATGTTTTTCAATTGTATCCTTATCAAATCGTTTTTCTCCGTCAGCAATTAACTTCTTTATTTTATGTTCTTCCAGAAATTTGCTGCAACAATTTTTCCAAACTTTGAGTGCTGTCTCAAGGTTTTCAATAGCAGAATCTATAATTGCCAAGTCTTTGTCGGCGCGTTTTACATCTTCTCGAGCATTTGGGCTGTATAAAGAAGGATTAGCGACAACTAATTCCTTGATTTCCGGTTGAACAGCTTGTAATTTATTACGCAAAGATTTGAGACTTCTCATCGAATGCCATTGTGAACATGCAAAATCAAAAATCGATTCGGGCTCCGGACGGTGATGGGCACAGCCAAATGAATCTGAATAAAAATAGATAAAGACCAAAAACACTGTAAATAAATTGTTTTCAAAATACGGTATAAGGTGGAGTATGACTTTTTACGACCTCCAAAAAAATAGCGAAAATTATTCAAGCTTATTATTCAGATGGGAAGAGTTTTGCAGGTTGAGACACCTTTTTTTCGGGTTGGAGAGTATCATAAAATATTATATATCTCGTTAGAAAGATAATAATTATTCAAGTTTTATTTCTACCTGAGAGACAATTCAATTTCGTTCAACTGGAAAGAACAATTTCGTTGCACTAATTCTTACAAGTTACAAGTTAAAAAATGTACAATTTCATTTCCTGATTTCGGAAGAGATTTTCTGAATGTTTTGTTATTCTGAATGTTTTGTTATAGACTAAGAGTCAGTGAATATTATCATGATTTAATCATAAAATCTTTGAATCAAAAAACACTATTCATTTTATTACGAGCGCATGATATTTTGACGACATTGCCGCCCCATGGGTTTCAACTCGCCAATAGCAAAACGGCAACTATTGCTATTGTTGATGTTCGCTTTGCTATTTTAGCATTCAAAATCATCACAAAATATCATCACATATAGTTTGGCTATCGAAATACATTTTCATTATGATTATAATTATAATATCGTTATGAAGATTGGATCCTAATGATGTTATTATGCTAGGGGCTTCTGAATCTTTCTAAAAATTTGCAAGTGCGTCAGTACTCGCAAAGAATGGTACAATATGCCCTGTACTCGCCTATAAAGTGGCGCACTTGACACTTTTCTATATAAAATATAATACTTGCGAGTGTGTATTGCTTTACTGATTTTGACATAATGCAACGTTCATTATTTTAAACGATGTCACAGTCACAGAGTTCGCTTCCAATCGAAAAGCAAAATTCATTGAAACAAAAAATTGCCGAAAGCTACAATAATATTCATGCTTTATTTGAATTTTTAAAGTCTGCACTAACTTATATTAATTACCATGTGAAATAATTTTTCTAAACAACAAATGTTTTGAATGATTTCCAAAACTATAAATCTAGCTGTCATATTCAATCTGTTTGACACACTTGCGCACTCGTAGTATGTGCTCGCACTAGCTAACTAATATAAAAAACTCGCAAAGACTCCAAAAATCACATGAATCTTACTTCAGTAACTGGTTTGTATTTATTTATATATTTTCAATTGTTTTCATGTGTTACAGTTTTTGATTCTGATTGTTTTTTTGTACTTTTTGTATGTACAGCCTGATGATGATCATAATTAGATCGAAACATCACAATTGAAAAAAAATATATTTGACAACTGACAATTTTCTGATTGAAAGTCTCATCGAAAAAATAAAAAAATAAACCCCTTCAAACGTCAATGGTACTCTTTGTTCCAGAACATCAAAAATTTGGTCATTGGAGCAAAAATCCACCAGCTCAGAATCATCTGTTTCACAGAATCGACCTGATCTGAATACAGACATCCGAGCTGATCAATTTTTTTTCCAATGTGTTTTGAAGCAAAGAATATGATGGACATTTGAAATTTTTCTAGACCAAACCATCAGAAATGCCCCAAAAAATACAGGGTGGTCCATCTAGCGTTCGGATGTTGAAATACGCTTTATTTCGAGAATGACAGTCCGAATGTCATTCAATTTGTGTTCGTAATTTAGTTAAAGGTTTCATATTAACGAAATGGGACGCTATACGCTTGATCAAAATTGGGAAATATTGAAAACTTACTTCCAAAGTGGAGAGTCTTCAACCCAAACTGTAATAAATTAAAAAAAAAGAATTTCAAAAAAAAGATTGGCCTTCAACTCAGTTTGTGGATCAATTTCTGAAGCGAGCTCGTGAAACTGAATCACTAATGGACAAAACAACCCGTTCCCCCTCTCGTACAGCGCCTACAGCCGAAAACATTGCTGCTGTCGCCGAAAATGTCCGTGAACATCCATCAACTTCAACTCGTCATCGTTCTCAAGAATTGAACATTTCACGCACCTTCCTGAGGAGAATTTTGCATAAAGACCTCGGTATGAAGGCTTAAAAAGTTCAATTGGTCCAAGAACTGAAGGCTCATTACCTTCCGGCACGTTTTCAGTTCCCCCAATGGGCTCAAGATCGTTTGGCTGAAAATGAACATTTTTACCGAAAAATCGTCTTTTCGGATGAAACCCATTTTCACCTCGGAGGCTCAATAAGCTAAATTGTCACATCTGGGGTTCGGAAAATCCATACGTCACCATTGAGAAGCCAATGCACCCACAAAGAGTTACGGTTTGGTGCGGGTTTTGGTCCGGCGGCATTATAGGGCCATTTTCTTGAAAATGAACAAGGAGCCGCCGTTACGGTCAATGCCATGCTCAATGAATTTTTGTTTCCAAAAGTTGAAGATTATGACATGGACGACATTTGGTTTCAACAGGATGGCGCAACAAGCCGCAGAGCCAACGTAACAATCGAAATTTTGGACACCGTTTTTGAAAATCAAATAATCAGCCGAAATTCTGAAGTCAATTGGCCGCCTAGGAGCTGCGATTTGAGTCCGTTGGACTATTTTTTGTTGGGAGCCGTAAAGGACAAGAGATACGCTAACCATCCAGAGACTATTGAAGCTTTGAAAGATGAAATCGAAGTTGCCATTCAGGAAATTCTACCCGGAACAATGGCGTACTGTAAGGCCAGTCGTGGCAGTCATATGAACGATGTTTTTTTTTATAACCAAATCTCAAATGGACCACCCTGTACATGCGACGATTATTATGATGTTATTATGCTGTTAAGTTAATCCTATCTTAATATTGTCTATCATTTTCTATTTATCATAATAATGTTTATTATGTGCAGAATTTACATATTGTAGATTCAGTTGGTGGAACAAAACAGCAAAGTTATTTTTCTTAAATCCCTACGTATTCCCAGATTACAGTGAGTGAGAGACAGACAATGTACAGATTTTGCGGGAAAAATTTGATATTTGTTTCTAAAATGAACTTTAAACCTTCCAATTTAATGGGAAGCAAGAAGCATTCGAACAAAAGTGGCTTCATTCTAATTGATTCGATAAGAATTCAGACAAAATTTTCATTTTGCTCCCGAAAATCGTAAAATTTGCAGGTGAAGTTGTCAGAAATATTATGAAAATTTGCTCTAAAATGCATCCAATATTAGCAAATACTTATTTGAGTGTCTTTTTTTTGGCCAACATTGATTGATTTTTTTGCTATTATACAGTTCAAACAAAACTTGAACTTGAAAATTATCTCATATTTATCTAAGATATGTGAGATAGATAACCTTAAAAAAATCAATCTCGATAAGATTCAATTATTATCTAATAGGAGATAATCTTATAGAAATTTACAAGATAAGATGTCTTTGCCAAATTCTGCCCATCATAAGTAAACAATTAATACAACCAGCAAATGGGTGATAGTCGCCTAGCATAATGTCGATATGTGTATTTATTGTTTGCAGAATCATTTTACAATAAACGAAACGAATACACAAAATAAGCGTTCGCATAACCAAAACAATGATATCAAATGAAAAACCTCTAATTGAAATAAAATTATTTTTCAAATATATCAAAAGCTGTTTTTGTGAACAAATAAAATATATTCAAAATTCTGAAGCAACTGAGACGTCAAGAAATTGCGTCTTTATTATACACAAAATTTTATTTGAACAAAACTCGCATATGATTTCCAAACGTTATTTTTTCTACAAACTTTTGAATAATTTGCATTTTTCCACAAAATTAAAAACAGCTGTTGATATATTTTGCGGCACAAAATTTGGCATCAATTATTTTATGCTTTGTATTAACTTGCGGAACGAGAATTCACCTCGGCAAAATGTTTTTTTATATAATATATTTAAAATAAATTTGCACACAGCGAAATGACATTCAAATTTTACTCGATTTTCAGGTTGCATTAAAACGCCAAAAATTAGTTAAAATTTAAATTTTTAGCTGCATTGCTGGTAAGCCGACGTACAAAGCTCATTTCAGATTAATTATATCTGTCATTTGGCTGTGTGTTTATATTGTAAGGTGTGGTGCAACATCACTCAGATTTCTTCTTTTCAAAGTCATACTGTGAAAGTAATTGTACAATGTATTTTTACACTACTACAGTTAAAGTTTTTGCGGACACCATACAAAATTGAAGTATTATTCAATATTTCTCACTTATGCTGCATATAAAACTGATTGCAATTAAAACTTTCATGTTCCGTGACATGTCGGGCACTGCTACCTCAATTGAAGAATACTAATTTTTGCATAGGAATTTAGTCATTTATATTATTCCCACCATCAGACACAACAAGATGTGTTTCCAACTCGTTATTCTCGAATTTGAATTGCATATATTTCAGCACGAAGGATACATTTTAAATTCGAAAATTTGCTTGCTAACTCTATTACTTTTTTAAGTAATGACATTTCTAGATAAAGGATTTAAAACCGGTGCTTCTGACATTTAGTACTAAATTACTTTTTGTTTGACGTGACTTTATCGATAAAGTCCATATTTATTTCTTAAACATTATTTCCATTATTCTTGCTTATTTTTTCCAATGTATTTCTTTCAAAACAGAATCTATATTGTTTTTTCATACTGACGAAATTTCGGTTCCCCGCAATCGATTGAAGTGGAAATAATAATAGCAACAAAACAACAACAAACATCTGTAGACCATTATTGCCCTTCAGCGTCTGGTCTGTTCTACGAAACAAAAAGCCTCATACACCCTCAACGATACCTCTCCACAAACCCCGATCGAGAGCCAAGTTTTGAGTTTCAACACATCATTCATATCCCCTCGCATTCAAATCATATTTAACCGAATCTAAATAACGTCGACGTGGTCTACCCCCACCTCTCGGCCCTTCGACTTCGGCGAACAAAATCCGTTTCGGTGATCGCTCTTCTCCCATGCGTTTAACATGGCCAAATCATCTCAGTCTGGATTATCTTGCTCCCTCCCCTACCGAATCGACGTTCAAATCCTCCCGAATCATCTCATTTGGGATTCTGTTTTCCCACTGATCCCACTGAGGTTAGAATACCCAACACATAAATGACATTTAAATTAGGTGCAAAAGGATACATTCATTAACTTATGTTAATTGATCGCCCTGTAATTGACACATGGTAATAGTTTGCTCTACTAAATTTTTGACACTGCGTAGCAACTTATCGAGATGTGGAGTACTTGGTTATTGCATTTTCGCATACGCAATGTGTATGGTGAAAGTATTGTAAAAGAGTTCAAAAAACAAATGGAAATGCCTCCTTTCATATCTTTTATCCATCTTATTTATATATTTGCCAGAGCATTAGCACATGCACACAAACGAGCACATCTTTTATGTGCATGCATAATATGAACACAAATGTGCAATTGGTGTGCTCCGTTTTGTGCTACCATGCGCACGTCCCGTGCACGGGTCCGTATCGATTGTAAGCGGCATGCGCTATGCGACTTGCGTTGACTCCTCAAAACACATAGTGTATGCAAAACTAAATAATTTTAATAAATGTGAACGAAACGGCCAACGGAATAAAAAAAAAACATCAGTAGATTTCAGTCTTGTCATTTAAATGACGACATACTTTACTACTAATACTAGCTTCCACCATTCATTTATCGTTTTAATTTCATACTTTTCAGTTTTCTAAATAAAGTATTCTAAATAAAAATTCAAACTTAATAAAAATTCAAACAAGAAAGTGTTTGCTTATTAAAAGTGAAGCGTGGCGCATTGTTTCATTGCGGTAGGTTGGTGCCGCACGTACCTTGTTTGTGGTAGCCGGAGGACATTTTAAAGAATATGCATGCTTTTTGCACATAGACTACGACCTCTGATATTTGCTATGTGTGACAGGCAAAAGTTATGGATCATTGCCATGAAGGCTCACACACCAACACAGCCTGTATTCTTTATGAATGTTTTTTACATGAAGTAAACTTCAAAGCTAGATTAGCCTAATTTAAAATTCCAACCATTCTCGAAGAAATTGTCTGTCCGTTGTCCTTTGTACGCAAAAGTTTGTTAACACGATAACTCAAAAACTTGAGATTAGAATTGATCGGAAATGAACGCACAAATTGGTCTTCATTCGAATATTCTTGATTCACTTTGTTACGAAAATTTGTTTTGAATCTCTTTGGAACAAACGTGTGAATAGTTTCGTTTCTGTACTTAGCTTCTCGGAGGATATCTTTCCGCCTAACTGATTCATTTGATCGTTCCGTGTGTATTCAGTGAACAACAAAAACATATCGAAAAATCAAGGCAATGCAATTAAATGAGTTTGGTTTTAACAATCAAAATGTATTTTCAATAATAGATATAATTTAAATCTTTTTGGGTTGAATTCTAATCTACTAGGATTTTAAGAAATCCAAAGGATTAACTTCTAAACCCATTGGAATGAGAGTGTATCATCGTTCAATTGCTCCGTTGAAACTTTCCAAACTCATAACTTGAACCAGACGCCGAAAGTTGTACTTGCTGTGGTGATGCCAGAACAACATATTTGAACAGTTGAAGCTGCGCTTTGCATTGTGCTCCCACTGTATCCTCAGTCAGTTTGGCTAGCGCATCACGTCCTTTTTTGATAATTTTAACACTAAATAGCCATAAAGGTGGATACGAAACTTCGAACGGAGTTTTTCTGTAGATTGCGTCGTCAAATTTTGTTACGTCTCTTTTCAGTATTACCATTATTTCTTCCAAATATTTAAACAAATCTGCAAACATTTTTTCAACTTTGTGTTTAAATGGTGCGACTGCATTCTTATGTTTTTCAATTGTATCCTCATCAAATCGTTTTTCTGCGTCAGCAATTAACTTCTTTATTTTATGTTCTTCCAGAAATTTGCTGCAACAATTTTTCCAAACTTTGAGTGCTGTCTCAAGGTTTTCAATAGCAGAATCTATAATTGCCAAGTCTTTGTCGGCGCGTTTTACATCTTCTCGAGCATTTGGGCTGTATAAAGAAGGATTAGCGACAACTAATTCCTTGATTTCCGGTTGAACAGCTTGTAATTTATTACGCAAAGATTTGACACTTTTCATCGAATTCCATTGTGAACATGCAAAATCAAAAATCGATTCGGGCTCCGGACGGTGATGGGCACAGCCAAATGAATCTGAATAAAAATAGATAAAGACCAAAAACACTGTAAATAAATTGTTTTCAAAATACGGTATAAGGTGGAGTATGACTTTTTACGACCTCCAAAAAAATAGCGAAAATTATTCAAGCTTATTATTCAGATGGGAAGAGTTTTGCAGGTTGAGACACCTTTTTTTCGGGTTGGAGAGTATCATAAAATATTATATATCTCGTTAGAAAGATAATAATTATTCAAGTTTTATTTCTACCTGAGAGACAATTCAATTTCGTTCAACTGGAAAGAACAATTTCGTTGCACTAATTCTTACAAGTTACAAGTTAAAAAATGTACAATTTCATTTCCTGATTTCGGAAGAGATTTTCTGAATGTTTTGTTATTCTGAATGTTTTGTTATAGACTAAGAGTCAGTGAATATTATCATGATTTAATCATAAAATCTTTGAATCAAAAAACACTATTCATTTTATTACGAGCGCATGATATTTTGACGACATTGCCGCCCCATGGGTTTCAACTCGCCAATAGCAAAACGGCAACTATTGCTATTGTTGATGTTCGCTTTGCTATTTTAGCATTCAAAATCATCACAAAATATCATCACATATAGTTTGGCTATCGAAATACATTTTCATTATGATTATAATTATAATATCGTTATGAAGATTGGATCCTAATGATGTTATTATGCTAGGGGCTTCTGAATCTTTCTAAAAATTTGCAAGTGCGTCAGTACTCGCAAAGAATGGTACAATATGCCCTGTACTCGCCTATAAAGTGGCGCACTTGACACTTTTCTATATAAAATATAATACTTGCGAGTGTGTATTGCTTTACTGATTTTGACATAATGCAACGTTCATTATTTTAAACGATGTCACAGTCACAGAGTTCGCTTCCAATCGAAAAGCAAAATTCATTGAAACAAAAAATTGCCGAAAGCTACAATAATATTCATGCTTTATTTGAATTTTTAAAGTCTGCACTAACTTATATTAATTACCATGTGAAATAATTTTTCTAAACAACAAATGTTTTGAATGATTTCCAAAACTATAAATCTAGCTGTCATATTCAATCTGTTTGACACACTTGCGCACTCGTAGTATGTGCTCGCACTAGCTAACTAATATAAAAAACTCGCAAAGACTCCAAAAATCACATGAATCTTACTTCAGTAACTGGTTTGTATTTATTTATATATTTTCAATTGTTTTCATGTGTTACAGTTTTTGATTCTGATTGTTTTTTTGTACTTTTTGTATGTACAGCCTGATGATGATCATAATTAGATCGAAACATCACAATTGAAAAAAAATATATTTGACAACTGACAATTTTCTGATTGAAAGTCTCATCGAAAAAATAAAAAAATAAACCCCTTCAAACGTCAATGGTACTCTTTGTTCCAGAACATCAAAAATTTGGTCATTGGAGCAAAAATCCACCAGCTCAGAATCATCTGTTTCACAAAATCGACCTGATCTGAATACAGACATCCGAGCTGATCAATTTTTTTTCCAATGTGTTTTGAAGCAAAGAATATGATGAACATTTGAAATTTTCCTAGACCAAACCATCAGAAATGCCCCAAAAAATACAGGGTGGTCCATCTAGCGTTCGGATGTTGAAATACGCTTTATTTCGAGAATGACAGTCCGAATGTCATTCAATTTGTGTTCGTAATTTAGTTAAAGGATTCATATTAACGAAAAGGGACGCTATACGCTTGATCAAAATTGGGAAATATTGAAAACTTACTTCCAAAGTGGAGAGTCCTCAACCCAAACTGTAATAAATTAAAAAAAAAAGAATTTCAAAAAAAAGATTGGCCTTCAACTCAGTTTGTGGATCAATTTCTGAAGCGAGCTCGTGAAACTGAATCACTAATGGACAAAACAACCCGTTCCCCTTCTCGTACAGCGCCTACAGCCGAAAACATTGCTGCTGTCGCCGAAAATGTCCGTGAACATCCATCAACTTCAACTCATCATCGTTCTCAAGAATTGAACATTTCACGCACCTTCCTGAGGAGAATTTTGCATAAAGACCTCGGTATGAAGGCTTAAAAAGTTCAATTGGTCCAAGAACTGAAGGCTCATTACCTTCCGGCACGTTTTCAGTTCCCCCAATGGGCTCAAGATCGTTTGGCTGAAAATGAACATTTTTACCGAAAAATCGTCTTTTCGGATGAAACCCATTTTCACCTCGGAGGCTCAATAAGCTAAATTGTCACATCTGGGGTTCGGAAAATCCATACGTCACCATTGAGAAGCCAATGCACCCACAAAGAGTTACGGTTTGGTGCGGGTTTTGGTCCGGCGGCATTATAGGGCCATTTTCTTGAAAATGAACAAGGAGCCGCCGTTACGGTCAATGCCATGCTCAATGAATTTTTGTTTCCAAAAGTTGAAGATTATGACATGGACGACATTTGGTTTCAACAGGATGGCGCAACAAGCCGCAGAGCCAACGTAACAATCGAAATTTTGGACACCGTTTTTGAAAATCAAATAATCAGCCGAAATTCTGAAGTCAATTGGCCGCCTAGGAGCTGCGATTTGAGTCCGTTGGACTATTTTTTGTTGGGAGCCGTAAAGGACAAGAGATACGCTAACCATCCAGAGACTATTGAAGCTTTGAAAGATGAAATCGAAGTTGCCATTCAGGAAATTCTACCCGGAACAATGGCGTACTGTAAGGCCAGTCGTGGCAGTCATATGAACGATGTTTTTTTTTATAACCAAATCTCAAATGGACCACCCTGTACATGCGACGATTATTATGATGTTATTATGCTGTTAAGTTAATCCTATCTTAATATTGTCTATCATTTTCTATTTATCATAATAATGTTTATTATGTGCAGAATTTACATATTGTAGATTCAGTTGGTGGAACAAAACAGCAAAGTTATTTTTCTTAAATCCCTACGTATTCCCAGATTACAGTGAGTGAGAGACAGACAATGTACAGATTTTGCGGGAAAAATTTGATATTTGTTTCTAAAATGAACTTTAAACCTTCCAATTTAATGGGAAGCAAGAAGCATTCGAACAAAAGTGGCTTCATTCTAATTGATTCGATAAGAATTCAGACAAAATTTTCATTTTGCTCCCGAAAATCGTAAAATTTGCAGGTGAAGTTGTCAGAAATATTATGAAAATTTGCTCTAAAATGCATCCAATATTAGCAAATACTTATTTGAGTGTCTTTTTTTTGGCCAACATTGATTGATTTTTTTGCTATTATACAGTTCAAACAAAACTTGAACTTGAAAATTATCTCATATTTATCTAAGATATGTGAGATAGATAACCTTAAAAAAATCAATCTCGATAAGATTCAATTATTATCTAATAGGAGATAATCTTATAGAAATTTACAAGATAAGATGTCTTTGCCAAATTCTGCCCATCATAAGTAAACAATTAATACAACCAGCAAATGGGTGATAGTCGCCTAGCATAATGTCGATATGTGTATTTATTGTTTGCAGAATCATTTTACAATAAACGAAACGAATACACAAAATAAGCGTTCGCATAACCAAAACAATGATATCAAATGAAAAACCTCTAATTGAAATAAAATTATTTACCAAATATATCAAAAACTGTTTTTGTGAACAAATAAAAAATATTCAAAATTCTGAAGCAACTGAGACGTCAAGAAACAAACTTTTGAATAATTTGCATTTTTCCACAAAATTAAAAACAGCTGTTAATATATTTTGCGGCACAAAATTTGGCATCAATTATTTTATGCTTTGTATTAACTTGCGGAACGAGAATTCACCTCGGCAAAATGTTTTTTTATATAATATATTTAAAATAAATTTGCACATAGCGAAATGACATTCAAATTTTACTCGATTTTCAGGTTGCATTAAAACGCCAAAAATTAGTTAAAATTTAAATTTTTAGCTGCATTGCTGGTAAGCCGACGTACAAAGCTCATTTCAGATTAATTATATCTGTCATTTGGCTGTGTGTTTATATTGTAAGGTGTGGTGCAACATCACTCAGATTTCTTCTTTTCAAAGTTATACTGTGAAAGTAATTGTACAATGTATTTTTACACTACTACAGTTAATGTTTTTGCGGAAACCATACAAAATTGAAGTATTATTCAATATTTCTCACTTATGCTGCATATAAAACTGATTGCAATTAAAACTTTCATGTTCCGTGACATGGCGGGCACTGCTATCTCAAGTGAAGAATACTAATTTTTGCATGGGACTTTTGTCATTTATATTATTCTCACCATCAGACACAACAGCAGATGTGTTTCCAACTCGTTATTCTCGAATTTGAATTGCATATATTCTAGCACGAAGGATGAATTTTAAATTCAAAAATTTGCTTGCTAACTCTTTTACTTTTTTCAGTAATGACATTTCTCGATAAAGGTCTACCCCCACCTCTCGGCCCATCGACTTCGGCGAACAAAATCCGTTTCGGTGATCGCTCTTCTCCCATGCGTTTAACATGGCCAAATCATCTCAGTCTGGATTATCTTGCTCCCTCCCCTACCGAATCGACGTTCAAATCCTCCCGAATCATCTCATTTAGGATTCTGTTTTCCCACTGATCCCACTGAGGTTAGAATACCCAACACATAAATGACATTTAAATTAGGTGCAAAAGGATACATTCATTAACTTATGTTAATTGATCGCTCTGTAATTGACACATGGTAATAGTTTGCTCTACTCCCGAGCAGACAATTGTTCCCCAAAGTATTTACTCAAGCCGGACTCAGGCTTGCTGCAGCAAGCCCGGCTGAGCAACGCAGAACGTAAAATTTACATGGGTACTGGCCCGAAAAACTTTCCCACAACTAGCTGCAGAAAGTCTCACTCGCGACGCCATGAAGTTGTTTACGCTTGTCACACAGTTGCTTTGAACTGTCATAAGATTGTGTGGTGTATTTTATTTGAATTCAATTTGGATTATTTATTATCATTTTCATTAAAAATTACTATTTTTTTTATTACTTGAAGAATTATTTACGAGCAAAAACAAATAGTCATGCTGTACTTGACATTGATATGCGGTGTAAAGTTGGTCACAAACAAACAAACAAGTGTGGCCCGCTCGAGACTTGCTGCAGGCCAGTCGCAATGTAGACCGGTCGCATTTGTCTCGTCGGGACTAGATTTTTGACACTGCGTAGCAACTTATCGAGATGTGGAGTACTTGGTTATTACATTTTCGCATACGCAATGTGTATGGCGAAAGCAATGTAAAAGAGTTCAAAAAACAAATGGAAATGCCTCCTTTCATATCTTTTATCCATTTTATTTATAATATAAATTTTATATATTTGCTATGTGTGACAGGCAAATATTATGGGTCATTGCCATGAAGGCTCACACACCAACACAACCTGTATTCTTTATGAAAGTTTTTTACATGAAGTAAACTCCAAAGCTAGATTAACCTAATAAATAATTCCAACCATTCTCAGAGAAATTGTCTGTCCGTTGTACGTTGTACGCAAAAGTTTGTTAACACGATAACTCAAAAGCTTGAGATTAGAATTGATCGGAAATGAACGCACAAATTGGTCTTCATTAGAAATAGAATCTTATTAATTTTCAGCTCATTCGGATCATGTGTTGAATTAGCTCAATTGAGTTCAAATCAATAAATTGGTTGTTTTTCAATATAATTTAGAAACATTTATATGGGAACTTGGTTTTTTTCACCACCTATTGCTTTTGAAAATCCTTAATTTCATCTTTTCACGGAAATAAATAGTCGAATACAATTTTAAGTCGATCCGATGAGATTTGGGAAATAATAATTCAAAGTGAACATCAACAATTGCTAATAGTTCCCGTCTCGCTTTTGGTGAGTTTCAGCCAGATATCAAAACATTCGCAAGAATGGAAGAGATGAATCGGGATTTGACTTATTCTAAATCTCATCGTAATGACTTGAAATTTTGTGTGACTCATTCTCAAAGTTACATGATGATACGATAAGAAATAAATGTAACCTGTGAACCCGAAGACCCATAGACGAATGGTACATGGGGCGCTCCTTTCAAGCTTGGTTTCAAAATTCAATTTTGCATCGTCCGCTTAGTTGAGACGTAATTCGACATTTTCTACATTGATCTGAATGACGTAGTCGATAGACGTAGTCGAGTGAAAGAGTTATTTTATTAAGCGATTTCAATGCGAGAGTAGGTAGAAACGATCCAAATTTTTTTTCCGCTCTACTGGGAAAATTTGGTGAAGAGTTTGCCGCGAATGGAAATGGAAAGAGATTACTTGATTTGTGTCAGAGTTCAGATTCAGTTATAACCTATTAATTTTTCAAGCACAAGAAAATTCACATGTATTTGTGGGAAAATCCTGGTCAGAATCAAAAATCTCTTCTCGGTTACATCATCGTTGAGGCAAGCTTGCGCAAAAAAAAACAGTTTTGAATATGAGAGTGTACAGAAGTTTTGGTTTAGACTCTGATCAATACTTGGTAGCCAGCAAACTGTGCATTAGCAAGAGTGGCGTAAGGAGCTATCAAAAGTCAACAAAAAGAGTGAAAGTGGAAAGAATGCGAGATGTCAATGTAGTGAGAGGGTTTTCAGCAAAATTAGGGGAAACATTTGCCCAGGTCGAAGTTAGTGAAGCGTCTGATATTTATTTTCAGTGTTTCAAATTTTGAATTAATGCTTGTATCACAAACAATGTTATTGAAAATGTCAAAGGCCAATGCCGCATCGGCGACTTTTCTTCTTAATGCTTACGGTTCCATATCTAATTCAGTTAATTTTTCTATTATTCCGAAAAATATTACTTTTCTCAATGAAATTAATATTTGCTCTAATTTTTATCAACCGAATTTCGCTCGTAATTGGTGTTTAATTCAAAAAGTAGGCATCCATAACCTGATGAGAGTGGAATATTCAACAACGTACAATTGCTGATGTAAGAGCTTTACTCTTTGAGTAATGAGATATGAGAAAGCGTTTCAATCAAACAATAGGTTGTAGCATAATGCACAATGTCAAATGTTAAACGTTAGTGAAGCTGCTGATTAAAGCATCGTTCACAGCTTAAACAATTGTAACTAACAAAAGAACAGCAAACTTTAAATTCTTAACGGCGAATATTCACGCGAATAAGTATTTCAATTATTATGCGATTGACATTTGATCGTTCCGTGTGTATTCAAGTATTAGTGAACAACAAAAACATATCGAAAAATCAAGGCAATGCAATTAAATGAGTTTGGTTTTAACAATCAAAATGTATTTTCAATAATAGATATAATTTAAATCTTTTTGGGTCAAATTCTAATCTACTAGGATTTCAAGAAATCCAAAGGATTAACTTCTAAACCCATTGGAATGAGAGTGTATCATCGTTCAATTGCTCCGTTGAAACTTTCCAAACTCATAACTTGAACCAGACGCCGAAAGTTGTACTTGCTGTGGTGATGCCAGAACAACATATTTGAACAGTTGAAGCTGCGCTTTGCATTGTGCTCCCACTGTATCCTCAGTCAGTTTGGCTAGCGCATCACGTCCTTTTTTGATAATTTTAACACTAAATAGCCATAAAGGTGGATACGAAACTTCGAACGGAGTTTTTCTGTAGATTGCGTCGTCAAATTTTGTTACGTCTCTTTTCAGTATTACCATTATTTCTTCCAAATATTTAAACAAATCTGCAAACATTTTTTCAACTTTGTGTTTAAATAGTGCGACTGCATTCTTATGTTTTTCAATTGTATCCTCATCAAATCGTTTTTCTGCGTCAGCAATTAACTTCTTTATTTTATGTTCTTCCAGAAATTTGCTGCAACAATTTTTCCAAACTTTGAGTGCTGTCTCAAGGTTTTCAATAGCAGAATCTATAATTGCCAAGTCTTTGTCGGCGCGTTTTACATCTTCTCGAGCATTTGGGCTGTATAAAGAAGGATTAGCGGCAACTAATTTCTTGATTTCCGGTTGAAAAGCTTGTAATTTATTACGCAAAGGTCTCCAGACGGTAACGGCCACACTCAGCCGAATAAATCTGAATAAAAATAGATAAAGACCAAACACACTGTAAATAAATTATTTTCAAAATACGGTTAAAGTTGGAGCATAACTTCTTACGACCCCCAAAAAAATAGCGAACATTATTCAAGCTTATTATTCAGATGGGAAGAGTTTTGCAGGTTGAGAGACCTTTTTTTCGGGTTGGAGAGTATCATAAAATATTATATATCTCGTTAGAAAGATAATAATTATTCAAGTTTTATTTCTACCTGAGAGACAATTCAATTTCGTTCAAGTGGAAAGAATAACAGCAAATTTTCTGGAGGGATTGAAATCGGCCGGAATTAAAGTGCGCCTTTCAAGGGTGTTGCACTAAATCTTATAAGTTACAAGTTAACAAATTTACAATTGCATTTCCTGATTTCGGAAGATATTTTCTGAATGTTTTGTTATTCGAATTCATTGAAATTGTAAAAAAAGACTAGAATTCGACAAACATGTGCAAAATTCATTTATAGACTAAGAGTCAGTGAAAATTATAATGATTTAATCATAAAATCTTTGAATCAAAAAACACTATTCATTTTATTACGAACGCATGATATTTTGACGACATTGCCGCCCCATGGGTTTCAACTCGCCAATAGCAAAACGGAAACTATTGCTATTGTGGAGTATTTGGTTATTACATTTTCGCATACGCAATGTGTATGGTGAAAGTATTGTAAAAACATTCAAAAAACAAATGGAAATGCCTCCTTTCATATCTTTTATCCATCTTATTTATTTATTTGCTATGTGTGACAGGCAAAATTTATGGATCATTGCCATGAAGGCTCACACACCAACACAACCTGTATTCTTTATAAAAGTTTTTTACATGAAGTAAATTCCAAGGCTAGATCAGCCTAATAAATAATTCCAACCATTCTCGGAGAAATGTTTTGTCTGTTGTTACGTTGTCCTTTGTACGCAAAACTTGAGATTACAATTGATCGGAAATGAACGAAAAAATTGTTCTTCATTAGGAATAGAAACTAATTAATTTTCAGCTCATTCGGATCATGTGTTGAATTAGCTCAATTGAGTTCAAATTGGCTGTTTTTCAATATAATTAAGAAACATTTGTATGGGAACTTCGTCTATTTCACGACCTATTGCTTCTAAAAATACGTAATTTCATCAACGGAAAGAATTAGTCGAATACAATTGGATCAGTTAGGCGGAATGATATCTTCCGAGAAGCTAAGTACAGAAACGAAACTATTCACACCTTTGTACCAAAGAGATTCAAAACAAATTTTCGTAACAAAGTGAATCAAGAATACTCGATTCTGGATCGAATAGTTTCGTTTCTGTACTTAGCTTCTCGGAAGATATCTTTCCGCCTAACTGATTCAATTTCAAGTCAATCCAATTGAGGAAATACAAGGTCAAATAAAAGAGTCTTGGGACACAAGACCGTTTGCTCTTAATACTTAATATGAGCATCGATCGTGTCTGTGTGCTAATTTTATCTCTTTTGCATGTTCCTCTTGAGTGCTCTCTTTGAAATAGAAGCAGGCAGAGCTGCAATGATATGGCATGCATAAATTATGCAGAAAATACCAAAAGCATTTTAACGTGGAATGGTAAAATTTGTTTTTGTACCAATTCTGAAAATGAATTTACAAATTTTCACAAAGTGAAAAATCTGCTTTAAAATCAGAATTTATTAGAAGAATTCCAAAACAACATGGAAAATATCTCCGATTTAAACATTTAGCTAGCGGTCAGCGATAGTATCAAAGCAACAACTGCACTTCGAAATTTGATTGCACGTTGCCGTCGTGTTGCAAAATATTTGTGATTGAATGTGACCATGTGCGATCTACAAGAGGCTGGCGTCACATACACTAGACCTCTAACGCTAACTGTGGTTAGGGGATCTTTATACCAAATGGAAAATTTTCCTACTTTTGAATTTTCTATTGATGAGCCATTTATTGACTCACCAATTATATGAATGATTTTTATTATTTCCAATGAAAAAAGGTGTAGTTGATTGCAACAACGCCGCAGTTTATGTTGCCGAAAATGGATATAAAGCGGCCCAATTATTACGGAGAAACTGGAGTGATCTGAAAGAAAAGAACAGCATTTTGCAAATTTTATTCTTCAAAAATATGACCTCACTCATACAGATTTGTTTGGATAATGGCTCAAAATGAAGGCCCATTTGGAATCACCACCCATGAAACGATTATTCAGCACACACTTTGCGAACTGTCCCCTTGATGCACTGGATCAAGGAAACCAGATCATTTTCACAACAGCTCTGCCCGGTGCTGAACCTGGGGGGGGGGGTTACAAGCCGGTCAATTGCCCGGGCGGCACTTTGTTGGGGCGGCACTTTGTTGGGGCGGCACTTTGTTGGGGCGGCACTTTGTTGGGGCGGCACTTTGTTGGGGCGGCACTTTGTTGGGGCGGCACTTTGTTGGGGCGGCAAAATAGCCTGCGAGGCGGCGAAAGTCCCAGATTCGGCACCGGCTCTGCCATGTTATCGTTAATCTATTTACATCCGAGTTTCTGATGCGAAATTTGCATTATTCAAGACAAAATGAAGCAAGCACAATAAAAATTAGCAAATCTGTGGCGTCGTTTGATCAGTTTTCGTTCAGATATTACAAATCAATCATCAACAAACTGTTCAACTGAATCATTTGGAATCAATTCGAGCATCGATTTCAATGATCCAGAAATTTTGGATGCATTTTCGTCCC
Organism: Obolodiplosis robiniae; assembly: GCA_028476595.1. Classification (NCBI taxonomy): domain Eukaryota; kingdom Metazoa; phylum Arthropoda; class Insecta; order Diptera; family Cecidomyiidae; genus Obolodiplosis; species Obolodiplosis robiniae. The sequence goes on from CM052015.1 coordinate 43,522,445, forward strand.
AAGACCAAATGTAGGATGTTCAACCAAACAAATTGTCGTTGTCCCAACATGAAAGCGAAATTGAACAATTACAATCCTAAAAATTATCATGTGATGCATCTGTCAAATCAGAAGTCTGGTCATTTACATTGTGGCGAATATTATTATGTTAATTTAGAAAGTGGACGACCCTTCAATGTTGAGAAGTGTCGAACTACGTACTTGAATTTGTACCGTTAAAAAGTCTTATGGGTGTGAGTGCAGACGGTTGTCGCCATAACAGAGTCCAATCAGGAAAATCACTTGAAATAGAGTCTCTCACCCGCTCACACAGAAAACAAAATCAACCACACGAAATATCGTCAATTTTGCTGCACGTTATACTTTTTCAACAAAGTCAAATTCGTAGTAAAGAAATGAGAATATGTTTTTTGGCAATTCAATTTTTCAACCTTTGTAATTAAAGTGAATCGAATTAATTGGAGGAAAAAAAGGTGTGTATTATTTATTTCCATAACGCCATCCCACCTGCCGAAACGCAAATGAAACACGATTTTTCGCTTCTAAAATTCGTGTTCAATGATTGAAAAACAACAGCACAGAAATGATTGAAGCGATTCTAACAATAAATTTAAATTCGGAAACATTTTATGAAATTAAAAAGGATAAACTATTAGAATGAAATACAATAATTCTCATCAGGTGACTTTTATTTAAATACGTATTTTTCTACTCAATTATTTGACATACATTAAGACGCTTGCACGTATTTTTGCATAATTTAATAACAGTTATTTTAACCTTGTTTAGCAGAACATTCGCATCTTTGATTGTATGATTTTTTAACAAATCAACAATCGTTTCATTGAATGAAGCCAGTTCACTGATAATTTTGCAGAGTAGCATGTTTCGATACTTTAATTTTGTGATTTTGATGGGTCCTTGATCCATCGGCTGTAACATTGCGGAAACTTCTGATGGAAAAAAGTAGCAAACAATCTGCCCATCACCACTTTGAATTGGTTCGACTGATGATCCATGCGCGGTGCAGTTATTGACAAGTAGAACTGCTTTCTTTGGCAAATTGTTCTCGCTGCAAAATGTGCATATCAAATTTTTTTGAATTGTTGTAATCAAGCAGATTTTTAAAACCTCTGAAACATCGAGGCTTCCGTTCCCTGCCGATCGCCAGTGGCTTTACTTTATGTGGTCCCGTAGCATTTGCGCTTAATATAACTGTGATGCGTTCTTTCGCCCTCTTGTGGTCTGTTGCTGAGTTTTCGTTATCAGTGACGTTCGTGTTTTTGGTATCAAACGATAATACAAGCTTGTCTCATCCATCGGGTGGAAACATCAGACCTATACTGATGCGAGCGCCTTCAATTCAATGGACAAATCAATGCAATTTAACTACTCATTTCTGAAAAAACGCATGATATTATGATGGCATTGCCACCCCCTGGTCTCATCAGCGTTGTAAATTTGCTCTTTTGTGAGACCCAATTCTTCAATTTTGGCGTTCAATCCGTTAAGAAACGGTCGAACAGCTGCATGGTCACTAAGAATTTTTCACCGCATATTTTCGAAAAACCAAGTTGACAACAAGTTTTAAATTTGTGCAACCAGCCATCACCTGCTTGAAACGATTCCGATTCTTGTTCCGCATACAGCTCTGCAAAACTGTCTTTTGATTTTGTTTTTAGTAGCACACCATTGATCGGGCAGCTACGTTCTCGTTGTATAACATCAAGTATATAAAAGAACACTTGTTTATACTTTTATATTTTATTTATTTCATTTACTTTGATGTTGGCTTGACAAAATATAAAACTCGACTGTTCTAAAAACTATTTTCTAAAAAGGTTCTTAGTTGCTAATTGATAATCTAACGAATAGGCATAGAGACAGATATGGCTGTCTCTATCTACGAGATCCCGAATTGTCGGTAATCCGTTTACCCGAGCTCTCATCAGGTAAAAAAGGGAAAAGCCCCGAACATTCGATGTGCGGATGAGCATCATAAAGATGCGTCGTACCTTCATCTTTGTTCGGGGTAATAGCTGTCGGACACGAAGGCGACGTAAAGACGAGAGTGTCATAAATGCGTATCGCTAAGCATTGCAGATGTAGTAAGGAAAGGGAGTCAGGTCGTAAATGCAATTGCCGAAACTCACTAGCCCTTTGGATTAAGTAATTAGTGAGATGAGTTCGGACTTTGCAAGGCAATCGAACATTCGAAAAAGATATGAATGTTCGATGCGAATGTGAGACGGTGATCGTATTGCTGAACCGTCTACAGTTGATCACAAAACCACGCGTACAATTTTCCTTCCATTTCCGGAAAGTCAGGTTTTCGCAATCTCTTTTGATTCAAATCATGCTATTTGACCAGATCCTACTTTTTGGGACTTTGATGTATAAAATCATAGATGAAATACACTTCCAAGCTCATCTCTATCCAACTTAGCTTCGTTTGCGAATTTCAAACGGTGCCTGAATTTGACATACTCTCACAAAAAATTTCCATATTTAAATAAGTTGCTACGTGTTCTATAAGCGGGCATTTGAATTTCAAATTCATAAATTGTGCCTGAATATATATTCAAATTCGAGAATAACGAGCTGGTAACACATCTTCTGATGTGTCTGAGAATAATATAAATGACTTAATTTCTATGCAAAAATTAGTATTCTTCAATTGAGATTGCAGTGCCCGACATGTCAAGCAACAAGTTAGTTTTGATTGCAATCAGTTTAATATGCAGCGTAAGTGAGAAAAATTGAATAAGACGCAATTTTGTAAGGTTTCCGCAAAAACTTTAACTTATAATAGTTGTGCCGTTTTAGTATTGTAATACAATTTATAATACTTAATACTCAGTATTTTGACATGTTTTATTATTATAAACAACATAATACTGAGTATTAAGTATTAGTATTAAATATTTATAATACTTCGAAATACTCGAGTATTGTGATTTATCATAATACCGGTATTATGAAAACCCAAATGCTGTAATTATAATCAAATTCGCTATGGATATACTTCGCCATAGCGAATATTATAGCCGATCATAATATCAGTCTTGGATTTTCATAATACTGGTATTATAACCAATGATAATACTCGAGTATTTTGATGTATTGTTAATACTTAATACTGATATAATACTGAGTATTAGGTATTATCATTCATGATAATACTAACAAAAAAGAAGTATTAAGTGTTCGGTATTTTAATACTGCTTACTTTAACTGTAGTAGTTTAAAAATACATTGTACAATTACTTTCACAGTATAGCTTTGAAAAGAAGAAATCGAGTGATGTTGCACCAAACCTCACAATATTAAACACACAGCGAAATGACAGACAAAATTAATCTAAAATTAGCTTTGAACGTCGGCTTACCGGTAATGCAGTTAGAAATTCAAATTGTAACCAAATTTTAGCGTATTAATACAACCTGAAAATCGGTTAAAATTTGAATGTCATTTCGCTGTGTGCATTTTATGTAAATTCATATTTTATTTTATTTTAATTTGCTTTCGAACATTCATGTTGTGTTTCTGAGAAACTACTTTTTAAAGTTTCGTGCTCCATAATCTGAGCTACCTCAATTATTTTCATATATACATTTTTATTTCGGCCAAATTCAACCCCCTCGGAAAATTTGCTGTTATTATTTCCACTTGATCGAAATTGAATTGTCGTCCAGGTAGAAATAAAACTTGAATAATTATTATCTTTCTAACGAGATGTATAATTTTTTATGATACTCTCCAACCCGAAAAAAGGTGTCTCAACCTGCAAGATCTGACTAATTTCGTAATTTTGTTGAGGGCCATAAAAAGTCATACTCAAATTCTTAGCACATTTTGAAAACAATTTATTTACAGTGTTTTTGGTCTTTATCTATTTTTATTCAGATTTATTCGGCTGAGTGTGGCCGTTACCGTCTGGACACCGAATCGTTTTTTGATTTCGGATGTTCACAATTGAATACGGTAAAAAGTGGCTGGATCTGGCGTAATAAATTACAAGCTATTCAACCGAAAATCAAGGAAATAGTTGCCCCTAATCCATCTTTATACAGCCCAAATGTTCAAGATGATGTAAAACGCGCCGACATAGACTTGGTAGTTGTTGATTCTGCTATTCAAGCACTTGAGTCAGCACACAGAACTTGGGCAACCTGTTGCAATAATTTTATAATAGAACATCTAAGAAAGATGGAAGCTGCCCGAAAAGCAAATCAATTTGATGACCAAACAATTGAACAATATCAGCATGTAGTTGCACATTTTGGGAGCATAACTCAAGCAATGTTTGCAGATTTGTTTAAATATTTGGAAGAAATACCAGCAATACTAAGAACAGACGTAACAAAATTTGAACGCGCAATCAAAAGAAAAACTCAGTTCGAAGTTTCGTATCCACCTTTATGGCTATTTAGTGTAAGAAAAATAGAAAAAGGACGTGATGCTTTAGCCAAACTGAACGAGAATACGGTAGGAGCACAATGCAAAGAGTTGTTTGATCGATTTACAGAAATTTCCCTGACATCGCAAACTTCAACTCCTTCGAATTTTGGGAAAAGACAAAAACTGGATGAGATTAGAAAATTCCAGGGAATCAATTGAAAGATGTTATGATGTTGTATTTATATAATTTATATATATATATATATAGATCTAATGATGTTGTATATATTTATATGCGTTTTGCAAACCTTGGTTTTCTTCGTCTGACTTAATAATGCAACAGATGCTAGAAGCTATTCATCTAGATGATATTTGTAAACATTAATAAATGAACTGCTTTCATCTGCTGTTAAAAGCCAATTGATTTTATTTATTCAGTTGTTTTTGATCGATTGTAAGCTCGCGCGGCACCTACTTTGCATACAGCTTTCGCATGCCCAAATATTCATGAACGATATGTCCAACATGTTCCTTTGATATTTCCAGAGTTGCAGCTATCTCGATCATTTTCGGGCACTGGTAACGCCTGTTCGGAATTTAGCAAACCACTCACAAATGGTCGATTTTCCTGGTGCAGAGTCCGGATAACACTTACAAAGCCATTTTTGGGTTGCACCGGTATTTTTTCCCATCAAAAAGCAGTAATAAATCAACACACGAAATTGCTTTGAATCCATTGTTTTGAAAAACACAAATGTCGCTTCACTCAAATTGCTATAACTCACGAACAAATCATACGTTATTGTCCCCTTTGCCAACTACCATTCAAAAAGAGCTGTCATGAATGTACTCAAAGACCGCAAATCGTTATTGATTGAGGAAGTATTCCCAGATGTGCAATCCAACTCGCTCATATACGCAAATGATCAATTCACACCGTACTTTGTGAGTCTATGTAATGTCGACAATTAGGTTTCACCACTGATATTTACCAACCAAATAAAAAGGAATGAAATGAAATGTCAACGATCGATCTGTCGTAAGAGCATTAACGATGTCAGTGAGTAGGACAAAGACAAAAGACAAATTTAAAAAACAAAACAAAAATCGAAGAAGAAGAAGAAGTGAAGACTGTAGCGCATCGAAAAACGCATGAGACCTCTTTATCTTAGCGATTAGCGAACCGTCAATATCGCTGAACGGAACTACACCCATCCGATCAAAGAAATTGAATATCGAATAGATTAAATTCTGAAAAGCAATAATTACACCAGAAAAGGACGAACAGTCAGCATTACCCGGAGAAGAGAACCATTAAAATCGAGTAAGAACATATTGGCCAGAGACCGACGGACTTTGACATTATTTTAAGAAAATCAAATATATGTTCGTCAGTTGAAGATCAATTTAAAATTATTGTTTTTTTTTTATTTCACCAAACGCCAACCATACAATCAGCATATCAACGTTAGATCTATTTGTAATTTGAAAATTCAACAATACTTCAAAGTCATTTTACCGAATTGGTTTTGTGTGTATCCGTGAATGAATGAAAATTCAAACATTTTACAAACAAACGAATAATATTCTCGACGAAAGCAAACATTTACTATTCTACAAACGATTATACGAACGAACACACCATTATTCGGTGTTCGTTGACATCACTGCATAGCATAGCTGAACTGTCTGACAAATATTCAATAGATTTATTTTGTCACGTGTATCTAAATGTTTTTTATATAAAATTCTGGCTTATTTGTTCCAACTTTTATAAGTTTTTGATAGTTCGGTATTTCGATCATTGATTTTTTTATTTTTTCCTTGTCAAAAATGTGGTAAAGCCATTGACTTTTGACGGTTTAACCATTTTAAATATGCAAGTCAATAAAAAAAAATTGTTTGTTGGTCATTCCTCGCTTCGTGTTATTACATTTTATCGAATCAAACGAGAATTATTCCTCAAAATAATTATGTGCTTCTTGAATGTAAGTCACTAGAAGGTTTCATACAATTGTCTGTAATTGTTGAAGTTAAACAAATAAAAATTTCGAATCGCATACGTGCTTATAAAATATTGAAATAAGGTTAAGAATCAAGAATCGAATCCAAGAAATAGTAATTATCCAAATGATTATTGCATACATCTCGCGAAACCGATTGAGTATTTTTCAGATATTGACCTCGTCCAACTAGCTCAATATCAATGGCTTCATCTTTAAATTTGTCTAATGTTACGTTATTTGATTCATTTTCCAATTTTATGCTCCACAATGCATACGGACTAAGAAAGTAATTACTGTTGCTAATTTTCCTGTAAATATCATTCTGTTTGATTGGTATTCCATCTGAATTACGTTTCATTGACTGTTCAATTATAATATTTCCATCTGTTGGCAGATGATACAATCTTTTATCGCATCGATAGACATTATTTCCGATCATTTTCATGATCAAATCGAAGTTTTTGATTGCTTCATTCAACTCGATTTGAACGGTTGCATTCGATAAATGTAGATAGATTCCAATTTGATTGAATTTTATTGCGTTTTTATTAACACCATTGAGAATGTCGGATTTCACAACAATCTCTTCACCTCTCAATAATCTCTGAATTTCACTTCGAAATTCATTGTGTTTCCATACATAAAACGGTGGTATCAAACTATTCGTATCATTGCTATCAAATTGAATGTCACTGAACAGACTTATATCTTTGGTGCCAAGTGTTGAATCCGATATTATGACTCCACTTTTCAAGTCTCTTATTTGACGAATTGCATTTTCTTTTAACGCTTCAGTATCATTGAAGTACAATCGTGGGGGGAAATTGAATTTGTCCAAAAAGAGCGGTGCAAATGGAAAATAGTGTTGTTTGAATGCATGGGTAACAAATTCATGCATTTCAAGCACCAGATTTGTTTGAATAATTTCATCCATTTTATTTATCACATATTTCAATTGAGGTTCATTTGTAATGACCGGCCCATTCGATGCAATTTGCGAAACGAACTTGACAAATTTAGCATGCGCCGAAAGTGATTCAATGCGATCATAAACATCGATTAAAATGTCCATTGTTGCCTCGACTTTTCCAAAATAACGCTGGAAATCATCGTGCGTTCCAGACGATGCAGTCATTTGCGAAAACATGTACTTTACATCGGCTAATCTATTTTTAATTTCCCATTTTTTAATGTCCAATTGCTCATGTGAATCACCTTCCAAATGGTCATTCATCATTTTCAAGTAGTTTTCAGTTGCTCGGAATATTGGAAGCATTGTATTGTAAATTTGTTCTTCATATTGATTCAATGCCGCCAATTCTCGGTATAATCCTTTGATTACGTCTACAACTTCTCGCATTCTTTCTCGACTGCTCTTAATTTCATTATACATTTCGATAGACATTCCAATTACTTGTGCAATATCTTGTGCTTTATCCACAAGATGTAATAGCGGTTTTTCTAGTGGTCTTTCTTTTTCGATTGCAATTTTTTGATTTTTCAGCAGTTCCTGCAATTTCTGACGTGCACCAATAACTGGTAAAAAAGAACCATCTTTATCGGCTTTATCTATATCAGACTTCATTTTCTGCAATTCGCCTCGAAGTTCCCTAAATGCATCCTTGTATTTATCATTTGAGCTCAACTCGTTGTCAATATCATCCAATTGCTGTCTAAACAATACATTATTGTATTTGAGTGCTTTGATTAAACTATTTAACGAACTAGAAACTTCTGCAAGCGTTGACGCTGATATTTTTTTACCCATAGCAGCTTGGGCAATTGTTGTTCCGGCACCGATGATTGCACCTGCTCCCGCACCAACCGGCCCAAAAAATGACAATGCAGTACTGATCATTTTCAATCCCGAAAATAGCTTTTGCCTAGAAATCGATTTTCTCATTTCGGCCAACTTTCTTTTATACTCTTCGATCATTGTTTCTGTGTGCTTCTTCTTTTCAATCGTTTCATCAACCAAAGCAACAAAATTCGATTCAATCAAATTCAAATTTCGATTGAGCTCTGGAAGAATCTTTACGTTCATGAGATTTTTGGCTGATTCCATTTTTCCATATAGCGAGTTTGTGTATTGAATTTGATGATTTTGGATTTGTATTTCTCGGCCAGTTATACGTATGTCATTTATTTTTGTTTGTGCTTCATTCAAATAATGGCGTAAATTTAGAATGGTTTTTTGATTTGCAATATTCGAATGAATTTGACTCAGAGTTGCTGCGTATAAGTAACTCAACACTTTTCTAATTCCATCACTTTCGGCCAGCGTCGAATCATATAGATACAAACGTTTCAAGAACGATTCCAAAAATGGACGAAATTCAACATTATTTCGTAATTTGAAAAATTGGCTCTCTAAACCAAGAATTTCATCAGTAAAACCATAAATGTCGTAAACGGATTGAACATCTTTGTTATTTTCTACATCTTGCATAAACTTTTTTAGATTCGATTCGAAAATGTTATTTGCCAAATGCTCACGAACATAACTTTTATAATCATTTACAATAATTGAAAGTGGAGATATAGTCAGCTCAATTGCATTTGTTCGTGATGCACAGTTGCGGCCGTCGATTCCATTTGGCGGTGAGTACGAATGGCCCGGCTTAGAAACAAATTTCTCCCCATTTTTAAGTCTGTATATACCGATATCCGATGTGGGCTTTGAAGTTCCACCACGTCCTAATGGTCCCTCTTGACCTATTCATTGAAAAATTATGAATTGTCTTTATTAAACCAAAAAAACGAAAGAGGGCTCCCAAAATTTAATGAAAATAGCAAATCAATCGCAATTCCGTATAAATATGTTAGTCGATTAGAACAAAAGAACTCGTGGTGCACACACAATACATGCGCATGCTGAGAGTGAGCTTTCGCTAATATACACCGATGCTATAGCGTAGCGGATAGACTTTGCGCATCTAACTTTGTTAAATGAAACGCACACAGCACCGCATTTGACCTACACAAAAGCTGCGATGTATAGCAACCAAAACACTCGCACTCTGCACAATAAGTTTTGAGGGACGGTTTAGATATTTGTCACTATATAATACCTGGATTGCTGATGAATGCTGCATTAGACGGTTCTTTCAAACCAATCATAGATAATTTCCCGGGTTTGCCACCAAAGCCACCGCAACCACCATGGCCACCAATTCCAGATGGTGTCGCCCACTTTGTAGTTATATACCTATCACCCCAAAATTTACTGATGTGAGAAACTTTATATTCTCCATCGTCGCCATCACCACCTGAGATGCATTTTTTTCGATTAAAATATTTGAATCTAAAGAAAGAAAATTAGGACTTTGGCTTGAAATAAAAGGTCTTACTATGGGCGACTTAAATCAATCTGATATGATGCCAGCAAATTCAATGGTCTTGCATACGTTAAACTAACTTTTCCGTTTACTTTAAAAAATCTACACATAAGGAAGAACTCGTATAATTAAAGGCTGTAATAGGGATTGGTAGAGCCGTTCATACGATATTACGCCTGGAAGTATACTATTTGTTCCATATATCATGCAGTTTTTCGAATTAACATTTTCGTCCCTTTTTTCGCAATCATACGATTTCTTCCTAATGTGTACGGGTTTTTGTGGTTTTCATTGATTACTACGAATTTGTATTGGAGTTATATCTATTTATTATTGTATCGTCAACTTGAGAATCTAATTTTTCCATGCCAAAAATGAGCCAGACAAAACATTAAGATATTCTGCCGAGAATTAAGAATAATTAATACAAATGAATTAGTATTTCGTTCTCACTCATCATTGATGAGTCATAAATTAAATTTTTAATATTTTTTTCGTGCGCGTTTTTTGCTCAAGTGGTAAGAGATGGGCCTTAGTATGTTATAAATGATATGCTTTAGCTCAACTTTCTAGAACATTGCTCGAACTTATCTCTCACCACTTGAGCGAAAAACGCGCGAAAAAAATATTGAAAATTTAATTTATAGTTCATTTTATTGCAACTTCTTTTTTTGTTCACATTTATTGGCAATTTTTATGAGTGAAATACTCACACGTATTCATTCAATTTGTTCCCTTAAATGCTCAGAACCAACACGCAAATATAAATACAAATAATAAGCGTGTCCCGTTCGCTTCACAAAAAATTCTCATATAAAATGATCTCAAAAAATTCATAATATAATTGATGGAATGTGTCAAGGCGGTGAAGCGATTTGACTACGTGTACTGACTACGCTATGCAAACTACATAGCGTAGTCTACTACGTGGACCATTGATTTTGTACGGCGTTTCACTGGCCTGCAATGTGTACAGGGAACCATTGCAGATTCACTATTTTGCCTTTCGAACTTATGTGAAGATTTTAGAATGTAAAGAATAGCCGTATTTCGATGTTATACCTTTTCCACCATTTTGACCGGCACCACCGTTGCCACCATTTGCTGAAATTCTTAAATGTTGTCCGTTTATAAATGTATCACCGATGCCAAAGAAATGGCCGGCTGGTCCACCCGGCCTTCCCGGCTCGCCAGCTTTACCAGGCATCATTCGGCCAACTTCTGCTGCTGGAGAATGGAAGCTTTCACCATTTCTACCATCCAAATTGACGACTTTATCGCCTACAATTTCCCATGTCGGTGAAATAATTTGAACCTCTTTTCCAGATTGATGGACATCGACATCGATAAAAATCTTATTCATAGCCAATATTTTAATAAGTCTTATCTCATGTTTTATTCCGACAACATCACTCATTTTAATGTTGTATCCTTTAACAACTAGTTCATTCGATGAAACAATTTGGTCACTCTTTGTATTCATGCATTGATCCAATAAATTAATCATTTTTTTCAATTTTACCGAATTCAATTTCATGTTGGCCAATCCAAGATCAGCACCTTCTTTTATTTTGTGTACAAACTCTTTCAGTCCAGTATTTTCAAAAAGGATCTCTGAATTGTTTCCTTCGATGTGTTTAATTATTCCACCAATATTGTTAATCAACGTGTTCGCATTATATTCAGCGACATTTCGTTGTACTTTGTATTCCGACAAATCTTTGTGCAAAGCAATCAAGAATGTGTACCAATCTTTTGATTCAGATAGATATTGAATGTTCGCTCTCAATCCATTTGTGTCAATCTCAATCTTATCTGATGCACTGTTTAATGATTCCACCAAATGAACCACTTCAATATGTCTCGAAAGCGATTTTAAAATCTCTGCTGACATTTTAATGTGCAGATGATTAATCGCTTCAATAATTTGTCTTTGGAAAAGCTCCGGATCTTTGGATGTGATTTTAGAAAATACTTCATTAAACGAAAAAGTCCTATCGTATAAAATCCTTATATCAGAAATGTCCCTCTCCATTTGTAGATAAAATGCTTTAATTTCAGTATTAAAATCGGACACATCCTTCGTTAAATTAGTTTTTAACTCGGTGATTAATTCCGATCTATATTTCTCTTTCGATTTGGCTAAATATTCGGTGACATTTTTTAACCCATTTGAAATTTTAAATGCTGCCGATAGTTTGTCATCACCAACTGATCCTAAGAAGTCGACAAATTCAATGTGTCTGCCAAAACGATTTAAATAATTGGTCGATATATTAATACCCAGAGATGATGTTGCATTGATAATCTGTGCTCTGAATAATTTCAAATTATCGGAATTTATTTGTGAAAATTGTTGTTCGCCGAAAATAATGTTCTGGAGCAATATTTGTTTGTCTGGAAATCGTTGAGCTTGTTGTAAAAAAAACTCATTAATTTCATTTCCAATGCTCAGCACATCATTTATCAGACTATGCTCCAATTCATTGAACAATCCATGGACACGAAGTTTCGATTCGGCTGAAATTGAATATCCGAAATCATCATTTTGCTTGGGAATATATCGAAGCGTATTGTTCACCATCGCCCTGATTGCCCTTTTCTCCTCATTTTGAAGCGGCATTTCATTGAATGACCCGGCTTCGGTTGGCGATCGAAGAATATGAATGCGATCAACACTTGTTTGTAATAATATTTCAATAAAACTTGCCATTTTTTCTCTAACTTTTGGATTTTCATTGTTCAAATCCATTTTCGTTTGATTTATAAATTTGGAAATATTTTCAATGGTTTTTTTATCCGTTACAATTTGTCCATTTGAGATTTTTGGTTCGACTTTTGTCACAACTAAAGCAATTGCATCTTGATATTTTTCGATATTTTTGATCAGTGCCGTCGCATGTCTCACTAATTTCTTGAAATCATGGCGATCACCACCAATTTTAACCGATGAATATGCAATAGTAAATATGAATTTCACCGAATCGGAAAAACTCAATAGTTTTTGTATTAGATAAGTTACTGAAATATCATGAGCAATGCCTCTTGAATCCTCAAAACCGGCACAATCGTAATACGAAATGTTCAATTCACTGTCAACCATCAAATTTGGAATAATTGTTTGCGACTGAGTTGTCTTATCAGGCGGACTGATAAGGTCATTTTTATCTTTGATCACATATTCGCCAGAACCTGCATCTGTTTCAACGGCAATCAACTCAGCACCCGTTAGAAGTAATGTTAGTGTACTTTTACCAGAACCGGTGTTACCCAATACCAATACAACATCCTTTTGTTCACCTAATGTGAAATTCTTACTGCATCCATCGAGAAAATCAAAAATTACTGTCGCCGAATCTACAGGCAATTGAATATTATTTGTCGCAATATGGGATGACACTAACAGACACCATATAAATAAATACAACTCAAAAGGATCCATTTGGTTCCGTTTATTATTCACTTATACGTTTCGTTTCGTTCTAATATGAACTCAACAAACAAATTATCGTGCTTGAAAGAATCAATCATTTGCTTGAGCTTTTATAAAGAAAAAGCCAAATTCAATGTAATCTCTATCAAAACCTTGACATAATAAATTGTAAATGATTAATTTTAACTTGATTGCGATAAGGCTTTTGCCAGGAATCCCCTTTATTGAATTATTTTTTATATGAATGCAAAATCACAATGAAAACCACTTGAAATTAATCACATTGGGGAATTCCTCAATGAAATGTGGGAGATATGAGAACTAAGTAGTAGTCAAATATATCCATTACATAGTGCACAGGGTGGGTGCAGTTCCGGACTGTTTTGAGCTGAGGTCCTTTTAAGTCCTCAATTGTTTAATTTGTTTACTTTGGTCAAACTAGAAAATCAATTAGCGGATACTGTTTCAAAGTCAATGGAGGTTTTATTAGCTGATGCAGCAAGAAACAAACATGTGTTGCGCTATCGTCGACCGAAGCCGAATTAATTGCATTCACCGAAGCTACGGAAGAAGCACTTTAGTTGAGACGACTCTTGAATGAAATTTACAAAGAAATCGAAAGTGCTACAGTGATTTATGAAGACAATCAAAGTTGCCAAAAATTAATTTCAAATGTATTGTGCTCACCAAGAACCAAGCATATTGATATCAGAAGTTATTTCTTTATAGTCCATGGTTCAATTAATCAGGAGAATCGTATTCGCATGGCTGATAACGATAAAATCCGTTATATTTATGGCTTGAAAAGATTCGAGCAAATAAGCGAGTATCGTGAGCGAATCAATGGCCTTACTCCTGAGTCCAAGGCAAAGCTTCATTCAGCTACTTTGATTTTTAAGCAACTGAAAATGCGCTCTCCTTCTTATTTAAATGATATGTTCGTGTTTAATGAAGGTTCAACTCGCGCAAATGGTCAATTACGGGTTTTGGTCAAACCTCACTCTGAGTTCGACAAACGTGCTTTTGGATCGCGGCAATCACTTTTTTTAATACAATTCCGGGTGAAATCAGGAAAAGTAACAATATCGGTTCATTTAAATTTCATCTCAAAATCTGGTTGCGCAACAACCAGCAAGAATTTTAGTTTCTTCCAATTTTCGTTGCTTATTTTACTAAGCATTCATCAATTGATGAATTTGTGCTCTTGCCAAAGTTTCCCCACCAACATCATCATTTAGTTTTAAGTTATTTAAGTTTTTCCCCTGGCTCTCCTGGGTCAGGCCGGTTTTCCATGGTTTCCCGGGCTCAATTTGGTATCTATAGTCACTCGTAGATATCCCCCATCCCTGTAATTGTCTTTGTTTAAGTCGTTCCATGGGCGGAATTTATACCGTATTGGGCACTTTGCCAGCATACATGAGTTACTGCGTAGCTCTTGTATTATCGGTCGCAAAAGAATGATCCATGAATACATTCAAAGAATAGAAGCATACAAACACACCACAATGGGCTCCGTGTATGTGTTTGTGATTTTTTTGAAATACACAGCATACGTATGTGAGACAAGGATAGCGTAATCTAAGCACATCTGCGTATCACACAGTGGAGAAGCAAATGCAGGCAAGCATTCCACATCGTTGTTGGTCTCAGATAGCGGTAACTTGTTTACATTCTATTCAGATCAAATGCGCTACGTTAAAAGATATTGTCAATTCGTGTAAATAAATAAATTAGTTAAGTAATAATATAAACAAATGTTTTTTTTTATTTACATTTATTCATTTTCAATGAGAAACCAACGACTGCTCTTAAACAAATCAATCCTTATGAAATATATTTCCACCGTGGTTTAAAACGTATCTAAATCTTTTGGCAAGTGAATTGTATAAATTACGAAAAAAATCTTGTCTGTTTCGTAAATTTTCCCATCTGTTGAATACGTGATCATGCAATCCTTCAGGCGTTCTTTCAATTAATTGTGGCCGATCGCGTTCCATTGCACCCCAAACATTTTCAATCAAATTGAAATCTGGACTAAAGGCCGGATGATTCAGAACGTAAACACGCTTCTCCACAAGGTAATCGCGAACAATTCGTGCAGTATGCACTCTTGAGTTGTCATGCATAAATAAAACGTCTTGAATGTTTCCAAATTGTCTTTCAATTGAAGGCAATGCCACTTCATCAAGAATTTCGAGGTATGTTAAACTATTGAAACGAGGACCTGTCTCGACCAATTCGCCTGGACCGGCACAACTCATCCAACCCCAGTATCCAGCTGAAACATGGCCACTAAGATTATCTTCACACACGAATTCCGGTAGATACCTTTGTCCTTTTGGCCGATAAACGCGAACACAACGTGACTCATCACTACGAAATGTTTTTTCATCTGTAAAAATAATTTTGTGGAAGTTTTCCTCCCGAAGAACATCTAACATGTAATGACAATATGCAATTCTGTCTCGTTTATGTTGCTCTGTGAGCTTTGTATGATGTGCCGCTATAAAATTGCCCAAATCACTTTCATGTATTCTTCGTAGAGCCGTTTTATATGGAACGTTTTGTAATGCGGCCGCGCGAACTGTTGTTGAGAATGGATTTTCCTTCAAGTAATCAATCATTTCTTGATCTTGTTCGTGAGTTGTGATTCTCGGTCGACCTGGCCCGAACTTTCTTTGAACGTTTCCTTCTTGCTCGTATCGACGGATCCACCGTTGAACCGTTTTTACTGATGTGCAAACCATTCGGGCGATGGCTTCCAAACTGTGATGCCCCTCGAATCTTAGAGAAACGATTCTACCTTTTTGCACGTCAGTAAGTTTTTTATTTGAATCGATGCGCGCAAAACAATCCATGGCAAACAATGCGTGAGCAAAAAAACTCATCCAAAGCCTCAAAGTGACCAATTGTAAATAAACATAATCGGACAGTAGTCAAAGAATATGATTGAACACGGCTAATAAATAACAAAGGCATTTGATCTATATAAAACGTAAACAAGTTACCGTTAGCTGAAATCAATAGCGATGCGGAATGCTCGCCGGCGTTTGCCTCTACACCATATGATATACAGATACAAACACAACGCGTATCATGCACTATGTGTGTTTTTCATAGCAGGATCATTCTTTTGCGACCAATAATACATATTGGTATAAATTTGAGATTCGTAATAAATAAAAATGAATAAATATTTTGTAAAAGATTATATCTATGAAAAGTTTAGGTTCAATAAGTGAACACCATAGTACTGGACATTATCTACGGCATTTGCAAATGAAAGTAGACAATGGACGGCTTTATATTTTTTTCGATTTTTGTATCAGTTTTCAACGCTTTTACAGTAAAAATTTGAACATCAAGTACGCCAAAAGTACAGGCTATTTCTAAATATATAAAGACTGCATTGCAACATTGAGCAGCAAATGGTGATAAATTCTGCCTGTGGTTTGATCGACAGCGATCTCTGGGAATAAAAGTGAAAATACGGAATCGTTCGAGCAGGGGTGTCACATGTGACATGCATGAGTGTTGCTATGCGCAGCATTTATCATGGTAAATACGGCATTATGAAAATGTGATCTCGCACAACGTAAAATGGAATTGATCAATAATTTTGTGGTTTAATAATTCAATAAGGCATTCAATGGTATGGACTTCATGGACGAATGCAATCGTCTTTCTTTAATATCAAGTGTTTTTGGAGTTAAATGTTCTTCGTTTTTGTTCACCCAGAAAATTTTTGTTGGACACGCTATTCATTGTGAAATACAACATTGGCAATAAATCTCTGACAAATCACATTCATCACGACACAAATTATTTGGTTGTTATTCACTATATACAATACACAGTAAATAAAGTATCTGTAAAAAGTACAGATATCGGTTGTAAAATCGCATTTTCCAACCATTTTTGTATGGAGGTTGTGAACTTCGCAACATTTAACAACAGATCAATTTTACAGAAAATGTTGCGAGGTTCACAACCTCCATATAAAAATGGTTGGAAAATGCGATTTTACAACCGATGTCTGTACTCTTTACAGATACTTTATTTACTGTGTAGCTTGCTCATTGGCAAATGTTATAAAAATGTCTGATATAAAGAAAACAACGCGATAAAAATTAGTAGATTAAGTGAAAATTCTACAAAGAATCAGAAAGGGTGGAGAATGTAGCCGATGTTGCGAGCCTTCAACGATAGTCTCATTAAGAATGTTTTAAAGCAATCAACGTCTTATCAAATGGGCACACGAGTATTCCAGTGCAACTGATTTTGCATGTTAAAAGGATTCGCTGATAAAGTAATGCCAAAAAAAAGTGAATTAAAGTCGCCAATTAAAATTAACTGATTTCTTTGACATATCATAGTTTAATATGTTGCTTTGACATACAGAATCGATATGTTTTTGGACTGATATTTCTCCATTATCTATATATAAATACGGAAACAAAAAAAAGTTTGTGATCCCTTTTTACCTACTATGCCGTAAATATATATAGGAGAGTAATACATCAATGGAAAGGGAATGTCGACTGTATGTGCACAAACTATGTGTTTTGAATGTGGGCTGGTGTTATAATTAAAAAAACGGGGAAATAACCAGCGGGTCAAAAAGTCTGTGGCCTAACTTAGAAAAACACATCTTTTTGCAGTAATTCTTAATAATTCATCAACATAGTTCCCTTTGGCGGAGATAAAATCATTCCAACGCTTCTGTAACTTTTCAATACCGGTTTTGTAGAACGATGTGTCGAGGCCTTCAAAATACGCTTCAGTTTCGGCGATCACTTCCTCATCAGAGCGAAATCTCTTGCCTCGGAGTATCTTTTTGAGTTCTGAAAAAAGGTGGTAATCGCTGGGGCCAGGTCTGGACTATACAGTGGGTGCGAAAGCAATTTGATGCCCAATTCACCTATTTTTTCCATGGTTTTCTTCGAGTTGTGACACGCTGCATTGTCTTGGTGAAACAACACTTTTTTCTTCGCCAAATGTGGCCTTTTTTTGATGATTTCGGTCTTTAAACGCACCAACAAATCAATGTAGTAATCGCTGTTGATTTTTTTTCCATGTTCCAAGTAGTCAATGAATATAATTCCATGCGCATCCCAAAAAACAGAGGCCATGACCTTACCAGCTGTTTGTTGCGTCTTTGGACGCTTTGGTGCACTTTCACTGGGCGCTCTCCACTCAGCTGACTCGCGACTGGTCTCCGGAGTGTAATGATGGATCCATGTTTCATCCATCATGATGTACCGACGCAAAAATTCTGACTTTTCACGCGTAAACATCGCCAAACAGCTCTCGGAAATGTCGATTCGTTGTTGTTTTTATTCTGGTTTAAGGAAACACGGCACCCACTTTGAAAACAGCTTTTCCATACCCAAATGTATTATGGTGAGAACACTACCTTTTGATAACTTTAAGGCATCAGCTATCTCTTGCAATTTCACTTTGCGGTTTGAAATTATCATTTTCTCGACTTTCTCATTTGGACGACCAGAGCGTTCAACATCATCGGTGTCTGTACGACCACGTCTAAGCTCAGCGAACCAGTATTTGACGCTTGATTTCGATGGTGCAGATTCCTTATAACACTTTCCAAGCCATTTGTGGGCTGTAACGGTAGTTTTTCCCATCAAAAAACAATGATAAATCAACACACGAAATTGCTTTGAATCCATGATTTTTGAAAACACAAAAGTTGCGTCACCAAATACCGCCTGTTACCTGTTCATATAGAGCGCAATACATTTTCATATAGATTGGAAAAAACCCAATACACACAGTTACATTCTTTCATTCGTCGCATCACACACAGTTCGTCATACCGACGGATGTGTGTAGCCAGTGTATAACATTCAAACGTACGCACACAACTAAACTATTGAAATGCCTGCATGAAAAAACGGTACGACTTTAATGTTTTGTGATCATGTTTGGAAATTGGAATTTTGACCCCGAAAATTGAAAATTTCGTAGGGGAGCTAAGGTAGTCTTAAACCTCATGACCTCTTCAATGACTTGAATGACAAAATTTGAATGACTTATTTTTTCGTTTCGACCCCGAGAAGACCCCGAAAATCGAAAATTTTGCAGGGGAGGTAGTCCCAAATCTTATCGAAATGACTTGAAATTTTTCGTGACTCATTTTTCATAAAAAAATAATATCCTGAATGTTTCAATCGGATACAATGTGAACTTAAGATAGTCACAATACAAATTTTCAGGTTTGACATTGAAAAGACGACGAAAATCGAGAGTTTTGCAGGGTAGATAGTCCTGAATCTTATCGAAATGACTTGAAATTTTTTGTGACTCATTTCTTTCATAAAATAATAATATCCTGAAAGTTCCAATAGGAAACAATGTGAACTTGAGATAGCCAAATGGTTAAATATCTTATTCAACTTCCCTGTAGTATACTATTCAATTTCCCTGTATCCAATAACCACTATAGTGAAATGCTATAAAGCCGATTACTATAGGGCATTTTAATAATAAATGGCAATGTATTTCGGTGTGTACAGGTTCTATCCAAAACCAGAAGAAGACAATTAACTCTTTTTATCACTTCAAATAAGAATTTTACATTAACCTTGATTCCAATTTGATTTGTCAATAATTTTCAATTAAAAAATAAGATGAGATCATTAATTTTGAATTTCATGAATAAAATATGCATTTTGCTTGATTTTCAATAAATTTAAATGTGTTATATTCTTTGAGTTTTCACTTTTTGTTTGGATCGTCCAATCTTGGACGACGGGCGAACTCTAGTTACAATGAATATCCGTAAAACCATAAAAACAATTACTTTTAAAACTCCTTCGATAATGGAAACTGGTCTTGTATCAAAATGGTTGAAACAATCGCGGCTCACCTCTATACCAGACTGTATGCGATTTTTCCATTGACCATAATTGGATCTAATCGCGAACAAATTATTTGATTTTTTTTTGATTGGCTGATTCAAAAACGGCCCATTTCTTCGATATAATTCTGTAATCAATGTCATTTATAATAGTCATGCAGAACTCTGACGATGTTATTTATGAAAATCAGGAACAGTGTAGTAGGCCGAGATGGCTGCTACAAAAAATTTTGTGTAAGGATTGTTTAATAAACGTTTTCTTTGAGAAAGTAAAGTATATCCCACTTTCATCGATCGGACTACTGCATCCAAATCTGGAATGCTTGAATCTTGCTACATGTTATTGCTTGGATCTTGATTAACAGTGGCGCTCCCTGGATCATCAAGTGTGTATTTGTGCATGTCCAATTGTGTATGATATTTCTTTGTCGTTCAAAAATGCGGGAAATGTAATGTGTACATTTTGTCTACTGCTTTGGGTTAATTTATATATATATATATATATAACATAGCATTTTTCTTTCATTAAATATATTGTATATTTATTTATCAGCGCACAAAGTTTGCGATATATGCAAAAAAAGAAGAAAATGTTGAAATTTGGTTAGATTTATTTGAATTTTCACATATACGAGAACGTCATGTTCGCCACACTCACCATATTTTATATGGATGGCACTGTAAAGCAATATGGGCTGTCAAATCATCAATGAATAGGAGAGTTGACTGCATCTCATAGCTAAAAAATCGCTGTATTTATAGGCTTGTGTTTATTTTATTGGGAATGCTTGCGTCATTCACGTGGACGACCGACCACTGTGATTCAAGTAATTGTTCAATTTCTGTGCGTATTTTTGAAAAACAAAGAATCAAACAAATTTTTTCTAGCACATTGCATATATGTTTACCCAACATCGATAATAAACCTTATTGCGGATATAAATAAGGCGTTGGGTTATAATAAGACTCATAATTCCAGAGGTTGTCCCTGACTATGTTTTCGAACATATATTTACGGATTCTGCTGATAAGCAGTGTAATATTTCACTGGATTGTTTTCATCAAATTCTTTTATATGTTAATTTCTTCAATTATTTCGAAGATATTCATTCTTATTAAAGCCACACGTAAACTCATTGATGCAAGAAAAAAGTAAAGATTGTTTTAAAAAATACACGTGTATAGTCCACGTGTATAGTTTACGTGAGTGACGCAAGCATTCCGAGTGAAAAATTCATTAGCCTATAAATACAGCGAATTTTGGGTGGCAATTTAACCTCTCACGTGGGTTATTATGAATCTATTTGTACGTAAAGACGCTTTCGATGGTATTTTATAATATATATATTCAGTTCAATTTCTCCATAAAAGAACGTTAAAATTTTATATAAGTTATCAATTAGATTTAAGTTCTCATCACCAGCATCATTATCATCATCATCATTCATCATAATCATCATTTCTCATGCTTTTGCTCTCGCTTGTTCATAATAATGTTAACTTAAATTTCGTTTCAAAAATCTATTGTATTTCCTCTGTCTTTCCAGAGACAGACCGGTTTTGCTATGGTTTTCCGGACCCAATTTGACATAAGAGCTTCTCTCTAATATCACCCACCCCAGACTGTATTTCCTTTTTCAAGACGTACCATGGGCGGAATTTGTGTCGTATTGGATCTCTGACTAGCGTGCTCACAGTTCGCTGTGAACACATCAATTCAAACTTCGTAATATATATTAAAATAAAATAAACAATTAGAATTTTTCTCTTATATAATTTTTTAATATATTTTCAAATTTACTATTGAAAGAATCAACTCCCTCGAATCTATCATTTTAAATGGCATTGAAAAGCCGAATTTCCTTATAGAAAAATGTTCTCAGAACAAAATGCCTGCATATTTTTGTTGCATCCGTTTCTGAAATTGTGTTCGCACTTTTCAAATTTCTTTTGTAAATTTGTTGTCTTTACATGATTCGATCAGTGATTGGTGCCAGGCCGTAAACAATCTTGTGAATAAATAATAAAGTTCTTTATATAATTTGCAGCTTGAAATGCATAAATTTCGAAAATTCAATTAAAATATCAATGATTGTTGCTCGACTCAAACAAAATGGATATGATCTTGATCATTGAAATCGAAATATCCTATCGAGCCTCTCATAATGATAACGTATCCAACTCTTGCTGTTCTTACAGTGTATTTTTGGTTCGTTTACAAAATGGGATCAATGAGCTTGATGGATATAATTCGTGGCACACAGTTTACATCAAAAGTTATATACGCTTGCGGCACGAGAATATACCTCAAAACGAGGTTTTTTCAATTTATTCATAACAAGATGAAAAAGTTGATTTGAAATGATAATGCGGAAGAACTTTTTTGAATTCATATTTAATTTTCTGAATGGAAAGAAACTGAATATTTATTTCACCTTGGAAAATGTTCCTCAAGGGAATATAAGCGTCAGTGCTTTCGATACGCTCGTTCACAATTTATTGTTGATTTTTTTGGGGCCAAGATGCGTCTTCTAGTATTTTTAACGTTTGCTGTTGCGTTTGCGTCAAATGTAAGTAGCATAGACTCTATTTCCAAGGCATCCAATTGGAATCGACAACGATCGGACGTCTTGGAAATAGGATTTTAGTAAATTCGTTGGTTGTTGAACCTCGTGAAATTCAATAATATTGGGATCTTAATATTTATTGTCTTTCTTTCATTTCACGCGACTGTTATCGAACCACTTTTGCGGCGACATCAGATTGATTCGTTGTTCGGGGCCCATGAAGATACATTTGAATGTGTTAAATTCGATAGAAAACTATTTAACGTAATTCCGAACGCCGAATCCAAGATAAGCACACAAGTAAAAGAGCTTCGTAAAGCTATATCGAAATTGGAGAATTTGAATTTACCTCAAGAAAAACTAAGCAATTTTGCTGACAAAATGTTATGCCTTTCTTCTTTGGTATTGCGTTTAAGAAATGCAAACGAAAAGGGCAAACAGTGTTGTCAAAATTTCAACAAAGCCTTCAATAAACACGAGAAATTAATCAGGAAAGACAAGAACAAAATGGAAATGGCAAGAACAGTAGTTGAGTCATGGAGCGCTAAACTGTGGACATCGTACAATGAATTGGACATAGTAACAGAATTAATGGAACAAATAATCGATAAATACACAAATTTGCCCATTCTTGCTGATATAATGGCCAAATTAGAGTCTGTAGAGACTAGCGAAGGACAACAATGTGATATGGTGATGAATGAATTACATTCACTTTTGCGCGGTTTCGTTTGGCCCGACGATAAAATTTTCGAAGAAGATGTTATGCATGCTACTGATACAAACCATAAAATGTGCATATCAGATGTTGATAGCTTTATAGGCGAGTTAAAGAGCATTGGCTCGGGTAAAAAAACCAAGCAGAAAAATAAGTAAATTTCTAATAAATTTTAATATCTTTTATTATTTATTATTTTTCGGATAGTAATAGATTGGATCCAATTCAGTACCATAAACTTAGAATAATTTTTTAATACGCCACATGATTGTTCGGACAAAAAAATAAGCATCATATTAAAATACAAATAAACGTTGCCGAGAGGAAAAGAATTTTCTGTTTTTAGATTCAAAATTTATCGAAACTTTTCACTGAATGATCTATCTAATGATCTTTCACTGAATCTTTTTCGATTCACTGAAAATCGAAAAATACTGAAATATTTTTACATTGAAAAAGAAATATATACAGCAAAAAAATTAGACATCCAGTGAATCTAAATGTAAGCTCAATGAAAAAGCATAGGCGTTCAAGATTCAGTACATAGAGAGATTCAATCATTTCTGTTTTTAGAAATTTAGTGCTCATATTTTGCACTCTGATTTACTGATAATTTCAATTTATTATTACTGAGCTATTTTGTGATCCATAAATAAATATATAGCAAAACACTGATAATTTAGACTTCTGAAATAAAAAAATTAACCTTCTGATACACTTGACTGTAGCGACAATGATAGATTTGATAGCTACAGCGTTCAGACGCTTGTTTATTGAATGAATTACGAACTAGGATTGAACATAAAATCTTTAATTTATTTATTGTGGAGCGCACCAGCCAAATGGTCAAAAAGTGTTAAAACGAATCAGATTAAAGCTACATTTGTGCAATTAGTAAGCTGTAAAAAAAAATTCGCATCTTTATTGCACAAAAAGTATATTTCATTTCTTAATTACAACAACAACAAAAATTGCTATGGCTGACCCTAGGGCTGACCTTTACCCGAATATCCAATATATTCTTTATCTGCTGTATTTGATTCACCTTTACTATTGATTGCGGTGACTTTTATGCGATAGCGTTGCAATGTGCTTTGGTTTTTAATAACAATACTTTCCTGTCTCCAATCGTAAACATTTTCTTCGTTCCATCGCTCAATTGGTGAATCCTGCTTCCAAGACACACGGTAATAAAATCCGGGTCCATTATGCTCGATTAGAGGCATCGAAGTCCATGAAAGTACCAAATTATTTTTTGTTGTGCCTTCTCCTTTGACATTATCTGGATTTTTATATGGAACATCTGGCTGAGTAGTGCAAGTTTGAGGGCTAGGGTTGCTTGGCCGCGATGAGCCGATTTCATTGGAAGCAATGACTCGAAATGTATACTTTCGCCATGGACTCATTCGGAAGGTATATGGAACATTTGGGGCTGGAACTTTATCATATCCATCTGTCCAAACATCAGGTGTAAATGATGTGGTATATTGAATGGTGTAATTGAGAATCGGAGAACGGTTGTCGCCTTGAGGCACCCATGAAATGATTGCATTTTCATCCTCACATCTTATATCAGTTATTTGGGGAGCATTTGGAACATCTTGAACGATCAAAGTTGTTGTTGCATTAACTTGATCAAGTTCCGTCAAAGCGACACAAGTGTAAGCTCCTGAATCGCGTGCACGGGTTTTCGTAATGGTCAATCCATTATTATTTGTTTGAACAAAACGTGGGTCATTCTTAAAATCGATTTCTGAGCTTCCGCTATACCATTTGATTGTTAAGTCCAAAGACGAATCAGCCAATCCATTGCAACGCAATGTAGCTGAAGTTCCTGCAGTCGCTTCAAATACTTTCGGAGCGTCTATAATTCTTGTATGCTCTTTTACATTTAGCGTATAATTCGCTTTTACATCGCTTAATTTGTTGTGTGCATGACAAGTGTATTCACCTTCATCGAGAAAGGCTACATCCTGAATAAGTAGATCACCATTCTCTTGTATATGGTAGCGATCACCAGTTAATTCTAAACCATTATGAATCCATTTGACTTGTGATTTTGGTGCATCAAGGCCTTTACACGTCAAAGTAACATTTCGTCCATCAACCGTAAATACTGTTTAAGGAGAGAAAATGTTTCATAAATAGTGAATCCTTTGAATTTTTGTTTCGCATTATTCTCGAGTGTCCTCTATATTTCGAAATTGTTTGATTTTTTCGATGAAGTGAATGAAGATATTCTGTTGTTTTTGTTGGTCATTTTGACCGATTTTCCAAATCTGTGACATAATATTACTGATTCTAAAAATTTCTTCGGTGCGTGCAAAAGTCACTCACACGCATGAGCATGCCTAGCGAAGATATCAATAGAGAATCATTAACATAATATGAAGTCACAGGCTATGGAAATCAGTGCGTAGCTCAACCGCAATCTGTATATAAATGTGTGTTATCAGAAGGAATTGCTTGGTTTTGCTATGACGAAAATCATATTTTACTTTTTTTGTGTGCATCATCGAACTTTTCAACTAAGAAATAAATCTTTCATCACTCACCTAAGGCTGAGCTTTGTACAGCAAACATAACGAGCACCAACACGTTTAGCTCTTTGAGCCACATTTTTCGAGCACGTTATTCTCCGAAATTTTTAAATATATTCTAATATTTCACATTTGCATATATTATGAAGAAAATAAACACACTGTGTTCATGGGCAATCGACCGAAAATTATGTGTGTTCAATCAATTCGCCGACTTTTCGGGCAATAAAGTACCCTTTTCAAGGCTCTTTATGAGAATCAAATGACTCTAATCAGAGTCCGAACAGTCATTTTATGACTTTTCCAGTGTGCTGAAAAAATGAAAAACCTATGAACCTTACGTTAAGTGATGATGCCCAGTATATGTTTTAGTCTGATATGCAAATTTACTGGGCGCCTCCACGTGAGAACAGAAAAAATTGTGTCTCCATCCACTTTGAAAATCTGACCTATAAGATTATTTATGGTCAAAGCACTGAAACCAAACCAATGCGCTGGTATATATTGGTACTGTGTGCATAGAGATCATTACAAAAAATTCCGAAGAGGTTTTCCGATTGAGCTCAAATGAATAGATTGCTTTTATTCGAAATAAATATGTTTGCTCTGTTTTGAAATATGAAAATCGTCACATAATGAAAACCGCGCGCTGAGCGATGCTGAATACTGGAATGCTGAATGTTCCGGTAAAACCATTGGAAATGCGACATTGGTTTTGGAGCTGTCATTCCATTTATAGAAAGCCTTACATTTGTTTGTGATTGGTTTTGTTTATTTGTTTGGTTAATAGTTTAATTAGAACTTTTTTTTTTTCTTGACCATGCAGCAGTGATTAAATATTTTTTGAATTAACATTCTATGAAAAGTTGAAGCGTTTTAACCAAAATATTATCCATCATGCCGTTGGTAGCTATATGATATGTTGATACATTGGATGTGCGTGTATGTGTATCGTTTGGTTGAAGTGAAAATAGAGTTGATTTCTGAATTACTACCAGTTCGCGTCTGTCGCTCGAAGGCTGCATATTGTGTATTTTGTATGCGATCGGTTCCATCGAGAGCGAGAAAAAAGTGGTAAAAATCTAGTCTAAGCAAATGTAAATTATCCAGTGATGTTTGTGTAAAATTTTTCGATAAAAATGCCTATTCAGTTTAAAATTGTGAAAACCATAATTTTAAATGAACCGAACAATAACGAACTGATACAAGATCCGCATCGAGCCAATAATTGACCAATCCAGAGTACCGATGAAGAAACAAACAATGACAGTTAAATCTATCGAAATAGCTTGGACCAATCAGCCAATTGCAATCATAGTTGCTGAATTAATTGTTATTTTATTAGTGAGTGATTTGAGAATGGTGGCTGGACAAAACATCGAACATCATCACCACAATGGACGTATCTGCAATCATCAGCATCCAAAAGCGCAAGATGTAAGCTCATACAACTTTGGCTGGAATTCCCGATATCTCTCTGTGTCCGTCGCTCGTTATTCATATCAATTTGGTTCTATTTCGAGTGAATTTCATTGAGCTAATTCGTTGCAATCGCGTGTTCGAGGAGTTAGTGGTGTTTTGGTCAACATCTCGTTCTCTTGCGTGAAAAGTGAATGCATGTATTTGTATGTACCGATTACAAAACTACTGAGTAATTGTTGCCCACGAAGAGAAACACTAATTTAATCGGTACACAGCTAGCGAAAACGTAAAACGATTTCTCAGTGTGGGTTTTAGTAAGAGCAATTCAAGTTTCAAACCACCAACTAATTAAGTGTACAATTTTTCACTTCCGTTCATTTGTTTCTGTGCATAGCAAAGAAAACATGTTTATTTAGATTGTGTTTTATAAATTTGTTGACTTTCAAAGTCGCACACACCATTTCAATATGGAACGCCACTGTTTCGGATGACAAATCTCTGGTGTATTTACGTAATTGATGGCATTTTTATCTCTCGCTATCGCTCGTAAAATTCTTCAGCTGTTAAGGTCATTCAAGGACCTTCAAACCAATGTGCATGGTTTTCCTCGCTAGTTTCGATCAAAAAGTTGAAGTTTTCTTCGATTCGAGCATCATGCAACGTTCCGACTTTTATTCATTGTTCCAAATGAGTAACGCTTGTACAATCATAATTTGCTTCGCCTATTTCACGCACACTCAATTTTTCGTTACTCAAATTAATTGAAAGCACAATTCGATGTAATTTGGCGTTGAAAATTTGTTATTTTTTTCATTAGTATGTAATATGTTATGATTAATGTATTTGAATGACAACATTTATTATCAATTGAATTTCGCGCGAAGCGTGTTTTGATCTGGTTCGTGGCCAAAACGAGTTTCAGTGCATGAAATTAACGCTCAATGAATATTTCAACGAGAGTATTTAAAACAGCTATTGAGGCATGCAAATCACGTGATTCAATAAAATGCTCATTTTCGTATTCTATCGTGCGCAAATCACTTTTCACGGCAAAATTGCGTTGAATCGAATCGCCATTTTTCTACTATTCTGTTTCTATCGCGGTGAATTGGCTGAAGAGAATTGGCTGAAGAGAATTGGCTGCGATAGATATTTTCTGAACGAAATCGCTCCAGTTATAGTGGCACTTGAAATTGAACAAATGAAATCACATTGGTGAAAGCGAATCACGTCACATTTCAAATGTCTAAACAGAAAACAAATTTCCATCACCATTCAGGTTAAAGTGAAACGGAATTGATAATCAACATTATTTAATATATTCAAGCGTCATTTTCCATTTCTGTCAGCAAATTGAGCAAATTTGTTGAATAATTTAAATTTATGTGTGCTTGTATGTGTGAGAGAGAGAGAAAGAGAAAAAAGGAATGAGATTGACAAAATGAGATCGAAGAATAAGAAAGAGTGATGGAGCACGACAGAAACAATGAAACACATACAAAGAGCGGAACAATGAAAAAGAATGAGAGAAAAAAAAGAAATGACTTCGCAATATTATGTAGTGCTTATCCAATTTAAATTTTTATGTAAATTTATGATCATAAAAACAAAACGCACATAATATGAATATTGAAGGCGTTTTATCTACTTTGTTGCAGGTGATTTATGGAGTTCACGTCGAACCATCGCATGTTGTGCACAAGCGAAGCATCGACAATCCCGTGAGAATCCTACTATACTATGATGAATCCGTTTATAGGTACACAAAATTGCAATCTCGTTAAACTTGCACACGAATAATGCCTTTTTTCACTCTTTTTCCAACAGGTTAAGTGTTGATAAGTTCGAATTAATCAATGTAAGTGAATGAACCGAATTTATTTTTTACAAAACCATTCAATGAGTACCCTTGCGCAATTAAAATGTCCCAACTGAAGGAGTTAGTCACTATAAATAGTTTACTTATGATTAAAACAAAAGTCTTTTTTTTATTCAGTGAATAGCTTTGGGAACAGAAAATTGAATAATTTTATAACATTCATTTTTATCAATCTTCCACTCAACCAATGATTCAATTAATTTTAAGTGAATGCTAAACGATTGATTGACAAGCGCAACTGAATCTTACCGATTGATTTCATTGAATAAATTGATTTTATATTCTATTTTCGATTGAAAGTGAAAATTCTGTACCATCAAAATTGTTCATAAAAGGGGCTGAAATTAAAATACGTATCATGTGAATTCAAATCAGCCATGATTTGCAACCACTTTTATGATTTCCATTCGAGATAAAATCTCCATTTGTTCATTTATTGACAATTCATCCTTATTCAGACGATTGCCTCTAATCGACTAGTGGTCATCGTCTGATAATTGAAATTTTGTCAATTCTACAATAGAAAAAAAGTATAGACCTTAATGGAAAACCGTTTATTTTAACCCCAAACGAATTTTATCAATTTGTTCCGTTCAATTTTTTCACTGCAAGAAATTTATCGCAAAAGATTCTTTTCATATGTTTGTGCAGTATGATTGATGAACTTCGAGACACAATCTGCGTATATCAGAAAACACACTTTTGTCTGATTGCCCAATTTTTGTTTGCGCTAGGGAAAGAAACTCACGTTTTTGTTGGATATTTAACTTTTTTCTCAATATTTTATTTTTTCTATGATTGAAACTAGCAAACAATTCTTCCACAAGCCGTTCAATTTTGGGAGCAAACGTTGATGGTTCGACAAACGAAAGAAGTCATAAGATTAAACAGGTACAGAATCGGTAAAATATTACGTAACAATGAAAATAATCAAAACGGATTTTAAACGTTTACAAATTATAATTACTACTTTAACATAGTATACAATCGTATGGTATCACTGATGATCATCATCCTTATAATGATTTTCTATTGCAGAAAATGTGAAAGTAGCCAAATATTTGTGAAGAATGCGATTACGCACTGCATAGATTCGTGCAAGAGAGTGACAATGTGCGGTGAAGTTGAAGTACCTGAAAAGCATTTGGATGTATGTAGAACATGCAATGCAACTGGCCATGAGTGCAAAGAGAATGCGAGCGCTGGCGAAGCGGGCGAAGGCATTCACAATGCGGATTTTATATTTTATGTGTCCGCTCGACAAACGGAACGTTGTCACAAGGGTTTAACAGTTGCATATGCTGCTC
Organism: Obolodiplosis robiniae; assembly: GCA_028476595.1. Lineage (NCBI taxonomy): Eukaryota > Metazoa > Arthropoda > Insecta > Diptera > Cecidomyiidae > Obolodiplosis > Obolodiplosis robiniae. Next base: position 43,552,936 of record CM052015.1, read on the forward strand.
ATTGCCAACAAGAGTCAGCATTGGATAGGCCCATCGCCGGCCACGCCAACTTATGCCCAGATTCAATTAGTACAAAGCCACAGGAATTGGATACTCTTTTGTCGACGGTGAAGCATGAAATTCTTCATGCACTTGGATTCAGCGTGTCTTTGTATGCATTTTTCCGTGATGAAAATGGAAAACCGAGAACGCAACGAAAGCCCGACACCGGCAAACCATATCTCGATGAGAAGTTGCAAATTCACAAATGGGGTGATACCACCATCCGAAAGGTAACGCGGGAATGGTCTGTAAAAGGCGGAACCATGAATCGCACCATTGATGTCATGGTCACACCAAGAGTCCAACAGGAGGTCAGAGACCACTTTGGATGCGATGAGTTGGAAGGGGCTGAATTGGAGGACCAGGGTGGAGAGGGAACTGCTTTAACTCATTGGGAAAAACGAATTCTAGAGGTGAGCGCTTGAGAGAGCAACAGAAAGTCAGAATTTTCGTAGCTTACCCAGTATGTTTTTTCCTTCTGTTTCCCTTTAACATTCAGAATGAAGCTATGACAGGAACTCACACACAGAGTCCCGTTTTTTCGAGAATCACTTTGGCTTTGATGGAAGATTCGGGATGGTATAAAGCGAATTATTCGATGGCGTCACCGCTCAGCTGGGGAAGACGTCTTGGATGCGCTTTTGTTATGAAAAGCTGCAAAGATTGGATCTTTGCACAAGACGCTAAGTAAGATTATGCACTCAGCACTCTTTTGCACTGATTTTATCATGAAAACTGTAGTTTTGATTCTTCGCGAAGACACATTTTGAATGCTGTGTTCTGAGGTTTTTTGGCTCAGTTATTTGAATCAATATTAATTTTGAATATTAAACACATGTTCATTTTCCAGAGCACGTTCAATTCATCCATTTTGCTCAAAAGTCAAGAGAGATCCATTGCAAACCGAGTGCACGGATGACCGCAACTCAGTGGCTCTCTGCAATCTCATTCGTCACGAATATCCATTACCAAAAATGTATCAAAACTTCGATTTCATCAATAATGTGAAGGAGGGCGAAGAGGAATACTACGGTGGTTCTGTTACACTGGCTGACTTTTGTCCATTCATCCAGGAATTCACGTGGCGAAGTAGAAATGTTATCGTTCGCGGATCTCAATGTCAATTTGAGGATAACAATCCAAGTAAGCGACTTCTCTATTTTGAAAATTGAAATGCAACAAATATTGAGCGCCCGTCTTTGTGTCCGAAAATATCAGTTGAAAATGCGTGATGCAAATTTCTGAAGTGTGTGAACTCAATTTTGTCCCAATAAAGCGGGCAATTCCACTTCCGCTTGTTCTTCTTTGGAAACTATTTCAAATCTTTCCAATCAATTGAGTTCATCGACACATCAATTATATAAATGCTGATTTTTCATCCGTTTTGCTCTCATTTCGTCTGATGAATCTTCTCTTTTTTGCAGAGCCGGAGAAAAACTTTGCTCTAGAATCGTATGGGAATCGTTCGAAGTGTTTCGACCACACTGACAGCATGTGGGAGGAGCAAAATTGCCGGCAGACTCGCGAATGGCAGCATTGGGGCTCTGGGTGCTACAAATACCGATGTGAAAATGGCCGCCTTCATATTTTGGTAGTTGAAATTTACCTCATATCTTGAGTTTGAACTGAAATTGATTTGTATACTTTGCAGGTGACTAGCTATTCGTACACATGCTATTATCCCGGGCAGGAGATTTATGTGCGCGTATATTCCGGCGGCTGGCTTCACCGCGGAGGCATTCGTTGTCCATCATGTCACGAAATCTGTGAAAATGAATTTGCCTTGAGAAATAATAATGAAACGTGTAGATTTAGCGAAGAGCCGCCAGCTTTGAACAGATTCCATAAAGACGACCTAACCTGTGATGCGGCTGTTCACAAAATGCAAATAAATCAATTGTCACATGCATACCTTCTGATAGCGATTCTCAAGATTTTAATGTAATTTACCTCCATCCAATGGAGAGTGTTCTTTTTATGTGATTATACGAAACTTAAATTATACATACAATATATATTTAGATTCATGCATAATAAAAAAACAAGACAAAAAAATGTTTTATTGTTAATAAAACGAGATTGTCAAACTTTATTCACTTTATTATCATCTTAAGGAGAGTTTGAAAATTAGAAGATCGAGAAGTAAATGTTCTACAATTTAGTTGTGCAACTGTGAGAAAAAATTTATGCGACGATTAGTTCGAAGCTTGTTTCGTACGCATCAGTCGTTCACGGCAGTCCCTTTAGCATATAGTTTACAACATCCGCAAACACAAATTTTGTGAAAAAATTGCATAGAAGTTGGTTTTTTAAACAACAGGACAAGCCATTCAGTGATGGCTCATTTGACATTCGCTTGCAATATACAGCTTTCACTCTCGTTCTTGCACCAAAATGAGATATTTGCGATGCCAGTATGATATTGATGCATTTATACACAAACACCTCCGCTGCCACATCTAGTAGCAGCTCAAACCATGTGTAGTTTTAAAGTGCTGTTATAGATTTTGGTGCGTTCTCTTGCTGAAGATCAACTTATTTCAGTTGACAGAGCTCATGATCGGATTCATTGATCGCTTTCAGGAGAGAATTGAACACACAATGCCGATCAATATCACATCAAAATTTAATAAATACTTGTTCGAATATTGCACAAAATAGGCTTAATTGACGCCTGCCTATTTTGATTGGGGCGAACAGTAATAATTGGGGAAACTAACTGGTGAACAAATCTTCAAATCCGTCAAATAGAATTGCAGCCAAAACGAAAAAATACATTTTGTGCGGGTGTTCAACAAAAGAGTTGAAAGCAATGACGAAAAAGATGATGAAAGCGATGGTAAAACATCAATATTTTATCAAAAATCGAAAGCTTTAATTTGTATGATTTATTCCCTAGAGCAACTGTGGTATTGAGCATGTCAGCAAATCCTGCGATAAAGATCTAATGATTCACACTTTCCGACAAATTATTCGATGTTGAGTATAGCAAATCAAAATTTGTTCTACAGCGAGATGTTGATGATCATCAAACGTGTGAAAAATATGTAATCAAAAGAAAATAAAAATGGATAAAAGGAAATTTTAAGGAAGGTAAATGGAACATGTGTGATTGTCACATATCTCGTATATTACAGAAAAGCGTCTAAATTGCGGAAATCATTAGAAAAATACACAGCAAATGCAAGAGAATTTTGCACTCAAGCATATTGAAAATTAAATAATTCCGAAATAATAAATTCAAAAATCCCGTTTCTAGAACACAATAATAAAGCATGATTAAGAATACAAATTACAAAAAGCTTTGTACAAAATCCAAATTAAATCTAATGTGTTTCAGTCGTAGGATAATTGCATAATTAGGGCCATGTAATTTTCTTTCGTTTGCACTGCGTTGGCGAGAAGGTTTGCGTACCGCTATCACTTTCCTACTTGAACAATTGATGAGATTTTAGTTTGAATTTCAAGTTGCAAGCAATTTTGAAAATTGGAAGTTGCATAAAAAGGATGAAGAAAGTACCATTGGTTCGCACTGTCGTTTCTGTACGCTAACGCTTTCTGTGTTGATTAGCCGGATTTTCTTGCATGCACTGGTAACTGTTTCAACTGTTGGTGCGGTAATCATCGGCTGTCTTGGCCGTTTATTTTCGTTCTTTTGCCTCAGATTCAATTCAGGTGTGGTTTTCATTTCAACATCTTTATTGGCTGTGATTCTTCGAGACGCTTTTGGCACAGCATACATCGAAAACAGCCTCAGTAACTCTTCACGCTGAAGTCCGGATACATTTTGATTGGGGAATCTCTGCTAATTCAGAAAGATGGTACCCGCGTTAAGTTCGAATGGTACACACACAAATGAATGCTCACCTTTTTCAAATGATTTCTCAATTCTTCGGTCGTCAGCAAATTCGGATGCAAAAGTGAAGTGGAGCTCATTTTTGCCATACAACTATGCATGGACCAGGCTTTCTAATTACTGTTGTTTACATTTTGACAGGCCAATGACAGCTTTTGACATTTCCAACGCAGAACATTCCATCTGCTCGATCCTGAAAAAATACTGGAAAGTTGCTGAAATCTAATGGAAATGTCAAATTCCAATAAAAAATTAGCATTGAATCAAAACAAAATCGAATGGATTTGCCCATTTCATATGAGTTTTTTCTTCTTTTTAGTTTTTTGATTGACTTTTCTCTTTTACCTTTCTTTACCTTTCTATTTCTTTTACTTATTCGTTATAGTCTGCCAAGCGGATGCATGCAAAATTTCAACGGACAAATTTAAGAAACTGTTCGTTGTTATTTTTTTAAATTTATTTCCCCCACAAAAATATCAAAAATATTAATCACTAGTCTTAATCATGCTGGTGCTTGTGCTGGTGCTGGTTTTCTCTTTCTGCATTTTGGCAACAGCCTGTTGTGCTTTACTTAGATTAATATGTCCTTCTTTGGCACGGCCTCGAATTTCCTCCTCCATGACGCGATTTACATTTTTCGACACCAACTGCTTCAACTTCTGATGTTCTGAAAATTGTTGTTTTTTCGATTTGATTGGAGCATCTAAGACGCAATTTCATAGAATGGAGAAAAAATAGCGATTAGTTACAATCTCCAAAGTAAAATCGACGAAGTTATCTTGAAAACGAAGAAAAACTGAGGAAAATGAGCGAAGAAGAATGCGTATAAGGTACGAGAAAAACTCACTTGAACGTCTGGTGAACGCTTGGCCTTTCTGTTTTTGTTTTTGGTTCGGAACTTTGGATTTCACCTTAAATTTTCCTTGTGCCATTTTGCAGGATGTTTTGTTCTGGATTTGGTTTTTTAACTGAACAAATGTTTAAAAAAAAGATTATCAAATGAATTATTGAGATATAAAGTTGTCAAATTACCTTCTACTTCAGGAATGATTTCAAACAAAATGTATGCGTGGTTAAGGAAGGAAAGTCTGTTGTTTAGAGAACATGTGCCAATATGACAGTGACAATCACTATCAAAAATTGATGGTTGGAATTCTCTCTCGATCGACCAACAGATGACGCTCATCATCGACTGAAATTTTTGTGATCTTTTATTTATCACACAAAAATGTGATTCTATTTTTTTATTTATATTGATAGATAAACAGCAAGATATGAAAAGTGATCAAAATAAATTGTCTACTGTCACAATGATTATGAGGCCAATTCTGTCTGCCGCATTCATCGAATGATTGCCAATCAAAACAATCATCGTTCATTGATTATTGTCATGACGTCTTTCGCGTCCCCTACTTCTCCAGGCCAAATTCAGTTTCAACATTGCTTCACTGTGCAGTCCAGTGGGCTGTCAAATGTTGATAAATCAGTGAATTGTGCGAGAGTAAGAGAATCGCATGTAAAAGATTTAGTGGCAAAAAATAATTGTCAATCTCTTTATTGAACGGGAGAACAAGCTAACTAGATAGTTTTGTTTGCAAACAAACAAACCCGAAAATCAATTTCATGAACTCGTCTATTAAATTATGTTGTGCGCATATTAACTATTCTTGACGATGGAAATTGTACGAGCTGTTAGATTTTGGTAAACGTTCAATCATTTTGGGTGTCCAAATATCGACATCGATTGATTTTTGTCAAGCTTGATCGTCATCATTTGTCAAGTGAAGCTTCGTGTAGCAAAGTGTTGAAAACCAAGTGGCAAATTCAATTTCAAACCAGCATTTGTAAATTGCATAAGACTGTTTGTTGGACTTTCACCCACAATCTATTGAAATTGTTTAGTGCATGAAAATTCGTTGAAGGCGCAAAAAATGGATAGAAAAATGAGTTTAGATTCCATACCCAGCGAAATATCGGTGGTCGATGTTTACGATTTGGCTTCTGACATCGGCAAAGAATGTGAAAAAATCATTGATTGTTATGGTGCGGAGGCGTTGACTCTAATAATGCCGAAGGTCGTGCGTGCGCTAGAAATGCTGGAGGCACTGGCAAGTGACAATGAAAATGAGAATACAACTGTGCAAATTCTCTCCGATCGCGTTACATCTCTGGAAAGCGAAAAAGTGGAAAAGGCCATTTATCGGGAAAAACTTCAAAGGGTAAGCGATTCACAGAAGTAATCGTATCATTTTCATTTGGGAGATTTCACATATGTTGTTTTGAGAATTTTTGCTTTATCCATGAACATCTCAATTCACAACGAATCAGTCTCATATCATGAACAAAGCAACAGCAATGAATTTGAGCATCTAAAAGTTAGCGTTTGAGTAGTACCATGTACCTTGTCTAATTATCGCATGACCTTTTCGCATATTACATTCGGTTGTGCACATAATCTCTCTAATCCGTCGTTTCTACAAACATCCGACCGTTCATTCGGCGTTTTTTTCAGTTTCAATGTCGGCTATCGTTTCGAAATGACAGCAATCAACTCACATTTTTCTCGTTGGAACTATCGCATGTTAATATGATTGAATGCCATGGCGTCTTTATCTTTATGGCCTGATCGATTTTCGATTTGTAATGAATAATTGAAAACAATACGAGCAATTGATAAAATTGCAACGACTCGTAGGTCTAACACAGTCTATTAAAGTGTTGGATGTATCGCTTTATTGAGACATTCTAAATGCGAATTGGGCATCGGCCTGCTTGAGGGAATGTGATTTTGCGAAGAAAGCATTGAAATCAATCAATTTTTATGAAACATTTAGCATTCCCCTTTCGAATTCCCTATAATCCGCGATGTAAACAAGCTATTATATTGTTTACGGATCATCAAATAACTCGTAATGACTCACTTTGCTTTTTATTCTGCTGTTTCACTATTTGAACCTTTTCCCATTTATTTTTTTTTTCTCTTCGATATGAGGCAAACACCTTTCGATAAACGATGTTCATATAAAAACAATTTTTTTCATACGCTGTTCTTGATGATTCGAATGTCCCGCAGTTATATTTATTTGATGAACGGCATAGTTTGGCGCCAACCAATAACGAGGCGCGGTATGAATATTTGCTGAGGGGTAAAAAGAATTAAAACGTCAAAAGAAACGACAAAACCCATCAGAATTTCATTATTAACCGAAAAAGATCGAATTATATTGGAATATAACCAAAAGCATGCATTCTCTTCATCCCTCTCTTCACCGGGCCTCTCTCATACAGCGCAATAATAGAGTATCTTCTCTCTCTATCTCTATATTAGTCGATTTTTTTTAATAATGATATTCTCTTGGTCTTTGTCGGACATTTTGAGGTTTTTTCCGTCAGTTTGATACTTGTTCCCCTCGATGCTTGTAATTTTACTAAAAATATATTTTTATTGTAATATTAGGGCGACTAATTGCGCTGTAAAAAGAGTTCCGAAAACTTATCAGTGATAAGCTGACTGAAAATTGAGTTTCCCTCATAACAGATTGCCAAAAGCGAATGAAAGTAACTATTTTAAGTTGAATTTTGTTCGGGAATGGAAGAACAGCAATGTTTATGTGGGAAGAATCTTGAGCAAAGATACAATTTGATGTAGGCCTTGATATTAATTGATTGTCGAATTGCCTCTGAATTTGGACACGTTGTTGCGGTGTAAGTATGATGATTTGCCAAACAATACTGAATAAAAATGGCAAAAAATTGTGACAGCTGTCATGCGTGATCTGCCAAAAAATTCCTGTTGAAAAAAAAACCTCGAAATGAATCACTCTTTAGATGATCAAAATATTTGTGCCGCAACGTCGGGCAATCGAATAGAATCGCCGTAGAACGAAAAACAAAGAGCACAAAATGTGGTTAATTTATCTAAATCAATGAATCTAATTCTCGATTTTCACCATAGGAACTGGAAATGATCGAAGAACAATGGCATATTGAGACTAAAGAATTGATGGATCTAGTAAGCCGTTTACAGGAGGAGAATCGTCGAATCAAACAGAATGAGGGCTACTCGCATGTCAGCGACGAAAAACCAGTGCCAAAAAATCTGTCAAACTCGGCAAATTTGTTGAATGAATCTGATTTTCAAAAATTGACTCGATTGCGCAGTCAAATGGAAAAGCAGCGAGATGAACTTATGTGCCGAGATCAAGAAATTGAAGAGAAAAACACGGAAATTGAGAACGTAAGCATCTATTTTAATTTATTTAGCTTCATTTAACATCTCAAATTGGATACTCTACTTTCATTAAGTTCATGAAACAAATAATGTCCTTGCTTTTTCGGCATGTATCAATTTTCATTAAATGACATTGTTGTTCGTCAGTTTTCAATTCAGTTGGAGCGCTTAAAAAATTCGGGGCGAGAATCGCGAAAGAGACAGAAAATGTTGCAGACACAAATCCGAAATTTACTAGATGAAAGAGCAGATTTGTTGGTGCAAATTCAGGATCAACATCGAGAAATAACAGTGCTTCGCAAGAGCTTAGGATTTGGTGGCAATGAACAAAAAGATCTGATGAAAGCTAGCAGCACCGGATGTACACCACTTTCGAGCAATGACCTGAAACCAATTTTGATAGAACGTGATAATCTTAAAGCCAAAGTCAAAGAATTAGAGAGCGAACTGAAGGGGTTCAAATTGGATGAGAAAAATACAGCTCAAACGGAAGAAATTGGGGAAAAGACACTCGAAAAAAAACCGTAATGAAACATTTAATATTTGACCTTTCTATAAAATCAGTTTTTGATAAATGAGAAAAAACAACTCAATTTCGCTTTTGGAAGACGATTAAATATTTAAGTCATTTTGCATTATTAATTTCATCATTAACAAAGTAGAATCTGAAAATTTCATAATGACACAATGTGAACTAAATATAGTCCCCATACAAATGTTTCGCTTTGACCCAGAGATCTCGATCTGAACTGAATCCTGTGTAATAGGTTCTTCCGAGCTGGTCGATGTTTGGCCTTATGTGTTCTTTAGCAAAGAATATTATAGACATTTTGACCATCAGAAATGCTCGAAAAAGCCATGCGAAAATTTTCCATGTTATTCCCATAAACAAATTTTGCATATGTGACGCTGAAATAAAAAACTTCTTAAAACTGAAGCTGAAATAAATAATTAGGAAGACAAGGGAATATTATTCAATGAATTGAAATTCGAATATAAAAAAAATGTGTCGAATTTCTGTCCGCTACGAAAATTTGCTAGGTATTTCCGCACATCATTGCCGTAATACTGCTCTCGTGCAACATACAAAACTTTTTTTCAACGGAGTATGTTAATATATATTACGCTATTGGTTATATATTTATAATATATAAACAAATTTCGTCAATATGATCGTTGTAATATATTTATATGTATTTCAATAACTTGATATATTTAGACGTACTCCATCAATATGAATTGATAATCCGTTATATGTATAGCTTGAGATGAATTCATATTTAAAACCAATTTTCGATAGTGTTTTATAATATAAGACTTACTATCATGTAAAGCAAAACTGTGTTCTGACATGAATTTAGAGCTCTCCTTTTGTTATCATTGTCACTGCCACGCTCATACTGGGCCACACACGTTCCTGTTGCTAAAAAATCAGACATTTTTTGACATTTCATTCGCTTAAATCGTCCTTCCAAAGAATAATGATCCACGTTTAATCCGCAAATCTACAGATTTTGGATGGAAATAAGTCAAATTACACCCTCAGACAAGTGAAATTGATGATTAATTCGAATTTCCAATTTCAGGAACGACGAGGAGGAAGATCCACCAGTTCAAGGGCCTTTACCGTACGAATGGTACGAACCCGACGACGCACCATGGAAAAAATCAAGCGAAGGCTCTGGCATCAGAAAGTTGTATGTGTATTATGTAGCAAATTGATTATCCATTTGAACATATTCTCTATTCTTTCGCAAAATGTGACGAAAAGTGTCAACTTTTAAAATCTATGTAACTATTTTCATATTTTCCGGGAAAACCATAGGGCATATGAAATCATAATATTAAACAAAATGAAAGGACATCATGTCACTGATGCACAACTTTATAAGCGAGGGAAATGCTCGAACTTCCAAGTTTTTTCTGGACCTATGGCCCAGGAAATTTCCAAAGAAACCCTACTTACATGTATCGAACCTCTGTATCAAAATTTAGGAATCTCGTGTATATATTGACTTGTGACCAAAGAAGATATCATTTTCCCATTTTCAAAATTACTCTCAAAATTATTTTTTTTCAGGTCAAATTATTGTACTTTGGCAGTTACTTTTTTTCTTGCAATTATTCTTCATTTTGCAATTACTTTTGTCATTCTGTACGCGAAAGCACAAAGTATTAAATGAATAAAACACATTATATCACATTTCGTGAGATTTTATGATAGTTTTATGAAAATATTCTGTAAAAAAGCATTTTTATGATATTTTCTTAAGAAAATGTCATTTTTCAAAACTCGATGTTATTGAAAAACTTTGTATTTTTTCCCCAAGAAATTCTATTTCCTATAATTTTAAAGAAAAATCGATGTTTTTGAGCTTAAAGCCGATCATCATCCTAGATTCGCGTTACACTTAAAATACATAAAATAGAACTCAAATCTCATTTAATATTATCAAGAGGATTAATTTAAATGTTTTTCCTCTCTCGCTAGTTTTCGTAAGCTATTTGCCGACCAGAGCAAGTCAAGCTTTCAGCGTGGTACGCTGTCAACCCTCTCTAAAATGGCTATACCTTCTAGTCCTAGTCGCAGTGTTACCAACTAAACAACCACCGATCAGCAATTGGGCCATACAATTCACACTATCACAGTATTTCAATCGATGTGATGCTTCCAAAAATATATGGTTTATCAAATAAATGACCATTACTTACCGATATCAACTGATGACAATTTACTGTCTATCAATCTTTTGACGACGATCCGCAGTCTGCGATTCGACCACTATTTACTGACGAAACTCCTGAAGTGATAATTTTAAACAAAATATAATATATTAACCACTCTATTGAAAATATGATAAAGATAATAATATTTCGTATGTGTAATCAAATTCCAAAAAGAAAGTAGTGATATTAATAGAGGAACTTTCCAATTTCTAATACATTGTAAATCAAAAGCATATCTTCCGAAGGATGTGATCGTTGGACTATTCCAAGTGTTTTTAGTTTCAGTTTTTTTTTAATTTTTTTCTATTGTCATGAGGTATAAGATGTTACGATTTAACGAATCTGAAGCTTTTGAAACCAGTGCATTCTTGCATGAAAAATCTGCATATGGAAAATAAAAACTCAAGAAAAGGACAGTGTTTTTACCTATTTTGTTTAAACGCATGAGAATCAGACTATTACCCAAAAAAACACAATGTTATAACTCCCATTTCTATCCATGATTACGAAATGATGTGAAAAATAGATGTAGGATTGATTAAAAAAATCTTTTATTAGTAGATTTTAACCATAAAAAATATTCATCACGAGGTCATCGCTCGTGTCCCCCCAGAAATAAATGCAAATAAACTAACTAAATAGAAATGCTGCGAATGAATTTGGGCGAAGGCTGAATCCCCCAAAACTAATCCATTTGTTATATTTACACAGCCGATTCAATTTCTTTCGTTGGACGTAGTAAATATATCCAAATGTATTACTTTTGCATGGACTCAGCTGCTGTGACACTATTTATGCGCATGTTAGCAAGATCATATAAATAAAGAAACCACTATCCAAAAGAAAGTGTTAGAAATGTGTCTAGATTCATAAGGGGCAAAAGCCTTACCAGTTGCACATGTATACTTAGGCATAATTTGTAATGCGGTTAATTGAACATGATTTTACTAAACCACAACGAATAAAAGTGAGGGTTTAAATTACATTTATACGTATTTTTGATTTTTCTGCCAATTTGCTTATTATTTTTGAATAATGTTACAGTAGTGATTCATTTTACGGTTAGTGCGGATGTGGGTCATTCGCTAAATAGTGCCATTGATCATGGAAAACGTCGGGCAATCGAATGCAATCCTTCCATTGCTTCAATCGCTTGCCTTTGCTCGAGTGTCCAATGACCAGAGAGCCCAAGAAGTCATTACTTTTGCCGAGATCTTTATCCCAAACTGTAATTATGAGCGACTGCTTGTCCAATTCATTCGGCCGCGTCTCAAAGAAGAACTCTTCGTTGAATACTGGATTCAGGTTGCGCCATTTCACACTCGTTTTGTACTTTTTGTTACGATGCGAATCCGGCTTTAATTGACTGTGTTAAAAGTGAAAACATGTTAATGAATTCATTAGTATATGTATGGGAGGGAACAATAAAATTGTAAGGAACAAAAACATTGAAATGAAAAAAAGAAAAAAATTTAAGCTTATTGTTTTTGAACCTGTTGAAGGGTAAATTATAATAAAATCATAAAAGTTGACAAATCGAACCATAATGGAAAAATTAAATAAATGGAGAAATTAAAGAATTGAAAAATTTGAAGTATTTTTTTTTTACATGGAGCAAGAATCGAAATTGATTAAAACACCAATAAACAATAAATGGTCTTACGTACGTAAAGCTAGTTTTTCCGCACATTTCCCGAAATGTTTCGGGTCTACGGGTTTTTCATTGATTGCTACGCATTTGTATTGGATTTAGGTTGATATCTTATCGAATCATCATGCAACTTTGAAAATAAATCACAGAAAATGTCAAGTCATTACGATGAGATCGAATTTCAAGTCATTGCACATCATGTGATTTGAATTTAAATTTTAATTAAAAAAAGCGAATAAACATCTCAGTTTCTAACTTTTACTTCAACAAACGTTCGCTATTTTTGAATTGGTAATAAAAAATACGAATTTGTTTGCTCTGATCTGAAATTTTAAATCATGCCAACGATAAATATGATTTCACATTTATGTAATGTATTACTTCCTTAAAAATGAATGGGCATTCAAATTGGTGAAGAAAACACAGATTAGAAAATCACAAATACTTCATTAATTTGAATTTTGACCCCGAAAATTGAAAATGTTGTAAAGGAGGTATTCCTAAATCTCATCCGAATGACTTGAAATTTTCCATCACTTATTTTTTTCATAAAAAAATAATATCCTGAAAGTTTCAATTCGATACAATGTGAACTTAAGATAGTCGCCATACAAATTTTTCGTTTTGAAAGACCAATGTGTGTAAATTTTTGATCAATTCTAATCTCATTTTTTTGAGTTATCGTGTTACCAAATTTTTGCGTACAACGCACACATAGCTTATGTGTGGTTTCTTTCATATGTATAAGTGTACTGCGCAGGGTCCTACACCATTTATGTCAAATCGGTGTAGAGGAAATCTTATTAATGCTATAAGTAGCATTGCTACTGAAAGTTCGTTTTTATATGTATTTAATTCAATGACATCTATTTGGATCATTCTTCAGTAGAATGACGCTATGATACGAAATTCAAATATGTATACATGAATTTCACATAAATGGTGCAGAAAGCTTCGCAGTACACTTATATTACATATAAAAGAAACCACACTGAGGTTGTGTGTGCGTAAAACGGACAACATACCACACACGGACAAAAATTGCTCCGGAAATGGTTGCAATCGTTTTTTCTGGGTTCAAAACGCATAGAAAACTTATTCCGAGCGTTCTGAATTTTTTGGACCGATCGCAATACTTTTACCACACAATGTGGTGTGTGCGGAAAAGTAATTAGGCAAATTAAAACCAACCAACTAAAATAAAATGAAAACGAATTGAAATGAAATTTAAAACGGAATTTATTCGTATTCAACCACGCGGTGGATATGAACATTTGACGTCTACAGAGACGTCACGAAACGGGTTAATGTTAATTATGGATAACTCCAGCAGCAATGATAGCCACTTGTTCAACAAAAATACTTTAGAAGATGCTTCAGAGGCATTTATTAGATTATTATAATAAGCTCCAGTAGGGTAACAATAATTTCAGCTTCAATATCAGTATCGTGGAAACTTGGATTTAATGTGGAAATTTGTTGGAATTGCCGACACTATCGTAATACGTGATCAAAAAGTTAGGTAAGTTCAAGTGCAATCTTTATCTCCTCGAATAAAGTGGCTCTATAAATATCTAATCCACTTTATTAGAAGGTTATTAGTTCTATTATTTTGAGATGAAACATTACAAACGTTGCTATAACTGCTTTCATGTGGCGTGATAAATAGATAGTTGACAAGTTTACTTACAGTTTGACAAATGGATCTGAAAATCCGTTGTTATCCATCGGCAGTAGATTCACGCAGCGTTTCACTTGAACGGCAAGTGATCGCCTTTTTGTATTGTAACAGAGAGCAATTAAAATGGAGCCACGGGTATGATTTACTGCCCCAGCCTCTACGCAATATTGATCCTGTATACTTAAGGGCAGTGACATGCGATGTGATCCTGGCACTACAATCTTCAGTGTAGCAAAAATGTGAAAAAGCGAAAATTGAAAACATTTTATTCAAATTATTAACTAACCGGTCCCAAATGTATTTTGGCTGTCCCCAGAAAATCGCTGCCATATTTATCATCATCCAAAATGACAACATATAATCGAGAGGTTGCCAGTTCTTCTAGTTCAACTCCGAAAAATCGCACGGTTTCATTGAATTCGGGGCATCTCGTTTTGTGTACGGTTCTTGTTTGAAGCCATTTATTTTGTTTCACTCGATTATATTCGGTAATGATATTGAGGCGAGCATACGGATCTGGTGGACACGTGATATCGGTTGCGGGCAAATCTCGAGCTCTCAACAAGGAACAGTCCAGAGTGTGTTCGCTTTCGGTGTAAGTCATTGATATATCAAGCCAGCCCATTGGTTGCTCACGGCAAATTTGATTCGATATCGAATTCATCGTTACATATCCTTGAGTAGTTTCGTTGATTGACGATGTTTCCGATATTGAGCAAGTGCTTGGTTCCGAATCATGTCGAGCCGACGAGCCGTTATAGCTCGGTTCATTTAGCGAAGCTGAACAGTTGTCTTGATATTGTCCATTTAAGTCTGTATCACACTTCAATGAAGATGGCGATCGGCCAAATAGGTTCAACGATGAAAGTTTGCGATAAAAAAACCCATCATCATTTAAACTCGAGGTGGAATTTGATGGCCTCGACCGCAAACTATTCATTCGTTCCAAAATATATGAGCTGCTCCGTTTCGCGCTAATCGCACCCGATCTCACACTAGCATTCGTTTCAGTATCATTCGTATTATCTTCCTCATATTCATCTGAGCTGCTGTCATTCACTTTGATGCCACGATTTCTCGATCGCTCCGGACGCGAGTGAGGCACAAGACTCGTTGAACGTGCAGCTGTTGGCCGCTGCGATTTCTCGTAGCTTGGCAAACTCTTGTAAAACCATGCACCCGTCTTTTTCCACATTTCACGTGTTTCCGAACAAATTTGACATAACCAAATATCACGCAAGCTACATTCAGGATAAAGCATCGGGATTAATCCGATTGAATCAAGATAAACGGGAGATAAAGCGGAAGAAATTCAAATGAGATGATTAAATGGGCGATTTTAAATTGAATTTGATCCTATAAATGGAAATACATTTTTGGAAGCAGATGTGCAATATAAACGTTCAACACTCGTCGTTGAATCGATTTGAATGAAAATTGCCGTTGAAGTATTTGAAATTCTTGGAATTAGGATATCTAAAGCTGCAGAAAGAAACTCCAAATGTACTCATCAAATCGAGCGGTTTCATTCTTAGCGGATAAACAATTCTGTTGGCTGAAAAAACATCAAACGAGAAACAACTTACTTTGTCCCATGTTTAACGTGTAATTCAATGCAGCACTTTGAGCAGACTGGTTTGCGACAATCCTGACAGATGATTTTCGATGGGCTCAACAAGCCAAAGCCTTGACCACATAACCTAAAACGAAACAAAAAGGCTTTTATATCCAAATTTCTCCACCAATTTCCAAACTGCCAAGATTCGAATTGCTTGAAGTTGTATCAAGTTCAGAGTATACAAACTTGTTGATGAAATTCCAACTTTCAGATAGGTTGAGGTATTTACCTACAATTGCGCGGTCCGAAATCCGTGGCACGTTGCTTAATCTTTTCCACGCGCTCGATTATCTTGCCGATGCGTTCGCGTTCGGCCGTTTCGAGTACTTCATTTCTCTGTATTACTTCGATAATCGCATCGCGCTCAGCTGGATCTAATGATGTGGCTGTTGTTTTGCCCGTACTCCATCCAGTTCTCAGTCTTGTATCGAAATAGCATGGAAAAAGTTCACATTTGGGCAAATTAAAAGATCCGAAAATCTATGAATTCTTCTAAGATATTTCAAAATTCGTTCAAATTGACAGTTTTAATGTGAGCATGGATGTGAACCAAATCACAAATGTTGTAGATTTCAACGAATTCGTGGAGATTCATGGTGTCTTGAATGATTCGGAAGATGGTATGCCTGGGCAACTTTGTTCCCGGAAGAACGAAATTTCTGAATATTCCGGAAAATTTGGGTTTTCCATTTTCCGAATCATGTTAATTTATATGGACTGCTTTTTAGCATAAATTTATACGATTCTCAATACTCAAAAAACACAATTCTTGTTGAATCTCTGCGAATCAAATCAAATTGGCGGATCTGTCAAAAAAATCATTTGAATCATTCAAATCATTTGAAATCATTTGAAATCCCTGTGAATCTGAACGAATCTTGGGTATACCAAACAAATCATTTGCAACTCTTACGATCCCAACGAGCCTTGAGTCTCGTATCTATTCTCTATGTTTCATCGCTCAGTATTCACGTGAAATTGAATGATTTTCTTTGAGAATTTGCTTTACATTTAATTGCGTTATTCCCAACTAGAAAAAATCAATGACTTTGTAGTGAATGCTAGAAATTTCCGTCCGCAAATCGCTGAGGAATGGAAAATTTTCGGGATTTCCATATGTTCGTTGACACATGGTTTCTTTGATAAATCAACGGGAAACCTAACTTCGTGTGTTTGCTCGAGAAATCTTGAAAGGAAAACATTTGATACGACTCTATCAACGCCAACCACTCAACGTGCGTTATGGCGAGCGAAAACATCGTCGAAATTCATTGCTTTCCATTCGAATTAATTTCAAATCGAATGCATAATTGAGGGCATTTCCACAAAAACATAGTGGCAGGCCAAAAGGAAAACAGTCACAATCATTGTTTTTGCATTGACAAAAATGAATTTGTACTTACTTTGCTCTCAACGCTAGCTGTCTATCGCTTGGGCAAACATTAAATTTCATATCATTGTCTCGCCCTTGGAAATTCATTATTCGGCAAAAAAAAAAGACCCAAACGCAGCGGCAACTCATATACTCATTGATTATATCACTTAAATGGTGCGCATTTTTTGATAAACCAATGCTTATTTCGTGCTTTTTTTTCACCACACGCTTCAGTTGCGTTCAGCTGTTTTTCTCTTTAGTCGTTGTTTTTATCGATTCGAATTTGTTATTTGATTTTTATCCAATCAAAACATATGGAATATTGACTTGACACAAGTTTATATTCATTCGCCGCAAGCTATTTACATTGGAAACAATGCTTAGCGAATGTCCAGGAACTGTTTCTTGTATATTGTTCATGTTGTGCAGAGAGAAAATGTTTTCTTCAAATAAACAATGATGTTTTTATCTCTTTTCCTGACGAATCGAACGAAAACGATTCAAGAAATATTGCATTAATTTGTTTCGTATTGTTTCTAGATTTCTTCGCTTTGCTTATGTATTGCAAATATTTTCCTTTATTTATATTTTCAATGTTTTCCTTTATTTAAACGAAAGTGTTGATTTCATTAATATAAATCTTCCAAATGTTTTTCTTTCTGCAAGTTTAATGCACCCAATATTTTGAGCACTGAAACGAAAAAACTAACGAAAAATTGCAATTGCTCAGCATTTTTCTCACTTATTTAAATCTGGCTTGTAATTCCCTTCAGAAACACACCAAAATATAATATCTACATTAACACGAATTCTAATTACTAATAAAAACGAAGAGAGTGCATATTTCTGCGAAACACCCATACCGAACCGATCTGTTCGTTCCGTAAATGTTCCGTTTGACGCCTGTTGCTCGACTGAAGCGATAAGCCAACAGTTGTCTTTTTTAACTATTCATTTGACAAATGGAGTTCATCAGTGTTTTTCGAATTTTCTATATTGCGCACGCCACACTCCAGCGTCCCGCTAGTTACTCTTTTCATCAAAATCTCGCTTTGCAACTTACTAATTCGTACTGCTGACTCTTTCGTTTATTGTGCTGTAATTATTTTATAAATTAAGAATTTCAGGCTAACCCGTCACACACAATATGTATTTAGTAAAATACTATTTACATTGATTAGCATATAGTTGTAAACATATGTTTATTGATACGATTTGACAGACTATACGATGAACCATATTGAGTCAGCTGTCACGCAATCATGTCCATTCAATTTATAGCTACACAAACTATCCAACGAAAACAGTACACGCACGCAAACGCTACCAGTGTCAATATATCGCTTTTCATGAAGGGAAAGCGAGAGGGAGATAGAAAAAAAAACACATACGAAGAAACAGATTACATGTAAATAAATAGCTCATTGAAATTCGAGGGCGTTCGGTGTGAATGCCCAGGAGTGATATCATTTCGCATACGATAAAGCCATATTTCGTACATGAAAAAATACTTGCACCGAATTCTTTATTACAATAGATAGTTAAAAAAATAATAGGTCTACCGGTTGAAAATGTCGTTTAATATTCATCGTTGGCCACAACTTTTTCTCATCTTTGTGGCAAGAGGCGGATGCCACGTCTAAAAAAATCGATCGGTTTAGCAGCTATCCACAATTCGATCCAATTTTTGACTTCATCATAATTGAAGAAGTGCTGGTCAGCCAGGCCATGCATCAATCGGAAGAGATGATAATTAGAAAAACAACGTCTGGGCTATACGGCGAGTGGGTTTTGAGCATATTAAAACTTCCCACAAATGTTGTTTTGATGGCACGAATGTAGACATTTTACGGCTTCACAAAAAAAAAAATATTTTCACTAATGACCAAAAACCTAGACTGAAATAATTAGACAATGACATGAAGTTTCTGATGTGACAGCTGTCATAGCCAAAATTCACCTCAGAGTAATACATACACTACAAAAAATCTATCACGTCTTTTATTCACACCCGTACATTACTGAGCTGTCAATGCATTAGTGTGCATAAACAGCATACTCAATACTAACATGAATGAATAAACCGTGACAGCTAATACAGCTATAGGTTATAGTATATATACTATAGCTATAGCTGTCACGGTTTATTCATTTATGTGAGTATTTGGTACACTGTTTATGCACACTAATGCATTGACATCTAAGTAATGTACGGGTGTGAATAAAAGACGTGATAGATTTTTTGTAGTGTATGAAGTTGTCTGAAATAACGACATTTTCAACCGGTAGACCTATTATAATCTGTACGAAGATCAACGACTGCACTAATAGATTTCGATAAGCATATTAAGTTCCTAGGTATGCACATAACGGCAAATCACCGTTTGAAGGATACTTACTGAGAAAACTTCGAATAGATGTTTTGAATTGGCTGGATAAACAATAAATGATCTTACAAACCTAAAACTTACCTTTCTGCACATTTCCCGAAAGTCGACGGGTTTAAGCGTTTTCTTCTTGATTTTCCATTGATTTGTATTGGTGTTATGTTTACTTCTTGTTATCGTTTCATCGTGTAACTGTGAGAATCTCATTTTTTCATGAAAATAATAAGTGACACAAAATGTCTAGTCATTACGATGAAACTAAGGATAAATTAAATCAGTCATGCCATGTTTGCGAATGTATTTGTAATTAGTTCTAATTCACCAAAAGCGACACGGAAACTATTGGCTGTTGTTGATGTCCGCTTTGAAATAACTATTCAAGTATTGATAGGGAGGACTCGTTTACCAAAGTGTGTTCAACATATAAAGTTTTCTAATCATATATGTACCGATTAGAAGAAATCACGAACATGGTTTTGTCACACTTAAAAAAGGCACTTCCAGAGTTGAAGTTAAGTTCATTCAATGCGATTAATGAGTGCGACGCAAAGAAGTGCATGATTTCTTCTATCGGTCCATATATAAACAGAAACCTTAGTTTGCTGAACACACTTATAATGATTTGCACGCTCACTATCGTTATTAAATTGTGAACACGACAAGTTGGATAATTTGTTCGGATATAATAAAAAATTTCTAAAACAGTTCAACGATACTCACCGAGTATTCAGTGAGAATAGTGAGTATTTTGACCGTAATTGTTAATTCAGCATCAATTTCAAATATTTTCCTAATATATTCAATTGAATTGAACGTGTAATTTGAATAGAACACAAATGGACCTGCCATAGTTTTGAAATGCTATTCAATTGCGGAATGGAGAATAATGATTGAATAAATTTTTCAATTACATATCTTTGATATTGGAAGTTTATTTAACTCGATGAGCTAACCTTCAACCTTTTCTAATTGTTTAGGTAATGAATATTTTAAAGCTTTGTTAATGACTTAAGAAAAACTGCGAAACCGTAGATGCGCACAATCAAAACATATACAATCCTTTGAGTGTATACACTTCGTAACCAATTCGACCATACATTCATCGGAGAACATTCATTTATAGGGAAAATTGTATAATTTCATTGATATTTAAATGCAAGTTATCGTTCATCATATTTGTCGCCATATTCAAATATTTTGAATTTTATTTCGAATGCAGTTTCAATATGATACGAATTTCTTTTATGATTGGATTTTGAGAAGTGTTCAAGTTAATCATGCCATGTTTGCGAATGCAATGGTGTTTATTTATTACGAAGCCTAAATTCATATCAATATGTGTTCACAACGAACTGTGAGCATGCCGGTCAGAGATCCAATACGACACAAATTCCGCCCATGGTATGTCTTGAAAAAGAGAATACAGTCTGGGGTGGGGGTGATATGAGAGAGAAGCTCTTATGTCAAATTGGGCACGGAAAACCACGGCAAACCCGGTCTGTCTCTGGAGAGACAGAGGAAATACAATAGATTATTGAATTAAAATTTATGTTAACATTGTGAGAAAGCGAAAGCAAAAACAAAAGCAAAAGTATGTGAAATGATGCATAACGTTGTAACTCACCAATAGCAAGACGGGAACAATTAGCGTTGATGTTTACTTGGAAATATATATTTTGGTATTGAAAAATACTACAAAGCCCGTGAAAATATAGATTCTTTTAGTGAAATAAACAAACAGCACAATTTTGTTTTTTCTCGAATCCCTTCAAAGAAAATATACACGGTATTGAAGGTAAAAAATGGGATTTTAGATGGTTTTATTATCTTTAGTATAATTTTTGGCCATAAAATATAGACGAATTTGTAATCTTGGGAAATTGAAAATATGGACGTTCTTGAATTTCGAAATTCCATCCGCCAATTAAGGCCGCGATCAAGAAATGAAATTATGCCGAGCGGTCAAAATTCATTTCGAAAATGAATTAACGCCCCAACCGAAAAAGGAATTTAGACCGCGCGGCGTGATTTCATTTTCGAAATAAATTTTGACCGCCGCTCAAAAAGACCACAAGAAATTCAAGAAATTTTTCAAAATGATATTTATTTATTTACACTGCCGGTTGAAAGAAATTGCAACAAAAATAAATCGATTTTTATTTAATCGTAATCCGTATTTTTGCTACGAAATGCCTTTGGTCAATTTGCATTATTCTTATTCTTGACATTATTTTCTCAATTTTGTTGTTGATATTAGTAAGCAGTGAAGGTTTTCGATAGACATCTGTAGACATAGACCATTGTCTATTCAATCGATTGGTATAGGCAAAGTGTAGGCAATGTACATGTTTAAAGGGTGATTTTTTAAGTGGTTTCTTTTTGAAAATCGAAAAAAACGCAAAAAATTTCGAAAAGTGAATCAAATCTTTATTGAAATCGATAAATTGGTTCTTGCCATTTACTTTTTGAAAATAATTTCATGCAAATGTTGGCCGCGGCTACGGCGCAAATGGTCCATACGGGAAGTCCAATTTTGGCACACTCTCTCCAACATATCGGCCGGAATCTCGCCAATAACGCGTTCGATGTTGTCCTCCAAGTCGGCAATCGTTGCTGGCTTGTCCGCATAGACGAGAGACTTAACGTAGCCCTCCCGGCTGCTCATCACACCAAATCCGACAGTTTTGTTTGTTTACATGCCCCGTCCAAAAAGATGATTTTTCGATGAAAATCAGGATCATTTTTGAGCTGCTCTAGAACCCAATTTGCGAACGCACGCCTCTTGGATGGTCATCAAGCGTAAATATTTGCATGATGAAATTGCAAAGCATACTGAGCATTTTTGACTGTGACAGACGTCAGTTGGAATTTGACATCTGTCAAAAAATTAAACGTCAAAAAGAAACCAGCTAAAAAATCACCCTTTATAACTAAAAACGTTTGTGTTAGTTTGCATTTGTGTGTATGCGTGCGATGAGTGCGTTCTATACAGATGCCAGTTATTTTGAAACATCTTAGTGTTTCAAATCATGCGATTTAAAAGAAATATATTTTTTTCTAAATTAAAATTTTGAAAAATTGGAAAACAAAATATTAAGAATTTTTTTCTAACTTAAATTCACCAAAAAACACGAAAACAAGCACGATTGCGACGAAGCGCAGCGCTACAGTGTCAACATTGAGAGCAAACGTCATGACATTCATTTAAACACACTATTTCATTGAGCACAGTTTCAGTTGCGTTCGGAGTATCGTACGAAAATAATTTTTTTTATTTAAAATAAAAATCGTGCGCAAATAAATTTTTTTCTTAAAATCAAACAACAATATCGAACGAAAAATGTGCGCAGCCGTCATACTTAAACATTCTTTACAAAACATTGTGGTTCCAGTTAGTTGGATTGATGGTTTTCAAACACATGTATTTGGAAACCACGGTGCCATTCGAAGTAACGAGTTTACAATATTTTATTCGAACAATTTGGACAAGCAAGCAAATTTTGCTTTGCCCACAAAAGACTTCTATGAAAATTTGGATTCCGACAGTTGCTATAAAGCGTTCATCAAAAAACTTTTCGGTAAGACAATTTGTATTCGATTTTGTAGACGACTGAAAATAATTGACAACAACAACAACAACAAGCGTTTAAAGACCGTTATTGCCTTTCAGCGTCTGGTCTGTTTGGTAATGGTAAACCTCTCACTACACCTCTTCTCCAACACACCCTATCGAGAGCCAGGTCTTGAGTTTCCCTATTCCATTCAAATCCTCTTTCATTCAAATCGCATTTAACCGAATCCAAATACCGTCTTCGTGGTCTTTTTCGTCCTCTCGGTCCATTCGCTTCTGCATTCAAAATCAACTTTGGCAAACGATTTTCATTCATACGTTGAACATGGCCATACCATCTCAATCTCGACTTTCTAGCCGCTTCATCAATCGAATCCACATTCAAATCTTCACGAATTCTATCATTTCTAATTCTGTTCTCCCACTGGTCTCTACGCGACACACCCGAAATCATACGCAGCACTTTCATATCGGCCACTTCAAGTTCATGAATTAGATTACTAGAATCAACCCAGCTCTCACTTCCATACAAAACGGTTGGTCTGAAAATTGACCGGTGAATCATCAATTTTGTTTCTTCACTCAACTCTCGTTTGTTAAATACATGCTCTCTAAGCTGTGCAAATACTTTATTCCCATTCATTCTGCGATGTTCAAATTCCTTATCAAATTTACCGTCCTCAGAAAAAACACAACCAAGATATTTAAACTCTGACACCTGTTCAAGCATACTACCATTCAAAACACATTCAATCGTCTTCCGTGTCTTTTCCACATGCATAACTTGCGTCTTTGAGCTGCTAATGGTCATTCCAAAGTCTGTACAAGCCGCTTCCAAATCACTGATACTGTTTTGTAATTCTTGTTCAGAGCCACCAAACAACACCAGATCATCTGCATATGCTAGAGCAGATATAACATTTCCCCCCAAAGTTACGTTACCCTTCAGCTTTGCTGACTTGATCAATTTATCCATATAAATAATAAATAAAAGCGGTGAAATTGTGCAGCCCTGTCTAAGACCATTGCGCACCTCAAACCACTCACTCAGATCTCCATCCACTCTCACTGCCGCTTCGCTACATACATACAGACTTTTGATTGCACTCAATACCGACCCATTTATACCATATTCACTCAGAACTTTCCACAGCTTCGATCTCGGGATACAGTCATACGCCTTTTGCAAATCCACAAAACACAAAAACAAATCTTTATTTCTCTCCTGGAACTTCTCTATTAGTTGTCTCATGCAGAAAATTTGATCTTGACATCCTTGAAGTGGTCTAAAGCCCGTTTGATTTTCATCCAAGAGCGATTCGACAATAGCTCTGGTTCGTTTTTCCAAAACTGCACTATATAATTTTCCGACAACACTCAATAGCGAAATTCCACGGTAGTTATTACAATCCCTGTTAATACCCTTCTTATGCAGCGGAGAAATTACTGCAACACCCCATTCCTTTGGTACAACAGAGTTTTTCCAGGTCAAATTGGAAATGCGATGTAACCATCGAAGCCCCACTGATCCACTATACAATAAATATTCATTCCGAATCTCATCCACACCAGCTGCTTTACCACAACTCAACTTACGAAGAACCACACAAATTTCCTCCTCACTTATACCTTCCATTTGTTCTCCATTCGTTCCATAGATCATGGTTTCATTCTCGCCCTCATTCAATACTGTACTCTCGACATTCAACAATTCATCAAAGTATTCTTTCCATCTCTTCAACACATTCTTCTAACCTAGCACCAATTCACCCAATTTATTCAAAACAGCTCCTGGAGCATGTTTCTTTCCCCCATTCCTAATGTTTTTAACTTTTGATCAGAAAACCTTGTTTCTCTGTTGACCAGCTTCTTCCAATTCCTGTCCAAACTTCATCCATCCTCTCTCTCTCGCTTCTTTTATCATCCCTTTCACCATTCTCTTTTGCTCTCTATACGCTTCCAAGTTCTCATCACTTCTATTTTGCAACCAGCGAATCCATCTCACTCTTTTCTCTTTCACAGCTCACTTTATCTCATCATTCCACCAGTCAGTCTTCTTTCTCGCATTCTCATTTTTACATACATACGTTCCACAACAATCTTTTGCCGCATCCAAGATTGCACTCTTAAATTGACTCCATTCATACTCTATGTCAGTCGCTTCATTCACTACTATCTCCGCAAACTTTGCTTCTAACTTACTAATAAATTCTCTCATAACATTCTCATTTTTCAATTTTTCAACTTTCACTCTGCTCGTTTGCTTCCGATAACTAATTTTCACTCCTTTTGCAATTCGCAATTTGCAGGCTACCAAGTAGTGATCGGAATCCAAACCAAATCCTCTATACACACGAGTATCTATGACAGATTTACGTAAGCATTTTTCCACAATCACATAGTGAAGCAGAGATTTTTGATTCTGGCCATGTGAATTTTCAATACATATGAATTTTCTTATGCTTGAAAAATGAATTAGTAATTGACAAACCCGAACTCTGGAAAAATCTAATAAACTCTTACCGTTACCATTCGCTTCCATATCTTCGCCAAATTTACCTAAAACATTCACAAAATTTGGGTTATTTCTACCCACTCTTGCATTCAAGTCCCCCATAATAATCACCTTTTCACATCTCTTTCGGTATACCACATCATTCAAATCACTATAAAAATCGTTCATCACTTCCGAGTTAGCTCCCTCACATGGCGAATACACACTCACAAATCGATATACAGCCCCAGCTAGTTTAATCGAAACCCACATCATTCTTTCATTCACAAATCTATGACACACAATCGACGATTCTAAATTCTTATGAATTAGAAATCCAACCCCCCAGTTAGCTCTTCCCTTACTTACACCAGACAAAAACACACGGTAATTCCCCAACGTATTCTCCGATTGCCCTTTCACACGCACATCACTCAAAGCCATCACATCCAAACCAAACTCATTCGCTCTTTCAACCAATTCATGCTTCTTATTCTCAAAACCCCCTCTCACATTCAAAGATCCTATATTCAAAGCGGTCGTCAACTGCGGAGCTCCGGTCAGGTCCCGGGGAGGGCGAGCTCCGTGGCCTCCCCTCGTCCGAGGCATACCATTACTGTTTCGAGCGAAATTATGATTTTAAGATGAGATGGCCTGCTAAGCCAAACTGCATCCGAGAAAAATCGCAAATAATTTTGTCGAAACGCAACTGGCCATGGAATCGAGAAATACAAAAATCCAAAATTTAAAAAAGGAACGAACTCACCAAATTTAACCACGTTATAAAGATGAAAATATTAAGTTTTGCCGATGAAATAACACAAATTGTAAAAACTATCGAACGAGTAAATTTGTTTCTTATCATAAAACGAGTTCACCGGGCATACCGTTATGAAAGCAAAAAATAATAAGCGATCAGCGAAATAACTAAAAATTTTCGACACAAAATACTATTGTTTTACATATGATTTACTGTAAATTCACTTTGCGCGCCAAGTAAACATGAAAACTGACAGGTGACCGCTAGAATAGATCATATGCCACACTTAAAATGCACAAACACTGATAAACTTTTGAAAATTCCCGATTGACTTTAATTGTAATGATGAAAATTATAATAAAAACACAAAATACACGAAATAAATCAGAAATGATTCACTATTCCCATCACTTTGTTGTCGGTGTTCATGTTTCTCTTGTCATTGCGTACCCAGATTCAAATCACAGCAAACCGAAATGCACCAACAAATATTAAACGCTTCAAAAATGATTCTAAAATTTAAAATTATGCCCGAACTTCATGTTTCCCTAAAGTAACTAACATTAAATAACAAAAATAAAACAACGTTAAAATTTTAAAACTCGAAAAAACAATTAAAATTCAAAAATAACAAAATTGGATTTAGCTCTATACAAAAACCACGACCGTCACGTTCAACGCCATCTTGCGCTTTTTTCCTGTACGGTGTGTCAAAAAAATGTCGATCAAAAACCAACATATTCCGTTTCTACTTGCAAAGCAAGATAAAACCTCTAGCCGGAAACAATAAAAATCATGAACTTCTACTTTTCGAGTGACAGTATCAAAAAATTAGCGCCTGCGATCGCGCACTCAATATTAATAATTTTTCACATTCTCAACTTAATGCTAAATTTCACTTGAAAAAACAATTTAGAGACTTTTGTGTGTGTGAAAAGTGTGTGCCCAGTAAATTCAATTACAAAATGGTCAATAATAATTGGGATAAACTTATACTTTTGATATGGAAGAATTGGCGCATTCAACGGCGACACAAAATGAGAACCATGTTTGAATGTTTCAGTTTTCCATTCGTGATTATGCCTGCTCTCATTTATGCACGTATTACGGAATTACCCATAAGCAAATTCGGTGAATTTATTCTGGCGATGAAAGTTATAGTTTTCGTATTGCCAACAACGATAACAGTTAGATGCATCACAGCCGAAAAAGAAAGGCGGCTGAAGGAGGCCATGCATAAAGTTGGCGTACAAAATTGGCTGTTTTGGATTTCCTGGTTTACATACTCAATGTTGTCCTTAGTCATTTTAATAGCTGTAAACCTCATTGTTTCGAGCGTAATGAAAATGATTATTCACTTATTTAACCTTTGTTTTAATGCATTTTTTTTTATCATTTCAGAATGTGATTAAATTGGACATAGAGAATATTTGTCCATTATTATTGATTAATATTGTTTATTGTATTCCGCATACGACATTTTGTTTTATGATGAGCACTTTTTTCTCGAATGCAAAGAAAGCGACGTTCTCCACTACAATTATTTGGCTTTGGATGTTCATTCCATATAAATTAACCTGGAACAAAGGATATGAATGGCAAATTCTAGCATGTGTTGCACCGAATTCGGCACTATTTTATGCGTTCAATATAATAAATCCGTACAATGGAACTGGAGAGCAGCCACAATGGTATGAATATTCAAAAATATCTGGTCCTCATCATGATCTGACGGTTGGAAAAATCATGTGTGTTATGATAGCGAGTGCGATACTTTTTCTGATGGTTGCGCTTTATATCGAGAGAGTATTTCCGGGCGAATATAATGTGCCGGATAACTGGAATTTTCCATTCACAAGAGAATTCTGGCTGGGTGTGGCGAGTAATAGAGTTTCTCTCGATACGAAAACACATCAAGATGATAATCCAAATAATTTTAATATTAATTTCGAAAGCGATCCAGAAAACTCCAATCCTCGAATCAAAATAAAGAATCTGACGAAAATATATTCTAAGAAAAATGTGGGCGCTAAGGATGTAACGCTAAATTTGTTTGACGATCAAATAACTGTTTTAATCGGACACAATGGAGCTGGAAAGTCAACACTAATTTCGATGCTGACCGGAGCTCCTCCGACGCGTGGCACTGCCACAATAAATGGATATGATATTCGAACGAGCATCCATCAAGTAAGAGGATCAATTGGATTTTGTCCACAAAATAATATTCTTTTCAACGACCTCACGGTTCGAGAGCATATCGAATTCTTTGGACGACTGAAAGGCTTCGACAAAGCAGACGTTCAAAAGGAAGTCGCCAAATACGAACAGCAATTAGATCTGGCCGGAAAAATGGACACTGAATCTAAATTTTTATCTGGAGGAATGAAAAGGAAGCTGTCGCTTGTAATAGCTTTATGCGGTGGATCAAAAGTGGTATTTTGTGATGAACCGACTACGGGTGTGGATCCCGGAAGTCGACGTGCACTTTGGGATTTACTGCAAAGCGAGAAGAGAGGAAGAATTATTCTTTTGACAACTCATTTCATGGACGAAGCAGATGTGTTGGGCGATCGAATTGCAATAATGGCAAATGGCGAGTTGAAGTGCTGTGGCTCGCCGTTCTTCTTAAAAAGAAGATTTGGAACGGGATATCGGTTGGTATGCGTGAAGAATAATGGTTGCAACTCAAGCGATGTGACGAATGTTCTGCGTGACTTCATCCCTGAGGTTGATATTCAGGAAGATTTCGCGAGTGAATTGGCCTATGGTTTACCACCTGCTCATATTGGAAGGTTTGGAGACATGTTCAAGTGCCTGGAACAGAATCAGAATGCTTTGAAGCTCGACAGTTTTGGTGTTTCGTTGCTAACAATTGAAGATGTTTTCTTTAAAATAACGTCTGTCGAAAATAATCGACCGAATCAAATGCAACAGCTCGACATTGTGCCTTCCATTGAGGAGAGCACATCGCCATTAAGTGGCTTTCGTTTGCATTTGAATCAATGGCTTGCGGTTTTCAAAAAGAGATCTTACGTTTGGATGCGAAATCGAACTTTATTTCTATTGCAAACTGTTATTTATGTTTCAATCCTTTTATTTACCGAAGACGTCAAATATTTTACAATTGCAGTGAGTTTTACATCAGTATTCTGTATCATGGATCATATAAGAGAAAAACAGTCGAAAGCAAAGCTGTTGCAATTTGTAAGCGGATTAAATGTATTCACATTTTGGATTGCGACTTTTCTATTCGAATTGCTCGCATTCATATTGTAGTAGTTATTTTAATGTTCGCGTTGGTGGCAATTCAAACAAATGGTTGGACTTCTATAACCGATGGAATTGATGGACTCATCATGTTTGTTGCGTATAAATTTACGATGCTGCCGTTTATATTTGTGCTATCGCTTTTTATCTCCACTCCATCCAATGGGGCCATATTGATGCTTATTCCCACATCTGCAGGTTTTTGTCATAATTATCTTTTCAGATTTTAATCAGCTCATTTTTTAACCAGTTGAAAATTATTTTGTAGTATTCGTTTTCCCAGTATTGTCAGATGTACTTTCGGAAGAGCTCGAATGGATTTTTCTTGTTTCACCCTATTATTGTTTGTACAAAGGTTTCCAAAATCTAAATAAAATCAAAACAAATGATGAATTAAAAGGTACTTCCTCACTTATTTAACAGTGACCTCATTGTGCATAAGGCTATTAGGAATTTGCTGATACTTTTCTTACGGTGCAGCTAACACTATTCACAAAATTCATTATTTATTTGCGGTGAAATCATTATATTAAGTTAGCTGCTACGTTTTGAAAAATAATCTCCTACGATACAGTATTGTAATTCCTAATAGACTTATTTTTCATTTTGTAAAATAAGAAATAATTCAGAGTAGATATACAAATGTGTGCATTCGGCCGATTTCATAAAGTCCGTTTTGAAATTTAAAAGTGATACTGAAAAATAAGAACAGTTTTGAAAACCAAACAATGCTCATAAAAAACACACGATGATTGTATGCTGTGAGAACGAGACGCATGCTCACGTTCATTTCTCCGTCGAAAATGCGTGATAACATTCAATATTCGTTAGACGCACACAGTTGAAACAAAGTTAGTAATCAATAAATAGCAAAAGAACGTATGATACAAATTTATCAACGCAACAAACGCCACATGAAAACGAAAATTGCAATGATTCATAACGGATTTCCTTTAAATTTTTCGAAGAAAAATCAGATCAAATAACCTCGATTCTCGCTCATTCGTTTATGGCTGGTAAAATATATTGTCTCTCAAGTCAGGGTGCGTTGCGATGACGGAGTTCTCCAAGTATTCATTTTTATATAGTACCTGAGGGTGCACCGTTGGAAAATCTAACGTACTTGTGGAATTCAGCAATTGATAAATCAAGTTGGGTATGGTAATTCTCAACATCCCATTTCGTTCTCTAAGCGAAGCATCTTTTTGTATGCGATTTATCTTTGGAATGAATGAAAGAATGAATATGAAAAATACGTTGTATGTTTTTTCAAAGAAAAATGAAAACTTACACTACGAGTAACTAGACGAAGTGCCATTTCCCATCCATTTAGTATGGTTTCCAAGTCTTCGTCTTCAGTATTAAGGCGAACAAACATATTTCTGTGGCGACGATTATTTACGATGATACCGTGCGTTGATAGACTTTCTGTAACATATTCTTGCCAATCTTTCAACTTAATAGTGCCCTGAGCAACTAAATGGCTGCCACTATTCGGAATATTGTTATTTTTCGACCAATGTAGCATCTATAATATGAACAAAAATGCAAGGTTCAAAATATAAAAGGCCAAAAGATATCAATCGAAACGTTTTTTAGAATATTTTTTCAAAAAGAAACTGTACTTACAATACAAAACATTTCAGTAGACGTAGAAATAAATCTTTCATAGTCCTTCACAACTTGAGCACGAATGTTCATATCTTCTTCTTCTGATTTAATCACCAATTCATTTGAATTTTCTCCTTCTGATTTAATCACCGATTCATTCAAACTTTCTTCTTCTGTTTTGATAGCTATCGTTTCAAAGGTTTTTAGCATTGCATCACATGCAGTTATCTGTGAAGAATTTACCGCAAGCATTTTCGTTTATTTGTTGTTAAGACACTTTCAGTAAAATTCACGCTTTTTATACGACCACTTCTTCTTCTTCTTTTTATTCTTATTCTAATGTAACATAAAGTGTCATGAAGCACAGCAGCGATTTGGCATCGGGCAATAATCGTATTATGACGTCAAATTTCAGGTTAAAAATTGAACATTCGTTCAACATATATTCTTTACATATGTTGAATTGCATGTCTGTGTTGAAAAGCGACAAAAGTAGAAAGAAAAAGAAGATTATATATGTACATTAGGCTGTCTGTCGGTTATTCGATTTCAAATTAACATAGCTTGTTTTTCGCGATCAAAATAGAAGAAAAACGAAATATTCATTTGAAAGGTTTTATGAAAACGGGCAAGATGGCTACTTCAAATGTCGTTCAATATTCATACACGCACTGTCGACAACAGAAAAGCATACAACTGAAACCGGTCAAAGGTTACATTTGTATATTTGGCTAGAGTTTCTTTTACTTGTTAAGTTATAATCTGCACACTTTTATGTTAGAAAAATTATCGGTTACCATATTATTCGGGTTTTCTGTAATAATCACATCAAAGTGAGCCGATTTCGAAATGGCTCAGAATTTTTTTATGCTTTGCCTTTGTATTCGTAACTGTTGGAACAAGAACAATCTTGCATGCAAAACAAGTGAAAGAAAAGAGAAAGATAATTAGAACTGAGGAGAGAGAGAGAGAGGAGAGAGAGAGAGAGAGAGGGAGTGTGTGTGTGTGTGTGTGTGTGATATTTTTGTATACATGTACACTAATACTAAGAAACGGGGATGAAACTGGTAAAACTATACTACTAAAGTGTTGCAAAAATTTAACACAATAAATCAATTAAATCAAGAGAATTATTTTTCAAGGAAACGCAAATTTATTCTGCTCAAAAGTTCTTTATTCAAATTGAAATTTGCACATAAGATTAAAAATCAAAATACGTTCAAAATGTCTGTTAGCCGTTATATGTATTATAATTTCGCAGCAATGTGTTCATTTGCATACAACCAAATTATCGCTTATACACACAAAAAAACATACTTAGAATTATCGATAGATGGTTTGATTGAAAGTAACACTAAAATAAAACACACTATCTGAATTGTGTATTGTCTTCGTTATTTTGGTTTTTTTTTTTTAAGTTAATCTGGGTAACAATAGATCAATGAAATACCATTTACCTCATATTATGGGTGGTTTCAATTTTAACAATTCGAAAAATAATTTTTAAAAAGAAAACAAAATTTTCAACGGTTAGAGACTTCTGTCCAAATAAAAAAAAAAAAAAAAAACAAATTTCAATGCAGAGGTATTAAAAATGTAATTATAAGAAATAAAAATATGTATGTATCCCGTTTGAAAGTTCACAAATTGAATATTCGATTGCTCATTTTGTAGTTTACCAATCGTTTATCCCTATTTTGACAACTAAGATTTCCATTCGGAAACTTTTGACTTTGGGCAAATCGAATTATGAGAGTTTCGGCTTGAACGACTTTATAATTATTTTTTAAATATTAATTTAAATAACATCTTTGATTTCTGGTGAGTGTTGCTTATTCAGCCATTTTTTATTTCGTGTAAGTTGTTAAATTTGTTCTTAAATTCGTTGTTTACAATTACACTCAATGATAATCTGCATGTGTTGTTGTTGTTGTGTTGTTGCATATTGTGGTTGATCGATCAAAGTTAATTCCACTTGTCGACGACAACTTCATTCACTGTTTTCATTGTAATTACATTTGCGTGTATTTTTTAACGGTTCGATTCAATTGAAAGATTTCGTTGAGACGATAGAAAAAGAAAAAAAAAATGAAATAAAAAAATATAAAATTTTAAATAGACTATTGCTCAAAAAATTGCATTCGTTTTGAATGTTTGTATTTTTTCTCTTCTGAAAAAAAAAGAAAATTTATTTAAAACAATTCTTTAAATCGTTCTTGATGGTCATTCCAAAAAAGTATAGAAATACATGCAAAAACTCACTCTTAATGCATTTTTTGTGTCTATAGTTTTCGACAAACTATTCAACTACGAAAACTTCATTCATATTATAGATGTAGGTGAATGGCGTCAACGTTCAGCATTTTGACCACCATTGAGCATTCCAGTGGTTTTGTAATCATTTCTGAATAAATTAAGTCTCACATTTTTGTAAAAAAGCGTATTTCTTTTGTGAGGGATAAACAGTGCAAAATTATGAAGGAAGATGATAATCTGTACAAATCAATCGAGGGAACAAGCATAAAGTATGTCCATCATTCAAAGCCACAGCTTAGATTGCAGCCCCAGGGATTCTAAAGGTTAGCCATTTTTGTGGCATTTTGTTTTTTTTTTTTTTTTTCAGGGGAGGTCAATCAAATCAGGGTTACAAATTAATTTACAATCTTTAAGATTAATTTTATCTTTTTTTAAATAATCGAATTGTTCTTAAAATTGACGGTTTTCGTTTTATTATTTAACTTTTTATTTTCTTCCATTAATCGCTTTAAATAAATATAAATGTACATAATAACATAGTTGTTGTGTTTAACTTGTATGCGCATTATCAATTCCAAAAGTAAAAAAAAACAAAAATCCACAAAAAGAACACGATAAAGTTGATCATTTTAATTCATCAACTTCAAATGAAGAAGTTATAAAAATGATGATAAAAAATGGTATGGGAAAACTGTGATTTCTGCAAAACATTCGAAGAATTTGCGGCAATTGAATTTTCGATTCGCTGAATTTGTGGGTTCTTCTCAGAGTATGATTTGTATATAAATCATGTCACGATGAAGTGTGGCATTTAAGATATAAACACAATGAACTCCTCATGGTATGTACAAATTGTGACATGCATTTATGAATTATTGTTTTTTTTTTTTTTTTGTGGCGTTGTTGTTTTTTGATGAATTTTGTATGCACAGATGCAAATTTATTATTATTTATATTACCTACACTCGGGCAAAGAGATTCGAATTGATGTTCCATTTTATATTGTATTTCATAATGGACAAAATCTCATTTTGGAATCGCCACACGCATTACACATTATTTTGGTTTAAGTTTGTTGTTTTCGGATTGTGCTTTTCTGTTTGGGATATTTCGATTATAATTTTTTTTTTCTTTATTCATTTCGTTATTGCTACATGCTGTAAATGTCATGCTTTCAGCATGAGCTCAAATAACATAATTAAAATTGAATAAATAAACCAACAGAAAAACGTTGAAAAAGAGGAAAGAAGAGAAAGGAAATGGAGAAAGACAGAGAGGAAGATCCAAGGAAATTGCGGTGCCCATTTCATCCATGCTGACCTCTTCCAAACTCTCTTCAGTCACATTTATATTCAGAAAATCAGTGTTTTCGATATTCAGCAACTCATCAAAATATCCCTTCTGTCGCATCAGCACATTCTTTCTGCCGATCACTACATTGCCCGACCTGTTCAAAACAGCTCCAGTAGCATGTTTCTTGCCACCATTTCTAATATTCTTAGCCCTAGATTAGTCCATCAACTTCTAGATCCTGACCAAACTTCCCCCATTCTGTCTCTTTTGGAACTTCTACAATTATAATTGATGTTTAAATATTGGCAGTGCTGAATGCTTTGGACTTCTTGGCGATAACGGTGCCGGCAAAACATCTGTCTTCAAAATGCTAACGGGCGACTCGAAAATATCGAACGGAGACGCGTTTTTGCATGGCGTCAGTGTGAAATCTCATTTGGCGAAGCTACAGAAGTTTGTTGGATATTGTCCACAAGTCAATGCCTTGATTGAAGATCTCACCGGCTTTGAAACGCTAGAGATTTTCGCATTGCTACGCGGAATTCGCAGTATAAATATTTCATCACAGATTGCACGGCTCGCAAGCGATTTGAGCTTCGAAGAACATGTTCACAAAACAGTTCGTGAACTTTCGGGCGATAACAAGAGGAAGTTGAGCATTGCAATCGCACTAATCGGAAATCCAAGTGTAGTCTGCTTGGGTAATATAAATTTGTGACATTAATTTTTATGCGGTCGTAAAATGGTTCGAAAATTGTTTTATATCTCTGGCTAGATGAGCCAACGGCTGGCATGGATGCGAGAGCCAAACGGAATCTATGGAATGTCATAAAAAAGGCCCGCAACTCTGGAAAAACGATTTTATTGACGTCGAATAGCATGGAAGAGAGTGAGGCTATTTGCACGCGTCTTGCCGTAATGGTGAATGGAGAATTCAAGTGTCTCGGTTCAGCACAATATTTGAAAAATAAGTTTGCCAAAGGATTTCTACTAACAATCGAGTAAGTGCTCGAAAGTGATGATCGCAAGTAAGATTAAATTTATCTCAAACTTTCTCTTACATCCATTCAAGATCAAAAGTCATAACCTCCATTTTTATCTGAATTCGAAATTTGATATCTGTTTTCGCATTAGCTTCGCAGTGAACGGAACACCAGCATCAACTCATTTCGGTCCAGAGAGGAAGATCAAAGATTTCATTTTTCAGAATTTTAATATGATGATTTTGAGTTTTTTGATTGTACTAATGATTGCTCATTTCAAGAGAGGAATATGGAGAACTGCTGAAATATTATGTGCCGCCGAATGAATCAGTGGAATGGTCAACAATGTTCGGCCTAATGGAGTTAGCCAAACGAACGCTGCCCATCGAAGACTATTCGATAAGCCAAACTACACTGGAGCAAGTGTTTCTGTCATTCACAAGATACCAGCGAGACTGTATTGAACACGATTTTGATGAAAGTGGCATTAATGGTCAATGAACTGGTCAATATCGTTTTCAACTACAATATTATTTTATGTAACCAAAATTTTTTCCCTCATTTCCGAAATGAACATTTGAAAGCACCAAGGTCACTCTAAAGAGAGGATAGAAATTTAAATAAAGTGAAAGCCAACAAAAATATAATACGGTAAATGGTTCTAGTTATCATAAACTTTCCAAAATGTTGGTGATCATAATGTTCTAGTTTTTAGATTTAAAGAACAATTCCAAATTTTATTTTATTCTTGTATTTAAAACTCATTAAAATATAATATTTGTGTACACTTATTTCTGATTGCGTTTCAGCTGAATGAAAATGCGTTTTGGATGATCTGAGGAAAACTGTAAGTTTCTACATAAGGTGGTAAAACATCAAACCATTGCCATTTCTTTGGTTCATTGTAGTCGATTTCATATGCCATGCATCTCCTGAACCCAAATCCCCTGAAAACACGCATAATAAATGAACTGTGAGTTTTCATTCACATTCACATCTTTCTAGAGTGATGAAAAAAGAACACAAGATATTTTTAAAGCCAAAAATGGCCGAGTTTGATCTTTCAAAATCAAATTAACTTCAGTTTTTTCTCGATCTTAGCGGATTGTCTTTTAATTTTACAAGTAAAATTAATATTTATACATATATTCAAAGTATATTCAAAAAATATGAAAAACTTTATATTTTTGAAGCGTTCTTTTCTGCAAAAATGCAATCTTACGTGTAATACTCGGCACATTTAATGATGGGATGTTCGTGTTCAAAGCAATATCGTTGAAACACACCGTATCCAATTCCGACTGCATATGCGTAGTTTCTATCAATATTTTCAAGGCATTGATAAAATGCGACGTCGCAGCTGCATTTTAGTCTGAAGAAATTAAAACTCTGATTTAAATTGACAATCCGAATTGAGAAAAATCCGATTCAGAAACTGTTTCGAAAGAAAACTTACCGCGAAAATAGCTGTGGCCGCCTTTCCAGTTCTGGATATTGTGCATAGTCTTCAGGTCGTGTAACCTAAAATAATATCGTCCACAAACGCTCAAATTATCATATTGAATTTGTTATATCTAATTAATATGACTACATATTGCGGGCAGTCGTCATGCATGCGGCAGCAATTGTCAATATCTGCATAAGTTCGTTCATCCGTACGGAAAATGCGGTTGAGAAATCTCGCGCCTGGTCCACAATATCGAGTAAACAAAAAAAGACCGAGACGCCCATTTTTGGTTGCGGCTTGACTTTCGATATCGTTGCCTCGACTTTGAAATTCACTGTATCGACGAAGTGTTACATTCAGCGACTGTATCGCCTTTCGAATTTCCAAATCACTATTTTCTGACATGGATTTTTCAAATTGTGCCAGAATTTCATTTGGGAACTCGTCAAAATCATGAGAACTTGTTGACACTTGACCAATGATCACTATCACAACCACGAACACCATAAAATACATTTCCGAATGGATTTCCATTGTTACAATCTAGAACAAAAGCATTAAAAAACGAAAGTTCGCCACGATTCTGACATGATTTGGCCCGTGCGACGGTTGTGA
The DNA here is from genome assembly GCA_028476595.1 of Obolodiplosis robiniae. Lineage (NCBI taxonomy): Eukaryota > Metazoa > Arthropoda > Insecta > Diptera > Cecidomyiidae > Obolodiplosis > Obolodiplosis robiniae. Next base: position 43,590,804 of record CM052015.1, read on the forward strand.
AACGCGAACAATTACTAAAATTGACACACAAATATTCAGCTGATTTTAATGGGTTATTTTTTGGTGTCAAGCTAAATTCATCGCAGCTTCTACGGAGCAAGCCCGCGTGAGCATAGCCGGTGATATCTTTCTTTTTTCTTTCTCTGATCTGTGGAACAGTTTTAGCCGTGTAAGATATTTTGGCAATGACACAGAGAAGAGAGAAAAAACGATATAACATTTTATGCTTGACGTGAGCTCTCTGATGTTTTAAACACAGAGCCATTTGTTTACTATTGATGGAGCTCATTGGATAAATAATCCGAAGACAACCGACAAATATTATATTTGGTTTCATGCTAAAAGTCCAGCGGTCCACTTGAAATAGTTCGCACTTAACGACAGCGTAATATCGAAGTGTTATGAATTGCGTTTGTGTGAAATTATTTCAATGCAAACGCCTGATTCGGATCTGATATTAATGTTTTGTTTTTAACTTTTCCTCACACTCCACTGTCTGCGTAAAATTATTTCATTTGCCGAAACGCCTCTAAATCACAAACAGCATATTGATTCGATTTTCTCAAGAAAATTGAAACGCGATCATTATATTGCTTCAGCAAATTCACTTGAGATTCCAATGCTGCTGTTGCTAATTCTTCCTTGTTGACAATTGCATTTATGCGTCCCATGCTTGCGATGTATGTGTGTATCAAAATCAATTCATTTCTGTATGTTTCATGTAAGTTAATTTATTCAGCCAAATTATCGTCATCGATGGGTTATAATGAGCGATAATAGCTTCTTGGATTTCTGAGGCTGCTTTCATAATCTGTGCTGAATCATTTTATGCGTTTGGTTGCTAATTTGAACACCGACAGGTTCTTCAATTTGCATTGATTGATTGTAAAACTCATTATTTTCATTGCCACTGTCGGCAGTTTGTTGTTAATTTTCATCATTACTTTACGTGACCGTATCACTTGAACTCTTGTGACCAGTGTTTCCGTCATTTACCGTGCCGATCCAACTAACATTGCCTCTGTTAGAAGTTTTTTTTAGCAATGTCTTTGTCATTGCAGTAATTGATTCATTGTTATTATTATTTTCTAATTATCTTTGCATATTTATTTAAAATATCGTTGTCAACTCTTTGAGATGTCTTTCTTGGTCGTCCGCGTCCAGCTCTGTTCATGTTACTGCCAGTTTCAATGAATCTTTGCCAACATTTCTGCACACCACTCCTCGAAATTTGTAATATTTATAAATCTTATTGCGCATGGAAAATGACAATTAAAAGTAATTATTGCCAAGGCATGCCGCAATTTCACGATAAGTCACATGACGATCTTGCATTATCAGTTTCTGCACAGCAACGATGTTTTTTTAAATAACAGCCGATTTTGGACGACCTCCCTTAACATCATCTTTGAGCGAATGACGGCCACGCTTGAATTCATTGAACCACCGATAAACAGTGGTACGGTGTGGGGTTTTATTGCCAAATATCGAAACAAGTTTGTCGGCGCACTGTTGTTGAGATAATCCAAATTGAAAATCGTAAAAAATGAAAGCACGAAAATTTTCACGAGTTAATTTCATTTTTTGGCCGAGGAAAAATTTTCGGATTGTTGTAAACAAGACAAATTGCGTCTTTAGCACCAAACACTGTGGAGACGTTTTACTTATAAAATGTCAAACTTTACGGGAACAATGTCAGATTAGCGTCTGGCAATACGAGAGTTGCCCATTCGCATTCGTTTGTGTGCACCCCACGTATGCGTTTTGAACTTAAAATAAATGAACTTTTTAGCTCGATTTTTCATTTGCACAGAAAATTGAAATTGTGGGAAATGCAAATTTATCACACAAATTTGTTTCACTCGCATCCGGCTCAAGATGATTCCAAAATTGGCCGATTTTGGAAAGGGACACGCAGGGCCGAAATATCGCACTGAGTGTGCGGTATCAGAAGCGAAACGCACACAATGTAGTATGGGATGGGCGCACACGAGCAAGCAACGCACAGCAATAGAATACATGTTTTTACACTGTGCGTTTATAATCTCACAGGTGCGATGCGAATTAGAAAAAGAAAGAATTAAAAACAAAAGAAGAGACAAACTCACACTATGATGCAATAAAGGGTGATTTTTTAAGTGGTTTCTTTTTGAAAATCGAAAAAAACGCAAAAAATTTCGAAAAGTGAATCAAATCTTTATTGAAATCGATAAATTGGTTCTTGCCATTTACTTTTTGAAAATAATTTCATGCCCCACAAAAAATAATCCAGGGGCGTTAAATCGCACGATCTGGCCGGCCAATGAACGGGGCCGAAACGAGAGATGAACTGTTCGCCGAACTTACGGCGCAGTTCGTCCATGGATGGACCCGCTGTGTGGCTGGAGGCGCAAGCGTTGCTCGTTTGTAAGTCTTTCCATCTTGAAATTGCAAAGCATACTGAGCATTTTTGACTGTGACAGACGTCAGTTGGAATTTGACATCTGTCAAAAAATTAAACGTCAAAAAGAAACCAGCTAAAAAATCACCCTTTATACATAACAACAAATGAAATACGACTGTTTTTTTTTGTCTTCTCTTTCTTCTTCTTATTCTTCTTTCTGAGAATTTTTGCGCACATTCCAAAACTAAGGGAACGATGTCTGCTGTGTGCGTTTCAGCGCTCATGGTAGTGAACACTGCATCGCACACGAGCGGCTCGTGCACATAAGAATTATGCGCACAACGAACTGAGTGTGCGAAAATTCGGCCCTGGGAACACGTCATTTCAAAGTAACAAAATTATTCAAAACTTTTGAAAAATTCATAGTAAAATCACTTTGAAGTGGAAAATTCACTTATCAGTTGTCGGAGTGAATTGCAATTCAATGAAATTCAGGTTTTGAAAAAGCTTAATTAAAATAATAACGAAGATCGTCCAGCAAGACTATTCTTTGCCGGCGAATATTTGTACATGCAATTGCGATGACTTGTGCTAGTCCTGCTCCGCGTTATCAATGTTTAAACAACGCACACCATATCCCACCACATTTTCTGTTTCTCTTCGGGTAACTGTTGTAATTATTATGTTTATTTTCAACACAAATATTTATTGCATGACCATTTATGAGGCGATTTCGTATTACATATTTTTCAAAATTATAAATTTTTATGTTATGTAGTTTGCTTATGACTCAATGGCTCTCACTAAATTTTTTATGGCTTCGGCAAGTCAGCGAAAATAAAAATATGAATTGAAAACTAAACTTGTCGAAAATATTATACGATTGAAATCAATAATAAAATAAATCTGAATCACAATATATGAATGATGTTTTTTCGTTGGTATTTCACGTAAGCCATATATTTATTCGGCGTTACCCTATATTATCCCTATTCGTTCCAAAGCTGTCAGTTGCCAATCATACAAATAAAAATAACCTGGCGCACATAAGCCAGAATGTTGAAAAAATCAGATTCCGTAGCAGATCTCTAATGTACACCGGGGGAAAAAAAATTTGGCCGCGCCGAAAATTTTCGGAAAAAACTAGTAAATTGAAAGATTTCATCCTGATTTTTGCTCAGTTTATTATTGGGATTTTGTGAATTCTTCAGACGAATAACAATTAAACCGTTTGTCGTTTTTCGTGGTCAAAACGGAAAATGTGTATGGGAACTATAAATTTAGTGCACATTTTGTCATCATGAAACTCTCATATTTTGATTTTTATTGATAAAAAAATTAGTCACACAAAATGTCATCATCTTTCATAAGCGAAGGCTAAAATTTGAACTCCAAATTAATGTAAATGTTTATTTAACATTGCGTTAACATAAGTAAATTGCGCCACATCTACATAATCTCCGCGCTACATTTACGTTAACTTCAAATGGACTGTACATATATATTCGCGCCAAGCTATGTTCTTTTGTGCAAATACATGTACAGTCATTGTAGATGTTGCGAGGAGAGCATGAACGTGCAAGTGCCATGTAAACTGGTGCCGATTTGTTCGTGGGAAATTTTAGTACACGAGAATTTATTTGTCTATGATTTATCCAAGAAATTTAATGTGTAACTCAATATAGCATAAAAAAACATTGTGTAAAATGCTCATGAAAATGTTTTGTTTCAATTTTCAGCCAAGTTAAAATGCAGTCAATGTCATTCGCAGGACTCCCGCGGAATCCAATAGCGATTGAGGAACTTTTGAACAACGTATTATCAGATTCAAACAAGAAGTTTAGTTTCGAATACGAATTCTTGGACCATGTCGTGTTACCTCGTTTTCTTCCTCAAACGAAGAGAGGCAATTTCTATGATTTTGAGCTACAGCTATTAAAACGTTTTGTCGATGTAGTTAACACTCAAAAAAATGGTTACCATCTTTAACAGTAAATACGTTAAATGACTTCCTACGTGTTCAGTTGTCCTGTTTCCCTGAGACAATATCCAAAAGTATAGATGCATTGCAACCCGGACACACATTTACAATGTTTGTCAAACAGGAGAATACAATGTTCATGATTTACATGCCACCAAATAATAATAATGGGACAGAGCTAAACGAGACCACAGTAATTGTAGCTGTGTTTCCAGCTAGCCATGATCCAAAGTATATTTATGAAAATGTTGGTGACTTAGAAGTGAGTTAACATATTCATTTCTATTTTTCTCCGATGAAATTGTCACGGTCTTGTCTCATGAATTTATTTTTCATTTTTCTCAATAGTTCAATTATCCTGTTCAGGCGATAAAAGTCAAATTTTCCCGTTTACTTCGTTCAATTGAATTTGCCAAACAATTGTGTCAGCTTCATACTGTGAAACAGCAAGAACCAATGATGGGATGGTTGATTTCAACTCTGTGTGATGAAAACACACAAACGGCAACGCACAAGGAATTTCCAGCTGTTACGAAGAAGCTTCGCGATGAAATCCTCGGTAAAAGTTATCCAGATTGTTTTCGGCGTTCTCGAGTATATATGTTGGTCAAATCGCTTCTTCAGCATAGTCTTGTGATGCAGATGGGTGCCGACATGGGAAAATTCATCTACAAAATGTTCATGCTACATTTAATCGCAAACATGTGCGATGCCTTCAAAGTTTCAAGGAATGCATCTTTTCATATCAGCCTAATGCAACAAGTGATGGCCAAATTGGCTCGGCGAGCCGACAAACTATCCACCATATTTCACAATAATGACAAATACGAACAATATAATAATATTTACATAATGGCCATAGATAATGTTACGACAACGATTCAAGAAATGCGCACAAAAATCAACACTCAAATTGATTTGCTGCAGTCAGCGAATAAGGAAAATCTGTCTCCATTGATTGATTTAAAATTAACGGAAGATTCTGTTCAAAAAGTGCCAAAGCTTCAAACACATTTAGAAAAAAGACGATCGGCAAAACCAATAAGTGCTGTCAAATGTCAAAAGAATGAACCGCAGACTAAACGACATGAATTTGATCAATCCAATATGATCAATATGCCGCCGGATGGTTTCTTCACTAATACAAGCGAAATCAAAATAATTGACTTTGAAAACTGGATTCTGCATCGCTTAAAAATAAATGATATAACCGGCAGTGCCGAAGCTATTAACAAGATATCATCTTTGTATGCATCAGCAGCCAACGCATTTTACTATGGAGATCCAGTCGGTTTCAGCAGAATGATCTTGGTTCGCCTTAAACTAATAGCAATCTTGGACACAATTGTTTGCAATAAATTTGCAATGCTAAAACAGCATCGAACTTCAATAAATGCAAAAATAATCAAAACGCTATTATTGCCTCAACGCATTGACATGCAAACTGCTGACGAACTTGAAAAATATTTCAATATGAGAAATGCAAATGATGGTCCTTCCCTAATTGAAGAAGAAAAAATTACGGAAATTTCATTTTCCTCAAGGTTTGCGACTCTAAATGAACAAATGCAGGAATTTCGGAAACATTTGTTACTACAAAGTGAAAATGAAATATTGAAACTGAAAATTAAATGGAACGAGGGTCGTGATAAGGTCTCAATGATCAGATCCAAAATGAATGGACTGGAACACAAAGAGCAAACATGTAAGAAAAAAGGAAAAAATGGAAAAATACGTAAGATTTGCGTCGATTGCGAATTGTGCCGTTTATTAAAAGAAGCAAGCAATGTTCATTTGCTGCCATACATGAAAACATTGCCTGAAGATGAATATAAACAGAATGCAATCATTTTCGAATTGATGATTCCTACCGAAATTGCATGCTTGAGGGATGCTCTTTATGATTTCGTTGAATATTGTAATGAACAGGATGAAAAATCGAGATCAAATGTATATTCGAAAATAAAAATAGAACTAACGGAACTCTGTAAGAAGATACCTAGGAGCATTTTATGTAAGAAATCAAAGAAAAAGTTGAAAAATAACAACAATCCCAAGAACAAAATAAGCCTTGGCAGTACAACCTTCGAAAGATTAAACAAATTGCATGTTGACAGTCCATTCGAAAGTTTCGTTATCAAAAATGATTTCAATTGCAAGTTTTATGTATCAGCTTCTCCATCATTGGCATTACCTCCGTCCATCGGCGATCAATCAATCAAAAATCGTTGCACATTGAAAGCTGAAGGCAAAACTGGCTATAAGGAGCTACAGTGGATGATTAATAGTACATCGCACACCGAAAATGAGGTGTTGGCATCACAAACCACACATCCCGATGGTATTTCACTTGCTGAATACAAAAATTTTGGAACTCTTCGTGCCGATGGTCATCGACTACAGTTGCGGAAATTGTACGCAATCATCGAAACTGAGGCGCTTTCATTCGAAGAACCATCTGTTCTATCATTGATCATGCAAACAATTTGGGAGTGTGGAGAAAAGGGCGAATCTGGCATTATTCGTGAAACTTTTACTGATTTCAACTGTCCAAAATTTGCGTTGTTAATTATAAGACTATTAGACAAGTTTATGGAAGAGCAGAAGGCAAAATGGGTGCATCCAATAAAATTATTGATGGTATCACTAATATCTGTCCGCATAATGGAGCTCAACGATGATCAGCATTTAGCAGATGAAATTGTCATTTTGCTCGATAAATTGCGTGCAATCGCTCTGGATTGGATCCAGAAAATTCAAGATGCGATTTGCGATATTAGAGAACCAAATCCAGAAATGGAACACACATTCCGCATGAAATTGGTTGTGGTGTCGATCGCGGGTGCTTTAACATTTTCCGTCAATCCAAGTCAGAGATTTTATAAGAAAATTCTCCAAAAAAGTGTCCAAAATGGATATTCTGCTTCGCAACTTTGGCTGCAATTTACAATCACATTGAATAATAATGTTCTTCTGAGTCAAAATGACCAAAGCGACTATAACATTGGCCGATACAGCACCAATTCTTACCAATCAACTTTGATTATACCGATGCTCTTACGATTGGTGCAGAAAACCGGTATCCAATTGCAGCCAGATATTAAGGCTTTGATTTGCAACGACATCAATGATTTGTTGTGGGTCATCAATAAGCAATGGAATCGCTCATCTGACATTGCATTTCAAGCAGCTCACTTTGATCAGGACCAACCGCAAAGGTTTGTGGGAAAAGTTAATGAAAAGGTTGTTCAAATCGATATAGTGACTGGTTCATTTTTGGTAAATAATTTGCCGTTGGCTCGATTGCCAAAGAAAATATCAGAACATCCTTGGTATGAACGTGTTTTCAAAAGTTTCATATTTGAAACGCAACCTGAAAATAATAAAATTTTCTCATCAATTCACAAATATAACAATTGTGCGTACGAATTTAGTTTGATGAATGATGGAATTGTTGTTGTTGAACACCATGATGATGGAACTGAAATGGAACTAGTCCCAGTGAGTGTTATAGAAGACGAAATACCACATTGTCTTGTTCAGAAATTCAGTCACTGGTGGAACAAAGGCAAAAATATTATAGAATTTCGACCAATATTGTTCAAAGATTTCAACAACAAAAATGCCATGGAATATCATTTGGATTTGATTTCCAAAAAATTAATTGAACTGAAAACACAGCGGTGCATGTTAGATGTAACGAGTAGCAGCCACTTGAAAATCGTAAAACAGTTAGACCGTTTGGAATGTTCACGTTACATTAATGTTCTACTCGACAGCACACAAAGTGCCAGCGTTGAATTGTTCCGCATGAATTTAAAATTCAAAGTGGATGTATCACAGTTGGGTGTCACTGGATATGACATTCGTTCCAATGAATTTAGCCACATGCGTGTTTCTCTGCAACAAAATGCTGGAACTTTATTTGGACTAAAGCGGGGCTTATTTTTGGAAAACATCAATAATCTCTGCAATCAACCGACTCTGCTGCTTTTACCTCACGCCAAGATTAATATCAAGCGAGTAAATCATCATGTGTCTGTTGACATTGATACGGAAAGTATATTGCATAGTCCACCATTTCATCAGTATCGCATTGATTATGCTTGTCGCCAATTGAAAGCGATGGACAATAGCTATTCGGCATGGTTGTATCTCGCTTATTTACATGCAGTAACATCGCACAGTGAAATTGAACCACTTACTGGTTTATCTGGAACGGAAAGTGCGTTACAAATTCTACAGTCAGGTTTTGTTTGGTCTTCGGCTCCATTTGATATCGAAGCACAAGAATTATTGCGGGCTTTTTTTAAACTTTCTCCACAACGGGAAGTCTATGGAGTTCATCAGAGGGTTCAGTGGCCTGACTTTCTTCACCCACATTCAGCCCAAGATTCATATGTTTTCATTGCTAAAAAACTTTTGGAAGATAGCCAACGATTACATCGACTTTATGAAATTCCATTCAATACTTATTTGAACATTAGCACTAATTTGAATCTAAACAAACGTGACTATCTGCGACACCTAGAACTATGCCCGAATTTAAAAGTTGCTGACACATTTGTTAAACATGAACTGATTCAAACATCCTTACCGGAAAGAACGAGTATCAAAATTTCACAAAGAATACAAACTCTCTCAAATTTGTACCACAAAAATGAATATTGTATCCCGAAATTTGATTTAAGAGTTTTTTTAGAGCAAAAAGATGTAAATTCATCATATTCGCAAAGTACAGTCAAAGGATTGTTTTATACGGAATATGATCTTCGAAATATTTTAAATCATTGTAGAATTGACAGTCTCGTGAACCTCTGGATTTCTTTATACGATGCTGCTCGCACTGGCACATTCAACAAGGAAGAATTTTCATTTATTTTGAGTATGGTCGCACACACAAATGAAAACTTTGATGCAATTTTGGCATTGCAAGCGGTTGAAAGAAATAAAGAGACATTTCATGATATACGACCACCTGATAATATAAAAGACTTTGAACTTGGTGAAGGACTATATAAGCAAAGCAAAATGATAAATATTTTAAGAGGGCTTGATTTCAAACGCATTTTTAGTAAACATTCACCGATTGAAGTTGTGGCAGCAAAAATCGATGCGGCATGGCCATTTGAAAAGATCGACATCAGCTCATATCTAGTTGCGGATTCCTCAGAAATGTCTTCATCTAACGAACATAACAAAATTTCACTAATTGTGTTGGACAATATCTTTAACTATGATATTGCCAGACTAAATAACAAGATCAATGATGCAGTTACTTGTTGGAACAACAATAAAAAATTATTGGAGTTTGTTGAAAAATTCACAAGTCAATTACAACTGTTGGCACAATCATCGAGAGCTCTAAAGCAAGCACATCAATTATCCATGTACATTGAACCAAATGCCATGAAATGGCCCAAATATACAGTGAACATTGAAGGAAAAATGACGAAAATTGCCCAATTTGCCAATGAAATAGACGAAGCGCGATTGGTATGGAAAATCGGAGCTAGATCGAACAAAACCGCGAAGCAATGGTGGAACATTTATGAATCAATGGTCAACAAACAAATCGAAAAGCACATTATTGATGCCAGAATGCAGCCGAGATCAGTGCCAAGCTTAGTTTTGCCCAAAATTCAAATGCAACATATTGACAATCGTTTGAAAATGGTCATTGGAGCATTAGCCATTACAATTGCAAAGGAGCAACGAGAACAACGCATTAAGGATTTGAAATATCAACCACACTTAAAGCCAAATTTGGATCGAGAAGTGGTAAATGAACCGCATGTAAACTGGAAGCCTTGTGATTATCCAGAGTGGCTGCTGTTCGAAATTGAACAGAATTTGACGATTCGCCGCATTCAAATTGAAATTGCGAAACGAATGATCGATCCGCCAGCAATGGCAAATAGCACTGCGAAACATTCAACGATGCAACTGAACATGGGTGAGGGCAAAACTGCCGTCATCGTTCCAATTTTAGCAACATTTTTAGCTGACGGCCGAAAAGCTTGCCAAATAACGGTGTTGAAGTCACTGTTTGCCACAAACTTGAAGTCGATGCGCCAGTACTTGGGTGGAATGTTAAATCGTAGAATTTATATTTTTCCATGTCGTCGTAATATGCCAATTGAATACTATATCGAAGAAATATTAAAAATTTATGAAGAATGCAGACAATTCAAAGGTACAAACAAAATGATTCAATATCGAATCAAATTAATCAACCATCCTATAAGTATAGTAGAAATGTCTATTTTTTCTACTCCACTCCTATATGAAATGATTAATAGTAATAATTAAAAATATCCATTGGCAGGTGTAATAATGACACTTCCGGAACATCAATTATCTTTCCAATTGAAAATGTACGAGTCGATTCAAAAGAAGAAACCTGAAATGGCCGAGAAGTTCCTGTCAGTTCAAAAATGGTTGAATGCAAACATACGTAGCATCTTAGATGAATCAGATGCAATTTTGCAGCCAAAATACCAACTTATATATACGGTTGGCAACCAACTGTCTCCAGATGGTGGCGATCAAAGATGGCTTATTATGCAAGCATTGCTGAAACGAGTGCCTCATCATATGAAAAAACTGTATCACACATTTGAATTCAGAGATTCAGTTGAATTCGATGATAAATATTTAGAGAATGGCCGCGTGTTTGGAGCTCCGAAAGTCAACTATCGTAATGATGTATTCACACCATGCCGCATTCTTAAAGATTCCATTTATCCAACGCTTAAACGCCTTATAATTGAAGATTTATTTACTCATGAAATTGAGATTGGATTACCGGATATGGACGCAATTACCAAAGCACTCTTCACGAGATTCTTTAATGATGGTGATGAGGATTCATTCGAAGCTATTTGTAGAGCCTTCCCAAATTATGTCCAAAAAATCCTCATTTTTAGTGGCTTGCTTCAATTTAACATTCTTAAATTGATTTTGACCAAACGATGGCGAGTTAATTATGGTGTTAATGAAAAGGGGCCACGGAAAATGGCAGTTCCATTTAAAGCAAAAGATGTTGCATCTGATATGACTGAGTTCGGCCACCCCGATGTCGCTGTGGGATTTACACAATTGAGCTACTACTATTCGGGTAATCAAAATTTCCTCGAAATTCTTTTTTTTTTGCATGTCAGCTAATTATCACTAACAAACACATTGTTATTCTAATATTTACACAGGTCTGAATATCGACCAATTAAAACAAATATTTAAAGTATTGGCTGCCACGCAGAATGCAAGTGAAATATATGGGAAGTGGATACAAAACATTCCATCTGAATTAGTTGATTCATCGATTAGATCCTATTCAAACGTAAATTTAAGTGATTCGCACCACTTAAATCGACTCATATTCCCGTTGTTCCGCTTTAACATGGACGCTATTGACTTTTGGCTTTCCAAAATCGTCTTTCCGCGTGACGCTAAAACTTTTGAAAGTAAACTCATGTGCACCGCTTGGGATTTGTGCAATGAGCATATGAAACATCGCGTTACTGGATTTAGTGGCACCAACGACACCAAAAACATTCTCCCAGCAACCATCATGCAAAATGATTTGCCTGAATTGGAGCAAACAAATGATCAAGTGCGCAAAATCTTGTTACAGCCCGAAAATCAAGGCTATAAGGGCCTTCCCCCAAACGTAAGCGCAAGAGAAATACTGGAGATTCTCGTTTTGGATGGAATTCCCGTACTTCTGGACTCAGGAGCTCTCATGTTGGAGCTGAACAACAAACAAGTTGCCGAGGAATGGCTAAAATTAGCACCAGCCACATTTGATGCAGCTGTTTATTTCGATTCATGTGATGTTCTGCAAACGATCGACCGAAATGGTAAAACTGCTGAATTTGATTGCTCGGTTTATCGTGACAATTTGAATCGATGCTTAATTTATTTGGATGACACTCACACTCGAGGAACAGATTTAAAATTTCCGTTGAACTGGAAGGCTTCTGTCACTCTATCTGGTGATATAACGCGCGATAAAACGGTGCAAGCATGCATGAGAATGCGTGAGCTGGGCAAGGGTCATTCAATTAAATTTTTGGCATCATTTGAAGCCGATCTGCGCATTCGTAGTTTGTCATCAAATTTGAAAGTATCAAATGAACGAGTTGTTAGATTCATCGAGCAGAACAGCGAAATATATGTGGCTGAAAATATTTCACATTGGGCGGCTGCTGCTTTCAATTACACAAGAAAATTAGCCGCCCATAAATTATACGAGGTTTCACATAGTCTTGAAGATCTTTACAATGGGTGTGGTGAGAGGGAATTTGTCACACTTCGAGAAATGTATCGTCATAGGAAAGAGGAGCTGCTTATTACACTCACGAGCGCTAAATTTCAGATATTATCCGAAAATTATAGAAACAAGGACGTCAAGTCTTTAATACAAAATAATTTGGCATCCATCAATGCTAGACTCTGTGAGCGAGCAACAAACATTAAACGTTTTGTGTATGTTTTGGATGAAGAGCAAGAAAAGGAAATTGAATATGAGCCCGACGTGCAGCGACACATTGAGAAACCTCATAAGGTTAAGGCAGCTGCTCAGAATTTTTATACAAGTCTTGCAGACCTAATAAAACATGGATTAAATAAAAATACGAGGAAGGCAGTTGAACTCGTATTGTTTCCTCTTGAAAACGCATTGCGTCAAACTAAATTATTTGAAGAATTCAAAAATGATGGTCCAGTATGGGCTGAATATTTGTATGCATCCAAAGATTTCATTCACGTTATTGAAACTTCATCACAGATGTGCGACGAATTTCTGCGTCCAATTTGGTGGATTGCCCGCGTTGAAGATGAAACAAATGGTTATATTTTAATTCTGCTGTCCGCATATCAATGTGATCGCTTATTGCCTCTGTTTCGGAAAAGCCTTAAGTCAACGCTTTACATGTTCCGTCCTCGGTTAAGTAAATTACACAACGACTTTATCGATGATATAAATTTACGAGTATCAGGCAAAAAAGATACATCTAAAATAAATGTAGATGATGCTGCACAAATAAGAGTTTTTGCTGGTTCCATGTACTTCAAAGATGTGGAGGAACAGAACGCTTATTGCAACTTTTTAGGATTGATACCTCGTCCACGGAATTCTGAACAGGAAAATGCTTTTGAGCGCGGAATCATCAAACCAAACGGTTTTGTACCACATGAGCACCGTCGCCGTTCACTCGCCATATTAAATTATGTCAATCACTGCCGATTTCTACGCAATCCAGTAAATTTGGCTATGAAACTGATCGAAGCCCATCATCAATTCATTCGCAAGGAATCACATGCTGCATATATATTGGAACGTGGAGCTAAAGCACCGAATATATAGTATGAAAGATCGAAACCAAAGAGTAAATATTGTTTCGGGCAAAGACGTGATATAATTTCTATGTGTTTTAAACGCATTACACAATTCTCAGAGCCAAATGATTACGCATAGAATTAGGTGCCAGAGCATGATATTTCAATTTTTCATGTTTGTTTTAATAAGAATAATATGTGCTGAATTCCCGATCAAAATAGTTGTGGACAAAAATCCTAGAAGTGAATCCATGATAGTTCACAAAAACCCACTTGCAAAAGGAAGAGCAGCTTCGCATGCCAAGAGATCTTGAGGATCCACTTCCAGAATGTTTGTCCACAAATATTTTGTTTGGAAAAACGACACATATAATTCTTAGAGCAAAAAGGAGATATTTCAATTTTCGACTTTTGCTCCAAAAGTGAAATGTTTCATATTGTCTCGGAGGTACTTGTGTTCCGTATTTACTCTGAAAAATATTTTGTAGACCGTTTTTGCTTTGAAGAAAACTATGCTGAGTTCTTTCACGGCGGCAAATTATAATTTTGTTTCAGAAATCAGCCTCTCATATAATTAATTCATTGAAGTTAAATAACAAAACAGCTGAAATAAATATATTTTAATATACATTTTTAGCAACGTATTTGTTTCATTTTAATAAGTTTTCAAATGAGCGTGTATATTTATCATATTGTGCACACTGAAAAACGGATGGCGCTACAAGTATCTCTATTGCATAGTCATGCAAGCCGTGCCATTTTCAGTTGAAAATAGCCGTGATTAAGGATGATCCGGTGCATCCGGAGTTCGTATGAATATTATTTTATTATTCCAACATGATTTGCAAAAAATCTTCCTTTGTGACAATTTCAAACTTTGAAACCACAATTAAATGTTTACAATTCATATTGAGAACACACTTTTGGCTTTTGTTGTCAAAACCATAACTATGAATAATGTCACATCTCTGAACTTGGCGCCCCCAAAAACGAAACGCCGACAGAACTAAATTTTTTATGTTATTGCAGTAAATAGCGCCGAGTCATCTTTTCGTCACAGCTCTCGTCAAAACAATGCAACACATTGCGACGTAAGCTCTGGGTACCGTGTGCGGTCAACATGAAACTAAAGTAATGAAATCATATTTTCTCATTGCACAGTGATGTTACGTCTTATTTTAGTAGCTCACAGTACATGCGACTTAGAGACAATACTTTCCAGGCGTTTCTCGCAGTCAATTGTTAGACGTTGTGCCTAATGAAAAACAACACGATGAAATGCATTTGGTCGAAACGGTAAATGAAGATAATTTGGCAAGGAAAAGTGAAAAACAAAGCAGTGCTTGTAATAACGATGAGTCGAGCTAGGTAAGCTGATTAAGCTAGCTGTGCATCGTTGTGTGCATACACGTGTTGACATACCATTGATTTTATTCACGATGTACGCACACAACCATGCTCAGCTAGCTGAATTACCTAACTAAGATTGGTTCAGCGTTATTCAGCAGCGGTTTCTCAAACACTGAAAATAGAGTGAATCACCAAGGGATATAGTCGGGATGGTGTGTAGAAATCAAAAGAAATGCTTCTCGACACTATTGCGACAAAATAAAAACTGTACAAAAACAGCTCTTGATATAACTTGCGTCACAACATTTTGAATCAATAATTTATTTTTTTTTGTTTTGTTTCAAGTGAAAACTGCGAAATGAGAGTTAAACTCGGCAAGAGGTATTTTATTTGATTGAATTTAAATTTAAATAAAAACATTCTAGAACCTGCTGCATTATTGGATTTGACAAATAGAAATCAAGTTCGCAAACCGG
This sequence comes from Obolodiplosis robiniae, assembly GCA_028476595.1. Classification (NCBI taxonomy): domain Eukaryota; kingdom Metazoa; phylum Arthropoda; class Insecta; order Diptera; family Cecidomyiidae; genus Obolodiplosis; species Obolodiplosis robiniae. The sequence continues at coordinate 43,606,336 of CM052015.1, forward strand.
AAAAATGACCATCGTTCAATTTCTCCGCTCAAATGTCCCAAACTAATCTACCCTGAGTCTTTTTTCAGCTATCGAAGAAGTTGAAATTTGCAGTAGTGATCCCAGGACAACTTTTTTATATTTTTCAATCTGCTTCTGACATTGTCCATCGACCTTATTTGCCTTCATTTGAGCTAACGCATTACGTCCTTCTGCTATTTCTTGAACAGCTGATCGCCATGAATATGGATATGACTTTTTGAGGGATATTCCTTTAAATTCGACAACGTTTTCAATTTGTTGTACATTTATATTTAGTAAATGAAATATATTGTCCAAATGTTTGAAGAAATTTTCAAATATTTTTTGAACTCTGTCTTTAAATTGTTGAACTGCAACATCCCTATTATTGTTATGTTCTTCCAGGAAATTCTTGCAACATGTTTGCCAATCCATTTTTAATAACTCAAGGTATTCAATAGCGGAATCTATAATTTCCAAGTCTTCGGCGGCACGTTCAACATCAGCTCTTACGTCTGAGTCGTTTTCATCAAGCCCAGTGTCAACTAATTCCTTGAGTTTTGGTTGAGTAATTTGTAACCTATTACGCCAATCCGTGAGAGCTCTCATCGTTCTCCATTGTGTACATGCAAAATCGAAAAACGATCCCTTTTGCGAACGCTGAACTTGAGACGCAGCCAAATGAATCTGATTGAAGAGAATAGATAATGTTATACCAAACACTGTAAATAAATTATTTTCAAAATTTAGTCAAAATTTGAGTATGACTTCTTGGTACCCTAAAAAAGTAACGAAAGTTAATTTTTGTCAAAGTTGTTCTCTGAAAGTGCACCTATAGTTCAGTATGCTACTAAAAATAATACACACACCTTATCATCGTGAAACGTCAACTTTTTGAAAATTGCATATTAATTTGAATGGATGAGGATAATAATGCCAAGATAAGCCTTATATATTTGCCGAAGACACCCATCACTTATCTGTTATCAGTAATGCGAAAATCAAATTTGAAAAGTTGGGACACTTTTAATGAAACAATTAGCAGGGTCACTTCATTTGAACACAAGAATACGTGGCATCATTTTTCTCAGTCATTCATTTGTGCACAACGGAAGCACTTGCCATCAATACACTGCGAAAAAAACTACAAAACAGTAAATGAATATTTATCCAATATTTCTGACTTACGCTGCATATTAAAATAATTGCTATCAAAACTTGCATTTTGCTCTGCATGTGAAAAATTGCTTTATCAAGCGAGGAATACTAGTTTTTATATGTACATTTGGCTATTTATACTATTTTGAATGATCCAGATACATCAGGAGATGTGTTGTCATTTTCTCAAGCACAAATTTGAAATTCAAATATATGCTAATAGAACATTGGCGTAGTCGAAATGTGAAAGTTTGTCAGAACTAACGTAAGTTGATACATAGTAATAATATCGTTTGTCAAGAAAAAATAAATGGTCTTACGTACGTAAAACTAACTTTTCCGCACATTTCCAGAAATTGTTCGGGCTTACGTATTTTTCATTGATTGCTACTCATTTGTATTGGATTTATGTTTATTTCTTATCGAATCATCATGCAACTTTGAGAATAAATCACAGAAAATTTGAAGTCATTACGATGAGATCGAATTTCGAGTCATTACAAATCATGTGATTTAAATTTAAATTTTAATATAAAAACAAATAAACATCTCAGTTCCCAATTTTTACTTCAACGTTCTCTTTTTTTGGATTGGTAATAACAATTACGAATTAGTTCACTCTGATGTGAACTTTCAATTCATGCCAACGATAGATATGGTTCTACATTTATGTTATGTATAACAGTATAACTTTCGGTAACAGCATGAGTAAGCATTTCAGATATTTTTCCGTGCTGATCCGAGCCGGGCGAATCCGGGCGATTATTTTTAAAATCCGGGCGAAATCCGGGCAATAAATTTCGTCGTTGCTATTCCAAAATCCGGGCGAAATCCGGGCGGTTTTCATTTTATTCTGAAAAAGGAACAAAAAAACAAAAACACTTTGAAGAGCATATGTTTTATATTCATTATGTGATTTATTCAATCATTTTCAAAAACTGTTGTTGTTTCCATTCCATCATAATATAATACGTGTTCTTCTATTGCAAAAAATATGATAAAATTCAATCAATGATATTATCTAATTATTAATTAAAATTAATTAAAACCCGTTAGAATCAGGTATAACTATTATTTTTATGACTGATTCAAATAGTTTACTACAAAAATTAATATTTTTCATATGAAAAGTTGTGAATAACTTTTAAGAAGTGAGCGAAATTTTCTGAAAAATCCGGGCAAAGTCCGGACTTCTCGTACAATATCCGGGCATCCGGGCCGGGCGATTTTTGGGCCGGAATTAAAGTTGAAAATCCGGGCGATCTGGAATGCTTAAGCATAAGCATTCAAACTGATGAAAAAACACAGACTAGAAAATCACAAATACTTCATCCAATTTAGTGATTTGAATATTGACCCCGAAAATTGAAAATTTTTTTATAGCCCTACTAGCCCTTATGAGTATCATTTCGCATGTTTGTTTATTTTGTTTGCAGTTTTTCGCGATTCGGCTGATAACCTAAAAGACTTCGAAAATCGAGAATTGGTTGCAATCGTTTTTTCTTGGTTAAAAACGCATAGAAAACTCATCCCGGCCGTTTTGAATTTTTTGGACCGATCGCAATACTTTTACTTCACACAGTGGTGTGTACGGAAAAGTAATAAGAACATCAAGACTTATGAAGAATCTTACCTTTGCCATATAAATGAATGCGACTCATCATTTTAAATTCAATTAGAAAATATGTTTATAAACGAAAGCGATTTGTCATCCGTGTCTCACCCAAAGAAAAAACCTCAAGTTTTTTTATACTTTATTTTGCGGCGCGAAATTTGATATCACAAACAATTTAGTACTTCCATATCGTTTGGTCTTCAATCAAATTGAAAAAAAAAACACATTTGTTGTTGATGCGTCATCATTTCTTCTATCGCAACTGTATTGTTCTAAAATATATTGACTCACTTTTCTAGAAATTGTGAATAATTACTGTTTCATTTATATTTAATTGAAACGGGAGCTGAAGCCATACTGAATTAATAAAGGCTTTTCTTCCACCACTATGAACACGAAGTTTTTATCACAAACTCTTCAATTTACAATGAATTTCATCTAATTTCTCTAATTTGTCCAGTTTTTGCAAAAGCACTTCAATATTTTGTTCGATATTCACAATTCGATTATTTAGATTATTATTTTCTGTGTCCTTGTATTGCTGCATCTGTTTTCTATCTAACAATAGAATACTTCGACTGACAACCTCATTATCCATGCGAATATTATTCTTGAAAACTGGTTCACTGTTGATGAAACCAGAGCGGGAGCGCCAAAAAACATCCGACTGAATTTTTCCAGAGCCTCTTTGAATCATTATCTTCTTGTTAATCTTCCGGACCATTCGATTCCTTCCAAAGCTTTGCATATTTCTGAGTGTATCCTCTCGAATGAAGAACAGCAATATTCGCATTATCACATGAAATCGTTTCCTGAAATAATTCCATTTCAATATATTTCGATTCATTAAATGATAATAATGCCGAAATGAGAACCTATTTGGAAAATATAGAGAGTAAAATGTCTTACACACGTAAAACAATTTCCAAAAGTCTAGGGATTTTCTGGTTTTTCAATAAAAACAATTGTCAAGTCATTCCGATGAGATTAAGGACAAATATTAAAATTACGAATCAGCTGTGCCATGTTAGCGAATATATTGGTATTTTGCTCTCGCTCTACAACAGCGTGAACGAGAACTATTAATAATTGTTAATGTTCGGAATAAATAAAAATTCCCTTAAAAAACAACATTCTACGTTAATAGACCGAATTTACCCTTTCGAGTGTAACAGTCTTTAAATCTATGACGTGTAAAAGTCTTCGTGGAGTAAACAGATTCAAATTAATTTGACGTTGAAAATAAAACTGTTTCTTTCTGAATAAACAAAGCTCGCTCAATACTAATAATAATTAATATTTCATGTTGATTCCGAAAAACAAAACATTTGAATGGGAGGTAGTTCAGAATCTCGGATTGACTTGAAATTTGATGCGACTAGTCATTTTCGTAATATAATGAGATCATAGAATTCATAACGATAAAATGTGGAAAAACATACAATTTTCGAATTTCTCAGGGTCAACACAAACATGGTGTTCAGGGACTATATTCATTTTAAATCGCATCATTATGAAACTTCCAAAATCGTATTCTGCTATGAGAACATCTAGTTGTACAACATTTCAAGACATTCTTATAAGAATTAGAACTACATTTTGACTCCAAAATGACTTGAAATTGTGTTTGAATTATTTTTTTCATAAAACAATTATTATGAAAGTTTAACAACTGTACAATGCGAAATGTGTTTCGAGACGGTTTTACCACAAATGTAGATAGGTGCTATATTTAGGTATTCACATTTTATCTAAAATTTAGATTTGTCAGTCTATTTTCCAATGAAACTACATTACAACAATTTTTTTATCTCGATGGAACGTTGACTAATGCTGAATTCTAGATTATTTTGATCTAAACTCTTGACATATCGACCGCATTCAGGGATCGAAATATCTCAAAGAGCATTTGATTCTATCTATCAAGTTGATCATTGTGTGGAAACATGTTTTCGCTGGATGAGAAATAACATAGTTAAAAATGAATAGAACGAAAGTAATTTCGATTTTTCTTTCGTCTCAAATGTAACATACCGAATCCAGTGGTCTTCATTCAACAGTACGTCTTCATATTGCGAAAGTATACGGCTTCGTTGAGTTAGCATGGTCAATTCGGCATCGGTTTTGATTTGATGTGTATCACTCACCGCAAGGCCGTTCATCAGGTTCATAAAGACGATTGAAACGAAAAACAAGAAAGCAAAAAAAATGACTTGGCTCATGATTTTTGAATTGCCGTTTATAGATTTGGAATCAAATTCGCCTGCCAGCATTGTTATGGTTTTCAATAGCGATGAACCAAATGATGCGAAGCCAATCGATTCATTTGTCGCTTCATTACTAGATAGCAAATAAAATGATAGAGCAAATGCGGGAAGAAAAGCGATGCATAGCTGCAGGCTTTTGATGGAACCCCATGTAACGTGCAAAAACATTGAATAATAATTTGAAAAATCACCAAACAATGAACCAGCCAAGTTGAACAATTCCGAAGTCATCAATAAAACGCAAATCGCAGCAAATGTGCGGTTGTTTTCTGGATGAGTGTTGCAAAGAATGAGTTCAAAGAAAACGATGATCGTAGCACTGGTGAGAAATTGTACGAAAACGAGAATGGCTGTCCAATCTGAGTTTGAAAATCCAAAACTATGCAATTTTTGAATTTTATTCCAGTCATATCTTGAGCAAAATATCACACGAAACAATCGTCTGTGAAAAATATAAGCACCAGTTACAATCATAATTGTGATGCTGAATGTGTCTTCGATCTGATTGAATGTGTTTCTATGAAATGCCCAGATACATGTCAATACGGTCAGGAGCAAATATACAATGAAATCGACATAAAAAAGAGATTCTAGCCGCTTCCACTTCAAGGCCAGAAAACTCCAAATCAATGGATGGCTGAGTAAGTGTCTGTAATCGCTTGAAGTTGAAATGAATTCAAGTGTGACCGTTTCATCGAAGAAGTATTGCGTTCCATTATCGTGCGGCGCAATCAAATTTTTGAAATCATATTCAATGCATTCCAATTTGCCATCGTCGTTTTCCAATGAAACCAGCTTTATGCAGTTATCAAAATGTATTTCAAGCATTTTTGGATCGATAAATGCGAGCTTAGGCTTTGAGCCACATTCTTCGCCACCAACATAAGCACCCATATTAAGAAATTTCGTCACAATTTCGGGATGATAACGAACCAGACTTTGGCCGGTGAATGCAAGATCGATATTTCGGTTTGTAAGCAGCATTTGAATGCATTTTTCGTGTTCAGCACTTTTCTTCTTCATCAGACTTTCGGATATAATTTCTAATAGTGGAGCGACATTTTCGCCGGGGTCGGAATGCTTTAGGAGTAGTTTTAGACATCGCCACGCACCAAATCGACAAACATTCTTATAAACTGAATCACTAACACCAGTATTTAGCGATAATAATTTTTTCATGGCTGTTGATAAATCATGAGTGGCGGCTAATTCGAACAGAGTCTCAATCTTCTCCAATATCGGCGCTAGTTTCTTGTTACAACTTGTTTCTATCAATTCTAAGCCTCGGATGAAATGCAAATCTTTTTTATATTTCAAACAAAAGCTCAGTCGGTTGCAATCCCAATAAGTTGCATCTTTTCGCCGAATGGACGGTAACTTTTCGAGAACTTCGTCTAGATCAGTTGGAATAATTTTCTTCACCATTGCCTTGGCCACAGCACTAAGCTAAAGAAATGAGAAGAGGACGTTTTTTCAATAAACTCAGTGATACAAATTATTATTGTTTGCACTGTTCCGACATTTACACTTTCTATATTGCAATCTGCAATTATGCACTCTTCAATGAATGGCTCACAATTCGTCTTTTTGCATGCTTGCTCGAACAGAACATCCTTCTCCTTCTCACGAAATTGAACGTAATACAATTCAACACGAAAACTGTCCAACTCTTCCAATACAGACTGAATGCTTTCGTCATCCAAAGGAATTGTGACCAAATCACTTTCATCTATCAAACATCTCGAGGATGAACCAAACTTATCCATACATATTACAGCAGAGGGTGTTGCATTTTTACTCAGTGCTTTAATTATAAATATGGAAAAAAAGACACTTAGACATTGATAAATTTGAAATAAAAAATAGAGAGAAAATATTATCATCTGTAATTTGCCAACAAATTAATGTCCACTCTTGCTTCGAAAACTCAACTTAAATCGATAAAATATTACCAACGCCTGGAACTATCGATCCTTTCATATTTAGAGTGTCACAATCATTTTTAGTTTCTTCGTAAATTGTGCACATCGGCACACCAGATAGTGATTTGCAACGTCTTCTGATCATTTTATTCAAAGATGTTGAATAATCTTTACATGTAACGATATTTATTTTTATTTATTTATTCATGTCACTGCCAAATGTTGGCTAGAGTAAAAAAATTTGTGAAGTTTACTTGGAGAAGAACAGATGTTTTCTATAAAAAATTAACTACAATTAAGTCGAACCGAAATTTTTAGAATTTAATACAGTGCAAATGCTGTCGAGCGCACAATTACTCTATAGCAAATATATTGAAGGCTATTTAGTTGCAAAAAAACAAGAATTTCCTACTAGCATGAACAAGAATTGTGATTCAAGATTATAGAAATTTCGAGTTAAGATGCTTTATCAAAGCTGTTGAGCTCAATGAGTCATACGGTCTTCATGAGCGAATGTCACATAATCCGATAATGCATATCGTGTTTTTGCTTCGAGAATTCTTTGTCGCTCTTGCAATCAGAGCCCAGTTTAAAATATTCTCGATATGAATATTCTAACAATGTATTTTAAACAGGAGATACCGAAGATATGCTATAAATAGTCAATTTAATCATATTTTTGATATTGCAACCACTTCAATATTATTTTTTGAGCTGTTCTGATTTTGAAATAGATTTATTTGAATATTCAAGACAATTATAAGATTTGGTGATTTCTTGTATCATTACATTGTGAGTGGCTCGGTGCGAAATCCGTGACATAGTGGGTTTGATCTGTCTTGGCTCCCCGATTACGATAATATATTTATATTTTTCCTTCAACATTAAAAGGAGCATCCCATTTATTAGGACTGCATTTTTGCTTTATGTTTTATTTTTTCCCGTTATTATTGGCAATAATTAATTGCTTGTTTTTGCCTTGTATTTTTTGGTTTTATCGATTCGTTGTGGTGCTCGCTTTATTAAACGTGTCGGTTTTTTTCGTTGTTTCATCATTCTCTCCACATGATTTGCTTAGCTCTACTCGGACAGAGAATCTTTTATGAAAAAATGAAAATCAACCACTTGACCACTAGAGTTGGTTTTAAACGATCGAAACTGCAATAAAGACAAAACAGCTTTTGGAAATCAGCGTTTTGTCTTTAACGCCTAACGCTTCGGGCATCCTCTAGAGAACACAAAATCATCTTTTTTTCTGAGCACATAGGCTCTTGCCAATGGCCACTTTAATGACGTACTTCTAATAAACCCGCGAGAAATAATTCTGCTCGATACTTCCGCTAGAAATAATTGCTCCATTGGTTCGAGAATTCTTGTGATAACCCTTCGACGCACCTCCATTCGGATCAGCCGATTCTCCTTTACATCGAGCACATTCCATTCCAAAGTTGCAGTTAATGCGTCTCCAACAAGAAAGTGTCCCGGTGTTAACGCATTCAGATTTTCAATTGACTCACTCAATGGACATATTAGGCGCGATTTCAGACATGCCTCTATCTGCACTAACACATTTGCAAGTTCTTCGTATATTGATACTTCTGACGTTCCGTTCCCATAATCCATCAAACCATTGTGCTGATGGTGAATTGCGTAAATCATATGGTGTGCCACACACCTACATTCCGACACCGAAAATACAGGTCCATCGTGTTTCCATGCGCTAACAACAATGGATAAAAACCAATCGATCTCTCAAAAAAGACTGTAGATTGGTGCAAAGAAATGTTCAAAAAATACGTTCGCGTTGGACGGCGGACGAAACCAATTGACTTGATAAGACATGTTTGACTTAACTAGTCCTATTTGAAATCTGTATTCAGATGGGCATATTCATTTGTTTTCGTTCTTTAAAATCTATGCATACATAGACATGTAAGGGCAAATGAGATATCACACTTCTGGTTTCACATCTCATCTGACTAAACATTCACATAACTACCGACAAGACTCAACTGCAAATGAACAATATATTGCAAGTGAGTCCAAACTTCTGGTGGTAGTGTAAATGCAAAATTTTAAACGAAAGTGAATGAATTAAATGACATGTCAATCTGAATACATAAATGGTAGAAAACATGAAATGGTGCATTTTCATTCATGGACCCATTTACAATACTTCTCACATACACAGTGCATATGCCGAAAAGAAATAAGACCACTTGAACGAATCTGTGTGGCACGTTGCTAAAAATGTTAAATTCCACGAACTTCCGTCCGATTTCACGTAATTTGTGGCAAAGTGTGTTTCACATACCAGCAGAGGGGCGCAACGAAGATACTACGCGCCCTAACTACGCTATGCAGAATACATGACGTAGTCAACTACGCGCTCTGCCGCGTTTGTATGGTCGTTGCGTCCCTCTGCTGGGAAAATTCCTTGACTCAGCACACAACATTCCAACTTACTCTTCCAAAAAAACTTCTCTCTCCAAAGAAAAGATGTTGCTTAGTTGTCTTAAAGCAAATATTTGAATTTCATATTCAATTTTTTTTGCTGGGAAACGATAAATTTTGTTGGAACCTTTAAATAATATTTCGATTGCTTACTTCAAAATTGATCTTTGACTAGAAACAAAAATGAAATCAATTTTATTCAATCGCGATTTTCGGATTCAATAATAATTTTCATCACAATGAAAAAATAAATGGTCTTACGTACGTAAAACTAACTTTTCCGCACATTTCCCGAAATTGTTCGGGCTTACGCATTTTTCATTGATTGCTACTCATTTGTATTGGATTTATGTTTATTTCTTATCGAATCATCATGCAACTTTGAGAATAAACCACAGAAAATTGGAAGTCATTACGATGAGATCGAATTTCGAGTCATTACACATCATGTGATTTAAATTTAAATTTTAATATAAAAACAAATAAACATCTCAGTTCCTATGATGTGAACTTTCAATTCATGCCAACGATAGATATGGTTCTACATTTATGTTATGTATAACAGTATAACTTTCGGTAACAGCATGAGCATTCAAACTGATGAAAAAACACAGATTAGAAAATCACAAATACTTCATCCAATTTATTGATTTGAATATTGACCCCGAAAATTGAAAATTTTGTGAGGGAGCTGGATTTAAATCTCATCAGAATGACTTGAAAAACATAGAAATTAATATTCTGACAGTTGCAATACGAAAAAATGTGAACTTAAGATAGCCGCCATACAATTTTTCAGTTTTGACCCCGAAAAGACCCCAAAAATCCGAAATTTTGCAGGAGAGGTAGTCCTAAATCTAGTTGGAATGACTTGAAATTTTGCATTACTCATTTTATTCTTAAAAAAATAATATATCCAAAGTTTCAATTCGTTACAATGTGAACTTGAGAAAGTCGGCATACAAATGTTCAGTTTTGACCTCGAAAAGGTCCCAAAAAACGAAAATTTTACAGGGGAGGTAGTCCTAAATCCCATTGAAATGACTTGAAATTTTGCACGATTCATTTTTTTCATGAAAAAATAATATTCTGAAAGTTTGAATTCGTTACAATGTAAACTTGAGATAGCTGCCATACAAATTTTTCGTTTCGACCCCGAGAAGACGCCGAAAATCGAAAATTTTACAGGGGAGGTAGTCCTAAATCTTATCGGAATGACTTGAAATTTTGCATGACTCATTTTCTTCATAAAAAAATTATATTCTGAAAGTTTCATAATGATACAATGGGTACTAGACATAGTCCCCATACAAATTTTTCGTAATTATATTGAAAAACAGCCCATTTTTTGATTCCACTCCACTAGAGCTACCCGAAACAATTATCCGATTAGGCTGAAAATTAATAGGTTTCTATTCCTAAAGTTGTGTAAATTTTTGATCAATTCTAATCTCAATTTTTTGAGTTATCGTGTTAATACATTTTTGCGTACAACGGACAACGGACAACGTACCACACACGGACAAAAAATTGTTCCGGGAATGGTTGCAATCGTTTTTTCTAGGTTCAAAACGCATAGAAAACTTATTCCGAGCGTTTTGAATTTTTTGGACCGATCGCAATACTTTTACCACACACAGTGGTGTGTGCGGAAAAGTAAAAACTTGTACAACATTGTACGTCGATGGAATAATATTCGTGTATATTGTGCGTATGTTCCAAAATAATGTATTTTTGTACGTATTACGCACACATATTTGAAACTCTTTTTCGTGTATGTGTCCTTGTATTTGCGTTGCTCTGATTGCTGTTGTGGCTGCTTTGGTTGATACCCATACGCTGTGCCATCATCGTGGACGTAGAAGCAATCTCAAACGACCGCTACCACAACAAAAGCAAGTGCAAGGGACGTGGAGACGGCCAACGACCACAACTCTAATGCTTTCGATTTGTTTCCCATCTTTTTCACTTTTCCGCACACATCACTGTGTGTGGTAAAAGTATTGCGATCGGTCCAAAAAATTCAGAACGCTCGGAATAAGTTTTCTATGCGTTTTGAACCTAGAAAAACGATTGCAACCATTCCCGGAACAATTTTTTGTCCGTGTGTGGTACGTTGTCCGTTGTCCGTTGTACGTTGTCCGTTGTCCGTTGTACGTTGTACGCAAAAATTTGTTAATACGATAGCTCAAAAAAATTATAATAGAATTGATCAAACATTTACACACGCATTGAAATTTATTAGGAATAGAAACCTATTAATTTTCAGCCCAATCGGATAATTTTTTCGGGTAGCTCTAGTGGAGTCGAATCAAAAAATGGGCTGTTTTTCAATATAATTAAAAAACATTTGTATGGGGACTATGTCTAGTACGCATTGTATCATAATGAAACTTTCAGAATATTATCTTTTTATGAAATCAAGTCATTCCGATGAGATATAGGACTACCTTCCCTGCAAAATCTTCAATTTTCGTGGTTAAAATTCAAATTTTGTCATTAAATTGGCTGAAGTTTTTGTGATTTTCTAATCTGTGTTTTTTTCATCAATTTGAATGCTCATTAACTTTTTAACGAAAGTTATACATAACATAAATGTGGAACCATATCTATCGTTGGCATGAATCAAAAGTTCACATCAGAGTGTTAGTAATTAGAAACTTAGATGTTCATTCGTTTTGCACTTAAATTTAAATTTAAATCACATGATGTGTGAAATTCAATCTCATCGTAATGACTGGAAATTGTCTGTGATTTATTCTCAAAGTTGCATGATGATTCGATAAGAAATAAACATAAATCCAATACAAATGAGTGGCAATCATTGAAAAACCTGTAAGCCCGAACAATTTCGGGAAATGTGCGGAAAAACTAGTTTTACGTACGTAAGACCATTTATTTGAACACACTTCAATTCCTTTCGATCTTGATTTGCTTATCATTAGACTTGGATTAGTAAGTTTAGCTTTTGTTAATAACAATTGGCAAAAGAATAATTTGATTACATTTGATTCGAGGAAAACGTGTTTGAGCCAAAAAAGTTCACGGATTTTAAGGTAGAAAAAACCATTCACCATTCGTCCTCAGATCTATCGCCGATTAAATTAAAAACAAATGCGGTATCGAGTTAAGAATTGCGACCGGTATGTCTACCAGTTGTAATAAATTGTCTAACGTTCGTAAAACTAACTTTTCCGCACATTTCCCGAAATTGTTCGGGATTACGGGTTTTTCATTGATTGCTACGCATTTGTATTGGATTAATGTTGATTTCTTATCGAATCATCATGCAACTTTGAGAATAAATCACAGAAAATGTCAAGTTGTTACGGCCAACGTAATGAATCGTACTAAATTCATGATTTTGTACGAAATGTCATTTCGATTTGCTGTTAAATGCGACAGCACGAATTCGCCCTAAACCGCTCACACAAATGTATATGTGAGCGGCTGTCAAATCTAAATAAAGAAAAAAGCCACTTGTTAGCGAACCTTCATCGAATCAACATCGCATTTTTATTTCAATTATTTTCATTTTCGCGTCTCTTCTTTGTTCTCTTTAGCTGAAGTTGTAAATCGATTAATTGTTCGGCATTTTCGATTATCAGTTTTAACATAAGTCATTACGATGAGATCGAATTTCGAGTCATTCACACATCATGTGATTTAAATTTAAATTTTAATAAAAAAACGAATTAACATCTCAGTTTCTAATTTTCACTTTCAATTCATGCCAACGATAGATATGGTTCTTGTTGAAAGTTGAAACGAACCATTAATTAGTACATGCAACCGATAGGGACAAATGTCATTCGATTCATTTCGTTTGTCAAATAAAATTTCTCCTTCTTCTTATACACACCGCCAACAAACCTGCAAGCGTTTTAATATTGTTTAACAATTAACATTTTAATATTTCAGAATATTAGGTTATGGGCCGATTTTAATTCGAAATATAGTTAAATTCAAGTAAACTAAGAACTGTTTTTGGCCAGAAGCATAAACATTTTCGTAGATCGTTTGTATTTTTGTTGATTTTTTCTGGATTCCGCGAACAATGTCAACGAACACGCTACCGTTTCCATTTGAAAAGCTGAGAGGACGGGACAATTACGATGTTTGGCAGCGAAATGCAAAATCGTACTTGATCATTAAAGGTCTTTGGAAAACAGTGAAGGAAGGATTAGGCAGCCCGACGGACGAAAAAGCAAAATCAAACGATGAACGTGCATTGGCGGAAATCACACTGATGATTGAGCCAAGCAATTTTGCTCACATCGTAACAGCAAAAAGTGCAAAAAGTGCATGGGACGCAATCGCAGCGGCATACAATGGTTTAACGCGTATCTGCGATTTGTTCAAGGAAGCTGTGACACTTTCATTGTCTGACTGTGAATCTATGCAGGAATATGTGAACACAAAATTGCTGAAAATACTGAAAGCGGTTTATTTGAACTCGAAGACAATGTGATAGCGACAATGATTCTCTCTTGTTTACCAGATGAATATCGTCCATTGGTGTACGCTATTGAAGGGAAAAAAAAAATTTCCGTTGATTCAGTGAAGAACGTGTTGTTACAAGACAGTAAAAATGACAAGTCAAACAGTGATAGTGCTTTATTTTCGCGAAATAAATCGAAATCGAAGAATTTCAAATGCCACACGTGTAAACAAAGTGGGCATTTTAGTCGCTCGTGTCCACTGAATAAAAGAAAAAATAATAAATCTGTAGAAAAAAGCAACAATGGCAAAGTATTGTTCGCCTCGTTACTAGCAAACGATAACGGTATCTCTGACTGGATCGTCGATTCAGGAGCTACAACACACATGACGCACAACAGCAATCTACTTTCGAATAAACAGCCGGTCTTAAACAATGAGGTGATTATTGCCGGTAAAAGTAAAATCAAAGTGGAGTGTGCGGGAAATGTAAATTTATCGTGTAACGCGGGAAAAAAGAAAACAGATGCCGTGATTAAAAATGTTGAACTAGTTCAGGATTTGTGTGCGAATTTGAATGGGTGAGAATGAAAACCGACCTCTAACTATTGTGAAAATTAAAATGAGACTAGAAAAATTTGAAAACAAAAATGAGACCCGGAAAATTTTCAAAACAAAAATGTGACCTGGAATTTTTGAAGAATAAAAATGAGATCGTGAAAATTTTGAGGATAAGAATGAGATCGAAAAACTTTTAAAATATGAATGTAGGAATGAGACCAGAAAATTTTGAGAGCAAATCCCGGAAAATTTGAAGATAAAAATGAGACAATCAGTGAAAAAATTTTGGGTTTCATTTTTATGCTAAATTTTTCTCTGGTCTCATTTCAATTTTCATTTTTTTCTAGTTTCATTTTAATTCTCATAATAGTTAGAGGTCGGTTTTCATTCTCACCCATTCATTTATTGTCCGTAAGAAGTCTGGACACAAAATGACTTTCATTGCTATTTATGTCGATGATGTACTGATTTTCTCCAATGACTTGGAATTCGTGAATTACCTGAAGGGCGAATTGTCAAAGAGATTCCAAATGAAAGACATTGCATCATCAGCACTGGGCATTCGCATGACTCGTAACCAGAAGGAAGGCTTACTCAAAATCGACCAGTCGAAGTACATCGCCGATGTATTGAGGCGTTTTCGTATGGAAGAGTCGAATCCTATATCAACGCCATTGGACATCAATCAAAAGCTGTCGTCTAAAATGTATCCGACAACCGAAGATGAAGTCAATGAAATGGCAAGCGTGCCATACAAGGGGTTTTTTACTACCAAATCACCAAAATGAATTCCAAGCACCAATTAAATTCCATGAAGTACCAGTAAATATTCAAATGTACCAAAAATGACCAAACAAAAATCTGCTGAAATAGAAAAATACATACGTGCATACGTCTGTCTCGATACGTCTATACGTATTACATGAATTGCAGATATCAGCAGATTTTTGTTTGGTCATTTTTGGTACATTTGAATATTTTCTGGTACTTCATGAATTTTTATTCGTGCTTGGAATTCATTTTGGCGATTTGGTAGTAAAAACCCCCTTGGTGCCATATATGGAAGCGGTTGGCTCACTTTTATTCACCGCACAAATTATCACTCGGCCCGATATTTCTTTTGCGGTAAATTTGGCCTTGTCGACAACCGAATCTGAACTTGTGTCGTGGTGGCTGCAATCCAACAGTCAATGTGGTGGAAACGATTAGAGAAGCAACTGGTTTCAAATGCATCGAAAACACTCACACTGAATTGTGACAACAAAAGCGCTATCGATTTTGGAACCAACAACGCATATTCTCAACGTACAAAGCATATTGATATCAAGGATAAGTTCGTCCGTCAATTTTTAAACAAACGTTTGATATGGTTGAACAACATTCCTACAAATGAAATGTTGGCTGACATTTCAACAAAAGGATTGAATGCCGTAAGACAATGCAAATTGACGAGCGAACTTGGCCTAAATTAATTTGTTTTTTGTTCTAATTGAAATGAACTGAAGTTAAGTTAAATTTTGAATTGAATTTTTTGAATAATTAAACAATTTACGTAGTTCCTCTCATATTATTTATTTAATTGAAAACAAGAAAAGAATCTTTGAGAATATTTTGAAGTGATATAAATAATATAGAGTATTGATGTTTATTTTTGAGATGGTTTTTAGAAATATTTTTGAAGAATTGTTTGAGCCAAGGTTTGAGCATTTAGATAATACAAATAAATTGTTCAGGGAAGGTGTTGAAAGTGGAAACGAACCATAAATTAGTACATGCAACCGATAGGGACAAATGTCATTCGATTTTCGGGGTCTTTTCAAGGTCAAATCTGAAAATTTGTATGGTGAATATCTTAAGTTCACATTGTTTCCTATTGGAACTTTCAGGATATTATTACTTTTTCGCACACGCCACTGTGTGTGGTAGAGGTATTGCGATCGGTCCAAAAAATTCAAAACGCTCGGAATAAGTTTTCTATGCGTTTTGAACCTAGAAAAAACGATTACAACCATTCCCGGAGCAATTTTTTGTCCGTGTGTACGTTGTCCGCTGTACGCAAAAATTTGTTAACACGATAACTCAAAAAATTGAGATTAGAATTGACCAAAAATTTACACACACATTGGTGTTCATTAGCAATAGAATCCTATTAAATCGGATAATTTTTTCGGGTAGCTCTAGTGGAGTGGAATCAGAAAATGGGCTGTTTTTCAATATAATTACGAAAAATTTGTATGGGGACTTTGACTATTTCGCATTGTATCATTATGAAACTTTCAGAATATAATTTTTTTATGAAAAATGAGTCGTGCAAAATTTCAAGTAATTTTAATGGGATTTAGGACTACCTCCCCTGTAAAACTTTCGTTTTTTGGGACCTTTTCGAGGTCAACTGAACATTTGTGTGCCGACTTTCTCAAGTTCACATTGAAACAAATTGATACTTCGAATATATTATTTTTTTATGAATAAAATGAGTCATGCAAAATTTCAAGTCATTCCGACTAGATTTAGGACTACCCCCCTGCAAAATTTCGGATTTTTGGAGTCTTTTCGGGGTCAAAACTGAAAAATTGTATGGCGGCTATCTTAAGTTCACATTGTTTCCTATTGGAACTGTCAGAATATTATTTTCTGTGTTTTTCAAGCTATTCTGATGAGATTTAAATCCAGCTCCCTCACAAAATTTTCAATTTTCGGGGTCAATATTCAAATCAATAAATTGGATGAAGTATTTGTGATTTTCTAATCTGTGTTTTTTCATCAGTTTGAATGCTCATGCTGTTACCGAAAGTTATACTGTTATACATAACATAAATGTGAAACCATATCTATCGTTGGCATGATTTGAAAGTTCACATCAGAGTGAACTAATTCCTAATAATCCTTGAGAATCCCAAATAATAGAATGCATTATATAAGTAATCCACAGAGACACGTATATACAGTTGTGATCATTTCGTATAATACTAAATGTTGATACTAAATACTAAATTAGTATCTACTAACCGGTTAGTACCTACTAATTCAGTAGCAGATTTAGTATTTAGTATTACTAACTAGTTACTAATTTTTTTTTTTTTTAGTATCTTGTTATTTTACTAATTTAGTAACTAAATCAGTACATACTAATTTTTAATTCAGTACATACTAAATTATTCTTTTTTATAAAAAAACGCCAAAATATAGCGTTCGAACACATTTCCTGATCATATTTTGAATTTCCAAGACTTTTTCAACTCATTCAATGTTTTTTGTCGCCTATTTTTCATTTTTTTTCAGTATGCAATTACATTACATTCAAAATGTATTGAGAATGAATTTAGTAACATGAAACAAGTTACTAAATTGAATTTTTTGTTTGATATGTTTGTTTTGTTTCATTCGTTAAATTCAATCTAGTTCAATGCAATGTTGTTTGGTCTGGTAAATCTTGAGAATCCACCAAAACCCACTTCCAGAGCTGGGAGCGATTGTGATCGATCCTAATGAATCACTTCCAGCATTCCGCGAGCACGCATTTGACAGAAGACATTCAAAAACTTCTTAAATATTCTCAGTTTTATAACAAAACTTTGCAGTAAACATATGAATTTCGGATATTTGCAGCTATTCAGAAAAAACTTCAAGTTTACAGTTTGCGTGAAGCCCCTAGAATGAAACAAAACAAACAAAAAATTCAATTTAGTAACCTGTTTCATGTTACTAAATTCATACTCAATACATTTTGAATGTGTTGTAATTGCATACTGAAAGAAAAATGAAAAATAGGTGACAAAAAACATTGAATGAGTTGAAAAAGTCTTGGAAATTCAAAATATGATCAGGAAATGTGTTCGAACGCTATATTTTGGCGTTTTTTTACAAAAAAGAATAATTTAGTATGTACTGAATTAAAAATTAGTATGTACTGATTTAGTAACTAAATTAGTAAAATAACAAGATACTAAAAAAAAAAAATTAGTAACTAGTTAGTAATACTAAATACTAAATCTGCTACTGAATAAGTAGATACTAACCGATTAGTAGATACTAACGAACATTTTTATTATTTAGCATTTAGTAGTTACTAAATCGAAATACTAATAACAACTGTACACGTATATATGTATTTGATAGAATGACGTTTATGTAGCGCGTGACAGACTTTTATTTTCACTACAGCAAGAAGTGTGTTTAAGAAAAGAACAATTGTCATGGATGAAGCTGTTAGTTAAGTATTTTTGGCTAAATTTCATGTATTCACTGAATACTGTTAGTCTTAATTATAGTTTGCTGATTTTACAGGGCCAAGCTACGCTATTATCTAAATTATACATTGAATTATTTTGGATTCTCAAGGATTATTAGGTATTATTCGGTATTATTTTTGTACTAGATTGGATTATTTGAATTCTTTTAATCTAGTACTTTCCCCCTTGCATGATGTGTAATGACTTGAAATTCGATCTCATCGTAATGACTTCAAATTTTCTGTGATTTATTCTCAAAGTTGTATGATGATTTGATAAGGAATAAACATAAATCCAATACAAATGTGTAGCAGCAACAACAACAACAACAACAACAAGCGTTTAAAGACCGTTATTGCCTTTCAGCGTCTGGTCTGTTTGGTAATGGTAAACCTCTCACTACACCTCTTCTCCAACACACCCTATCGAGAGCCAGGTCTTGAGTTTCCCTATTCCATTCAAATCCTCTTTCATTCAAATCGCATTTAACCGAATCCAAATACCGTCTTCGTGGTCTTCCTCGTCCTCTCGGTCCATTCGCTTCTGCATTCAAAATCAACTTTGGCAAACGATTTTCATTCATACGTTGAACATGGCCATACCATCTCAATCTCGACTTTCTAGCCGCTTCTTCAATCGAATCCACATTCAAATCTTCACGAATTCTATCATTTCTAATTCTGTTCTCCCACTGGTCTCTACGCGACACACCCGAAATCATACGCAGCACTTTCATATCGGCCACTTCAAGTTCATGAATTAGATTACTAGAATCAACCCAGCTCTCACTTCCATACAAAACGGTTGGTCTGAAAATTGACCGGTGAATCATCAATTTTGTTTCTTCACTCAACTCTCGTTTGTTAAATACATGCTCTCTAAGCTGTGCAAATACTTTATTCCCATTCATTCTGCGATGTTCAAATTCCTTATCAAATTTACCGTCCTCAGAAAAAACACAACCAAGATATTTAAACTCTGACACCTGTTCAAGCATACTACCATTCAAAACACATTCAATCGTCTTCCGTGTCTTTTCCACATGCATAACTTGCGTCTTTGAGCTGCTAATGGTCATTCCAAAGTCTGTACAAGCCGCTTCCAAATCACTGATACTGTTTTGTAATTCTTGTTCAGAGCCACCAAACAACACCAGATCATCTGCATATGCTAGAGCAGATATAACATTTCCCCCCAAAGTTACGTTACCCTTCAGCTTTGCTGACTTGATCAATTTATCCATATAAATAATAAATAAAAGCGGTGAAATTGTGCAGCCCTGTCTAAGACCATTGCGCACCTCAAACCACTCACTCAGATCTCCATCCACTCTCACTGCCGCTTCGCTACATACATACAGACTTTTGATTGCACTCAATACCGACCCATTTATACCATATTCACTCAGAACTTTCCACAGCTTCGATCTCGGGATACAGTCATACGCCTTTTGCAAATCCACAAAACACAAAAACAAATCTTTATTTCTCTCCTGGAACTTCTCTATTAGTTGTCTCATGCAGAAAATTTGATCTTGACATCCACGAAGTGGTCTAAAGCCCGTTTGATTTTCATCCAAGAGCGATTCGACAATAGCTCTGGTTCGTTTTTCCAAAACTGCACCATATAATTTTCCGACAACACTCAATAGCGAAATTCCACGGTAGTTATTACAATCCCTGTTAATACCCTTCTTATGCAGCGGAGAAATTACTGCAACACCCCATTCCTTTGGTACAACAGAGTTTTTCCAGGTCAAATTGAAAATGCGATGTAACCATCGAAGCCCCACTGATCCACTATACAATAAATATTCATTCCGAATCTCATCCACACCAGCTGCTTTACCACAACTCAACTTACGAAGAACCACACAAATTTCCTCCTCACTTATACCTTCCATTTGTTCTCCATTCGTTCCATAGATCATGGTTTCATTCTCGCCCTCATTCAATACTGTACTCTCGACATTCAACAATTCATCAAAGTATTCTTTCCATCTCTTCAACACATTCTTCTTACCTAGCACCAATTCACCCAATTTATTCAAAACAGCTCCTGGAGCATGTTTCTTTCCCCCATTCCTAATGTTTTTAACTTTTGACCAGAAAACCTTGTTTCTCTGTTGACCAGCTTCTTCCAATTCCTGTCCAAACTTCATCCATCCTCTCTCTCTCGCTTCTTTTATCATCCCTTTCACCATTCTCTTTTGCTCTCTATACGCTTCCAAGTTCTCATCACTTCTATTTTGCAACCAGCGAATCCATCTCACTCTTTTCTCTTTCACAGCTCACTTTATCTCATCATTCCACCAGTCAGTCTTCTTTCTCGCATTCTCATTTTTACATACATACGTTCCACAACAATCTTTTGCCGCATCCAAGATTGCACTCTTAAATTGACTCCATTCATACTCTATGTCAGTCGCTTCATTCACTACTATCTCCGCAAACTTTGCTTCTAACTTACTAATAAATTCTCTCATAACATTCTCATTTTTCAATTTTTCAACTTTCACTCTGCTCGTTTGCTTCCGATAACTACTTTTCACTCCTTTTGCAATTCGCAATTTGCAGGCTACCAAGTAGTGATCGGAATCCAAACCAAATCCTCTATACACACGAGTGCACACGAGTATCTATGACAGATTTACGCAAGCATTCTTCCACAATCACATAGTCAAGCAGAGATTTTTGATTCTGGCCAGGATTTTCCCACGAATACATATGAATTTTCTTATGCTTGAAAAATGAATTAGTAATTGACAAACCCGAACTCTGGCAAAAATCTAATAAACTCTTACCGTTACCATTCGCTTCCATATCTTCGCCAAATTTACCTAAAACATTCACAAAATTTGGGTTATTTCTACCCACTCTTGCATTCAAGTCCCCCATAATAATCACCTTTTCACATCTCTTTCGGTATACCACATCATTCAAATCACTATAAAAATCGTTCATCACTTCCGAGTTAGCTCCCTCACATGGCGAATACACACTCACAAATCGAACAAATGTGTAGCAATCAATGAAAAACGCGTAAGCCCGAACAATTTCGGAAAATGTGCGGACCATTCATTTCTTCTTTATCAAATACATTTTGATGTAATTTTCCATGTCTCATACATTTTCCTTTTAAAAATCCACTTTTTTGTATTCGTTTTTCAATCACTCTTTGCACGTTTCAAAAATGGTGATTATGACGTGAATGACAATGAATGACCTGGACAGCCGAAAAACTTTGAAGATGCTGAATTAGAGGCATTACTCGATGAAGACTCGTGTCAAACACAAGAAGATCTTGCGAAATCATTAGGAGTTACACGCCAAATGATCGCATCGTTTGAAAGCATTGGGAATGATCCAAAAGCAAGGGAATTGGGTGCCATACGAGTTGAAGCCGAGAGACATTGAAAGGCGATTTTTCACCTGTGAACAGCTGCTCCAACGTCAAAAATGAAAGTGTTTTCTTCATCGTATCGTCACTGGCGATGAAAAGTGGATCCATTTCGACACTCCAAAGCGAAAAAAATCGTATGGTTTTGTTTTTCACTCCGGCCATGCATCAACATCGACAGAAAAACCGAATATTCATGGTTCGAAGCTTATGCTCTGTATTTGGTGGGATCAGAAGGGTGTGGTGTACTATGAGCTGCTCCCACCCAACCAAACCATCAATGCTCATTTCTACCAAGAACAATTGGGCCGTTTGAGCGATGCACTGAAGGCCAGAATATGAGCAGTGGCACGATAAAGTGATTTTGCAACATGACAATGCTCGACCACAGGTTGCAAGATCGGTCAAAGAGTACTTGCAAACATTGAAATGGGAGGTCCTACTCCACCCGCCGTATTCTCCAGACCTGGCCCCTCCCGATTACCACTTGTTCCGATCAATGACCCATGGCCTGGCTGACCAGCACTTCCGTTCTTACAAAGAAGCTAGGATGGATCGATTTTTGGATGCCTCTAAAGACGCATTAGACGTTTTTCAAACTTGGCATAACAATGCTGCCAACAATATGGGAAAATGTTGTAGATTCCGATGGAAAATACTTTGAATAAAAAAGGGACTACGTGACGACTAAGAGCATACGAATGATCAGAACGCTGCTAAATTTATTGAAGCTATTCTTGGCACCATTTTGAAATCGTTGACACACTTCGGCCGCATTGAACAAGTCAATTATATTGTTGCGGCGTCGAAGAATCTCTTCGATGCAATCGTCATCGAGCACATTTAGAATGTGTTGCGGCGAATTCTATGCAGGTGGAGCGTCCATCACCGATCGCTAAATGGCTTTTTCCTCCTGACAATCCTGTAAATATCAATAAATATTGTAAATGGAAATAGTGTATGCATAATATGAATTGTGTAGGTTTCACAAATGTATGATTGGAGAAAGTCATGGAGAAATCCACATAGAAGTTTATACGAGTTTCTCTCAGTTTTTATGCGTGTTCCAATAAATACCGAAAAACATTTTCCGAAATTGTGATAGCCGAATTTCGCATGAGCGAAAGATTTGCAGCACTATTGGCTAAAAAACCACAAATGTCTTTTTAAGCAATCTAAAATTTATTTTTCGAGCTCATAAAATTTCAGTTAAAGATATTAATTTTTAGATTTGCAAAAAATATAAATTCCAACGGTGTAATCTGCTCCAATTATATGAAGAGTATGCAATTAAAACGTCACGTGTGCAGATGCATAAATTGTTGGAATTTTTGATATCATTCAGTTGACAAAATGAGAAAAAAATTGGTAATTAGTGTGTGAGCTCTTTACACGTATGATTATTAATCACATACGGTAACTGTAAATTGACAAGAAGCAATGAAAAAAAAGGCATCTGCCACATTTGTTAAGAATGAATGATTGATTGAAATTCCAGGTTATTTAAATGATAAGAATGCAGAAATAAAGAATGAAAACAATTGAATGTTGGTATTGGTAGTAAATCTAATTACTTTGCTTAATTAAAATAAATGCAAAAAACATCTTTCTGTTAATTGAATCGCAAGTCAAGGTTATCTACGATAAGTGATAACGATTGATCTGTGTACGATGGCGACGATGGAGAGAATGTCACTATACAGTGTTTGACCAATTTGGCCACTCAAACTTAAAATTTACTAGACTATATGCTTCACTTGATGGCTTAAGTCAATACCTTTCCAACGAAATGGCCATATTCGCCGTATGTTTCAGTGAAGATGACACAGTGGCCACAGGGAAAATGACCAAAAATTCAGTTTCAGAAGCCGTCCATGGCCAATATGGCGTGCACATTGAAAAATCAGTAAATTTCAAATAGAAAGATTGAGGTACGTTGAATCCGCTATCAAAACTACGTCGTAGATTGGTCATTATCCTTTAATTGGATGAATTTTTTCAAGTTTTTCATTGATTGCTACTCAATTTGTATTGGATTTATGTTTATTTCTTATCGAATCATCATGCAACTTTAAGAACAAATCACAGACAATTTAAAGTCATTACGATGAGATCGAATTGCAAGTCATTACACATCATGTAATTTAAATTTATTTTGAATAAAAAAACAACGAATAAACATCTCACTTTCTAATTTTTACTTCAACAATCGTTCGCTGCTTTTGTATTGGAAATAACTTTCAATTCATGCCAACGATAGATATGATTCCACATTTATGTTATGTATAAATTTCGTTAAAATGTTAATGAGCATTCAAATTGATGAATAAAGCACAAATTAGAAAATCACAAATACTTCATCCAATTTAATGACAAAATTTGAATTTTGACCACGAAAATCGACAAATTTGCAGTGGAGGTAGACCTAAATCTCATTAGAATGACTTGAAATTTTGCACGGCTCATTTTTTTCATAAAAAAAATAATCAGCTCATTTATTGATTTGACTCCACTAGAGCTACCCGAAAAAAATATCCGATTAGGCTGAAAATTAATAGGCTCCGGGAATGGTTGAAATCGTTTTTCCTAGGTTCAAAACGCATAGAAAACGTATCCCGAGCGTTTTGAATTTTTTGGACCGATCGCAATACCTTTACCACACATAGTGGTGTGTGCGGAAAAGTAAAAAACACAAAAAATTTGATAAAAATGATGGAATCTTTATTGGAATCGATAGAACGATCAATATTATTTAATGTTTGAAGATGATTTCATGTAAATGTTGGCCGCGGCTCCGCTTTAGATGGCCCATGCGCAAGGTCCAATTTTGAAGTCGTCTTTGAAGAAGTAGGGAGATAGAAAGATATAGAGAGAGAAATAAAAAATATTCGTATGTTGTTCATTGGTATTTTTGCGATGCGCGCACTTCTTGGAAAGATGGACGTAGCCGAGATTAATTGTATTGTGTCATTTCACTGTGTGTGTAATATTGTGAGGTTTGGTGCAGCATCACTCAGATTTCTTCTTATCAAATTTATACTGTGTAAGTAATTGTACAATGAATTTTTACACTACTACAGTAAAAGTTTTTGCGGACACCATACTAAATGGAAGTATTATTCAATATTTCTCACTTACGCTGCATATAAAACTGATTGCAAACAAAACTAACATGTTGTAAGACTAATTTTTCCGCACATTTCCCGACAGGGTACGGGTTCACAGATCAAGTTTATTTCTTACCATATCATCAAGCAACTTAAGAATTAGTCACACGAAATTTCAAGTCATTACGATGAGATTTAGGATTAATTAATACTATGAATCAGCCGTGCCATGTTTGCGAATGTGGTCAAACTCATCAATAGCGAGACGGGAACTAAGCGCTATTGGTGAGTTTGAACCAAAAACGGATACATTCGCAAATATGACTTGGATGATTTGTATTTTTATTTTATCCTAAATCTCAACGAAATGTCTTGATTTTTTTTACTTATCCTCAAAGTTACATGATGATATGATATGAAATAGACGTAACCCGTAAAACTGTAGTCTTTCGGGAAATGTGCGGAAAAGTTAGTTTTACGTATGTAAGACCATTTATTTTGACCACCGATGCATACGACTGATGAAAATTGACAACATTCATGTGATGATCCTTCACAGAACAAGTGACACATGTGTGAACTGAAGATTCAATGAAACCCGCTTTCAGATGAATCTATATTCAATAAGATGTAGGAAGTAATAATTATAACTACAAAAAAATTATAAATACTTATATATGTATGTGATTTTATTTAATCTCATTTGTCCCGGCTATAAATTAATGAATGCTTCATAAACAGAAAGCCACATTCTTGACTGATTTATAAAAAAAAATTATAATTGAACATTTGAAATTGAAATGGAAATCAATGATATTTTCGTATATTGTTTTAGTGATTTATTTTTTCATTTGAATGACGATTTTCGTGAATTTTTTTATTGCAATTTTTGGATGGATTTGGAGGTAAGGTTAAGGTCGACTTTGATTTAGGATGATTCTAGAATTTTAGAGAATATTTAGGGTTTTTTTGGATTTCTTAGTACGAATTTTGGGGAGGGTTTAGGACACTTTTAGAGGGTGTTCAGACTGACTTCGGGGGAAATTACGCACGATTTTGATCATTTTTTTACAATTTTCGTGAATATTGAGGGCTGTATTAGATTTTTCTATTATGATCTTAGTGTTTTTTAGTACACTTTTTGGGTTTTTTATGACTATATTTGTTTGAACCGAATTTCGGCTGCTCCTTTTACATATTTTGATTTTAAAGCACGAGATTTTCAATATAAGCGCCTAATCTAAAGGATTTTCTGATTCACAAAGTACGCACGGGATTTAGTCCTGCAAAATATAATATCGTGAAATCGTGCGCAAAAATTTGTGCACGCGTTAACTTAAGTAATTGAGATCAAAATCAATCGTAAACGAACGCGCAAATAGGTCTTCATTGGGAATAGAAACTTATTAATTTTCACCTCATTCGGATGATGCCTTCAGGTATTTCAATTGAGGTCTAATCATTAAATGGTAGTTCAATAAATTTAAGAGCATTTTTCTTGGGGAACATGTTAATTTTTATTATTTCATTATATCCCACAGAAAAATTGGCGCTTCATTTACATGGGTTCTACATGTAGTGCTAACAATAGGATATCTTATTGTTATGTGAAATGCACACTTACATAAGTAAATCGCGCCACATCTACATATAGATGCTCTCGGCGCTACATTGACATTTGATTCAAATGGACTGTACATGTATGCGCGCCAAGATAGGTTTTTTTGTGGCGCACATACATGTACAGCCATCGTAGATGTAGCGCGCAGAGCACTACATGTAGAATCCATGTAAATGAAGCGCCAATTTTTCCGTGGGATAATTATGAAACACTCAAACTCCTATTTTTCCATGAAAAAATTAAGTCGTACAACACTTCAATTTTCGATTTAGGAGTCAAAATGTATATTTTGTGCTGGAGTAAAAAAAAAACAAAATCCTGAAAGTTTCGTAATTATATGATGTGAAATAAATATCGTCCCCATACAAATTATTAAGCCGCATACAATTTTAAGTCAAACCGATTAATAGACATAACCCGTAAAACTGTAGTCTTTCGGGAAATGTGCGGAAAAGTTAGTTTTACGTATGTAAGACCATTTATTTCCGTCCTATTTAAAGGCCGAATTCTGTAGTCATTTGTATGTGTTTTGACATTTAGTACATTGTTAAACCGTCAACATAGTTTAAAATTTTGAAATTCAGAACAAACACTTTCAGAGCTCGAAAATATCGCAGCGACTATTACTTTAATTCTTAAGGAATTGCAAGGAAGCCTGCGCGGCTTGCTGCTATGCTTTAACAAATCAATTTCACAACAGTGATTTGGCCTGCAAAAGACGTTTCAAAAATAAGCTGGTACAAGTGAGAGACTATTCAATGAAGCGGTCTTCTGTGGTGCCTGTTCCGTGCGTACTTTGTGAGTTCAATTCACCGAAATAAATTCTCTGTGATGAAATTTAGTTTCTCAT
The DNA here is from genome assembly GCA_028476595.1 of Obolodiplosis robiniae. Taxonomy (NCBI): domain Eukaryota; kingdom Metazoa; phylum Arthropoda; class Insecta; order Diptera; family Cecidomyiidae; genus Obolodiplosis; species Obolodiplosis robiniae. The sequence goes on from CM052015.1 coordinate 43,633,962, forward strand.
TTGTCGTCTTTAAATAATTCTCAATCCTTGACATGCGATTCATTAAGTTCATTCGTTCGTTTTCTCCGTGCTGTTTGATATCTTTTCTTTCGAGCAATTGTAGTGCGCGTTCGACAATTTTTGCGCTCATTCGAGCGTTCTTATCAAAAATGGCAGTAGTATTGAAACCTACGTATTTCAGCCGAAAAATTTCAGATTGAATTTTTGAGCTTTCTTCAACAATAATCCGTTCATGGGCTGCGACATAAATTTTGGTGTTATCGGGCCGCTGCATCTTTTCAAGCACATTATATTGTGTGAAATTATCCAGCAATTTCATAATCCCTCTGCAAAGGCTACTCTTACTAAAAATAATCAAAATGAATGGTTGTGGAATGAATCAAGATTAATTTTATGATTTACATACCGAAACCAGTGATCTTTATTTGAGAGTACATCTTCATAGCGGGCGAGGACCTGGCAACGATGGATCAACGAAGTAAGTTCCGCATTGGAAGTGATTTTTTGCGTATCACTCACTGCAAGTCCGTTCATTAAATTCATAAACGCAATCGAAATTAAGAAGACAAAACAAATGAATGTAAAATATGCGAAGAATTTCGAGCCAAAATTGATATCTGTCGCATCAAATTCACCGACAGACATCACAAAAAATCGAATGAAAGTTGCGGAAATTGACGAAAAATGCTTCAGTTCTTGACCGGTGACGTTTTTTCCTTGGCCGTTGGCCAAGTCTTCAGTGTTTGGTTTCGGTATGACCAAGAAAAATGACAGTGAAATCGCGGGAAAAAGTACGATGCACAGCTGCAAACTCTTGATGGAGCTCCATAAAACATCCAAAAACATGACGTAGTATTCCGAAAATGTCCAAAATAATGATCCAGCCAATATAAAGAGCTGGCTAGCAATCAGCAATACAGAAATTGCCGCGACAGTGGATTTATCAAAATATGTTGGAATCCAATGCAATGGATAATAAAACGTAAGTGTCAGAAATATCATTATGGCCAAAGTGTGCACGTACTCCATGTTATTAGGCCAACTTGTCCGGAATTTTTTGGAGCATAATACGAGATGGAGCAGGCATCGAATGGGCACATACGTGGCTAGTATCGTTGCTGACCATTTCAATCCAATATATGCACCTTGAGCATCATTGTAATCAGACATATTGTCCACCAATATAAAGACAATGGTGAAAAAGGTGTACATTAAATATAGGACAAAATCAAAATACAGTACGTACGCCAAACGATGCCATTTCAGTGAGATAAAGCTCCAGATCAGCGGATGTTTGATTAAATGTCGATGTGTTTCGGATTGTGACATGAATTCAATGGCTGTCATTTCATTTGAACACTTGAAATTGGACAGTGGTGAAATTAGGTTCTTGAAATCGAATTCAATGCACTGAAATCGTTCGGATGGATCGGCATTCTCCAAAATTAGGTCGATGCATTTGTCAAAGTGCCCCTCCAGTGTGTTTGGATCGATGAATGAGATATCGGGAATGTCGGAAAGGTCTTGCATGCCAATGTATGCGCCCATATCTAAGAATATGTTCACTTTATCTGGGTGAGTCCGAACGCAGTACAACGCCGAATAGCTGTATTCGTCGAGAAGGTTGATATCAATCGAATATTTCTGGTTAAGCAGCATAGCAAAGCATTGTTCATAGCGATTATGTTCTGCGGGCAATTTTTTACTGTAATTCAAGCCATGCATCAGCGTTCGTATTAAGCTAGTTATATTCTGTTCGGGAACTGAATGTTCCAATAATACAGCTAAAGATTCGCATGAACCATTTCCACATGCCGCCTTGTAAGCCGAACTTTCTATGACCGCACCCAATGACACCATTTGCTCTATCACCGTTGTCATATTCTTATATGCCGCTTGCGAAATAATATATTTACTGGATTCTAATATTTTTGGCAGATATTCTGAGTTGAGCTCAACATGCATTGTTAATCCTTTCATGAATAATTCCTCTTTACTGAGCCGTAGGCAGTGAAAAAGACGATCGAGCTCCCAAAATGTCACGTCTCGCCGTCGAATTGAGGGTAATTCGCCATTAGGTTGGCTTCCCGTAATACCTTGTAATATTGCTTTCGCTTCACCGTTTATCTTAAATGAAAACAAGGCATTTCACAAAGTGCACAAAAGGTCCAAAATTACCAGTGTTAAATTATAGATTTCAATGAAAGAATTAATGTTTGCAAAAGTGAATTTAAAATTTTGGAAATGAACGAATGAATAGATGATCGAATACAATGAATTTACTCATAACCGTAAATGCAAAACACTTACCAAATCAAAATCACATTCAACAATAAGACATTCCTCAATGAATGGTTCACATTGTGATTTGTTACAAGCAGTTTCAAACAGCTGCCTCAATTCGAAAGTCTCGTTTTTCTCTTTGGCACGGCAAATATCGTAGCGAAATGACTTCAACTCATCCTTCAGATCATCCAAATTTGACTTCAAACGAACTTCTCTCATAATAATTGTATGGGCACCATTGTTCATTTTGCTATGAAATTTTTGGATACAATGTTTTTCTCAACAAAACCCGAACAAATCCAGCGAAAGTCCACTTATATAATGAACAGTTCAGTAGCACGATTTTTTTCAATGGGAGAAATACTTATCACAAAATATTTAAGCGAGAGATGATAATAATGACGTCATCTTTTCGGCTACAAAAATCTCGAAATCGCGTTTGATAAACAATAAAACGGAAGTATACACTGTAACGCAATAAACTGACTCGCTTAATTTTTTCTAGCCGTTTTTTTACCAGTATGTGTTTCAACTGTCGGTTTTCAGAGATAATATTGTACAGTAGAACCTCGAAAAAGTTAATTGAAATGTCCCAGAGGTAATTAACTTTTCCGAGGAATTAACTTTTCCAAGGGTTTTTTCAAAATCGATAAAAATACATAGAATAAAGGTATATTGATAGATAAATTTATTTAAATAGCTTACTTTAATTCACAAAGCAAAATGAATAGAAGAATATCACAAGAAATCACATTTTCAAATTTTATATTAATTTTCATTGATCGGCTTGAAGTAATTGGTAAGGTTTGCTTGTTTTTTGTCTTTGTTGAAGTAGTCTTTGACGATGATTGTTTGTATTGTATCTAAACAAAAAATAGAGTGAGCATTACAAAATATAGCGAATCTGCTGTAAACCAGTGTAACCTCAGAAAAGTTAAGTAAAAAATTATTAGGAGTACAAATTGAAAACCGCGCATTTTTTTTTCAAAATTTCGATCTTTATTATGGAAAAATGGTTACAAATTGATTATTCAAAGTATTGTCCATCGCTAGCCACAACTTTTTCCCATCTTTCTGGCAAATTACGGATTCCGCGTCGAAAGAAATCTGTGCTTTTTTCGGCTATCCATGAATCGACCCATTTTTTGCATTCCTCGTAAGAATGGAAATGCTGTTCAGCCAGGCCATGTGTCATTGATCGGAAGAGGTGGTAATCGGAAGGGGCAATGTCTGGGCTATACGGCGGGTGGGGTAGGACTTCCCATCGAAGCGTTTCCAAGTAGGTTTTAACGACCTGAGCAACATGTGGCCGAGCGTTGTCATGTTGCAAAATAACTGTATCGAGTCTTGCGACCGTTTCCGACCGTTTTTCCTTCAGTGCTCGGCTCAAACGCATCAATTGAGTTCGGTACAATGCTCCTGTGATGGTTTCGTTTGGTTTCAACAACTCATAATAGATCACGCCGAGCTGATCCCACCAAATACACAGCATTAGCTTCGAGCCATGAATGTTCGGCTTTGGCGTCGATGTTGATGCGTGGCCGGGGTAACCATACGATTTTTTTCGCTTCGGATTATCGTAATGAATCCACTTTTCATCACCAGTCACAATACGATGCAAAAAACCCTTCCGTTTTTGCCTTTGAAGCAGCTGTTCACAAGTGAAAAAACGGCGTTCGTTGTCTCTCGGCTTCAATTCGTATGGCACCCAATTTCCTTGCTTTTGAACCATTCCCATGGCTTTTAAACGATAGGAGATGGATTGTTGTGTCACTCCCAATGATTTTGCAAGTTTTTCTTGCGTTTGACACGAGTCTTCATCGAGTAATGCTTCCAACTCCTCGTCTTCAAACTTTTTCACTTGGCCTGGACGCTCTTTGTCTTCCACATCAAAATCACCACTTTTGAACCGCGCAAACCACTCCTGGCACGTTCTAATCGACGGAGCATATTCTGGATATGCTTCGCATAACAAACGATGACTCTCGGAAGCATTTTTCTTCAGATTAAACCAAGAAAGTAAAACTTCCCGCAAATGCTGTTTTGTAGGCACGTAGCTCGACATTTTCAACGCAATAATAAACTTGTGTATTCAACTGAATGATAAGTTTGACAGATCGTTTTCAATGTATTTTTTTATCCTCTTTAAGATACAATAGCTGTCAAAGTCAAAATAATGACATCTATGATAGATATGAAGTTAGTAACGAATGCGCGGTTTTCAATTTGTACTCCCAATAACTTTTCAAAGGCTTACGTGGGAACCAAAAGTCGATTAACTTTTTTGCGAATTAACTTTTTCGAGGTTCTACTGTATTTGACAATGTTGTGCTCAAACTGTAGAATATTGTCGATCGATTTTTTTTTTTTGAAGGCGAACAATAAACGAACGGCCGTAGTTCCTTTTCGATCATCGATTATATTTGATACAAATTCAAAGTTACTTCAGAAACTCAAATATGTGCGAATATTTTTTTGTTGTAAGATTTTGGAATTCATATTTTCATGAATCATGATGCAGTATGATATAAATCAATTTGCGAATTGATTCCATTGCATTTCAATTGAAATAAAAATTTGATTGAATTAAATATTTTTTTTTTATCGAAATGATCACATACTCGACATGCCATGTATATAAGGACTGTTCACGAACAGTTCGTGAACATTCGCGAACAAAAAAAACGGTGAATGTTGTGTTCGCAGCAATATATTATTTATTACAAAGCCATAGATTTAAACTATAGGAAGAAACCGAAAAATATTTCCCGTAGTCAACAACGTACCAATTACGATCAAACACAACATAAGTATCACGAACAGAGTTTGTCACACTTGAAGAAAATATATTAGTGTGCATTTTTGTTCGTCGTCCCTAATCTACTATGATATGACATATTGTGATTAAATTTCTATCAGACCCATCCGGAGATTTCGCTGCTACATCTTATTTATCAACGAAATTGAGGAAGCAAGACTCAAAAAATTTATCATTTATCATTTTCATAAGAACGATATCAACAGATGATTTTGCTTGAATTATTACGTTTCCGTGCGTATAAATTTCTATGGTTGAATATAAAAACGTCAAAAAAATGACAAAAAACGTAAAAAAAAATAATCGACCGTCAAAAAAATAACCAAAAACGTCAAAAAAATTACGAAAACGTCAAAAATAATTAACAAAAGCATCAAAATGAAAACGTCAAAAAAATGAACAAAAACATCAAAAATATGAACAAAAACATCCAAAATTTAAATCGTCAAAAAAAATAATCAATCGTCAAAAAAATAACCGAAAACGTCAAAAATCTTCACAAATCCAAAAAAATTAACAAAAACAACCAAATTATAATGTAAGAGATAGCCACGATTCCGTGAATTATCTTGTTTGTTTATGATTCAGTGCTTATTTTCTGTTTTCGAAATACCCAAGATCTTTTTTGTTCAACAATTCGACGATTGATTTATGAATAAAACGATTTTTATCGAGTCTTCTATTACTATGATGATGCTTGCTTTATTTTAATTTTCGTTTATCAAATACAACTAAAGGGTGATTTTTTAAAAGCTTTCGAACTTTTTTTTGAAAAAAAAAACACAGAAAATTAAGAAAAATGCATGAAATCTTTATTTGAATCGATAGAACGGTCCATATAATTTAATGTTCGAAGATAATTTCATGTAGATGTTGGCCGCGACTGCGCCGTAAATGGCTCATCCGTTGGGTCCAATTTTGGCACACTCTCTCCAACATATCTAAAGTGGCCATACGTCCTCTATTTGAGAGGACAATCCTCTATTTCTAGACCAATTCCTCTATCCTCTATTTTCGACTAAAATTCCTATAAATTCCTCTATTTTTGTTAGTTGCCGCACACGAAAAAAATTTAGCAGTTTTCGAATCAGTTTTTATCATGAACTAATTCGTCTGCGTTTATATAAATGTAAAATAAACAAAACTCACCATAATTCATCGTAGCGACACAAATTATGACTCATATTAACCGTTACTTGGGATCATACTATGAGCATAACAACAAAAGTGCTATTCGGCATGTTTATGTTTTGTTATTATTTCCAAGAAATAATTCGAGCGACAAATGCAAACTTGAAAGTGAACTGCTCTCAGTTTGCAGTGTCTATACACGTTGATACATGACAGCTATTGATTTTGTTTATTTCGAATCATATTGAAATACTGATCGGTAATGAGTATCGCTTAATGCACTTCAAGCGTTCATTCGGCAGTCGCACTTCATAGTGAATAAATCGTCTGCTTTCAAGTCAAGTGATTTTAATTGCTTTGTGTTAAATATTAGTTGGAACTTAAAGTATGCCGAATCAAAAAACATCGTTTAATTCTAGCTGGAGTAAAACATATTCTTGGGTAAAGGCAAGTGAAAATGATGTGCACAAGGCATTTTGCAAATTATGCAAATCGAATTTTTCTGTCGCAACTCATGGAGAAGCAGCATTAAAACAGCACGAATCCACACAAAAACACAAAAATGAAGTAGCAGCGGCTTCGAACTCAATTCCTATTTCTGACCATTTCAAAAGTATGTTCACGTTTGCATTCAGTGCCTTTGTACTTTGCTTGAAAAAATTATACGTACTTATATTATATTATCATTTTTAGAGACGTCCGAAGAAATTAGTGTAGCTCGCATGGAAATCGTGTCCGTATATCACATGGTTGATGAAAACCAGAGCTTCCGCTCAGCAAATTGCAACTCTTTCCTCATCAGAAGTGTTTACAGTGACAATCCATTGTTTACATGTGCTCGCACAAAGTCCGAGGCGATATTAAAAGGTGCCATAAATTCAAATATGAAATAAATGTAACAACAACTACAACATATGTTTTTAGGTGTGCTTGTTCCGTTAGCAATGGAATTGGTGTCAAGTGATTTGGAACAAACCAGATTTGTCAGTTTGGCGGGTGATGCATCCAATCATGGTAACATAAAAATGTTCCCAGTTGTTAGGCGCTACTTTTCGTGGACAAAAGGTGTTCAACACAAAATGCTCGAGCTTGCGGAACTGTCGGACGAAAAAGGAGACACCATCGCAAATCTCTGTGTTTCTGTGTGTGAAAAATATCATTTGGAGGAGAAATTAGCTGGCTATTCTGCTGATAATGCAGCTGTTAATTTCGGCGGCTTGACACGTGGTGGTAACGTGAATGTTTTTCGTCAGCTTCAAAGCCGTTTTGACAACAGATTAGTTGGCATCGGTTGCAACGCACGTCTATTGCACAACACAATCCAAAATGCATGCAACGGAATCGAAGTTTTCAACATTGAAGCAATGGTCGTCAATATTTACAAATACTTTTATCGCAATACTGTGCGTGTGACGTTCGTGAATCGTCAGAAATTGAATACATGCAACTACTTGGTTATGGAAAAACTCGATTCCTTGCATTCAAGAATTGCATTGCAAGAATTATCAAAATGTTTGATGTACTGAAAGAATTTTTCCTCAGCCCACAAGAAAAGAATGTTCCACGCAAATTGAAACAGTTTTTCAAGTGCCCCATTGCCATATTATTGCTGATATTTGTTCGCGATCAAAGTGATTTATTTGAGGAATCAATCAAGAAAATGGAATGTGATGATGCTGCTGGGTTTGATGCTCTGAGAATCGTTGAGCAGCTCAAAAATTCTATTGATGTTCAGGCCGATGATCGCTTTTGTTCGTATGAATTTCGAGAGGAGCTAGCAAAGACAACAAAGAATTTTCCGTTCGAAATTTCGCTCTTGGACGAGAATGGTGATCAAATTGTAACAACGATTGATAAGAGTTACGTTGATGATTTGATGCGCAAATTTCATGGTAATAGAACAACTTTATTATTTTTTATTCTCTCACTCAAAAATTTTCTCTTCCTCAGAACATACCGCTGAATACTTGGAAAAATGGACTAAATGGCTTGCACCATTGAAGGTTTGGGAATGGGTTGAACTCAAAGCATTTCCAGCATGGGAACAGGTTCAAGCTTCTGTCGATTACCTCATCGAAAGGAAATTTGTGGATGTTCATGCCGAAAAAAGAATTCACACTGAATATGCTAGCCTCAAACCATTCGTTGAACGCTCACTACAAAAATGGCGCAATGATAATTTAACGTCTGAAAAACGTTGGCTTGAAGTATTTGAATTTATGCGAACAAACGATTTGCCGTTAAACAATTTCTCGATTCTCGTCGAGTACGCATTCACTATTCCAGGTAAAAATGCTTTATTTTTATGTTACACATCTCATTTACTAATGATTTATAAAAATCCTATTTACATATTTTCAGGTGCTAATGTTGTGTGTGAACGACTATTTGCGTTGGTTAACGATTATTGGACGGATAAAAAGAGCCGACTCTCCATTGATACACTGAAAAGCTGGTTGGAAGTGAAGTTCAATTTGTCAATGACATGTGAAGAATTCGTAAAGTTCATTGGATCCAGAGAAGATGTTTTGAAAAAGGTTCAAGGTGGAGAGAAATACAAATTCTAATTCAAATAAGACATGACATGTCAGGCATTCATTTATAAAGTATAAATAAACACTAAATATGATGAAATACATCAAAAAATTGCGTTTTTGTTGATTCCTCTATTTTTCCTCTAAAAAAATTTTGTGTTCCTCTATTTTCCTCTATTTTTCTCTCGAAATCCTCTATTGTTCTTGAAATGCGATGGCCACTTTAAACATATCGGCCGGTATCTCACGAATAAATTCATGAATATTGTGCTCGAGAGCGTCAATCGTAGCGGGCTTGTCGCCATAAACTTGAGCCTCCGTGTAGCCCCACAAAAAATAGTCTAACGGTGTCAAATCACAAGATCTCGGCGGCCAACTGACGGGCCCCAAACGTGAAATAAACTGTTCACCGAAGGCATATCCAATTCTTCCATTTTGGGAAAAAAAAGTCGTCAATCATCAGACGGTAGCGCTCGCCATTCACAGTAACGTTCCGGCCATTGTCGTCTTTGAAGATAATGCCACCGGCCCATAATCCACACCAAACAGTGGCTTTTTGGGGATGCATTGGTAGCTCTTGCAATGCTTCTGGCTGGTCTTCACTCCAGATGCGGCAATTTTTCTTGTTGACGTATCCATTCAACCAGAAATAAGCCTCGTCGCTGAACGCGATGCACTCTCTTATCCGAGTATGAATTTTGATAGTAAAATTCAATAATTTGCAAGCGCTGTTCGTTTGTAAGTCGATTCATGGTTAAATTATAGACCAAACTGAACAAGATTGACAATGACACAAGACACGAATCACGCGTGATCTGTGAAAAACAGTGCTGCCAAAAAGAAAGTCGCTAACAATTTTATTTTTTTGACGTTTTAATTTTGATGCTTTTGTTAATTATTTTTGACGTTTTTGGTTATTTATTTGACGATTGATTATTTTTTTTTTGACGATTTAAATTGTTGATGTTTTTGTTCATATTTTTGATGTTTTTGTTCATTTTTTTGACGTTGTTTGTTATTTTTTTGACGTTTTCATTTTGATGCTTTTGTTAATTATTTTTGACGTTTTCGTAATTTTTTTGACGTTTTTGGTTATTTTTTTGACGATTGATTATTTTTTTTGATGTTTTTGTTCATATTTTTGATGTTTTTGTTCATATTTTTGATGTTTTTGTTCATATTTTTGATGTTTTTGTTAATTTTTTTGACGTTTTCAATTTGACGTTTTTGGTCATTCTTTTGACGTTTTTATAACTAACCAATTTCTATGCGTTTTGAACCTATGCGTTTGGCATTACGTTGCGATGCATAAACACTAAACAAGCAGAGGAATTTCATCCAATGCACACAACAGATTTAATTGCACTCCATCTGAACTGCCAAACACAAACCATTCAAAACATCCCGTTCGTGTTGACCAAACATTTTTTGCAGATTTAGAACGAGCAAAATTCTTGAAATGTTCAAAGACAAGCCAATCTTACAACAATTAAATTAAACCCGAAGTGAAATCCAATAAATAAATATCTACGTTTTTTCACCTTAATGATTTCACAAATTGCACGAAAATCATTAAAATAAAATGCATAGATCCAAAAAATATTTACTACAACGTGTAATTTGTATATTTTACGTAATTCTTTGTGTGTGAAAGTGATTGCTTTTACACTGATAACGCTGAACCAAAATCAAATAATATTAATGTTGGATTTGCCGGCAAACTTCAATTTGAACCAAAGGTGTGTCATTTCATCAAAATGCGTCTCTGAACCAATTATTTGACCAGCTAAGGCCCTACCAATCCATTAGCGAGTCAACATTTTGCTCATTTTCCCCGAATTCCAATCAGAAATGCCCAAAATTGAAACAATTTATTGAAAACACCACGCGCAAGATGAAAACATGTTTTGGTAGGATTTTGCAAGCGGTAATTATATGAAAAAATCATTGAATTCGCTGACTAAGCAAAATATATTGTACTATTTGTACCGAAAAGAGTGAACCCACCAAACACGTTCAATCGAACAATTTTGGTATGTTCTTAATTAAGCGTGGGGAGTACGAGAAGGCTGGGAAGCCAAAAAAAAAGACACAGGTATTTGAAAAAATTTAACAAGTGTTGAAGGAAATTGAAAAATCTGTCTGCCAGAGCATGGTGATGGAGGTTCGACACATATTGCGAAAAATCGGAGACGGCCCATTAAGCGCAATGAAAATTTTATTCCCGATAGTTAGATGAATAAAGCAGAAAATCGTAACGAGAAATTTTCATTCACGTCTTATCCGCTTTTCTTTATAAAAAAACACCTTGGTCGGTAGGTTCAATAATACAGTGCGATTGTATTCTATAAGATGAGATACGATAGCTGCGTTCCAGGTGCACAGTGATTGGTTTGTGGTTGAGTGCGAGTGTCATGTGGTGTGCCGTGCTATGTCGTGTTGTGGTGAATTATTTCAAAATAAATGGAAAAACCAAATAATTAGCATAGAATAAAACCAATTTCACCATTTTCACATTCTCTATCTCTCTTTCTCTCGAACCTCTAGAAAACGCTCGAAGCGATGTGGGAAAAAACAAATTTTGCTGATTTTTATTTCATTACAAGATCCATATTTGGCTCGAGTTTTCATGGTGTTTTTCAATACTATATTTATCCCAAAATGCAAAGTTTTTGACTGAGTAGTCAGTCGACTATTTTTGACTAGCTAACTATGATAACTCCAAACAAAATTGATAGCTAAAGTCAACTGTAGTTAAAGCCAAAAAATCTCAAATTAATCAACAGACTAAAAGGGATTTTTTTTCACACAAATTAGAAATTCTATAACGGTTAGCCAGTCAGAGTTGACTTCAGTCAATTTGTAGTTACAGACGCTAACATGGCACGGCTGATTCGTAGTATCGATAAATCCTAAATATCATCAATTTTTGATTTTTTTTTATATTTATTACGAATCCTAAATTTATACCAATATGTACAGCAGCTACGCAGTAACTGTGTATGCTGGCAAAGAGCCCAATACGGTATAAATTCCGCCCATGGAACGACTTTGACAAAGACAATTACAGGGATGGAGGATATCTACGAGTGACTATAGATACCAAATTGGGTCCGGGAAACCATGGAAAACCGGCCTGACCCAGGAGAGTCAGGAGATAATAACTTCAAGACTAAATGAACTTAAATCTAAAATGAAAAATGAGAAATGATAAATGAAAAAAAATCAAAGATGAAAATGAAGTGAAAAATGAAATGAAATTATGATGAAATGTTGGCAAGAGCATAAATTCATCAATCCTACAATTGCAATTTGGTGTGACTTCTTTTTAAGAGAAAATGAGATTTCCAAAGTTACATGATGATGCGATAGAAAATCAACATAACTCCAATCCAAATTTGTAGTGATCAATGGAAAAACCCCTAAACCCGTGGTCTCTCGGGAAATGTGCGGAAAAGTTAGTTTCACGTTTGTAAGACCATTTATTTATATTTTTTGATTCGGTCAAAATAACAAACTTAATCGATAAATACATAAAAATCCTATTTTTTGTTAGAAGAAAGAATCCTTTGTTAAATCAAAAAATTATTAATAAGCTAAGAAATATTTTATTAGCGTGTATGGGGGGTCCAATCATAAACCGTTTGCCGTTCGTCGTTGGTGAGAATTGTGAGTCGAATCGAGATCCAGTCTTAAAGTTAGTCGGAATGTCGAATGATTGGGAAGGTGTGATCTTAATCCAATTAGTGTGCCTACGTGTTTTTGCCAGACCAAATGTATGATTGAAAGTCGCGATTGGATCTTTGATTTGGATCTGAGTCATTGATGATTTGCGGTAATTGCTCATTGTCTAACATTGTCATGTGATTTCCTTCGATGAACTTCAAATTGATTGGGCCTTCGGTGAATTTATTTAGTTCATAATCTTCGTCGATGTCAACAACCGCCACTTCAGTTGGTCGCACCAATGTAATCGATGATTTAAGTTTTTCGCTTGCATCTTGCTGGTAGTGAAACACCATTTTCAGACGAGCAAACAGCGATTCAACCATATCGCGCAAATATTGCTCGGAATATTCGATATTTGCTTTCTGGCTGAAATCACTCAATCGATTGATTTTCTCTGGCCATGTCTTTAATTCGGCCAATGTCAGAATGATCTCATCGGGATTGTCGTTGGCGAAGATTTGATGGCAAATTATGTGAATCAGCATCATTTGGATTGCAGCGTCAGTGACGGCTTGAGCTGTGCCCAATGTAGCCAAACTGAGTTGCTGCAAGAAGTTTGGTGCACCGTCGATGAGGAGAATGTGTCCATTCATTCCATCCCGTTCGAAAAGACGCGCAAGTTCCAATGTAATGAACGATCCAAATGAATAACCAATCAAATAGAAGAATTCTTGCTTCTTGAACACTGTTGATTTGATGTCATCGAAAAGTGACGTTGCAATATCTCGGATCGTCTCTGAGCTGGTATGTTTTGTCAATTGTAACATGAACGATGGTAAATGGAGAGCAGATGCAATGTTCCGCCATGCAATACTTGCCACACCCTCAATACCAGGAATCATCAATAGCGATGCATTGAATTTCTCACTATTGTTCATCGAATTCAAGCGCAACAATGTCTCTGCACTGGTCTTTTCGTCTCCCAAATTCCGCAACATCAATTGAATACCAACCACCCGATCTTCACTGGCCAACTTCAATTTCACATTTTCCTGGCCGTCTTTGCTCAAACGAGCATCAGAATATTCTTGCAATTTCGAAAATCTGCCAATTGAATATTCGAAAATGATTAATTTAAAAAAATCAAAATTAATTGTATATAAGAATTACGTATACACAATTTAAAAAAATATTAATCTTGAGAAATGGAATTATAAAATAACAAGTTTCAATACTTACGTAAGTGATCGCAGATCTTGTGGTGTTAAAAAGATCTCAAATTCTCGTTCCAGCGTTTGCTTGATTTCAACTGCCATCAAACTGTCCATTCCAACCTCCGACAAGGTGGCTGTACTGCTAACGGTCTTAATATCTCGAATTCCCATAATATTGCATACGCTCTCGATCAGATTGCCCTTTCCATCCATTCCGATACGTTTTTCGGCAACCACCATGCTGGAAACGATTGGCTCTTCTTCGGTTGTGAGCAATGCATCGAGCTCAATCAAACAACTGCTTATCCGTTGTTGCAAGGTACCACCGATCTCCATGTCAATGCGATCTTCAGCCATATCGGCCACCAAGCCAACTTCTCCAACTGCTCCCTGATTTTAAATCAACAAATCCATATTTTCATTAAGAATATCGAATAAAAATACAAATGAAGATAAGAGTTTCGAAAGAAGTTCTATACGCTGCCACTGACACTGATCTGATTGAGTGTGATCTGATTGAGTGAAATTACCCATTGAACTGCTTTAGCTGGCAATCCATCTCTGTGTCTTTTCTCAATTATACGTTCCATTACACTGTTGGCCATACCGTAGTTTGATTGTCCAGCATTACCGCGTCCACACGATACACTCGAGAATATAACGAAATACTTCAATTTTGGGGCCAATTTTCTGGAAAGTTCGTCTGATAACGAGTGAGAAATTTTAATTGGTTCATTTTTGAAATTTAAAAATGGTTCAAACATATTCAAACAGATCCAAATTAGTAGTAATTTGACTATTATTTTATTTAAATCAATTATTTTTAGACTCACCCAAATATTCAGTGGCCGTTGCTTTTGGAAGCATGCACTCGACAAATTTCTCAACCGTTTGATTTTCCAGAATGCTATCGCGCAATACGACAGCCAAGTTGAAAATACCTCCGATTGGACCGAGTTGAAGTGCTGTCTTAAATAGTTTTTCGCAACCAGTTCGAGTTGTGATGTTTTCCGTGCTTACAAGGACTTTAGTGCCGTAAGCTTCCCATATTCTGAAGAGGAAAGAGGATTTAGCTATTGTATCAGTGTTTTGATGAAGTTAACGTTTATCTTTGTCAATGTCTTCGGAAGAATCGAGTCAAAAATAATACAATATTGACAAACAATATCAAAATAAAGAAATTCAACCAGAAACTCACTTGATTCTATATGACTGATAGCTTTTGGTGATGCCTCTGCTTGAGCTGAGCACCAATTTACGAGCCCCACGAATGATCAGCCAATCAGCGAGCTCAAGACCGAAACCACCTAAACCTCCCGGAATGATATATGATGCATTTGGATCGCAGTAAACTCGTGGAATTGCGGCGATTGGTACAGTCATTTCATCATATTGATTTTCACGGATTTTCAACGTAACTTTGCCCACATGTTTACCCGTACTCAAGTAACGGTAGGCCTTTTCGAGTTCATTCACTTCGAACACAGTCGAGTGAAGTGGCTGAATTATGCCTCGTCGCAAATCTTTCTCGACCAAGTCGTAGACTTGTTGTTTATCATTCTCGCCGGCTGAGAACAAGTTATCGACCAGTACCGAACGGAAGGTGATTTCTTTCAAGAATGGACCCAAACCTGAAGTGCAAGTGCGAATGAAAAGGATATGGTTGTTGTAAAAAAAAAGTCTTGAAGGTGAACAATTTGATGAATGCCATACCGATCTTAGAATCATTTGCCAAGTCAAATTTGCCAATTTCCAAGAATGTACCGCCACGGCCTAAGCATCGAAGTGAAGCATGTAATTGGTCTTCAGCTAAAGAATTTAACACAAAATCGACACCTTCTCCTTTTGTTCGCAATTTGATCATTTGCTCGAACGAACAGTCACGCGAATTTCCAATGTTTTCCTCTGGTAAAATTGAGAGATTATTTTAATTCTGAGCTTTGCATGTGTTGAAATAGATAAGTTTCAAAAATGATGGAGAAAAATTGCAACAATTGAAAAATAAAAGTATGAAACCTTTCAATTGTGGGAATGTGTCCATGATGAACTTCTTCTTAGCTGGTGTTGAAATGGTGGTGAACACTTCCAATCCGTATGCCAATGCAACGCGGATTGCAGATAATCCGATACCACCGCTACCTAATGAAAATACGAAATATATATAATTCCTTCCATTCAAATCAAGAATTTCTTTGAGTCTCAAAATGAAAATTACCTGCATGGATCAATATCTTCTTTCCCTTTTTGATTGGATTGTATAGGAAGAATGCAACATAAACTGTCATATAAACGACTGGAACAGTGGCTGCTTCGCGTAGTGTCCAATGGTCCGGCACTTTCCATGTCAAGAATGGATTTGGTATGATTTGTGTTGCCATCGCACCTGAGATAATTGTACCCATGACACGTTCACCTTTCTTGTTAACGCCAGAAAATTCAAAGCCTAGAATACACTCTTGATCCAAACGATTCGTTCCGATTACTTCAGCAGAAAGTCTGCCCGTTGCCAACATCACATCACGGAAATTTATTGAAGCATACTGAACATTCACCACATCAACTTCTTTGCGAGCATCAACCGGTCCTTCAAGCCACGAAAGTGTTGAAAGGTCACCGCGCTGCAAGACGTTGCCATAACAATGGTCTTTTCGTGGCATCGGCTGAATATCTTGAATTAATTCCAAATGCCTCAAACTTCCCCAAGTTCCCTGGATGCGGAACGAATGAAGTGAATAGACAAGATATGGGAGATTGAAACATTGAAATGAAAAATAAAGATAAAATCAAAAAATTGAAAAAAAAATTAAGGACTATCAATTAATTATGTGATGCAATTGAAACCAAACATTAACTTGAAGAACATCTAAGATTTTAACCAAGTCTTACATTTCGAAGCACATTTACGGCGAGACCAAGCTTAAGTTGCTCTTGATAGAATGGAAGCTGCAAGCTAAACGGTGGAGCATGTGCATCATCGATGAACACGCAAATTACACGGTTTCCATCTGGCTCTTTCCGGATACAATTGACTAAACCAACAATTCCCGATCTCGAGTTATTTTGTGCCATAACGATAACATTGCCTTTGGTTTGTTTGATGGCCAACTTCAATTTTTCTAGCCATTCGTAGCTATCAGCTGTCGTTGAATCATTTGGATTCGATATATTTACAACAACATCTGAAGCGAGGAGTTTGCGTTTTTGTGCACGTTGCAAAAGAACCAATTTTTCATTGTCATCAGTTTGAATGATCGAAATGATGTTGAATTCAGGTGGACATTTCTGCGATGCTTCGGCTGCCGTGAGCTGCGCTGGTTCGCGTGATACCAAGTATCCACGCTCGTGCAGACTTTTCACTGCACCTTCAACGAAATCATGACGACTTAAACAGTTCTTGCTGATGATTAACAAACAGTTCGATTGCGTTGACAGCTTGCCATCTTCAACGTGAATTTTTCCCAAACTCAAATCTTGATTAGTAAGAACCATCAAATCTGATGTGACCAACGGCAAATCACCCAATGATAGCTCGAACAGTGGCAAAAGTGGCTTAACACTGTTGTCATAGTCCACTTCAACCGCTTTCACTCGTAACATTGGCGTATTTTCCAAGATTATTTGCGTATGGCAACGAACTGCATCCGATTTACGTAATGATGGCGCTGATAAGTATGGTATATACTTGTACGTTTCTAGAACCGGGTAGCCAGGCGCCTTACGGCGAGCAACCGCACTCGTGTGCATACCTTGAATGGGTGAGATGGAGGAAATGTCAGAAATAATTGCATGAAGTTTGATTGGAAAGACAATTTTTGGTGTTGTAATTTTGTTATTTTTTGTAAATTTTTTTTTTTTTTTTGCTATTTGATAATAATAAATCGTGATCAATTGGAAGTGATTCCTTTACATTCAAATGCAAAATTAACATGAAAATTGACATATACCAAAGATTTCGATGCCACCACAACGGAGAATGCCCAATTCAGGACAGACAAACACCTCGAAAAATGCATTTTCTGGATCCATATTTGCAGTTTGAGCCATATGATCTTTCGCGTTAATTCGCAATTTCTGAATTCTATTGAATTTTTTAGCAGGTGAAAATAAAAAAATTATAGAAAAAATGAATAAATTTGAAGTCAATAGCAATTTAATTTTAATTTCCAGATCGGTTTTACCTTGTTGGCAAAAGCAGCGAGCGAGCATCTTTGGCCAAGATGTTGATTTGAAGCAGGCAATCCATGAATGAAATCCAATTAAGATCCCACTTGATTTTTCCATAGAGACCATCGCCTCGAGCTTCAATAACTGAACGGAAATGGCCCGAATAATGATATCCGCGCAAACGTAATTCTTTATAAAAGTCACGCTCTTGCATCATCGGGAATTCGCTTGGCGGAAGTGGTGGCAAAGTGGTTAATGGGCCCATTTTTTCAATTTCAACTATCTTTCCTGTAACAACAGCCGTCGAATTTTCGGTGATTTCGAATTGGCCAGTTCCAGTGTGAACCATGATATTGAATTCGACAGCTTGGCCTTTGCTCATAGCTGTGGCACGCAAGAAGCGAATGTCCTCGAATTCAACATTCATATCAAAGAATATCGGACCTTTCATCATTGCCAAAGTCTCCCATACCAACTGCAAATACGCGGTAGCCGGGAACAATACACGACCTACGAATCAATCAAACAAATGTTCTTCCAAATTATGAAATTTTCACATTTTTACTCGACATTTTCTAATTCTTACCGTCGATAGCATGTCCAACAATGAAGTCATAGTCTTGATCACTCAAACTAACATTAACTCTCCGTTCGCCCGAACGAGTTGAGCGCTGTAATTCGAATTTCGTCACAAACCAGTCGTCACCGTGCTCCCAACGAATCAATGGTGCGATCATCGATGTTCCTCTTGAAACTGGAAATTGAACCGCTGGATAGAGACGATGGATTGGAACAGTGTAACCGCTTGAATAGACTCTGAAAATGAAAAGTTTTCATTCGATGAATATACATCCTCTTTGCTTTCGATCGAATATCCAACTTCTGTTAATTTTGGAAACTTTTCAAGTTGCAACTCACTTTCCGAGTGCTTGCAAGAAGAATGAAATGTTGTCTGGACTTGCTCGCTTCGTGAGTGATATGTGACTGGCTGAGGGAAGTGATTTTTTCAAAATTGCTTGCAACAAGCCATGTGGCGCAACTTCAATTGTTAATGCATTTGGTGGCAAATGTCTTGATGTTTCTTCAAACAGCACGGAACTTAGCAAATTGTTGGTGTGATATTGAGCCGAAGACCATTGACTTTCTTCATTTTCCCATCGACTCTTTGGCACACTGGAGCTCAACCATTTCGAAGATCGACGTTTTGGTTCCGGAATCACTTTCGATAAACGAGCCAGTAGAGTTGGTCCCATGTCAGCGATGTAACGAGAGTGATATGCAATATTCGAACATTGAATCTGAAATTAAATCCAATTTTCCTAAATAGATTTTTCGAAGAATTTTATACATATTTTTTTATTTTTTCGAGTCCAGAATTATGTACCTCTTTGGCGAAAACACCTTGAGATTGGAGCGTTGCGACGAATTCGGCCATTTCTAGCTCTGGTCCAGAAATGGTGCATGAGTCAGGGCCGTTATGGCAAGCAACGTCGATCTTGTCTGGGATACGGTGTTTAATTTGATTGAAGCTTAAACCGACGGCCGCCATTGAACCGCGAATCTTTTTCGTTTCCAAACTGGCCATACCACGTGAATACGCCGCTAAAATCATTTGTTCAGCTGTGAAACATCCATCTGCGTAGGCGCAACCCAATTCGCCGACTGAATGACCAATGTAGTAGTCAGCTGGAATATCGAGCGCCTTCAAAATATCACACAAAGCAATTTGAATGGCAGCTATGCCGACGAATGAATGGAGAATGTTATCGAACATATTCTTGTCATTCGTTGTGATAATTGAAATTAAATCCAATCCGTATGGCTTGAGAACTTTGTGGCAATGTTCAATGCTGGCTTTGAACATCGGAATTTCCATGAGTGACGATCCCATTGCGGTCCATTGGCTGCCCATACCGCTAAATACCCAAACAACTGGCCGCTTCAAGCCATTATAGTGTGCAATTTCCTTTCCAACAAGCTCGGCATTTTTGCCATCGGCTGGCTGTCGGAACAAGCCATACCCACGAAAAATGTAACCCGGTGTCTCTTCACTTTGTATGTTATGCAATAAACCAATATATTCGGTGTCGAGCGGTTGCGATTGCAATTTATCAATAACTAAAGTAATCGATTCCTCTGTTCTTCCGGACCAAGTCACCAATCTTGGTAATGAATCGTCCGGCAAACCTTGATTTTGCTTCTCTTTCAAATGGCGGCGCATCAGAACATGAGCTTAAACCAAAATTTATCATAATATATTAATACATATTCAATGTATTTTTTGTCGATTTCGATATTTGGACGTCTCACCATTTGCTCCGCCAAATCCAAACGCATTCACCCCAACCAGATCCCCTTCGAGCTTTGTAATATCTGTGCAAACACTCAGGCGGCCATCTTCGAGCGATGGAATACCAGGTCGAATTTGCGTGAAATTGATATTTGGCGCAATCAATCCAGTTTCGAATGCTAAGAGCACTTTTGTGATACTACAAACACCAGCCGATGATTCGGAATGGCCAATGTTTGATTTCACTGATCCCACGGGCAACGGCGTGCTACGATTCTTGCAAAAAACATTGTCTAATGCCTGACACTCCTCGGGATCACCAACGACCGTTCCAGTACTGTGGGAAATTTAAAATAGAAATGCATTGATCAGCCATGACTCGTGGCTCTACCTGGTAGCGGGCTCTCATTAAAGCTCAGCGGTTGAGCTGGCTTAGTGAATACACACATAAATGATACAAAGTAAACCAAATGTCAAAGTTACTTTGACGTTTGCCTAAATGTCGTATGATTCGTGTTGAGTTATTTATGTTTAGATTGACTGAACCAGCCCAATATCAGCAGAGCTCTTAGCTCATGAGAAGCCCGATCTCACGCGGAGCCAATAATCATAACAATCATTAATTAATTTGTCACAAATTGCATCAATTCGTTTTTTCGTCTAACCTGTGCGCTTCAACGTAGGCCAACTGAGATGGATCAATTTTCACTTCGTCATAAAATTCCGACAACAGTTTTTGCTGCATCGCTCCTGACGGATAGGTTATTCCTTCTGGTTTGTAACCTGAAGAAACACAGATTCATGATATATGCAATTCATAAAAAAAGACTAGGATGGAGAGTGATTAAAAATCAAATATACTGAGTATTGAGATATTCAAAAGTGTCATTGTTTGGTAATGGCGAACGCCAGCGATATCTGTGGTTCTGAACATGAATACATCAAATTGTACGGTAGTCCACGCGAGTGACGCAAGCACCCTTAATGAAAAGCCACAAGCCTGTATAAACAGCAAATTTCCTCAGTTGGATACATTTTCAGATCGCTTCTATGTTTTGAATTTATTTCAATCGTAATATTCCAATTTAGCACTGACGCAGTGGTTAACATTTATCCAAATCTTGCTGTTGTACTCTGGCAGAAATTGACATTAATTTATATTTGTATATAAACCGAAATATAATGTCAATCACTCAAATATCAAACTTTTGTTTGGTTTTCTACTTTGCAGAATAGTTTGACATTTTGCTAATTGACATTTTATGTCGGTTTAACAAGAAATGTAAATTAACTTGTGTATAATAGTCACATGCCTATAAATGAAGTACTAGATTTTTGACAGTGTAGAATTTTTTTATTTGTTCACAAAATGGTATCAATGTGCTCGATCCATATATTGTACTTTGCGGCACAAAATCATATCAAAATTTTATTGTTTTGTATTCGCTTGCGGCACGAGAATGCACCTCGAAAGAGGTTCTTTATACGATTCGTTAAAGGTACATCACTGTATTATTGTATTCATATATTTTTCATTTAAAATATTTCAAAGTTATAATTACAAGTTACAATTGATTATATTTATTTGTATTGGCTTAATTGTTCTCACTGGATTTGAGCCATTATTTTGACAAGGAGAGGAATTTCATTATTATGTTATGGCGATAGATTCATTCTAATACTAATATTCAACTAACATTTTTCGTGATTGTGAAATAAAATTACGAATTATAAATCTGAAGTCAACTATTTCTTGAATATTTTGAACCATCTAACCGAAGTTATAATTTTGTCAATTTTGAGATTCACCTTGAAATTGCTTTCTGAACATTTTCTTCAAAAAACTTAAAAAAAAGATTTCGTTTCTGTTTTTCTCTGAAATCCACTTTGACAGCAATAATAACATTGAAATGTTTGCTCATGCAGTGAGTGCATTTGACGTTTCGATCGTAAACACTAATAATTGTCACGCAAATAGTGGATACAACGAGGCAGAAAATTCAAAGTTCACAATATTAAGTAAATACCACTCAAGGCTAAACATTATGAATATAGCGAAATGTCAGTTAGTTTCGAAAGAACTTAAAAATAACAAGTCTTACATCCGTAAGATGTATTTTTCCGCACTGCAATCCACGACATGCATCCCTTGCTCATTACTTTCAAAAATCATTTCACCCTCTTCCCGAGAAACGACAAATTTGTATGGGGGCTATATTTATTTCACAACATATCATAATGAAACTTCCAGTATCTTTTTTTTTATAAAAAAATTCGGTTGCAAAAGTTCAAGTCATTTGGATAAAAATTAGGACTACCTTCAGTACAAAATATTCATTTTGACCCCAAAAATTCATAAACAATTTATTACCCTCCGTCACGGTACAAAAGAAAATTTGTATATATCTGTTTCTATTTATCCAAATGATAATCACACTTACCGTCACAGTTTGTCTTTGAGTACAATACTGTTGAATAAATTCGTTTAGCATCTTTTGCTTTCTGCAAGAAAATCTGGCAAACCGCTTCGGAACGTGTATATCCCGTGGCATCAATATCGAATGGTCGGCAATATCCATTGGGTGCAAGCACACCCAACCTGAATTTAATAGAATGAATGTTTGATTAAATTATTCAAACGAATTCATTTTAGACATGGAAAATGTGACTCGAATGGAGAAAAAATTACCGTGCAAATTGTAGCGAAACATAAGGATGCAAGATTAAATTGGATCCCCCAACAATGGCACCTTCGCATTCACCATTTCGAATAGCACTGAATGCACAATCCAGTGCATACAGAGAACTTGAGCAAGCAGTATCCAATAAATACGATGGACCCGTTAAGCCCAATGAGTACGAGATTCGATTTGCCAACATAGCACGACTACATCTGTAGAGTTTTGATTGCAAATTGGATTATGTTTCATAATGATAAGGATGAATGTTTTACGCAATTTACCCGGTGATACCGAAACCACCGCTGGATATTTTCTCATAAAACCAAGTTTTTTCCGATTCAGAAAAGCAAGCACCGACAAAAACGCCAATCTTTTTTCCCCGTAACGTTTTTGGATTGACACCAGCGTCCATGACC
Organism: Obolodiplosis robiniae; assembly: GCA_028476595.1. Taxonomy (NCBI): domain Eukaryota; kingdom Metazoa; phylum Arthropoda; class Insecta; order Diptera; family Cecidomyiidae; genus Obolodiplosis; species Obolodiplosis robiniae. Next base: position 43,657,165 of record CM052015.1, read on the forward strand.
GCTTCATAGGCACGTTCAATCAGCAAACGGCATTGTGGATCCATAGTATGCGCTTGCTTGAAATGCACACCAAAAAAGGTCGCATCGAACTTATCCAAACCAGAAATTTTGCCCATACGTTTCGGAATTTCAACGTTGAAATGACGCCAACGAAGCTCTTCATCGTCAACCATATCAATCTGGAATTTTAAAGCACTTTAAATTTGTAGGAGTCAATTGGATGGAAGAAGAAATACGATTTTTAGCGTGTTCGATCTAATCGTCAGAAAAAACATGCAACTTTTCTACAATATATATGTGAAACAGTCGTCCGAAGATTGAATCGACGTTGAATAAATGCACCGTTGAGAATAGAATTTGCATAAATCGCATTCATTGGAGAAACATATTACGAGTAAAATGCGCAAAAAGAGAGCCAGAAAAATGAGATGCCACGCAAATGCGCTGTTGTTATTGCCACCCAAAACGCACCGTACATTAGTTCAATGTTCCTTTTTTGTGTTGCAATATTTTCATTTCTCTCTTTTCCCTTGTTTTCCCTCATGTCTCATCTCTTTTTGGAGATTCCATGCAAGCTCGTGATTTATTTTATCAGCGGTTAAAATTTTGTTTTGAAAATGTACAAAATTATAGGTCAATTCAATTTAATAAATCAGATTAACCACGAACAATTGAATTTCTGGCTTCAAACACTTTCAAGAGTTCAAGCTCGAATAAAATTCTGATATCATTTTTACCTTATTATATAAATTGTGTGCGTACTGTTCAACATTATCCGAATTTGGAAATTTGCCAGACACTCCACTTATTACGATATCTTCACCGGGATTGCTTGCATGCGTACGTGACAACAACTTTGGGTCGTGCAAACTGGGTGGTGCTTTCGGGATTGGTGGCATTTTGCAATCAATTTTCCGAAATATCGATTCGATGAAAATTCAAAATAATCCCAAATGGTCACACAATCACTTTCCTTGCACAATTTTCTTTTGAAAAATTATATTGCACACAATTTTATTTTTCACTAAAAACTACCCACTGTTTACGCCAATTTTCTGAAATTCACTTAAAATGATCGACTATCTGAAGAAGAAAACTGATCTTTTTTCGATTTCTTGTTTATTTTTAACGCGATGAAAAAACGAACTTTCTGAATCAATCGCTCGATGTCGTCTAATGTTAAACTCGCAGTCAAAGGATCACCGACTTACAAAAAAGGGAGCACCAAAAAGACGTATATATCGCGGGACACGACAAGAAACAGTGATACGACAATTCTATGCATCGACATCTTTTATACACATGCTGTTCGCGCATTGTCTTCGTCTAATTTACCATTTTCAAATGTTTTCTATTTACATAAAATTAACGCAAATTTCGAAGTTGATAAATAAAATGCCTCATGAATATTGACCGCAGTGTTTATAAAAGTAAAATAATAAAAATCTAGATAAGGATAAGATATTTGTGTAAATAAGCAAATGACGAAGATGAAATATTAGATATCATCTTACCTATTCCATAAGATAATATCTTATCTATTAGAAAAAAAGTTTATTTCGGGATAATTATAGTTAATCTATTTATTCCGATCTGGCATTTTCAAAGGTATTTTGAAGACTTATATAGGAATTTTTAACATTGGGTGAATAGCTATATCTTATCTATCTTTGTTTTTATCTATTTAAAACACTGTTGTTGGTCAATTTGACCGATAGATCAACAGCGAAAGGGAAAGGATAGACGATAAGCATAAAAACCAAAATGAAATGGGTGAACAGTAATCGGTATTTAACTTAAACAGTTGTTTATGCGAGGTCTTCGGGGTTCTAAGCTAAAACAAAAATTGGGTTCTAACCTAATGCATTCATTTGAATATAATTTGATTTTTCGGCACTTTTCTGCGATATCGGCTATTGTTAAATGTATGTTCAAATTCAACTGAAACCGAATGAAATGACCATATCGGAACATATTTTTTGTATCACATGTGAATTCGTTGTGTGCACGCAAAATTAATTTATTTACCGGTCATGGAGGTCGGCCATGGGTGTCTGGCTTTGTGTCGAACCAAACCCAAAGTATATTCTGCATAAATACATAACATGCATTCATAATAAAAAAATTGCAATGTAATACATTCTTTCTTTGTTTTTGTTCAATGCTCGGGTAGCTTCAATTTGGTAAAAGAAATGCAGAGAATTCAATCACCGTATTTTTGTAACCTCTATTTTGACACGAACCAACTAAAATCTTGTTGACAACTCAAACATGTTTGCCACAAACAATTGCGATGTCCCAACTATCCGATTCTGAAACTTAAAAACGCTGCGATTTACGAAATTTATAAAACAAAACGAACAATTTGGTTATATAATGAAATTAACAGCTACACAGAAGATATATATTCCTCCTGATAAACCAAATTTGAATGCATAAATCATGTTTTATTTAAATAAGTTAGAATGAAAGTACATTTTCAACACGATTCCGGCTCAAAAATCAGTTTCATTTTAAGACTGAAGAAGAAAACAAAAACTGGTGTCGTTCTTAATTGAACATAGAAGAAACAAAATTTTTTGTCGTTTTTATGTTATTTATTTCTGTTCGAAACTGTTCTGATTGAAAAACACGTTCATTATATACTAGAATTGGAGCAGAAAGTCCCGAAAAATTGTACGCGACACGCTTTGCATTTTTCGGGCAATTTAAGTCAATATTTAAAAGTTCACTGACTTTCACTTCATCGGAGTTTGAATACATTTATAAGCATTTAATAAATAAAAAAATAGTTTTCGAGAAAAAATAGGAAAATTCGTGTTGCATTTTTATAAGATCCGTTGAACGGAATCCGTTCTTTGCTTTCTATTGGTAGCTTCCAATCTTTTTTTTGTTACAATAGAATTTTGACTATTGACAACAAACAACGGACCATCAAATTGCTAAGTGGATTTGATGAAGATTTTGTATTTTGCCGTTTCTTACTTGACCCTTGACCGGATGTTGATTTATTCAAAAACTTCCAGAAATTGATGAAACGGAGCTAATAAAAATTTTCCGTTTAAATGAACAACAACAATTGTTGCAAGATTTTTTTGTGATTATTGATCAAAAATGTACGACAAATTAATTCAAAATCTCTCTTTATTCAGTACACATATAAATCTGCATGTTACTTTGACATTTAGCTCGGTTTTTGGCTCTTATCAATTATTTTTCTAGATATTCCATTTTCCCTGACAATTTAAATCCAAAAGTATTTCTCCGCTTATTGCTTAATTTTTTGCCAAAGCCAAATTCTGAGATTAATAACAAATTCAAACCAACTGAAATACGAAGTTTCCCATAAAGTTTGTTTTTTACAAAGTAAATCTCCATACGAACCAATTGACAAATGAATTCGATTGTTTAGACTAGCCTTCAGATTGATGAGCATCGTAAATAATAATCTATGCTATTTCTGATGATGAAGCTCTACAATAATTTGGGTTTTATGCAACTAATAATAGTTATTTTGGATTTTTCATAGAAGTTTAGACAATCTTTCAAAATTAAGATTCTCTTCTCTATGATTGACGTTGAATTTTTTTTTTCTTTTTTTTCTAGAGTTTTGAACACCTTTTGCGCTTAAGAGACTTATCATTTATAACTAACTAATTCCTTATATAATAATAAACCGAACTCTGCTTAATCGACTGTCATCCCCAACCACCTTCGCTACCTATGGTCCCGCCGATCACCGTAATCCTAAATGATTTTCCGTCGGTTACGACTCCTTAATACCATGTGAAGTGAATCCATTTTTGCTTATCGTTTGTGAGGTGATCTCATTAAGAATATTTGTTAGTTCAACATTCTCTAGAACTGTCAAATGATTTCCGTCAACATATTTGATATTAACTTCATGCTCTGAATACATATGCAGGTCGTAGTCTTCGGCGATATCCGGAAACGATGCTTGTGTTGGTCGAATAAGAGTAATGGGGGACTTCAATTTCGAGTTCATTACTGCGCGCATTTCATCTGTGTCCATATTCAAGCCCATGACCAGTTTAAGTCGATTCAAAATCGCCAGAATGATATTGCGCAAGTATGTTTGCGAATACATTGTCTTAAATTCATTCGACATAAATTCAATTGTCAATTCGATTTTCAACGACAAGCTTTCGCACGTAGATAATTTTCGGATGTAGCTTTCGAAGAGTTCGGATTTGCAGAAGTGGGTGTACAAAATCATAAATAGCTCGTTTTCGAAATTATCATCCATTTGATTGGTTCGACGCAAACCTTGCGCTAATCTCATCAAATACATCGGCGAACCGTCGATCAATACCAAGTGCCCGATTTTTCCCAATTTCTCAAGCATTGCCGCGATTTTCATCGCGATCAAGGTGCCAAATGAGTGACCAACAATGTAATACTCGTTTTGTGTCGCAAAGTTTCGGTAAACTTCGTCAATTACCGAATTGCCGATTGCATGCAAATCACTCTCATTTCGAGATTTCATAAGCTGAAGTAAATTACATGGTGATTTAATATTAGCTCCTACAGTATGCCACATCATGCCACCAACGCCTTCGATTCCTGAAAAAAAGTTTGATTTGGGATATTAATATTTTAAATTGGTAGAAATTACATTTTCGAGGAAAAAGATGTTGGAAAATGGTTAAAAGCAATGAAAACCGATGAAATTTTTTTTTAAAATGGTTAAAAAGTACCAAGAAGGGTCATCATTATGGGACGGAAATGATAAACAAATTGTAAAATATGAACAAGTGGGGACAAAAGCAGTCAGAAATGATTGAAAACTTCATAAAAAACTATATTTAATACAAACCTGGTACAAAAAGGATCCGTGGTGCTTTATTATTCACGGCATTGATTGGCAATAGAGTGACATCGCTAACTGCTTCATCACCCAAGTTTCTGAACCAAATATTCGTTCGACTCTCGCTTTTCATCGATGATTCCACTTGACTAGCTGTTCCGGAACACGACAATTCCTCCAATTTGGCAAATGTCTCTGAACGCAATTGTTGAGCCGTCAAGAAGACGTCAAATTCTCGTTCAAGCACCTGTTTTATTTCCACCGACATCAAACTGTCCATGCCCAATTCGGCCAGCGAAGCATTCTTCGAAACAGATTTAAGGTCACGAATACCCATAATTTTCATAACACTTTTGATTAAAGTGAGTTGATTGTCTTGGCGTGCATCGTCGCTAATTTTTTCCGCCACTACAACACTGGAGACAACGGCTTGTGGCGAGGTGAGAAGTGTGTCCAATGCATTTAAACATGATTCAATCCGTTGTTGGAGTGTTCCGACCACTTCAATGTCCATTTTGCCTTGAACCATTTCGGCAACGAGACCAACTTCACCAATGGCACCCTGAATCAAACATTTGATTTACATTCAACAACAATAAGTGTTTATAGACTAATATGCTCCTAACAATACTTCCAAGGTTTGAGTTTCATCAAATCATTCACACCCCCTCTCATTCAAATCACAATCAAATGTATCCGTGTAGGCTATGTTATAACGCATCTCTCAATGCGAGAGTCCCTCATGTGTTTATTATTATGCCAATATGTGAACACAGCAAGCTATGCTCATGTTGGTCATAGACCCAATACGGCACAAATTCCGCCCATGGTGCGTCTTTTGCAAACAGAAAATTTCATTCAGGGTTGGATGATATTCATGAAGAGACTTTGAATATCGTAATTGAATCCGGAAGACCATGGCAAAACCGGCCAGACTCATGAGAGTCAAGAAGAAATCATGAACTTAAAAACTAATTCATTGAAACTTAAGAACTATTTGGTAAGAGACAGCAACATAATCAATCCGAATCATATTAAATCGCGGCGGAAATTATTTCGGTAGTTTAAACGATGATAATTTTTATTTCGAATTTTACTGATTTCAACGAAGAAAGTGTTTTAAGTTGAGATTAAACGAGTTTATAGATTCCGTATTCCGTTTAACAATAATATTGTAATTTTACCCCCGAAGCTACTTGCCTCTCAAATCGCCCCATTTAATAAGCTTGCCCATACAAATAATAACGAATAGAAATGACGCAATTGTACAACGATATCGTAGACCATTACGTATTCAAAACATTCACTCAATTTACATTCAATAAATTGGGAAGTTCATCCCTTTTTTTATAAATAATGAATCGAATCGGAAGAGTTTTTTCAACATACCCATTGAATTGCCTTGCCTGGCAATTTATCCTGCAGACGCTGCTCAATTATACGCTCCATTATTGAATTGGCCATGCCATAATTGGATTGACCCGCATTGCCTCTGCCACACGATGCACTTGAAAATACCACGAAATGCTCCAATTTTGGACATAAGATTCGCGATAATTCGTTAAGATATCGGGTTGCAACGGCCTTTGGTCCGATACATTCTTGGAACTTGTCGACAGATTGATTTTCTAGAATACTATCGCGAAGCACAGCTGCCAAATTGAATATTCCACCAATTTGACCGTTTGTCAATGATTCCACAAGCAAACCTTTGCACCCTTGATATGTGCTTATGTCCGATGTATTAATTATAACCTTGCAGCCGTACGATTTCCAAAGCCTGATTTGGGTACAAATATAATACAATTTTCGAAATTATTTGTTTTGCCAAACATTTTCTAAACAAAAATTACTGAAAAAGTAACTATTATTTTTTTCAATATATGACATATTCTGTGTCACTCACCCGATCCTGAAGGCTTGATATGAAGTGGTCAAACCTTTTCTTGAATTGAGAACTAAAGTTCTGGCTCCGCGAATTGCAAGCCAGTCGCACAATTCCAAACCGAATCCACCTAAACCACCGGCAATAATATATACCAAATCTGGTTTGCAATAAATACGCGGATTTACTTTAATTGGAACAGATGCCAACGAATGTTCGGAGTCGCGTATTTGAATCATCACTTTTCCAACATGTTTGCCAGTGCTCATGAAGCGATAAGCATGCTCGATTTCATTGACATGGAATGCAGTCGAATGAAGTGGCTGAATTATTCCAGTTCGGATATCTTTTTCAATCATTTCGTAAATGATTTTGCGCTCTTCGGGCATGTCAATGAGATTGTCGGCAAAAACTGCTCGGAATGTGGTTTCGCGTTGGAATGCACTCATCCCCAATGCCGAATTATTTATAATATCGAATTTTCCAATTTCAAGAAATGTACCAGCACGCGCCAAACAACGAACTGAAGCTAATAATTTATCTTCAGAGAGAGAATTCAAGACAAAGTCCACTCCACGACCTTTTGTGCGACGCATTACCAAAGATTCAAATGAACAGTCACGCGAATTTCCGACATTTTCCTCTGAAAACGAAAAGAACGTTTTAAACCGTTTGTTTTTGGAGAGACAGAAGTTTCTACCGTACGTTGCTCATTCCATATTCGTATCAATGGCAACTGACGCCACTTGCGATTTATGTACAAAGTACGGTTTTTACATTGATTTAAGAACATAAAGCCGATAGATCAAAATTCCTCAATATTTTTAATTCTACAAGAAGAAGTGTGATATGCAAGCAACGAAAACTCACAACAACTACACTTTTGTGCAAAAACACCGATGGAAGCAGAAGCTATATCTGTGCATGTGATTGTGAGCTCACGCTGCTTTGAGATTATATGGGATAGTGTAGTTGGTTTTCGTTGTTTAATTCACACTTCTTCTCGTAGTATTAAAAAAACTCTCGAAATTTGATCAATCGGCTTAAATTGCTCAATATATGGAAAATAAATTATTATACAAAAATGCATGGATAAGATTCAATCGTGTCTTAATCAGATCATATTTTTCGTTGTGTGCAATGACAAGATTTAAAAAATAATGACAAATGAAATGCTAAAATGATATAGATAAATAAACATGAAAACCAAATCAAAATATTCCAAAGATTGGTATTTGGCGACAAACCTTTCAATTGTGGAAATAAGCTCAAAATGAATTTCCTCTTTTGAGGAGTTGAAACTGTTGTGAACACCTCCAAACCGTACGCCAGAGCAACGCGAATAGCTGACAAGACACATTTTATTCAAAAAACATAACATTCAGAAACGAATTGAATTTTAATTTGATTGAGGAAACACCTTACCTGCGAGTCCTATTCCTCCACTGCCTGTAAAACAGTTACACAGGTTTTATTCGAAATTGTAAAAAAAAATGTCTCACAAATTCTAAAAATACCAAAAGTTTCAAAAACTCTACGAATTCCGAAAGATCAAAACGTTTCCAAAATGTCAAATTTTCGGAAATTCTGAAAATTCCAAAAGTTCAAACAAAACTCACCGGCATGTATTAGAATTGAATTGCCGCGAACGATCGATCGGCCAAAAAAGAATGCATAGTAAACGGTGATATAAACCGCTGGAATGGTAGCACCATCTCGTAACGACCAATCTTTTGGAATAATCCATGTCAAATGTTCGACGGGTTTGACTTGTGTCGCCATTGCGCCTGACTTCACCATGCCCATCACTCGATCGCCGATTGCGTTAATTCCCGAGAACTCCAATCCCAAGACACAGTCATTATCGGTGCGTGAATGGCGGAAAAATTCCATGGAAAGGCTAAGGCGGCCACTAGCTAACATCACATCGCGGAAGTTAATTGATGAATAATGAACATTAACTAGTTTATCGGTGGCTGGTTTTAGAGATCCATTGTACCAAATGAACGACGATAAATCGCCTATTCGTTGAACATTTGCATAGACATGATCCAATCGCGAGGTTTCTTGGAGATGTGGCTGCAGTTTGAAGAATCGGTATGTACCCCAAACCGAATTGCGATATACATTGACAGCGAGTCCAATTCCTAGCTGTGATGCGTAGAATGAATTGTCCAAGGAAAATTTTGGTGATAATCTATCCATTATCACAACACATCGTACATTTTCACCGCCAGGCTCACGGCGCAAGCAGTTAATCAGCCCCAACACTCCAGGACTTGGATCATTTTGGGCAATCAGCAACACTGGATTGGATTTTATTGTATTTTTTAGCGTCTCTAACCATTGATAATTTTGGTCAGTCGACAAAACTTCCACTACAATCGGTGTTTTTGTCTCATTCGATGCTGGTTTTCGTTGAAGCAACACGAGTGTTTCATTTTCCGTTGGAATGGCCGTAATCATGTTGAAATTTGGTGGTACTTCAGTGAATGTGGTATTTCCAATTTTGCGAACAAGCAAAAATGACTTCTCTTCAATGGATTTCAGCACATTCTCCATATCGATCGAATCGTCATCCATAACGATCGTCAACATATTTCCTTTGCAATTTAAAAGTGCTGTATTTTTCAAATGAGTCACATTTTCCAAAGAAATATCTCGTTCGGTCAAAATCTGAAGATCGCCTTTTATCAACGGTGTTCTTGCGATCGCTTCGTCAAAAAACGTTATAATTGGAACGGCATTTCTCGAATCAATTTCAATAATTTTCAATTTCGACAGTAAATATGAATTCTCCAAAATGAGCTGCGTTAAAACATGAACTCCATTACTTAAAGTTAATGTTTCACTTGGGACGAGCGGTAAAAATCGATGTGATTCCAACACTTCGAAACCGGGTGGTTTTCGTCGAGCAATCGAATTCACACTTATATCGTAAATTTCCACTCCGCCGCATGTGATTAATTTGAGTTGTGGATCATAAGTTGCCACCAGATTTCCACATCCATGAAGAGTTTTGCCCAAAATGGCCATTTGCTTAGTTGAATCGATGCGAATGCGTCGAATTCGAGTAGGCAAATACAGCAGACGCGAGTCTTTCGCCAGAATATGCAATTGAAGCATCGTATCTAAGAATGCTGGCCAATTTTCATTCCATTTCAGAACGGCCTGTAAGCCATCACCACGCGCTTTCTCCACACCTTGGAATAAATTCTGGTAGTGATAGCCGCGCAAACGCAGTTCCTTATAAAAATCTCTCTTTTTCAGCATCGGTGCGTCATCCTCGAATTCCTCAATTTCATCCAAGTCGATGTCGGATGTTTTGATTTCACGCACCGATCCTGTCACAACAGCTGTCGAGTTTTCGGTTATTTCAAACTGTCCACTGCCGTAATGGACCATGATGGTGAATTCGACTTTTTGACCAGGTGCTATTGTGGTGGCTCGCAAAAATCGAACGTCCTCGAATTCAACATTCACCGCTGAACCCATTGCACCCATTGTCATAATCGATAATGTATCCCAAACTAATTGCAAGTATGTTGTACCGGGAACAATGATGCGACCTGGTTTTTTTTTTCAATATTCCAAATTAAGTGATCGTGAAAATTCGAAGCAAATTCGTTGCAAAATTAAAACGGAACAAAAATGGAGGCAAAGTTTCATAGTACTAGAAACTGCTGATTATTATTTTTTCAATCGGTGATGATGTTAAACATAAGGTATTAGAAGTCATCATTGTTAGCTCATAAATTTATCTCCTATTTTACATTATACTTGCAATACGTGCGGTCGACGCATGAGCTAACTATTATAACTTCCGAATATCTTATGCTCATCATTATCATTGATGTCAAGCTACTAGCAAATGAATCTTTTCACTTGCCATCGATTATATGTCCATTCATGTAAGTATCCACATCCAAAGCAAGCGTAACTTGTCGTTCACCACTATTGATTTCTTTTTGGACATTAAATTTCATGATAAACCAATCTTCCGAGTGATCCCATTTGATCAATGGCGAAATCATTGGCGTTTTTCGTGACACAGGAAATTCAACTTTTGGATAAAGACGTTCGATCGGCATTGTTAACCCATTTAAGAACATTCTGCGGAACAACAATTAGAAAAAAATATTAAATTTTAATAATAAAAAGTATTTCAAAAATTTCATTCCATCTATTTCTTCACCAAAACCGAATCCGAAGAGCAATACTCACTTTCCCAATGCACTAAGGAAGAAAACCGAATTATTTGCATGGCCTCGTTGAGTCAGTGGAATATGTATTGCGTTGGGCATTGACTTCTTGACAATGGCTTGAAGAAGACCATGCGGCGCAACTTCAATGACAATCGCCTTTGACGGAAGAAGTCGGGATGTTTCTTCAAACAAAACTGATTTCAGCAAATTATTCGTATGGTATTCGGCAGAACTGAGATTGTGTTGTGGCAAATACCATTCTGATTCGGGAACACTAGTGCTGAGCCATTTTTTGGATCGTGCCAACGGTTTCGGTAATATTTCATTCAATCTTCGGAGTAAATTTGGGCCCATGTCAGTGATGTATCGCGAGTGATATGCAATATTCGAACATTGAACCTAAAAAACCGGAATTGTGTGTAAATTTCGTTTGAATAAAAACCAGAATGATTCATTCTTCAAAGTTTTCGATTTTATGCGATTCTTTAGAACCTCCTACCTCTTTGGCAAAAACGCCCTGGGATTTGAGCTGATCAACAAATTTAGTGATATCAGCCTCGGGTCCGGAGATTGTGCATGAGTCAGCGCCGTTATGACAGGCAACATCGATTGCATCTGGAATGGTGCTTTTAATTTGTTCATAGCTCAAACCGACGGCCGCCATTGAACCGCGAATCTTTTTCGTTTCCAAACTGGCCATTCCACGTGAATACGCCGCCAAAATCATTTGTTCAGCTGTGAAACATCCATCTGCGTAGGCGCAACCCAATTCGCCGACTGAATGACCAATGTAGTAGTCAGCTGGAATATCGAGCGCCTTCAAAATATCACACAAAGCAATTTGAATGGCAGCTATGCCGACGAATGAATGGAGAATGTTATCGAACATATTCTTGTCATTCGTAGTGATAATTGAAATTAAATCCAATCCGTATGGCTTGAGAACTTTGTGGCAATGTTCAATGCTGGCTTTGAACATCGGAATTCCCATGAACGATGATCCCATTGCGGTCCATTGGCTGCCCATACCGCTGAAAAGCCACACAATCGGCAATTTATTGCATTCAGCTCGCTTTACCACACGGGACAGACTCGAAGCAGTTTTATTGTTTTTGTCTTTAATGAGAATTGTGTAGCCACGATAAAGATAGCCTTGCACTTCTTCCGATTGAACACTGTGTAATAGGCCAATATATTCGGCATCAAGTGGCTGAGATTCAAGTGCATCAAGCATTGTATTTACTGCCTCTTCCGTACGGCCGGCCCAATTGACGAGACGGGGCAAATTGTCTTCGGGAGCTCCTTCGTTTACCTTCGTTTTCGGGTTCATCGACAATAATGCATGAGCTTGTAAAATAAAAAAAACCAAATTAATCTGTGGTTCATTGAAGGAATTAGTGACTAAAGGTTGAATAAAATGTAAAATCTGGTTCAAAATGTTAAAAAAAACACATTTAAACAACAGTTAAGCATTTTAGTTTAAATATTTAAAAAGTTCATAAAGGTTAAAAAATCAAAATAAGTCCCGAACGTTTTGAAGGTCAAAAGATTAAAACTATTCAAATACTGAATGATTGAACATTTGAAACCTCACCATTTGCACCTCCAAAACCAAACGAATTAATGCCGATTTTGTCGCCTTTGAATGGGGTTGTCTCTGCGCATACAACCATTCGCTTTTCAGCCAGAGATGGAATCGTTGGACGAACCTTTTCGAAGTGGATATTCGGTGGAATCAGACCATTTTCGAATGTTAGAATCACTTTTGCGATCGAACAACACCCTGAACTCGACTCCGTATGGCCAATATTTGATTTGACCGAACCGACAAGCAATGGTTCACTACGGTTTCTGCAGAATATGTTATCTAATGCCCTGCACTCTTCCGGATCTCCAACTCTTGTTCCGGTCGAGTGTGCTTCAACGTAAGTCAAAGTGGTAGGATCCATTTGTAAATCATTGTAAAACTCGGTGAGCAGTGCTTGTTGCATTTCACCCGATGGATACGTTATACCTAATTCATTATTTAATTTACTAATTAGTGGAATTAATTTAAATGAATAATAAAATTGTTTCCGGGTATACCTTCGGGTTTATATCCGTCACAATTTGCTTTTGAATATATGACATTTGCATAAATACGTTTTGCATTTCGCTTTCGTTGCAAATACATTACACAAATCGCTTCGGAACGCGTGTAGCCAGACGCTTTGTGGTCGAAAGGACGACAAAAACCATCCTTAGCAATTACACCCAATCTAAAATGAATCGCATGTATTTTAGATTATTTTTAATAAATTATAAATGAATTTCGTGTCGCAAAAAAAGACTTTAAATTTTGTAATTTTTTTGGGTGATTTTTGCATTTTTCGGATGATTTTTTATAATTTTTTTTTTGTGATTTTTTGTTACGCCCATCTTTTATCAGTCAAATTGTTTTTCTTTTTCAAAATATATGACTTTTGATAAAACTACCTGGCAAATTGCAGTGTTGTATAAGGATGAAGGCAAAGATTTGAGCCTCCGACAATTGCTGCATCGCACTCTCCATTCCGAATAGCACTGAATGCGCAATCTAATGCGTACATCGAACTTGAACATGCTGTGTCAAGCATAAACGACGGCCCCGACAGACCCAAGCAATAGGACACTCTATTTGCAAGCATCGCCCGGCTACATCTATATGTCAGATTTGATTTTAAGAATTGACGGATTTTGGGAAATGTGTTGATTTCTATTTACCCCGAAATGCCCAATCCGGATGGTGTTAAAAAGTTTGGATCGTAGAAAAAAGCCTTTTCGGATTCACCAAAACAGGCGCCAATGAAAACGCCCGTTTTCGATCCTCGTATTGACTTTGGACAAACACCCGCATCCATAATTGCTTCGTATGCAGTTTCAATCAGTAATCGACATTGTGGTTCCATGTAATTGGTTTGCTTGTACGGTACGCCGAAGAATGTCGCATCGAACTTCTCAATATTGTCCAACACACCCATTCGAGACGGGATCTCGTTGTGATGATTCATCCATCGCTTCTCCGTGTCTGTCACCATATCCACCTAATTAATAACCAATTCACTTCACTTAATCAATCAATCAATTCGCACTTTGGCCGAATTTTTAGAAAATTTTTACAATTTCTACCTTATTATACAATTTATTCGAAAATTCGGTGACATTCTTTGCGCTTGGAAATTTTCCACTAATCCCACTTATAACGATTTCATCATCCGGAGTCACAGGCCAAACACGCGATTCCAGCGTTTTCACATTACGCTGTACTTTTGACATTCTTTTGCGATTTTCCGTCAAAATTCCTTCAGAATTTCAGTTTTAATGTATCGTCTAATTTTATTGATCATAAACTTTTTTCATCAAAATTGAGAAATAAATTACAGAACTTTTGCACCACCAATTTTTTTACAAAATAAATTTCAACGTCTATTTTTCCAATTTCCTAAATTTCACATTATTCCACAAATCAGCCTCTGCACTAATTTTGACTTCCCTTTTCCAACAGGAACGTTCACTGACTAAGTGATTGTTGACAACGCTCGCTGCTTTTATAAGAGGGTTTCTTGCATTTTTCAATCTTCATTATCCAATAACTTGCTCAATGTTTTCAAACACAATTAATTCGTATTGATTCAATTATCACTTTTAAGTGCATTTGCTAGCATTTTCATTACTCATTCAACGACAAATGCATATCGTTCGATCAATTGCAATTGGAAATTTCCATATTACATTTTCGAACGGTTCAATTAACTGTATAAATGTTTAATCATAAATTTTTTTTTATTTCATTTCGCTAAAGATTATATGTAAATTGGTTCCGTTTTCGTGAATATTTCAGTTCAATGTGAATTGCGTTGACCGGCGCTTTTATTGCTAACGAATAATTATGTAGTCATTAGTATGAACGCGAATGACATCCAACTGAAATACATGAATAAAGCATCAGGGAGGTAAACGGATTCACGAAATACTCGACACAAATTAATGCAATCCTGAAAATGTAGGTGCAAGAGGCCAATCAATCGCTGAATAAAAGGTAGCCGAATTTATTTGAACCGCACCGTTATTCACATAATAACACAAATTATTTTTCCGTATTCCATTGAGCAAACGTTTGCCGGTAATTGTTGTTAAACACACTTTTTCGGGCATGCACACCAATCTTAGGCTATAACTATTCCTTTATGTATATTTTTCACTCTTAAAACGTTGATTTTTTACATAAGACAGAATCTCTTTGGATTACTTTCACATTTATTATAATTTGTACAAAGATGTGAAATTTAAAAAAAATTAAATTTAATTAATAAATAGCATCGTTTTATCAATTATTAGTGAATAATATTTATAAATTAATAACTTATTATTAACAATAATTACTAGTTGAAAAACGTTAGCAATTATTAGATTTTTTCAAAATTTTTACTAGAATTTCACTTACACCTTTTATAATAGTGGATCGAGGGGGAAATAAGTACCGGAAGATCAAACGAAACGTCAAAATGACCGAGAGAAAGCATAGGTTTGAAACAGATTTTTATATACCGAAAAAGACCTTTAATAGTGAACAGAAATAATTATTCTCATATTAACTCTTTTGTTTTAAATTGATACGCATATTCACCCAGGCTTATGATATCTCCTTTTCTCGCACTTAATCAATCAATTGTTACTCTCCCTATATACTCTCATCAAGCTGTGATGTTAACTGAGTGTGGCTCGCACAACATTTGATAGAGGGACGAAAAGAGATAGAGAGAAACAAACATGAAGAGCTTTCTATACGCAATTTACGGTCATTTTTGCCCAGGGACATTTATCTCGTACGAATAGCATACGAATCAAACATTCATGTTTTAGCATGTTCACTGAAATAAGGGTAAAGTGGCCATATTTGGACCTACAACTTTTTATGCACCAAATTCGGACCCAAGCCTTTATTTATATGTGCAATAAGGCTCATTTTAGCAGTTAGATCGTAATTAGAGACTAGGTCCAAATTAGGCCACTTTACCAGTATATTGATTGAAAGAAAAAGACAAAGATTGAACTTCAGCAATGTATTGAATAGAATACAAACATCAGTTTTACTGAACATTTGGATATGTTGGAAAATCAACAATTTCTTCTTTATCAATCACTTTGAATGCTGGAATTAATCCGCTTCTATAAGTTCTTCTGCTTGCACCGTATAAAAAGCCATCGAAGCTCGAAATTTCTTGCGGGTTCCTTGCGTGGTGTACCAGAATTGCTTCCAAGCGATGCTGCTTTTGACCCCAAAAATTGAAAATATGATCCAATGATTTAAATCGATCCAATGCATCCAAGTATTTTGTTTGAGTTATTTCATACAATTGACAGAATGTCGAGCTAAAAGTGCACACAATGAAATTAGATTGTGACAGCAAATGCATGTCGGTTATGACCCCGTATTGTTGCGTTTAAATTGTTAATAATTTCGTAATGTGGATACTTTTTTCGAGCCTCTTCAATAACCTATGATGGGGGTGAATCCTTTATTTTATTAATTTTTCAATTCAATATTCCTTGAGTACTCTTACCATTGGTTCATCTGAAGTTATGAATATTCTTCGTTTGTCCACATGTTGGATCATTTCTAATCGATCATAATACTCATCGACATATTTCATATATCAACTTCATGCAGTTCAGATTCTTCTGTGCCAGGTTTGTTGGTGCGAATTTTTGAAACCGATTTTTTTAGTAGTATCATCGATGATTTGCTCTGTTTTCGGCTGCATTCGTAGTATATATTTGAGGAATTGCCCAATCCACCAAGTGATTGGAAATCCATGTAATCGTTTCAATCTAGGAGCTAAATCTTCTGGGATTTATAATGGATATTGTGAGGGAAGTGGCGAAACTTCCTCATGAACAGGCAAAAATACCACTTGAGTGTCATTGCGTCTTTGAGACCAAGGAGTACGAGATATTCTTTCAGATGTGTTACACGTTTCAGATAAAGGTTTGAACATTTTGATCCCACCCAGCTTTATGACAGCGCCATCTTCGTCCATCCAAAATGAGTGTGCGCTCCATAGCATATGCCGTAATAAAACAATATAAAATGTGATGCAATTGACATCCAATTCCGCAACTCTATTTTTTAAGGAAATAATAATTTAATTGAAGTTGACATTTATGAACAACAGTTAAAAAATTTATTTTTTAATTGTGGGATTTTTAGTCGAATTTACCTTATTGATTGCACAAGTAATTTTCCTGGTTGCACTACAATTCTTCGGATTTTGTAAGTAGCTAAGACGACGCTGCACTAAATCGCTCAGATTTTCATCCCATTGCTTGTATCCGTCAATTTTCCTCAAATCATCCATATCGTTGAGAAGGGCTTTTTTGTGTTCGTTATTCGCAATACGTTATCCAAATATTGCCGAAATGCAGTCGCATTATTTACAGTCCCATTATATTTAGCTATTTTTTGAAACTCAGAAGAGGCATAATTGTACATTTCTTGTATGTTCGATCATACTCACCTTCGAAGTTTCTCGTATTCAATTGTTGGGATCATCGTACTTTGTTCAAAATTCCGCTTCTCACATCTCAGTCCAGATGCTCTTGACGTGGACAGTATCTCACTTCCAACTTTAATGGCGATTTGTATAAAGTTTGAATTTATTGAATATATTCTAATTTCAAAATATTTATCAAATGTAGTTGAAAAACACCAAATGACATCAATGTACTGATCATTAGAATTAATTTTGAATTCCACACATTTTGTTCACGTAGCCACGAAATTCCAGAACACCGTGGCATTGCTATGGTTCAGCGAAGCAATTTTGTTGTGTCGTGCATTTCACTGCATAAATACAATGTAAAAATATAAAAAAATTTGAACATTCATTGAATATTTTTGATATGAATGAGAAAAAGGATAATTCGTTTAAAATTGTAGGTATATCAATTGTCGTTTGATTTTGAATAAGATTATAGTAAAGGAAAATAGATTGTATTTGAAGCAAAAATCAACTGACCCTTTTACTATACAGATTGAATCTCGAATTCAGAATGTTGAATAAATGCATCATTTACTCAATATCATTGGATGATCATCTAAAGTAGAATTATATTTATATACTTTTATTCGTTCAAATACATTTTTGGGGCCATATTTGCACACAAACATTCGATACGAGATGCAGAAATTTCAAATGAATCAAATCAAAACAGATAAAGAAACTGGTATGACACAATATTATATATGTTATATAATTTACAGCTTGAATATATCATAAGTACATCTAGTGGTGTCATCGAACGTTCGTTCGTTCGTTCGTTTTTTTTTGTCGTTCATTTTGTCGTTCATTTTGTCGTTCATTTTGTCGTTCATTTTGTCGTTCATTTTGTCGTTCATTTTTTGCGATACATAATTAGCAATTACCAAAAATTCAATGTGTATTCTGTATTTTGCGCATGCATGCACTTGTGGCGTTGGTTTTATGGAGAAAGTTGAAAATCTGGTCAAGATTAACAATGTTGGTTTCGGTAACAATAGCCTTATTTTCACCCCGGAAAGACACAAAAACATTTCTCCTATACCTTCATATCGTTTTTAACTCTTTCAATGCGATGGAAATGTACAATTATTCCACTTCAGGGATTCAAAATGTTACTAAAAATAAACGAAATCGGATGTGAGCTGCACCACACAGTGCATTGCTTTATTACGGCATATGCATATCGCGTACATTGATTTTATTAAAAAACAGAAAATTTAACGAAATCGTGAAACCACCACCTCTTTCAAAGGTTATTGCGGTAGCTCGAGGAAAGTATCCTCATTATGAAATACACATGATTTTATTAAAAATCTTAATGCAAAATCGGCACAACAAAATCGCACACATTTGGGTACTGCTGCACATACGAGTCCGGCTCATAGCCGACATGTTTCATGTTAATATATTATCAGATTTTATTTTGTGCGGATTAGTTAGTCAGAAGTGTCCCAAATTAGCCAAACCTATCTGATCAATTTGAACATAACCTGATTATCTCCTTTTTTTTCAAGGGCATGCCTATAAATAAATCCTTATAAAGCGAAGTCGCGGTCAACATTCAAATGAGAAAATCCTTAAAATGTGAATGCCATAGATTGTTCTTTCGACTCTTTAATAAAATGTTATTATAAAATTCAATTTTATGCGTTTTTTCTATATTAAAAAAAAATCTCAGATCAATCACACTTTATAAAGAGAATATTTGCAGCCAAGCAGTAAAAGGTGTTCTTCAAGAGAAAGCAGTTACAGCCGTTCAAGAATAAGGTGTTCGATTTGTACGATTTCCCTAATTCATGAAACACTTTTTACAATTTAAATACACGTGTTGCAGAATTAGCATGTGAATTTGCATTGAACGGGCAACAAATATTGCATAAAATGCTTTCAAAAGCATGACATTTGATTTTGCTTTCAAGCCTTCAAATATTTTGAATTGGATTCATTTGTTGCATTTGTAATAAATAGACACAAATGTATTGCCCCCACCCTAATAAGTCTCTCACGAACACGAAAACTTGTTTAGAAACTAATTAATGTGGATTGTTTCCAACATTTGAAAATGCAATTTCATTCTTTTACTAATTCCAATAAAAATACTTATGTTTATTTTTCTGTTTTTTATTAATAAAAAAAAGAATATTTTTCGCTCATTGACAATTGCAAATCGAGTTTATTTGATCAGTATTCAAATACCCAACACCTAATTGGAATGAGACTCATTTGTTTTCACTGAATTTGATGAGGCAGTTTTAATAAAATATTGAATTTCTCATCGATTCGATTCAAGAACGAGGTCATTGATTCATAAGATTGCCCCAATTAAAGAAACATTTCTTATCATTCAAATAAACGTGCTGTAAAATTAGCATTGGAATTTGCAGTTCAAACGGTGCAAATAAATCAGCATCATCATTTGTTTTCGAATATTTTGTACTCGTTTGCTTGGAACAAAAATATTGTACCCGATAGAACTATTTTCAATCGATACGAGCGGAGAGGTATTGTTAAGGGTATATGAGGCAGTTTGTTTCGTAAAACAGACCAGACGCCGAAAGGCAAAAATAGTCTATAAATGTTTGTTGTTGTTGTTGTTGTTGTTGTTGTACGAGTTGGTTGCACTTTTATCTGGCAATATTTGAAGATGTTTTTCCTATTTTCTATATTTAGTTTTTGGCCTTGTATTTCAACTGATGTCTGGAAACAGTTTTAATGGATCACGAATCACTCTGATTTACTTGCAAGAAAATTATATTTCGATTTGATCTCAATACGTCATGAGTAGCCGACGAATGATGGTTGAGAATCTCAATTTACGATGTGTATTGTTTCGCCAGCTGAAGTATAGATGGAGCTGTATCGATGGCACATTTCCAAATGAAATGTCAATTACAAATTGCACAAAAAGTTGAGCCGCAATGTCACACGAAACAGTAAGTCTTTCTCTATAAAAATTCAAAATATCAAATGCAAACACTAAAGATTCAATATTTAATAATCACCAGAATGTAAGTGAATATGACGAATGGGTGTTGGATGACACTGACTATGTACGCGAGGCTGAGCAGACTGTTTACAATCACAGTCGGATATCCATAGAAAATGCTCTGGCACTTAATAAGCAAATGCGGCTGTATCTCAACGAATTGAAAGAGGAGCTTGAACAGACTCTGAATATGTGTAAACACAAATACAGGCAAAATGACGAACTCCTTACCAAAATGAATGATATGAAGAGTGATCCGAAGTTATTCATGACGTATTACTTTGCCGGCTCTCCATATTTCAAAAATCGAAAAGGCGGTGCGGCTCCACAGTCAGCCGAATATTTGAAGAGATCTGGACAGGGCAATGAGCTATTTCCATTAGATTTATTGAAGAAACGCGGGGTGTGGATGCCTCAAGATAAAATTGCACTCATCCAAGGCGTTAAAAAGCAAGTTATTGCATATCTTCAGTCAAATAATCGCTTGAGAATTCGACAAGCAGCTGGAAAAAGGTGCGCTAACGAATTGACCAGTCGAATTGAAAATGGTTTGTACATTTATTATGATGTTTAAGCAAAATGTTTGGACAATATCTTTTAATAAAATCAATCCATCTTATTCGAATTATGCATGGGTTTAAAGAAAGCACTGCGATAGAGGGAATGCAATTGAAAGAATTACTGAAAAAAACTGACGGCACTGATTTTCGAATAAATTGGCTAAAGATCTCGATGGATGCTCTGGACGAACGGCATTCAATTAATGAATGTATTGCGTAAGATGAAAATTCGAATCGATTTTAACATTTGTAACTTGCTTCCGATAGAATTCGGGGTGAATTTCACCGTCAGGACCAATTTTGTTGTTTCCGAAAGTAAGAAATCAAACTTCAATCATCTATGTAAAGAATGTTATTAACATCTACAGGATTTGGTACGGATATCTAATGCCAACATTGAATCGAAAGCCATGGACGACGGAAGAAGAGGATAAACTACTCAACGCAGCAATTCAATTCAACTATCAAAACTGGCAGGAAATTGCAAAGGTTGTGGGAAATCGTTCAGCTTATCAGTGTTTCGTGCATTATCAAACGGTTTTCAATGACAAAAATATACAAAAAAATCTGCCATGGACGAATGAACAGGATCAACAATTGGTGGAAAGCGTTGAAAAATATCGGATCGCGAATATTATTCCGTGGACAAAAGTCATGGAGAGCTGTCCGGGTCGAACGAAAGTGCAACTTTATAATAGGTAAGGCAAATGTGGATGTTCGATTTCATTTTGAAAATCAAAGTCACTTTTTTCAAATTCAAAATTGGATGGATTCGACAATATTTCCTCATTCTAAATGGAATCGATTCTATTTCCTCATCCAAAGTAATAAAATAAAATTTTATCGGAAAAATGCGACTCTCCTTCTCTCTCTCTCTCTCTCTCTCTCTCTCTCTCTCTCGCAGATATATGTTCACATTGAACCCGCAAATCAACCGGGCTCCATTTACGATCGAAGAAGATTGTATTCTAATGGCCGCTATAAAAGAGTACGGTACAAACTATCGCGATTTCCCGACAAATTTGCTGCCCGGTCGAAATATGAGGCAGATTCGATGTCGCTACAACAATGTGCTGAAGCATGTAAACGTTCGAGAGCATTGGACCGAGAGGCACGATCGAAAATTGATGGAATTAGTTGAAAAATATGGTACAACTGATTGGGTGACAATATCCGATGAATTGGTATGTCATAGTCGAACATCGTGCCGTCAACGACACACAACCATTCGGAAATTTCTCGAAAAATATCCTGACAAAACCATAGCTGATGTTCCGCGCCGCAAAAAAGCCTTCTCGACGAATGTCACGACGAATAATTGGATGGAAACGATCATCGAGGCGAAGAATTACGACACAATCGGAACGGCGACCGAAGAGGATTGTGAAGAACCAAGATCGCAAGAGTTGGCCATAGCAAAACCGGCTATCTACAATACACCGTATTACGAATATTTGAAATATTCATTCAATTTCAAATTTGGCGAAACAATTCTGGGCAGTGATGCATCATTCGAGAATGTTCAAATAGCATGTCAATTACTGCAAGCACCGTTACTGCCAAATCAAATCGATCTATATGATCCGACATTCAGTTGCTACGTGACCATGTGCAACAATGTCAAAAAAGTGCAATTGGAACCAGATTTGTTGCGATCTCTCATTCAATTGGGCAAAAATGACTTTGAGTATCCAGTGAATTTCAACACAGTCATAGGCTTGCGTGCGCTGGTCACAATGTTCGAAGGCAGTGAAAAGAAAAAAGATCCGACACGAAAAATAAAACGGGAAGCATATATTTTTGAGCATCATGATGCATTGAATTTGTTTAAATTGAGATTCAAGTCGATATTCAAACAAACGGCAGCTTTTGCCAAATTGCAGCGGAATTTTACAACAGTCTCACTGCGATTGAAAAATCAGAAGCGCAAGAGAACTATCGAAGCGAGTGCTTCAACATCAGCTGATTTTAATCCAGAACCGACTGACGATTTAATCGAATATGAGTATCATTATGATGATTTCATTAGTGAAAGTGAGGAAAAACCGTGCAAAAGAAGAAAGGTCACAGTCTTGGAAAACATCGCTGTCGGAAGCCAAGATGAAGTTGAGCCGGTACATTTATCGCAGGCATCGACATCGAGTGAAGCATCATACTATAGATACCGAGTTGAACCGTCACATCTCGTTCAAGAGATTCAAATTCAACCGTACATTGGCAAAAGCGAAACCGAGGTCATCATAAGTGACGATCCAAATGCATTCTCAAACACAGACTTTGTGATTTGGACGCCAACGATCAGCGATGAAGCCACCGGATCCACACCGACAAAACATTTGAATCAATAACAAACAGCAATATTTTAATTGCATATTTCAAATAAAATGTTTGAGGTTGTGTCCACTGCCAGACCAGTTCAGCATTTTGACTTGTGCTGTCAAAAAAAAACTTGTTTCATTGCTGACGTTTAAACATAACCTTCGTAAGGTCACTGAATTTGTGCTATCTCAAACGTCACGTCGATATTTTAGCGCCTGCGAGTTAATCAGTTGTTTCGTTGCTCTCGATTCGCTTAGGTGGCTTCACGTCAATTATTTAATCGACTCGACACACATTTATTTTATTCGTTGTTAAAAACCAGCAAAATGTTCTCACGATTCTCCGTATCAATTGTCAAACAAGCCGGAAAGAACTTTTCCACCACATCGCAGGTAAAATAACATCACTTTTTTCGCGTGCTAAAGAGAAACAATATTATGATGATTTTTCTAGAATTTGTGTTGTTGTTGTATTAAATGGTTTACGTAACGCATAAATCCTTATATAAAATTAATTTGACATCAAATATTGAAGCCAACGGTTTTTTTTGTGTGCTTCTTTGTTTTTTTTTGTTTGACATTATTTTGAATTTCGTGGATTAATTGTCATGAATTATAATTGATTCATGTGACTGTAATTTCAGAACAATGTAAAAGTTGCTGTGGCTGGTGCCAGCGGTGGCATTGGACAACCATTGAGCTTGTTGTTGAAACAAAGTCCATTGGTATCGCAGCTCAGTTTGTATGATATTGTGCACACTCCCGGCGTTGCCGCCGATTTATCGCACATCGACACACCAGCCAAAGTGCATGGTTTCAATGGACCAGAAAACCTAGAAAAGGCTCTCGCAAACGCTGATGTCGTTATCATTCCAGCCGGAGTACCACGTAAACCAGGTAAAATGAATACAAAGATTGCAGTGTGGTTGGACATTTGGTGCAATGTTAAACTGTAAATGAAATGTGATCTCACATCCAGTAAAACGTTGTTAAATAATCACTTTTTATTTGTTTATTTTCAAAATCAAATTGAAATGTTTTAAAGTGCCAAAATCAATTAAAAATCATTTATTCCAATGTTCAACAACGAAAAATTAGCTTATTTTCTAAAAACTAAATTGTTCCCTGTGTGCTCTTTTTTGCCATGTGATATTCAGGTATGACCCGTGACGATTTGTTCAACACAAATGCTGGTATTGTTCGTGATTTGGCTGTGGCTATTTCAAAGGTGTGTCCAAAGGCATTGGTTGGAATCATCACAAATCCAGTCAACTCATGCGTGCCAATTGCATCGGAAGTATTGAAGAAGGCCGGAGCATACGATCCAAAACGTATTTTCGGTGTTTCAACATTGGATGTGGTTCGTGCTCAAGCATTTATTGGAGAAGCAACAAACACTAATCCATTGGATGTGAAAATCCCAGTAATTGGTGGACATTCCGGTGTCACCATTCTCCCAGTTTTGTCACAAAGTCAGCCATCAGTAAATTTCCCTGATGCTCAAGTGAAAGCTCTCACTGAACGTATCCAAGAGGCTGGTACAGAAGTTGTTAAAGCAAAAGCTGGAGCTGGTTCGGCCACATTGTCAATGGCATATGCTGGCGCTCGTTTTGCCTTGTCTTTGGTCCGTGCATTGAAAGGTGATCCAAATGTTATTGAATGCTCATATGTTCGCTCGGACGTCACTGCCGCCACATACTTTGCTACCCCATTGAAATTGGGCCCGAACGGTATCGAAAAGAACCTTGGTCTACCAAAATTGAATGCCTATGAACAAAGCCTCTTGGAAGCTGCCATCCCAGAATTGCAAAAGAACATCAAAAAAGGCGAAGACTTCGTGAAAAATAACTAAATTCATAAAATAAATCAATTGCATTATCATCAAAATGTTTATTCTCTGTTACCGAATTTTGTTTGTATAGAATGAATGAGATTGAATGCTGGTGTCATTCATTGATATTGTTATATGCATAGAGAATTTAAAGCCCAATTCAAACCATATATAAGTTATTTGTCAAACAGAAATAAAATTTAATCAGTTGGAACATACATTCATTTATTTCGATTGTTCATTTGCTGTGTAATTTTGTTGAATGAGTTGTGTTGAAAAACGTCTGTGCGAAACGTCACTTGAGCCAACAAGTGGCTGTGCAGCAATAACAAGAAAAAAGTTGTTTTTACCGGATGATTATGGCATTGCTCGGTGATAATACACCATTTCATTCTACTGGGGAGGAAAATAAATCAAATGTTTGCGTCACTGCGATAAAGATGTACACGCAACTCCAGAGCAAATTGATTTTGATTTCAGTTGCACACTGATAAGAGCCGTTGTCTATACACAGTGTGTGAAATTGTTGCTGTGTGAACTAGAAAACGAAAGAATGCGAAGAAAGCCGTTGAACGTCTCTGCGCTGCTGAAATCATGCAACAACAAAAAAAAACAATTTTTTACATTTTGTGATTCCGTTCACTCGGAAAAGGTTTATTATCGATAAAATATTCTTTATCTGAAGTTGTCTTTTCGAATTAAATAGCATTTTCCTTTTTAAATGGTTAACACTAATTCGTCTAAATCTTTGTTTGTCGACGCTGTTCAAATAAAATTATCAACAATTTTATGTAGATTTGCGTTTTTGCTGTTGTTCATTTCTTTATTTTTCTGCTTCCTAAATTAGGTGGATTTTAATTTTCGCAACTTTTACAAACGAACGAAGAATAACGCATCAAAACGAAAAAGCTGGTGCTTGATTGGAAATTGGAATAATGATTTTGTTTAATGCAAATGTGTGCACAATGGCCCAATGACTGACGGTCTGCCAGCGCGGGGGCTTGCACCTCCGCGTTCACTCATTCCATTGAGCCGCATGTTCAAAGATTTTACTAATTTTACGACTATCGAAGAATAATTACATTAATTCTTATTGCATTAAATATATTGGCTGAAATTCGAGTGTCCACCCAAGAGTGATTGCTTCTTTATTTTGATGTTCGCCATTTCATACAATATATAAAGATTTTATATATATTAAATTTTGTTTTCTCTTTTCTTCTCGAATGGGAATTCATGAATATTGCAATAACTCCACATGTTTAACACTTTCTTAGACTTATTTCAGGCAAATAATTTAAATTTATAACACATGAGATTTGATAACATCATTTTCGTTCGAATACAATTTGATTTACGTTGGGGGGCTGAGAACGGCTTCATGTACCGCCTCAATCATTGTACAATTGTATCAAAAACACAGAATAAAACACTTCACCAAATTTTATCTTTAGAAAATACACAGAAAAATGAATCTAGGCTTGGTTTTTCAGTTAAATCGCTAGTCTATTGAACCTAGTTCCGGCCAGCGAACCACTCGGACACCACAGTTATGTGCCATTCCTTTTCTCTTTTGAATTCACATGCGTTTGTAAGTGAGCCTAACGAAACAAAGAAATCACAATATATTAAATTATTTTGGGAAAATTGAATAATGTTCATGAAAAAATGTAGCAAAGAATTATTATTTTTTTCAAAAAAATTCAAAACTTCAAACAAGAATTGAAGTATAATTCAAAATAAAATAGAAAATAATAAAATATTAATAGAAAAACCAATCGAAACACTTTGATGATTTACCTTAAGGTCATTGACCGACATAAATGTAATCAGACATGGTGAACATTTGAAGATCTTTTCGTGTTTAAGTTTCGCTTGATGCGACTGAATTTGACTCACAGTGCTGAACATCTTGTGGCAGGACCCACATTGAATAAGTTTTTCCATGTGAGTTTGACGATGCCTATACAGAATCGTTCGTGACTTGAATTCTTTATTGCACACTTTGCAAATGGGAATTTTGCCCGGCGTTTTCTGAAAGCATAAGCACAATGTAATTGATGGGTGAAAAGAAAATCAGTCAAATGCAATATACCTCATGCGTTTTCATGTGCATTTTCAGCATTCCCGGCCCTTTAAAGCTCCTAAAGCAGATCTCACATTGTGGTTGCTTTTTGCAGTTAGCCTTAAATGATCACATTTTATTATCATTCAATTTTACTTGTCTAATACTTTCCATTTGTGACAACAACAAAACTGTGTGTGACTGTGACTTACTTTGATCCAATTTGAATGAGATTTCATGTGTGTTTGTAGCCATTTACTATGCTTAAACTCTTTTCGACACAGATTGCACACGAATAGACCGGGATATGGACAAGATGTCTGGGCACTAACGAATTCGGCTGTTTAGCAATGAAATTTCAAATCATCATTTCACAAATTCAAACTCAATCGTTTTATTAGAACATACAATTCAATTAGATTTAAGCAAAATGTTTCATTTTATCATTTACCTAAGTATTCTTTGTCCTCACAATCGGAACCTTCGGACAATTCAAGTGTAAATACACCATCATCTTCTTCCAGTTCTTCCTCAAGCTCCTCTTCGTCTTGCTCGATGATAGTAGCCTCATCCAAGCAAACGGTTGTACTTTGAAGTTCATCGTCCATTTGTTCTTGTTCTTCCACCTCTTCAACATGCTCAATTTCTTCCTGTTGCATTTGCGTCGTCACTGAAAATATTTCATCTGACGATTCCAAAAAAAGTGCAATTAGAATTTCGGGTGTAAATTGATTTTCATGTGATAAAATTCGAACCATCTTCGGTGTAGTAGTGTGTTGTTGTGTCCGTTTGAATTTCGGTGGGTTGAACAATAATTTCACATCGATCGTCACTAGTTCGCTGAATTTGAACTACTTGAGCCGGTTGTCCGTTCTGCTGGATCATTTGCACGGTCCCATTACCTATGCAATGCGAATTGAAAGGTTAATCCAATATACATTTTATCGATCAAATTTAATAATGAAAAATGTGATTTCTTCTTGATGAGACATTTTTGATCTTGATTGGCACAAAGATCGTATCATAAAAATATCAACATCAAGAGATACTTGCGAGGAGCCGGTTCAAAAAGGCTCAATTCCAAAGTTTTGCTAAAACTAAGCTCTTGCCGAAAACTTACTGGTTTGAACTAATTGGCAGATTTGCCCTTGGATCTGTGCCGTGGCCAATGCTGATTGAATTGGAGCGGTGGCTACAATTTGACCGGCGGCATTGATGATCTGTGCATTGTGCAACTGACCATTGGCGATGATCATTTGCTGCGGTTGATGGGTAGTTGTGACAATTTGCTGTGTGGTTGGTTGCTGTGTATGCGTCTGTGGCTGTTGTATCGTTACATTCGCATGTTGTACATGATTATGAATGTCATTCTGTAGATCATGCCTCGTAATGTGAATCTCCTGCCTGGTGGCCGAATCATTTTTGATCACTTGATGCTGTTGTGCCGGATGGATTTCCATCTGAGTAAGTGGCTCCTCAACGATCACAGTAATGCCTTTGATGTATTGCCGCAATTCTTTATCCGAATTTTCGACGCGCTTTTTGAATGCATGACATCGACTGACTTGATGTACACACTGAATGCAAATCTTGTCCGGCCATCCATCGGTATCATCGAGCTGCAAACAAAAAAAAATTAATAATATCACAACACAACATTCTACCGAAAACCACAAAATGCACGGCACTTCGCATGTGCCATACCTGTATTCGTGTGCAATCCATCAGCATTTCAGCCACCATTTCTCCGAATAATGGTCGCATATCTTTTTTAACTGTCAAACAAATGCGACATATTTTATCAAGTTCCAATGTTTTCACATCCACTTCCATCATTCACGACCGGTTCAATCACTGCTTGAATGAAGAATTTGAGCCGCAAACCGCTTCAATCAAATTACACAAATCCAATCAGTTGTTTGCAACCAAATTAAATTACTTTCTAATTGTCAAGCGCCCGCTCAATGCACTCTTATTGAATAGCGAACACAAACAACTCACAAACGATTCAATAGATTCGCTTATTTATTGACAATTTCGCCGTATGATTTGATATGGAAAATGCGTTGGCTCAATCGCTAACGATGCAAAGAACCCAAATCAATGCATATTTTGCATCACTTTTACTTGGCTAATTTAATAATTCGACAGAAAATGATACATAAACAAAAGAAGATACAATTTTTTCCCTCACAGTATTGATGTTTGGTCGCCATTACCAAAAAAATTAACATGAACGCAATTTTTGACGCTTGGAGCGCTGCCAACTCTTTTCCACATAGAAATCACTTTTGCGATGTCAAACGAAAAATGTCAAAACATTGAGTAAAGTGACAAGTCACGCACAGATGGCGCTGACGTTGAAACAGTTTTGCACTTAAATCCATGTTGCTATTGTTATTTATTTTATTATTTTGCCCATTCAATTTTCCTTTCTGCTATTTTTGGTTTCTGCCTTTTTACTTTTCCGCACACACCACTGTGTGTGGTAAAGGTATTGCAATCGGACCAAAAAATTCAAAACGCTCGGAATAAGTTTTCTATGCGTTTTGAACCTAGAAAAAACGATTGCAACCATTCCCGGAGCAATTTTTTGTCCGTGTGTGGTACGTTGTCCGTTGTACGTTGTCCGTTGTACGAAAAAATTTGTTAACACGATAACTCAAAAAATTGATTTTAGAATTGAATAAAACTTTACACACACATTTGTCTTCATTAGGAATAGAAACCTATTAATTTTCAGCCTAATCGGATATTTTTTTCGGGTAGCTCTAGTAGAGTCGAGTCAATGAATGGACTGTTTTTCAATATAATTTAGAACAATTTGTATGGGGACTATGACTATTTCGCATTGTATCATTATGAAACTTTCAGAATATATTTTTTTTATGAAAAAAACGAGTCATGCAAAATTTCAAGTCATTCCAAGGAGATTCAGGACTACCTCCCCTGTAAAATTTTCGATTTTCGGGGTCTTCTCGGTGTCGAAACGAAAAATTTGTATGGCAGCTATCTCAAGTTTACATTGTAACGAATTGAAACTTTCAGAATATTATTTTTTCATGAAAAAATTGAGTCGTGCAATTTCAAGTCATTCCGACTAGATTTAGGACTACCTCCTCTGTAAAATTTTCGTTTTTTGGGACCTTTTCGAGGTCAAAACTGAACATTTGTATGCCGCCTTTCTCAAGTTCACATTGTAACGAATTGAAACTTTGAATATATTATTTTTTTTATGAATAAAATGAGTCATGCAAAATTTCAAGTCATTCCGACTAGATTTAGGACTACCTCCCCTGCAAAATTTCGGAATTTTTGGAGTCTTTTCGGGGTCAAAACTGAAAAATTGTATGGCCGCTATCTTAAGTTCACATTGTTTCCTATTGGAACTGTCAGAATATTATTTTCTATGTTTTTCAAGACATTCTGATGAGATTTAAATCCAGCTCCCTCACAAAATTTTCAATTTTCGGGGTCAATATTCAAATCAATAAATTGGATGAAGTATTTGTGATTTTCTAATCTGTGTTTTTTCATCAGTTTGAATGCTCATGCTGTTACCGAAAGTTATACTGTTATACATAACATGAATGTAGAACCATATCTATCGTTGGCATGAATTGAAAGTTCACATCAGAGTGAACTAATTCGTAATTGTTATTACCAATTCAAAAATAGAGAAAGTTGAAGTAAGAATTAGGAACTGAGATGTTTATTTGTTTTCATATTAAAATTCAAATTTAAATCACATGATTTGTAATGACTCAAAATTCGATCTCATCGTAATGACTTGAAATTTTCTGTGATTTATTCTCAAAGTTGCATGATGATTCGGTAAGAAATAAACATAAATCCAATACAAATGAGTAGCAATCAATGAAAAATGCGTAAGCCCGAACAATTTCGGGAAATGTGCGGAAAAGTTAGTTTTACGTACGTAAGACCATTTATTTGTTGCTCATTTTCGCTATTAAATGATATTTTTTAACTTGAAAGTAAATTCTCAAAAGTTTTTTTAGTCCTGAATAATTCCGATAATTCCGATCACTTCGTGAACGTTTTAAAACTGATTTCCTGGCTGTGAATTCGGTTCGATGGAAATTAGATTCCACCCTTCTGAGATAGCCTCGCAACAACCATTTACATATGTAGGGCTGAGAGTAAAAACGGTTAAAAGAATTTTATCTCCTGCTCACACCAAGGAATTCTCGTAAGCGTGAGCATGACGTAAGATATTTTTAACCGTTTTTACTCTCAGCCCGACATATATAAATGTTGAGAAGCATTTCAAAGTGTTTCAAAATTATAGTATGTTCTTTTTAAAATCATTAATTTAACTATTGATTAAGCTCTTTAATTAAGTGGGATAACTCTTGAATGATCTTATTGTGAAATCTAAATAAAAAAAAATGGACCTATAGACCCAATGGGATGTTTCGCAACGCCATTGCCATGCACATTGTCGGCACGGTCGGCACACACACAGATTTTTCGCTGTCCGCAAGATTTTATACGTGGATAAAAAGCGCTGCGTCCGCCGCTCGCTCTTTCGTCAATTAATGTGCATTTATGTACATACAAAGTATTAATTTCTTTCGCATTCTCTAATCATTTTCTGTACAAATGGACGAATATACGAATATTCTAATAAACATAAATTGAAGTCCGTTTTTGCATATTTACGCAATTTTGATGGAACTAACAATGTGTACAAATTATTTGTATAGAAACCTGTTGATTTTTTTCTTTGTGTCAAACATATTTGTAGATGTGTATAATATAATAGAAAAACTCAAAGCAGTTTATTGATAAATGACAAATTAATGGCGAAAAAAACAATTTTATTTTTGTGATTTCCTTATGAAATCAATGATAAGAATGACTTTTTTGAAGGCTGAAGACTGAAAATGTGCATTTGCTTCCAGTATTATTTGTCGACGTACTTTAGCATTATATTCAAACACAAATTTCGAACATCTATTTTTTTCAAAGTATAAAATAGAGGAGAAATTGTATTTAAAGTGGTGTGCGCATAGCACATTTTGTGTGTGCGTCACTTTAACCGGGAAACGCTTGCCGCAACATGGACAATTGTTGTACGTTGTTTCTCCATGTCAACATGCCAAGTTGGCATCGCCAAAAAACGTTGCAGTTGTTGCGGAATCAGATCTCAACGTATGTTTTCTTTCTGCTATACATTTTGTGCAACTCAACTCATATCCAATCAATGAAAAGCAATAATATTTTACGCGTTTTGCATAATGATAATTGGAATCTTCGCATAAAACGATCGAGATGTGAAAATTTTTCAACAAAAATAAATGTTGACGTTGCAATAAGAAAATATTTTTGAAATATTTGACATGATTTAGAGGCGAATGAAGAGCGAATGGGGACTGAACATATAAAAATAAATGATATCGAGCCCAAACGACGTGATGCTTTATCTGTAATTTTTTGGTTCCGGTTTGAGCGCGAGTGAGAGTGAGAGCGACATTTAATGTTGAACGTCGATAAGTGCCAATAAAGATTCTGTAATAATTGAGTTCGAACCACAAATTACATCATATAGTGAATTTGCAATGAGAAAATACTTCTCAAAATCTAGGAGAAATATGCAATCAAAGCCTCAGAATGAAGATGTGAAAGACGAAATACCAAACGATAATACACCGATGCAATCATATGCTAATATCGCAATAGAAAACAATAAAATTTCTGGGAGAGTGTCTGATTTGACTGAAAGAGGTAGTGATGCTGAAAGCGATATTAGTAGCAGTGAATCGATCTCCATCGAACAAACCATTTCGCCTAATGAAATGTTTCAGCAGATTTCAAATATTCAAATAATACCAGTATTGATAGAAAAATCAAAGGACGTTACATTGGGAAATCGAAATCTATTTTACGAACCGGTTACAATCAAGCAATACTCAGCCAATTCAAATGCGACGAATCCGTCGGAAGATAACAAAGAAGATTTCTTGGATGATTCAAGTGAATCGGGTGAGATTTTGTTGAAGAAGAGTTGAAAAATGATGAAATCCGATTTTTAGGCGAAATCGATCCATTACGTTTTGTGTCCCGAGGTGAGTGGCAAGCTCGACAGCCTCGGTATAATCTCGATCGCTTGACAAGGCCCGTGATTCGTGTTATAATTGCACACACTTCTGGCAAATTGGGCATTACTCAGGTGAAAATATGAAGAGAATATTTTTTTTTAATAACTTTGAAAATGACAATTTCAGATTGAATGTTGCGAGATCATTCGGCAATATCAAGAAATACATATTGAAATGAGAGGTTGGGACGATATCGGTTACAATTTCATGGTTGGAGGCGACGGTTCTATTTACATTTGCCGAGGATGGTTCTACAAAGGCGCACATACTCTATTGTACAATGCAAGAAGTATTTGCATAGCCTTCATTGGGAATTTCTGTAATAATGTGCCATCTCAAGAAGCTTTGACTGCAGCTAAACGATTAATAAAACAAGGGGTGAAAATGAATAGGATAGCCGAAGACTATCGCTTGTACGGACATTGCCAATTGTTAGACACGATCGGCCCCGGCGAGAGACTCTACGAAATTATTCAAACTTGGGACCACTGGACGGATAAGGTTATTCCAATTTAATTTTAACATTTATGATATCGGATACTAACAGAACAGTGAATGTGGTGCGTATGAATAAGATGTTTATCAAACAATGAACAATTCGTAATAGAGAATGAATAGCGCGAGAATAACGAGTGTAAAATCGGTACGAAGCAACAAAATTGTAATTTCAGTAAGGAACGCAAGTTTAAGTTATTCGAAGAGATAGTGACGATTCATAGAGGAATTTTTGCTGAAGACAATGCTCTTTTTTTATAAAAATGATATTTTCATACTTTAAATTGAATAAATTCGGGAAACATATTACTACATTCATCAAAGAATCAATTCAGTGTTTAATTTCAAACCTACCTTCAAAAATTTAAGCTGGTGAATTCTAAAGAGATTCGGGAGAAAATTGCTAATATTCAAATGCCAGTCTTTTCTTTATGCCATGAACGAACGGCTGTTACACGAGAGAAGACTCCAGGAAGCCAGGTAGACCACATCCCTAACCCCATGAAACTACTCTTATCAATTGAGAAACTCCCTTAACTTCAGTTGACATGTAAATCGACCATTTGCATTTCTCACAGCATATTTCATGGCAAAGTAAATAAAAAATAAAAAAAAGACATCAGAATGCATGCCCCAAAATATTATGAATTGAACATTTGTAGCGAATTTATGGAATTTGGTTTCAAAAAACATTAAAACATTTTTTTATTTTGAAACGCTTCAATTGAATTGAAGTGAATTAATTTGAATGAAATTTATGCTGCGTTTTAAGGCAATTTCATACTTTTCAAATTGAATAAATTCGCGAAACATTCACTCCATGGTAAACAAGAACTCGTTCAAAATTGCGAAAAGTTGAAAATATATCACATTAGCATATATGCGTTATGTGTTTTAGCATCATTCGAAAGATAATAAATGGTCTTACGTACGTAAAACTTACTTTTCCGCACATTTCCCGAAATTGTTCGGATTTACTATCAGTCATTGATTGCTACGAATTTGTATTGGATTCATGTTGATTTCTCATCGAATCATCATGCAACTTTGAGAATAAATCACAGAAAATTTCAAGTCATTACGATGAGATCGAATTTCAAGTCATTACACATCATGTAATTTATATTTAAATTTTAATAAAAAAACGAGTTGTTTAATCTCAGTTCCTAATTTTTACTTCAACGTTCTCTATTTTTGAATTGTTAATAACAATAACGAATTAGTTCACTCTGATGTGAACAGTATAATAACAGTATAACTTTCGGTAACAGTATGAGCATTCAAACTGATGAAAAAACACAGATTAGAAAATCACAAATACTTCATCCAATTTAATGATTTGAATATTGACCCCGAAAATGGAAAATTTTGAGAGGGAGCTAGTCTTAAACCTCATCAGAATGACTTGAAATTTTGTGTGACTTATTTTTATCATAGAAAAAAAATATTCTGAAAGTTTCAATAGGAAACAATGTGAACTTAAGATAGCCGCCATTCAAATTTTCAGATTTGACATTGAAAAAAGACTCCGAAAATCGAAAATTTTGCAGGGGAGGTAGTCCTAAATCTATTTGGAATGACTTGAAATAATGTATGACTTATTTTTTTCATAAAAAAAAGTTTTCTATGCGAATTGACTTGAAACAGTTTAGCGAAGAAAAAGGTAATAACGACCATGTAAGCGCAATGAACATTCATGCAATTAAATTGGTTTGTATTCGATTTATCGTGGATCATTTTGCATACACATATGGAAAGTACAATAAAATCGGGGCAGATAATCCATTTCTCTGTGATCCGGTCATTATTATTGCCATATTTGATTAACCTCTTTATAATGCGTGTAAATTTCATTCAGTTTGTTTTCCTCGATTTATTTGTGGTGTGGCTGAAGGGCTATAAAGAGTTTTCATGGATATCGGAGCAATAAACCACAGTATCAAGCTGAGATATAACAATTCCTTTCAAATACGGTTTCCATTTGCTCTGGAATAGAATGCAAAAAAGGATGCGCCTCGTTCGCTCACTTTCACAGAGTAAAAGTAGAATCGCACAATAAAAATACCAACCGTATTCATTTTCAGAAAAAAAAACAGAAGAGTAAACACGAACTATTAAACATTTTTGTAATGAAGGCAACATGAAAAAATTATTTTAGATTTCATTGATTGGAATGATGATTTTTTCGATGGGTATATGTTTCAACATGCATAAACCGCAACCGAGATTTGTTGTGTATTGTCCTAATTTAAGGGGAAAAAAATCAAATTTATCGTCCACCGGGGACAATTCACTTTCACGCAGCATGTAGGGTCTACACAAGTCAACAACTTCACAGTTTCATAAAATTCTGAGTGTGCGATTCGGGCCCATGGCCGCTCACACGTATCGCAATCGTGAATTCCCGTATCAGTGCAATTGTATCAATGTTCAATAAAATGCACATAAATTTCTAATGAAAAAGTGCATATGACAAGCGTCGAATACGTGTAATTATGGTGTTGTGAGGAGAGCGAGAGAGACCGAGAGCATGCATGAGTCTTGTGGATAATTGTTTTCAACGTGTTTATTAAATGTGGAAATGAAAACTTTAATCATTAAACGTGAATTCCAGACGAAATACCCCACAGAAAATTGTTGGTTGCTCGTGTGTTCGGTGTGCTCTCGAGGAAACGAATCGCACTTAATGCATCATACAAAAGTTTTTTGCGTCTCTCTTTATAATCACCAAACCGCACTCACGTCTATACAGTGAAAAAACAAAAATGTGGCTAGTTGAAACCTGAAGGTGCAAAAAAAACAGTGAAAATAAAAAGCATTAATCAAAGCTAGCTCGAGAGGGAAAAAATGCGGATACCTTTACTGCAAAGGAATTCAGCGATTTCAATTAATAATCGAACGAACAACAACAAAAACAAAATATAGGTTTTTATGATAAAAAAAAGTGCATTGAAATGGAAATCAACAAAACCACGCTATTTGTTTACTATACAGCTCGATTGTTTGGCTTCGCTCCTTATGCCATTGAGCAAAACCAATTGAATCAAATGGTACAGGTGAAATTCAGTCGGTTTTTGTGCATTTACAGTGTAACATTGTTGATTGTGCTGGGCGCGTTGACAAACTATGGACTATATGTCGATGCAACGTCAGCATTTCCAATTCGGTGAGAAAGCGAGAACAAGAGCATGAAAGGGAGAGATATTAAGAGAAAGAGCGAGAAAAAGAAAAAAGAGTGGGAAGGAAAAAGCGAAAGTGTGAAAGAATAAAAGGGTGAAAGAGTTACGGAATAAAAGAGAGCGAATAAAAGAGAGCGAGCTTTAGTGTGTGTGTGTGTGTGTGTGTGTTTGCGGAGAGTAAAGAGTCAATATTGAATTTTAATCGGCTTTCAATGATAACAAAATGAATTATCAATTCGATAAACATTTGGCTGTTTATTTTATGAAATAGATTGAAAACGCCGACATCGAGAGTGGTGACGAGCTTCGATGTGAATGTATTGGTTGGCTGCTGTCTCATAGGAATGCTTTCGAGTGTGAACGGTTTACACAATACGCAACAAATGAATGCTGCTTTAAACAAGGTGGAAATGATATTTATCTCTCTGACGCGCGTGCCTGTCCGTCTACACCGCAATTCCATGGCTAAACGGAAATTTTTAATCATACAATTTTTCAGGCTGATCGAAGGTTTCAGGGTTTATATGCAAGCATGTCGGTACACATGACTACCGCCCGTCGATTATTGATCACGTTTGTTTCGATTATGTACGTGTACATCTGCACGATGCTTGGTAAGCGTTTTCACCCTCTTACCCTTCCCCACCCACAACTGATTTGTGGAATTGCGAATAAGCTCTTCTTGAAGATTTTACAATTTCAACGATAAAAATAAATCTCATTGCAGCCATCGATGTGTGGGGCTACGTGAGACGCACGGTCAATCTCCAGTTACGTGATCAAAATGCTGGTATTTATCATATTAAATTCTTCGAACAATTTGTCAAAATATATACACATTGAGTGGTTTGATTATTCCTTCCCCTTTCTCTTCATCATTCTCATTTTGTTTCTTTTCTCTTCCTCTCTTTCTCTCACCCACAGTATCCATCAATCAAAATATAATTTGCTTCATTCCGTTCTATATAATGTATATATTTTTCATGACACTTCACATCAAATTCGCTTATTCAACATATCGAATTGCAGTGCGTTATTT
Source organism: Obolodiplosis robiniae (assembly GCA_028476595.1). NCBI lineage: Eukaryota > Metazoa > Arthropoda > Insecta > Diptera > Cecidomyiidae > Obolodiplosis > Obolodiplosis robiniae. Next base: position 43,695,238 of record CM052015.1, read on the forward strand.
GATGCTCAACAAAGCGCTGCAAAATACAAAAGCGTATCGTGAGTCTGCAACGATTTTTTTTCCAATTCCAAGTTTTGTTTTTGTTCTATTCATTTCGTGATATTAATATTTGGAGTTGATTTTCATGGCATTGTCTGAATATACATATCAACCCGAAAGAATGCGCTTTATGGAAAAGCAATGAACCAAAAAATCGGCCATTGTTGGGCCTGCATTTGCAGCATTATAATTTTGTGGCTGGTGTTAATCATGGTAAGGAAATAGGCATCCCACTTCAAACAGCCAAATCAATTAGGTTTGAAACTAAACCGAGCAGAGAGGATGAAGAAGCCCTTCTGTAATCGGGTGAAACTGTTTCATCTCTCTCTATCTCTCCATCTGTCTGCATTTGAATGATTTTGCAAAACTTTCACATAAATTCAATTTGAGAAAAGATTTATATAGTGAACTTAATTTTTTTCTCTATTTTGTCGATGTGCGCGCAGCGAAGCCGAATTACAATGCCTTCAATATCCATACAGCCGAAGAGATTATAAATCAATTTGCCGACATTCATGAACTGCTGGGGAAAGCCATGGGTAATGTTTCATCGTAAGTAGATCGGAATCGATTGAATTTAACTGGAACATGCCACCATCAATTCAATTTAACTGTGTGCGACAAAGAATCATTCCAAGAACGCTTATAAATGGCTCTAAATCAAATGGATATGTGTGCGTGAATTTGTGTCTTTCTCTATTTTTTGCAGTGAGTTTGGTGTTACAATATTGGTTCTATTGATATCATGCTTACTTCATCTCGTTGTTACTGGCTACTTTTTCTTTCTCGAAGTGTTCGGCGATCGGGTAAGAGTTGGTACAGATATCCGGACCATTTCGGAAAATTCAATCGCAATCAGCAGAATTTGAATTTAATTGATTCTGTTGGTGAAAGGTGAAAATGCGATAAAATAAATGGCCGGCCGAGCAAATGCTGGGGCTTATCATTTTATTGTACGAAAACGGCAATTTTCATTGTCGATATTGAGAGAGAGAAAGAAAGAGAGAGAGAGAGAGAGAGAGAGAGAGAGAGAGAGTGGCGAATGCTATTTCGGAATAACTATGCAATTGAATCCCTTCATTGCCAACTAAATCTTTCTCTATGTACTCTCTTTATCTACGTGTTCACGGCCGCAACACATGAATTCTATCGTTGAGATGGAGACACGAGTATGTCTGAGTTATTTTGAATGTACATACTCGCCTTTCCATCTCACTGATAGAATTGGATAACCGCAAATTGAGCAAAGAAATAAAATGCTTCATTGCAAACGAGTTGCCATTGTTTGATTAGTTCAAGCGCGCTCTCACACCAACTTCGTTATTTTCATTTCGAAAGGATACATATTACACGATTGTGCAAATTCTTTGGCTGATTTTTCACGGAGCGCGTCTGCTGTTGATTGTCGAGCCATGTCATTTGGTTGCTAGAGAGGTATACGCACATTTCGAACCAATCTAATTTAAAGCACACACGCGCAAACATACACACAACAATGACGTGAGCGAATAATTTCAGGCTGGAAAAACGGTGAAAATCGTTTGCGATATGCTACGAACGAAGGGCGAACACTGTGCGGTAATTTCAACATCCATTCATTTCTGCAATGCACATTCAATTTTTGTACATGATAAAAATTGATATATGTCCTATATTTGATAGCTCAAGAAATTTTGGCAACAGCTTATGGCAGACAATACATTCTTCAGCGCGTGTGGCATGTGTCGGATCGATCGGCCACTTTTGACAACGGTACGAATCCCTTTTTCGCTTTTTCTTCCTTTATTGAAAGTCATGGAATTTTTTTCTCGCTTCAATGAAAATTGATTTGTCGCTTTTTTTTTGCAGTTGGCTGGTGCAATTGCTACATATTTAGTGATTTTGTTGCAGTTCAACACATCTAAAAATTGATGAAAATCAAAACCATAACCAGAAGAGGGATGCAAAACTGCCAGGATTCCGAGTGAATTATACGAATATGCAAATGGATAATGTTTGTGAGTGTGACGGTTGCATCTCTCTCCGTGAAGTGCGTCTGCTTTTGGCTTTGCCATTGAAAATATTTAAATTTAAGCTATTCAAATCCCACATAATGATTGTATTTTTGGCATAAAATATGCATTAAACTGAAGTGAAATTATTTGAGTTATTACTTTGTAATTCCAACATTCAATAAAATACGCAGTCAGGCGAAACAATTATCATTTTATTCAAACAAGAAGTATCGTTGGTTAAAACGGGTGCGTCGACAATTCCTACTCTAATTTATTCAAAAAAGCTATTAATTTAGGAAGCGCTTTCACATCGAGAGCAGAGCAGTTTGTTCTCGCTCTCTGGGCCATTTCCTAATCAAATTGGTGATGATGATAAATCGAATTTCGATGCCTGTGCGAAGACAATTAGTGAAATGAAAGGCAAACAAAATAGGTGATTATTTAATCATGAGATGCGGCACGTTTCATCAATCCGATGGATTTCGATTTGCAATAAAAGGCCTACAGCCAACCAAAACGGCAGATAGTTGCAGTTCGACGACACCGTTTGGCGCACCTCAGAAGGATAAAATGGAAATTACCGACGCCACAAAATCAGTGACATGGTTGTGCACCGTATTCGGTTTTGCACCGTACATATTCGTACGAAACACGGCAAATGAGATTGTTGATGTGAAATTGAGTCGCGTCATGTGTATTTACAGCACGGCATTTATGATCGTTTTTAGTGTATCATCAAATTACGCACTGCTTTTCGATTTGTATTCCGGCCACGCCGTCAGGTACATTCACTTTGTTCACACTTTTCATTAAATTCAATAAACAAAGGCCAAACTTTACTCTCCGAGAGAAATGCGTTATCAACTCGTTCGGTTCCGTTGTGTTCATCCCATTGATACATTGTCCTTATTTGCGTTCGGTTTTGTTTGATGTGTCTATAGACATTAGAGAGGAAACTTACAAGGAAAATGTGAAAAATGAAAGGTAAAGAAAGGAAGAGAGAAAAACCACTCGAAAGGGAGAGCATCGCATTCAACTGGCGAGTACATGCGGATATTGTGACTGAAATGAGTTAAACTTCCATACCTCATAATCACAAAGCATCAATGAAATTCATAGGATCACAGGCGCTGGTCATGAGCAATCCTTTTACGTTTTTTGATGATGATTTGTTCTTTCATTTTCACTCCAAATGATAATAATTTTTATTTTGGGGTATTTTTTTAATTTCAGAATGACAACGATGACATCTCGAGTAATTTTTTGGCTGGACTTGAATATCGCGAGTGCTTCGACGATAATCAACATTATCGCAACGATTTTCTCGGTGAGAAATACCCGGAAGGTCAATAATCTGCTGAAACAGGTATGCTTCATACTAGGCTCCATACCATGCTAATGGTATGTAAATTCGTCCTATCAACAGGATTTTAGCGTTAATTTCTTCTTATGAATGATTTATTCCCACCGGTTAGATTGACAACGATCTGAATATATTCAATGGCAGAGATGTTTTGCATATCAAACGGGTAAATCGGAAAAATAGCATTTTCTTGGCGGTTGCTTTTTTAATTTCAATATCACTACTCGGTAAATTTCAATGCGATGCCTTTTATGAAACTACCATTTATCATTTCATTATTGTAGCAACTGATTTTTCTGTCTGGATTCGAATTGCCAAGCAAAGGCAAAGCCAACTTTATGATGGATCCGACGGTAAAATAAGGATATTTGCAATTGAAATTAATTTAACAGCCAAATGAGTACATTGATTCTTTTGCCAGGATATAACATCTATATAAATTGTTATCATTTAATACCGTTCTACTGTATGTACACCGCTTATGTGCCGTTGCATGCAAAACTTGCAGTCACATTTTATCGCATTGCACAACGGTATCGTGCACTCAATAGCAACATCGGCGCTTATGCTCGGGCGGGTGAACTTAATTTCATTCATACAATTTATATCACACTTTCGGTTAAATCACCACTTTTGTCTCGCTTTTAATAGTGAATAAATATGGATACTTTCGGTCAGATTACAAACAAGCCGAGGACGTCGTTTATCGCTTTATGAGAATTTACGATTGCCTTGGAACTGTTGTTGACTATGAATCTAAGTAAAACCGCTTGAAATAAGCCATTGTTGAGCTGGTCTCATATTTTGCATTCAATTTCTATGTTATTTGTAATATTATACGATATTTGTGTTGTGAAAGTGCCGAATTCAACCTTAAAAATGTCATTTTTTGCTTGAAATTGTGATTTTTCCATGCACTGCAAAATGAAAGTGGTTAATTTTTTTTTAATTACTTCTGCCAAAAATGACAATTTTCCTTCAAAACTTGGTTTTGTCCAATATTTTTAACATACAGCTGATGTTCCTTAAAAATTATTATTTATTCGTTACAATAATCAATCATATTTAAACTCCATAAATCCGGTAAAATACAGAGAATTCGGCGGCACAATCATCGCTCTCATCATTTCGTGTTTATTTCATTTGATTTCCGCTTTGTATCATTTTTTCGTTGAATTTTTGGATGAACAGGTAATATCTCGTCATCGCGTTCAATGCGTTTTCCATTGCATCTTTTTTTTTTTTTAATTGAATGCCTCATTTCAATTAGTTGTTTTACAGTCATTTCAGGACGTGTATTTCCCATTACTTCAATGGACTTGGGCCCTTTTTCATACCATTCGCGTGTTTTTGATAATTGAACCCTGCAATATGATCTGCGTTGAGGTAACCACATACATCATCCAAATAAATGAGAAACTCTGTTATTTCGTAAGGCAAAATCTCTCATTTTGTTCTCATACTTTCCATTCTTGAGTACGTCAAGGATTAAGTGAGAGCTTTTGTTAGATTTAAAACATCTCAGAACATTTTTGTTTGTATCTGACCAAAAAAGGTCATCTAGAAGCGTCCACCATTTGACATGACTTGAGGTCACATAGAAAATGTCAGCTCAACTCAATTTCATGCCATAATACATTTTTCATTTAATTTTCAATAACATTTTCCATAACTTCGAAACAACAACACATTTTATATAAATTCAATGTAGATAAACCAAAAATAAAAGCTTTAAAAAGGGCACAGAAGGGTCAATTTGCACAAGAATCCATCACATTGCATATTTGATGACATGTTGCAAATGTATTTGTTCATTCGTAGGCTAGAAAAACGGTGAAATGTGTATCGGATCTGATGAAAACCAAGCATGATGTGTATATTGTGAGTCTTTATGCAAATCAAAAATTAATTTGGCAAAAATTAACTGTATTCAATAATTTCAATAGTTGGAGTATTTTTGGAAAAAATTGTCCACCGAACGTGTTTATTTGTCAGCATATGGAATTTGTAGAATTGACCGTCAAATGTTGACATCGGTATAAAAAAGGCTACTGTTGAAATATTTGTTTCAAAATTATTTTATTTAGTGCGTTCTTTCTTCTCTCTCTCTCTGTCTCTCTCTCTCTCTCTCTCTCTCTCTCTCTCTATTGTCGCAGATTGGAGCAGCTGTAACGACATATTTAGTGATTTTGCTTCAATTTCATACGGTCAATCCGCCCAAAGTGCAGTAATTGAGTGCACAAACATAATTTGCAGTGAATCAGCCGTATCATGCTGAAATAAAAAAAAATGGTAAACAACAACATTTTAATGAACCAAAATTATGTATATCGGAGAATTCATTCCGTTTTGTTTATGGCGTCAATAAAAAATGGAGCATTCATTTGGTTTTGAAACTACAAAATCGCCAATAAAATTAAATGGTTGGCGGTGCGGTGCTGCTACTTTTGCTGCGTGCACCATGCATTGATTTCGCTTCATAAAATATAGATTCGTTGTTTATTTGGTTTTTCCACCCTCCAGTATTTTCGTGTGTCCCGCGTCCAAATCACGCAATGTGGAACATTGCAATTATTTTCTCACATTAAAATGCTGTTGTTGCTTGCTTTTTATCACGGGACAGGCGCAACGCATGTGTCGGTCGATTTTAACATTGTCGAATAGATAAATTGCTCGATTTATGCGGTGAACATTTTTTTTCCGTTCGCTCGTTCGGGTAGATTAAGGGGTTTTGCGTTTAAAATTGCACATTTTCAACCAGAAAGCTTGAGAGCGTTGTAATTTCTCTCTCTCTCTCTCTCTCTCTCTCTCTCTCTCGGTTTATATATATGCTGTGGGTTGTAGCAACATAATTCTTGCCGACAATATCTATTGTGCAGGAGCCATATTCGTAAAGAGCGAAACAAAACTCGACTGTTACCAATAACCATAGCAAATTTCAAATATTGTTGGCCACCGCAAATTATTTTAAAGAGACCAAAAAAATCAGCCGTCCCAAAATTCCATTCGAAATGTTTGGGCTTCAGGAAGTTCGGAAATTATTACATCACTGCATGTAATGAGTTTAAGAGTTGGTTTACGATAACCATTTTTCTTTTGAACGATAGTGAGAGAGCGAGAGAGAGGGAGCGGGAGCGAGAGTGTAAAAGCGTAGTTAATTTTTGTAGAATAAAAAGTCATCCATAACGAGATAAATATTGCCGAACACATGTGCCAAACGATGTTATTTGGTTGAAATCGATTCAACATTCGCTTGGCTTTGAAAATTTCAATTTCCCGCTTTGCCACGCATCCGGCGTATTTCGGATGATGTGCTATTTATGTCTGCAGATCTTTTACACACTTTTTGGTCAGACTGTAATCAAAATCATTTGGCTCAACAAACATGAATACAGACGTTCCCCATTTTTTGGGCTGATTTCAACTATTTTTTTTAACTGGTTTGGCCATTGTTTTCACTGCCTGTTTTTTTGGTCGGTGTCATATTCGCATGGCAAAATTTGCTGCAAACTGGCGATTCTATCTCAGTTAAATTGAATTTATTGAAAATCGAGTTTAAAAATGTGTGACGATTAATCGTCACGTTCGAGAGAACGTTGTCACAAACATAAAAGGAAACCGTCAATATTGGCGGCTAGTACGTTGTATGGCCGACGTGCAACAGCACAACCGCCCGCATCAGCAGCTATATTACATCCAGTTTAAACGACTGAAAGTCATATAGATAAAGCGTATCTTTTATGTATCAAGCTGATGCACGCAATTTAGACCCCCAAAATTAAAATAGAAAAAAGAGAGGCGAAGACGCCATTCAGTTCGCATTTGCAATCATAAAAATACCAGAGGGATAGACGATAACGAGGCGTCTGACTTCTGCCTTTTTATTTGGTATTGTAAGTGATTGATTGACCCAAGCAGCAAAGTCCCCTATATTTCTAAAGAAGACCGATTCGAATCACATCAAAGCCAGAAAATAAAAAAAATATTGTCAGTGACAAGTCATCAGCGCGTTCTCCCTGGGAGGATTCATATGGTATGTGCTTGTGTGTGCATATTGTTATATTCTGTGTATTGTAAGCCAATGTTAATGTATGATATAGAATATATTGCTATCTCTTGGCGAATGGAATATGTAGTCGCTAACGATATTGCAATGAAATCCGGTATTACGTACGATGAAACCGAGAGCACTCTGAATAGCATTCACTTCCTGAGTTGAATGGTTTTCGCATCGCATAAAGTTTTCGGGCGCAATTCCTTTTCCCCAAGCCTCGACGACAACAGCGACAGCGACGACTGTGCTTTGTGTGTCACATTATGCGCACGAACGAAGCGGAATGGAACGGAACGAACTGAAAGAACGAGTTGGATGGTCGGCGTGTACGTTCATCATTAATAAGCGACTAGCTACACAAAAGACAACATTGTCGATGTCGAGCGGCATTGTTATGGTGTAGCTGCTGCTGTTTTTTTACACTCGTCTCTGTTTGTTATTCAACGAGTGAGAGAGACCAACGTCATCATGGCGCATCCACTGCACACTGGAAAGCTGGATCGCATAGCGGTTCGATCCATTTCGCGATGTGGTGGATGGAAAAGCAGCATTCAGTCGATAGTTGGTTTCTCATTGAGCAATACATACAAAACGCACACACCGGTCCCCATTTCGCCTTCGAGCCTTACTATGTGAAGACCAGAAACACACAATTCTCTTGTTTGTCTTGGGCAAAATTCGGTCTATATTGATTGGCAAAAGTGTTCGTAATTTCGCTTCGTTGACATAAACAACGTTTTTCATTTATTCAAGCGACAGAACAATTCGCGAATCGTTCAGAATTCGACGATATTTCACAAAAGGTTATGCAAGTGAAGCTCATTACGTAAAATGTACTGAAGCAGAACACACAGAAAATCAAATCAAATGCGAAAATTATTATTAATTCAGTCAGCCTTAAATGAAGTGCTTGAATTGTAAAGTGCATACTTACGAAAAATAATCGTTTTGCAGGAAACATTTCACTCTCTCCCTCGATTGTCGTCATTGTCGTCAACTTGAAAACTTATCGACTGCAACACAGACTAAAGTGTAAACAGACATATTCTCGCGTGTAGAACGCTCTTGCATGTAAAGGAATGAACAGTATTCATTTTTTCAACTTCTTTGCAGAGTGAATATCTGTCTTGTGTAACTAACTGTGAGCGTGTGAGAGAGTGACGAGAGTGAAAAAACACGCGCTGCAGTTTTTATTGCTCCGATTTTCGGGCTCCACGTTGTTTATATAAGCGTGCTATCTTGTATAATTCCAGAATTTTTCAAGAGTGAAAAGTTCGAAGGCATTCCAAATCAGCTCAGGTAATTAAGATACTTAAAGATATTTTAGCAGTCCAACACTTTTCCCAAGCACAATGGACAATAAGAACAGGGCAACACATGACATTGATAAATATCAGCTGTTTCTAAGCACTCAATTTAGCAAAAGCACCATATGCTCATTTCAAACGCAAACGAAACGAATGACAAAATGATCAATAAATTTTAATTTTGTCATGAGCAATTTCCATTCAGCTGGGCGGAGGGTCGATTCAATTCACTTTGCTTTATTTTCGCTACACTTCATTGATTTCGAGCGAAAGTTGTTCCATTCTGAGATAGCCACTTTTCTCTCTGGCAATTTTATTCATTAAAATCCCATTAAATTTACACGAAAAATTTCCACCAATGTTTTAAAGAGCACCCTCGCTCGAAGAAAGCAATAAAAATGTTGAATTTCATGCGGAACAAAGAGTTTGGGGTAAATCGCTGCAAATTGTGACACGAGGTTCAATAGTCGCTCCCACAAAGTCAAAGCGAATGGCAGCCAACATTTTGGTTTTCAAATATGAATATTTCATGGGCCTCAAAGTGTGTGGTGGTGTGACACTGTTGACACCATTTGATTAAGGTTGATTTAATTTCAAGCCGAAATGGAAAATGTAAAACAGAATTCAGGGGGCAATACGATGTGAGGCTCATACATTCTGACTTCGACAAGCGGAAATATGATTTTGAAGAACAACGCAACCCGACTGTGTGCTCCGTCTCTCATTAGACCGACAGTGCGCGAGCATAAAATAAATCCGATTTTCGCCGTTAAATTCATTATTTTGAACGACAACATTTCTTGGCAATGCTATTATTCGTGTAACGTTTGTCTGAAGATAAGAAAGCAGCCCATTTTCATCTCTACAGCCGACATTGCTCTCGCACGTCCACCACTTTTGATGATGCAAATAATTTTTGGCTTCGGCGGTAGAGGAAGGCTAAAATGCGAATGCGAACGACTTTCTCTTTAACTACCCTAAAAAGTGGAAAAGTTGCAATGGCAAAATAAGCGCCTTTCACCGAGCTGTAAAACAATAAATTTAAAATTGCGACAGAAAGCTTAGCATAATGCGTATGTGCACCCGATGGAATTTCTCAAACCGCACACGCTCTCTCGCTCTCATACACCATACACACACAGTATGGTATTAGCAATCTGGCTCGCCATCGACGAGCGACTACTTCTTCAAGACGCGTCGAGCTACATACAAAAAATGACTTTGATTTTTAATTTCTTGCACGTAATAAATTTGTATGGATGCGTGTTTATATTTGCTGCGAGCGAGTGTGCGAGCTCGTATGCACGCAGTTTGGATACTTAAGCAGAAACAAACAATCCCATTAAACAACATTGTAAGTAGTTTTAATTAAGTTGTGATTTTGCAGAATTCTATACGTCCATCAGATGCTTTGCACGCTACCCACCTAGCAATTTTTAATTAAAATACCCATCGTTTGGATAAAGTTTTTCTTGATGAAAATTAGTAGCATATTCTTCGAAAAATTAACCCCAATAATGGAGGCCCCGTTGTTTTCGGCGCACGGACAAAGACTCAAAGAAGCTTCAACTATATTTGCTCGATAAAGTTCAGAAAACACTTTCTCGCTTTTATTACCTCTCTCTCTCGATCTCTTTATTCTTTATTTTTCTTTTTTCCTCTCTCTGTGTCACACTCGCTCGCATTCAGTTACCAAAAATCACACTTTTTCTGAATAATCTTATCAAAAGCCATCATTGAATATTTCTGGTTTTGCACACCGTTGTCACTCTCTCTCTCTCTGTGTCGACATTACCGAAAAATGGACTTGGGTTCTGGTCACAGGAATCATGTCTTGTCACTTATATTTATCTTAATGATTGGCATGAAATTGACAGCCGCTTCAAATTCTTCTATGGAGAGCAAGAATAAGCGTGCTTTTAAAATTGCACACATTATCCACATTATATTTTTATGTGCTATCTCTTTCGCTTGGATTTAAATTGAAATGGACATAATGTAAGCACTTCCCAATTGACATCGAATATGTCAAATAGTCGGAGTGAATGGCACTCCGTTATGTATCTCTTGAATTTTGACGTTTTTTTTGTACAGCCATACTCCATTAAGTCATTTCAGATTTTTTTTTATCGAAGATCAATAAACTTTTGGCTAGAGTTGTGGAATCTTTCGCCTCATTCTCTTCGATGTTGTAGATAATTTACATCGAGAACGGAAATCGATAAAGTACCACTCCAGTGGTAAAAAAAACAACGGAAACGACAAAGAAGAGAAAAAAAAACACATAATCCCCCATTCGATATTCGCGTGACAAAGTTGCATTTTGAAAAGAAACAGAAAATATCAAAAGATTTCCTCTTTTGTGCGATGCAAATGATGTCTGGAAAAGAAGTCCATAAAATCGATCCGAAAGCAATTTTTTATTTTACAAACTTTTGATATAGTTCATATAAACTTGTTCATTATTTGAAAGTTGCTCTTTGTTCGAGCAAAGGAAAAAATACATTGCATTCAAAACAAGCTGAGAGTCTCAGGTTCTAATGTTAACATCTGCCTATCGATTTGATCATGAATTTTTCTGGCGTTCAGCATCGACTATTTTTGTTTTCGAAATATCAGAGTATCTCTGTTTCGTCCTTTTCGAATCTTTAACAAAAACAGTGTTTTATTTGTTTATTTGATGCTCATTGTGTCAAATTAATCGCAGCTATTTCATGATCAACTCTTCTTTTACAACTGTTACGTTTCAACTTTTTTCTATGTTCAATTTTCAGTACAGGATATGATATTGCGCATCGTCGGCAAAACTAAATGGTATGCAATCCGATCAGAAAATGCCAACTATCGTAGGAGTTGAGTTCTTCATCAATTTACATTAATCTCATGAATTGGCTTGCTCGCAGTCACTCATCACCATAAATATTCCCGGTGAACCAATTTCCACGACTTTTGACTCGATTCGAACATCAATTAACAATTAAAATGTATTGCTTCAGAAAATCATTGCGATCCAGCGCGTAATGCGTTTATCAGCGCGTTTACGGCTCATTTAATCTGAATTATAGACATCATAAAGTACACGCTCAACTTTTATCCATTGTAGTACCGTTATTGCACCATTAAACTGGTTACACCCATTCAAAATTCCAATGATCAGACATTTTTCGGAAAATGTATTTTCTCTAGGCATCTGATGAGTTATTTCTCGAAGAACTCACATGTTGATCGTATGCACATCGAAATGATTCAGAACATCGATCAGCGGTTTGTAATTTTTTCGGGGCTTTTTCCAATCCTCAAACTTACAAAAACTTGCCATTTTCCTATTTGAAAACTAATGAAAAAATACAATTGGAATGTTTTTTACACCCTACGAGGAATGGTTTCTCAGAAACCCTTCGGGTGACTTTCACTCATCCGCATATGAAAAGTATTCCAACTGATTTGTAGGTCTTTTTTGATAGCAAATCGTGTAATGCGTATATTTTATGCTATTTTTGGAAGCACTCCAATTTTACAGCGCATTAAATGTGCAAAATGTTGTGCAAAAACCATAGGTGTTAAATTTTGCATTGTATCATTATGAAACTTTCAGGATATAATTTATTTATGAAATAAATATATCACGCAAAATTTCAAGTCATTCTGATGAGGTTTAAGACTCCCTCCCCTACAAAATTTTCGATTTTCGGGGCCAAAATTCAAATTTTGTCATTAAATTGGATGAAGTATTTGTGATTTTCTAATCTGTGTTTTTTTCGTCAATTTGAATGCTCATTATATTTTTACCGAAATTTATACATAACATAAATGTGGAACCGTATCTTTCGTTGGCATGAAATAAAAGTTCAGATCGAAGTGAACTAATTCGTAATTGTTATTATCAATTCAAAAGCAGCGAATGTTCGTTGAAGTAAAAATTAGAAACTGAGATGTTTATTCGTTTTTTTTTTTTATTAAAATTAAAATTTAAATTATATTATGATGTGTAATGACTTGAAATTTTCTGTGCTTTATTCTCAAAGTTGCATGATGATTCGATAAGAAATGAACATAAATCCAATACAAATGAGTAGCAATCAATGAAAAACGCGTAAGCCCGAACAATTTTGGGAAATGTGCGGAAAAGTTAGTTCTACGTACGTAAGACCATTTATTTGACTGAGTAGTCGACTATGGTCAGCTATTTTCCCAAATTAATCAACTGACTGACTACTGGCTAAAAGTGATTATTTTTCATACAAATTTAAAATGCAATAAGAAATTTAAAGTTGAAGTTAGTCAATTTGAAGTTACAGTCAGTTAGTCACTTTTTTTTCACACGGGATATCAATACAGTTTTGTTTCCAAAATTTGATGCCCGTATCTAATTGACAAAAACGAAATTCAAATGTTCATTCGAAATGCATTTACGTTGCAAACTTTTTTAGATCCATCAGAAAACGAACGCAATTTCAAAATCAAACTCAGCAAAAGCTTCCACAAATCAACATTTCATTAAATAAGATGTCTCAAAATCATGCTCAAAATACATTTTATCGATCAAAATCGATTCCATTTTATTTCCGCTACCTTAGAAATGACAAAGCAAAATGCCATTTTCATTGGAATTCCATCTCGATTTCATGGCATCAATTAAAATTCTAATATATCAACTGACGCGTTATTTGGAGTGCATTATCTGTTCACTTCCGATTATTCGTCGTAAACAATTGATTTTATTGACGAAATTTTTTTGTGCGGCTACGAAAATTGCTTTGTAATCGTCTAAATAGGATTATTGTTTACCCGTCGCCTCAAAAAGCCAAGCTTTAAATGTACAGTTCATAACGACCAAATGTTAGGAATTGCTCAGACATCGTATGTTTTTTATGAATATATACATCTATGGAATACTTCTTTCCAAATGAGAAAAAAAACGTGAATCCGACATCAACATCAGAAAGAATATGGTGAACGTGATAGGGGCGCAAGCAGCGACTGTTATCAAAATTGCTCTTCATTTTTCTACCGGCGAAAGCTTATGAGCTACACGTAAGCGTCACGCCAACGAAAATATAAAAAACCATACACAAGAATTTACTCACGGAAAAAGCATCATTAGGTGTGCCAAATAGTATGGCATAAAAAGGAAGAGCATTATCATCAAATCGATGTGTCATTTCTTCGTTATACGATTCCGTGTACTTGATTCGATTACATCGAAAAGAATGTGAGTGAATGTGCCATGGACGTTGTGCCACAATATTTAAGGAGCTCCGATGTTCAGCCCAACATATTCAGTGTGGTGAAATAGAGCGGGGTCGTATCAGTTACGCGAAAACTCTCTTCTTTTCTTACGCATTGAAGTTAATAAAGTTGTATCATTATTCGCAACGCGAGGATTATGTAAAAGTTCTCGAAGCAGAAGAAGAAAAAAAATGGTTTGAAAGAATTTGTGCCGGCGTTGGAAATTTATTAGGATAAAGTGTCATATAGAAGAAGATGGTAGCTGACAATATAATGCAATCACGTTTTGACGGTATATAAAATGATGGTATTCATGATCAGTATGCGGATGGGTGTGCGACCAAGGTGTGGGAGGTGTACATCGGTGGCGAAATTTCTCGCAAAGACAACTGTAAGAATTTCTTTTTGGAGTTTTATCTGTGCCAGTGGTTACGCGGCATATTACTGTGTCGTCGGAAGCTCCATCAAAATCTGGCTTTCGGTTTATTAATTTCAAATTGTTTGGTTCCGTTTTGAGTCAACGTAATAAACCCATAAAGTCGCATAAAGTTTAATTACATGCAAATATTTCCTCTCAACCGCTTTGAGGAGCACGGGTCCTTTGCAATTTGTAAAATAAATGCGGCTTCAGTCGGAGGAGGAAGAGGGTTTCAAGTGGTTTCGGTGGATGCTTCCGATAAAATGCTGAAATACAAATGCGTTGAAAGAGCGATGGAATCGCTGCCATGGTCCCATTTTCAATGGATGTAGCAAGATATTTCAACCATTTCCAAAGCCATTTGAACTAATTACGGCGGATTTTTTTTCCTTTAGTTATTGAAGTTACGATTTGTTTGACTTTGAACGATATATACCGAACAGTCATACGCACATATGAACACTTTATTATTATTCAAATGCCGAATTTATTGCGTCGCACAAGAGATAGGTTTTTCTCTCACTACTGAAAATTGCGACGCAATATAATCGGCCTTTTATTCCCAGCGGTTCATATATAGTTGACAATACATATAAATACAAAAATGGTTTATCAAAAATGTTGAGCAGTGCGTTCGTTCGGGCGGTGTCTTGCTCACATATCACTAAAATTAAGACAATATCATGGACACGGGCTTAACACCAGCAGGAAGCATTACAATCTAAGTAATGAAACGCAGAAAAAATGCGTGTGATTTATCGCTCGTACAAATGACATACAAGTGAATGAAAATGTCCACATATTTTTCAAGAGTCGTTTGGGGAAAAGGTCAACGCACATTTTTGCACATATCCAATATTGCACAGATCCATCACGCCACCGATATTAAAATGCTTATTTTATATGTTGGCGGCGAACCATCGTTAATTACTTTAGATTATGTCATTAAGATGAACAGCGAAAATAATGAGTTTCGTTTCTCATACAATCCGCCCAAGTTTAATGTATGTATTTAGCCAATTTCAAAGGGATCGCTTCGGCGCTCGCATGAGACACACCATTTGCTGTGACTTCGCAAAGCGAATCCAGCGTTTTACATGCACATCGCTGAGAAATATTAATAATTATGCTGAAGGGAAGAAATAGGCAGACCTTGGCATTTAGAGCTTTATCTAGAAAATTTTAATCAGACAACGAACAATCTCCAGCCTTCCTGCCGTTTCTCTCTTTTTCCTTTCACCTTCTACCTCATTTTATAAATAAACTGCTTTTTTGCTTACGGAATTTAATGCGTTTAATAATGTTATTATTATTAAGAGATCATTTAAATCACAGTAGAGATAAGGGTTTAACAAATATATGTGAATGGGAAGCAAAATACTTGTTTTGATGAAATTCACATTGAAATTGATTTCACGAAAATATTGTATAAATATGCATTTTTGGGGACTTAATAAGCTGTTTCTTTTTGCTGTTGGCTCAATTTCAATTATCAATATGAATATGTGATGTTAACATTGAATTTCACACATAATAAGCGCCTGAAATGCTAAATAATGCGCTGTATGACACGTAGACAAGCATATAGATTACAGATTGTATGAAATGTGAATTACAAATGCCCAATTTTCTCGAACATAATCGTAAATCACGTGTATGCGTTCGAATGTTGTGTGCCACGAATAATAAGCGGGATTTGCATATCGCAGCGAGCTACTTGTGTTGCTGGAATTTTAAGCTAACATTGATTTGGAACACACATAGTGAAACAGAGTATAAACAAAAGAGGGGCCCGATCAGCGAATTCAATTGGAAAATCGGATTTATTACATCTATTTTTAGGCAATCTTCTTTGTCGTTGCTGAGCAAGCTCGGCTAATTCGCATTGTTTTCGTTCGGATGAGCATTGCGTTCACGTAAATAATTTTATGCAAGAAACTTTCATTAGCACCCATAATTTTGTTTTATTGTAGCTTTTGCGTGTAGTGGTCGAGAGCTTCTAGGAAGTGAATCGATTGTGTGCGGATAAGGGATAAGAAATAGAATCAGTCAGTATCTTCTTTTCGAAGCCATTGAACTGAGATATCGATGTCTATTACGCCCAATTAATTTTCAAATTATGTTTGAAACTAGTTTTGCCCACTCTAATACCATGTTGTGTGTGTGTGCGTGTGCGGCTTGGGCGCATTTAAACTTTCTGACACTAGACAGATTTAATGGGATTTAACGCCAACACTTGAAAAGATTGTTAATAAAACCATCTCATTCGCATGAACTCTTATCTCGTCCCTTCTTCCCCAATATATATTGTTCATTGAAGAGAAATTTTCAAGGGAGTTTCAAGACACTTTTACGTATCATTGTTTTTATCCCGAGTTCAACGCCATATAATAAATATAACCATCGACCGTATGCGGCCTTTTTATTACTTTTCTATTGCAATTTCAACCCATTTTCCTTTCTTTCTCAAAAAAAAATGAATGCAATTGTCTTGAAGGTTTGTTTGCTCTCGTATCGTTGTTAGGGACAACACCAGTGTCGTCAATCGGCCGGACAGCAATTTTTAGTGAGCGGACAAAATCAACGGAAAATGAAACACGCAAAGCAATTGCACAAGATTTCATCGGCCATCGTGTGGATGGTCACAATCGCAATTATTAGTGAAATAAATGCAATATCCCTCATTTCAACATCATCAGCGGCCACAACCACAACAAATCCCAGATTTCTATCCATTTCAACTGGTAATTTATCAAGATTTTTATGCATTTCTGTTGAAATGAGACTACGAGATAGATTGTTTTCTTTCATTTATTTTTTTCCAGGATAAATACTACATTGAATCCATATATTTTTTATCGAATTTAAGCATTTTTTTTTTAATTTTCTGTTTTTTCCAATGATGAATCCTTTTGTATACCTATCAATCTTCCCAATTTTAATTCGTTACAGGCACTTATCCGGAAGATTCGCGTACACCAACGTCATGGACTAGCACTAGTCAAAAGACTGTCCATGCGAATTTTCTGGGCTCAACTGAGTCCGGGTCTGTATCGTACAATACATTAGAGAGTACATCATCGAATTCGGTATCAATGCAATCTCCCGAATTCCCATCCGATGAATCACCTTTAACCGTAATTGAAATTGAAAATCCATTCGGCGATCACGTTTATATCGGAACGAAAGGGCCGAATCAGCGAGAAAGTGAGGCCATCACGCGCGCATTGGATTGGCTCGGTGAAAAACGTTTGGCGGACTATGGTTGGGCAAACGACACGCACATGGTTATCTTAGCGAAAGAGGTCTATTTACTAATTTGATTATTCATCAATACATCACTGATGTAACATCAGTCATAATTACATGAGCTTAATGAATGTCTTATGCTTTTTTAGCTGTCGGGCGAACGCGATTTTGCCGAAACGACCGATGTTCATGTGCAAATCATTCAAAATTTGGAAGACCAACTGTCGATTAAGCAAATGTCCATAGAGATTTTAACACTCATCGATCACCATCATCACGCCGTCATGCCGAGAAATTTCGATGTCGCCGAACTGGCACGATACACATTAGCATTGGGTAATTTGAATTCAATGCGATTGAAACACAAGCAGAAAGAGAAAGATATGCATTAATATTGAATTTGCAGGAGTTTTGTGTCAAGATCCCAAACATTTCATGCATCAACATGACCTTCTGACAATGCTTCAGCATCACGAATCCAACGATGACCAAATATTTGCACTGTCTACGCTGGCTGTGTGCAGTTTGGGCGAACACGTTCGAAAGCGTCAAATCCGGCAATTGATCGACATTGCCCTCGAGAGCAATCAAAATATTGGTAAGACAAAACGGATAAACAACAATCTGTGGCCAAACCCATTTTTATTTTCTCTTTTCATTGGGTGTGAGTAGAAACGACATCATTTGCCATTTTGGCTTTGCGATGTGTGATGAATGACCATCACAATCGTCATTTGGAGCATTTTTTGCGTAAATCATCATTGCGATTGGCATTGATGCAAACGACACAAGGGAATGTTGGTTCGTTGAGAAGCACCGCGTTGGCAATGCAAGCTCTACAAGATTTAAATGTAATACCGAGTGCGGCATGGAGTCGAGCAGCTGCTTCAAAATGGATCTTGGACCGGCAACATGAGGACGGAAGCTGGAGCGAAGAGCCGCTGACCGATGGGCAAGATGCCAATACGGGAATCGGTCTAACGGCTCACATCATTCTCGCATTAGGCCGAAAAGGGTTGAGCACTGTTCGAATGCTTCAATGCAACAACAACATTTTAACTGACACAAATAGCAACCATCATGGTATGTACATTTTTACAGATTGTTTCTTTATTGTTATCATAAATGGCCAAATTTTCAACAATTTGAATAATCCTATTTCCTCCACACAAACGATGCAATGCGACAACGTATTCGATCCACATAATCCCATATGCTGCGATAGATTTGGGCAATGACTGAGGATTTCGAAACTTTTTTTTGCTGCTTGTGTTGTCGCTCGACCGCTTTCTTGTGTATTCGTGAATTCAAGTGGATGTTAAAATCCAAATCACCGACAAAACGGCGCTGGCAGACTTCACAAAAATGCGTGACATGCATATTCAAATTAGCTGTCGGATGTTCCATTTTCTTGGCCGCCTTCACATACGTTTCGACATTGTCAATGTACGATTGAATCACATTCTCAGCTTTGCTAAAAACGTCGGTGTGCCAGTTGGTTTCAGCATTCGTACTGTCCAGCTCGTAAACGGGTGGCACATTTCGACCCTTTGTCGAAACAATTCGATTGCGAATCCACTTGATTTGCTTTTTGCTATACTGTTTTGTGTGCAAACGCAAATCATCCAAACAGTCCTCCAGCAGCTTTAGCGCATCCGATATGCGATTTTCAATAATAAATTTCTTTTGTCCCGTTAAACCGCCGTGCTCTCGAATGAATGCCGTGATTTCCGTATCAAAACTCTTATCGTATTTTTTCAAGTATGGTAGAAATTCTTTGAAACCAATCGCCTGCATGATGCCTCGGGTCGAGTCGATCCCATCATTTTTTAACAAATTGTAACATTCGCGAGTTTCAAACAGCATGCCATCATTAATCATGCTATCGATTCGGCGGTCGATGCGGGCGTCCAATTTGTTCTGATCACATTTCAACCACAAAAGTATCACATGTTCATATCGCATGGGTCCGCCCAAGTAACTGCTTCCTTTTTGTGATTTCTGCTGCGCTAATACTTTGCTCATTTGCTGACCGGTTTCAATGTAAATTTCCAATGCCCGACGAATTTTTCGCACATTATTCGGATGAAGACTTTGTGCAGTCACCGGATCAACTTGCGATAGTAGCTCGTGTAAAATGCTTGGATCTTCACTTTTTGACGGGTCCAAATTGAATTTTCGCAATATTTCCTCAATTGACATTGGAATAAACGACGACGGTGAATCAGAATCACTGTCGTCATTTTCTTTGCTTTTGTTAGCTAGAGCATGTTCATTTGAAGAAACCAACACTTTCCACAACAATGATTCAATGTAGTACGTCGTGCCACCGACAATAATCGGCTTCTGGTCGTCCTCAAGTAGTCGATCAATGATGGGCAATGCCGAATCACGAAAATCAACAACAGAAAATGTTTTTGTTTGCATATCGCATACGTCTAACATGTGGTGCACAGCTTGTGAACGTTCCACTTTCGTTGCTTTTGCCGTTGATATATCAAGACCTTTGTAGATTTGCATTGAATCAGCACTAATGATCTCGCCACTAAAACGCTTTGCCAATTCAATCGATAATTTGGTTTTGCCGGTTGCTGTTGAACCCAATATCACCACAAGTGGCGTTCGACGCAACATTTTTACACGAAAGATTTTATTAATGCATCACACAAATGATGTAAATAACGCCGAATTTCGTCAAGAATGTGCCTGTTTGACAGATGACCTGCACAATGCGCATGTGTCAAATACACAGCACAGCATGGGGAAATGTGTTGTGCTGTGAAATTACCATTTTCAACACTAGACTGAGCCACCAAACAAAGTTTTGACAAACAAATCGTGTGGCGCAATTTTTAAAAGACGAAATTATTGTTACTGATCACTGATGATCATAGAAATGAAATTGTAATGTAAGAAGTATTTACTTCATTTGTATGAAGCACCAAAAAGGTTTAAAAAATTAGAATGTCACTGGGATAGAATCAAATGAAAATATTTTGATGACAAACATCGATGGATATGAATTGGTAATGAATTGGTAAACTGATAAATCCCATCATAGCCGGCCAAGTTTTACTTCTGGACAAATTCAATAAGAGCTGCTTACAACATTAAAAGCATTTGTATTTTCAGAAATGGCCGAACAGAAGCTTGCTTCGCCTGTACCTTTGACTCCATCAGCTCCAAGCGTTTCAGAGATCAACATTCAAACGGTCTCATTTACGGTAAACATTATTTTTTATTCAGAAAAAAATATTTTACACAAATGCGACAGCCAATTTTCTCAAAAATGAATGTGACGAATAGGTGTCTCAATTTGAGATTAACGAAGCAAAAAATAAAATGAATTAAAAAATATCATTCATCTTTTGCAGTACACGATTTGGTTTTCATTGAAGCAGCCTGTTGACACGGTAACATTAGCAATGACATCGCCCCGAAATACGACATTCTATCAGGCAATGGTCCAGGCGTCGGACATCGATCCTAGGTTCGCATTTGAAGCTCATGAATGGCCCAATGGTCACTACATCCACACCATCGGCAGACATACTGAAGATCTAACCAAGTTCAACTACTGGCTACTCTACAAGCTACCGGAAATGCCAGATGCAAACAAATTGCCAGAGAATAAATTCATCAATTCGGTAAGTCTTTTGAGTTTAATCGAAATATTCAAGGCTAATTGTTTTTCTATTCATCCAGATCGGTGTTGATGAGATGATCGTGGAAAACAACTACCACTATTTGTACTGGTATAAAAAGCTGTAAGCCGTCGGAGGGTCAAACGATCTCGAATGTATCATATGGAACCAATAGAAAGATGGAAATGGATGGGCGCTTTGCTCTTTGTGCATAAGTTTAACCAAAGATACTCATTTTTAGAAAATAATTCGGCCGAACTATAGCCGAAAAAATAAACACTTTAAGCTTAGCTTACAGTAACCAACTGTTGTTTCAAGCAGCTCAACTAAAGCGTACAATTTAAACAGAACTTAATCATTATACAAGCGCATGATTCATTTACCCGTTTAATGCAGACAAAACTATCTGATTTGATTGCGACCAAGCAAATGTGTCAATGGAACAATAATAATCAAATGACAATAAACGAGTCTTGTCTTCATTCTCTTCAAAATTATATAAGCTTAAAAAAATCGTAGTCGTAGAAGCAATCCCAATGTTCTGATTCCTTGTTATTTGTTCTCTCAACCAATTTCTAACGTAAATGCCGAAAATTAGTAGTCTATTGAAATGAATGAAAGTGATTTAAATCGGTTTCGAAAACAGTCGATTACGGAATGTCAAGATTGTATGGACCATTAGAACGAGAAAGAGGAAGGAAATTCGGCGAGAGTTGACTGAAAATGTAGTGCCAATGCAAAATCGCTTCATTGAAATAGATAAATCGACGGAAAAGAAATTCTTACGAAGATTTGAATAAAAACAACGTAGAGAATATAATGATTGAAGCTATCGATATCGTCTTAAATATATCATCATCAAAGTAGTAGAATTAGAATGCATAATTCTTTGTTATTTTTTTTTTAACTAGTTTTTTTGCTATGCTTCCCTTGTCACACTACGTTTGTGAATCGATTAATCATCTTAAATGAAACCTTTATCTAGACGACCAGTGAATGGGACAAGATGTATCTATTTTTTCCATAGACACAGACACACTATTAGCATTTAAGTGGAGTATGGGGGTGATTCCAAATTTCGTGGAACATATTTATTTAAACATTATATTGAATCAATAAAATAACACACGGACATTTCAAATAAACAAATTTACTTTTGGACTTTCATTTAATACTCAAATATGTTATTTATCAAATGCCGTTGGATTTATTTAAGTGTAGAACCAGCTCTCATTTCACTCAATCAAATTCATATTTATTTTATGAAAATGTATTATTGATGATCCCGGCTCAGAGCTGAACAGGTCTGAACCGGGATCTACACAAATTACAATGATTGGAATTGATTTATTTTCATTTGTGGCATTCATCTTATTATATAATAATAATTAAAATGTACAAAAAGACAATTTTTAACATGTGATTATATGAAGTCGAATGCACAAATGTCGCTGCTGATGAAACAAAAAAAGGTTCAGTTCCTTTTCTCTCTTTCGCTCTCTCTCCTTGCTTCAATGCTATTGTCGCCGTAATATTGGAAAATAATTGGATGATTGATGATGATCGGCAATTTAATCTTCTTCTTGGTTGTTGAATTGATTTTGGTTTTGTTGACGATTACGATTACGGCCGCCTGCGTTATTCCATCCTTGATTATTTTGATTACGACGATTGTAACCACCTTGATGATGTTGATTCTGGTTGCGATAGTTTCCACGTTGTTGTTGCTTGTTGAAGTTCTGAAAAATTTGGTAAGATTAATAAACTTTCGATCGGAAGCATGATTGTTGATGTTGTTTTTATTGGAATTATGTTAGAGCGGCGAGATTGTATGTATTGTTGGAAAAAGTGGGAATTCTGGGAGGAAAAAGTCCCAAGTTTGAGGAAAAAATCATTTAAATGAAAATCTTGGAAAAACAATTGGAGAAATTTGGCAAATTCCCAAATATTTTGGATAATTTGTTGGACAATTTCAAACAAAAACCGCCAGATCAATTTGATAAAAGATACTTACGAAGCTCTTAAGTTGATTTCCTCGTTGATAGAAGTTGGTGCCTTGTTTGACTTCGAAAATACGTTCATTGGCATCGACCAAATTAGTGACTTTGTCGACCAATTGCATGGACAGCGCCTGCAGACGAGATGGTTCAGAGCGATGCATGACTACAGTATCGGTTGGATCATCCAATGATGCCATTAATTCTTCATTGATAATCATTTTACTAATGACGGAATGCACTTTTGGCAATGCCATATCAAACATTTCAGCTAAACTTGGCATGCTAATCGATGAGTACACATTTGAATAGGTGAACAAATATGTGCGCAATGATTCTTCCTTAATGAATTTGGTCAACATGTCACGAACACGGTCAGCTTCATAGAACAAGTCCCACACTTTCGTATTCATCTTTTTGTTCACGATAAATGTAGCACAAGCTGACCAATTTCCGCAGCGCATTGCTTTGGCTGCTGCCACAACGTGTTCACGCATCGATTCTGGTGGTCCAACCAATGATTGACGCTCCGATGAACGCAATTGTTGATAGAAAGTTTTGCTGGAAATTGATGCAAAAAAAAACAATGTTCAGTTTTTCAAACGGGTATTTTCAGAAACCAAAATATTTGGTCAAAATTCAAAGATTGGGGAGAAATGTCAAAAAACAATCGCAAAACAATGATTTAGACTCATTCAAAGTTTCCTCGAGTTTTTGCTATTTGTATAGGTCTTTCTGGCGCTCGAAAATGACTTTTTCCGAACGAAAACATTTTCAGGTTGACCAAAATGCATTTTCTGCTCCATTCCGAACTCTTGAAAGGTCAAAATGATGAACTAACCTGATCATACGGCGTCTAGCGTCGAATTCGTGAGCAGCCATGTATGGAATTTCGAGGAGCATTGCCGACACCAAGTAGACGCATTCCAACAATTCCAAATTGATGTGCATATGGAAAGGCATTTGACGTTGTTTTTCAACCTTTTCCTGTTCGGGGCTGCGTTCATGTTGACGTTGTGGCAACAAACCTTGAGCCAACAGCTCTTTTGGTTTACCAGTCATCATCAGGTCGACCAAACATTGATGAGCATCTTTAACGGAGCCTTGACGGAAGGCACACAAACCCAAATTCGCCATCATGCGATTGTAGAGAATTTGAGTTGGCGGATCCGAATGTTGGATATTCTCTTGCAAATGGCTCATCAACAGCAAATCACGAGCCTGGAACCAGTTGTCGTGCAACGCATGATGGTAGATGTGCGACAGAATGGCTCTCGTACGCAAACGATCGGTGTTATCTTTTGCATAGATGAAGCGGCACAATTTTTCCATCACATTGACGCTGGTGACGGTGCTTTCGTCAATCTCCTTATTTTTCTTTTTCAATACATTTGGATCGAATTTGTAGTACAAATGATCGATTTTACGCAAGTAGACGCGACAGATTTCAGTTTCACTGCCGATGCGTTCCACGTACAGAAGCACTTGCTCGATTATAGCCGTCACTCGCACTTCATCCTTCAAACTGTAGAAATATATTGAAGAATATATTGATAATTACTTTTTTTTACTCCTTTAAGTCAACATTTTTAGTGAGTTTTAGTTTTTAATTAGAGGTATGTGGTTTGAATAATGAATTTCTATTTTGAGTTGATATGAATCGGCATTTTTCAAAGATGAACCCTACTTTACTCACCGGTCGACATATTCATTGGAATGTGGATCGCATTCCTTGAGCAATTTCGTGAATTCATCATCGAGCCGCTCAACAGCTGTCAAAACACATCCACGTAAATAGTACGGAGCATTCTCGTATTCTTCTTGCTCTTCATGAATCGACTCCGACAATGTAATTTCTTTGGAGTTCACAAGAATCGTCAACAAATCAGTGATGACATCCAACAATTTAGTCCAATATTCTAGTTTCATTGGCTCATTAACTTTGGGATTGTAATCGAAAACGGCCGAAACAATGTTGAAACGAATCTTGCAAGCGACGGCGTCGCCCAAGTTGTGAAGCTGAGCAATTTGCTTCAATTCGAATAGTAATTCGATTTGTTGGCGACGGTCGGTACGTTTCTTTCCACGAGATGCCATGATCTTAAAAACGAACAAGTTGGAATTTTAGTATTATTTGAAGAAAAATTGAAGGAAATTTGAAAAAGTCAACAAAATGGAATAAACAGTTTAAAGAAAAACGGGAAATTGAAAGGAAATCCAAAATAGTATTGAATTGAGTGAAAACATGCAACGAATGGAAAACTAAAAAAAGGCAAACAATTCAACAATATTGGAAACAATTGAAATAAAATGATGAAAAATTAGTGATGAAATCAACCTCAACCAAAAACTCACTTCATTCAACTTGTTGAGAACCAATGGAATATCAATTTCCGCATCTTTGGCGAACATTTTAGGTTTTTCGGTTGTTGTACCTGAGCCTTTGACGGTTTCCCATTCGCCTTCTTCATCGGATTCTTCGCGACGGCTCTTCCGTGGCTTCGATTCCTTCTTTTTCTTCTTCCTTTCCTCGTCGTCTTTGTCTTCTTTTTCGGTTGTTTTCTTAAAAAACTTCTCTCGAATGTTGACATATTGTTTTTCTTCTTCAGAAGAGTCTGAATCCGATTCACTATCCGATCCCCAATCAATGGAATCATCGGATTCATCACCATCCTTTGGAACCTTCTTCTCTTCTTTCTTTTCTTCTTTTTTGAAGGTTACTTGTTTCGGTGCTGGCTGCTCATCTTCCGAACTTTCGCTTTCCTCTTCGACCTTTTCCTCTTCGGGCTCATCCTCTTCGTCCGGAGATTCGCGGAATTTTGCCAAATCGGCTTCAAAGACTTTAACATACTTGCGGAATTTCTGACGCAATTGTCCTAAGGCTTTGGAATTGTTTTTCGATAGATTCTTACGACCCTCACGATCCTCCCAAACATCGTTGATGAAGTCTTCCAATTCGGCCAACACTCGGACATAAAAGCGTGGCGTAATGCCATTCTCTTCCTTCATAATGACCGGTAACGCTTTTTGGTAGGCTCGAGTCAAATCTTCAAAACTCTGCAACAAACTGGCCATATCCTTGATTTTGCGATGATTCCGAATGGCTTTGATCAGATTCGTTAAATCTTCATAACGCTTCTCTTTCGTTGAACGCACCACACGCTTCACTTCTTCTTCTTCATCGCTGAACTGAAATTGGGAAAAGTCCGATTTTTGTTACCAACATGATTCAATGTTAGATTCTATTGTGAAATTACCGTGAATGTTGGTGCTGGACGCGAAGTAATTTGTTCTCGCTCCGAATCGCTATCCGATTCACTATCGGACCCACCGGTCGCAAAGAAACGTGACATCTTGTTGACTTTTTCTTTTCACAAATCTAAAAGATAAAAAATACACGATAATTAGAAATTAGCCGTATTTTCTTTGGAATTAATCACAATTTTGTGCGATAAAATAAATAGGAAACGTGGAATTTCAGGTTATGTGCATATAGCAAGTTTTATGAATAATTGTATGGTGAATATGTGTGAGTGCAGCGCACTACCGCATTGTGCCACACTGTCATTTATCCAGAGATTATTAATCACATTTTTACGCGAAAATATTTAAAACGAACACATTATTTTCTCGAAAGATGGTGAAGAAAGATGTATTTTCGCAAATAAACTCACTTTAATTCGAACCACTCACAATAATTCAATGGAAAGCGCTATTGAAATTACTACTGATATCACCGCACCATATACGCTGCCAATGTGAATGGCGTAAAGATTGACATCGAGTTGACGACGACATATTTTGTTGTATGGAGTTGTGCATGCGTTGTGTCAAATCACGATAACTGATCCGATTCGACCAGGCTACTTTATTTGATACACAAAAACGTTAGAAAATTTAAGAATTTCTCTATTTTTTTATTGAAAAAAAAACATGTACCTATTTTATTGTTAGATTTTAAACGTTTATTGCATTTCAATTTAATATTTATTGTGATTTTTGGAAAGAAGTTTTGGAAAAATAGATTTAGTTTAGAAAATAATCAATCCCACTTACAGAAGATGGCGCTCTAATGCATTTTAAAGTTGAGTTTTTTCAATTAACCATCAATTTCAATGAATGACTCGTTTCAATTGTGTTTATTTGCTCAAATTAATTGTATGGGTTAAATTGAAAGAATGAATAAAAATGGTTTCAAGTGAAGAATTGCGGGCTGGGAAATAAATCCTGTCAACTATTCTCTAAAATATGTACTCAAAATTAATCTACATCATCTATTAATTCGTTTAATGATAATATTATCTACACTTTGATCCAATCAAATACCGTTAAATAAAACACATTTGATTCAATAGAATACGAATGTAGGAAAAAACACGTTCAAAATAAGTTATTACATTTCAAATATGGATAATCACAGACAAATATCATTTGAATACTGCATACAATACATATTCAGTACTAATATTGAAGCTGCTTGAATAATTTTTGTCGCATGCTCGTAATTAAAATCTAACATTCCGAGCAGATTTTAATGATTTCTGATGTCAAATATTCAGATTATATTTTTTGAACTCGAACTATAATAAATAAAAACTAATGTCCATCAAATTTATTAGATCTGATCAAATAGATCATTAATTATATTATAATTAATTAGATAGGGAGGTTCTCTCCATTAGAAATCAAAACTGAACTATGCACACCGTGTGCGTGCACTTTTTAATAGTCACAAGTGTGAAGCCGACCAACTGACTGTGTTTTGCAGGCACATTCGAATAAAATTTTGATCTTTTGCTGTTAATATTAAAATCTTCGACATTTCAACGATAGTTATATTCAAAGGCACACGCAATATTCACTACTACGCATCCAAATTTTGCAACCGATGCAATAGTAATGGGAATAACAAATATCGCAAATTTGATTTTGAGTTAGAATTTGACACCAGCCGTCGCTGATGTCAAAGTTAAATGCAAATGCATATAAGTGTACACTAAAAATACAAAGAGTTGGTTCGTTGCAGAGACTGTTCCTCAGAGGATCTCTCAGTGTGAGAATGTCAGTTAGTGACTCAATTTAGAATACTTTTGGGAAATATCAATTTCATCACATCAAATTTGATACGAACTTCGTTTTGAATTTAAGTGTGTGCTATTGTCAAAATGTGCAGGCACTCAAAGTGTAAATATATTCGAGCTCTGTTAGAGATCATTGATTTCAAATCAATTGTAATGTTCTTTTAGCAGATTTTCCTTTGTTCTATATTTAATTGTTGTCAAAACTTTTTCACATTTTATTTTTTAGTTTTATCGGATTGCATTGATCAATTTTAATGCACTGTATTTGTATAATATGAGCAAATCTTTCCAATGAATACATTGTATTGATACAGATAATGAATGGTTTTTGGAATAATTTATGGCCTAATCTTTTTTTTTCTATGGACCATCTGACGTTCCCAATGACGTTCTGATAAACCAAATTAAGAACGTACAGAATTTATATATAATAATGAAATTATTTCACAGCATGCAATGTCACCTACACAAATGTAACGTCATTGTTTTCTTAAAATATAAAATGAGAGTTCATTTGATAGTTTACCGAGTCTAGCATTAGAAACATCAAAATGTTGTCACTGTTATTTATTTTAATACTATTGCATCTGAATTGTTGGAATGTTTTTTCATTTGATATCCAGTTTGATCGTGTTGAGCTATTGAATGCATCGTACGTCGTGGGAAGATATAATTTCTCACTTTTAAGAATCTCTAAAATTAATCGAACTTCGTATGGATTTAATTCAGAATTTGAGATATTAAGGGACCTTGGTGAGTATCATTCAGCAGAGATACGGTTCTATCACAGTCGGCTCAACAACAATCAATTCATCAGAAGTCCTGCACATATATCGAAAACAAATGTGTGCAAATTGGCAGAAAAGTACTACAAAGACTATATGTATCAATGGAATGGTGTTTCAAATCTGCCGCAATTCAAACCAAATGAAACTGTTTGTCCTGTGCTTAAAAAGGTAATTCGAAAAAAGATATAGATTCTAGGTGAGATTAGAGCACCGGCTTTTAAAATATTTCTACACAGGGCGAATATTGGATAAAAAATTTCGCATGGAATACAGATGGTATGTTAGCGGCAAACCTCTTAGCTGCTAGCGGGTATTGGCGAATCGAATCGTACCTTTACTACGAAGATAATCTACTTCTTGACTTGCATTTATACTTCAAAGCATCCAATTTGCTCTCAGAAATGTGGACTAAAAATTGATGTCAAGACCAACAATTTCAAGACGAACGATAGAATACATATCATTAAATATATTTTATTTATATATAAATTAATTTGCTTACTCTTTTTTTTAATGTTTAATCCTTACTGAATCATATATTATTTTGACATTACAATTTTATCCCAATTTTTATTGACCATATTTCTTTTTACCGTAAATAATTCCATCGAAGACTATTGGCTGTGCTATTTCTTCCCACGTCGTTTTTGCAAATCATATATTACTTCGTCCATAAGCCGCAATGCAACAGCACTTAATTCTAAATATTTACATGTATTTTCTTTGACCATTGTGAAATACGCACGATCAAACCCTGGTACACTAACTATACTCTGACCTACAACGTCGGCTACATTATGTTCGTTTGCGCCAGTCGCCGTATCAACTATGAAACCCATAATTATGCAGAAAATGATGTACAATTGACAAAACGTATCAATGCAACTGTTTATGGTTGAAAAAACACATTGCTTGTAACGACAACATAGGCAGAAAAAACAGAGCCAACAGTCTGATGAAATAATTATTTAGGTTTCTAAATGATGTTTCGGCAAAATAGCATGATTGAATGCAGCAAATGAGAAGAAAGAGTTCGATTGATGAAAACGAGGCATCGTTGGAAATTCCTCGGGTCGTAGGCCCAGAAAAACTATAAAAGATTGGAAATCGACCTATCTTGACACTAGTTAAATTGGTTTGAAAATTCGACCAAAATTCAACACATTTCAATCTAATTGTCAAGATCAAGCGGACTGTTCTTGTATGGAATTGGAGAGCTATTCGAGAGTATGCCAATTGACCGCGCCATCTTATTTTACATCGGTGAACTCAATTTAGATCCATTTTAATACGAACAAAACTATTACTCTCCGTTTATGTTCATTGCTTTGTCTGCTATGCATACGTAAAGAAAATTACGATTAAAATATCACATCAATACTACTGCCCAATAGATGGCGCTGGAGAATAAATATGATTAAAATGTCTCAAATAGCACGGTCCCCTTGGTCAAGATGCTTCCAATGGTGTCTTGACTACCGAAATCTGAATATGCGTTCACAAGTTAAAGCAGTTTCAATAATTGTTCCCGAATAGCCCCTCATCATGATCATTTCGAATTCTTGTAGATTTTTGCTTTCCAGCTGAAAACTGCTCAAAGAATGAGAGCTTTTTGCTTTACTTCTTTTTGATTTGAAGGCCTGTATGGCCTGGGCCAGTCTCCGAAGGCCGAAAATTTCAAAATTTTAAACAGCTACTGTAGCTCAATCATTCAATTGACAGTAAACAAAAAAAATACTGTTGTAACGGTATTTATGTCAGGTATTTTGTATATCTGATGCAATGTACAAAAACCAGAAGAAATGCCTTCGCCCGATTTTATTTGATCAATTATATCGAAAAATAAAACGATGTTCTAATATATATAAAAGAGACACACAAATTGAGGTAAATGTCATATCTACGATAATTCTGATTCACGAGATATGGCGGATTGAATACAAAATTGCTCCCAGAATTAGGCAAAATTCTCATTCTTTTACCTTTTCAGCCTAAATGAAAGCAATTCATCATCTCAAATGCAAATCAAACATATTCTAATCAACGACAGTGGATTGTCATCCGTGTCTCACTCAAGGAAAAATCTGTGATTTTTCTGATCCTTACAAAGATGCGTGCAATATTACATGCTACTAATGCATCGTTTGAACATCGAAGAAGAACGATTATACCTACGCTGTAGACGCCGGAAACAAACTGAGATTGCATCGAAGAAGTTGGAATTGGTTTTTCCATCTGCAACTCGCACAATTCATGATACTCGGCCATGGTTTCAAGGTTTTTAAGGTCGATACAACTGTTGATGATGTTCTGGCGCATTTGCTTGAAAAAGGGCTCGATGAAAAAGTGAACTTTCCGGTAAATGTGCGCTGTGAATTATTAACTGGCAAACGGAAGCAACAGCTGGAAGTCACATATTCGTCATTCAAACTATCAGTACAAGTACATAAAATACAGTAGAAAAAATATGTCTCTCGAATAATTTGTGCATTTGTTCCGTATGGCACTTCGCGTGCGATGATTGTTTTGATGTTAATATTTACATATATGTTTACACGGGAGTAGAAAAATCATTGCACACAAATTGATTCTCGAAACAATCACACAAATAAGTCAAGAGACATATTTTTTCTGCTATTAACCAAAACTTCCAAAAACTCAAAACTATGATATCGCGAGTATATACTCTATGTATTTGTTTAAAAAATGCAAATCAGTCCGTATATTTTGCGGCAGGAAATTTGATATCAATTTTCTTTTTCCTCTTTGATTGCGGAACGATTGTTTATTCCGAAAAAATGTTTTGGATTTGATATGTCAATAGAGTCTGCAGAACATGCAGCTCTTAATTTGGGCGATATGCTTTATTTAGCACCAACACAGACGTTAATCAGTCCCCTTTGCTTTTGAGAGGAGGATTTTATAAATAAAATAAATTATCATTATTTTCATTATATCGACAAAATAAAAGATACAGTAACTGGTTTTAATTACAATTTTTTTGAATAAATTATGAAAATCATTACTTATTTGGGCGATTTGCCAGCATAAGATTATATATACGTATATAATGTATATTATATATTTATGAAACATGTTGTAATGATTGAAATCTGAATGAGTAAAAACTATTGTATTTCTTAATAAAATAATAGTCCTATGGTTTTGTTGAGCTGGTATCGGCTGCTGAGAGCAGTAGCTGCTCAACTATGGCTGACCAGCCGCTGTTAATGTGTTTCTTATGGAAGACATAACGGTATCGTTTTCGATGGATAAACAACTAAACAAAAACATTGCCAGCCATAGCTGACAAGCTGGCTGCTCTCAGCAGCCCTTACCAGCTCAGCAAAACCAGAGGTCTGTAAAATAAAATATGTTTCAATTTTTCAGTGAATTGTCATTAGAACCATTTACAGTATAACAAATTCATATATACTGTACGGAAAAAATGTCGATCAAAAACCAACATATTCCGTTTCTACTTGCAAAGCAAGATAAAACCTCTAGCCGGAAACAATAAAAATCATGAACTTCTACTTTTCGAGTGACAGTATCAAAAAATTAGCGCCTGCGATCGCGCACTCAATATTAATAATTTTTCACATTCTCAACTTAATGCTAAATTTCACTTGAAAAAACAATTTAGAGACTTTTGTGTGTGTGAAAAGTGTGTGCCCAGTAAATTCAATTACAAAATGGTCAATAATAATTGGGATAAACTTATACTTTTGATATGGAAGAATTGGCGCATTCAACGGCGACACAAAATGAGAACCATGTTTGAATGTTTCAGTTTTCCATTCGTGATTATGCCTGCTCTCATTTATGCACGTATTACGGAATTACCCATAAGCAAATTCGGTGAATTTATTCTGGCGATGAAAGTTATAGTTTTCGTATTGCCAACAACGATAACAGTTAGATGCATCACAGCCGAAAAAGAAAGGCGGCTGAAGGAGGCCATGCATAAAGTTGGCGTACAAAATTGGCTGTTTTGGATTTCCTGGTTTACATACTCAATGTTGTCCTTAGTCATTTTAATAGCTGTAAACCTCATTGTTTCGAGCGTAATGAAAATGATTATTCACTTATTTAACCTTTGTTTTAATGCATTTTTTTTTATCATTTCAGAATGTGATTAAATTGGACATAGAGAATATTTGTCCATTATTATTGATTAATATTGTTTATTGTATTCCGCATACGACATTTTGTTTTATGATGAGCACTTTTTTCTCGAATGCAAAGAAAGCGACGTTCTCCACTACAATTATTTGGCTTTGGATGTTCATTCCATATAAATTAACCTGGAACAAAGGATATGAATGGCAAATTCTAGCATGTGTTGCACCGAATTCGGCACTATTTTATGCGTTCAATATAATAAATCCGTACAATGGAACTGGAGAGCAGCCACAATGGTATGAATATTCAAAAATATCTGGTCCTCATCATGATCTGACGGTTGGAAAAATCATGTGTGTTATGATAGCGAGTGCGATACTTTTTCTGATGGTTGCGCTTTATATCGAGAGAGTATTTCCGGGCGAATATAATGTGCCGGATAACTGGAATTTTCCATTCACAAGAGAATTCTGGCTGGGTGTGGCGAGTAATAGAGTTTCTCTCGATACGAAAACACATCAAGATGATAATCCAAATAATTTTAATATTAATTTCGAAAGCGATCCAGAAAACTCCAATCCTCGAATCAAAATAAAGAATCTGACGAAAATATATTCTAAGAAAAATGTGGGCGCTAAGGATGTAACGCTAAATTTGTTTGACGATCAAATAACTGTTTTAATCGGACACAATGGAGCTGGAAAGTCAACACTAATTTCGATGCTGACCGGAGCTCCTCCGACGCGTGGCACTGCCACAATAAATGGATATGATATTCGAACGAGCATCCATCAAGTAAGAGGATCAATTGGATTTTGTCCACAAAATAATATTCTCTTCAACGACCTCACGGTTCGAGAGCATATCGAATTCTTTGGACGACTGAAAGGCTTCGACAAAGCAGACGTTCAAAAGGAAGTCGCCAAATACGAACAGCAATTAGATCTGGCCGGAAAAATGGACACTGAATCTAAATTTTTATCTGGAGGAATGAAAAGGAAGCTGTCGCTTGTAATAGCTTTATGCGGTGGATCAAAAGTGGTATTTTGTGATGAACCGACTACGGGTGTGGATCCCGGAAGTCGACGTGCACTTTGGGATTTACTGCAAAGCGAGAAGAGAGGAAGAATTATTCTTTTGACAACTCATTTCATGGACGAAGCAGATGTGTTGGGCGATCGAATTGCAATAATGGCAAATGGCGAGTTGAAGTGCTGTGGCTCGCCGTTCTTCTTAAAAAGAAGATTTGGAACGGGATATCGGTTGGTATGCGTGAAGAATAATGGTTGCAACTCAAGCGATGTGACGAATGTTCTGCGTGACTTCATCCCTGAGGTTGATATTCAGGAAGATTTCGCGAGTGAATTGGCCTATGGTTTACCACCTGCTCATATTGGAAGGTTTGGAGACATGTTCAAGTGCCTGGAACAGAATCAGAATGCTTTGAAGCTCGACAGTTTTGGTGTTTCGTTGCTAACAATTGAAGATGTTTTCTTTAAAATAACGTCTGTCGAAAATAATCGACCGAATCAAATGCAACAGCTCGACATTGTGCCTTCCATTGAGGAGAGCACATCGCCATTAAGTGGCTTTCGTTTGCATTTGAATCAATGGCTTGCGGTTTTCAAAAAGAGATATTACGTTTGGATGCGAAATCGAACTTTATTTCTATTGCAAACTGTTATTTATGTTTCAATCCTTTTATTTACCGAAGACGTCAAATATTTTACAATTGCAGTGAGTTTTACATCAGTATTCTGTATCATGGATCATATAAGAGAAAAACAGTCGAAAGCAAAGCTGTTGCAATTTGTCAGCGGATTAAATGTATTCACATTTTGGATTGCGACTTTTCTATTCGAATTGCTCGCATTCATATTGTTAGTAGTTATTTTAATGTTCGCGTTGGTGGCAATTCAAACAAATGGTTGGACTTCTATAACCGATGGAATTGATGGACTCATCATGTTTGTTGCGTATAAATTTACGATGCTGCCGTTTATATTTGTGCTATCGCTTTTTATCTCCACTCCATCCAATGGGGCCATATTGATGCTTATTCCCACATCTGCAGGTTTTTGTCATAATTATCTTTTCAGATTTTAATCAGCTCATTTTTTAACCAGTTGAAAATTATTTTGTAGTATTCGTTTTCCCAGTATTGTCAGATGTACTTTCGGAAGAGCTCGAATGGATTTTTCTTGTTTCACCCTATTATTGTTTGTACAAAGGTTTTCAAAATCTAAATAAAACCAAAACAAATGATGAATTAAAAGGTACTTCCTCACTTATTTAACAGTGACCTCATTGTGCATAAGGCTATTAGGAATTTGCTGATACTTTTCTTACGGTGCAGCTAACACTATTCACAAAATTCATTATTTATTTGCGGTGAAATCATTATATTAAGTTAGCTGCTACGTTTTGAAAAATAGTCTCCTACGATACAGTATTGTAATTCCTAATAGACTTATTTTTCATTTTGTAAAATAAGAAATAATTTAGAGTAGATATACAAATGTGTGCATTCGGCCGATTTCATAAAGTCCGTTTTGAAATTTAAAAGTGATACTGAAAAATAAGAACAGTTTTGAAAACCAAACAATGCTCATAAAAAACACACGATGATTGTATGCTGTGAGAACGAGACGCATGCTCACGTTCATTTCTCCGTCGAAAATGCGTGATAACATTCAATATTCGTTAGACGCACACAGTTAGAACAAAGAATTCATTAAGGGAAACAAAACGGAAACAACAGCAATGTCGCCGTTTGTGGGTATAAATCCCTTAATTATACCGTTCATGTTTGAGAGACAAAGTTAGATGCATGAATGTAAACAAAACCGCGTTGTGTTTCAAATGAAAACCAATACTTTCAAACGACTGTTGTCTCTGAATAGCAATGTAGAATCAGTAGCATGTCTAATGGTATAGATAAGTGGATTTCCAACCAATTGTAGGGAATCCCTAGGGAGAATTTGTTTGGAAAATTTCTCGGTACAACATACGGAAAAAAGATTGGATTTACAAATGTTTTTCATACGGAAAGGTGTCGCTTTTGTGCCTAATTCAGATTGAGCTGTCAAACTTTCGGAGTTCGGTACAAAAACACCACCTTTTCATATGAACAACATCTTGTATTCCCACCTTTTATCTGTATCCCTACAGTCAATCGGCCGAATGTACAACAAATGAAAAATATTTTCTAATAACATTATCTATTTTTAGAATGACAAAAAACCAAATTAATTTTTTTGAGAGCTTAGAGAATTTGTGTTAAAAAGAAATTGCATGAAATGTCAAAAGATATAAACAGTGAGGTGGGAATGAATCTCCACATAATTTCCGTCATCGTTTCAAATGTATGTTATACTATGGGGGAGACACACGATTATAGAGAATGAATCCATGCCATTTCTATGATTGTATACTAATCCACAAATCCAGTCTTTAAATTTGAATATTCAATTCAAATGTATGAGTTACTATGACGTACAAAACGGACGAGAAAACAACAACAAAATAATAGACTAAAAATATTGATCCGACCTATTATCGCTATTTCATGCAGTTTTTTTCACTAATTCAATCATGCAATTGCCTATTTTACTGCAATTTTCTGAATTTCAATTCAAAATCCTGATGCTTTTCCACGTGTCTACCCCCTACATGTTATACATACACACAACACCAATACTAGCAAGATAATCACACATCAACCTGCCGAACCGAATGAAGTATTCAATTCAAACAATTTTTTGCGACTCTTTAGAAATAGGTATTTACGATTGGAAGCAACCTGGAAATGCGACTATTTTAACGTATTTGGTTGCGAATAGTATCACATGCTTCGTCGTTCTCTTTATCATGGAGTATCACATATTTGAAGACATAATTGATTTGATGATTGGCCCGTTCAAGACCAAACAAACATCGCAATATGAAAACACCGATGATGATGTGCACGAAGAAAAAAACACAGTGAATCGAATGTCCAATAAGAATATGAATGAATATAATTTAGTTTTGAGGAACCTCTCGAAGTCTTACGATAAACTCTTAGCTGTGAATCAGCTATGCATTCGAATCAAAAGGTAAGCAAAACGAACAATCATAACTTTAGCAAACAACAACAAGCCATTCATTGTACGGGATATTTTACGGAACAATTAGCCCCTAAAAATACTTCTCCACAAACTTCAATCGAGAGCCATCAGTTTTGCATTCGTTCAGAAAATTCATATCCCCTTGCATTCAAATCACATTTGATCGAATCCAAATAACGTCTACGTGGACTACCCCTACCTCTCGGCCAATCTGTTTCGGCGAACAGAACCCGTTTCGGTAGTCTTTCATGCGTTTAACATGACCAAACCATCTCAGTCTGGATTTTCTTGCTTCCTCTCCTACCGAATCGACGTTTAAATCCCCCGAATCGTCTCAATTTGGATTCTGTTTCCCACTGATCGCGGCGCGAGTCTCCCGAAACACGAAACACTTTTATATGAGAAAAATTCCAAATCTTTGATTGAATTCTCAGAATCAACCCAGCTCTCGCTACCATATAGAATAGTTGGTCTGAAGATTGACCCGTGAATCAACATCTTTGTTTCTGTACTCAATTCACGTTTATTAAAAACGTGTGATCTAAGTTGCGCTACTACTTTATTTCCATTAACCCTACGCTGTTCAAACTCTTTATTAAACTTGACATCTTCCGAAGAGATGCAACTCAAATATTTGAATTGGAAAACTTGTTCGTCTTCAGTGACAAAAGGGGAATCCAAAGCTAAATTGAAAATACGATGGAACCTGCAAACACCTACCAAATTTCTAATCAAATATTCATTCCGAATCTCATCCACACTCGCAGCATTACCCCTATTTATTAATTACAATCTGAATTTCATCCATGCTGACCTCTTCCAAACTCTCTTCAGTCACATTTATATTCAGAAAATCAGTGTTTTCGATATTCAGCAACTCATCAAAATATCCCTTCTGTCGCATCAGCACATTCTTTCTGCCGATCACTACATTGCCCGACCTGTTCAAAACAGCTCCAGTAGCATGTTTCTTGCCACCATTTCTAATATTCTTAGCCCTAGACTAGTCCAGCAACTTCTAGATCCTGACCAAACTTCCCCCATTCTGTCTCTTTTGGAACTTCTACAATTATAATTGATGTTTAAATATTGGCAGTGCTGAATGCTTTGGACTTCTTGGCGTTAACGGTGCCGGCAAAACATCTGTCTTCAAAATGTTAACGGGCGACTCGAAAATATCGAACGGAGACGCGTTTTTGCATGGCGTCAGTGTGAAATCTCATTTGGCGAAGCTACAGAAGTTTGTTGGATATTGTCCACAAGTCAATGCCTTGATTGAAGATCTCACCGGCTTTGAAACGCTAGAGATTTTCGCATTGCTACGCGGAATTCGCAGTATAAATATTTCATCACAAATTGCACGGCTCGCAAGCGATTTGAGCTTCGAAGAACATGTTCACAAAACAGTTCGTGAACTTTCGGGCGATAACAAGAGGAAGTTGAGCATTGCAATCGCACTAATCGGAAATCCAAGTGTAGTCTGCTTGGGTAATATAAATTTGTGACATTAATTTTTATGCGGTCGTAAAATGGTTCGAAAATTGTTTTATATCTCTGGCTAGATGAGCCAACGGCTGGCATGGATGCAAGAGCCAAACGGAATCTATGGAATGTCATAAAAAAGGCCCGCAACTCTGGAAAAACGATTTTATTGACGTCGAATAGCATGGAAGAGAGTGAGGCTATTTGCACGCGTCTTGCCGTAATGGTGAATGGAGAATTCAAGTGTCTCGGTTCAGCACAATATTTGAAAAATAAGTTTGCCAAAGGATTTCTACTAACAATTAAAGTGCTCGAAAGTGATCGCAAGTAAGATTAAATTTATCTCAAACTTTCTCTTACATCCATTCAAGATCAAAAGTCATAACCTCCATTTTTATCTGAATTCGAAATTTGATATCCGTTTTCGCATTAGCTTTGCAGTGAACGGAACGCCAGCATCAACTCATTTCGGTCCAGAGAGGAAGATCAAAGATTTCATTTTTCAGAATTTTAATGTGATGATTTTGAGGTAAGCGACTCATGACGAATGTGCTTCAGTGATTTTACTAATGATTGCTCATTTCAAGAGAGGAATATGGAGGACTGCTGAAATATTATGTGCCGCCGAATGAATCAGTGGAATGGTCAACAATGTTCGGCCTAATGGAGTTAGCCAAACGAACGCTGCCCATCGAAGACTATTCGATAAGCCAAACTACACTGGAGCAAGTGTTTCTGTCATTCACAAGATACCAGCGAGACTGTATTGAACACGATTTTGATGAAAGTGGCATTAATGGTCAATGAACTGGTCAATATCGTTCAATGAATTTCAACTACAATATTATTTTATGTAACCAAAATTTTTTCCCTCATTTCCGAAATGAACATTTGAAAGCACCAAGGTCACTCTAAAGAGAGGATAGAAATTTAAATAAAGTGAAAGCCAACAAAAATATAATACGGTAAATGGTTCTAGTTATCATAAACTTTCCAAAATGTTGGTGATCATAATGTTCTAGTTTTTAGATTTAAAGAACACAATAAAATAAAATTTGGATATTTTATTCTTGTATTTAAAACTCATTAAAATATAATATTTGTGTACACTTATTTCTGATTGCGTTTCAGCTGAATGAAAATGCGTTTTGGATGATCTGAGGAAAACTGTAAGTTTCTACATAAGGTGGTAAAACATCAAACCATTGCCATTTCTTTGGTTCATTGTAGTCGATTTCATATGCCATGCATCTCCTGAACCCAAATCCCCTGAAAACACGCATAATAAATGAACTGTGAGTTTTCATTCACATTCACATCTTTCTAGAGTGATGAAAAAAGAACACAAGATATTTTTAAAGCCAAAAATGGCCGAGTTTGATCTTTCAAAATCAAATTAACTTCAGTTTTTTCTCGATCTTAGCGGATTGTCTTTTAATTTTACAAGTAAAATTAATATTTATACATATATTCAAAGTATATTCAAAAAATATGAAAAACTTTATATTTTTGAAGCGTTCTTTTCTGCAAAAATGCAATCTTACGTGTAATACTCGGCACATTTAATGATGGGATGTTCGTGTTCAAAGCAATATCGTTGAAACACACCGTATCCAATTCCGACTGCATATGCGTAGTTTCTATCAATATTTTCAAGGCATTGATAAAATGCGACGTCGCAGCTGCATTTTAGTCTGAAGAAATTAAAACTCTGATTTAAATTGACAATCCGAATTGAGAAAAATCCGATTCAGAAACTGTTTCGAAAGAAAACTTACCGCGAAAATAGCTGTGGCCGCCTTTCCAGTTCTGGATATTGTGCATAGTCTTCAGGTCGTGTAACCTAAAATAATATCGTCCACAAACGCTCAAATTATCATATTGAATTTGTTATATCTAATTAATATGACTACATATTGCGGGCAGTCGTCATGCATGCGGCAGCAATTGTCAATATCTGCATAAGTTCGTTCATCCGTACGGAAAATGCGGTTGAGAAATCTCGCGCCTGGTCCACAATATCGAGTAAACAAAAAAAGACCGAGACGCTCATTTTTGGTTGCGGCTTGACTTTCGATATCGTTGCCTCGACTTTGAAATTCACTGTATCGACGAAGTGTTACATTCAGCGACTGTATCGCCTTTCGAATTTCCAAATCACTATTTTCTGACATGGATTTTTCAAATTGTGCCAGAATTTCATTTGGGAACTCGTCAAAATCATGAGAACTTGTTGACACTTGACCAATGATCACTATCACAACCACGAACACCATAAAATACATTTCCGAATGGATTTCCATTGTTACAATCTAGAACAAAAGCATTAAAAAACGAAAGTTCGCCACGATTCTGACATGATTTGGCCCGTGCGACGGTTGTGAAACGCGAACAATTACTAAAATTGACACACAAATATTCAGCTGATTTTAATGGGTTATTTTTTGGTGTCAAGCTAAATTCATCGCAGCTTCTACGGAGCAAGCCCGCGTGAGCATAGCCGGTGATATCTTTCTTTTTTCTTTCTCTGATCTGTGGAACAGTTTTAGCCGTGTAAGATATTTTGGCAATGACACAGAGAAAAGAGAAAAAACGATATAACATTTTATGCTTGACGTGAGCTCTCTGATGTTTTAAACACAGAGCCATTTGTTTACTTTTCTTTGGTCGTTGAGTAAATCAATAACGATTTTGAAACTTTCTTGTTTCTTATCTTCGCTGTGTGAAACGAACCAACCGATTTGTTGATACTCACTATTGATGGAGCTCATTGGATAAACAATCCGAAGACAACCGACAAATATTATATTTGGTTTCATGCTAAAAGTCCAGCGGTCCACTTGAAATAGTTCGCACTTAACGACAGCGTAATATCGAAGTGTTCTGGATTGCGTTTGTGTGAAATTATTTCAATGCAAACGCCTGAT
Organism: Obolodiplosis robiniae; assembly: GCA_028476595.1. Lineage (NCBI taxonomy): Eukaryota > Metazoa > Arthropoda > Insecta > Diptera > Cecidomyiidae > Obolodiplosis > Obolodiplosis robiniae. The sequence continues at coordinate 43,737,044 of CM052015.1, forward strand.
TCGGATCTGATATTAATGTTTTGTTTTTAACTTTTCCTCACACTCCACTGTCTGCGTAAAATTATTTCATTTGCCGAAACGCCTCTAAATCACAAACAGCATATTGATTCGATTTTCTCAAGAAAATTGAAACGCGATCATTATATTGCTTCAGCAAATTCACTTGAGATTCCAATGCTGCTGTTGCTAATTCTTCCTTGTTGACAGTTGCATTTATGCGTCCCATGCTTGCGATGTATGTGTGTATCAAAATCAATTCATTTCTGTATGTTTCATGTAAGTTAATTTATTCAGCCAAATTATCGTCATCGATGGGTTATAATGAGCGATAATAGCTTCTTGGATTTCTGAGGCCGCTTTCATAATCTGTGCTGAATCATTTTATGCGTTTGGTTGCTAATTTGAACACCGACAGCTTCTTCAATTTGCGTTGATTGATTGTAAAACTCATTATTTTCATTGCCACTGTCGGCAGTTTGTTGTTAATTTTCATCATTACTTTACGTGACCGTATCACTTGAACTCTTGTGACCAGTGTTTCCGTCATTTACCGTGCCGATCCAACTAACATTGCCTCTGTTAGAAGTTTTTTTTAGCAATGTCTTTGTCATTGCAGTAATTGATTCATTGTTTCGACAGATACAAATGAAACAATTAAATGGCAATTATTATTTTCTAATTATCTTTGCATATTTATTTTTGTGTATATTGTGAACGTTGGAATAATTTATATAAAATATCAGGTATTGGTGCGATGTCACGCAAGGTGATTTGAGATAATCGAGACTTTTGTATTCAGCGAATACCTTTGCATCTGAAATGAACGTCCATAGAAACACTCTTTTCCATGGAAAGTTCCTCCGACAGCTTGGTGAGAAACTTACGTCAGTTGACACGCGCAAACTTTATATAAAATCCAACATCAAAACTTCTTAACAAATCAAATTGTATTTTACAATCTGTAAAACATTGAACAGTGAAGCAGTTGATTCAACATGAATAGACACACAATTGCCGATGGCTAATCAACAATTATTTACATATTTATATTGGGGAAATGCAGTTGATTCGTCTGCATGTCCTACAACTTTTGGGAAACAAAGCAATTAATCATCGACAAGCGTCAAGTACTTCCAACATTAGAATCTGATTTCTTTTCTATTTCATATAAGCAATTCTACGGATTTTTTTAGATCTAGTATTTATTTGCATGACACATGCAAGAGATTTTTATCTCTTTTGTTTATATTTATTTCGGATCAAACGTATAAAAGGTTGAAGAAAAGTAAGCTTGAGTTTCTTAGTCAAAATAAAGCTGAATTGAATTTCTAATCGCGTGTTGCATTTGATAAATCACAAATTTACTTTTGTCAATCGCCTACATGCTACTCCCTCGCAAATTTTATTCATTCACTACACCAATGTCCAACAAACGAAATGCAATTCAACAAAAAATTATATGAATTCTAAATCATTTCCTCATGTCCAATAATATTTTTATATTGTTTTATGACTTTTTGTAATTTGGAAAGAAAATTTTCTATAAATTGAGAGGAAGCTGCAGTTTGAACTCAGTGCCTAGCATTCAAGCGATTCGCGTAGATATTCGTTTAGACGAAAACAAATAAAACTGATAAAATCAAACAAAAAATCATTAGACAAACGAATAAGAATAAGACAAAACGAAGCATAAGAGGCGGTAAAAATTTTATAAATTTGTTTTTTGGTTGAATTTATTAATAAATTTATTCGAGATGAAATACGTCGCGGTGATTTTCTTTTTCGGTATATTTTACAGTGTTCATGTATGTTGCAACTTTTTTCAATTTACTTAATTAAGCGAAAAGTAACAAAAGTAACAGACAAATAACTACTTTTCCACCACAAAAAATGTCTTTAGTCGGCTATCTATAGAAAATTTGGCTTTCAATTACAGAGCACTTTGACCGAAGAGCATAAAAAAGAAGTCGATGAAGTTTCCGAAAATTGTGCCTCTGAACTAGGTCTCGATAAAAAGGAAGTGGAAAATTATGTTGAAAATCCTGGAAGTGTTGTGTCCGACCCAAATGCACAAGTAAAATGAACTTATGCAAAACGGAATTTCTAGAATTAAATTCAACAAATTTATTTTGCAGAAATTCATTAAATGTTTCTTGGAAACGCCAGGTTTCTTAAACAGCAGTGGGGAATTGCAAGTCGATGTGTTAATTGCAGAGTTATCAAAAAGCTTTGATCGCACAAAAATTGACGATATGCTGAACCATTGTAAATCGGTCGATGCTGAAAATCCCGAAGAATATCCTATCAAACTATATGCTTGCTACTTGGAAAAAGAAAAAGAGACTTAACTGGAGGTCAATCAACCGAATCGAACAAGTTCATTTCGATTTTTTAGGTTCAGCGAGTAGCGCATAGGCATTGTTTCAATGAGATTTTAGCTCATCAGACAATTTTTAAATGTCACTGTTTGCTGCAAATCTCTACTTATTTGTGTTATTATTCAATAATTTTGAATAAATAATCAGTTATTTTTTCACTTAAAAAAGATAACATAATGTTTATTGCCCAACTAATGGCATGTATGAAACAAGGCAATTCATCGCTTGTCTTCCATTTTTGGCATACCTTCTATGCACAAATATTCGATAATCATAATATTTTTAAGTCAATTGGGCAACAGTCATGGAAAAAAGGCACCATTCCATAGCAATTTTAGGCGTTTTAAAAAAAATAATCGGGAAAAAGTTGTTTCTTGAAACCGATCTAACGAACGGAATAAGCTGTTTGTCTTTCAGTGAACAATTATTCATTTCAGATGATAAACTATAAAACAAGATAACGAGTTTCGAACGTGATTTTCGAGAACAATTTATGGTAGTAGCCAGTCTGCCGTCGGGTTGGAGAGTTTGGTTTTTGGATAAAAAATCGGGGCAAAATTTACGAGAATCGTACTGAATTATTGCAAAATCGCACTAAAAATTTACAAAATCTGAGTTAACATCTATTAAAATTTCCACCACTTTTTGAAAAAAAAATCATTTATTATTCATGTGAATCTTACACAAATTTCTTTAATTTTTTTTAAAGAATTAAATTTTGCACTTATTATTACTTACACTTAGTAATTGAAGTGTTTTTGTACGTTTTACAAAGCCAACTTCCCTTTCTTTTGAACTTATTGGCTTTAGATTATCATCGTCTGTGCAAAAGTTATTTTTTTATTCTGTTTTTTCCTCTATTACATCGATTTCTGGTCGAGCGCAGCATTTTCGTTCCTCCTTGCACATTGGCATTCGATATATTCAATTGCTTTGTAACATTGTAATTTTGTAACGATATTTCACATGCGTTCAATTTTGTGATTCAAAGAAGATCTGAATTGAAGCTTGATTTTTTTTTTCATATTATTTAATTGATAGATGATTTATCATCATATTATTTAATTGATAGACTCAAGACTCAGTTGGATCTCAGATTCATAAGAATTTCAAAAGATTTCGAAAGATTTGAATGATTCAAATGGTTTCTTTGACCGATTTGACATCTTGATTTGAGCAGATTCACAGAGATTCAAGAATATTCAAATTCATTCGAATCTAAATGAGTTTTTTTGGATTTGAAAATCATAAGGATTCTAAAAGATTCAAAATGATTTAAAATGATAAAAATTCAAAAGTACTGTCTTCCCCAAGCAATGTGAATAAATTAAAGCTTTAATATAGTTTCTGTAACTTTTCATTGAACTCGTGAACAGTTTTAATTCTTTCTCTATTAATTAATTAAACTCAAACATAATCCAATTGAAGAAGTGTAAAACAAATTGAATTTGCTCCTTATCTGATCCAATTACAATACAAATTCAACTTTTCAACATTACATACAAAGAATTTATCGTGTTTTTTTTATTGTCGGTGAATTTATTTATTTATTACGAAGCCCAAATTTATACCAATATGTGCACAAAAAGCTTTGTACATGCTGGTTAAAGACCCAATACGATAATAATTCCGCCCAACGTGCGACATTGACAAAGAGACAATTTGGTGACAACATTATTTATATTCGAATTCACCGACAATAAATAAAAAATACACGTTAAATTCGTTGTGTGTAATATGACTCATGATGTTCATAATAAATATAAACAAAATTCATAGCTACTACATCCACTGAGCTGAGCTCACAGCTACCTAGGTTTGAAAGTATGTCATGAAGACGTTGTCTGCTACATAATACAAATTTATTCAGTTGGCAGAGCGTTCAGCCACACCGTGCGCAAGTCAAGTGAAATGTGAAACAGCTGGCGCCACCTGAAACACAATAACAATTACTAACAAACCCACTGTTGTACACAAACTCTGTTTGCAATGAGGGTGTTAAATTATATGAAGTTTGGTGGCGCTAGTAGTTTCAGATTAGTTCGTTTATTCATGAGTTATTGTTGTTGTAGCGAACGAAGTATGCGTTAAGCTCAGCGAGTATAAAGTGAAAACATAATGGCTGGTCGCAATTAAATTGGTTGTAAAATATATAATTGTCTCGATTGATAAGCAAAATATTGGAGATAAAATCTTATATCTTTATATTAAAAATTGATATTCACAATTTTATGAATGCCAAAATTGAGCTTCGACTCGAACAAAACATTGGAATCGAACTAATTTTGCACGCTCCGTTGAATACAATTTGAATATCATGCTTGAAAGATTGCTTCCAGAACCAGAAGTTAAATAGTTAAAACATTAAGTTCTACTTCTATGAATATGGTAGAAAATAAATTGTATTTCATTGATGCGATGGATTTGACAGATTAACAGAATGAACTTGTGCTGCAGACACCTTTACAGCAATATTAATTCATATATAGTCTCAACCGAGCGTTTAAAATATAAAAGCATCGTTCATAGTTTTCGTATCGACAGACAGATAAACCTGTTTAACAACGGTAATTTCGGCTATCTCTCGCACTAATGACTCTTGATTGCACACATTGTTTGTTCACACAAATCGTTTTACCTATAATTCTACGCGTGTTCGATGATGCAGATGCCCCCAACAATGTGCAAATGAATGTATTCACGTGTTATAAACAAGAATAATAATTAGTATCGAAAATGAAGTGAAACCGCACATACATCTTTCATGAGACAACTTAAATTTTGCTAAATTTAAATTCGTAAATATAAAAAACATTTTACTCATTGTAAAACCTATAAGAGTACTTGACTGTAATTCGGTCTTACACTCTAATTATGACCTAACTGCGAAAATGAACCTTAATTCATATATGAATAGAGTCTTAGGTCATAATTGGGAACACTCAAAGTTGAAGGTTCGAATTTGGACAATATCTTTTAGTTGATTTCGCGGGAAAAAATAGTGATATAAAAATTGATGCTTAAAAGAGTCAAAATAGTAGAAGTTTCACTCAAATTGATTGAAAAATTACAATTATATCAATCATCAGTACTCTTCAAATTGAATTAGCTGTTGTGTTACAGTACAGCGGTCTGTGCCGATTTAAAAATGAATTTACGAATTGTGTAAGTACTTATATTTTGTGCAATGTGCATTGCAATATTTATTTATTCAACTAATTTAAACTGAAAACCGGTCTCGATGTTAGGATTTGGAAACAAGTGTAGATTTGAATCGTATTAATTCGACGGCGGAACGATGAATAATGAATTTGGAAGTGGAATAGTGCCATAGTTTCAAAAGTTGTTCATTATTTAGTATTCAATTCTTTCAAGTTGTTCGTTATTTATTTCATTTTTTCAAGTTTTTCATGAAAACATAAAGATTTTTCGAATGTGTTTGATTTATTTGATTTATCATAATGCGACATAATGATATTTGACTGTTTTTGGAGTGTAAAATGATTCAGAACTCGAACATCTCAATGGAGCATTACCAACTGCGAAAAAACTTTTTTTTTTATTTTAACATTGAATTTCAGCAAGAAAATATTTCATTCTTACTTTTAATGCTCGGAAAACCAAAATTTCGATATAAATCCAAAGCCCCTTCTCGATATTTTCATGCTTTGGCTCAAAGCGCATGACGCGATCAAATGTGTATCTGAATTCAATCGTTAATTTTCCAGTGCTTCATAGTTTTGATTATGTCATATAATAATTACCTTCGAAATTCAATTATTTTCAAATGTTATTCTTTGATTGCCTGCGAATTAGTACTTGAAAAGTTTGAATATGATTTGATTAGACTTCGCGTCAACGAAATTTAATTCAATGAAAATTGAATGTCAACTTCAATAAATGAATTAGAGTTCATCATTGGTTTGAATGACGTAAATAAAAAAAAAAAACAATTTATCAGGATATCTTGACGAGGATATTTTGACATTTTATTACTGAATTATTTTGATATCAAAACAAGATATATAATGCAACGACATTCGGTTAAGTGAATTATGACAAAATTATTATTTGCATGAGAAAGATTTAGCAAAATGAAATGAAATATTGTCTCTTTTTCATGTATTTCATTGTCAATAGGCTCTCTAGGATATTAAAATGGAGAAAACCAATGAAGAGCTTCGATTTAGGAACAAAAGGATCCGATGCAGCACAAGAGATCAGCGCATTTCGACGCTTTCTCCCTCAGGTGACATATTGATGATTTGCTTTCAGTTTCCATTTTCTGAGATTTTCATTTTTCATTATTTTTTTTCAAATTTTTTGAATATGTCGAAGTATTCACAATTAATTATATCCTAATCTTTCGAATTTTCCAATTTTTCGATTGCAATCTTTATGAAGATATTGGCCAGCTCAACAAAGGTCCTTATTCAAATTTTTGAATGTTTTACCATTTATATCAAAGAATATTTCAATTGAACAAGTCTCATTCTTTAATCGAAGAACCTCTTGATCGTTGATTTCGGATTATCACTGGCATTTTCAACAATATTGATTCCGGCATTGACAGGTCTCAATCCAACTCTCAATCCCAATGAAACATTATCAATTACACCTGATCAAGCGACGTGGCTCGGTATGTGAATTTCAGATTTGAAATTTGACAATTTGAGTATCTATACTTTTGATTTTACAGGAAGCATCACAGTTATATGTCAGCCGTTTGGCGGTATCTTGTCTGGGTTTTTAACCGGTAAAAAAGTTTAGAAAAGTGTTTCATACATTGCGATTTTAACAATTTTGAATCGTTTCTGTGGTGACGCATTGAAATTTTGATTTATTTTTAGTGAAAAATGCAATACACATTTTTAATTCGTATTTTTTTTTTTTTATTTACGCAGAGCCATTGGGAAGAAAGTTTGCTTTGATGTGCGTCAATATTCCATATGTGATCGCTTGGCTACTGTTATATTATGCGAATTCATTGACCATGATATATTTGTCATTTTTACTACTTGGCCTTGGCATTGGACTCATGGAAGCGCCGATTTTTACGTAAGATTTCTCATGATTTTTTTTTTCTTTTCTTCTTTTCTTTCTTGTTTTTTATCTACAATTTTCACGTAAAATATTTATTCACATAATTGTGATTGCTGGTTTTTTATCTTTGACTTTGAACTTTTTATTTGATGGTAGGATTATACAATTTCTCTAATTTCAAATTTTTACATTGACAATTCAATTTGGAATCTTCTATCTAATCGATTCTTAATAAAATATATTTTTTTTTAATTTTTTCTCTTCCAATTTTTCAGATACATCGGAGAAATATGGTAGAGATCATATTATTTAAGACTCCGGGGTTTGTATGGGGACTATGTTTATTTCACGACGTATCGCTATGAAAATTCCATTATCTCATCTTTTAAAGGAAAGAATCAGTCACATATAATTACCAATCCGATGAGATTTGGGAAATATTCATATGGCAGCTATGTTCTTCGAACGAAACAGTGTAAAGTTCAAGGTTTATCATAAACGCGAAATGAATTTGAATCTTATTGATCCATGTAATAATGTTCATTTTTAAAACAAATAACACCATTCTCACACAAAATCTTCAAATTGTCTCTGTCTCGATACTCTGAGGAAACATTTGTATGAATTTTGAAAAAAAAAGTTTTGCTCCTTTTATTTCACTACAAGGATCTAAATTTGCACGAATTTTTGTAGTGTTTTTATTTGCTCAATACTACTGTAATAATTCAAATGAACATCAAAAATGGCTAATGGTTCTCGTCTCGCTATTGATGAATTTGAGCCAAATACATTCGCAAACATGGCACGGCTGATTTGTAATATTAATCAATCCAAAATCTCATCGTTATGACTTAAAATTTGGTGTAACATTTTCTCAGTGTTACATACGATAAGAAATAAACATAGCCTTTGAACCCGTCAATTGTCGAGAAATGTGCGGAAAAGTTAGTTTTAACACATCACTCAAAAACTTTCCAGACTAACTGAGAAATTTTTTTTTTTTCTCAATATTCAATCATTTCGAAGCGAAATCTTTCTCCCTGAAGCGTCTTTTTGAGATCTGCAAAAAGCCAGTATTCTCTGGGGGCCAGATCTGACGAATACGTTGTGTGCGGGAAAAATTCGAATCGTAATTCGTTCAATTTGACCATTTTTTTCATCGACTTGTGAACCGGTTCATTGTCTTGATGGAACAGTGGTTTCTCCTTTGCTAGATTGGGCCGTTTTTCTTTGATTTGTCAGCCAGTTCTTCCTTTTTCGTGAAATAGTGTATCCATGTTTCATCCATAGTGATGTCGCGACGCAGAAAATCCATTTTATCCTCCAAACAAGCCATTGAATAATAATCAATACGTTGTTGTTTTTGCTCTGGAGTCAGCAAAAGTTGCTTCACACTGACGTCTATAGCTTGTAATCACGTTATCCGATTTTCATGAAATTTTGACATATTCCTTATGAAAGATGACATCATCGAATATGGTTTTTTTGTTAGTGTCAATCCCTATATGTATATCAGTCTGGGAGCTTCTTGAGTGAAGTTTTACGTATATAAGACCGTTTATTTCAAATTGCTTTGATTCGAAATTATGTCGAGCTTCGGAGGGCACGTAAAGCCGTCGGTCCTGTGCAACAAAAAGACCGTTGTACGTATGAGTGTGGTGCAGTACGGTCCTGCAAGCCTCTCACCAATAGCCATTCATAAAACAAGTGAAATTATGCTTGATTTAGAGACTGGTTGCACTCGAAAGGGTAAAATGTCGGTATAAAAGTAGATTTTTCTTTAATATAAATTTAGTGAGCCGAGTATTCGTGGAATTCTATCTGCATCAGGAAGTATAGCTGCAGCTTTTGGCATTGGATTGGTGTATTTTTTGGGAAACCAAACGTCTTGGAGGAATGCGGCGATGATTTGCGCATTCATACCGATTTTATCAATAATTCTCATTTCATTTGTATGATCTATATCATTTGGGCATGATATTTTTAGTTTGATTTATTTTCATTTGTGCCATTTTAGTTGCCTGACTCACCATTGTGGTTGCTCTCTAGGAATCGCGAAGCAGATGCGGTGAAATCATTGCAATGGCTTCGAGGTTGGGTCGACCAAAGCGCTGTTCAAGACGAATTCAATGATTTACAACGCTCCAGAATTGCCGCCCAAATGTGCTACGAATGTGAAAAGCAAAATGAACCATGCCAACATCCGCCGCCGACGATTCAAGACAAAGTTCGAGATCTATTCCGTAGACGCACACTTCGCCCTTTTATTTTGATTGGGGCTCTGTATTTCCTTTCGGGCTTTTGCGGAATTTCGCCATATCGGCCGTACATGGTTCAAGTGCTTAATTTCTACAAATCACCGATTGATTCGAATAAAGTCATTGTTTGGATGGGATACATTGGACTCCTCTCCAATGTTGTGCTCGTTGCAACCATTCGGTTTTTTGGAAAACGAGCCATTTATTTGTGGTCAATGGCAATTGTTACTTTAGCTTTATTTGCATTGGGTAAGTCGGGTGTAATCAGACATGTTCTCATTCCTTTGCGATTTATTGTTTCTGTTTGAAAATATAAATGGACGATGGTGGAAGCGAATAAAACTAACACATATTTGTAATTGAATCGTTGAGAATGATCATGACTCAAATCTGTTCGAAAAAAAATAATATTTCTCATATCAAGTATTCTATTTCACAATTTCAATTCCGAACATTCTTTCATTTATATTCCAGGAGTTCACGGCTTTCTATACCTTCCCTTGCACTCAACGTCATTCGACATCAATACAAATTCGTCTCATATTGCGGAAAATGCATCAGCCATTAATTGCTTCCCAATTGTAATATTCAATATTTTGCAGTTTGTGGGAAATTTTGGAGTCAGCTCCATCCCGAATTTGATGTTATCTGAAGTGTTTCCATTCAAGTGAGTCAAGTAGATCACAAAATCATCAATTATATCTAAGTTTTTTAAATTCTCATTTGAAATTAGATCAAAGGCTTTCGCAACAGGAATAGTGGCCACAATTTACTATTTTTCCATGTTCATCGCATCGAAATCGTTCTATACATTGGAAGTACTCTTGACACTTCCTGGACTAAGTCTATTCTATGGGTTTGTGGGAATCGTTGGGTAAGAATTGAGCCTAAATTGAAACATCAATTGACCTTTCAAACAAATTCAGTCAACATCTTTGCGAATTCATCAGATTTATTTGGATGTATATCATATTGCCGGAAACTGAAGGACGGTCTCTTGAAGACATCGAAAGCTATTTTGCGGATCGTAAAAGAAAATTTAATGACATTAATATTCCATTTAGAGGATAAATTGTAGATCATTTTGTAAAAATTTTATTAAAAATCAATTATGCTTTGAAAATGTCACAATTGTTCTTATAAGAGCTGCTCAAAATGAGTTAAAAACTCCTCTTAATAAAACCGCGTTCATTTCTTCTCGGATCACAGCAAAAGCACTGAAAACTCACTGACGAAATTGAATCAGCAATCGGGAACTTGGTCGCAAACATTGGTCATAGAATTTTATGAAATACTAGCGGACTTCGTTGCACTTCGTTGCAACCAACCAAAAAAAGAAATGAAATATTATAGGTTTTTTTAATGAAATGAATGCATTGTATTTCAAAATTATTAATGTCAATCCAAAACATTTGGATATACAATATTTTTTGTTTGCCCATTTGAAGCGAGCATAAACAAACAATTTGGAGTTCCAACTCTTGAGCAGGCCACGTATAGCTGTCCATGTGAAAAGCACGGCTCCTCCAAATTTAATCCGCATATTTGAAGCGTTTGTCCTTGCGCCCTATTGATGGACATGGCAAATGATAGACGCACTGGTTGCAAACGCTTAAATTCAAATGGCATGTCTGTTGGAATCAGTGGAATTCGTGGTATGAGCACAATTTCACCTTTCGCTGTTCCGGTCAATATTGTGGCTTCAATTAAATTCGGCATCAATTTTTTTACTGCTAATCTTGTGCCATTGCACAGTTTTGGTGCATTTAAATTCCGCAGTAAAATAATTGATGAGCCAACCTTTAAATTCAAATAATGCGGTGGCATACCAGGTGGTTCAAGTGAATTCAAAAAGTCAATTGGATAATTCACTGCATCATCTGCATTCATTGCGCTATCAACAGATTTATATGATATCACTGCACCTGGCAATTTTTCTTGAATCTGATAATTGATTGCATTGACGTGTACATTTTTTGGTGCCAGTATTGCGCGTTCTCTCAACCAATTTTGATTCCTGTAATTTTGAACAATATTTGGAAATACACTTTCAATCAACTCTTCTGTTGATTGGAGAATGGTACAAAAATTGTTCGGCAATGTAATCAATCCATTTGTATTATCGACTCGAACTTTGCTATTTCCAATATCTAACAATTGCTTCGAGAACCGATCTGCAGATTGGTCGTTGTGCAATTGGACACGCATATTTATGTTCAATGTCAATTTTTGCACATGTCGCCACAGAAGAGAAGACTTTAAACATGCGTTGATCTCATCCGCCGGTGTTGATCGTGGAACCACAGGCAATATTTGACGAAAATCGCCTGACAATAATATTAATGCACCACCAAAAATTTCTTGATTCTGACGTAGATCTTGCATTGTACGGTGTAATGCTTCCAGCGATTTTTTATGCGTCATTGTACATTCATCCAATAGAATAATTGCTGCTTGTTGCAAAACTTTTGCCATCGCAAAATTTCTCTCCATAACTCGAGAATGGCTAAACCGATTTTGATTTTCAAAATCAACTAACCATCATCACTCCTCCCTGCACCTTCCTTTAAAATTTTATGGCAATCGGTCGAGCCGTTCTCAAGTTATGGAGTGACAATCAAAATGTACACTTCTTTTTATATATATAGAGATAGAAGATTGTGAAAGGCATGAAAAAAATCCCATAATCCAGAATATGAGTAATATTATTGTAGCGCTCAAAAAAGTTAGACAAGAATGTCAATATATATTTACAATTAACAGGAGAACGTATAAAAGTAAAAATTTCTACTTCTGTATTGATATTAAATTGTTAACTTGGGTCCTAGGAAAAATGATTGACACTTATAGCCTAAGATGAATATCTATGGAGTAATAAAAATTATTGCCTCATTATTAGCTCAGTTGTCGTTCTCATTTTTAATAACCATTTAGTATGTTCTATTTACTTTCGCTTAAAATATACGTGAAAATATGGAGAAATCAATCATTTTTGAAAAAACTTCACTATTATTCATGCAGAGTTAACACGAAAAATTACCAATTCAAGGTGAGCTAGGGGAAATAACTATTTAAATATTTCAATCCATTCGCAAATATTTGTGTAGCGTTTCACAGTGTTATTATTGTTCTCGTGCTGCTCCGTCTCATTCGTCAATGACAGTGGCGAATGCGCGTCTGACGGCATTTGCAGGCATTTCGTTCAGTTATTAACCCCTAGACTAAAAGTGACAACAATTCTTTCGACGACGTATTTAGTAGACTGTGGTCTTAAATATAATATATAAAATATAACATAAGTTTGGCTATCAATTGCGAATATATCGATGAAAAAGAAGACATATTGATTGGTGCAATCAATAGATGAATCTGTTAACAACAACAACAAAAACAAACATTTATAGACCGTTATTGCCTTTCAGCGTCTGGTCTGTTTTACGAAACAAAATGCCTCATATACCCCTAACAATACCTCTCCACATACTCCGATCGAGAGCCAAGTTTTGAGTTTCAACACACCATTCATATCCCTTCGAATTCAAATCATATTTAATCGAATCTAAATAACGTCGACGTGGTCTACCCCTACATCTCGGCCCATCAGCTTCGGCGAAGAGAATCCGTTTCGGTAATCGCTCTTCTCCCATGCGTTTAACATGACCAAAACACCTCAGTCTGGATTTTCTTGCTTCCTCTCCTACCGAATCGACGTTTAAATCCTCCCGAATCGTCTCATTTCGGATTCTGCTTTAACACTGATCACGGCGCGAGACTCCCGGAACCATTCTCAACACTTTCATATCAGAAACTTCCAAATCATGAATCAAATTCTCAGAATCAACCCAGCTCTCGCTACCATATAGATTAGTTGGTCTGAAGATTGACCCGTGAATCAACATCTTTGTTCCTGTACTCAATGCATGTTTATTGAAAACGTGTGATCTTATTTGCGCTACTACTTCATTTCCATTAACCCTGCGCTGTTCAAACTCTTTGTTAAACTTGCCATCTTCCGAAAAGATGCAACACAAATATTTGAATTGCGAAACTTGTTCCAACAAGTTGCCATTCAATGTGCAATGAATTGGCTTTCGAGTTTTGCCCACATGCATAACTTGAGTTTTTGTGCCGCTGATGGTCATTCCGAAGTTCGTACATGCCTCTTCCAAATCAATGATACTATTTTGCAGCTCCACTTCAGAATTGCCAAACCGTACCAGATCATCTGCGTAAGCGAGTGCAGAAATAATATTGCCCCCCAAAGCTACTCTACCCCTTAAATTGGCTGATTTGAATCTGTTAGCCATTCTATATCAATTCATATTTATATAATGCAATCATGAAGTGTATGCGCCATTCTGATGCACCTACCGCCATTATGTCCACACGCTTGCGTTTACCGCTTTGCCCATACTCATATCATTATAACGCAAATGAAAAACGATTGACAGTGTTATTCCAAAAATTTGTTTATTTTCATTATTTTTGGGAAGCATGACATTTTCAGATGTATTTGCAATTATATTTTATGTCGTAGGCCATTCACAATTAACATTTTCTCAAGTTTTCATTAATGCAGAAATGAATGCCCAAGAATTAAATAACATCTTTATTGCGACGCACTCATTTGTTTTATCAAGCGACTGAAACGTCAAAACAAAAAAACAATAAAATTACTGATGTAGAAATTCTGATGCCTATGCGTAATCTTTGTTCGATCGAATGAATGTATGGACACTAACAGCTGTTTCAGATGTACGTATATTTCCAATCAATTTGTTTGCCGCAAAATAATATTTATTTGAATTTTCATTAATGCAGAAATGAATGCCAAAAAAACATCTTTGTTGCGCCGCACTTATTAATCATGTTCAATGTCTGAAACTTTTGTCAACAATCTATTTGATATAAATACCCAAGAGGACATTTTGATTCTTATATACGGTTTTTTTGCTCGATCGCATTGTCAACTGTGCTCATTATTTTGAATACTGAAAGTAACATTCCTGTCCATCTTCTTCGTGCCTAACTTGAATCAAGATGAAACTGCATTTGTTTGCTATTCTTTTCCTGTTCAGTGCTGGTAAGTGAAGATCACACAGATTTTTTCGTTTTTTATAAAAAACTAAATATGAATAAATGAGCTTGCATGCATGACATCTGTACATCTATACTTTTCTGTTCGAGTGACCGATAATATATTATGATCCATAGGATCATTATGCAGCTCTCGTATCGAGTTCCCATTTTAAATGTTGCAAGTCTTGTTTGCTGGCCAAGATAAAACAATCCAAATTCGATTTGATTTGTCATTTATGTTTCACGTAGGATACATGAGCTGTCATTTGCTGATTCCAAAAGAGGGGTCCAAATTCGCTGAGGGGTTTATAAAATATATTAGATTTTCAGAAGCACATGATGATAAGGGCCACCTTACCATTGTAAATATCAACAATATGGAGCTCATGACTGATCGTATCGAACTTCGAGAACAGCTTTTGCTTGCACACATTCATAGACAAAACGTTGTGCTTCATGCAAAATATAACAATAAAACTGCTCCTCTTTTTGATGAAATCACAATCCGCGGGAGATATCAAACTGTTGGGGATATGATTTGAATGACTAACTAGTTAACTAGAGTAGCTGAATGATTCAGAAAATGGAAGCAACAGCAACAGCATTTCTCTCGATTCCTCCTGCACGTTTATACAATAAATACTATTATAACCATCTTGAAATTCAGCAAGTTTTTTTCTAATAATTCAATTTTATTTAGATTTATCCAGCTTAGTTTACAGTTTTGGTTTGTTTGAAGTAGTATGTATTTGTATGTTTGGTACGCGTTTTTAAGTATTAGTGTACACGTATACACACATACACACACATACACACACATACACATACACATACTCTCTCTCTCCTCTCTCTCCTGTCCTCTCCTCCTCCTTCTCTCACGATCAACCATGACTAATATGGCAACGGACCTGCTTACCATGTATTTTGTTGTTGGATTTCGTTTTGAATGTGATCTTTTATTTTCATATTTTCTCTCTCTCTCTCTCTCTCGCTGAGCTGCATTAACCGTTACTAATATGTCAACGGATCTGCTTGCCATATATTTCATATGGCAACAGCTCTGCTGTCCTCATGTGAGAGAGATGGAGCTTCCTTTCTCTTTCTCTCTCTCTCCCATACATTCCTATCTCAAGTGAAATAGAATTGTTCCAGAATATTTTCAATTTTAAAGAACAAAATCTTATGAATAGCGGGATTCGAACTCAAAACCATGATATATTGAGCAACGGCAGCGAACGACATCCACACACACATGCTTTATATATATATTTCTTATGGGCAACAGACCTGTGCGGGCGGCAGCAGACGACATCAACAGCTCTGTATGTCATAATGCATATCATTCAAAGTGCTCACAAACAATACTTGTGAAAAGTTGGGAGAAGAATAATCTTCTAGTGGGTCTAATGAAAATGTACGTCAACACATATTGTAATATGAACTACTATTATTTATTACTTCTTCAATGAATGCACTATGTTTGCACCAATGAATGCACCAAACAAAGGTTTGAAAATAATAAACAAATGACTAACTTAAGCCGGTAAATGAACTTCAAAAGACTTAAGTAGTTTTTATTTGATTTTAATTTACACGCTAAAATTATTCATTATTTCAAGTTATGTTTGAATAGTTTGCAGATTTTATGTAGGTATATTACGCAAAAAGAAGAAAATTTGACACACACATACACACACACATCTCTCTCGCTCTAAAAAATACTACGTTCGTATATGCATGTTTTTTTTTGTTTTGTTTTATTCTCTCTCGCTGTATAAAGTACACTTTTAATAATATTCTGTTAATCGAGATTTTGAACCATTAAAATGTAAACACAGTGTGTTTTTTTTTAATCAGGAGAAAAAACAATATTGTTTATTTTTCTTTAGGTTCCTCCATGCAACACACAGTTATTTTCTCATAAAAAAATCTTTAGGTAGTAAGCGAACATCAATAAATTGATGAACAATTACTGCTTCGAAGACCTTGTCCAATGGTAGTGCAAGCACATATGATAATATACGATCTCAAAAAAATAATTAATCTTCACAAAGACAAATTTGGATATTTTCATTATGCAAATATTTTCTAAATATTTTACTTTCAATAGCATTACATAAAATGCATCAATCATTTAATGAAACGATTTTTTTAGGTGAATCAACATTCACATGTTTCTTATTTTTTAATTCATAACTACATTTGCAAATTAATTTAAATACCGGAAAATTAGTATCGTTTCTTTTCAAGAAATACTGAAATACAAATTTGATTAACAAAATATCATAAAATGTAAATGTTTCAGAAATATTGTTAGTAAATTCCATATCTTTAAAATTATATTGGATTAAATCTAATATTGAAGTGTATATCCATTGTTTCGAATTAATATAAATTTCAGCAGCAAGCTGTTTTAACATTCTCGGCTTCGATTTATTTGATCTACATATTACCAATCTGTTTCGAATATCTGAATATTCCATAACTCTAACTGATTCAGTATAAAAATATGCATTTTGACATTCATATCTTATCGGTTTTACTATCATTTCCCTATAGCATTTACTAGGGGTGATCTGAAAATTGAATGTGTTCTCGCTTTCTTCATATATCGTTAATATATTAAAGTCTTTAAAAAGATTACGTATCACCTTTGGAATATGCGCAATGATTTCTCTGCCATACACACACTGAACTATATGTAAATAATGGAATAATATTTGTTTAATTATTACGTAAAATTCATGATTTAAATTGTTAATGTATAGTAATCTATTATTTTTATATTCTTTGAAATCAAACTTTTCTGGTTATATAGTGGACGAAACCTTATCACTAAAATAATTAAATCATATTCTTCATCATCTATTAAGTTTTCCATGATTTGTTTTTTTTGTCACTCTGCAAGATCCAAATGAACCATCATCTATATTGATTTTTTAAGCAACTTTTTCACCAACATCCTAATGAATAGAAGTAAATAAAAATTATAGATTATATTGGATTTACTTTTCTTATTTACTTCTACTCACTTTTGCTTTAGCGTTCTCTTGCTCCATTTCTGTTTGACTCACAATTCTAATAATCCAAGATCTTAACAAAAAAAAATAAAACAGAGAAAATAGATAATCTATATTTTTTTAAATTCAAAAACTTAAATAAACTTACTTGCTGTTTTCACGTTGTCCACCAAAGTATAAATAATTGATTTCATCAGTACAGTTTAGGTTATTGATATCATCTTTGTTGAGAGCTTTCATAAAATATTGTGGTAGGAAGACATCTTCATTTTCAAGCTCCACTAAAATACTTTTTTCATCATCATCAGTTTCCTTTTTTGCAAACTTATTTTTCACTATACGAAAACATTCTATTTTATGAAAACCAACAGAAAGATTTGTAAAACCACGATAAGGTTTAGATGCAGCACCAATCATTCTTAGTTTTGCAAGTGCACTCATTATACTTGTACTTTTTTCTTTTATTATTTTTATCACACTGAATAAAACAGTTTTCAGATGAGAGAAATGAATTTGTGAACCAATCAACAAAATACGTTCAACAGAACTGACCACAAAAATAGAAATACACCGCTTATAAACCTTTCATTTAGAAATCATTTTTTTTTTTTATTCTTATGTGAGTATACACACACCTTATTCCTAAATGTAAATTTCTATTACACAAAGTAAAACATGAACAAACAATGAAAATGCATATTCATTGTTTGTTACTATTCTGTCATCGGTGAAATAGAAAACTGTGTGGTCTTAGTTAACGTTTTTAAGCATGACACATTTTTCGATTTGCAAATACGCATTTCCCTATTTTAACTTTTTCTAATGTCTCTTTGTTCTTGAATGTCCGGTGTATCCGTTACTGATTCTCAGTGAAAGATTCGAAATAACATAACATTATCGATTCAATTTCAACACTGTTACATTTTTTACTTTTCCGCACACACCACTGTGTGTGGTAAAAGTATTGCGATCGGTCCAAAAAATTCAAAACGCTCGGAATAAGTTTTCTATGCGTTTTGAACCTAGAAAAAACGATTGCAACCATTCCCGGAACAATTCTTTGTCCGTGTTTGGTACGTTGTCCGTTGTCCGTTGTCCGTTGTCCGTTGTACGCAAAAATTTGTTAACACGATAACTCAAAAAATTGATTTTAGAATTGAACAAAAATTTACACACACATTTGTCTTCATTAGGAATAGAAACCTATTAATTTTCAGCCTAATCGGATAATTTTTTCGGGTAGCTCTAGTGGAGTGGAATCAAAAAATGGGCTGTTTTTTAATATAATTACGAAAAATTTGTATGGGGACTATGACTATTTATTATTGCTATATTATTTATTGCTATATTTTATCATTATGAAACTTTCAGAATATAATTTTTTTATGAAGAAAATGAGTCGTGCAAAATTTCAAGTAATTTTAATGGGATTTAGGACTACCTCCCCTGTAAAATTTTCGTTTTTTGGGACCTTTTCGAGGTCAAAACTGAACATTTGTATGCCGACTTTCTCAAGTTCACATTGTAACGAATTGAAACTTTGGATATATTATTTTTTTAAGAATAAAATGAGTAATGCAAAATTTCAAGTCATTCCAACTAGATTTAGGACTACCCCCCCCTGCAAAATTTCGGATTTTTGGGGTCTTTTCGGGGTCAAAACTGAAAAATTGTATGGCGAATATCTTAAGTTCACATTTTTTCCTATTGCAACTGTCAGAATATTAATTTCTATGTTTTTCAAGTCATGCTGATGAGATTTAAATCCAGCTCCCTCACAAAATTTTCAATTTTCGGGGTCAATATTGAAATCAATAAAATTGGATGAAGTATTTGTGATTTTCTAATCTGTGTTTTTTCATCAGTTTGAATGCTCATGCTGTTACCGAAAGTTATACTGTTATACATAACATAAATGTAGAACCATATCTATCGTTGGCATGAATTGGAAGTTCACATCAGAGTGAACTAATTCGTAATTGTTAATACCAATTCAAAAATAGAGAACGTTGAAGTAAGAATTAGGAACTGAGATGTTTATTTGTTTTTATATTAAAATTTAAATTTAAATCACATGATGTGTAATGACTCGAAATTCGATCTCATCGTAATGACTTCAAATTTTCTGTGATTTATTCTCAAAGTTGCATGATGATTCGATAAGAAATAAACATAAATCCAATACAAATGAGTAGCAATCAATGAAAAATGCGTAAGCCCGAAAAATTTCGGGAAATGTGCGGAAAAGTTAGTTCTACGTACGTAAGACCATTTATTTTATTTTGTTTTGAATGCAATCTGTGAGCTAGAAAAATATTTAAGTACATGAACAACAAAAATATCAAATCAATCGGTGAGTGAGTGAGAAACTTTGAAGAGCAATAATGGAAAACGATGATCAAGAAATCCCAAGAGTGGAATCAAAAATTTCAAATTCTGCTTTCGGTCGCCGTATACGTGAATTTGATTTGGTGAACAATGAATATCGAAGAATTTTTAATAAGTGCGTTCGAAATATATCAAGTGAAAATAATTGAAGCTGTCACAGAGTTTGATTTGATAAAAACGACATCATATTTTAGTGCGGAATTTGAAAGTTCTTTCCATATTGATGAAGACAGTGATCCAATCACAGAAAAACGGGAGATTCATATACCAACGAAAAATGGTGAAATTAATTCAACTACTGATTTGCGTGAACATTTTCAAAACGATATCATTGATCATGTGGTGAAACAAGTTGATGAAGTGATGGTGGAAGGTTCTGGATTTACATTAAGTAAAATCATACAATTGCGTGTACAACTTTTTAAATATGAACCATTGCAAAGCTCTGGCTATATTGAACACCCGAAAATGATAAAAAACAAGAGAGCAGTTATAAATTTAAAAAATACCGGCAACAAATGTTTCAAGTGGTCAATTTTGGCGGCATTACATTATGATGAAGTATATGCTAAAAATCGTAGGAAAGTGACGGATGCTATAAGCTATCAAGAATGGAATAATGAACTGAATTTTGATGGAATAGACTTTCCTGTGCGACTCAATCAAATTGAGAAATTTATGCAGCAAAATGAGCACTTAGCTGTCAATGTATACTATTTCGACTCGGAAAAAAAATGTGTTTGCCCGCGCTTTCTAGCCTCAAAATCTGTTGAAAAACAATACATTCATTTGCTCTTGCTTACAGAAACAACAAGCGAAAACAATGAAAAAGCAAATGAAGCGAGTACACATTCTCATTATTGCTGGATTAAAAATTTGAGTGCATTGGTCGGTTCACAGATGAGTAAAAATACATGTAAAAAATTGATTTGTGGTCGTTTTTTGAACCATTTCATATCACATGACAAATTAGAGAAACACAAATTATTATGTGAAAGAATGAATGAATGCGCAATTGAAATGCCACCCATTGGAAAGAACTATGAAACATTCAAAAATCACAAAAATGAACTTAAAATACCGTTCATTGTATATGCAGATACGGAGTCATTGTTGAAGGAAGTCGAAACAGAGGTCTTTAACCCAGATTGCTCAACACATGCTTATCAACAATATGAAATGCACAGCATTGGATATTATTTCAAGTGCGAAAATGATGAATCGAAATCATACTATGCAAGTTATCGTGGGGTAAACTGCGCTGAATGGTTTATGGACGAATTAAAGAAAATTGCAAATGAAGTCTTTGAATTTTTGGAGAGTAAAAAACCGATGAACGTTTTGACAGAAGAAGAAGAGAAATCATTTATTGAATCAACTGTTTGTCATATATATAAAAAAGAATTCACGAACGAACAAACGGAAACCGATATGATTCGAGTGAGAGATCATTGTCATATAACGGGTCTATATAGAGGTGCTGCACATCAATCATGCAATTTACAATATCAAATCAGTCGAAACATTCCAGTTGTAATGCATAATTTGTCTGGGTATGATTCACATTTACTAATCAGAAAACTCGGAAGCAACAAACAAATCCATGGTGAAATATCAATCATACCAAATAATTCAGAGAAATATATTCCGTTTATCAAGACAGTGCATGGTGTTGGATTACCGTATCAAAATCAAATTAAATTAAAATTCATTGATTCATTGCGTTTTATGTCGGCATCTTTAGATCGTTTGGCATCACTTTTACCACCAAAAAAAAGCAAATTCTCAAATCTGAATGTATAAAATCGGATTTTTGTTCAGATGAAATGTTTACTTTGCTGAATCGGAAAGGTGTTTTTCCATATGAATACATTGATGGATATGCGAAACTTGAAGAGAATGCGCTACCGCAAAAAAAGAGTTTTTTCAGCAGTCTAACTGGAACAAATATATCAGATGATGATTACATTCATGCACATGTATGGAATAAATTCGGAATACAAACACTTGGAGAATATTCTGATTTATACTTGAAAACAGATGTGTTATTACTGGCTGATGTACATGAAAACTTCAGAAACACATGTATTGCTACACATTCACTTGACCCCGCTCACTATTTCGGTGCACCTGGTCTCTCATTCGATGCGATGTTGAAATTCACCGGTGTTTCTATTGAACTCTTCACCGACGTAGATATGCTGTTGTTTACAGAAAATGGAATACGTGGTGGTGTGAGTAAAATAAATAAGCGATATGTGCGAGCGAATAATAAATACATGGACGATGAGTTTGAACCATCAAAGGAAAATTCATATCTGCTGTACTTGGATGGTAAATATGCATGAATAATTATCATTCTTTTAGCGAAATGTATCGTATACAGTCTGTTTTTTTTTTGTTTTTTTGTAAAATCAAAAAGCCAACAACTTGTACGGATATGTAATGTCTCAACGTCTACCAATTGGGGAATATGAGTGGATCTCCGAGAGTGAAATCGAGCGAAATTTCAATACATCCGACCAACAAAAAAATGTGACGTCAATTTCAAATTTGAAGGATGATTCGGATATAGGCTACAAATTTGAAGTTGATTTAGAGTACCCACCAGAACTTCATGATAAACATAATGATTATCCATTTTGCCCCGAGCGAATTCAATACCTGGTATAACAAAGAATGACAAGTTATTGATAACTTTTTATGATAAGAAAAACTATATTGTTCATTATTCCATGTTGAAGCTATCTCTTGAAAATGGTTTGTTATTGAAAAAAGTTCCTCGGGTGCTTCAATTCAAACAGAGCGCTTGGTTGGAACCATATATTGGTTTGAACACAAAACTTCCTGCTCAAGCCAATAACGATTTCGAAAAAGATTTTTATAAATTATTAAATAACGCAATCTATGGGAAAACCATGGAAAATTTACGTTTGCGTTCAGATATTAGGTTAGTGAATAAATGGTATGGTAGAGGTAAAAATTGTGGAAGGAATTTAATTGCACAACCTAATTTCAAAAAATGTATAATCTTTGATGAAAGTTTAGCAGCTATTGAACTACACAAATCAAGTATATTAATGAACAAACCAATCATTGTAGGAATGTGCATTTTAGAATTATCAAAAGTATTAATGTATAAATTCTTATGTAATTACTTGAAACCGAAATATGGGCAAAATATTCAACTTATATATACGGATACAGATTCGTTCATACTCGAGATAAAAACTAATGATGTATACGCAGACATTCGCGATGAAACCAATGAATATGATACTTGGGATTACCCCGAGGGAAATATTTATGGAATTAAACGCCATAATAAAAAAGTACCAGGTAAATTCAAAGATGAGCTCAATGGTCAAATTGTGTCTGAAGTTGTTGGAATGCGATCCAAATGTTATGACGTACGAACGCTAGGTGGAATTGTTAAAATGAAAAAGGCTAAAGGTGTTAAGAAAAATGTATTAAAATATAGTGTAACATTCGAAGACTATTATAATTGCATAACAAATAATTGTATAGAAATGAGAAAGCAAAACTCCATTCGTTCGAGAAAACATGAAATTTACACCATTTCAATGCAAAAGATTGCACTGAATCCATTTCACGACAAACGTTATATCATTAAGCCAGATGGTATTGATACGCTCGCTTGGGGTCACTACAAACTCGATTCTGCGAAAATGGATGCTGAATATCAATATGTAAAAGATATTGCAGAAAGTATGAAGGGAGCTATGAAATATTAATAATACACACATGTATACATTTTTTTATTTTTTTTCAATAAAAGATTTTTCAATTAATGTACCTAATTTGCATTTTTATTTCATTTCCGAAAAACAATATCAACTCCTCAACGAGCAGAAAGAAACTGAATACAGAAAGTATGAAGTAGGGATATGAAATCACAATGCATACGTGTATATTTTTTTTCTATCAAGTGATCAGTATCGACTAATATGTTGAATGTGAAGTACAATTCATATAAAAAATGTTTTTCAGCAAACCAGGCAAACCGGCCATTGCCCATCGCGATATCAAAAGTCGAAATATTCTAGTTAAACGCAACGGACAGTGTGCTATTGCTGATTTTGGATTGGCTGTCAAGTATAACAGTGAATTGAACGAAATCCACATTGCGCCAAATACTCGTGTCGGAACACGACGATACATGGCACCCGAAGTGCTGGACGAATCATTGAATCCAACGCAATTCGATTCGTTCAAATTGGCCGACATCTACTCAGTTGGATTGGTATTTTGGGAAATGGCCCGTCGTTGCATCACCACGATATGGTTCCATCTGATCCAAGCTTTGAGGATATGTACGATGTAGTGTGCACACAACAGATTCGCCCACCAATTCCGGAGCGGTGGCAAGATGAGGAAATTCTTCAAGTTTTATCGAAAATTATGGTCGAATGTTGGCATCCAAAACCATCGGCTCGACTTACTGCACTGCAAATAAAGAAAACACTGATCAAAATTCAAACAGTTAGCTCCAGTCAAATCGTCTAGTATTAGGAGTATAAGCTAGCAGCAATTCAGTAACGATTTATTTACTTCTGTACATTTGACGACTTGATTTGTTTCTTTTTTCCTTTTGAATTTAATCCTGTTCTTTTTTTTGTTGCGAATTTAGATTCACATTTGATCGCAGCTATGTGTAGTCAATAAAAACAAAATACAATCTAATTAAATAAAAACACACTTTAGAATACACATCCATGAGATCGGATTCAGTCTAGACTAGAGTCTACTCAATCCAAAATGAAATATTGATATGCAATCGAAATCATAACTATTTAAGTAATTTTACGATTTGTTAGATGTAAATTAAGAGATGCGATCGTATTCGATAAGACATATGAAAAAATATTAATTCGAAATTCAAACCTAAACAAATTAACAAACTCAGTGATATGTGTAAATTGAAGTGTATGAAACTAATGAAAATGAAGAAAAAAAAAACATGAAACAAACAAAAATTTTATAGAGACAAAGGATTCGAACGGAAATACTCTTGTAAAAAGTAACTCAAAATTCAGCCAACAAACCGAACGCAATCGAATTAGGCCTTAGCAAGAAAAAAAAATGATTCCGTTTTTATTACTGGTGCCTTTACAGAGCCGGCCTTTTTTCTCAACCGTATGAACGAAGCGAAGATTTTTTTTTTTCAAAGAAATTCTTGCAATTTGAACCATTTATTTTTCTTTATTTTCAAAGAAAAATTCACATAAAAAAAAGGCCACAAGTAATGACAGCATAAAAAGGATAATGAAATAACAAATGAATGAAATAAAATGCCATTTCTGTTTTTCTCTCTCTTTTGTAAATAATTTATTTCTAATGTTTGAATTAATGTTCGACTGCATTTAGAGATTCAGCACATTAAGAGTTAATCAATCAGTTTAGTTGGAGCGTGTTTTTATTGTATTTTGCATGTAATTTTCAATCTTAAGTGCTAAAATTCGAACCCAAACGCCCATGAATAAGGGGCTCGTAGACAGCATCACTTATGCAACAAAATGATATATCTGTACAATCGCGTGAAAATTACAATTTTAAGAACTGATTTTGGTTGAATAAACTCTCATATTGACGTATTTGGAATGTTGGTCGATTTTATTCTTTCTTCTCTTTTTGGCTTTATTTACTTTCAAAGTGAATCATCATTAT
The DNA here is from genome assembly GCA_028476595.1 of Obolodiplosis robiniae. Lineage (NCBI taxonomy): Eukaryota > Metazoa > Arthropoda > Insecta > Diptera > Cecidomyiidae > Obolodiplosis > Obolodiplosis robiniae. The sequence goes on from CM052015.1 coordinate 43,762,898, forward strand.
TGGCTGCTGACAGATCAATTAACGTAAGTAAAAACAACAGATGGTCATGATATCTTACTGATTGTATACGTTACTGTACACAACGCAACACGAGAGAGAATTGAAAATGCAAATATGCTGAAAGACATGAGCCAGGAAATTGTTGTAACACTTTTTCTCCTTCGAATATCAAGTGAACAGTTTTAAGTGAATGAATACCATCTGCATTCATACCAGTGTCATTTGAATGGTCGTTTTCACAATCAATTACACATTTGATTCTCCAGATTCAGGCAAAACTCAATTTTCCAGTTCATGTCTCGTGCATTGACAGAATGCCGAGCGATAGACAATGAAATGCGACAGACGTTGATGATTTCATTTGTGTTCTTTATTTAACAATACCATTTTAAAAATTCATTATAACACACTAATTTATTGCTATGTTGGTCGGCTACTTTTTCGAGAATGGGTTCCATTTGGAAATCCATAACTTTTTCCTGCAAAACAAGCAGAAAAAAAAACAGGAATGAGTTTTAAAAAAAAAGACGAACAATCAAATCAAACAAAGTGAATAATGTCAAATAAAATATTCAAATTGGTTATGACGCTTACTCATCGCCTGCCAAATCGACAATTTTTCCTTGTTCAGTGCGAACAATACATTCAACATTCTCCATGCCCACTGTGTGTACTGAAAATGAAGATATCAAAAGCATGAATATCAAGTTCTATCAAGAGTTCTATTCAATTCTTACGTTTACATGTCCTACCTGATCGCCATACTTCTTGTATTTGGCTAAAATTTCTTTTTGTTCTTCGGGTTCATCAGCCCAGCCTGGAATACCAGCATGAATAGCCTTGATCATTTGACGTTTGATTGCCAGAGCAAGCTAAGTATGCAAATCATTGGCTTTGGTCTGTGACCAATTAGAAATTCAGAAATAAATATATTTTAAACGCATGGAAATTGAACTACTTCGATTACGGTAGCATGGTATATCCGCGCACATGTCACTTTCGGCAAAATCGATGTGTTTTTTTCTCGGGTGCAGTGTGGCTTAGCACGCCCCTCACCTTAAATACATTTTAGCTCGAAATCGAAACAATGTGCCTCGGACGAGGGGAGGCCACGGAGCTCGCCCTCTCCGGGACCTGACCGGAGCTCCACAGTTGAAGACCGTTTTGAATTTTGGAACTTTGAATTTGAGAGGAGGTTTTGAGTCTAAGAAGTTCGAATTAGTTGACAGGGCGAATGTTTTCGGTTTAGATATCTTAGCTTTGAGTGATGTCCGTATTGAAGGACAGTTTGAGGATGCGTTAGGGAATTATCGCGTATTTTTGTCGGGTGTTTCTAGAGGAAGAGCTAATTGGGGCGTAGGGTTTTTGATTCACAACAATTGAGAGTCTTCGGTATTCAGCCATAGATTCGTCAATGAAAGATTAATGTGGATCTCGATTAAAATTGGGGGGAAGTTTATAGATTTGTGAGCGTTTATTCGCCATGTGAAGGGGCAGATTCAGACCGTTTGAATGATTTCTACATTGATCTGAATGACGTAGTCGATAGAAAGGCCAGTGAAAGAGTGATTCTGTTAGGCGATTTCAATGCGAGAGTGGGTAGAAACGATCCAAGTTTCTCCGCTGTGCTAGGAAAATTTGGTGAAGAGTCTTCCGCGAATGGAAATGGGAAGAGATTACTCGATTTTTGCCAGAGTTCAGACTTAGTTATAACTAATTCATTTTTCAAGCACAAGAAAATTCACATGTATTCGTGGGAAAATCCTGGCCAGAATCGAAAATCTCTTCTCGATTACGTTATTGTTGAAGCAAGCTTGCGCAAAACAATTTTGAATACGAGAGTGTATAGAAGTTTTGGTCTAGACTCTGATCACTACTTGGTAGCCAGCAAACTGTGTATTAACAAGTGTGGCGTAAGAAGCTATCAGAGGTCAATAAAAAGAGTGAAAGTGGAAAGATTGCGAGATGTGAATGTAGCGAGAGAGTTTATAGCAAAATTAGGAGAAAAATTTGCGCAGGTCGAAGTGAATGAAGCGTCCGATATTGAGTATGAATGGAATGTGTTTAATGAAGTGATTGTAGAAGTAGCAAAAGAGTGTTGTGGCATGTTTGTCGTCAAGAATGGGAGAAAGAAGACTGAATGGTGGAATGAAGATATTAGAATTGCTGTGAAGGAAAAGAGAATGAGATGGATCCGCTGGTTGCAGAACCGAACTGATGAAAATCTTGAGTCGTATAGGGAACAAAAGCGTGTAGTGAAAATTATGGTGAAAGGAGCAAAAGAGAGAGAATGAGTGAAATTTGGTCAGGATCTAGAGGTTGCCGGACAACAGAGGAACAAGGTATTCTGGTCAAGGGTCAAGAACATTAGGAATGGAGGCAAGAAACATGCTCCTGGAGCTGTTTTGGACAAGTCTGGCAATGTAGTGATGGGCAGAAAGAATGTGTTGAAACGATGGAAGGAATATTTTGATGAATTGCTGAATGTAGAAAATGCCGATTTGGTGAATGAGAATGTGAATGTAAATGTGAGTGAAGAGAGTTTCGAAGAGATTAGCATGGATGAAATTCAGAGTGCAATTAATAAGTTGAGTTGGGGTAAGGCTGCGGGTGTGGATGAGATTCGGAATGAATATTTGATTAGCAGTGGTTTGGTAGGTGTTCGCTGCTTGCATCGTATCTTTAATTTAGCTTGGAGTTCCTCTTTTGTCCCTGAAGAATGGGGTGGCGCAGTCATTTCGCCACTTCATAAGAAAGGCAGTAATAGAGACTGCAACAACTATCGAGGAATTTCTCTGCTGAGCGTTGTCGGTAAAGTATATAGTGCAATTTTGGAAAATAGAACAAGAGCTATTGTCGAATCGCTCTTGGATGAAAATCAATCGGGTTTCCGCCCAATGCGCGGCTGTCAAGATCAAATTTTTTGCATGAGACAACTAATGGAGAAATTCCTTGAAAGAAATAGGGAACTGTACTTCTGTTTCGTGGATTTGCAGAAAGCATGCGACTGCATTCCTAGATCTAAGTTGTGGTCAGTCTTGGCCGAATATGGTGTGAATGGTTATCTTCTCAACGCGATTCAAAGTTTGTACGCAAACAGTAAAGCAGCAGCAAGAGTGCATGGAGATGTTAGTGAATGGTTTGAAGTACGTAATGGTCTGCGACGGGGCTGTACAACTTCGCCTCTTCTATTCATTATTTATATGGACAAGCTGATCAAATCAGCCAATTTAAGGGGTAGAGTAGCTTTGGGGGACAATATTATCTCTGCACTCGCTTACGCAGATGACCTAGTACTGTTTGGCAATTCTGAAGGTGAGCTGCAAAATAGTATCAGGGATTTGGAAGAGGCTTGTACGAACTTTGGAATGACCATTTGCGGCACAAAAACTCAAGTTATGCATGTGGGCAAAACTCGAAAGCCAATTCATTGCACATTGAATGGCAACTTGTTGGAACAAGTTTCCCAATTCAAATATTTGTGTTGCATCTTTTCGGAAGATGGCAAGTTTAACAAAGAGTTTGAACAGCGCAGGGTTAATGGAAATGAAGTAGTAGCGCAAATAAGATCACACGTTTTCAATAAACGTGAATTGAGTACAGAAACAAAGATGTTGATTCACGGGTCAATCTTCAGACCAACTATTCTATATGGTAGCGAGAGTTGGGTTGATTCTGAGAATTTAATTCATGATTTGGAAGTGTCTGATATGAAAGTGTTGAGAATGGTTTCGGGAATCTCGCGCCGCGATCAGTGGGAAAGTCGATTCGGTAGTAGAGGAAGCAAGAAAATCTAGACTGAGATGGTTTGGTCATGTCAAACGCATGGGAGAAGGGCGATTGCCGAAACGGATTCTGTTCGCCGAAGCTGATGTCGCCGAAGCTGATGGGCCGAGAGGTAGGGGTAGACCACGTAGACGTTATCTGGATTCGGTTAAATGTGATTTGAATGCGAGGGGATATGAATGGTGTGATGAAACTCAAAACTTGGCTCTCGATCGAGGTTTGTGGAAAGGTATTGTAAGGGGTGTATGAGGCAAGTTGTTTCGTCAAACAGACCAGACGCTGAAAGGCATTAATGGTCTATAAATGCTTGTTGTTGTTGTTGTTGTATGGAAATTGAAACATTTCTCTAGTGATTAGCTCACCTGCATTATGTATTCATCGAAGCCTTTGTAATGATGAATGAGTTGAATAACACGGTCCGTTGCAAGAACGTCCATATGCTGGTTCAAAATTTCACTATAAACTGCTGTTCTTTTGAGAGTTGGTATCCAGAAATGTGGAAATCGTCGCACTTGTGGTCGACTTTTATAGTATCCTTTGATGACTGCCTCACCACCCAACAGGCATTTATCGAATTCTTTTGTATATTTCAATGGAAGTGGCACGTTTTGAATGGGTTTCACTTCACCAGTTTCATCGTTGTACTCATACTTTCCAGCCTTTGGAATATAATGAATGGGTGTCGGCTCCTCTTTCCACTCGTAGTAGAATTTTTGATAGGCTTTTGGCAGTTTTGATGCAAGACCAGTGTCAAATGTGCCAGGCGGTATAAATCTGTATGGTATAAATCTGTATGGTAAATGAATAGGAATTAAATTAGAGTTAAGATTGAAATTAACTTCAAATTGTTAGAAATTTATATATTATTTTTTCATTGAATTAACTCACTTGTATGGATTTCCAACATTCTATGGAATAAAAAGAAAAACACAAACAATAATTCAATTCGGATATTGATTTGAGGTTATGTTTGTACCCGCAATCATTTCACTTACCAAGATTCGTTTGGCCATTGTAACTGGATTACTACGAATGAAACCGTTTTCGTACAATCTTTCCCACTGAAATTCGCACAATTGTTGGTAAACAATTACTTTTTTTCAATCGTCCAGTCCACAACTGAGCAACACTTCGTGTTACATCCAAAGAGAATACGATAGACTTGAATCAAAATAAATGTGACGTACCATTTGACAGATACCGCACAGCGCTTGCGACGCCCCCCAAAGCCAAATGAGCAAACCAATTTGCGAAAAGCGAAGTTTCGATCTTCGGACCTCTGGGTTATGGGCCCAGAACGCTTCCACTGCGCCATTTTGCTCTTGTGATATTGGCAGGCCAATATTTTACCAGGGTGAATGTGCGACACACACAGACAACGCGTCAATCCTACGCTATAGCCATGGCAATGTGTGTGACTGCTTCATACATGGGCATTCTGATTTTGAATACAGCTGTTAACGTCTTACGAAATAAACATGAAAGCAATGCAATTCAGGCAACCAAAAAATCGTTCGTTTGCATTTCCGAGAAATATGTGGAATAGAAATCGTTCATATTTTCATGACACAAATTAATTTGATTGAAGTCCTTTGTTCAAACTCACAAATTTGAATTTGTTCAAACGGGCAAAGAAGTTCCGCCAGCTTTACACTATTGAACTTTTTGGCAAAGTTTCTAATGATATTGCATCTATTCATATGATTTTCACATAGAATACAGCGCCATCTATTGAAAAAAACCGATCAAAGTTTAAATACTGTAAAATACTCATCTAAATGGCGGAACTTCTTTTGTTGCTGGTTTGATTTATATGCATGATCATCGATAGCCGAAAATGTTCAATTAAGTGAATCATTTTTAAACACACTTTCATGCAGTACTTTGAAAATGTGTGCATAAATTAGAATAGTCGTGAGACAAAAAGCAGTTTTATATTCCCAGCACACTTCCATTAGTTTCACAAAACGACATCGGCTAGGCTAGATGGTTCTATGATCCTATTAAGCTTATTAACCGATTCGTTGATCTTATTAAGCTGGAAATCAGAGTAAATTTCTATCAGCAAATAACTTGAACTTGATTTCTTCAGTCATTATAAAGGGTGATTTTTTAGCTGGTTTCTTTTTGACGTTTAATTTTTTGACAGATGTCAAATTCCAACTGACGTCTGTCACAGTCAAAAATGCTCAGTATGCTTTGCAATTTCAAGATGGAAAGACTTACAAACGAGCAACGCTTGCAAATCGGGTCCATCCATGGACGAACTGCGCCGTAAGTTCGGCGAACAGTTCATCTCTCGTTTCGGCCCCGTTCATTGGCCGGCCAGATCGTGCGATTTAACGCCCCTGGATTATTTTTTGTGGGGCTACGTTAAGTCTCTCGTCTATGCGGACAAGCCAGCAACGATTGCCGACTTGGAGGACAACATCGAACGCGTTATTGGCGATATGTTGGATTCCGGCCGATATGTTGGAGAGAGTGTGCCAAAATTGGACTTCCCGTATGGACCATTTGCGCCGTAGCCGCGGCCAACATTTGCATGAAATTATTTTCAAAAAGTAAATGGCAAGAACGAATTTATCGATTTCAATAAAGATTTGATTCACTTTTCGAAATTTTTTGCGTTTTTTTCGATTTTCAAAAAGAAACCACTTAAAAAATCACCCTTTATAATGAATGACTGAATATTACTAACTGAGCTCAGTCAACTGATGTTAGCAACTAACGAGATGCACGCGCGTTACTTTAAAGTATTTGCAGTACAAAATTCATTGGTATGTTGTTGGAATAAACAATTTTGACGCGACATGCAATTTAGCTGGTTTGTTTACATGTTGTGTAGCTTTTTGTGGTTGCCTTGTCGGTCGTTCATATGTTGTTATCGTATTGCTTCACACCTTCTTCCCGCTTGTTACGATCGTTCGCTGCCGTTGCGGTCGTTCGTTCATTCCATTTCTTTCATTATAAACATTCACATGCTTCTACAGAAACGCATATAAACCAACTTTTTCATACATTTAATAATGCTCGCTATAGCTCAATGGTTAGAGCAATGGTCTTGGAATACAGAAGTTCCGAGTTCGATTTCTCACTAGCAGAAAACCTTTTTATTTAAAATCTAAATAAAAACATTGAACAACACTCAAAGTGAAAGAGAGAGACAGAGAGAGAGAGAGAGAGAGAGAGAGAGAGAGAGAGTATGTATATGTGTATGTGTGTGTATGTGTGTGTATGTGTGTATACGTGTACACTAATACTTAAAAACGCGTACCAAACATACAAATACATACTACTGTTTGAGTATTCAAAATATTTCCAAAATATATCGTTTGAGTAGTATTTGAAATATTGCAATTGACTTTTCGTTTTTGATTTTTATTGGAAGTGTCCTATATAATTTAAAGCCATTGTAAAATAATAAATTCTGTGAACAAGTTTTGCTGGCGTTTGTTAGAGCAAGTTCATTTGAGTTTCTTGATATCCTACCCTGATGCTCGCTGTTTAATTTAATTTTGGTTTTTAAATACTGGGGGCTTTGTCCAATATTATTTTATGTACATAATACAATAAAATTTGGTAGGAAATCAGTTGTCTAACGCTCATTTATTTTAGCGAATCTAGCATACTTTGGATATTTGTAAGTTAGGGCGGGTCAAATTGTAGGGTGGTAAAAAAATCTTCACGGGCGCATCCAGATTATGATTCTATGGCTCATTCCAAGAAATATTGCCCAGGGAACCATATGTCTAAAATGAATTTCGAGCCAGCCGAATTTGCTTGGTAAATTTTTTGTCAAAATTCCGAAAACGTGCTCGTGATGTCGTAGAAACAGCATTAAAAAGACAATGTATATGGGGGTTTTTGGGGTCGAGGAATCCATTTTTGGTGTTTATTTTTATGTATGATGCCGCCAGAAGGCGCTTTTTCACAATTTTCGGCATTTTATCGCATCTTTTTGGGGAAAATCGACAAATATGTTGCGAAAATCGACGAATATATGACTTTTCCAGATTGCAATTTCAAATTTTAAATAGCCCAACATGTTCAGCGTTGAAAATTAAGGGGAGCGGAGGTGGATCATTCACAACCTATATCGATTTCATTCAATTTAACACAAAAAATTCTATTTTGTTTTTAAATTATTCTCTGAATGAACAAAGCATATTTTATTCATATTTCACTTTTTTATTTCTTCACTTAACAGTAAAAAACATATGAAAATGAAACTTAAAAAAAAATCAATTGGTAAATCTTTTTATCGATTTTCTGATATTGCACTCAATATGTGCAAAAATGCTGTTTGCAATTTCGATAGTTTTTTGTTTTTGGTGAAGTAATATATTGAAAACCGCGCATTCGTTACTAACTTCATATCTATCATAGATGTCATTATTTTGACTTTGACAGCTATTGTATCTTAAAGAGGATAAAAAAATACATTGAAAACGATCTGTCAAACTTATCATTCAGTTGAATACACAAGTTTATTATTGCGTTGAAAATGTCGAGCTACGTGCCTACAAAACAGCATTTGCGGGAAGTTTTACTTTATTGGTTTAATCTGAAGAAAAATGCTTCCGAGAGTCATCGTTTGTTATGCGAAGCATATCCAGAATATGCTCCGTCGATTAGAACGTGCCAGGAGTGGTTTGCGCGGTTCAAAAGTGGTGATTTTGATGTGGAAGACAAAGAGCGTCCAGGCCAATTGAAAAAGTTTGAAGACGAGGAGTTGGAAGCATTACTCGATGAAGACTCGTGTCAAACGCAAGAAAAACTTGCAAAATCATTGGGAGTGACACAACAATCCATCTCCTATCGTTTAAAAGCCATGGGAATGGTTCAAAAGCAAGGAAATTGGGTGCCATACGAATTGAAGCCGAGAGACATCGAACGCCGTTTTTTCACTTGTGAACAGCTGCTTCAAAGGCAAAAACGGAAGGGTTTTTTGCATCGTATTGTGACTGGTGATGAAAAGTGGATTCATTACGATAATCCGAAGCGAAAAAAATCGTATGGTTACCCCGGCCACGCATCAACATCGACGCCAAAGCCGAACATTCATGGCTCGAAGCTAATGCTGTGTATTTGGTGGGATCAGCTCGGCGTGATCTATTATGAGTTGTTGAAACCAAACGAAACCATCACAGGAGCATTGTACCGAACTCAATTGATGCGTTTGAGCCGAGCACTGAAGGAAAAACGGTCGGAAACGGTCGCAAAACACGATAAAGTTATTTTGCAACATGACAACGCTCGGCCACATGTTGCTCAGGTCGTTAAAACCTACTTGGAAACGCTTCGATGGGAAGTCCTACCCCACCCGCCGTATAGCCCAGACATTTCCCCTTTCGATTACCACCTCTTCCGATCAATGACACATGGCCTGGCTGAACAGCATTTCCATTCTTACGAGGAATGCAAAAAATGGGTCGATTCATGGATAGCCGAAAAAAGCACAGATTCCTTTCGACGCGGAATCCGTAATTTGCCAGAAAGATGGGAAAAAGTTGTGGCTAGCGATGGACAAAACTTTGAATAATCAATTTGTAACCATTTTTCCATAATAAAGATCGAAATTTTGAAAAAAATGCGCGGTTTTCAATTTGTTCTCCTAATATAAAATAAGATTTCAGTTGTGAATGATCACCCCTCCGCTCCCCTTAATTTTCAACGCTGAACATGTTGGGCTATTTAAAATTTGAAATTGCAATCTGGAAAAGTCATATATTCGTCGATTTTCGCAACATATTTGTCGATTTTCCCCAAAAAGATGCGATAAAATGCCGAAAATTGTGAAAAAGCGCCTTCTGGCGGCATCATACATAAAAATAAACACCAAAAATGGATTCCTCGACCCCAAAATGTGCCCAAATATTTTATTTAATCTACAGTTTCTAATTGCGTCCCATTCATATGCACATTATTTTGGCATAAGACATCGAATTGGACTTGCAAATCTTCATTTAAATTTTGTACCGCTTCTTCAATCGAATCACTTGGCATATAGACAAAGGTGTCATCAGCAAATATCCTTGCCTTGCAGTGTTTTAAACATTTGTTGATATTATTGACACACAATATAAATAATTACGGTCCCAAAATGGAGCATTGAGGAACTCCCAGATTATTTTCAAGTTTGTTTGAGTTTATCTCACCAATTTCTACAGCTTGTGTTCTCTTTTTGAGATAACTTTTGAACCATTTGCGAGTATCTCCCTTTACACAATAATTTGATAGTTTGTCATTCGTTAAATTTCTAGCGAGTGTTTCGAATGCCAAGTCTAACGCTACTGCTATCATTACTTTTGATTCAATTTGAGCATTTTCCTAACTATAATATTACGGATTTTGGTTGGCACTATTTCGCATTGGGGTAACTAATAAATAATAAATAATAAAATATTTTATTAGTTAGTAGGCCTTAGTAGCCACTAAGAAGTAATAATTATTATTTTATTAGCGACTAACATCTAACTAATTAGTGAGTCTTAGTAGATTTTTATTAGAATGTTAGTAGATTTATTAGTAGAATGTTAATAGAATGTTAGTAGATTCTTCATTATTAGTGGCTGTTAGTAGAGTTTTCATTAGAATTTTCCTGGTTTCACGCGTCATAAATGTTGCGTTTTTTTTAAATTTTTGCTATAGCGAGAGCACTGGGCATGAAAAAGTTTGAAGATGAAGAATCAGAAATTGGTAACACCCAGCAATTTCCCCTCGCTTGAAAGCAGCATGATTCATTCAAAAGCATGGATATTGGCTCCCACATGGAAAGGCGCAAATTCACTTATGAACAGCTGCTCCAAAGACAAAAAAGAAGAGGAATTTTGTATCGGATTGTAACTGGTGATAAACAGTGGATTCATTACGATAACTCCAAGTGTAAAACAGCATATGTGAAGGGCGGCCAACAAGCACCATCAAATGTGTATATGGTGGGATCAACGAGGTCCGATGTACTATGAACTGCTGGAACCGAATGAAACCATTGGTGGGCCACGCTACCGACTTCAATTCATGCGTTTGAGCCGGACATTGCGTGAAAAACGGCCATAATATCAAGAAAGACACAACAAAGTTATTCTTCAACATGACAATGCTCGGCCAGATGTTGCAAATGTCGTCAAAACATACTTGGGAACACTGAAATACTATGTGCTACCCCACCCGCTGTATAGCCCAGACATTGCCCCTTCTGATTACCACTTGTTCCGATCTATGCATGATAACCTGGCTGGGCACCGCTTCGCTTCTTGTGAAGAAGTGAAAAATTGGATCGATTCATTCTTGGCCTCAAAAGATGACGAGTTCTTCCGACGCGGAATACGTATGCTACCAGAAAGATGGAAAAAGTCATAGCTTCTGATGGTCAATACTTTGATTAATGTTTTCCTTCAATTTGTTTTTCAAATAAATGGTTATTCTAAGCAAATAAAACGTAAAACTAACTTTTCTGCACATTTCCTTGGGTTTACGGGTTTTTCATTGATTGCTACGCATTTGTATTGGATTTATGTTTGTTTCTTATCAAATCATCATGCAACTCTGAGAATAAATCACAGAAAAGTTCAAATCATTACGATGAGATCGAATTTCAAGTCATTACACATCATGTGATTTAAATTGTAATTTTAATAAAAAAACGAATAAACATCTCAGTTTCTAATTTCTATTTACTTCAACGTTCTCTATTTTTGAATTGTTAATAACAATTACGAATTAGTTCACTCTGATGTGAACTTTCAATTCATGCGAACGATAGATATGGTTCCACATTCATGTTATGTATAACTTCCGTTAAAAAGTTAATGTGCATTCAATTTGATGAAATTAACACAGATTAAAAAATAACAAATACTTCATCCAATTTAATGACAAAATTTGAATTTTGACCACGAAAATTGAAAATTTTGTAGTGTAGTCCTATATCTCATCGGAATGACTTGAAATGTTGTATGACTTATTATCTTCATAAAAAATTAATATTCTGAAAGTTTCATAATGATACAATGCGAAATAGTCATAGTCCCCATACAAATTTTTCTTAATTATATTGAAAAACAGCCCATTTTTTGATCGACTCCACTAGAGCCGAAAAAATTATCCGATTAGGCTGAAAATTAATAGGTTTCTATTCCTAATGAAGACCAATGTGTGTGTAAATTTTTTATCTATTCTAAGCTCAATTTTTTGAGTTATCGTGTTAACAAATTTTTGTGTAAAACGGACAACGGACAACGGACAACGTACCACACACGGACAAAAAATTGCTTCGGGAATGGTTGCAATCGGTTTTTCTAGGTTCAAAACGTATAGAAAACTAATTCCAAGCGTTTTGAATTTTTTGGACCAATCGCAATACTTTTACTACACACAGTGGTGTGTAGGGAAAAGTAAAAACCACGGAAACGCATTAATACTGCAATATTATTTAGGTTTATGTTAGCTATGCACAGATCTATTTTCGATGCTGTCTCATCAGTTACTCTAGTTGGTTGTATTGCCTGCACTAATCCATAATCATCACAGAAATTTAGTGTTTAAACAATCTTTCACTTTTCCAAACAACTGTATTTCTTTCCACAAACTGTAAATCACTTTAAATATCTTTCATTTTATGCGGTATGGACGTTTAACATCTGAGAACACATTCTGAAATTCATTATTTTGGAAATCTCCAGATGTGGAACTGATTTCCGATAGTCATGAACCATTTTTCTGCCATTTTTGCATCTACCATACTTTGTTGCGATGCATAAGAGCTTGGAAGCACTCGCGAGTCGAAAAACAGATTTAACCAAAAACAGCACACATAATACAACGATTTTCATGATACATTTACCGTTTCCAATCTACTTCTCTCAAGTTCACATTTGAACAAAAGTCAGTAATAATTAATATGAATGCCCCAGAATAAAAGAACATCTTTATTTTGCTACACGTATTAGCGACACTCAGACGCGTTCCTTTTAGAAACGAAACAAAATTTTGTTACTGCATGAAAGTGGTGCAAATTGTTGTTGTAATCTCGACTTAAAAATCTGTGTGTAATATTTATATGTTTCACTTAAAAAAAAAATGAAATTTTGTGCCACTTAGATGAGATTTTTTTCTAAGCTTCGCTTTTACTAGCAGCAGAAAATGTACTTTTATTCTATAGCATTCATATATCTAGTAGACCTATCCCGAATTTTTAGGTCGGTAGTCAGTCGGGTTGTCGGGAGAGTCGGAACAATTAGAGAATAACAACCTAATAAAATTCGTTACTTCTAATTTTGACGCTCTCTCTTGCTGTATACATACATGGTAGGCCATCTAACGTTTGCATGTTGACAAAATTGTTTATTTAGAGAATGATAGCTCAAATGTCAAAATTTAAATGTCAAAATGCAAATTTTATATGGCCCACCCTATAGTTGGTGAGAGCGAAATGATTTTTACTTTTCCGCACACTCCACTGTGTATAGCAAACGTGTTGCGATTGATCCAAATAATTCAAAACGCTCGGATTGCAACCATTCCCGGAAAAATGTTTTGTCCGTGTGTGGTACGTTGTACGCTCTACGCAAAAATTTGTAAACACGATAACTGACAAAATTGAGAGTAGAATTGATCGTGCATGAAAGCACAAATAGGTCTTTAATGGAAATAGTAACCCTTTAATTTTCAGCCCATCCAGATAATGTCTTCGGGTAGTTCAATTAAGGTCTAATCAATAAATGGGTTGTTTTTCAATGTAATAAAGAAACATTTGTATGGGGACCAGACTTGGAATTTACACGCATTAAGTCTGTATTCAGTTGTCAAAATGTGTACGCACACACAGTGTGTAAATTCCTAGTCTGATGGGAACTCTGTCTAGTTCACATTGTGTCATTGTGAAACTTTCAGATTCTTAATTTTAATATAGGAGCAAAATAATGTCATTGGGGGTAAATTTAAACTCATTTACCACCAAAGCAATTTTTTTACCTCTTTTTTTCTGTGTATAATTTTTTTTCAAACATACAATGCTCGCCAGTGTACACGTATTTAACCTATTATCTCGGAAACAAGCTCAAATTTTTCATAATTTTTATAACGAATGAATAGCTTAAAGAAAGACTTCGTTTAAGCTAAGAATTCGTTTTAAATTCGTTAAATTAGAATTGCATGAAATTTCAAACAACGAGAGTCTCCGCATCTTTGATGTCATTGCTTGAAGAACGGGAAGAAGTGTCTGTCATCCATACACAAATGGTACAGAGGGCGCTGCTGCCAAGCTAAGTGCCAACATTAAATGTTGCATTTAGAGGCTGGGATCAGCATCATGGTGTACGTGTTCATGACGCCATTTATCTGTCTGCGTTTCGGATCATTGAAGGCATCGGTGTTATATTTTTTGTTATAAATCAAATTGTCTAAATGTATTGTTCACGTTCGGAGCATACACAAATTTTCAGTACCAAGATTGAACTTGAACAGTGCACACCGCCTAAAACAATTTGTACTCTGATTCATTGGCGATAAATCTTAAAAGCGTGATTGTTTTAACCGTTTTTTAGTTATTATATTCAAAGTTTGAAGTTTTAATATGAGGATGAAGAGATCATTGTAAGTTGCTCATTCGGGGATATCGAATCACTTCTCTCAGACAATTCATCATCATCGTTTGATCGTTTTTCATTTCCATTTTTCATGCTTTAGATATTGCATTGTACATATAAAGTAGAGAAATCATTTGCATGAATGATTTTTATGTAATTCCCCTGATTCTCCCGAGTCAATGGCAAAACCAATACTGGTTCTTAAATTCACTCGTGAATATCACCCCATTTTGCTATGTAAGTCCCTTTTACTTTTACTTTTGCTGAATACGCAAAGTGGTATAAATTTTGGACTCGTAGCAACTAAATAAAGCAAAACAAAATGTTCAAATTTGTATTTTCGAAAGTTACTTGATTTGGTAGTCTGAGATTAGTGTTCAAACAGATTGATTTTATCAGAAATGAGAAATTGTATGATAAATTATAACATAATAATTAATATTGAAAAGTCAGGTGAATAAATTCAATTTTTCAGACGATCAGTGTGCTTTCGTGATGCAGCGATACATTGATTTTGTTTCAAATTATTCAGTACCCATTTCCTGCATAATATTCAATAAATATTCATTTCATCAGTCTATTTGATAATCGGCTTTAAAACAAAGCTCTTTTGTTTCAAAAAATGTGAAATGCTTAAACTACTTTTGAGCTATTTCCTTCTTACAACAAAATGAAAATCGGTTTTGAACAACAATTTCGCATTTCATGAAAAAAAAAGAACAAGTTTTTTGTTGAAGACTGCAGTAAAAGTTTGTCAATTGTGTTCGCTATAATCAATTTTTAAAGTCGCATTTATACAAAAATCATATGGGTCATTCATTATCTGTAACAGAGCAAATCTGAATCATTTAACATTTGAATTGTCGCCTCAAAAATAATCCATTGTGTTTTGTAAGACTATGCAGAGAAAGCGCAAAATGTGAGTTGCTGTTGATATGCATTTGCCCCACATTATCGAAACGCAGATGAACTTTCAGCGCACACATTTCGGAATAAGCAAAATATGCATTTGAGTGCGAGTGAAACAGCTAATAGTGATTTTAATTAAATGATATCACTTTCGGCACGTGTTTGAATCGCATGAGATATGATTTTCACTACAGCAACAATAATTTCGCAGATAATCCAGCTACATAATATTTTACAATTATATTCTGAATGACATCGAATCAAGAGCGAAACATTTTATTGTATCTGCTGATAATTTTTTATTCTTACATCTAATTTTGTATTATTATATTATACAATCAAATATTTCTTTTGAGACTGAAATGCAATCTGGAATTACATAGATTTTGAAAGCAATGTTGCAAGATAGGCAGTATATTTGGCAATGCATTGCATAGCATATTCGATGTGTAAATGAATATGCAATAGAAAATCGCAAAGGAACGTATATTATGACCGTGCGCAATGTTGCTACGCCGATATGTGCTGTATTGCTTGCAGGCACAATCAATGTACAATAAATATAAACATTTGTTTTAATTATCGTTGCCTATCGTTGCCTAATACTGGTTGAAAGTAAATCACTGCAATATAGAAAAAAAAATGATTTTCAGCTCCATTTTCAGTGAAAATTCAACTTTTTTCTGGAATCTTCTGACTTTATTTACCGAGAAATCTTTATGTTCATAGTTTTAGTGGAAAATGTATACAGAATAGCATGTAAAATTGTAAAATTTATTACGAATTAGGATAATACCCACAATTTTTATTATACGTTTTAAATTTCTTACCAAATTTTTCTTTAAAAAAATTATCTCTTTTTATTGGACACTTATTGTTCAATTTGTTCAAAATTTCATTTTTTTCGAAACCAAATCTTCATTCTGGGGCAATAAATAGAGGCAATAAAAAAAACAATAATAGAGGCAATAAAGAAAATTAGATATAAACGGCGTGCGTAGTAACTTTTTATATCATTAATTAAATTGAAACCTAAGCATTTTTGAGCACGTCGTACGTGAATGTTTATGAAACCTGAAAGATGCCAAATTCAAATAATGAATATGAAACGTTAAATTAAAACAGAATTATCTCTATTTGACCAGAACTTATTTTGCATAGACTATGTTTAGTTCGCATTGTATCATTATGAAACTTTCAGAATATTTCTTTTAATGAAAATAATAAGTAGGTTTATTAGTAGATTTTATTTCAAATTGCTTTGATTTGAAACTATGGCGTGCTTCGGAGGGCACGTTAAGCCGTCGATCTCGTGCAACAATAAGACTGTTGTTGTAATAATGTTAATTTTGAAGAAATTGCACCATTCTCACGCAAAATCTTCAAATTGTCTTTTTCTCTCCATACTCTGAGAAAATGTTTGAAGGGGTTTGAGAAAAAAAAGTTGTGCTGTTCTTTATTTCACAACAAGAATCTATCTGATTCTTAGTATTACGTGTATTCAATCCTTAATCTCATAGTAATGACTTGGAATTTTGTGTGACTCATTTTCAAAGTTACATGATGATACGATAAGAATAAACATAACCCGTGAACCCGTAGACTTTCAGGAAATGTGCAGAAAAGATTCACATATTTAAGACTATTTATTTTAATTTGGAATATATTTTCCAGCTTTACGAATTATGACAATAATTTTTTTCGAAATAGATTTTCCAAAATATTGGGGAAGTGGCCGATGAGGAGCTTCGATGCAGATCAAATTAGTTCGTTCAGGCGCTATCTTCCGCAAGTAAGCATAGAGAACTTTTTACCTGTAATTGCTGAAGTATTTATGTGTAGTGCTTCGAATTTCTTTATGATTTTTGTGCAATAATTGCTTTGGACAAAACTGACAATGGAACTGATTCGGCCATACATTCATTCATGGGGAACAATATCACGATAGATGCGTAGGTCATGCGAGTGACGTAAGCACCCCGATTGGAAAAATCACAACCCTATTATTACTTGCGATCGGTCCAAAAAAATTCAAAACGCTCGGAATAAGTTTTCTATTCGTTTTAAACCTAGAAAAAACGATTGCAACCATTACCGGAGCAATTTTTTGTCCGTGTGTGGTACGTTGTCCGTTGTACGTTGTACGCAAAAATTTTTTAACACGAAACTCAAAAAACTAATTCAATTTTAGAATTGAAATTTACACACACAATTGTCTTCATTAGGAATAGAAACCTATTAATTTTCAGCCTAATCGGATAATTTTTTCGGGTAGCTCTAGTGGAGTCGAATCAAAATATGGGCTGTTTTTCAATATAATTAAGAAACATTTGTATGGGGACTATGTATAGTTCGCATTGTATTATAACGAAACTTTCAGAATATAATTTTTCAATGAAAAAAATATGTTACAAAAATTTTCAAGTCATTCCGATAAGATTTAGGACTACCTCCCCGACAACATTTTCAATTTTCGGGATCAAAATTCAAATTTTGTCGTTAAATTGGATGAAGTATTTGTGATTTTCAAATCTGTGAATTTCTCGTCAATTTGAATGCTCATTAACTTTTTATCGAAATTTATACATAACATAAATGTGAAATCATATTTATCGTTGGCATGATTTAAAATTTCAGATCAGAGTAAACTAATTCGTAATTTTTATTACCAATTCAAAAGCAGCGAACGTTCGTTGAAGTAAAAGTTAGAAACTGAGATGTTTATTCGCATTTTTTCAAGGTGGTGAAGTGATTTGACTACGTGTACTGACTACGCTATACAAACTAGATAGCGTAGTCTACTACGCGTACTATTGATTTTTTATGGCGTTTCACTGGCCTGCTTTTTTTATATTAAAATTTAAATTAAATTACATGATGTGTAATGACTTGAAATTCGATCTCATTGTAGCGACTTAAAATTTTCTGTGATTTATTCTCTGAGTTGCATGATGATTTGATAAGAAATAAACATAAATCCAATACAAATGAAAAGCAATCAATGAAAAACGCGTAAGCCCGAACAATTTCGGGAAATATGCGGAAAAGTTAGTTTTACGTACGTAAGACCATTTACCATGGTATACACACGGAGATCGCTCTGAAAGGTATCGTTGGAAAGCCCTTGGGCCAAAGACCCAGGAAAACCATAGAAGTTTGGAAACCGAACTACCTAACAGTGTTTCGATAGTTAGAAATTTTGATCTGAAATTAATTTTTTCAACAAAACATCCCATTTTATTCTGAATTCACTTGTCAAGACGCTTCCAACAGTATCTAAATCATCAAAATCGGACCAGCCGTTCAAGTTACAGTTAGCCGTAAAGTATCAGGATGTTTATTTGGCAAGTGGGGTTGTTCGGGAGTACGTTTTTACTTTTCCGCACACACCACTGTGTGTGGAAAAGGTATTGCGATCGATCCAAAAAATTCAAAACGCTCGGAATAAGTTTTCTATGCGTTTTGAACCTAGGAAAAACGATTGCAACCATTCCCGGAGCAATTTTTTGTCCGTGTGTGGTACGTTGTCCGTTGTCCGTTGTCCGTTGTCCGTTGTACGCAAAAATTTGTCAACACGATAACTCAAAAAAATGATTTTAGAATTGAACAAAAATATACACACACATTGGTCTTCATTCGGAATAGAAACCTGTTAATTTTCAGCCTAATCGGATAATTTTTTCGCGTAGCTCTTGTGGAGTCGAATAAAAAAATGGGCTGTTTTTCAATATAATTAATAAACATTTGTATGGGGACTATGACTATTTCGCATTGTATCATTATGAAACTTTCAGAATATTAATTTTTTATGAAGATAATAAGTCATACAACATTTCAAGTCATTCCGATGAGATATAGGACTACACTACAAAATTTTCAATTTTCGTGGTCAAAATTCAAATTTTGTCATTAAATTGGATGAAGTATTTGTGATTTTTGAATCTGTGTTAATTTCATCAAATTGAAATTATTAACTTTTTAACGGAAGTTATACATAACATGAATGTGGAACCATATCTATCGTTGGCATGAATTGAAAGTTCACATCAGAGTGAACTAATTCGTAATTGATATTAACAATTCAAAAATAGAGAACGTTGAAGTAAATAGAAATTAGAAACTGAGATGTTTATTCGTTTTTTTATTAAAATTAAAATTTAAATCACATGATGTGTAATGACTTGAAATTCGATCTCATCGTAATGATTTGAACTTTTCTGTGATTTATTCTCAGAGTTGCATGATGATTTGATAAGAAACAAACATAAATCCAATACAAATGCGTAGCAATCAATGAAAACCCCGTAAACCCAAGGAAATGTGCAGAAAATGTGTCCCCGTTTTTTGGGACCTTTTCGAGGTCAAAACTGAACATTTGTATGCCGACTTTCTCAAGTTCACATTGTAACGAATTGAAACTTTGAATATATTATTTTTTTATGAATAAAATGAGTAATGCAAAATTTCAAGTCATTCTGCCTAGATTTAGGACTACCTCCTTTGCAAAATTTTCGATTTTCTGGGACTTTTTGAGGTCAAAACTGAAAATTTGTATGGCGACCATCTCAAGTTCACATTGTATCCTATTGAAACTTTCAGGATATTATTTTTTTATGAAAAAAATGAGTCATGCAATTTCAAGTCATTCCAATGAGATTTGGGACTACCTCCCTTGCAAAATTTTTGATTTTTGCAAAACTGAGAATTTGGGCTCAGTGACATTACTTAGTTCAAATATCAAAACGGACATCATTAAATCGGCCGAATATACACATTTGCCTGTATCTACTCTGAATTAATCAATATTGGTCAGAATGCCAAAGATAAATCAACATCAACATAAAAATTACTGAAATTTTGGAGAGTGTGGTTGAATCGAATAGGTAAAGTCGCTTCATTGACATTCACCACCCCTTGAAATAGGAGACTAATATATAAAGCATCATTCGCTTGTGAGGAAGCTGTGAAAAAACGAACGCAAAGTTTCATCTCTACATCAAATCGCTGAAGAAAATGGCTGCACGCGTTCGCTATACATGACTTTCCTGTAGCCTGCAAAAAAAAAAAAAAATGTTAAATTTCATTACAACAATTGAGTCGACCGGAATAAAAGTGAGAATACACCGGCTCTAGATCAATACTGCGACTAGATAATCAAAAACGCTGAAGTGAACCATGAATATTGTTGAGTGGCAGCAGCGGTTCTTAATTTTCGCTATCAATGTTCATTTTACACTAAAAATAAACATTGATAGCGAAAATTATGGACCGCTGCTGCCACTCAACAATATTCATGGTTCACTTCAGCGTTTTTGATTATCTAGTCGCAGTACTGATCTAGAGCCGGTGTATTCTCACTTTTATTCCGGTCGACTCAATTCATATCTGAAGAAGCCATAGCAATTTAAAAAAGATTTAATTTTTTCGCAAATCATATAGGTTTTGGCGAGTTCATGTAAAAATTTGATAATCGTCGACTTTGGGCTGTCAATTTCATTCGCAACCATATTGATCCCTGCACTGACGGGGCTAAATCAAACTCTCAACCCAAATGAAACACTAAGAATTTCACCCGATGAGGCGACTTGGCTTGGTATACGATAAAGACTTTATTTCCAAGACGGTCGATAAAGTCCACGAACAGCCGCCTTGGGAATAGTGCCTTAACAGTACTCGCCTACAAATACGAAATCAATTTGTTCAATAGATCACTTATTTCAGCAAGCATTAGTTTGATCTGTCAACCGTTTGGATCCATTTTTTCGGGATTTTTAACAGGTAGAAACGTACTTGATAGATTTCTTCATTGTTTGCTGTTTCATATAATCAAAGTGACCATTGTAACTAAGGCATTATTCTATAAATACAGAAAATTTAGGACGAAAACTTGCTCTCATCTGTGTCAACATCGCGTACGCTGTCGCATGGATTTTGCTGTATTTTGCGAATTCGTTGGCCATGATCTATGTTTCATTTGCGTTACTTGGACTGGGCAACGGTTTAATGGAAGCGCCGATTTTCACGTGAGAATTTTATCTGAATTGTATCTTTATATTTAATCATTTCTCACGTTGTTCTGACAATTTTTTTGTATATACAATTTTTTGTATCTTTTTTTAATGAATTATTTCAGATACATCGGAGAAATATGGTACACAATCTTAAATCATTTCATTTTTAATTGATATAAGCTGCAATGTTCCATTTTTGCTTTTGATTTAGTGAGCCAAATATTCGTGGAATTCTAACTGCATCGGCGGGTATAGCTGCATCTTTTGGCTCTGGGTTAGTCTTATTCTTGGGAAATGAAACATCTTGGCGCAATGCAACGCTTATTTGCGCAACGATTCCGATTTTTTCCATAATATGCATTTCATTTGTGAGTAATTTCGGTTGTCTGCTTTTGCATGTTGCTTGCATTGAACATTTCTTTTCTTCTAGATGCCCGAAACGCCGCAGTGGCTGCTTTCTAGAAAACGAGAGGCTGATGCATTGAAATCGTTGCAATGGCTCCGTGGTTGGGTTGGTCCAAGTGCTGTTCAAGACGAATTTAATGATTTACAACGCTCAATGAACACCTTACAAAAATGCAATGAATGTGAAAAGCAAAATGAATTGTGTGAACATCCGCCGCCGACGATACAAGATAAAATTCGTGACCTTTTCCGTAGACGCACACTTCGCCCTTTCATTTTGATAGGCTGCCTGCTCTTTTTTTCAGCATACTGTGGCCAATCGCCGTATCGTCCGTACATGGTTCAAGTGCTTTATTTCTTTAAATCACCCATTGTTGCGAGTGAAGCAGTTGTTTGGATGGGATACATTGGATTCATCTCGAATTTCGTCCTCGTTACAACAATTCGATTTGTTGGAAAACGAGCCATTTATTTGTGGTCTATGGCAATTGTTATTTTGACATTATTTTCATTGGGTAAAATATGATCTCGTTGGAATCTTGGTGAATTCATTGACAATAGTGTTTTTCAGGTGCCTATGGTTTCGTGTATCTTCCATTGGATTCCATATCATTCGAAATTAAAACAAATATCACTCAATTTGATGGCCCCCCGACGGCCATTCAATATTTTCCAACTGTTGCATTCAGTATTTTGCAATTCTTTGGTAGTTTCGGAGTTGGATCCATCCCAAATATGATGTTATGTGAAGTGTTTCCATTCAAGTGAGTTATTTCTCATTGATTTCAATAATTCTTGATGTCAAAGTTCCGGTTAATACGCTATTTATCGTTTTTCAATTTAATTTATAGAAATTGCTCAACTTATTTTCAGATCAAAAGCATTCGCAACTGGTCTTGTAGCAACAATTTATTACTTTTCAATGTTTTCCGCATGGAAAACATTTTACATGCTGGAAGTTCTGCTCACTCTGCCTGGGCTGACCGTGGTTTATGGTTTCATAGGAGTTATTGGGTACTTTTTATTTTCTTCTTGCGCGAACAAACTGTGCTTGAGGAATGTAACTTCTATTCCATTATTTCAAGACGATTTTGTTTACAATTATGTATAAATGATAATTAGTCTAAATATTATTTTTGATTGAACACATACATGTTTTATTCAAGGTACATCGGAATGTATTTAACACTGCCCGAAACAGAAGGACGAACACTTGAAGATATTGAAAGCTATTTTTCTAATCGAAGACGGAATTTCAACGATATTCATATTCCACGCAAAGATCCAAATTCTCCAAAATAGTTTATTTTTACATTGAAAAAAAGAAATGAAAAATAAGAAATTGTACATTTTGTTGCCAAATTCTTTATTATTTTATTACATATTAGCAATCAATTTTTTAATTTCTTTTTTCGAAAAAAATGTGCCAACGTATTTTTTTTTTTTTTTTTGTAATTCTTTCGAACTAAATAAATAAAAGAATGTCATTATCGAAAAATCAATGTCGAATGAAATGGTTTGCCTTGGTTTCACAACAATGTCAGTGTCTGACTGTTCTCTCATAGAAATATTTTGCTGTTTGCCGCTGAAACAATAGTAAAGAGATGATTTTAACTTTTACATTCTTAACGCATTTGTAAAATACTTTATAAATGCATTTAACATTTGACGCATTGACGCATACAGGAATTATTCGCAAAGCAGCTACATTGAGTTGCGTTGAATGTTTTGTATAAATGATTTGATCAATCTGGCGTTTAAAACTTCACTGCGAAACATTATTTTACTTTTCTGTTAACGCCAAATTGCAAACGATTTCTTTGAGAGTTTATAAATTTAAAAATGCGCTGAAAAGCATTAATGGTCTTTAAACGCGTGTTGTTGTTTGTGAAATTCCAATATAAGGAAAAGGAATAATATCATCTATGCTATTGATTGGCTTTTTCGAATTAATTGAGCTGTGTAAGGCGTGACACCCACACGCACACACACTTCATTCTATCTTACTATCATTTTAAGTGTAAACTTTTCGAAATCATTCACAATAATAAATGTTTGACATATTGATTACTACAATAGCCAAATGGAATTCCAATATAATACTTAGCGATGAGTTTCAGACGACCAATACATACGAATGTGAATGCACAGCTGCTTTGCGGTTTTCGAGTTTAATTGATGAACGCATATGCATGTATTGGCCTCAGAACGATGTTTATTGTACATATATTTTACCACTTCGTCAATTACATTTGCATGCGTGTGTTAAATTTTTTAACGTTCGCTCTTTCTGAACACATTTCCCGAGTAACAGTGTGAGCATGACATTGTAGTAAAGTAGCGACATGACTAAATGTTAAATATGTTATCGCTAAGTCAGCAATAAATAAATAAAACAATCGTAAACATTATCGTGATAATAATTGAGTAATTTTATTATGTTTTGGAAGATTCAAATGTCTTATCATTCGAATGTCATTTGATGTTGTTGATTCGGGTTGACGCCGACAAACGAAATAATTTCCAAATTCAAATTGTTCACTAAATGGGAACATACTTTAAGTGAATTTGAACATGAATTTGATAATCAATGTTGAATGTTAAAGTGTTTTCTGTGTAATTCTTTATGAGTTTAGTGTGACTATAAATGCCGAATCGAGTGGGTGCGTTAGATACGGTTCAAATAAAAATGTCAATCAGTTCTTTTCCAGCGGCACGCTCCGATCAATTATTGTGCTAATCAAAATTGAAAGCAATGTACATGTTATAGTATGTCATTTCAGTTTGTGATTGCTTTCTATAAATTAAATATAACAGAAGAAAACCGTGTGATTTTAAACGTCGATATGCAGCGAATTTGAACTTATATATAATACTCATATTTACATATTTGTGCGTCGCATTTAAACAGAATGTATGGACGGCAGCTACGAACTGTGTGAGCAAATTATTGCGTGACAAACATTGAAATAGATAGAATCGCTGAATATTTTCGGCAAGTTTCCACTCAAAATCGAGTAAACAGGATTCCATACATCAATCAAATTTGCGTGCACTGGTGCAAACAATGCAGATATTTCAATACTTTTGACAAATTTTATTACCATGTAATATCTGCATTGAGCGCGCGCGCGTGCGTGTGTACTGTGATTCGTAAATGCCGTTTGAGTATCCGTGGTACAAATGAGGCGGTTTACTCTTTTACATTTCTGCACACACCACTGTGTGTAGTAAAAGTATTGCGATCGGTCAAAAAAAATTTAAAACGCCCGAAATGAGTTTTCTATGCGTTTTGAACCTAGAAAAAACGATTGAAACCATTCCCGGAGCAATTTTTTGTCCGTGTGTAGTACGTTGTCCGTTGTACACAAATATTTGTTAACACGATAGCTCAAAAAATTATTATTAGAATTAATCCAAAATTTACACACGCATTGGTCTTCTTTAGGAATAGAAACCTTTTAATTTTCAGCCCAATCGGATCATGTCTTCGGGCAGCTCTAGTGGATTCGAATCAAAAGATGGGTTGTTTTTCAATATAATTAAGAAACATTTGTATGGGGACTATGTATAGTTCGCATTGTATTATAACGAAACTGTCAGAATATTATTTTTCTATGAAGAAAATAAGTCATACAAAATTTCAAGTCATTCCGATGAGATTTAGGACCACCTCCCCTACAAAATTTTCGAATTCGGGGTCTTCTCGGGGTCGAAACAAAAATTTTGTATGTATTATTGTACGTTAAAATTTAAGTTAAAAAAATGTCATTACTTTTTTCAAACTTCAAGTCTAACCATATTGGCAAATTTTTGATGATTTATGTGAATTTATATTTTTATTCACCGAAGAAAACGATAAATTCTCTGTGTGTGAGTTTGAACCAAATACACTGCCAAAAATCTAGTACATCATTTGTAAGCATTCGACTATTTTATACGCAAGTTAATTTACATTTGTATATAAACTGACATAAAATGTCAATGAACAAAATGTCAAACTAGTCTTCAATGTGGCGAACAAAACAATAGTTTGAAATTTGGTTTATTGACATTTTATGTCGGTTTATATAAAAATGTAAATTATCTTGCGTATAATAGTCACATGCCCATGAATGAAGTATTAGATTTTTGACAGTGAACCAATATATTCGCAAACATAGTACGGCTGATTCGTAGCATTAATTAATCCTATTTCTCATCGTGATGACTTGAAATTTGTGACTTATTCTCAAAGTAATATGATGGTACGATAAGAAATAACCATAACCCGTGAACCCGTAGACTGTCGGGAAATATGCGGAAAAGTTAGTTTACGTATGTGAAACCATTTATTTTCGATGGACATTCACATGAATTCTATTATTACATAGTATAAAATCAACAATTTCACAAATTTGCAATCAATTTTGGTTGGGACATAATTCTCGTATTGTTATTGATGAAATCACATCACTTTATAGATTCAGTTGTGATTGTGAGTGTGGCTGAACATTTAATTGTCAGTTTGCATGACCCAATAAATTTTATTCGTGGCATAAAGGATCCAGTGTTGAATCGCCTCATTTAAAGTCATAATTCTAATATAAAAAGATCAAATTCGATTTTGAAATAAATGGGACCGGAAAAGCCGACGAATGATTGCGATGTAACAGCACAATCAAGTGACGCTTCAAACATTCATCGTGTCAGCCCATTTCGACGCTATTTACCTCAAGTAAAGCTTCACAATTGAACAAAAAACTATTAACTGTCGCAATTATGTCAATTAAATCGTATTTACCTTGTCGACGCTGATTTGTTTTGAACAAAACAAAAACGTCACTAGTTTTTAGCATGTCAAGCGAAGAACTTGATCATCGCCGATTATGGACTTTCGATGGCGTTCTCCACAATACTGATTCCGGCACTAAAGGGACTCAATCCAACTCTCAATCCGAATGAATCACTAACCACCATCACACCGGCTCAAGCGACATGGATCGGTAGGTGAAGCATTAAGCGATAAATCAAAATACCCAAATATTAATTAATATGTTCGTTGTTTCATACAAGTTCGCCAAATTCGATTGAATAGCATCGGTTTTCGTACATATTCGTTTTTGAAATCGTTCAATAACTAAATTTTTACTTTTCCGCACACACCACGTTTAATAATGACTATAGTTGTGCCGTTTTAGTATTGGAATACAATTTATAATACTTAATACTCAGTATTTTGACATGTTTTATTATTATAAACAACATAATACTGAGTATTAAGTATTAGTATTAAATATTTATAATACTTCAAAATACTCGAGTATTATGATTTATCATAATACCGGTATTATGAAAACCCAAATGCTGTTATTATAATCAATCATAATATTCGCTATGGTTATACTTCGCCAATACTCGAGCATTTTGAAGTTTTGTTAATACTTAATACTGATATAATACTGAGTATTAGGTATTATCATTCATGATAATACTAGCAAAAAAGAAGTATTAAGTATTCGGTATTTTAATACTGCAGTATTATGAGTTACAACTATAATAATGACACGATGTAAAATCAAAATAACCCCCGTACATATATTTCGTTATTCGGGGGTCGAAATAATGTTTCCACAGAAACGAAATTTTGGAAAAAAACTTCTTATGGCGGGAGAATATGTCAGTTGTATATAAATTGTATATATGCAATTTTCCCGTGACTACTTTAAATGTACCAACTTTGACATTATTTCATTATATTGATTCAAAAACTATTTATTTTTTTCCATAACTAGATTTAGTATACCAATCTAAATCGATTACTGTATTAATTTTGATATTACTGTTGTTTAAACTATTCTTTTTTAAATGTCAGAGAAATCTAATCAAGATAAAGAAATTGAAAACTAAGCGAAAAATATTAATTTTTACGAATTATTAGTGAATTGAAAAACGCAATTAAATTGATATAATTTCAATCATCAACGCACCGCGTCATCTGTCGTTTCAGGCGTGACACATGCTATTAATATAAATATCTAAAATAAATATGTTTATATATATAAATATAGTTCTAGAATTAATACATATTATGGAAAAATTTCAAACATGGTAAATTTTAAGTATATTTGCGGGAAAATGTATATAGAATTTATATAAAATTGACATATATTCCCGGCATGAGAAGTATTTTCACAGTTTTATTTTTTCATTGTGTCATTATGAAACTTTCATGTTCTGAATTTCCGATGAATAAAATTAGTCACACAAATTGGTTCAATGATTCAATCGTCTTTCAAAAGCGAAGGTTCAAATTTGAACTTCAAATGCAGATGCAATGGAAAAAAGAAAAAGTTTATCTTACAAAGATTTTCTTCTTATCGAAGTTACATGATGATACGATGAGAAATACACATAACCCGTAAAACAATAGATATTCGTGGAGTGTGCGGAAAACTTAGATTAACGTATGTAAGACCATTTATCTGCATTCAATGCAACTAAATGTTCTGTCCTCCACTCTAGCAAGCCTGCTATTCAGCTTCCAACCAATTGGTTCGGTCTTTTCGGGCTTTTTAACAGGTATTTGATGCATGTTTTTCTTTTCAATACTTTTGTTGTTATTCAATAAATTCAATCGGATGAACAGAACCATTCGGACGGAAATACGCTCTAATTGGTGTTAACATTCCATTTGCGGCCGCGTGGATAATGCTTCACTATGCAAACTCTTTGGAAATGATCTATCTTTCAATATCGGTACTTGGCCTGGCAATCGGATTGATGGAAGCGCCGATATTTACGTAGGATTTTAAAGATTGATTTTATTCCAATTTTCGTTTTCCTTTTACTTTTCGATTTTTCTATAAAATGGGAATATTCCACGAACAATGTTTGGGATGACAATTTTGATGGAATTTCATGTTATTTTCTTCTTTCGCTATTTCAGATACATTGGAGAGATTTGGTAGAGCTAAACATAGAGATAGATTTGAATGTGAATTCATTATTTAACTATAAGAATTCATTTGTCATTTAGTGAGCCGAACATAAGAGGTACTCTGACTGCAACCGCAACTATCGCCGGATCGATGGGCAATTGGATCGTTTTCTTTTTGGGCAATCACACATCTTGGCGAAATGCAGCGTTGATTTGTGGCGCTTTGCCATTTGTAGCAATGATCCTTATATCTTTCGTAAGTGGATGTCGGCTTTTCCGTTCGTAGGAAACACAGATATTTTCACGCAAGCATTGAAATAAAGTCTTTTTCACATGACTGTTTTATGGTTTTTTGCAGGTTCCTGAAACACCGATGTGGCTGCTTTCCAGAAATCGTCAATCCGATGCTTTGGAATCATTGCAATGGCTCCGAGGTTGGGTCAGCCCAACAGCTGTACGATCTGAATTCAATGAGTTGCAACGGTTCCGAATCAATGCACAGATATGCTATCGATGCGAGAAGCAACACGAAATGTGTGAACATCCACTGCCGACTATCCGAGACAAAGTTCGAGATCTATTCCGTAGACGCACTCTTATACCATTGTGTTTGATAGGCAGCCTCGGGTTTTTATCTGCTTTTTGTGGAATAAGTTAGTCATTGCTTTCTTTTCACAATAATTTAATGACTCACATCAAAATTTTACCATGCATAAAACACATAATAACCAAATTAAAAAATGGATCAATTTTTCTAGGTCCATTTCGGCCATATTTAGTGCAAGTTCTATATTTCTACAAATCACCGATTGACCCGAAGCAAGTCATCGTTTGGATGGGATATGTTGGTCTTGCCTCGAACATTTTACTCATCTCGACCATTCATAAATTCGGAAAACGGAAAATCTTTTTGTGTTCGATGGTCTTCATTGTTTTTACACTTCTAGCGCTAGGTAAACGAAATTCAATTCCAAATGAACGATATGATGTTCTCCGATCTTCGAAAAGGTTTGCAAAAAAACAAAAAACATCTGGAATCGCTCAAAAATCTACCTTAATTCAAACATAGCTTAAAAAAATAATATATTATTAGGGGTTTTCCAATGAGAGGTTTTATTTTGAATAGCCTGCTGTTTGGGCAACTGTCACTTTTGAAGCTGTCATCTTTTGACATTTGACAAGTAAAAATTACGCCATCACTAAAAATGGAACGACTGTGACTGCAAAATTTTCACCATTTTTGTAGTGAATTTAAACATTTTCAACGCATTGTTGAAGCGTGTATCGTGACAGCTGCCCAAATAGCGGACTATTTAAAATGAAATCTCTTATTGGAAAACCCTGTATAGCTGTAAGAATCAGTGCATTCATGCCGAGGATGTTTCACAGGTGCCTATGGCTTCGTTTATCTTCCATTGGATTCAACATCATTCGATATAGACACGAATACTACGCAGCAAAGTTGCGTTCAAGAATATGCAAAACCCATTCAATATTTTCCAATTGTAGCATTTAATTTGATACAATTCGTGGGAAACTATGGAATAATCACCATTCCGAATTTGATGATGGGCGAAGTTTTCCCATTCAAGTGAGTTCATTTAATGTATTTTATTTTGTTTTGGTTCATAATAATAATTCACAAGAGTTTGCCAAATTTTACCAAGTATAAAAATAAAATTAAATGATGTTTGACTTTCAATAGGTCGAAAGCATTTGCGACTGCCATTGCATGCACTATTTACTATTTGATGCTGTTTTTAACTTCAAAAACATTCTACCAGCTCGAAGCTCTCCTAACTTTGCCGGGATTGTGTGTATTTTATGGCATCATCGGAGCTTGTGGGTATGTTACATGAGCAATTCCAAGAAAAGTTCATGAAATCAGTGATGCTTAACATTTTTGTTTTTTCAGATTTATCGGAATGTTCTTCGTTTTGCCCGAAACAGAAGGGCGAACGCTTGAAGAGATTGAAAATTATTTTATTGGTCCCAAACGTACATTTAATGACGTTCACATTCCATCACGCCACCAAATTACTTCGAACTGATAAATTTGTCGCCTTTTTTCGAATGAATTTGTACATTTTAAAGACTTTTTTTTATTGTTATTACCGTTATTCTTGTTAGAAAATTGTTTTCGTTGAACCTAAATAAAAACTGCCTTAATGAGTTCCAGGATTGTTTAGACTGTTTCAAACGAACTGTGTATTTTGCCCCGATGTGATTTTTTCCTACGATCCAGAGGAAAAGAACGCATTCGATTTTTGGTCACAGTTTTCCTCGACTCGAAGTCAGATTCGAGCTTATTACGTGCGAATCACATTTTGGTTCGGTGTCCATTAACGCTGAATGTAAGATCTTTTCATTTAAAATCTAAATAGATAGCATATCTTTTTCCAAATTTCGATTTTTTCCGAAAACGTTTATAATGACGAAGAAAATAAACGAAACCGTTAATAAATAAAACACCATCATCGGTTCTTCGGACTTATGAATTACTTCGTTTGTTTTAGCATATTTTGAAAGTCGTTCGTGATTTGTTTCAGATTCCCAGTATTTCTCTCAGCAAATTATATATTACTTCCAACCTCCAATTCTTACAGTGTGAACTGTGCTGCACGGTATGTATTCTAAAGGCAATATTCAATTCAGTCATTGTATTTTTGCTAGATACATCTGCTGAGCCCAGCTCTCAGCTAGCTTTGAATGTGTGTCATATAGACGCTGTCTGCTAAGCAATACAAATATATTCAGCTGGCTGAGCGTTTCAGGATGTATCTAATGAAAATACAAATCAACAAGTGTCAGCTGTATAGAGAATATCAATGAATCATTAGATAAAAAAAAATATGTTGCTCTGGTGAGCATTGACCTACAGAAAGCCTTCGACTCGGTAAATCTAAAATGTATGGTCGAAAAATTGAAAGATCTAGGCTTTACGAATAATGAGCTAAATATATTTGAAGATTTTTTGAGTCAAAGAAAACAATATGTTGAAATAGGAGAAAATAAGAGCGCGCTAGGAACAATAAAAACAGGAATCCCACAAGGATCCAAATTAGCTGGTGCATTATTCACTGTCCACATAAATAATCTACTAAAACTCGCTTTGAAAGGAATAGCAAGATGTTATGCAGACGATGGATCTTTTGTCCACCAAGCTGATACATATGAAGAGCTAATGAATAATATAAAACACGATATATCACTAATCAAATAATGGTGCGATGCAAATTTCCTGAAACTAAACATATCCAAAACAAAATACATAATTTTCAATAATCATAGGGATATTCCATCATACCAAGATTCATCAGACATCTTATTTGATGGTCAGTTGATAGAAAGAGTAAATTTTATCAATTATCTAGGCCTAATAATTGATGAAAATTTAAATTGGAATGAACATGTCACAAAAATAAAAAAACAAATTGTACCGATGAGTTTCGTTTTGAAAAAACTCAGCAAAATCATTCCAATCAAACAATCATGGATGATATATCATGCGTATATCATGTCGCACATATCATATATGAACCCCTTGTGGAATAACTGCAGTAGTACAAAAATGAACGAAATTCAAAGAATCCAAAACAAAATAATAAAATATATTGAAAATAAAATCGGTTCACACCAACAGTGAGTTTGTACTCCAATCTGCCCAATATAAAAAGCTTCTCGTTCATTCAAACAGCACTGATAATAAACAAAATTAAAATGCGAATAATTAAAATAGATATGAAATTCAATTTAACAGGATCTGCACATTCATTCTTTTTAAGAAATATAACGAATTTCAGATGTATGTTTTTCAATACTGAAAAGGGCAAAAAGAGCCTAACAAACAAAGGACTAAAAAATTATAATATTCTGCCCGATAGAATTAAGAATATTGATAATATAAATACATTTAAGAAAGAGCTACAAAAATATGTAATCGAAAATAAGCTTGAAATACTCGACTAAAAAAAAAAGAAATGATCAGCCACACGGTGCAGACTCTGCTCCGAAGTCGACAGGACTGGCAGATAGCCGCTGTGTTCCGATGATCAACTCTTTTATATAGTGATAATGTATTGAAAAAATAAGATAATGTCTACACAAAAATTAATTTTTTTTAGACTATAAGAAAAAAAAAAAAAAAATTGTGATATTTTTTCTATATTACAACAATAAAGAAAAAAAAAAAAATTATTATTATAATACTTTATTACAAATTGAACATCAACAATAGCTAATAGTTCCTGTCTCGCTGTTCGTGTTTGGTGAGTCAAATACCAATACATTCGCAAACATGGCACGACTGATTCGTAGTCTTAATTAATCCTTAATCGCATCGCACTGACTTGAAATTTTGAATTTTGAACCGATAAAATATTGGAACTACTTGATGAAAAAGTACTGAAATGTCTAATATAAAGTATCTGACGTTTTACTTTGTAAGAAGTTAACATAACTCTAATACAAATTTGTAGTAAAATCAATGAAAAACCCGTAAACTTTCGGAAAATTTTCGAAAAAGTTAGTTTCACGTATGTAAAACCATTTATTTTGGTTGAGTTGAATTGGTCATGAATTTTCCGAATACCGTCATAGAATTCACAAAAATTGTAATAAAAATTACGATAAAAGGAATAAAAATCACATGAAAAACTGATCTGTTTTCTCATATAATGAGAAGCCTCATTGAGCAACATTTGACTGTTATATAAAAAATTCGTGATTTAAAATTGGCAATCTGTTTTTTTAATAAAAATATCAAATAGGTATTATTATTTGCCCAAAGTTTCATGATTTCTGACATTTAAAAATGTCTATGTGTTCGAACAGCATGAATGGGAATAGAAAAATCCTCTCTTAAAAAAGATTTAAAACAAAGTCTCTAATTCTGTTCGAAAAAGAGTAGGCAGTAACGGGTTAAGATTCATTCCCAATCCAACTAGATGGCATTTGATTCAACAACACCAAAAATCTTCTCATTGAAGATATTTACAATATGCTCAGCTGAGCTCTCAGCGAAAATCTGTGAAGAAATAATAAAAAATTGCGATTCCTATTCATAGCTGATATACGACTCCCGTAATGCTATTATTACTCATTGAATCATCGGCTAGAAAAACAATTTATTCATTCCTTGATGCAATGTACCGAATTTCTGATAACTTGTTCGATTTTGTTCCATTTCATTCTATCTGCGAGTGATGAGTGTGATGGAAATGTTTCAGATTGCTATTATGACGCTGCCAATACTTGATAAAACAGAGTAGAAAACAGGTTAAAAGGTTGAAAGCTCATTGTTTGTGTGTCAATATTGCATTCCATAGAATCGTCTAGATATTAAAGAATATTATCTCAAATTGGCAGCTAGCTTACGTATACACACACACAATTCTTTGGTGATGCACGATGGTTTGTTCGCACAATCCAAGGATTATCCAAACCGTGATGATTATCCATGGTAAATCATCATGGTTTATATGGCAATCACTCATGCATCTTCGCTGGACTGTGTGGGTATGCGTAAGCTAACTTCCAGCGTGAAAAATATTTTCTAATATCTAGACGATTCTATAGACTGTGTCAGTGCGTATCGGGATTTGAATTCGTATATATAGAGGCAGAACATCCGAAAAAGCAGAATACGTGAACTATTTCGAAGGCATCCTTCATCGCTCTTTCTAAGCGCAACGGTTGACTTGAATATTGAACATGACTTTTGTAGACAAAGTCTTTTTAGTGACTGGTGCGGGCTCAGGTAAGCAATTTTCTGGAGAATAATTTTGAAATATTCGGATGTCGGATTTAAAGATATTTAAATTAAAAATGGGAAATCAGTGAGAAGTTAAATATTAAGAAAATTTCATACGAACGCAAGCTGAATAATAATATTTAAAGAAATATTCGAGATAAAGAATGAAAAAAAATTGGATTTTTTTTAATTTGATTGGCAAAACATCACACGAATCGCTCCTTAACGAACAATCACAGATTTTATTTATTCCATTTTTGATCTTTTGCTAAAAATTGCAGAAACTCGAACTTTGATCTTGTTCACGAAATCAATGAAATTTGAATCAGTGTGAATATGTTGTGAATATCCTTTATTTTTCAATACAATCAAATTGTGGTTTTTCAGAACTTTCCTGCAGATTTCAGTAAAATGTAACGTACAAAAAAAAATTATATTCGAAATAATCCAGAGCTTGCGAAATTTATGAATTCATCTTATATATTATACGTTTGTGTGAATGAATCTCCATTGAAACCCGGCGGCCACGAACTGTTTGAACCTGTCACATTATTGCGCGACAGAAAATTAAAAGGAAAGAGTGATCGAATATTTTCGGGAAGTTTACATCCGAAGTCGAGTGAACAGTCTTATATTGCAGATGCTCAAACAGCTTCTATGATTCAATGCATCAAAGACACGCGTCGATGCTCAATACAGAATTTACAATGTTAACAGTAAGAGTAACCTTCCAAATTAGGAACCACAACTTATTGGTGTATCCAATTCAGACTCAAGGTTCTATTTATATGTGCAATGAGGCTAATTTTTGCAGATAGATACTATGTTAGGTTGTATTTAGAGGCTAGCTCCTAAAATGGCCACTATATCCCAATTCATTGTAGTTGTAACGCATAAACACGAACGTTTAATTTGGATTTATTCTTTTGAATTACATATATTGAAAAAAACATTGAATTAATTTGGTTTAATTGAATTTTACCTAATTTTGCTTGATTGCGACAATCAGGGATTGGTGCTCATGCTGCACATCATTTTGCTACAAAATTAGGTGCAAAAATTGCGATTGTTGGACGCAATGAAAATCATTTGAATGATACTGCCGACCTTATAAAAGGTTCCGGTGGATTGCCGCCATTAGTAATCGTGGCTGATGTTACTAAAGATCCAGAGCACATTATCAACGAAACAATCAAACATTTTGGTCGACTCGATTGTTTGATAAATAATGCTGGATTTGGAGACACAACTCCAATTCTAGAAGCAAACATTTCCATTTTCGATCGATTGATGGATGCAAATGTGCGGAGTATAATAGTTTTAACACAATTGGCCACACCACATCTAGAGAAAACACGCGGAAATATCATCAATGTATCGAGTATTGCTGGAATAGTTCCGTACAAGGAAAGATTTTATGCAATGTCGAAAGCGGCGTTAAATCAATTCACAAAATGTGTTGCAAATGAGCTTGGACCAAAAGGGATTCGTATCAATGCAATCAATCCTGGTTTCATAAAAACGGGCGCTTTCGATGCGGCTGGTTGGAGTGAAGAGCAAAAACAACAACTTTTCAATAAAATTGCTAAGAAAAATCCACTTGGGCGCATCGGCGAAGTGACTGATACAACGAACTTAATGGCATTTTTGGCAAGTGATGCAGCCTCATTCATCACGGGTTGCTTGTATGTTGTGGACGGTGGCGGAATGGCTGCATGTAATTTCAATCAAGATTAATTCGATTTGTTCATTTTCAATGAATTAACCGTATCGGCTCTTCCTTTTGCTACCGAATGAGGTCAAACCAACGTCTTTGTACGAAATCAAATTATATACGTAATAAATGTTTTTTTTATTAAATCATACTGTTTCGATTTTCTAATTATCTTTGCTACGAATGATCCCAAAATAGCGCTTAAGAGAATTTGCGCAGTTTGACAACGGAATTCGCTTGATCTGAACAAGCTGACTTTTATACAGGGTGATTTTTATGGAATACAGAAACATTTATTCTTACGTGTATTAGTATACTTCACTAATACATCGAAACCAAACTTCACACTTTCGCTATTTCGCACAATTTCTCATACAAACCATCCTCGGAACGATCCGCTTGATGCGGTTTGCTCCGATGAACACTGAGCAAAGCAGTGAAACCGTTCCAAAATCGGTTTGTATGAAAAACGTCAAACCGATTACGGTCCCTGCTTTTGCAACAGTTAGTGTTTGCGGTCAAATACTTTCAGCTTGACTGACTGCTCGGGCGGTTGCGTCAATTGTGAATGATTCAATCGATTATACTGGACTGTTCATCTGCAATCTCAGCCATTAAATCCGAATGTTGTACCAGAACATAATGAGTCAAAGGCATATTGATAAGTTGGATCTTGTGAAGGTTACGTTGATTGCATGTTTCATTGTTACCCTATTCACAAATTGCCGTGTAAGCCCATTGCACCTTCTGAAGCATTTGAACTCACTTATTCATTTGTTCCTTCACTTTCGTAAGTAGAAATAGAATTTATGATCAAATTAATGTGAGACTTAGAAGGAATCGTACGGTTCAAAAGGATTCAGCGAATGCCAAATCAAATGAAATTGATTCCTTAACGGTCCAGACTCTATAATCGACACCCTCAAAATATATGGCACTTTGTTTATTATTTCTGTCAAAAATTCCTACAAATGGAATGCTTACAAATCGTGAATAACTTATTAATTTTGATGATGCCCGGCGACAATGATTGCCGGCGCACATTGATATTGAATGATGTCACTAAAATGGCCAGACTATTGAGTATAATGAAACATACGTTAAACTTAGGTCAGGCAGACCGCTGCCAACTCCATCAAATGCAACACTTGCAAGCAGCCTGATCATTTGAAGTGTGCTGATATGCGTGCAAGTTTTTTCACTTGCAAACATTGCGACAGGGATTTGGATGAAGGCGAATATGATGAATGAAAAATTTTAACACGATAACCCAAAAAATTGATTTTAGAATTGAACAAAAATTTACACACACATTGGTCTTTATTAGGAATAGAAACCTATTAATTTTCAGCCTAATCGTATAATTTTATCGGGCAGCTCTAGTGGAGTGGAATCAAAAAATGGGCTGTTTTTCAATATAATTAAGAAAACTTTGTATGGGGAATATGTCTAGTTCGAATTGTATCATTATGAAACTTTCAGAATATTATTTTTTATGAAAAGAATAAGTCATGCAAAATTTCAAGTCATTCCGGTGAGATTCAGGACTACCTCCCCTGTAAAATTTTCGATTTTCTGGGTCTTTTCGAGGTCAGAACTGAAAATTTGTAAGGCGACTATCTTAAGTTCACATTGTTTCCTATTATAACTTTCAGAATATTATTTTTCTATGAAAAAAATAAGTCACGCAAAATGTGATGTCATTCTGATGAGATTTGAGACCAGCTCCCTCACAAAATTTTCAATTTTCGGGGTCAATATTCAAGTCATTAAATTGGATGAAGTATTTCTGATTTTCTAATCTGTGTTTTTCAGGCAACTAATTCCGCTAGAAATAGTAGCGCTAAATAGGTAAGCGCACTAAATAGCAACGCTATACATAATATTATATACAACACAAATCAAGCCACACGTTAAAACGTGTGTACACAGTACCAATGCGGTGATGTTGGACAGTAATGCGATGAGATTCGTTTGCGCAGACGAAGATTATATATGGCGCACTGTCCAACATCACCGCATACGCGCAAACGAATCTCATCGCATTACTGCCCAACATCACCGCATTGGTACTGTGTACACACGTTTTAACGTGTGGCTTGATTTCTGTTGTATATAATATTATGTATAGCGTTGCTATTTAGTGCGCTTCCTTATTTATCGCTACTATTTCTAGCGGAATTAGTTGCCTGGTGTTTTTTCATCAGTTTGAATGCTCATTAACTTTTCAACGGAAGATATACTGTTATATATAACATAAATGTAGAACCATATCTTTCTATGGCATGGAATTGAAAGTTCACATCAGAGTGAACTAATTCGTAATTGTTATTACCAATTCAAAAATAGAGAACGTTGAAGCAAGAATTAGGGACTGAGATGTTTATTTGTTTTTTATTAAAATTTAAATTTGAATCCTCATGATGTGTAATGACTCGAAATTCAATCTCATCGTAATGACTTCAAATTTTCTGTGATTTATTCCTAAAGTTGCATGATGATTCGATAAGAAATAAACATAAATCCAATACGAGTGCGTAGCAATCAATGAAAAACAGTTTCGGGAAATGTGCGGAAATGTTAGTTTACGTACGTAAGACCATTTATTTTAGGTCCAAAACGCATCAAAAACTCATTCCGTGAGTTTTTATTTTTATGGATCGATCGTAATATATTACTAAAAAAGTATACTTTAATCCACACGGTGGTTTGTGTGAAAAAGTAAAAAACCCTGGGTCGATTTTGCATTAATTTCGTAAAAAACCATGTCGTAGTTTCTCAATGATTTTCGAACGGTTCATAATAATAATTCATAGTCCATTCCAGCTTAAATTTTGATTTTTATTTACAAAAATATCTTTAATTCAACTTTTACTTATGAGTAAAAAATACAAATTCGATTTAATATTATATCAACGCTATTATTATTCGGCAGATTGAGTTATCACATGTTCATAATAATGTTAACTGTTCATGCATCAAATGGCATGAATATTTTTCAAGTCCCCCAAAAATATTTTTGCATCTTTCATTGCGTCTCGAAACTGATTTGTACCAGAGATAGAAAATGCCTAAGCTAACAATGAATATGCAAATGATAAATAAAATAATGATGTAAAGGCTGAAAGTTGGTTGTTCAGGTTGAGTATCGTCATCAACTCCATCGTTAAACGGCCTAGCACATCCACTCATCCATTGTGACGTATAACATGCTTGTGAGCTCCCCGTAGTATTATTCTCATAATTATATTCAATACATTTTCTTCCTTTGAAAAAGTAGATCTTTCCTAAATAAAAAGAAAACCATATAAATTGAACGGTGTCAGCTTATGTATTTTCTCCAATATTCAAAGCTTTTTCCACGTTTTTTTTAATATTTTGAAATTAGCACAAAATAGCGAACAGGGCTGATGGAGATCAAGATAATACGCAGAGCATTTGGGCGCAGTGTTATTTTGAAAATTTAAAGTAAAACACTCAGCATCCAGATTCTGACATTAAAATAGTTTTCAAATCATTAGATTTTACCGTCTTTATTCCGAAAAACTGTGTCTATGTCGCTACCAATGCCGTGCCAGTCTGAAATATTTCTCGGATAGCCCGGTTCAACTTTTTGTTTGATTTCATCAAATCTAAACGAAATTTTATATTTTGAATGAGGTTATTTGATCGCTATATTTCAATGAGCATGTTGATTTTATTTGATTCTTACTTCCAGTACTGTGAGCCTCTGAAAAAATAAACAGTTTCAAAAGTTCTGTCTACTGCCAAAGCTGCATCAATTTTATTCACTGACAACCCAAAATCAGTCAATGCAACACGTGTCACAACTCCGATTGGTTTGTAAATGTAACAATAACTGCCTATGAGCAATAGTTAGAAATAACAAAAACGAAATGGAGTAAATTGCGAATCGATGATTGAAATATGCTTACCGATGAAAAATACAATTTCGCCATTTAGATTTTCATAAACTGCGTCAATACGCGTAAGATTGCTTGGAAGCTGATTGAATTGTTTTCTGAATTCTATTGGACCCTCTGACATCATACCAGCTAGACTCATACGCCACATATACTTTTGTAAACAAAAGAAACTTACTAAGATATGTGCCTGGATTAATAATTTTGAAAGAGAATATAGATTAAACAGCCTCTTATGAAGCCTTAAAAGTCGGACGATGGTCGCCAGTCAAAAAAAAAAGATTTGATTAATCGTTCATTCTCAATCGTACATTGTACCCACCTGATCCTTAAAGATAAAAAGTTCTTCTCCTTGATTCAAGAAGATGGCATCGTAATCAGTGTTGCACGTGTCCGGTTTTTTATTTTCGAGCTGTTCGTTGTTTTCTTGATTTGGTTTTTCATCAGGTTTGAACAATGTCGGTTTTTCATCGCAATCAGCATATAATTCTATGATCCTTTTCCAGTCATCTTCGTAAAGGTTGTTATAAAGACCGAATTTTCGATAATAGGGAAACATTATTGAATCTTGTTTTTCCGAATGATTTAGACCCAATGAGTGCCCAATCTGAACGAAATAAATCAAATGAAGATTGAAGAACTGGATTGGAAGTCGGCTGTTTACATATTTCTTACCTCATGGACGGCTATGTCTTTTAAATAATAACCTAAAGACAAAAATCAAATATATAAGTTACAAATGACTATTTTCACTGAAATGCAGCAAAAAATCAAAAACAATTTTGTCACGTTCAATACTATTTAAGCGAAAGACAGTCACATCACCACAGATCACACAGGAAAAAACCTATCAATTATATTAAGTTTGCTGTAGATTTCTTTAAAACATGTATATTCTACCGAAAACTTAATATTTTTTTATATGTTTTTTTCCGTGTGTGATGCATACCAGTCGCTCTTTGAAAAGTTATACGTTCGTTCCTATGCAAAACGTTCAGGCATTTTTTCTTTTTCGCTTTATTCCTTTGCTTATAATAACAATGAGCAAACAATTTACAAGCAGCCTCTGCATAAGAGCAATATGAATGCGGTGCTGCGTGCGTTTCGTTCAACAATATCGAAAATTACCTTGATCAAAAACATTTAACGCCCATCTTAAGTCCGCATCAAAGTGCAAATCACCTCCTTGTCCAGATCCCGGATAAAATGCATGTGCCAATACACCATTTGTGCCATCAAATTTGGCGCTGTCCCCATGTTCACCTCTAATCATTTGAAATAGTTATTTCAAAGTGCTATTTGATTGTGTACATGATTATTATATGTACCGTTCAAATGAAATTTTGATTTCTGCGCCTGTGCTCATCACTTCTGAAAATGTTAAACACGTTCCACGGGACCATATATCGAAAGATTGGTGAAGTACTTGCCGCACATTGCCAACGGGCAAATAATTTGGTACTGTAGATTCATCCAATCTAAAATTTATTGAATCGGTTATTTTTTAGTCAGAATACAGTCATTTGTTCGAAGTCAAATGAAAAGCGCGATAGTCAAATAAAACAAAAAATTTCTGAGAACATTTACACGATATCGAGACTCTTATGCCTAGTCAACGGATGTGGGCAGTGATAAAATGAATATAATCATCAACAAAACTGTTCAGCTTAGAGAACTGTATATCGAGAACATCAGCTATGGCCTCACAAATTATGTTATTTCAAACTGTGCTAAAAACGTGATAAAGGATTTTTCAATAAGAAATTTCATTTCGAATATCCTGCTATTTGGGCAGCTGTCACTTTTGAAGCTGTCACCTTTTGACATTTGACAAGTAAAAACTACACCATTACTAACAATGGAATACACGCTTCAACAACGCATTGAAATTCTTAAAATTCACTGCATTTTTAGTAATGGCGTAGTTTTTACTTGTAAAATATCAAAAGATGACAGCTGCCAAAAAAGCAGGCTATTCAAAATGAAACATCTTATTGGAAAACCCTGTATTTTCACGTTTTCACCTCTTTTGCTGTGCTCAAAATTCAATCAATCTTACCCCCAAGTAATTCTTTTGTTTTCCCACTTTTTACCCAAAGAAGCATATCGTCGCGAACGCGACTTTGATTGAGAAAATATGGACTCCAGAAGAAGATGGAAACTGTTTTCAGGAGTGCTCAATTCCACAGACTCATCAAACTTTAGCGAAAAGCTGTCCTGCGTCGAATCATGACGAAATGAAA
The DNA here is from genome assembly GCA_028476595.1 of Obolodiplosis robiniae. NCBI lineage: Eukaryota > Metazoa > Arthropoda > Insecta > Diptera > Cecidomyiidae > Obolodiplosis > Obolodiplosis robiniae. Next base: position 43,805,149 of record CM052015.1, read on the forward strand.
TGTTAATTACATTCATGAAAACGATTCAGTCATAAAAAATTTATGAAAAAAAATAAAAGCACAAAATTAAAAGCAGTAGGAATAAATTTTACAAATGCATGACTGAGAATGTACAAATCGCAACGTCTGATAAAACATTCTGACTTCTTGCACAACAATCATGAAATAAAAACTCTTACATACGCCGAATGAACTTTTCTGCACTGTAATTCACGACATGCATCATGAAAATTAATCGGTTTCTATGCCCAATGAAGACCTATTTGCGCGTTCATGTACGTTATTCACACTATGTGTGTGCGGAAGAGTAAAAGTATACAATCGCATTAATGAAAGTCATATTAACTTGAATCAAACCGATTTATGAAGGAAACTTGCTTGTTTAATAAACTAAAACGAATGATTTGTTATAGGCATAATGAATTGCTGATGAATGGCATAGCAAACTATGCTTTATGCTCTTCAAAAATTGAATGCCTTATAATAAAAGTACAACTTTATTATGCTACACATATTAGCGACACTGAGAAGCGTTGTTTTTAGAATCGAGACAAGATTTTGCTACTCCATGAAAGTGATGCAAATTGTTGTTATAATCCCGGCACATTTTGTCTCGCTTCGATGAGTTTTGTTTTTGAGTTTCACTTTAACGTGCAGCAAAATGAAAATGTATGTACTTTTATGCATACTTACAATTGGTTTACTATCCATTGATACCGTGTTGCAAATCTGGATCAATAAAATGCACATAAATGACACATTCACCAAATTCAGTAAATAAGCAAATTTTTGTGTCATTATGTTTGATATCAATAGGTTCCAATGAACTATTATTTTAAACTATTGAAGTGATAGAAAATTTCAATTTGTGTCCCATAAAGAGTAACGGACGCGAGAGCAATCGAAATTTTTTTGATTGCCACAATTCATGGACTTTAATACAGCCCCTGCCTAACTGATTTTCACTTGAATGTCTGCGAATGAAAGTGAGACCTTAATTCGCAACATATAGAGATGCAACATAGAATAAATAATATTTTAAAGTGAAACACCTAATGATAAATCTATTCGAACTATGTCGACCTCCATGTTGCATTTCAAAATGTTTCGGTTTCGGTGTTAAACTTTTGAATGTCTCCATTTTGGTGTTATACTATGAAATGTTTTTTTTTGTTGCATTTCTATATGTTGTGAATTTAGGTCTCACTTTCATTCTCGAAATTCGATGACGAAATTGGTTGATATTTTAATGAATCACATCACTTATGTAGAAAAAGCAGCGATTTGGTGATATCATAAGAACATTGAAAGTAAATCGAAATTGCTATCTCTCTGCGATATTTGTAAATTTATCATAATAAATTCATATTATTTGTTTGTATGTTAATGCGTTGATTAAATTGAAAAGAAATGTGTACACAATATCGCATTAGTCATCGCTCAATACAGAATTTAGCAATGTTTCAATGTAACCAGATTTTTTAATAATATTTTTTGAAATTTCTGCATTGATCCGCGACGAGTGTGCGCGTGTGTTTTGATAAGTGGTTCGTTGTTGCCGTTTGAGCATCCGCGATGAAAGCCTGTTTACTCGTCTTTAGGTGGATATTTTCCGAAAATATTCGATAACTCTTTCCTTCTTATATTTTGTCGCTCAATAAGGTGACATGCTTACACAGATCTTAGCCGCTGTCCAAATAAATACACGCAAACTCTAATTTATTTCTATGAATTCTATTAGTAATATAAATTCAAACATTTCACAAACTCTGCTTATGGACATATGTATGATGCTATGCATTTTAATTGTAAATTTGATTTGGGGTTACAAAAAACCTCATCACAGCTTCGGATACGACCATGTAATTTCAGTGACGGAAATTGATTACAACGAATCCGTTTCAACATTTAAAATCGGACACAGACATACTCGCCTCTCAATCTCAACGATAGAAATTCAGATAAAACTAATGTTTTTGAATTTATCATATTATTTGTGTTTTTTGTGTTGTTTGGTTTTTTCATCTACAATGCTCAGCCCTGATAAAACGCAATGCGTAATGAGCGTGAAGTTTTCAATGGTTGTGTTGCATTACTTCCAATTGAATGTTCGATAGAACTGTGTCGAAATGAAATATTTGCATGTGAACTATGTTTATTACTCGTCATATCAATATGCAAATTCGTCAATCTCATCTTTTCACGTAAAGAATTAGTCGCATGCAATTTCAAGTCAATCCGATGAGATTTGGGTAATATTTATATAGCAGCTATGTTCGCAGAATGAAACAGTGTAAAGTTCAAGGTTCAACGTAAATATCAAGTGAATTTAGTAGTACAGACTAAATAACTAAATATGAGAAGTTGCATGTTTTAAACTTACAGACGTTTAACAGATGTTAAACTTACAAACGTATAAGTAAGTTCGACAGCCGTTATGAACTCAAACAAATGCACATATGTACGTTTATACCAATACAGAATGTTCCATACCTAGTCAGCATTGGAATTGAATTTCCCTCATTTAGATTTACTGCAGGAGGAAAGATGCAAATAAACACTGATATTTCCAGCCCGACATATAAAAAATTGCGTTTTTTCCCCTAAGGTATTTCATATATAGTCAATATGAACTACCAGAAACACATTCATAAGAATGGTTTTGTGGATAGCGAATAACTTTTCTTGTTTTTCGTTTGCTTAAATGTTACGTTTAAATGGTTCCGTAGCTCTTATTTTGAAGGAAAACAAATTAATTTCCGCCAAAAGTTTTCGTATTTAGAATGATGTACAGGGTGCGCCATCTTAAATGTCTGTATCTCAACATTGAATAATTTTGAAAATAGAAACAACCGATTTCTATGTATATGAGGTACTTTAATTCGATTTGGTCCATTACAATTTATTTGAACTAGTTTGAGTAGCCGCCAAGTTTAATAAATAAAGTTATTCAATGTTTAAATACCGACATAAAATATTGCGCACCCTGTATGTAAGACATTCTATTTTATTTTATATTCTATTTCATTCCTGGATCTAATTATTTGATAAAATAATTAGAATATTCAAGTATACGATACAAATGTGAATAATTAAGGAAGATGTGGATGTTTGTTTCGCCCTGTCAAAAACTCATGCATAAAATTCAAAAATTTAGCATAAGAATATTTATTTGATGCTTGAGCATTTCTTGAGCATTTCTTGAGCATTTCATATGAACGTGGCAATACGATTTTCAACTATTGAAGAAGATGCTTCCACAAACTCGAGCTATTTTCTCGATCTTAGCCATTACATATTTTGTAAGTCATAAAAATATCCTTCAGTTTTGATTAATTGTTTATTAATCGTGTTTCTCTAAAACAAACAGGACACAGCTCTTGGCTGTGGATCATACCTCAACAACAACGATTTACCGGAACCAAGTAAATTCAGTGGACCTAAGAGTTTTGAACCACCTGTTGCTAATGCATTGAAAGGATTTAAAAATTTAGTTTACACCGTTGATTTGAGAGATTTTCTTCGCGTCTCAAACGACTTATATGAAGTATTGGAGGAAAATGATTTCTTTGACGAAATTAAAAATCTAAATATTCCTCAGTTCGGAAGTGAACAATCGAAGAAAAATTTCGTCGATATTCTGAATATATTTATGATTGTTAGAGAAAAACTGGAGTTGTCATGGGCATATCTACTGAAATTCAACGAAGAGAATGAAAAAAATGTGACCACCATCGAAAAGCTTGCAGCAAATCATGTCAAAGCTATGAAAAAATTTGAATCCTTACGATTAAAACACCAAAAATTGCTCGAATTTGCTTTAGAACGCCGCATGCGAGCTTATGATATCGTGACTCGTCTCATCAAAGAAGTAGATTGGTTTAAAACATATATTTCGAAAAGCTGGCCCAACGCGATGTCCATTTTGAGAAGTCCATTTGGCCACACTAAAACAGAGATTCTAGATAAATTGTATTCAGTTGAAATAAAGAATTTCAAATCTGAAAATATCATGGCTATTCAAAAGGGCCTCGAACAATTCGAACTGGATCGTAAGAAAGCAAAATCGATGTTGGAACAGTGGACGAAGAATCTTTCCAGCGCAAAATAATACAGTTCTGAATGTTATTCCTCGATTACATAAATAAATGTACAAACTTGTAATTACAAGAAACAGTTTCTTTCTTTTTCGTTCTAAGACGTTGACATATTTGTTTGACATTCACATTTTATCTTCGAAGCGGGAAAAATGACTGAAATCTTTGGCAATCACAGTGGAATAAAGTCCAATCAAATGACACAAGCTTAATCAGTATCAAAGTCAAAGTCCTATGTATACAGCAGTGATCTCAATCGGGACCCGAAACCCGATCGACCCCGAAATTCGCGGATCAGGTCGGGTCCACGGATATCCGAGTCACCGTCGGTTACTTGCTGATCATGCAGATCGGATATTCTGATGTTTGGTTTTTTTCGAGGGTTTTTCATCGAACCCTTCTTTCTCCGAGCGACCGAAAATACGCGCAAAAATTTCTGAAATGTGAGCCGGTGCATTATCGTGGTGCAAAAACCATGAATTTTCCTTCCATAATTATCAGGGGATTGAAGCAACGAGTCTACGCGCCCTAACTACACTATGCAAAATACATGGCATAGTCTACTACGCACCCTACCGCGTTTGTTCGGTCGTTTCGCCTTGGATATTTCTGACCTCTTCCGACGAATATTCTACCGCAAACGCTTTTAAACTGGGCTTAAAACGCATTGACATCTCCGTGTACGATGTCAATGCCGGAGACAACAGTAAATGCCTCAGCTGTTGACATATAAAGTCAATGCGATATCATTGATGACCAATGCTCTGCTTTAAAACTCTCAAAAATAATGTACGTTGACCGATTGACTTTTTGGAAGGAATTCCAAGTGCACGATACCTATAGAATCCAAGATAGCAGCCTATGTACGATTGTCTTTGAACAATTTGTACCACTCAAATGCGTACGTGTTAGAGCAGACTACTCATAGGTTTTCTGTGTCGTGCAATTGTTTAAAAAATATGTTACGACTCCATATAAAACATACGTGATTCGATTTAACTTGCCAACATTTTCTTTACTGTTGCCACGGTAGGAGTTATTTGAAAAATTCTCTCTGTAGCGCGTACAGTTTCAGTATTTAGTAGAATTCAAAGAATTTCATTCCAAAAATATGAATACATAAGTTTTTGCGAACACAATACCAATCGCGCTGAGTTGAATTACATCGGAACAGAGGATGAGTGGTAAGCACAGACCACTTTTTTCCGTAATTGTTGCAGTATTTGAGAGGCGGATCTCAAAAACAGAATAAAATTTTCCGTCGTGGAAGAACTCGACATAATTCTCCTCAGAGCCAAAACGGTATTCAAAATATTTTTCAGAGCAAATACGAGACACAAGTACCTCCGAGAAGATACATTTGACTCTTGAAGCTAAAGTCGGAAATTGAAATATCCCTTCTTGGCTCCAAAAATTATATATTTCGTTTTTCCAAACAAAATATTTGTGGACAAAAATTCTGAAAGTGGATCCTCAAGATCGATCAGACTCCCTCTGGGAACAGGTCTAGTCTATTCTGAGGATCCACTAAAACCCCAGCAATTTTTATCGATTTTAAGGACTCACTTCCAGAATTTTTGTCCACAAATATTTTGACTGGAAAAACAGCACATACAATTCTTTGAACAGACACGAAATATTGAAATATCATACTTTGAAATTATATAGCATTTTTGCCCGAAGCAATATTTATTAATGTTTTAGGTTTCAGCCTCTCATTCTCATGTGGTAAATACGTGCACAGAGATTCCATTCATTACTTTGAATTTCGATATTCAGCTTTGTAAAGAAATGACAACGCGAATGATGATTCAACTGTCAAAGTCATTGACATTTACATGCAATCTATGAGGAAGCTTTGAAATGACCGTGGTACATTTGAACATCTATGTTGGAGTGATCGGTAAGTTAACTCCGATATATATTCTCACCACAATCACTTTGGTGTTAAACATACGCTCACTTTAGTTTCTGACACAGATTCGTTGGAGTACCGCATTTGCATGCATGCATTTAGTACATGTATTAAGAATGTTCCGCTTCCTGAAATTGAAATATTTTCTTCAAAAATGGTCTGTTGAAAATAGAGTATTATAGGTACTTTCTCAATTTGTCTTTCATATTATACTTTGCAATTAGGCATATCTACGATATGTCAATAAATTCATGCATGCATTCCGAATTTTGGCAAGGATTTTTTTTTGACATGCATTCTGAATTATATATATATATAGAATTTCATTGTACTTGATAATACGACTTTCAACTATTGAAGAAGATGCTTCCACAAACTCGAGCTATTTTCTCGATCTTAGCCATTACATATTTTGTAAGTCATAAAAATATCCTTCAGTTTTGATTAATTGTTTATTAATCGTGTTTCTCTAAAACAAACAGGACACAGCTCTTGGCTGTGGATCATACCTCAACAACAACGATTTACCGGAACCAAGTGAATTCAGTGGACCTACGAGTTTTGAACCACCTGATGCTAATGCATTGAAAGGATTTAAAAATTTAGTTTACACCGTTGATTTGAGAGATTTTCTTCGCGTCTCAAACGACTTATATGAAGTATTGGAGGAAAATGATTTCTTTGACGAAATTAAAAATCTAAATATTCCTCAATTCGGAAATGAACAATCGAAGAAAAATTTCGTCGATATTCTGAATATATTTAAGAATGTTAGAGAAAAACTGGAGTTGTCATGGGCATATCTACTGAAATTCAACGAAGAGAATGAAAAAAATGTGATCACCATCGAAAAGCTTGCAGCAAATCATGTCGGGGCTATGACAAAATTTGAATCCTTACGATTACAACACCAAAAATTGCTCGAATTTGCTTTTGAACGCCGTATGCGAGCTTATGATATCGTGACTCGTCTCATCAAAGAAGTAGATTGGTTTAAAACATATATTTCGAAAAGCTGGCCCAACGCGATGTCCATTTTAGGAAGTCCATTTGGCCAGGCTAAAACACAGATACTGGATAGATTGTATTCAGTTGAAATAAAGAATTTTAAGTCTGAAAATATCATGGCTATTCAAAAGGGCTTCGATCAATTCGAACCGGATCGTAAGAAAGCAAAATCGATGTTGGAACAGTGGACGAAGAATCTTTCCAGCGCAAAATAATACAGTTCTGAATGTTATTACTCGATTACATAAATAAATGTACAAACTTGTAATTACAAGAAATAGTTTCTTTCTTTTTCGTTCTAAGACGTTGACATATTTGTTTTATAAAAATGTGGTTGCATAGATGAAAAGAGAAATTCCCCAGAAGAGAACATTCAAATTTTATCCTTGAAGCGGGAGAAATGACTGAAATCTTGAAAACGATCATTTTCCGTTCTCACAGAAACGAATGAATCACAGACTTAAGTTTGTAATTTCAAGTAGATTATTTTATAGCGCTCTTAATCGGATTCGTAATACCAAGCGATTTTCTTCTAACTATGTTAAGCGTGATGTTGCTACGAGGCTGGTCGATCCTAGAGGCAACTAAACCCGGGGAATCGTATCCTTGTTGCTGATAAAGACAAGATAAAATATATTTACGGACTAAAACGTATAGATAATGTCATTGAGTATAGCAAACGTCCAAATGCACTGAATCCTGAAAATAGAGCCAAATTACATTCACTGATTTTGATCTATAAGCAATTGTCAAGCGGCTGCCTGCGTAAATGAATCATATATGCGATCGTAACAATCCGTCATCTCGATATCCTGATAAATTCACGTTCGTTTATCACCACAAACAAAATTGGTTGCTCGCACTATCAGTTTCGTTTTCAGCCATACATTTTTGGAATTATATCCAAATTTAAATTAGAAATTGAGAGTCGTTAACTGTGTTTAAACGAGGAGTTAAGCACGATCTACTATCCAATCAATAACGTAGTTAATTTAAAGTCAAATTTATCTAAATGACCTCGGATTGTAAACTTCTCTATTGCTTTCCAAAATTTCACTCATGAGCTTCTATACACTTATGCATCCGAACAAACCAGTCCGAAATGCATTTCGAAACCCATGGCTATCTCCATAGCTTGTGCTTCTTTGAACATCGAATATCGTAATCCACGCAGTTCTTACTTCACGGACGGAAACAAAACGAAATGATTGGGCACCAAGTCGGGGCTTTATGGAGGATGAGCAATGGAGGGTGTGAGTATCGATGCATGTGTCCGGCAATCTATGATCCAGTATGCGGTTCGGATTCGAAAACCTACAGCAACAATTGTACTCTCGACTGCACTGCAGCTAACAACACTTGTTTGGTCTGGATGTACAATGGAGCGTGTTCAAATGATACGAACGGTGAGGCGTGAAGCCTTCAGTTGAGTCAAATGTTTTGATATTTTGGAAATAAAGTCAACTGAATCTATTCAATTCCACCGTTTATTTTATTTTATTTCTTGATTGTAAAAGGAAAATTGTAACAAAATCGAACGAAACAATAGTAAAACTCGAAGCAAAAGACGACGTGACTTCGGTGAAAATTGTTTTAATAAATATGTTGAAGATTCTGAATATGAATATTAATAGTCCAAATATAAAAAAATGAACAATGGAAAATTTCATGTCTAATAGAGTAAGCGATGCTCATTTTGTAAAAGAGCAGTGGATAAAAAGCATTACATTTTTGCTCTTATCAATTGATCGGAAGCCATTTAATTGGCTAAACCGTTGGTAATGCTATTTTCAAACTGTGGCTCCGGCCCAATGCCACCAGCAAGTCCGTATACCAGTTGAGATACTTCGACAGCCAAACGCTCGACATCCTGCGGATACAAAACAGACGGTTAGCTCCAATAATCAGTGAATATTGGTTTTCTCTCTAATTTATAATCAAAAAGTGCCTTAAATTCGACTTGCGTACCTCTTTGGAAGCAGCTTCGGCATAAACACGAACAATATCTTCTGTGTCTGACGACCGTATGAATGATCTTCCTCGTGGATATTTGGCTATCAGCTCATCGATGCCAGACTGCAAACCTTATCGTGTCATGAACTTACGGCTACATTCGCTGAAAACGACTGTTCAAAGCCTGTTCTCAAAATATACAGCAATGTCATATTCGAGTGTCAACGGGAGTATATGTGACACAAATATGAATGGTTGAAAATTGAGTTTGTCACTGCTCTTCATTGAACACGCTTATGGAAATAGGCAACATATGGCAAATCTTTGCATGGGTTTTTAGAGAATTGCTGATGATCTGGTCGAAAAGAAAATCAAAATATCTATATTTTTTTTTTTGTTCTAAAACACATTGAAACAAACATACACCGCTCGAAAATACCTATTCCACCGAATTCAGATCAGGTCGATTCTGTGGAATAGGAACATCCGAGCTGGTGAATGTTTGGTCTAATGTGTTCTAGAAGACTCAATGTACCACTCAAAAAACCCCTGAACGTCAGTTAAAGTATCGAGTATTGTTAATATTCATGAGCGAATCATATTGTTTACTAAATGCTAAAAACCGAACCTTATAATATTTTGTTGTTAGTTTAATTCGCAATTGCAACGTGTTGGAGCAATGCATAGAAGCATGTCCATTTTCTGACCTTCTCCAGGTTAAATCCAAACAAAACAAACGTTTTATCAGAGCTGAAATATTCAAACATACACACACATAGAAGTTTTTGACATTTGTAAGTCGGTATTACCGGTAAAATATGACTATCCGTGAATTTATACCAGGCCAGTGAAACGCCATACAAAATCAATGGTACACGTAGTAGACTACGCTATGTAGTTTGCATAGCGTAGTCAGTACCCGTAGTCAAATCGCTTCACCGCCTTGATTTATCCGACTCTACCAGATCGTCGGTAAAAACATAGCCGGGCAAAATAGCGTATCCCAGTCACAATGTTAATCATATTTGACCTGGAGTATGATTCAATCTTAATCACAATCCATCTTAGTCACGAGTGATTCAGATTTTTAAAAAGATTTAAATCGTCATCACAATCGCCATATCTTAATAATGATTAAGATCAGAAAATAATCATGATTTTTCGAATCTTATTCAATGGCACAGTATAGGATCCTCATTCCGAATTTCCATTGTTCCGAACACTTAAATCGAATCTTAATAATCTATGGAATTCTTGATTAATCATTATTAAGATATTGCGATTGTGATGAGGATTTAAATCGTTTTGAGAATTTTATTCACTTGTGATTAAGATTCGATCATAATACCCGAGAATCCCATTCACTCGTGACTAACATCAATGATTGTGATTTTTGGGATTATGTTTACGGCTATAAACTGTGTTGGCAATGCTTTGTGGTGTGTCTTTTAATGATAATATAAAATCATATGAATTCACGAAGTATCTTTGAATTCCATTTTTTACTGGTACAAACAAAATAGAAACGTCACAAACATCTAACAGTGTTTGTGTTTACAGTGTGCACGAACATTTGCATAAAATTTTGATATTGACGAAACATGATTTCAAATTTTGTGTATGACAAACAATGTGAATATTCCATCCTTACACATTGTTCACATGCCGATTAACTTTGCCACAGCTGGAAATAGGAATGTGAATTTTTATATTTTTTACATATTTTAAAATGTAAAACTGTAGAACAGAAAATTATCACATATATCGATGAAATGTTGTCGATGAATCATTCATAAAATTCAACTCGTGGCCTTTAATATTTCAAGAATGCAGAAATATTTCATTTTATGAAAACAGCGAATCATATAAATTTCAAATAAATCGACGTGTTTAATCAGACATTTGAATCTCTCGAAAAAGATGAAGTCACACGTTCGAGCAATTTTTTCGATCTTAATCATTTCATATTTTGTAAGTCATAAGATTGCGTTTACTAAATAGTTCAAATCAAGAAAAAGCAAATTGAATACAATTATTTTTTATAAACGTTTTTTTTTTGCTTTTTTTGCTGAACTTCAAGTCTTGAATGCTAAGGTTTTATTGAATCCAATCGAACGTTCGAAAGAAGATCGTTCAATTGGGAGAAACAAATCTGAACCATTTCAATTTCATATTAATAAAAAATAAAGTTTTTAATAAAATGTCCCTCTTAAAATAGGATCACACAACTCTTGGTTGTAGATCATACTTCACCGATGGTACACCCGAACAGAATGAACTCGCAATCGTTGCAGCTGGATCGCGGGTATTGAGCGTTTCGAGCGAATCGAACATATCGAGCAGATCGAGCGGATCGAGTGGATCGATCGTTTCAAGCGGATTGAGCGTATCGAGCGCATCGAGCGGATTGAGCGTATCGAGTGGGTCGAGCGAATCTTTTAAACCTTTTGTACCACCTAAAGAAGCAGATGTGTTGAGAGGATTGAAGAATTTAATTTACATTGTTGATTTGAAAGTTTTGCTACAAATATCACAGGGCTTTTATGAAGAATTACAGAATAGCAATTTCTTCGACCACATTAAAAATCTAAATTGTGGTAAATTCCATGATGCGCAATTGAAGGAAAACTTTCTCGATTCCCTGCACAATTTTTTGAATATTAAGGGAAAACTAGGTTTATCATGGGCATATCTTCTGAAATTTAATGAAGAGAATGAAGAAAATGTGATAGCAATTGAGAAATTGGCAGGAACTCATGCCAAAGCTATGAACAAATTTAAATTCTTGAGATTGGAACACCAAAAGATGCTTGAATTTGCTTTGGAACGTCGTAATAATGCCCAAGAAATCGTTAGTCTTCTAACCACAGAGCTCAGATGGTTTAAAGCAAATTTTTCGAAGCTCTGCATCGTCGCAACAAGTCCAGTTTGTGACGCTAAGACACAGATAGTGGATAGATTGTATGACGAAGTAACAGCCCGCTTCACATCCAGAAATATCATGGCTATTCAAAATGGCTTCGATAAATTCGATCCGCAGCGCATTGAAGCAAAATCAATGTTAGATCAATGGACGAGGAATCTTGCCCACCACACCTAAAAGTAGTGTACGAAAGTGACACAAGCGACCCCATTGAAATTCATAAGCCTACATAAACAGCGAATATTCGATATCAACATGACGAGATCCGATCGATGAAAGTGGGGTATCATTGAAAATAAAACATCTCTGTAAATGTAATCAAATAATAAAGTACGGAGAATAAAAGGAACCATTTGATTTGAATTATATTTATATCGCCGATTTTCACACCACTTAAAATAATGTCGCCAAAAGTTCACACTCAACATTGGCAACTTTGCACTTTCATGTTGATTTCAAATGCTTAATTTTTTTCGTGTTATTTTTGCTAATTATTGTTCTAGCCCGATTTTTTTCCATATAAAACATAATTTTCCTGTAATAAATGAAATTGCACCATACTGACAATACTGAAATGTGGCCATTTTCTATAAGCATATTCATTGCTCAATATTCTCTTGTGATATCAAATATTCAAACAAAATTTACAATCAAAACGTAGCTAGAAACATGTGCAAATGAAATAACATCAAAAATTAAATTGCAACCTTTTTCTTGGTTCGCCTAAATCGCTTATATCTTTTATTGTCAATAATTTGAGAAGGTATTTCTATGCTCAATGGTTCAATTTGAGACCTCCCCTAACCTCTTCCTCAGTTATTACTTTTCGTTTCGAACGTAGAAAAAACGATTGCAACCATTTCCGGAGCAATTTTTTGTCCGTGTGTGGTACGTTGTCCGTTGTCCGTTGTACGTTGTACGCAAAAATTTGTTAACACGATAGCTCAAAAAATTTATAATAGAATTGATCAAACATTTACACACGCATTGAAATTTTTTAGGAATAGAAACCTTTCAATTTTCAGCCCAATCGGATAATTTTTTCGGGTAGCTCTAGTGGAGTCGAATCAAAAAACGGGCTGGTTTTCAATATAATAACGAAAAATGTGTATGGGGACTATGACTATTTCGCATTGTATCATTGTGAAACTGTCAGAATATTATTTTTTTTTTTTTTTCAAAAAAAAGACATTCATGCAAAATTTCAAGTCATTCCGATAAGATATAGGACTACCTCCCCTGCAAAATTTTCGATTTCCGTGGTCTTTTCGAGGTCTAAACTGAACATTTGTATGGCGAATATCTTGAGTGCACCTTGTATCCTATTGAAACTTTCAGGATATTATTTTTTTATGAAATAAATAATTCACGCAAAATTTCAAATCATTCTGATGAGTTTTAAGACTTCCTTCCCTACAAAATTTCCAATTTTCGTGGTCAAAATTAAAATGTTGTCATTAAATTGTACGAAGTAATATTTATGTTCTTCTAATCTGTATTTTTTTCAACAATTTGAATGTTCATTAACTTTTTAACGGAAGTTATACATAACATAAATGTAGAATCATATTTATCGTTGTCATGAATTAAAAGTTCAGATCTGAGTGAACTAATTCGTAATTGTTATTACCAATTCAAAGCCAGCGAACGTTCGTTGAAGTAAAAATTTGAATCTGAGATGTTTATTCGTTTTTTTTTATTAAAATTTCAATTTAAATCATATGACTTGAAATTCGATCTCATCGTAATGAATGATGATTCGATAAGAAATTAACATAAATCCAGTACAAATGAGTAGCAATCAATGAAAAACGCGTTAGCTCGAACAATTTCGGGAAATGTGCGGAAAAGTTAGTTTTACGTACGTCAGACCATTTATTTTTTTGTCTCGGGAGATCCAACTTATTCGAATGTTCCGCGAATGTAGGTATTTGATACGAATGGCCCCGAATTTACGCGTTTGCTGCGAATGTTCCATACAAATCTTGCAAACGCATTGAATCTTTAAATGTATGGACAACTGCGAATACTTTTAAATGCGAATATGTTACATTTTGAAAAATATTCAAAATAAATCAGCGAAAATATATGAGATATAATTATTATCATTTACATTTTTCGAGGTTTGCTTTTCCTTAATAAATAACTTCGTAAATAAGATAAATGAATATAATTTCGATTAGGTTTTAAAAAGCGATAACTTTTTGGACAGCGATGTAAAGTGTGCAGATTCTGAAGAACAGTGTGCATGTGTCAAATTCTGCCTGCAAAGTCATTCCCAGTACCTGCGAATTCTAGCCTTGTTTTTTGTTATGGAGAAAAAGCTTATGCGACACTTTGTGAGCGAATGAGTGATTGTGAATGCGAATAAGGGCAATTGTTCAAATTTGGACCTACAATATTGAGTGTTCCTAATTATGACCTACACACACAAAATACATATATAGAGTATTATCATTTTATATATCAGAGTAATTAAAACGTTTACTCATCGGATTATTTCATTTACTCTTATTTCGGAGTAACCGCGCCAAATACCCTTAATTTTTTCCTGCATAGTCTCACAAACCAACCGTGCGTTCTTTTGTATAATAAAGGTTTTGTTTGATTTATTCTCACAATTATTTCCGAATTCAAGACCATTCAAAATTTCAGAAAATATTCACCGCCTGGAGTTATTCGTGGCTTACTTTCTGTTGAATCTTAACGATCCAAGAAAAATATACAGGGACTTGTTTCGCCACTTTATCGTGCATACGCATCTGGTTTTTATTGACGTAAGTTAAACGATTTAAATATTTTTTCCAACATTACCCAGCGGAACTCATCCTGTAAATATTTTCGCCGACTTTGTTTTGTCTATATTCTAATTTGTGTTGGTTTTTGCGCCGAATTGTTGCGACAAAAATAGGTATTGATTAATTGCTTGGCTTTAAATTGGGAACCGGGCTTCGAGTAATTGATCAGTTTGTGCGAATCATTTGTTTGAGTCAGAACCAAGTTCAGATTGCGTTCTCACCTGTCAGCAAAGAAAAATCAACTACAAATTAATAGATTTAAAAATGAATTTCGTGTTTGTTACTGCAATAATTGGACTCGGATGGATGTGGTCTAGCTTCACAATACCGCAAAAATCTCCGGATTGCACTGGCCCGTGTAATTGCACTGATGAATTTGAGCCAGTTTGCGCACGGAATAACATAATTTATCACAATAATTGTACGATGGAATGTGCCGCATGTGAAAATCCATGCATCGTGTTTTTTAGAAATGGAAGGTGTGAGTATCGATGCATGTGTCCGGCAATCTATGATCCAGTATGCGGTTCGGATTCGAAAACCTACAGCAACAATTGTACTCTCGACTGCACTGCAGCTAACAACACTTGTTTGGTCTGGATGTACAATGGAGCGTGTTCAAATGATACGAACGGTGAGGCGTGAAGCCTTCAGTTGAGTCAAATGTTTTGATATTTTGGAAATAAAGTCAATTGAATCTATTCAATTCCACCGTTTATTTTATTTTATTTCTTGATTGTAAAAGGAAAATTGTAACAAAATCGAACGAAACGATAGTAAAACTCGAAGCAAAAGACGACGTGACTTCGGTGAAAATTGTTTTAATAAATATGTTGAAGACTCTGAATATGAATATTAATAGTCCAAATATAAAAAAATGAACAATGGAAAATTTCATGTCTAATAGAGTAAGCGATGCTCATTTTGTAAAAGAGCAGTGGATAAAAAGCATTACATTTTTGCTCTTATTAATTGATCGGAAGCCATTTAATTGGCTAAACCGTTGATAATGCTATTTTCAAACTGTGGCTCCGGCCCAATGCCACCAGCAAGTCTGTATACCAGTTGAGATACTTCGACAGCCAAACGCTCGACATCCTGCGGATACAAAACAGACGGTTAGCTCCAATAATCAGTGAATATTGGTTTTCTCTCTAATTTATAATCAAAAAGTGCCTTAAATTCGACTTGCGTACCTCTTTGGAAGCAGCTTCGGCATAAACACGAACAATATCTTCTGTGCCTGACGGCCGTACGAATGATCTTCCTCGTGGATATTTGGCTATCAGCTCATCGATGCCAGACTGCAAACCTTCCGGTGTCACGACTTTACGCTCAGCATCAGTTGTGGTGATGACACTACGATCGGCTACGCTGATTTTTTTCTGCAAATTCGGCAAGTCAGTGTATGTGTTATACCATTCTTTCACATCCCATCCATTCGATTGCAAAATAATCTCCACCAAAAACATATCCGAAATCGCATCGCCCACAGTCTCATTTATGACTTCGATTGTGCTCAACAATTTTTTAGCGGCTACTACTTGTTCCTCGTTCAATCTGTTCATTAGATTAAAAGGTATACATTTTTTTCTTCTCCATGTTTATTTCTCATTGACTTTTGTCAATTTTTATTCAAACCTTTTAAAAATACTGAAATTTTGAATTGCATAAGGAAAATAATGGGAATCCGAAACCGTTCCCGTGTAATAAAAATTTGCGTTGAATGCACCATGAAAAAGTGTTTCTTAAAAATGTATCATGAATTCAACATTTTGCTTTCCATTTTTCATCATGCGTTCGACGCAAATTTCTCTTATGATACACCACGGGGACGGTTTCGTATTCCCATAATTTTTTATAGGCACACAATTAATTGTCATTGATTTCATTTTGTGTGTCATTTTTTGGCAGTTACTTGTGCTTTGCATTTAATCGGATTAAAATGAGAATTACTTAGGATTATCGGCTACTGCCCGGATCGATTGTTTAGCATTGTCGCTGAAAACGATTGTCCCATGTCCGTTTGCTTCAAAATACACACCAATATCGTATTCGAGAGCTTTGTGATGTAAATGCTTCACACCGGTCGGAACGCAAGCAACTGGCACTTTCTGTAAGTCACAAAAAATGATAATTATCTTTTTGATATAGTCAAGAATAATAATAATCAATATTTTTTGGCGATTTCCAATTGTCTTTAGTGGTGTTAATAAAAATGATAAGCTTTACATTCATAAAACATACTTTTTCGCATTTGGTGCGAAATCGGATTGCATTCCTTAGAATTGAGCATTTTTAACTACGTATTATAGGTTATGCAGTTCTGTCGAAAAGATCATTTCGACCCACAATAGTTTTGTCCCTTTCTTGGTTTTTTTGAAAATGTGTGTCAACGGAAATCATATAAAAACTTGATGTTTAGTATTTTGGAAAGTGTTTGGTAGCTCGCCATTGAAAAATGTTGCTTGCTGACGTCTGTACTTAAGTTAGTATTCTTATGTACTAATTGTACTAAACAATTTTTAGCACTTAAGGTGAAGTGAAAAAGGTTAGCATTTCCCCTCTTTGGAACAGTATAAAAAGAGTGCGCGTGTAGCGCAGAATAATTCATTTAGTGTTCGTCTCTCGTTGAGAAAGCACCGAAAAAAAATTTCAAATGAAGAAGAGTCCGTGACGAACGCGCCATCTTCTGACCCCATTGGAATACTTCTCGCGCACAAGTATATTATGTTTTCGGAAAAATAAATTAGTGAAATGTTTAGTCTTTTCATTGTGATGATAAGATTACTTTTTAAATGATTGCCATTCAATTGCATTAGACGAAATCAATAAAGTTACCAATTCTTTTTCAATGTAATCAGTGGAGCCACCATTTGCATATGCCGTTTGCACGATACCCAATTTCAAATCTATGCTGCACTTGGTAACGAGATCCATCAAATATCTAGAAAAAGATTGAAAAATAATTTAAAATAAAAAAAATATGAATAAACATTTTTTATGCTCCTTTTTAGCTCATCGAAAGATTTGGTTTTCGTCTCTTTTTCACTCAATGGCATTGAACGCAAAAGCGTTATAATTAAATTAAACTAGTCAAGCGTTCAAAATGCACTCACCCAGCATACAAGGTGGCGATGCGATCTCCATCTAAAAGATAGAATTGATTGTTCTCATCGGTGTAGAAGTAGACAATACGATCAGCATCACCGTCGATTGAGACGCAACGCGTGTATGGTTTGGTGGCTGGTGTTCCGATTGGCACTGTCTGGCAGATTTTGACATAATCGGCTCCACACTGTTTGATGAAGAAATTGATAAAAAATTATTCAAGTTCTTGAACTGAAAAATCGTAGAAAGCTCTGTAATCGCAATAATTTCTTTGGACAAAATCACCTTTTCATTGATTTTGCCTTCGCCTTGGTTGAACACGTCCACATTTAATTCGCCTTTCATTCGTTTGAGGAACTGAATCATTTTGCGTGCGCCAACGCCATTTGCGCCATCGAAGAGCAAATGATTTTTGTAACTGCCACGTTCGTATTCGGAGCCACGCAGTGCTCGGAAAGCAGTTATCAATTTCTGGTAGTATCCCTCTTCGGTGGGTGTTCCATAGGCACCATTTGTATTCGAGCAAACCACCATATAGTGCAACATCGGCGTGGTAACAATTCCGAATTCTTTGACATTGCCTTTCAGTGCTATAACACCATCCGAAACGGCTTTCAGCAAATTTGGCGAATGATATCGATTGTCCATGCCAACAAACACGCTCGACGCTGACCCCAAATCGATGTTGTGCGTTTTGATCATTTTCTCCACTTCACCTTGCAATTCTTTATCGGTGACATTTGCCAAATCGGTCGCCAACTGTTCCCAGCTCCGCTCCAACATTTCACCTTTCGGATCAATCAATTTGACACCATTGTCTGGCTCTGGATTGTGGGACGCAGTAATCATCACGCCTATTGTATCACCATTTTTTACACGTGACCGTAATGTGGCTAACAAACCCATTCGATACATCACATAGTCCAATTTGTCAGCTCTGGCAAATCAAATTGAAAAAAGCCTTCATTAGCAAAATTCTAATGTGTTTTAAGTGCAACGCACTTTTGTGTAGTTGCGATGGCAATGAATTATGCGATTGTAAACAAAAATATGCAATGTAAGATATATAGGTTCAACTTTCTTTTGTTATGATTTTGACGAGTTATCAATGACACAGTTTTACTTTCAATCCGTTGCAATGAGTGTCCTCCGCTGATAAGCGCATATTATTATCGGCTGAAAGGCTTGGCTAGAAATTTCAATTGTCGAAATGTCATTATGAATGCATGTGTCATTTTTATTGTCATTGTTGGAAATTATCACACATTTTATAAATAAAAACCACATACTGGCTATTGGAGTCTCTAAGAAAATCAATCAACCTTAATCGCCTGACATTCAGTCGACAAATTTGAGACAATTTGAATTATTTTCACTTTGAAATACATTCATCCGTCTAA
Organism: Obolodiplosis robiniae; assembly: GCA_028476595.1. Taxonomy (NCBI): domain Eukaryota; kingdom Metazoa; phylum Arthropoda; class Insecta; order Diptera; family Cecidomyiidae; genus Obolodiplosis; species Obolodiplosis robiniae. The sequence goes on from CM052015.1 coordinate 43,824,354, forward strand.
ATCACCCACAATGGTTTGTTTTTTATAAAATTAATAGGTTTCTATTCCTAATGAAGACCAATGTGTGTGTAAATTTTTGATCAATTCTAAAATCAATTTTTTGAGTTATCGAATTAACAAATTTTTGCGTAAACGGACAACGTACAACGTACCACACAAGGACACAAAATTGCTCCGAAAATGGTTGCAATCGTTTTTTCTAGGTTCAAAACGCATAGAAAACTTATTCCGAGCATTTTGAATTTTTTGGGCCGATCGCAATACCTTTAAAACACAATGGTGTGTGCGGGAAAGTAAAAGAATCTCGCATGAAAGTTTTGATTTTAAAAATTTCTGAACTGAAAAAATCATTTTTCTCCCTTAAAAATTTGAATTATTCTTGTTTGGTACAGTTTATCGATTTTCTAATAACATAAAGCATAACAGTTACAATTTAGCTTATGGTGGCAATTATTTATAATCCGACGAAATTATTTCCAACCAAAATGATAAAAGGAAAAATAAAAGAGAAATAATTTCTAATAATGAGGCATTGCCCCTAAAATCGACTAAAGTCAGCTAAAATCGAATTAGTCAGTCGATATTTTTACTTTTCCGCACACACCATTGTGTCTGTCCGTTGTACGTTGTCCGTTGTACGCAAAAATTTGTTAACACGATAGCTCAAAAAATTGAGATTAGATTTGATCAAACATTTACACACGCATTGAACTATATTAGGAATAGAAACCTATTTTTATTTTCAGCCCAATCGGATAATTTTTTCGATAATGGTCTATAAATACTTGTTATTGGTGCTACGAAGCCAGAATTTATGCCAAAATGTGTTCGCTAGTAAGCTGGCAAACATGCTAGTCATAGACACGATGGGTCATAAATTCCATCTATGGTGCGATTTTAACCAAGAGAGTAAAATAACCCTGCCAGATTTTTTCAGTTCCAATTCCGCCGGGCAATTTCCGGGCAAACATTTCCAAAATCCGGGCAAAATCCCGGACTGTTCGGAATCCAAATTTCGGGCAAATTCTCAGTTACTTTTCCGCCCACACGTAGTATGAAGGGGAGAGTATTGTAATGGGGCCTACATTTAAAAATTCTCAAAATGATCGGAGATGACTTTTCCTAGGTTCAGGATGAAAAATTAATTGAATTGAGACCAGGTTGTTGTGGGTCTGTTCCACGTTGTACGTTGTACGTTGTACGTTGTACGAAGATTTGTTCACCCATTTTCTCTCTTTTAGTGATATTGTTTTTGAATCCGATTTCATAGTATGGTTGGGAATGTTGAGGAATAGATACCATTAGATTTTGAACCAAATTGGTCCACTCAATCATCGTCTTTCCGCGCATACATTTTTTATTTCGAAAAATTTTGTATGGGGGATGTCAGAATTCGTAAACAATAAACATAAACAGTCAAATCTCTCTCTTTTATTCGTTTTAGTTATTGTGAATGTTTAAAACGAAACGATTCGATTGATGGGAGTGTGTTCGTATCATCGATCAGCTGTTTCATAGCAGCGGTTCAATCGATATCGATACATTTGAAGTGTAGAAAAAAAAATTGTTGAGGGGAAAAACGCCGAAAATCCCGGACTTTCCCGGACTTTTGTTCAAAAACCCGGATTTCCGGCCCGGGCAAAATTCTCCCGGCAGAAGCGCCAAAAACCCGGGCAAGTCCGGGAAATTCCAGGCAATCTGGCAGGCTTAGAGTATAATCAGGGGAGGTATGGTATTAAAGGGAAGCCATGATACCAGCGTTGCGTTCGGAAAGCCATGGCAAAACAGGCTTGACTCTTTAGGGTCCCCCTGAATACATTTATGAACAAAAACAAAACAAAACATTGTTCCGAGAAATTGTGATTCCTACTGATTTTATTAAATTACTGATCAAATTGCCGAGTAACTAAAGGCATTATAAATAAAAACCACGGCCCGGCAAATTATGATAATTGGTTGAGTTAAAATGCAATTATTTTCGTATGTTAAGGCTCGAAACTGCAAATTTCTTCATTCTGCTGAGAAGCCGAACATGAGATTGCGAACACAACTCCAAGTACAATATTATGATCAGAGTTTAAATTTTGTTCGTTATTCAAGTTTAAAGCAGTATTTATCATTGAGTTGGGAATGGCCAAATAGGAATTCCTTTGAATTTTGGTTGTATGAATTTGATTATCATTGGCGCCCCATTTTGTTCATTTCCTTCTGCTGTACAAATGAAAATCGTTTTAAACATTCTAGAAATAGCATTGACTGTGGTCAATATTTATTTAAAATTGTTATTTTTTGATAAAGTACAAATATAGGTTAAGCCCACAGCTCATATTTACATTAAAAAAGAATGAAAAAATTTCAATCAAAGTGGTGAAAGCTATTTTCAAAGCTTCTTGCAATGAAGATAGCGTTCGACATCGAAAGGCTGTTTTATATTTGACCAAGTTTATTCATATAGAAATTGTTATATTTTCCAATATTTTGCCACACAAGGACAGGCTCCAAAACATTCTTGTGTAAGTTTGGGATTTGTTCTTGCATCGCATTTCAGGCCACATGGGTTACCGTAGGTGCGATTATTAGATCCACACACTGGATTAAGCTCCAAAGTGCACACGCAAAGTGGCTCTGTAGATTTATCAGGACATGGGCCATCACTTTGAATTTCCAATTCTGGATTATACAATTTTTCACACGCAAAAGGGCAGGGGTAGTATGTATTTCCGTCTGTTCCACAAATGAGTGGATCTGTTTCTGCTGGTTGCAAACAGCTACAGGCACATGCTGTATATGCAACCGCCAGAATAACTCCAATCATGAAAATCAAATGCTTCATCTTGATGATTTGAGCTCTTTCTAAGCAACACAACTGAATGAAGTCAGCTGGTTTGAGTCTTACTTTATAAAGCGAAACAAACGTGCAGAGTTTCACGACTTTCATAAAATTATCATGCATATATTTTATATATCATGTGTAAACACAAATATTCATTAGGCATTCACAAATAAAGATAGCATTATGTCAGAAGCATCGTTCATCTTTTAATAATGATAACTTCGTGCCATTTAACAATAGGAAGCTTAGTGAATGTGTTGCGTTTGCGATCCCTGGAACATAAACATTTACATCTTCGGGATAATAATTCATAATCATAATTATTTTGGATATAAATCAGTGAAATTCATCCAAAAATGTTCATTGTCGCTGTTTTATGATAAAAACGATTATCTGAAATAAAAACTTCGACAATTGAACGGCTTGGTTAAAGCTAAGGGTAATTGTCCAAATTTGGACCTAAAACTTTGAGTGTTCCTTATTATGACCTAAGACTCTATTCATATGTATATGAAATAAGGTTCATTTTCGCACTTAAGTCATAATTAGAGTGTAAGACCGAATAAAAGTCAATTGCCCCTATATAAACATGACGCGAAATATAAAATTCAAAGAACGAATTCACTTTATTGGCTAGTGACATAATCTATAACATTGATTTGAGTACTGGGAGTAGCAATTAGTTTTAAACCTCTTATACGAGAGTAATTTCCAGCTTCGGGGCATACTGAAACTATATTCATACCAAAGCATCATCAATAGGCCTTATTACTTTTCCGCACACACCACTGTGTGTGGTAAAGGTATTGCGATCGGCCCAAAAAATTCAAAACGCTCGGAATAAGTTTTCTATGGGTTTTGAACCTAGAAAAAACGATTGCAACCATTCTCGGAGCAATTTTTTGTCCGTGTGTGGTACGTTGTACGTTGTCCGTTGTACGCAAAAATTTGTAAACACGATAACTCAAAAAATTGAGATTAGAATTGATCAAATATTTACACACGCATTGAAATTTATTAGGAATAGAAACCTATTAATTTTTCAGCCAAATCGGATAATTTTTTCGGATAGCTCTAGTGGAGTGGAATCAAAAAATGGGCTGTTGTTCAATATAATCAAGAAAATTTTGTATGGGAAGTATGTCTAGTTCGCATTGTATCATTATGAAACTTTCATAATATTAATTTTTTATGAACAAAATAAGTTATGCAAAATTTCAAGTCACTCCGATGAGATTTAGGACTACCTTCCCTGCAAAATTTTCGAAATCTTGCTACTTCAGAGTTTTGATTAAAATGCTATTTTATTCCTTATTCAATCTCATTCAATGAATGAGATAGGAATAAGTAATAATTATTCCATTCTTATTCACAAATGAAAACCGAAATCTGGGTTCACATTATGTCTCATATCGTATTTTATTGTGTACTTTTTTTTCCAAAACGTCCAAAAAAACAAACAATATAAACAATTTTACACTACAAACGGTAAAAAACGAGATTTGATATTGACACATTTTTTTTTTTTTTTTAAATCAGAAGGATATTGATATGCGACGAAATTCGACAAGTATGGAGAATATTTCAATAAAAAAAAATTTTTTATTCTTTTCCATTAACAGATTGAAATGCGAAATTGTTCTTTGAAAAAAAAGAAGAGTTTAAAGAAATAAGATGAAGAACTTGACGCATAATTTGGAATAAGATTTTTACATTTGTCAGTGAATAACATTGGAATAATTATTACTTATTCCAATCTTATTCATTGAGTAAGATTGAATAAGGAATAATAATTGCTTCATAAAAATGAATGAGGAATAAGATTTCTTATTACATTATTTTATTCGTCCCTATAAATCTGTGTTTTTTTCTTCTCAATTTGAATGCTCATTTACATTTTAACGAAATTTAAACATAACATAAATGTGGAACCATATCTATCGTTGGAATGAATCAAAAGTTCAGATCAGAGTGAACTAATTCGTAATTGTTATTACCAATTCAAAACCAGCGAACGTTTGTTGAAGTAAAAATTAGGAACTGAGATGTTTATGCGTTTTTTTATTAAAATTTAAATTTGAATCACATGATGTGTAATGACTTGAAATTCGATCTCATCGTAATGAATTGAAATTTTCTGTGGTTTATTCTCAAAGTTGCATGATGATTCGATAAGAAATAAACATAAATCCAATAAAAATGCGTAGTAATCAATTAAAAACCCGGAAACCCGAACAATTTCGGGAAATGTGCGGAAAAGTTAGTTTTACGTACATACGACCATTTATTTTTTAGTATGTGTCATTTCGTTAAAGTGTAAACAACATATATTTTTTTGATGGAAATTAATTCGACAACACTGAATTCGAAATGACTATTGCCTTTGATGTTTTAAAGTCGGTCTTGAAAAATCATTTTTATCTAAATCTATTTTACTTGGCTTAGTAAATATCACAGCTTTTCAATCTATGAGCTATTTATTCCATTCAATCGAAGCAAACTGAATGTGAAATTGCATTCATTACTGAATTTATATCATTTTAAGCCAAATCATAGCAACAATTTTCAATTTTAAAATGAATATATCCGATGCAAACATAATTTTTTAAAGAATATGCACATGAAGGCAACATAAGATTGTCATAATATTTAATAAGATATAATAATACATATTGTTTGCATTTCCTATTTCGTGCATTTTATGCAACGCAGTGCTCTCGAGCCACTCATACATGCTTTTTTTTTTCTTTGATGGCAATAAATCAAACCACAAGTGTTTTTCGATTGTCATCGGACTAATTTGGGACATATTGCGATGGAGAAGCACGAGCTAAACGCTTTATTTCATGATGCTATCTAATAGCGCAATAAAAGCGTTTGAATCTTATAAAAATGTGTTTATTATCACCTTGAGAAAAGCGTAACAAAACAATAAAAGGCGCAAAGAGACAGGGCAAGAAATGTTTTCAAGCTTTTTCAAATTTATGATACAATAAATCTATTGTATGAAAGTCAGATCATTTATGTGATCATTTTGAAAGGTTATTAAATGTCAAATGTACTTATGTGTCTTTACTTTCTTCCCATTAGAATTTCCCAATCATATCTTTTTGCACGTATAGATGAAAGAGGACTTGATCAGAACATTTTAAATCCATGACTGGACATCTTACGAATGATATAAAAACTTTTTTGTTGGAAAAACCTGGAGATCACCTGACTTCACTGCGTTTCGTTTGAAAAGCAAGAAAGGACCATTCAATATTGCAAGCATCATTTTGAATTTCATTTTTATATTTGAAATTGCAAATCGAGCTGCGAGTGCTTGTTTCTGTTCTGGACCGCACACATTTGGTCCAAAAAATTGTGGAACTGACGGATTGACCTACATCAAATGCTAATTTCAGTATGTAAGCAGTGCTGATCACAATTTGGGAATACAAAACTAAGGACCGTGTCCACCGCAGTGTGCATTTACAAGGGAACTCCAGTTTACTCATATGCGAGCAGACGAGCAATTCGAAGATTACAAAGACATGCAACGGCAAATGTCCCTTGTAAGTAACAATTTTACAAAACTTGTGTCTTGAAAGAGTTTTTTTTTTTAATAAAAAATCAATAAAATTAATGAAAAAATATTAAAACGTCTTTCGATTTCAAACTTCTATATTGTTTGATATTTTGTGAAGAGTTTTCGCATTGTAAATGAGAACGTTTTTCTTATCAGGATCTAAATAAAAGTGATCGCAGCTCATTACTTGAACCGTGACATTATTCAAATTTATTGGCTAATCCACGTTGAAAATATAATATTTCAAATATCTAAAGTTTGATGACGCAGATCGTTGCAAAAGCCTCGAGTTGCCGCTTTTCATAAATCAATATGATTATTAATTTCATAGTGCGGCAATGCCATCAAAATAAAATGCGTGAATTCCCAAATGAATAGTTAAATTCCATTGATTTGTCAATTGAATTGAGGGCGCTAGCGTCGAAATTAGTCTGACGTTTCCGCACGATGATTGATCCAAGGGAGCGCAACGACGATACTACACGCCCTAACTACGCTATGCAGAATACATGACGTAGTCTACTACGCGCCCTGACGCGTTTGTATGGTCGTTGCGCCCCTCTGGATTGATCTGATCAATCGCATATTACAACTGTCAATTTTATTTAGATAGAGATGACGCCACGGTGGTGCCATCTCTGGTTGCCCAAACGCATATTTAAGTTTTTGTGATTATGTCATATGCTTTCAAATTATTGAAATGTCAATGTTGTTGTATCGATTATTGACTTTATTTCGAATTTGATAATATTGTCAGTGGCGCCGCATGCCACACTAAAGGGTGATTTTTTAGCGACTTTCTTTTTGGAAGCACTGTTTTTCACAGATCACGCGTGATTCGTGTCTTGTGTCATTGTCAATCTTGTTCAGTTTGGTCTATAATTTAACCATGAATCGACTTACAAACGAACAGCGCTTGCAAATTATTGAAATTTATTATCAAAATTCGTGCTCTGTGAAAAATGCGTCAAATGTGAAAATTGTCGTCAGCGACGATGCTCATTTTTGGCTCCATGGATACGTGAATAAGCAGAATTGCCGTATTTGGAGTGAAGAGCAGCCAGAGGCAATTCAGGAGCTACCAATGCATCCCGAAAAATGCACTGTTTGGTGCGGTTTATGGGCAGGCGGCATCATTGGGCCGTCCTTCTTCAAAGACGATAAAGGCCGCAACGTTATGATCAATGCAGTAAGGTACCGTTCGATGATGACAGACTTTTTTTTGCCAAAAATGCAAGAATTGGACTTGGTCAACATGTGGTTCCAACAGGACGGTGCCACATGCCACACGGCACGCGAAACCATGGCCCAATTAAGAGCCGTCTTCGGTGAACAGTTTATTTCACGTCTTGGCCCGGTCAGTTGGCCGCCGAGATCTTGTGATTTGAAACCGTTAGACTATTTTTTGTGGGGCTACACGAAGGCTCATGTTTATAGCGACAAGCCCGCTACGATTGACGCTCTCGAGCACAATATTCATGAATTTATTCGTGAGATACCGGCCGATATGTTGGAGAGAGTGTGCCAAAATTGGACCCAACGGATGAACCATTTACGGCGCAGTCGCGGCCAACATCTACATGAAATTATCTTCAAACATTAAATTATATGGTCCGTTCTATCGATTCAAATAAAGATTTCATGCATTTTTCTTAATTTTCTGTGTTTTTTTTTCAAAAAAAAGTTCGAAAGCTATCAAAAAATCACCCTTTACAACAAATTCAGTCTAAAGTCAATAGATACAACAGCATACATCGTAATACGGTATTGGATCTGATATTGTCGCTCAAGCGACTCAAGAGAAATAACAGCTTATCGCCAATCTCATATGAAAGCAGTTTTTACGCATCGAAACTCTCGGCGGCATGATTGATCACAAGAATAAATGATCTTACTTACGTAAAATGACCATAACGGCATGATCTCTGACATTGGAAATCTTTTCTTTTCAACTTCTTATGATTTCATTCCAAAGCCCAAAAAACTGTTCTGCGAATGTGTGGTTTCTAGATAAAAATCGTGCTAGAAGTGAGTCTAGAAGTGGGCAAATTTCAACCCCATGTTCAAGCCAATATCTTCTTTTCATGTCGATTCCAATGAAATAAGTATTGTTTAGTTCGGAAAATTTCGCTTGCAAAAAAAAATATTCAGCCATAAAAAAATTGAAATTTCAAACTGTGTTTTTATTTGTTTTTGACCTTTATTGAAATTCATCGAATATTTTTTACTATTTCAATGCCTACATGCAAGGGCAATTTCCATCGCACTGTTGTTTTAGCGTTGAATTATTCTTGGATGCACATCCTAATGCACATGAGTTAGAGTAGGTTTGGTTGTTGTTTCCGCACACTGGTTCAAAGTTCAATGTACAAATGCACAAATTGTCATTATTAGACGGTGGCACTGCTTGGCAAGGGCATTCTCCACGGCACTGTTGTCTTAATGTTGGGTTATCCCTTGATGCACATCCTAATGCACAAGAGTTGCCGTAAGTTTGACCGTTGTTTCCGCATACTGGTCGATATTCCAATGTACAGAAGCAATCTTCTGATGACGGTGGACACGAGCCATAGTTTTTCATTCTCAAATTAAGTTTGGTATTCCTTGCGCACCGAAATTCGCATTTGCTGTAAGTCAATCCGTCAGTTCCGCAGACTTTTGGACCAAATTTGTGTGGTGAAGAACAGAAACAGGCGCTCGCTATATATGCCGCAGCCAATATCACTCCAACGATTAAAATCAATTTCGTCATTTCGATCTGATTACTCAATGGTTCGTCTTTGCTTTCCAAACAAAACTCGTTCAAGTCGGGTGGCTCTTAGCTCTTTTTAAAGCAAAAATCTCTGAGTTTGAATTGAATTTGTGAACCATAAATCTTTTTCAGGAATTCGCAATTTAAGATAACATTACATCATGATAATCATTTACATCAAACATGATATGTAATAAATGCAACTCAGTGCTTTCGAGCAATTTTATTACTCAAATAAAATTTTATGTAGAAAAATGACTTGTGTTCAGTTTCAAATCGTAGATTTCGTTCACAAAATTAACAAAATTTATGACTACATAGAGAAAATAGGAGTTTCTTTACCTCATCGCCGAAGGATCATAAATATTAAGAATATAAAATTACTGAAAGCCATGAAATCGTGATACGAATATTATTAACGCGTTGGTATTTAGCAACTGCGAAATAAGAATTGAGTTTAAATTGCCGTCAATTTCCTGAGCTGTCTTCAGACTTATTCTACAAGTTGAAAACTTCATTACAAAATGAGATTCCAAATTCTGTTTCTTCTTCAAATTATTCTTTTAATGGCATATTCGACATATTCTCAGGTTCCTGAAGAAGATGATGTCCCTTGTATACAAGTTATTGTGTGCGGCTTTGACGGAGAAAACTACAAAACCTTTCCTAACCCGTGTGTTTTCAACCGAGCACAAAAAAGCGATCCAAACCTGCAGCTCATTAACTATGGAGATTGCCCAACCGCTTGAATATTTTCATTCCAAAATTGATCATATAAATATAAGCAGAAATGTTTAAAACAACAATTTTATTTGATCGAATAAAGTGTAAAAGCACAAATTTAATTTTCAATAAGATTGTCTAATGTTTCGATTTTTATAATCAAACTGAATAAAACGACCTTGTTATTGTAACAAAAAACTAGTTTATGATTCCGGAAAAGTCGGCGTAATCAGAGCCGCACAATTGATTATACTCTATCGTACAACTACTGTTTGATTTGAATTCTGGATTTTAGAATAGGCTTTTGTCAACTTTATAAAAATTAAAACAAACAATCAATAAGCATTTATAGACCATTATTTCCTTCCAGGCTCTGGTCCGTTTTGGGAAACGGTTTGCCTCATACACTATAACAATACCTAATGTTGAACTATTCACAGAACCCGATCGAGAGCCAAGTTTTAATTTCATCACACCATTCAAATCCCCTCGCATCCAAATTATATTTAACCGAATCTAAATAGCGTCTACACCCACCTCTCGGCCCATCAGCTTCGGCTAACAGAACCTGTTTCGCTAATCGCACTGCTCTCTTGCGTTTAACATGACCAAACCATCTCAGCCTGGATTTTCTTGCTTCCTCTCCTACCGAGTCGACGTTTGAATCCCCCCGAATCGTCTCATTTCGGATTCTGTTTTCTCACTGTTCGTGGCGTCTAACTCCCAAAACCATTATTAAAATAAACTATTAATATTGCTTTCAATTATTATTCGCTGTTATCAAACTGACGCAAATTAAAGTATTCCTATGTAAATTGAAGAGATTTTTTTATTTTGCAATTCTGTTTACAATCATATAATTTTTTTTATTGCGGATATTGTAAATATACCGTCATGTCTTAGCCCTAAATTTTCATCAACGCCAAATATTTGATGAATATGCTTTGAGATATCATTCAAATAAATGTTCATTTTTCGAAGAAATGTTGGAGCTGAAACGAGAGAAAGTGGTTTTGATCGAATATAGGTCTGAACATCAAATATAATTCGATTGGGCATAGAATGCAATAGATTCTGTCTTGAAAAAATAAAATAGAATACAGTACTGTCCAACCCGGTAGCCACTCGGCCGCATGTGGTCACGAGACAATTTCAAGTGGCCGCAAGAAGATTATAATGAATTTTTAGTTTCATTCTGAATGAATTAAATTTAATGTTCCAAACTTAACCGAGCAAAGAGCAATAATGAGCATAAAGTCGCTACTGTTCGATATTTGTTTTTATGCTAACATTAGCTGATTATTTTAAGGCACATCGGCCACACGTTTATGTGGCATGTTTCGCTTCTATACGGCAATTTTTAGTTAATCGAGTACTTTCTCAACGTACGTTGCGTACACAAGGTCGACGCAATTGTATTTTATACGGAAATAATGAATCATATAGAGACCATAATGTCAAGATTTGTTTTGGGCGCACATGCACCTTCACTCAGCTGTGCGACGTTTAAGATAAAGTATTCACCTTATTATGCTATTTTTTCAATAATTCACATTCGATTGTGTCAAAGATGCAACCAAAATGAATTGTTTTGTAACAAGAAAAATAAAACCAAAAGAAAGTGATGAAAGTCGAATTGTTGACAGAAGAATTGAATTCGAATTTGCTGATATAATCATCAAAAGCATTAGCTGGTTAAGCAGTGGCCAATACTTGAATTCAGTTTTGTCGCTTGTACCATGAAAACGAACTTTTTTTCGGAAAAAACAAGTTGGAAGCAGATTTCAGCGAGATATTGGCCGTCGCATGAAAGAAACGGCTGTACTTTTTTGCGGGTATCACGAAACTCTTGAACGAGCTGAATCTGAGGCTGCGAGAAAAGAACAAATTCATCTGAGATTTGGCAAAATACGGGCAAAAATTAAAATTGAAATTTCTCGCGTTGAAGAATCGTAGTTATCAACGACAAAGATTATGGTTTTTTTCCTGTTTTAAACAAAAATCAATTCAATGAAGAATTGAGATCGGTTACGAGACGTACATTTTTGTTTGCTATATTTTGGTTGATGCATTCGATTTACGATTTTTAGAATTCATAAAGTATCATTTTGCATTCAAGTTTTTGAAAAATCCATTCAGAAGCTGTTTCATATAATACTATTCACTTTAGTAATACAGTTTGTTTTCAATCCAAAAAAATGATATCCAAAAGTTGTGCGATATTTTCAATACAAGGAAAACTCACTTGAAGTTTGACATTTCGCTCTTCAAATTTGCCAAATGAAATGAGTGATGCATTGTGAAACCGATTGCTCTCGAATTGTAATTTTTTAGTGCTCAAAGATCTTTTACCAAAATTTCTTTGCATGTTCGGTTCAACATAAGTTTGTGAGAGCAGCCTCACATGTCGTAAAGATTAGGATCGAAATTCGCTGCGAACTTTGTAAATCCTAGCCCGATTTATGCAAAAATTGACCGAAAGCTAAGAATGTCAACCATCTCAGTACTGATTAAATGAATTTTAACAAACAAACATTAAATTTTAATCAAAATTAATTATATTTTTTTCATATCTCGAAAAATTGGCCACCGGCTCAAGCTCAGCGCCACTATTTTAGCCACAGCAAAAAGAAGGTTCGACAGCTCTGATTAAATATATTTGACCCAATACTGCTGATTGTTTGTATTTTCTTTGAACGAATAGGATCCAATCGACATCTTGTCATTTTAACTCTCTTGTATAAAATCACTTGGAACTATGTACTCTGTAATGTGATACAAGTGACATTGAAAACCTTCATCGATTGAATTTTTATTCAATTAAATGCATGAAAAAACGCCTGAATTTATACCACATATGATTGCTATCTTTATTTGTCCTTATTTTGAATGGATCAAATGCCGATATCAATAGAATCCGGATAGCATCAACGGACAATGAACCATCAATTAGTAGGTTAAGCACCGTGCGCCAAATGATTTGCAAACACAAATTTCTATAGGCGTGTATGAATTGATGAATGATTATTATGAGTGAATGCACGAAACATTTTGAAAGTGGCTAAAAACTGTTAGTCAAAGGGAATTTTCATTATTCAAATACTTTTGGGAAAGAACAAAGTCCGAATTTCACGAACAAATAATGATTATTTTGGTTAATGTAACGATGTGATTACTAGTACTGGGATATGAACGTTCCACATGACAAAAAGTAACGCATTTTCCGGAAATCACCTCTTTGTAAATTTGTTTCTTTGTTTTATCTTTCATCTTTAATATTTCAAATCATTTCAATAGATTTATTTTCTTTTTTCACTAATTATTTTTCAGCGTTTCTTTAGTTATTTTCACATCTTAATTTCCTCCATTTTTCCTTTTCTATTTGGACTATAGGAGGTAGGTATTATTGATTACATACAAAGAAAAATATGATTGGATTAAGACACGATCGTGCTTTATACATACATACATTTTTAAATAACAATCTATTTTCTGTAATCAAAACCGATTGATCGAAATTTTTCCTAACTTTTATTAATGCTGCGAGAAGAAGTGTGAGGCAAGCAACAAAAAGCAACAACAACTACACTGATTCAAAGAAACACTGAGCAGTGTGAGCTCACAACCACATGCACAAATATAGCTTCCGCTTTTGTCGGTGTATTTGCACAAAAGTAGCGAAAACTATGATTGCGCATCTGGTTGTGAGCTCGCGTTGTTCTGTGATTCTATGGGACAGTGTAGTTGTTGTTGGTTTTCGTTGCTTGCATATCACACTTCTTCTTGAAGCATAAAAAAAAGACAAAATTGAGGAATTTCGATCAATCGTTTTGAATTGCTCGAAATATTGAAAATGAATTATTATTTGAAAATGCATGGATAAGACACGATAGAGTCTTAATTCAACCATATTTTTCTTTGTATGTTGAAATCTGCCGAAATAATTCCTTGAAATTGTAAAGTTATAAAGTTCTACAACCAGGCATATTTACGATGGTTCTCTGATATCTCTCATTTCTTCCATAAATTCACTCGACTATTCTTTTTTGTTATTCAATTTCAACTATGCCGGCTTTTGTCTCTAAGCTCGAAATGTGTCATAGTTTCAATAAAGTATATGAGCATTGAGCAATTACAATTGCCCGTGCTTACAAATGAAATACAAAAATGCATTAATATTCTTGGTTCCTTTTAATAATTTCATCAGTCATTCGAAGTTTGGATTATTCACTGAATATTTGAACAACATGTTTTAGAAAACGTACACATAAAATCATTCATGGGATGGAAAATGGTGAATCAGACATAAAAGTGACCTGGTTAGAACACACGTTCCGTCCCTTCCGTGTTTCAACAGCAAGCCGTCGTCGAGCAAACAACCATTTTTGTAGCGTCAAATTACAGTCGATTTATGGTAATATGTACTAAACGCTATGGTCCTATTATTTACGGCATTCCATTACACATATCTACAGAAGCATTTGGTATGCAATTGTCTTCTCGCGTTTGTTTGTGCCATGTCATAATGCGATCCCTAGAATCAGTATATAATTGGTATGTGTGTGTCGGCTGAATGCAATGTCCGTTTATTTAATAAAAAAAACACTTTCGATTCTCGAACAGCTGTATGAGCGTTGGAAATGGATAGAAACGGTACGTATGCGTTGGCAAAATCAACCATAAATTGATGAATTTCACTACAAGCAGAGCAAATTTGGTGAACAAAACTATTTTCAGCTGGAATGGACATTTATATTTTGACCAAATTGACCTTTTGTCGCATTCAAAACGCTTAATTTTGTTGGTATAAAACCATGAAATTGCACAGGAACACGTTTTTCTCGATAGATTCGATGGCAACATATCAAACTTGTTGGAGTACTTTCATATCACATTATAAAATCAATTCGGTGGTAAAACAGTAATCAAACCAATTTTCAAGCTCGTTTCGCAGTGAATTTGGATCAATGATAGATTTTCCCAAACATAAACACTCGAACTCAATCAATTATGGTTCATGAAACGCAGACACGTCACGTCAAAGTGATGTGTTTCACCAGATTCTCGGAAGAATATAAATAGGTTTTCGATTTGGAATTGCAAAGCATCGTGAAAGTTATTCCTGTGAAACTACACATCTTCATAGATTGAAAGTGAATAGTGCATTTATAGTGTTGTGAATGACTCACACCAATCGAACAAAAATCCTACACGAAATCTATGTCCAAAATGAATTACATTGCTTCGAATTTATCAGCTAGAAAGTTCATTGCCACGCGCGCAACGCCAATTTCAACGTACCTCGTCCGAAATCCGGCTGTTCCATACTGAATGTTCGTGGTGACATTTTTCGGATACATTTCCCTTGCAAATGCATAAACTGTTTTCAAATTTACCGACGATGACATGATTGCAACTCCAAAAAATTCGACACAAAACGGAATTCCGTTGACAGCAACACCCACGATAACAAAAGACACACTCAATTGCCTTAATCGAAATGAAACACACAAACAATACACACACTGTTTGACGCCAAACCAAATTGCAAGCAATTTGGTGATAATTTATCGCTGAGATGAACGAAATACAAAGAACAAAATACAAAAACGTGTCCACGACCGACGTCGATTCCAAACTAAACCATTAATTGAATCGATTCACTTTTAAATACGCACTGCAAAACCCGATCGAACTCTCTCAATCAA
The DNA here is from genome assembly GCA_028476595.1 of Obolodiplosis robiniae. Taxonomy (NCBI): domain Eukaryota; kingdom Metazoa; phylum Arthropoda; class Insecta; order Diptera; family Cecidomyiidae; genus Obolodiplosis; species Obolodiplosis robiniae. Next base: position 43,839,941 of record CM052015.1, read on the forward strand.
ACACTCAGTCACCTTTTTCTATTCCGCACCCATGTGATTGTATTGTGCGACTATATACTTGACATATGATGCATTGTGAAAGTGATTTTTAATTCGCTTTTACATCATCTCATATGGTTTCAATACACGCACAAGACGCGATGTCCGACGGATAGTTTTTCCAACTAAATTTTGACATTTCAGCTGTTGTGCATGTGTCGGGTGCGTTTACAGTGCGACTCAGAATGGAGGGGAAATGAAAAAAAAACTGTCTTTTAAGCGAATTATATTTTTTCTCATTTTATTCAACGACAAATCGATTTTTTTGTATTATTGAACCAACATTCAATCATATTTTTTGAAATCTTAATCTATTCGTTTCGTTTCATCGTTAAAATGGTGTAGATTGAGAGCAGATTCATGAATAAAATCAACCGCACATTGAATTAAATTCAATACATTGATAAATTCCAATTTTTCATAAAAGATAAATAGAAAACAAATTGAAATGCTTAGACGAATGGATCAATAATTATTTCGAAAATGGAGCATGGATTTGTGAGCTCGTACGCCTGCAAAACAGACGGATGAAGAACACCAATTCTCCCGATTATAGTTCCTTTGTATTTGATGTTGGCACACCGTCCTGGGAAAAATGCTGGATCTTCGGTGGCTTCTAACAAGTATCCATTGTCACCCTTCCACGGAACTTCAAGCAATTGCATGACACGATCCAAAAGTCCATGAACTACTTCAAAACCAGCAGATTTATTGCAATTAACAGCCACCAAATGACGTTCATTTCTAGCTCCCACTTCGGTTGCCTCGTCAGCAATCACAACATCAGAGATTTCGAATAATTTCAAGGGCAATGGCATTCTCTTATTCGCTGAAACCGTTTTCAGAACTCCCGACAACAAACACGTACGAGCTACTTGAAATTCGAGCGTTTTTGGATTTGAAATGTGAACAGCGGGCACATCTTCAATTTTTCTGCCGAGTTTCGTTGAAATATCCTCACGAGAGCACAATGAAAATGTTAATGCTTCGGTGAAACCGGCTTGGGCAACATGCTCGCGCAATTGCTCAGTTAACTTGTTCAACGGGTATTGACGGCCGAAGTGCATGAAAGCAGGTAATGTCCTTGTGATGTTGTTGTATCCATAACTAATAGCCACCTGAAAAATAAATGGAATTCGTGAGTAGTTTTTGTGGGGAAAAGACATGGAAAAAGGTATTCAAACACTTGATATAGCGAATCGAAAATTTATGAACTTGAAAGAAAATGTCTGGGAAATAATGAATGGGCGTTTTGAAAATTCAAGATTTTTTTCAGAGATTTTTTGAACCTTTATGAGTCAAATAAACCATTCGCTTATCAAACAAAAAATTTCAATTCATTCATACATCTTCATATATATCGCAAGCATGGATAACATCATGTCGTGTCGGTGGAATTTCAACTTGCAATCTGCCATCCTTCTGGATCATTGACTTCAAGCACATTTTTGTTAGGCTTTCTGCAATCTCATCGGGTGACAATTGCATGCCAATGTATTTGTTGACAGCTTCTGGATCGATAGTTTCCGTGCGATACTCGAGCTCAGGATAAACGACAGTTTCGCCATTTGTATTGACAACTTCGCACAGCTCAACTGAACCAGGTTTAGCGCAATGCATTGAAAACATGGTGACAAGTGTGTCCAAGACGACTTTTGCTTTCGTCAAATCCGTGGCCGTGCATTCAATGAAAATATTCTTCGTATCGACGGAAATCTTCGAATGATCGCCATTGATGATTGGTGGCAGCGACAAAACAGTGTTGTTTGAATCATAAATCACTGGATACACCGGTGAATCACGGATTATCGGCAAATATTGCTTCAATTGAGCATGACTCGAATAGAAATCCATCAATTCAACGGCACTCATTTCTTTCGATTGATTTAGCGGAATGAATTTGATATCCGTTGGTGGTTTAGCATTGTAATAAAATGGTCCATTGATGGTGTCCAAATCATGAGTGCCAATTGCCACTAATGTTCGCTTTCGACAAATATTCTGATGCAATTTGTCTTGCAACTCTATGAAACTGTTGTACGAATCTTTATCAAGTGTGACATCGCGCAAAACTGCTGCCACCGCAAATTTACGAATTTTTGCCGTGTCGGGCAGGATGATTAGTTTTTGCGGCGCTTTCCCAGCCAGCGGATCAACTCGAAAAAAGCGTTCTGGTTGGCGAGCACCTTGAAACACCAATAAAGCCAACACAAGACCCTCCAAACACAATAAATCGTATCGATTGGCTGGAATATCGATTCGATATATAATTTCCTCGGATGCCGATTCAACCGCATCAACAACACCTTGTTCTTTTGTTAACATTTGCTTTTCAGTGGTCACCTCATCCAATTCCAAACCAAATGCGAAACACAATGTTTGGAATTCATCGTCGGTGTACGTTTTACCCAACGCTTCGAACAATAAATCACGTTTTATATTAATTGTTGGCATTTTCACTCGATGGTAGAACTAGACCGTCGAAAGGAATGATGTTAATTGTCGTATGATGAAAACAGAAACGCGAAATTACACGTGAAGCTGTTGCTTTTCACTTTACGATGACCTGTCAAATGACGAATTGTCAAATTATGGCTGGATTGGTTACACGAGGCCATATTATGGCGGGTTCACATGATTGTGTCAATACGATATCTTTGAAATATTTTAATTTCACTGAATACATTCTCGAAGACATAATCTAGTTTTCTCGAACACTTAAAAACTGGATCTGGGGAAAATATTAACATTTTGACTTAACGGACATTTGTTTGACCAATAGGAAAGTAAATTATGGAATTCAAGCATAAATGAAGACTATGAAGGAACATTCATATTTATTTATATTTGTGACTGAGCAACAACAACAAAATCAATTAAATTCTTGTCTTTTTTGAATATCGTTGGTAATCCCTGAAATAAAATAGCCAAATCACGAAGATTTTTCACGATATTTAAAACATTACAGTGGTTTAACGTTGCAAAATGCTTGTATTTTTCCCAAAGCGAATGAATATCCTAAAAAAGATTTTATACGGAAAAAAAATTTGAAAAGAACATGGAAAGCAAATGGAAGAAAAGTAAAAATAAGTTATTTATACATTTGCTATAATGAAGTTTGGAATATTACAAAAAAGCCAATCAGTAGGTTACCCTAAGCATAAAGAATCAACCAAAAACCCTTACCTAGAAAGGTAGCAGCATTGGTTGGCAATGATCGCACAAGGATGATCGAACCGCCTCTAAAGAATACTCTCCATCCGTATTTCTATGAAGAATATCATGTAATGAAATGAATTGTTCAAATAAGGAAATTTTGCGGAACTTACATGAGTTTTAGTTTTGAACATTTGAATCATATTACCATGTTTGTTAGGATTGACTTCAGCTTGCATTATCGTTTTTATGACATCGAATGGAATCACTAATATCCACGACATGAACCCTTCAATCATTAGGAATAGATATTAAATTCTGGGTATATCATGAAAATGTAAATGATGGATGAAAAATACCAGCAACAGCTCCGGCAACGATTGGATTCGACACATCGAGGTATGTGAGTTTCACATTTTTCTTTATTTCTCTCAACTGTTTTTGTTTCAGCTGTAACATCCATTCAGACTCTGATATTGTTCTTGTGACATATTCATAAGTCAGCATGTAAATTCCGTATGGAAAAACGTCCCTGGAAAACGATCGATCGATCAATTGTTTTTGGATTATCTAAAATATTTTCCTCACCGACAAATCATTGGCGCCCACCCACGATAAAATCCTATAAAGCCTTCATTGCGAAAAACTGTTTGAATGACATGAATCGGTCCTTGTTTCTCGAACCGCCTATAATAGTTATGGTCTAACTATTCAAATAAACGACGTTCAATGATGATGCAAAGGTATTTTGAAACAACTTCTTTCAGTTGAATGATCTTTAAGAACAAAAACGTCAATGAAAATCTTACGGTTTTGTGTTTGTAATCGAATTTTCACCAATTCAATAGGACAAGCAAAGAACGCATGTATTAGTCCTGCTGTTGAACCAGCTAAAAATACATTTTGTGTAAATTCAGCTTTCCGTTCAGCTTCTGAAGTGCAATTGTTTTGTATACGACGAAGTTCATTGCCATAAACGCCAAAAAGGATCGAGTTGAGGGTGCCGCTGGTCAGAAACGGGAAGGCCATCCCACGGAAAAATCCATTTAACTGTACATATTTGCACAATACGAGGTTAATTTTTTCCAATTTGGTGTTCATCACACACCCGAATGATACTCACCCCGTTGTTCTTTATGATTATGTCGTATATTGATTTACGAATGCGCCGATTTCCAAACTGTTGCCATGTTTTTATCGTATCAAACGGATGGCCAATTAAAGTACCACATGCACCTGTGAATTTTCGTTCCTTAATTAGTAAAATTCGGATAAAGTTGGGTTTTAACTTTTTTATAATTTTTTCGTCTTGTTAATTTTAATTTTTTTTGAAACCATATCGTACCCCCAACGCAGCCTGCTACGAAATCACAGTAAACAATCACCATTTTTATATCAATTCTGCAATTATACGACGAAATCGTATAGCGCCAAACACTCTGGGCACTAAAACTAAATTTTAGACACTACAGAATTCAATTTTTTGTCGTATATTTAAAAATATAAACAAATGTTCTGTATTTTATTTCATCGATTGTTTAAGCAGAAAGTTCAACTTGTGTATTCAACTGAGTCTAGTTTCAACTACAGTGTCCATTCACAGAAGGATATGTAGATGATTCCTCTAATTCAGTAAGTGCATATTATGCACTGCATAAAGCAATATGAAGGCGTTAGAATGGCGCCCGAATGCATGGCACACGATCAAAACAATCGCACCAACTAATCGCAAACTGGCGACAGTTTTATTCGAAACGCAATTTCGGCTTCAAATTCAAACGAAATATAAATGACGCGATTCAATGGCAATTTGCCCAAAATTTCCATGTGTGCGCTATTTACATGCGGCGCAACGACATCGTGCCATTTCGCCAACGCGTTTGACCGTGAAAAACATCTTGTGAACGATGTGAAGATCGAAAAACTTGATCTAAAGTTCACTTAAAATCTATTATTGATGATTCAGCCGTGGCTCAGTATTATTTTTGTCAATTGTCTCAGCGTATATATCTCGTGCACTTTAAAAACATTATTTGGCTCGATTATTTAGGGAAGAAAGACATCTTTCTGAAAAGACTTGCATTTTAGGGCCATACAAATGCGTAATAACTGCATTTATTATTTGAAGCCGATTTTCTATCAGATATTTTCTTCATGCATTAAAAAACCTTAGTTAACAAATGGAAATTTAGTCAGGAAGAAATTTGAGAAAAAAAAACTTACAAATAATAAAGTAAAAAAAAAAAATCGAATGAAATCCTCTTTAGACAAATTCTAAAGAAATTCAACGACTATCTTATCAAAACAAAACTGTTGAATACGAGACTCGGAAGTGTCAAATGTTGTCGAACTAAAGTGTCAAGAATTTTTGACAGTGTATCGAAATGTCAAATTTCGATGACTGTATAGCATCGTAGAGGCATTCACAAATTTGGGGTGTGACAAACAATCATTTATCAGTCGTGTGTTCTTGAATACACGCATTTTGTAGATAATTTTTATTATAAATTTATATTTTTTTTTGTATCAAATGTGTTTACCATATCAAAGTGAACATGTTCGAAGATAATATCAGAGCCATTGTGGCTGTGTGTATTTTAGCTGTTTCGCCACTTTGTATTGGTTAGTACAAATCATAAGATATTGTGTTCTGTTTGCTGTTGTTATTTAGCATTTAGTGTCAACGCCCAGGTTTCTGTGCGAGAAATATCCATCGAAAATACACTACAAACTTTTCATTAAAAAAAATTATCGTATTTTACTCTGATTAATTTTATTTTGATAGCGCCATTTCAATAAAATAAAATGAATGATGCATTAATTTACAAATTGTAAACCGAATGGAAGTTTCAATGGAGTCTCATTAGACATTGTTTATATGTGCGTGTGTATTAGTGATGTCTGCATCGTTACGACTTTAATGCACTTTAAATTACACTTGTTTATGGTGTCTACCAGAATTTGTGTGTGTGGGTGAGAATGAATTGGAATTTCAAATGAAATCAAAGAATATTTCGATAAATTCGAAGAAACTGTTGCTTTCTAAAGAATTCAATCGAATGCGTACGATGTGCTTCTTGAAAGCCGCCTCATTGCAAATAAATATCAACTCAAATCTAGTTATTGATCAAATTCTGTGGTGAAAATATACTCTAAGAATAATTTGGTTGTTTGTGTTACTTATTTTTTCTCCATAAAAAATTTGTAACAGATCAATTTCAATTAATTTATTGAATGTATTATGTAGTATCTCGCCCAGAAATATCGGATCATTGAGACAAATTATATGTAAAAAAATGCTCATTGGAAATAGTTATTCTGAAACCCCCGAAATCTCTGATTTAGGTCAATATTATGAAATCGAACGAACAAAATTGGAGAAATTAGTATGGTGTACAACAAGTAAAGCGGAACAATACAAGTGCGGTAATTTCACCGTCGCGCTCGAGCGGGATCGCGCATTGTTTGAGGACAATTATATGAATGTAACGTGCTTCCAAGCGTTTTCAACAGAAGAATGCATCCAGCTGATCGATTCGGAAAGAGCGCACATGATGTCATTGGACGCTGGAAATGTGTTCATGGCCGGACGATATCATTCGTTGATTCCAATTATGCAGGAAAGTTTCGATGGCGGGTTTGTGAATTACTATGCGGTTGCAGTCATTAAGAAAGATTCAATACGTGAAGTGGCGTCGATTCGAGATCTGCGCGGCAAAAAAGCATGTTTTTCAGAAGTTGGCAGCCAAGCGGGATGGACCATTCCAATACACACCGTGAGTAGACTTAAATAGATTTGAACGCTAAGCATATTCATTTGCAAATCGCTCAATGGTTATATTTTATAGTTGCAACGAGAAGGTGGTATGGAAATCTCCGACTGTAATAATCATGTGAAGAACGCAATTGACTTTTTCGGTGATTCGTGCGCTCCGAATGCATTGATTGACAGAAATAATCCAATTGGTGACAATTCTGACCGGTGAGTGTTTTATATTTTGTGTTCCTTGGTTTGATATCGTTCTAATCGGAATGAGTTGATCTTGTACCGAATTTCCGTCAATGAACCTTGAATATGTCATGTTTTTCTGAATTTTAAACAGATTGTTTTCATGAAGCCAATTTTGAACTCTTAATCAATAGGAGATCAAAAGGGTTAAACTTGAGGAAAAATTTAAATTTCGATCTTTTACAGGTTGTGCGCACTCTGTATCGGAAAAATTCCAGGCGGTAGATGTACTCATCGTGATCCGTATGCTGGCTTCGAAGGTGCCTTTCGTTGCTTATTGGAGGCTGGTGACATTGCGTTTTTGAAGCACACAACCGTCAGTGAAATGTTGAACAGCAAAGAATTCCGTAAGTGACGAAGAGTCATCATCATGAGAAATTATAAGAGCTCGGATAAAGTAAACTTTATTTCAAAGATGCTACTCATTCAGTTGAAATGCACGCTTTCTTGAAGCGGGAAACGAAGATAATTCTTCAAACATATGAAAAATCATAAAAATCAATCTCTTTTTTGATGAATTAATTGATCCAATTTGTTCTTAGGTTCGGTGGACCCGAGTCACTTTGAGTTGTTGTGCAAAGATGGTGTTCGTCGTCCACTGTCAGAATATCGTCAATGTAATTGGGGTTTGGTACCATCTCATGCTATTGTAACATCGTCCGCTCGTTCATCAGAAGAGCGAAAACGTTATCAACAATTTTTAACGCGAGCCGTGCAGCTGTATTCATCAAAACCCATTTCAAATTCAACGGCAAATGATCGACGTTATGAAGGCTTCAATAAATTTGACACAAACAACGATGACAAATACTATGACCAGAGATTTTTGCAAGAGCAAAATAGCCAGGCCAATAAGAATGCCTGGAATCCATATGAAAATAGCCAAAATGGGTTTAACAGTAATTTAGACACTAGTTTCACCACGGAACGCTCGCGTCTCAATGAAAATTCAACTCAAACTTATGAGAAATTCGATCTTTTCGAATCCGAACGATACGGAGGCCGATTAAACATGATGTTTCAGGATGCGGCTCGCAATTTGGTGCCAATCAAAGAGGATGATCAAAGTTTTGGTGGCTACTTAGGCCCATCATTGCAACAAATTCTCGAAGTTCGCCAATGTCCAGTCGGCCGAATGACTTTGTGCGTCACCTCCGATGCCGAAATGGATAAATGTGTCAAAATGAGGGTGAGAATTCTGAAAATAAAGTGCTTAATAGAACTGGTTGAAACTCAAACAAATTTTCTAATTTCCAGACTGCTTTGAAAACTCAATTGATTAAGCCGGATATGAGTTGCTTTAAGGGACACACGCACATCAATTGCATGCAGTCAATTCAGTCGGGTGTAGCCGATGTTGCCGTTCTAGATGCCGCTGATGTTTACACCGCTGGATTGAGATACGATTTGATTCCATTTGTTTCGGAAGTGTACAATTTGGGAGAGCCTGAATATTATGTTGTGGCCGTAGCTAAGGAAGAGGATCCATCTACTGAATTGACATATCTCAAAGGGAAGTACACATGTCACCCTGGCATCAATACAGCGGCTGGTTGGGTGTATCCAATGGCCTACTTGATCTCGAACGGTTGGATTCGACCATATGGTTGTGACAGTATTCGCGCTGCTGCCGAATATTTCACTAAATCCTGTATCCCGGGTGGAATCAGCGCTGAGTACAACTTTGGATTACCATATGATAATCTTTGCGATTTATGTCATGGAACTTCGTACAGGTTCGTATATTCAGTATGTGCGTAAAGGGTATTCATGTGCCTGCATGTTGTGATTTATAACCGTAATTTTGATGTTCAAATAGTAATTTGGATTTTTTTTATTAAAACGAAAATATTTTGTGTGTGCGCAAAATTAGATATTGTCGACGTGATGCATCGGAGGATTATTACGGTCACACTGGCGCATTCCGTTGTTTGGTTGAAGGAGGCGGTGATGTTGCTTTTGTTAAGCATACAACCGTTATGGAAAATACTGGTGGCAAACGACGAGAGTGGTGGGCTCGAAATACTCTGAATGATGACTTCGAACTGCTTTGTCCAGACGGTTAGCGTATTCCGTTATTTCTTTCAATTTCATGTTCAATTTGTCTTATTTGTAGGGCACACTATCGGATTCATTATAGCATGTACATGGGTTTTAATACTAGTCTTTTGTACGGTACTGGTATTTGTCTCTAATTCCGCTCAAATCCCAGTATTCTCAGCGGTATTGGGTCGAATGCCGGTACAAAATATCGTACCAAAAATATGAGTTGCTGTACTGGTCGTGCGCCCTACTTATTTGCACTATTTCGCTTTGATTTTTACATATCGGCCTCATTTTACTTCTCGTTTTGTTAACTTTTTTTTGTGTACTCACATAAATTCCACGTTCTAATACCAAAAACAGGTACTCGTCGTGACTTACCAGACTTCAAACAATGTAATTTGGGTAAAGTGAAGGCAAATGCTGTGGTTACGCGTGGCGGATCTGGTTACAATGAGACTCAAATCAATGCATACATCAATCTCTTAATATACGCACAACAATACTATGGACGCAAAGATGCTGATGCATTTAGTTTCAGCATGTTTTATTCGATGCCACCATATCATGACTTGATTTTCCAAGATGCTACACACCAATTGCGACCAATTCCGGCCGCGAGCAGACGTTACGACTTATACTTGGGCGGCGATTTCATGCGTGCCAAGCGCATCACTGATTGTGATGCCGGAGCCATGGTGCACAGATTGTCAATAGGTCTAGCTGTTATTGTTCCCTTGTTCGTCACTCTAACATTCACAAACATTTAATGCCATTTTAATTTCAAATTCTTTGCACCAAATTATACTTTGATTGCTCAAATCTTATCGCATACCATGCTCATCAAATTGCGTCCAACTATAATAATGTTTTCCTTATGAATTCAAATAGGACTTAGTCAAAGCGACTTTTCGCACCGACGTATTCAAATAACCATTTGTAATGAATTACCACATTAAGCGTAATATACCGTCCGACTAATTATAATAAATAATTAGCAATAAGTTAAACAGAATCCGTCCAGGTTTTAGAAGTGGCCTTACATGAATGCCGATTTTTCAAGCATATCACAGAAGAAATCGTTTTTAAAGTGTTTTTTTCGAAGAAGAGTTTTTATATTAGTATTTGTGATTATCTTTGATGTACAAATATTGTCTACATTCCAATTCATAAATAAAATGACATTAAAAATTAGATCAGGACTGGTTTATTTGTTGTTTTATTTGAAACAAATGCACATTAATCGGTATCCATTTCATTTGAGTCGTCTGTGTCTTCATCAGAGTCATCGTCGTCCTCATCACTGTCACTTTCAGAACCACTTTCCTCGCTGTCCGACTCCATCCATTCACAGTCATCCAAATTTTGCTTGATTATTGTTTTCCATTCATCCATTTTGTGCAGGTCTAACGAGAGAAAGGGATTCAAATTTGATTTGGAATCAATCTTCTTTGTTATATTGTTAATAATAATAATAATGTTGGATACGTACCTAAAGAGTAGAAATCATTGAACGTGTACTGTTTGGAACCATTTTCATACTCTCCTCCAAACAAATACAATATTCCTTTGCAAATGGCCAAGCCTGGTTTCATTCGCTGCGACGGCACATTGACATTTCCCGATTCCGATTTACATTTACATGTTTGGCTTGATGAACTTCCGCCAACAGTCATTGTGAATACACCGTCGGAAGAAACTGCATACGATGCATTTAAGAAATGGAGAAAAAATAAATAATAAATATAAGAATAAATTGTTTGGTCATAAAAGCTGTTGTAAAACGACGATCGCAAATTCAATATAAATTTAGCTCATACGATTTACCTTGACTCGTGGTCGTCGGAGCGGTAACAATTTCACCATCACTTGGATTTTTATCCTTAGCTTTCGTTGATTTACTATCCTTTCTCCCTTTTAATTCGACTAAACGCCAAGTTTGAGTCGATAAATCGAGCATGTGCATTTCATTGCTGAATTGCCCATCAAGATTTTCTTCATCTTCATTTATATCTAACACTCCACCAAAAGTGTATGCTTTTCCATTTGGTGCCACCGTCACGTTCACGCCACTGCGCGGGGGTGGACGATATCCTCCCGCCTTCACACTAGTCCATTTCCAGAGCAAGCCCGTTGCATCGTTTTCTAGTTCACAAGTAGCAAAAGCATTTTTTTTTTCAATGATAAATCTCTTTGGAAGTATTCGAATGTGACGCCTCGATAGAGAACCTTGAAATTAGATTTCGAACTCATAAACTTACTCTCGGGCACTAGCGCATACATATCGGAGTGTGTGACGCCTCTTTCGATCTCTTTTTTGACCGAAGTTTTGCTGTAGCCACCCCAAACCAATATTTTGCCATCAGGCGTCGACGCCATGCAGCCAGCTGATCGTGGAGCTGGTTTAACCGTCCCCGTCACATTAATGCATTGCCATTGGTACGATTCCATCGAGAACATCCAAACGTCATTGTAATACCTGTATGAGACACCCGTATCTTTTAGACGAATAAAAAATGAATGAATAATTTTATTGATTAGAACTTTGAATCAAGCGAAACATGCGCAAATGAATCAAAATGAATTGAAGAATTTATATACAAACCATAAAAACCGCCAAAAACAAATAGTTTCTTTCGATGGGCAATCATTCGATGGCCACTTCGAGGGGTTGGACCCAATTGTGTGACAATTTTGTCCCATTTGCGTGAGGCGATCCGGAATACCTAGGTGAAAATCACAAAAATAATGAATATTAATCAAGTAAAGTAATGAAAGTAATGAAATAGAAACAAAAATGAAATGATTCTTAAAGAAATGTAATTACAGTAGCAGTATACTTATAAAGTAAAGCGACCACATAAATCGTAGTTGATTTCTCTCACGAAATCTCAATTTAGCAATATTTTCTCTATCGCGACTTCGATACTTGAAAACCGACCTCCAACTATTGTGAGAATTAAAACGAGACTAGAAAAATTTGAAAACAAACATTTGACCAGGAATTTTTGAAGATTAAAAAGGAGACCTGGACCATTTTGAAGATAAAAGTGAGATCGAGAAAATTTTAAAATTTCAATGTAAAAATGAGACCAGTCAATTTTGAGAGCAAAAATTAGCACGAAAAATTTGGAAGTAAAAGTTGTGATAACAGATAAAAACATTATTGGTCTCATTTTTATGCTCACTTTTTTTCTGGTCTCATATTAATCCAAAAAAATTTTTAGTCTCATTTTAATTCTCACAATAGTTAGAGGTCGGTTTTAATTCTCACCAATTCATATGATTCAATGTGGTCGCGCACTTTCTAATAACCATTTGGGAACCAACAACAAAATTGTTCGAAATGAACTAAATGTCAATAAATATAAACGGGAGGTAATGAAAAGTAATGACAAATAATGAAACATTGAAAAAAGGAGTAAAATTGCGAAATACCCATAAATCTCTGTAGTGATAAAATTGCATTTGCGATGGAGTCGAATGTTCGCCACCAAACAGCTGAAAATTTTAAAAGAATTTTCATGAGAAAACAAATCAACACCAGCCAAATTTCATTATATAAATACAATAGTTTACCCAAAGTTGTCCGCCATCAGAAGCAACCGAGACCATTTGATGAGCCGATCGCGGTCCTGGTTAATACAAATATGAATAAATAATTGGGGTTGGGGAGGGGGGTTGTTGGGTTGTTGTTTATGTGTCTTCAAATATCAATGAAAATGAAATCTCTTTACAATGACATACCTGGACCGCCGGGCGCCATCACAAGTTTCCATTCGTTCTTTGGAATGTTATAAAAATATAGTTCATTGAAAACACTAAGCGTTTGCCCATTGAAATACTCGCCGCCAAACAGAATGAGTTCTTCTTTATCGGGATGAGCGCAAAATGAGAAATTACTTCTGGGTGACGGTGGTGCAACTACAGTTTCCGATACAGTCGTTCTTCTTTGTTCATTTGTTTCCAGAGCCGCAACAATCTCCACAATATCCTCCTGAAAAGTCGAAAAAATGTATGAATAGAATTGCAATTTGAAATAGTACCCAAACACATCCTAACCTCTCCAATTTTCTCCAGCATCTTTTTCTGCTTTGCCAGCAATTTCTTGTCGGTTTTCATCGCTGTCTTCTCGGCTCCCTTTCCTTTCTTCTTATTTTTGTCTTTTTTACCCATTTTCAAAGATTACGCGAATGAAAAAATTGCAAATGTGTATATTAACAATTGCGTCTATTCAAATGTGCTCACTCAATGGAGAAAATGTCAAAATATGTCAAATCAACAAACAGCATGCTCGCCGCTTAGACTTATGTTTTGTTTGAACAACTTTAGACAAATCTTACGTAAACTTTGACAGCCGATATTAGACAGAAATAAGAGGCGTATTAGCTTAGACAATTCGATGCTTTTGTAAACATATCAAATTTAAAACATTCATTCATTTATAATTGACTTTTCAATGTAGAAGCGAGCAATAAATATGTCTCATAACCATACAGATTTGGACATTTCACAGATTGACCGGTGAAAAGTACAAAAAATGTTGCTGATATTTAATATTTTTCAAATGATGTTCTTTATTATTTGACAACATGTTCGAATGTTTGTATGTAAAAGCCATTGTTTTCCGGTAAAAATATCGAGTTTCAATGCCAAAATTTATTATGTTCTAGAATATATAGATGTCGAACAAAAATGATCCAGTTAGATTCGGATGTGAAAATGTTCCCTGCATATCGGACAGTTGGGGTATCCTTCTGATGATGCAATCCAAGCTGTCATGCATGATCTATGGAATATGTGTGAACAAATTCCAGTCACCACGTCTGCTGCATGCATGCTTTCCATGCAAATGGAACATTCGTTTTGCAAGTTTTCTTCGCGTTTACGTTCGCGTTTCAACCGGCGTCGTTGACGGTGTTTATTGATTAGATTAGCATTACATAGCTCAACTTCTAATGTGATTGAGCCGTTTTGAATATATTGATTTTGCGGATTTATCACATCATTCCAGAGAATGAATTTTGGAATGCCCCGACAATGTGTTTCGTAGCCATAATTCTGCAATTTTTCGAAAGACTGCGTATAACGTTTGCCGTTTCTAGCCAGTTAAGAGAATCTCGAAAGAATATCAGAGGGCCACTCAGTTTTCTTACAGCACAGCCACAATTCAAGATGTTCGTGATTCGATTCATCTGTATGTTTTGCCACGATCAACCGTCATGACCACCCAAGCAATTGTATTGCAGCATCTGAAGTCACAGCCATCAATTGATTTACATTGGGTACCGTGATAAATGCCTTAAATATATGTCGCTTTCTTTTTATAATATTCAATTTGATCGGATGGCACTGTTTTGCAATGATTTTTGCGTCGACTAAAATTTTTCCGTCTTGCACATGACCTTCGATCAAGTCACGCCATTTGATGCATTTTTTACTGAAGTCATAAAAATTTTGTGAGCTAAAAATCCATGGAGGAGTAGGACTTTCAAATGCGCTTCGTCTTTGCTGCAGTGATATTATGTGTATTGATGCACTTGCTGCACAGAACCAATTTGAATTACCGATGCTTGAACAGGTCAGACCAATTAACACCCTATTAGTTATACTCTCTTTTTACACGATCGTTTGAAACTTGCGAATCATCTAATTCCGCACGCTGGTTTCGAACTGGAGAAAGATCATTTTGTTTCAATGTTTCTAAAAAACACGAGAGTTGTTCTCTCAATTCATCATTTGATATCGTCTGGAGAATTGGATAATCTGTAAGCCGAAACTGTTGCGGGATCACAGAAAATATAATTTCTCTTCGCAATATTTGTCTTTGTGCATTCCATCTCCTCTCCAACTCAGCAAATTCCATTTGCTCATTTTGAATTCGTCTCGTTTCAATTCGATTCCTTTCCCTTTGTCTCATATCTGCAATTTTTCGGTTAATCCAATAAAAAAATATAGCTATAGCAGAACAGATGCCACATATGATAATCATTTCAGATCACTTTATTATAAAATACATTGAAATCGCGAACCGGACTGTGCAAGTTCAAAATTCTTTCTTTGACTAACTGACAGTAATGACATATAGCTCAAAGCATTCTTTTTTTCTCCTAACTTGTCAACAGATAGCGCAGCAATTCGGGGCATGAATTTCAGTTAGATTCAATTTCATGTAAATGAAGAATAAATTTAATTTCAAAATTTAATTCGAAACAAATATCAATAAGTGGACCAAATCATAAATGTAGTAGACCTATTATGAATGTCAAATTCTGAAAAAAAGAATTTCTATTTAATAAAAAATAATTATAAAATAAATGTTCATGAAAAAGTGCGCCCAATCACGGCTTCTCTGTGTTGTTAATGCAAAAAGGTGTTGTGTGTTCTGAAACTGCATGCGAATATGACGTATAGAAACAAAACGAAAATAAACACACAGTTCGAAGCGAATTGCGTTGTTTCAGCCCTCTCCTACAACTTACGAAACGTTCCCTCGTTGACGGACTGTAAATGAAATACTACTACTGTGTCGCTTGTCCGAGCCCGTTGTGTGCACATGATTTTGCATATAGTTGATGTTATTCTTTACTATTGCCTCTCGTTTGCCGTTTTCGTTTCTAACATGAACAGTTTTCAATAAGTAATTCGGCAGTAGATATACGCGACGTAGTTCAGAAAAGAATAAAAATGGATCTTATACCGGTCATTATGTTGATTTTAAGAATTTCTTCTCAAAGATTGTACATTTACTTTTCAATTTCTATTTGCGTTCTTACGATGCTCTTGTTTAGATATGATCTTCTCTAACTGCATTTTACGATCCAAATAGTTCAAAATTTGGACAATTACTCTTAACTTGTATTTCTATGTTTTTCCAATTCTTCGAACATTTTTGTATGTAGAATAGTATTTTTGGAGGAAATTCCAATTTTGTCGAAGACATCGCTATCAAGCAGCATCCTATTTGGAATAGTAAGATGCGCTTCGAATATATCCCGTTTACAACTAATAATATCTAATTCTATTTTGGCGCAATTTGATCCATTTAATAATTTTTTCACAGCCACAGCTGATATTTCTAGCATAAAAAGCCCATGGAGATGTTGAATATTTGAGCATTTCGAGTTCGATGTATTGATTTCGCCGGCGTCATATTGTATCTTAATTGCTTCAATTCAGTTTGCACACACAAAACTCATCGTGACCATATCATCTTCACCATTTGCTTTTTCTATTTGTATCACCATGGCAGATCTTGATGAAAACTTTGCATTAAAAAGTGCGTCCCGATATATCAAATTTCTCGAAATTAAGAAGAATATACCAGTAGTGAACACATTTCGGAAGTTTTCGTTGTATTTTTTTAGAAAACATTCCAAAATATAGATGAAATTCCAAAATTTACAATCAATTAAGCCAACCGAGATTCAATAGTTTTATTGCGAATTTGAAAGAGTGCTCGAACAAGATTGAAATTTATTCGAATGCAAATTGAGTTGTCTATGCCAACCAAACGAATATGAATGTTCTTTGACTTGCTAACAGATAGCGCGACAATTCGACGCGCAAAAAGTACAAAATTCAAAGAACTTAGTAGAAACATTCTTGTCCAGAATGTTGGGTTCATTATGTTGTAAAATTCAATCCATTAAATTCACTGTAATTCAATGGAATTTATTGAAATTTAATGAAATTTAGTCAAATGTATAAGTTCTTGTTTAATTGATAGACAAGAGCTAAACATTTTGCAGAATTAATTCTTTTTTGATGTTTGTTTTTTGTGTGACATCTGATAAAACCTAAATATTTAAACTGGAACCGGAATGTTCAAGCTGCAACAACAAAATTTGTGGTAAATTCCATCTAGTCTAACTTTATCAATTGTGATAAATTTCGGTTGGTTCAAAAAGATGTTGTTACAATGCTTAAAAATCAAACTTTTGACCTCTTACACTCTGAGTTAATTGAGGATTTGAGTTGAAATTGAATCATCATTAAATTGATAGAATTGCTTCAGTCGAAAATTCTTGTCGTTTTGATTCTATTGAAGTCCTCAAATGAATTGAGATTTAGGAATACCAAAATCCGAGTGATTGACTTCCAACCAGTTTTCAAAATATGTGATTTTTGTTTGCTATGGATATTTTTGCACTTGAAATAAAAATAGTGCCAAAGTCAAATGTAGCCCGAAGGCTTTTTTCATTGAAGCAGTTGATATTTTAAAGTATTCGCCGTAAGCAGGGAATAAATGAGAAATGGTGCTTTGTCAAGCGCCTGCAATTTAGTCGGAGAAAACCGGATTTTTTTCCAAGTGTATGATTCAAAAATAGCTAATTTTGTGGAGTTGAACTCTTGCAAATGACCTTGTTAAATGTTATTTGCACGATAATTTTTCATTTACCCGGAAATAGTGCACTATTTGGAATATTGCTAGAAATGTGTAATTTGGTCGAACCAGTTTTGGCGGGCCAAATTTCGGTTCCTTTGTAATAATTTTGCATAGAAATACACCGAAAACGATATTATTCATTATATTTTTATTGAATTCAATCAATTTGATGTCGAACATACGATATGATTCATTGAATATGGTTAGAATGCATTGAAAAACAGTTAACATTTGATTTTATCTGAGATTCTTATCAGTATTGTTTGTTTAAGACATTCATTTCATGCACGATTCAACCGTTAATCACCAAATGCAGACGATCATCAATGTGAAATGTAACACTTTCTCTAGCGACAATCGGAACAAAACACACACACGCACATCTTGAAATTTTGGGCACGACACATCTCATCCATTTATGGTAATTGAATATCGTTCACATAAGTTGATGGCATCTATATAGACAGATCAGAAAAACAAATGGAAATAAACCGCGCGTCTGCCCAGCCGTTGTCGCTCTCTTCCAGTAACTTGCCCAATCAGGTAGTTTTCTGTTCTATTTTTGGATTGCGTGCCATCGAACTGTTGAACCATATAAAATACGATGCGCAACGACACTGAGCTTAGTCAGTGGCAAGCATTTGTCGTGAATAAAGTGGAATTAAGAAGTGATTTTTGGTATTAATTCAAAAATGAGGATAATCAAATGGAGTGTTGCATCGATTTTGCTTCAAATAATTCGATTTTCAACGGGTGAGCTTTGTTCCGGGAGATTCCTTGTTATAAAGTTTTTCGAAAACGCTTGTTTAAGAAAAATTGTTCTACAGGAAAAATATAGAGTTGAAATGGCAAAAAAAGAAACATTGAAAATTTATACATTGAAAAAAAAAAATAAAAAACAAGAATCAAGTTGAATGAAATATAAAACGTTTGAAGGGATCATTGAGAAAATCGCTCCTCCAAGCAAAGTGAAATATTAACTAATGTGTATTCGTTTTTATTTATAATCCAAGGCCTCTTCTTATTCCCACACATTCAAATCACGTACAATTTTCACACGCCAAATATTGTGCCGGCGCCCGGCCAAATAGCACGTCAGGATAGCTCTAAATGTGAACGAGAAACAGTGACCTTCAATTCAAGTTTCATCGAATTTATGCTCGCATTTCTTGGTGTCGATCAAAGTGAATGTGCATGTGAAGACTCGTGCCCATCGGTTGCGAAATTCGTAAAACTTTACGTTTATCGTACGTACGTACGCTTTATACAGCGACAACCGTTCAATTGAGATTTTTTTGCAATGTGAAACTTTTATTTTTATATAAAAATCTGTTCAATTTGTATGCATTTTCAGAGAAACTAACAGCTTTCACCGACTTTTTTCAAACGGCTCGAACGCACATTTGATCGATCGAAATCGACCGACTACCGTCTTTGTACATGGATTCTCCGATAGCTTCCATCCCCGACGAAATAGTAAGTTGTTTTTTTACATTGAAAAATGCTTACGATCATCGCGGTTCAGTTTGAGGTGTAATCGTAGAACAATTCAAGTGATTGAACGGTCAGAAAATGTTTCGCTTGCACTTATGACAACAGAGACGTAAATGAGCTACTGTTCTGTAGCAGAGATGCTTCAGGAGAGTGATTGAAATGTGAGTCAATCTCACAAAGCATCTCTGTTTAGAATGGACTCTGAGCGAATAAGAGAGAATGGAAGAAAACGAAATCAATGCAAATATGTTTGCTCTTTTTGTTATAGATGTTTTGTGAATTATTAACTTTTACGTACTAGTTTGTACTTGTTGGTAGATCTAGTCTTTTGGTAGGAAACTTCGAACTCCTTGGGTGTGAAACTGGGAAAAGTCAAAAATAAAATATAAATTTTAGAAATGAAATAATTAATAAAAGCGAAATTTCAATGCAAATACATCTAAATTTATAGTTTAAAAACAATGAATTTTCAGCATGGAACAATCAGTTGTCTCGCATGGAATCTCACACTTTTAACCGTAATGCAATCGTGTTGGATTGGGGTAAATTGTCCCGCTGTCCATACCGTCAGGCAACCGAGTTTTTTGTGCCTCAAGTGGGCTATCAACTGTACAGATGGTTGAATGATGTGCTAAAATTGGATTTGCGAACGTTGAATTGCGTCGGTCATTCACTCGGAGCTCACATTGTACGTGAATTTTGCTTGTTTTTATTTTGCTTCTTAACAGTTCCCAACATTCAAATGTTGTATCAATAATCCAAATCTTTTTTGCATGAAATTGGAATAATAACGATTTTTTCATTGGTTTGTAGTGCGGGTATGCGGGTGCTGCCTCAGGTGGTCAATTTGAACGTTGTTTCGGTTCGTATGACAATATTTTGCATCGAGTAAATTTGCTTGAACGAATTGTATCGTATGAATTCATTCGAATCGACTCATCTTGACTCAATCATTTTTATTGATGCTCAAAAAGTCAATGATTTATCAATTTTAGTTTTGTTTCATTCAATTTTAGGTTTGGATCCGGCTGGAATTGGATATTCAATTGATTATGATGGACCGCCGCGTGGATTGAACAAAACATGCTGTCAATATGTGCAAGCGATTCACACAGATGTTGCAATTGGCTCGCGTCAAACAATGGGCCATATAGATTTCTTTCCAAATAATGAAACCGGCATTCAGCCTCATTGTTTGATTCAAGCGACCGGATGTTCACATATATCCGTTGTCGAGTACTACAAATCCGCGCTCGATCCAAATAATCAATTTATTGGCAGAGCTTGCGGCCAATTACAGAGAACTGAACCGAATGCGGCTTGCCGCTTTGGACCATTCACATCGAATGACTGCTCAACTGGCTCATACTGCTTTGACACCACCCCATGTGCTCCATACACATATGTCACCAAGTAGCTAATTATCATTCAGTCATTCATATTTTCACATTGTATTGTATCAATCTACGGATAGGTAATTTATTTAACTGATTTTTTGTGATTTGCTCAATTGCGAAATCTATTTATTTTCAAAAGAAGTTCGACAATTTCCAATTTTTGGAAATATCGCCTCGAAAAATGTGCAGAAAAATTAGGAGATTAAATTTTTATTAGGGATTTGAAATAAACGTCTTAGAATAATTCTGTACACACTCAGGTAGAGATGCAAATTTTCTATGTATGTAGCATAGAAAAGTGTTCGGAAGAACGCAGCCAATTTAAATCTCAAGCAAACGATCTTCTGCTTGGTCTGCTGATCTTCGGTTCGGTTTTGACATTTCTATGCTACGCACATAGAAAACCTGAATTCCTTTTCATGTGTATACATACTAATAAGGAATACGGCATTGAGTTGAAAGAGTAAGTATATTTTGATTGCGAGGTACTTTCATGGATACACAATATGCATTTGTAATGCGCTCAAATCGTGAAATGAAGCTTGTTAACATATAATGGAATAAAAAGCTACATCAAAATATAATTGCAATTGTTTCATTTCCATCCTTGAGAATCCGAAAATTTCGCGGCAAAATTACGATTCACCGAATAAAAATGAAAAAATTAGAATCTTTTGCAATAATTCACAACTTATAGTATATTTCAACGTATGACAAAATGAGACAATCCACATAAATATCATCGAAGAAAATTATGTCAGACATACTTGAAAAAAATTTGATTAAATCTTTGATCCAAATGAAACAAAACTACATCCTCTTGTCATGTAGTCGAAAAACATCATTAAAGTACTTTTGTGTGAGCACTGATTGGTATAAATCCGATAGGCCTTGATAGGAGCTTCAAGTTCATGGCTGCTTAATTTATCCAACCTCCCATCAAATTCTGGTAATAAACTTCATCGAAATCCAAAGTATTCTAGGTTTTCTATCATTTCAACAAAATGAACAAATTAAAAATAAAACATAATTTTACGCGTAATTTTTCTATTCAGGTGAATACTGCTAACCCAAATGAATGGTAAAAGACCAGTGATAGCAAAATTCATTCGAGAGCGAAGCAAATATTTTAGAGGTCAGCCGCTCGAAAAAATCTTGCTATTAGAACTCTGGGATGTCTCCCGACTGTTATTTCTTTTCTATGTACCTTCATCTCCGTTAAAGATATTCCATCAGCCTCGTTCACACTCAGAAATCCTTTCTGATGTCATAAATGAATATGTTCAATCAGTAAATTATCATTAGAATTTAGAATAATACCTCGACCAATGCATAAAGAATGGTGCTGACTAGAACATAATCTTTGGGCAGCTTTTTTATGGCAGTGATCACTTCATCAAGCAACGAAATGATTCAACCAAGAATGTTCCACTTCAAATCGCATTTGGAGTCTTGAATTCTCGAGTGCGGGAATGATAGCTGAAGTGAGTTTGAATCGAAATAATTTATTAAATTAGGCTTTTGATAGCAAATCAAAGATAAAATTCAAGTTTGAGCCTACAATGATTGGGGTAAATCGGTTCTTCTATGTGACGCTTGTATATTTTTTTAGCCAACAGCGTGAAAGTGAAAGAATCATTTTTATTACGTTGACGCATTATACCGAATTTCTGTTTGAGCCATCCGATGATAAGCACCGAAGAATTGAAATCCGATTTGGATGCGCGCATATCGTAAAATGACATCGTGATTCCTTGAATTGGATTTAACATTTCCTTATGGGGCCGGTACATGTCTATGTTTAATAATATTTTTTCAACGGAATCATCGGTAATGGCTGGTGCAAATTCGGTTTTATATTAATCTACACTTTTTCTTATCAACTCTACTAATTCATGGTTATCAGCAGTGATTAGCAAATTAGCCGGTTAATTTGCCACACAATCATACTCTAGCTAACGAATGTCTAAGCCAGCTCTTTTACATACACATCAGTCGAAAACTTAAGTGTGGAATATACGCAATCGTCTCAACTGACGAACGTGCTCATTTCACACAGAGATATACACATACACACACTATCGGTCATGGGCACACAGATATCTGGCTAATGATTGGATTACACCAATTGTTGGTAAAGACCAAGGCTAAGATAATGCTAGCTGACGAAAAACCTTCACTGGTTATCAGAGCCAAAGACCCCAAAAATTGATTCGTACGATATCGGCATCGGAAAGTTGAAAATTGCTCACAGTCAGCACATATTTCGTGACGTTTCTGAAAACTCCTGTACGTGAAATCGTTGCTAATTAAAGTTGGAAAAAGAGGAAGCGAACAAACTATCAGGAGGCCATTTCGATCGTATTCGATGATTTTCAATTCATTCGATGCGGTGAGCTCAATTTCTTGATATGACCAAATTTTTCAATCCTATTATATAATGTGAGCTCAATAATTGACATTTTCATTGCAACGCTTCAGCCTGGTGTCTTTTTATTCTTTTGAGTACTCAGATCAGCAAAATATAACATAAATTTAACGCGATTTGGTTTCGACCCCACTAATATTATCATCACTGTCCCCTAGTATAGAATTGGTCAAGCTTAAAATTTCGATGACTTTTGTTGGATTTGGAACGGAATTTGCCAGAGAAAAATTGTTTTTTTTTTTTTTTTGTTCATCAATGACTTTTAAAACTACGAAAACGACACCTGAAGACATTATTCGAATGAACTGAAAATTATTCAACAGGTTTTTATTCCCAATGAAGACACACACGGACAACAAATCGCTGCTGGAATGGTTGCAATCGTTTTCATTGGGTCCAAAACGCATCGAAAACTCAATCCGAGTAGAATTGTTCAGGCCGATCGCAACACTTTTATGCACACGAAGAGTAAGAAGAACAAAAGCACCACAAAAAAGATTTCATCGAAAGGAGGCTTTTTGACGAAACGTACTTCATTCGCAGATAGTGATCATCGAATACTTTTAATGAATCATATAAAAATTGTCGTGTTAATTGCAGAATATTCACTTGACCGATTCAACTGCACATTTGAAACACGGAATTATAACATTTGTTAATATATAAACAGTACCGGTCAAAAGTATGGGAACCCTTAAGAAAAAAGCAATTTTTCATGTTTACTGCCCTTTTTAGCAGACTAAAACTATTTTATTCGGTCTTATTTATACACTAAGTGTAATTCCAATGTTTTCTGAATAATTTGTATGAATTTTATCAAAATTCAATTATTATTGTGAGCGATAAAGAAGTACGAATGCGATGAAGTCAGACCAGCTTACTTTCGTCGAAATGTCCTTTTGCTTTGATGAGAGCGGCACAAATTCCACATTGAAATTTGGCTGGTTGGTTTCAAATCTCGGACTCGACGCTTCAATTCATCCCAAAGAAGTTCTATGGGGTTGACATCCGGAGATTGGGGGGGCCAAATCACATTTTCTAGCACTCCTTCTCCTTCTTTTTTATTTAAATAGGCTGAACACAGCTTCGATGTGTGTTTCGGGTCGATGAGACCAATGCCAGATGGGATTACACTGTATTGAAGGATTCGATGGTAGTCTTCTTTTTTCATTATACCATCAATTTTGACGAGCTCGCCAACACATTCGAAGCTGAAACAGCCCCAAACTATTACTGATCCGCCACCGTGTTTGACTGTGGGTGCAATACATTTGGCATTGTATCTTTCTTTGTCCTTTCGACGAACATGTTGGCGACGATGGCTACCGAAAATTTCGAATTTTGATTCATCCGACCATAACACTGTTTTCCAGTCATCAACGGTCCAATCTTTGTGTCGAATAGCGAATTCCAGTCTCTTTTTTTTTGTTTGGTGGTCGCAAAAGTGGTTTTTTCACCGCAATTCTCCCAAACATTCCCTTTTCTCGCAGCCGTCTTTGGACAGTTGACACCGAAATTGGCGAAGGCAGTCTTTCATTGATTTTGGCTCTGATGTTTGGCGCAGTTTCGAATCGGTTTGCATTACTGATGGTTAGTATTTTGTCATCGTCTCTTTTTGATGTTTTCCGGGGTCTACCAGATCGTTTCTTGTTGACATTTGAGCCCGTTTCGCGGTTTCGTTTCAACGTTTTGGAGACAGTTCCTTTGGATATTTTCAATATTTAGGCGATTTCGTTGTAAGATTTGCCAATTTTATGCAAAATAACCACGTTTGATCGTTTTTCTCTCGAAAATTCTTTATTTTTGACCATTTTGTTCTCTTTGTGTTGATGAAATAATGTGCAATACTCAAAATCTGAAACATAATGACAGACAAATGCACTATTTCGCAACAAGTGTCGAAGCGGCCGAATTTACCGTTACATATTGGACTGTGTGTTCTAATTCAAACAAGAAATGTCATCACGAACACAGAAGCATCTAAAAAAAGTATAAATGTCATCAAAAATATGAAAAACACGCGCGAATTTGATTTATGGAAATAACAATTGTGTTTTTCAAAATTAACGTGAATTATCTTCATTAAAACAAACAATGAAAATATCACAAAGTAATAATTGAATTTTGATAAAATTCATACAAATTATTCAGAAAACATTGGAATTACACTTAGTGTATAAATAAGACCGAATAAAATAGTTTAAGTCTGCTAAAAAGGGCAGTAAACATGAAAAATTGCTTTTTTCTTAAGGGTTTCCATACTTTTGACTGGTACTGTATATATATATGCCATTTGACACAATCGCAAGAATGATGAATATGTTCATTTCAAAATACCGTTTCAAAGTACCCTAAACGTTGTATCAATCTGTGGGACGCCATCAACAGTTGCCAAATTCGATATGTAGTCTATATTTATGTAAAGACACATGTTGCGCGTTCATTCAATGTACTTTATTCAGTAGATAATTAGATATTGATAGTACTTCATGTCATCAATATTCATGATTATGTTTTATTATTATCATTAACTTTACTTGTAAATTTTATCTTTGATGCTTAATTTCACCAAATTTTTCTACCGAACCAAATTCATAGAAAATTCTTTGAAGAGGACAATTGCAGTGTGCCATTACACTCTTTGACATTCTTCAACTTTGGTTTTTGCACAATTCAAATTCAATCTCAAAAGCTCTGATTCAAAATCGTCTAAAGGTCTCAAATCGTTTCTAAGACCAATGACTGAACGCATTTTAAAGCTACAATTTTACTCATGATTTGATAATAAGCAGTAAAAGCCGAACCACGGTCATAAAGTTTCTTCCATAATTGTCGGATCTCTCAATCCACTGCCAAGGCTGTGTTTATTTCGTTTAACAGATAAAATTTATGGAAAATGATTTGAAAAAAATTAAAAATGACACAACATTATTTGATTAGATTAGTTTGAGATTTGTAGGGTAATCAATTTTTGCTGAAATAAATCGAGATGTGTTGGCAGCACTCACTTAAATCATAACATCCAGAATAGAAAGATCGTGTTCGAGCTTTAGTAGAATGTTGCTTCATTTTTTAGTACTTTTGATTCCAGCTGTATCAGGTATGTTAACGTAATTTAGACAACATAAAAGTACTATTTCCATGGCGGACGATTGCAAATCTTCAGAAGGAAATCGATGACGATTCAACATAATTTAATAGTCTTCCCGAGTTTAAAGTTTTAATATCAATTTGTTGTTTAGGCTTGGGACTTTTATCTTTTCTCAATGTTAAATGTCACCAACCGTTTGCATCAACTAAAGGCGATCAATATTTTAGTAAAGTTTGGCAAGGTGTTTTTAAATGTCCGTACGATAGGAATGACGATAGTAGCGCACTGCCAGATATTGGCAATTTTGTGAGGTTTTTCTTCATAGCAAGTGGTCGAGTGACGTATAGAGAAGTTTCAGTACTGGATATAGGCCAATGGTTAAATCCAAATTTTACAAACTATATCATCGTCCATGGATTCACAGATGGAGTACGACCTGCAGGTACATTAACAAATAAAAAAAAGGATGAACATCTGAATCATTGAATTGTTATTCATTCAAAATGAATCTGATATTCAGAATGGATGGAGACTACTGGCCAAAGAATCGTGAGCATCGACAACGCTAATGTGATTTTATTGGATTTTGCAGCGCTATCAAGCTGTAATTACATTTATTTGGCTTCGATGGTTGTGAACGATCTCGGAGCATACTTGGCGAAAAGCATTGAGCGTTGGGGATTACCTCTGCATCGAACCCGAATCATTGGACATAGCTTAGGTATGCCTGATGTTTTTTTTTTTAATCAAAATAAATTTATTTATTTGAATGCGAGCAGAGCAGTATTAGAGCCATTCAAATACATTATTTTTTGCATACAAGTTCAATATTATTGGTGTAAAACGTAGGTGCACATGCCGCTGGTGTCGCTGGAACATACCTAAGAAAGTTGTCTGGAGAACAATTGGCCCGAATTGATGGTTTGTTAATGTGTATCCAGTCTTCATTTACTCGTCAGCCGCTCTTCTCATTCTTCGCTCTTCTCCTCTTCTTTTCATTTTTCATACCATTTCCCATTACTCTCTTCTCATTTCGCGTTATTTTTGCTTTCTCTTTTCAATCTTTATTCTTTCCATTCTTTTTTCTGAATGAAAGGTTGAGAGTAAAAGTGTCCAAAGTATTCTCACCTCCTTTTCTCGCTGATGGAAATGTTTATGAACAAGAGCAGGAGATGAGATCACTTTGGTCACTTTCACTCTCAACCCTTCAAATTTTCTTCATTCTCTTTTCTTTGAACTATTTTCATACATCTTGGTTTTTCTTCTTCAAGTCACTTGTCTTTCGTTCAGTAGTCGATCAAGTAGGATTTATAAAAAAAAAATATTCCTGATTTTGTGCAGGACTTGATCCCGCTGGTCCTATGTTTGATGTTGGGAAGGGGCTAAATTCAACGTGTGCGAAATTTGTTCAAGTTCTTCACACTTCGGAATATTTTGGCATCAAGCAAAGGATTGGACACAGCGATTTCTATGCAAATAGACTAAGGTCGAAGCAACCTGGATGTGTTTTGGACACTTGCAATCATTCGCGTGCCACTGAGCTGTTCTATGCGTCTTGCTTCTCAGAATATGTTTTCATGGGTCGAAGCTGCGATGAAATCGATAACACTGAAAGTCGCTTTGGTTTTTACAACGATGACAAAAATGGATGTTATGAGTTCGAGACCAGTGCGTGTTTCGGATATGCAAAATCTGAACATCAATTTCTGACCATCTTCTGAATTGGCAATCAAAAATTACAAGCAAAATGAGATTATATTTATTAACTTAACTTGAAAGATTTGACTAACTCTAATTTTCGACTCATTATTTATATAAAGGAATTTAAAATACTTAATTCAAGACACAATAAAAATTGTGAAAGAGTACGTAAGTTCTTGCTTACAGCTGTTTACAGATTCGATAAAGAAACATTGTTTAACTTTCCACTTCTTCCTACTTTATATGTTTTGTTGATATGGATTGCTTTTGAGTTAAATATAGACGTTCAGAATAGAGTGAGATAACCTAATGACCGACCGATTGATGATTGATTCTCAACGAAGAATACACAGAGAGAATGAAAGAGAAATACACAATAGGATTAGCATTTCGTGGAAAGGTCATTCATTTAAACTATAACACCAACTGGTTGCATTGCAGTTGGCTTCATTCGTTCAACGCTGGATCTTCGGGACAGACAACTCAAATAAACACTTACTTGATTTTCGGAGGAAAGGTGAAATAAAGAAGAGAAAATGAAATTCTTGAGTGTATTGCTCGTGGTATTAATAGTTGCCGTATTTTTCGTGAGTGGTTTTGGTTTTTCATCAATATTTAAATATTGGAAGTTAAAATTGGCAATTACTGTTAAAATTTTCCCCATAATTATGTCAGTTTTAATTTTCTATCACTCCAAATTTGAAAAATTAAAAAAAAAACACATTCGACATCGAGTTGAATTCAAAATTTTGACGTAATTTAGAATCAAAATATATATTTAATCGTAGATTTAAACATTCTGTGAAATAATTTTCAATACTTCATCCCCAAAAAAAAAAAATCATTGGATCAACGTTATTCAAGCAATTCTTTCTACCAAAATCAGGTATACCAAAGTGAAGCACAGGGGCCAGCGACTTATTGTGGCCGCAGATTATCCGAAAAACTGAGCGAAGTATGTGGAGGAAATGTCATAAGTTCAGGTTCGTGTTTGAAACATCTACTGTATTTGTAGGTTTTATCGATATTTCACATTCAAAACACTTAATTGTTAACACAGCTTATAATCGCATGGAGCGATGCTGTTCAAATCCATGCACATATGAAGAGATAAGACAACTTTGCGGACGTTGAGATTAAAGCATCAATCAACATCTTTTCGAATTGAACATCTGAGCTAATCATATGATAGGTCTACAACTTTATTTACACATAGATAAACATGAAGTAATTGCTTTGGCAATACTGGATTGGACAATTGATATGCTTGCATCTTTACAAGGCAAAGATTGGTGAAAATAAAGGAACACTTTCAATTCATATTCAAATAAATAAATTAAAATGAAATAAAATACACATTAAATGGAATTTCATTATATTCATTCCCAAAATTGAAGAAACAATCGAAAACTCTCTTTCCAATCTGGGTGTCGTTTGGTAATGTGATATTGGATATTGTAGCAATAGATTCAGAATGTGATCTATTTCACGCGGGAATGAAAACAAGAAACAACATCATTCAAACTATTCGATCAGATCAGTTCAGAATAGATACAAATAGATAGAATGTGTTAATTCTATCAAAGTATCAAACAAAAGGAGAAATTATTTGCAATTCTTCGACCCAATCCGATGATTGGAATTGAAGCAAATTATCTACTATACCTACGATTAGCACCGACGACAGTACACCAATAACGAAGAGTACGAATTCCTGAATAATTGAACCGAAACCATGACATTGTTCAAGAAGGTTCAATCCAACTGGACTTTGACATGAGATTTCCGAATTATACGCCCATATCTGTTGAACAGGAAGACAGAAAGGGCAAAAAAACAAACATTCGATTCATGTTGTTGCTGATATGGTATATGAATGATAAACGTGAATTGTCATTGGATATCGAAGCTGTAAGAAATATGTGATATATATTACATTAAATGAATTCTCTCCTCTTTTCTCT
The DNA here is from genome assembly GCA_028476595.1 of Obolodiplosis robiniae. Taxonomy (NCBI): domain Eukaryota; kingdom Metazoa; phylum Arthropoda; class Insecta; order Diptera; family Cecidomyiidae; genus Obolodiplosis; species Obolodiplosis robiniae. The sequence goes on from CM052015.1 coordinate 43,869,652, forward strand.
TTCCTTTCTAATTGCAGTCAAATTCGACACATAGTGCATGAAAAACTGCAACATTTCAGATTAAAACACAATTGTTTGTTAGTTGTGTTAGTTGATAATTTATGAATTGATTATATAATCACTCAGTAATATATTTCCAAGGCTGTGAAGCGTGACAACCAAGCGTACCGCTACGTTTAGTAATTCACTTAACTTAGCGGTACACGTAGTCGTAGACGCTGCACAGCTATTCATGTTTCTTTAAAAATAATAACAGCCTCTTAGGAATTCTATATCGAGGCCAAAAATTTCGTAGTGTGAGTAGCTTATTTGAAGGGTTGAGAGTGAAAGTAACCAAAGTGATCTCACCTCCTGCTCTTGTTCATAAACATTTCCATCAGCGAGAAAAGGAGGTGAGATTACTTTGGACATTTTTACTCTCAACCCTTCATTTATGCATTTGTTATGTCATTTTGATGTTATAAACTTATAATTATATGATTTTTCAAGAATTTTTTGAATTTGAAGTTAGTTGGGTGGCTTTTGATGGAGAGGTCGAGCGTGCTGAGGAGCCTGACACCTGAATTGTGATCGCTTCGGTTCGCTATTGTACATCTTTGAATGTCTGATACAATATAAGCGTGATTTCGGGTTCGGTATTAATTCATGTGACGCATGTTGGCCTCGTGTTTTATCAAGTTATGCTCACGTTTATACATCAAAATACCCAGAGAATAGTCAACTTACCACTATGGTCCAATCGCTAAAATCCTAAAAAAAATAATTTTGGACGACTTGGGCGGTGTAATAGGCTGTCCAATTATCTCGAGAGCATACGATTATTCGGCATACACGAATAATCTAAACAGCATAAATCCAAAATATATACAATATATCTTGTTAAATCTCATCAACATTCATATTTTTACATTACTTTGTCATATTAGGAAGTGATTAAGGATATCAATTGAGTGCATGCGGGAAAAGCGAATAGCTTATTTCATCTTACTTTAAATGTTTTGTATTAGAAAAAATTCTTTTCGAGGTAATTTCTCGTTCCTCAAACAAATACAAAACACAACATTTTATATACATCATTTTTGTGTTGCAAATTGAATCGATCGAGCTCATTGATCATTGAATTGTTGAACAAACCAAAAATACAATAAAATTCGCACAGACGAAACATGAGAAAACATCACCAAAAAATAAAAACAGAATCAATCAATTCGTAGAAATTCAGAAGCTCGACCAATTTGGAAAAAATCTCATTGCATTCAAACTGATCCCAATTTCATTTTATTCATATTAAAATATTTGCCAAGATATTTAGAAGTTTTGAAGTTAACTGATGTTAAATAAATAGTTGAAATTCTTATTTAAAATAGTTCAATGATTGTGCCCTTGATTTCAAAGTTCAGGTGAGAGAGGCGTTCATTTGTTAATACTGGTGTGATATTAAATCACTTGTATCGGATGTGGTTGACATTGCCCGTTCATATTTCCGCTTTGAACCGTTTATACTGACTTCTTCTCCAGATGCGCAATAGACTAGACCGTCGGGAGTTGTTGACTTCTGCATCTGATGTTGAATATATTTCCGGTGGATGAAGAACACCAACTTTTTTACACAAAATTTGTGTAAAAAAGCATTCAAATGGAATTTGAAAAAAAAAAATATTGTACAAGTTTTTTTCCGGAATGAACATTCAATGATCGATAAATATTGTAATTGAATCGCGTAATACTTACTACACTAGCAACAATGACTACAGCTATTAGCATCAAAACTGGATGCGGCACAACAACTTGTGTGTTTGTTTGGATGTTTGTGATTGTTTTTGGAATTGTCGTTGCTTTGGTTCGTGTAGTTCGTACAGAGGTGGAAGTTGGTTTTTCGTTGTTTTTGCACGTGAGCCCATCGTCGAGTAGTTTCCAACCAGTTGGACATTGGCATGACGTTTTCGAACTATGCGCGGATATTTGTGGGGCAGGAAGACAGAAATGGGAGCAATGGGCAGAAGAACAATAGTTTGTTCCATTTGGTTGCCGATATGGATGATGCACGTGAATTGTCAATGGAAGGTATAACTGTAAGAAATTGATACATTAATTTTATTCACACTTCTTTCTCTATCACGGTCCAACAATTTCAGAACTTTATCGTTATCAGTGACCAAAATACGATTTTCTTGACTATCAGTGCTATAACCCTCCCCAGCCAATTGATCCAATCTCCGTTTTGAATGAGTGGTTCGATGAGTGTAGAGACAATATCCCGTTCAACATAGTTCGTCAAGCAATCCCTGTACGTTCGCATGACATTAATCGAAATTGGTCTTTAATCTGTTCAGCAAAGTGATAGATTTAACATTTTCACATTCATTGTTCACGGTCGAATTTGATTTTGAAAATTGCGGAATGTCGAAATTAACGGTTGAATTTTCACGCGATTAAATCTCATTGAGATTCAACAAATAATCATACAATAAAACAATTGGACTGAGTGCAGTAGCTGTATTAAAAGCGTTATACAAATTGAGCCATGCGCTCAGCTCCACAGAAGCGGAAACTGATTGCCGCTCAATACTTTCAGCTACCAGCAGCCCTGCATCCTCATCACATATTTTCTCATTCTAATTCGACTGATGGGAAGTTCCAATATCCAACGCTAACAATACATTATTGTCGGAGCTAAATGCACTCAAAGAGAAACTTGAGAACGAGATCCCGATGAACTGTTTTACGACTTTGACGATTAGCGACTCAATTCAAAATGACGAAATTATTAGGAAAAACACAACTTTCAAAATGTACTTAATGAAATAAACTTCGACATTTTATGAACAAAACAAGTTAATTCTTTATTAATGTTTCACAACATTCTCACTTTCGAGCAAGACATCGAAAAAACTATCAATTTTTTAACGCGAAGTTATAAAAATGCGAATTATCTTTCAAAATACCAAAATATGAAAGAATATTATTGCTCTGTTCTGAGATTTCGTAACTTTTCACGCGCAGAAGTAGCAGATCGTCTCTTGAATATTTCAAAAGCTTTCCGCACGATGGCAACAATGTGAACACAACCGTCATTCGGAACCGGCAAAGAAATTCAAGTAAAATCTGATAAAAAACCGATGATATTAGAAAACTTCATGTGGAGCTAAGGAAGGGCACATAAAACTACTTAATAACAAAAAATTTATGAAGAAATGATTGACTAAGAATGAAAACGAGAATTCATATCAAGCCTCCTGCTCTTGCTTATGATTTTTTTGTAAGCGAGAGCAAGAGGTGAGATGTGAAGTCTCACTTTCATTCTCATTCATTCAAATATCTGTTATTATTAACAATTTTAAAACAGTCGCAGAGCAAAATTGTATGCATCTCAGCACAAATGTCAAAAATGACAAAAATATCATCATAACCATAATCTATAATAGGATCAATCAGCGCCGTAGCAATCTCACGTTTGATGTAGTTCGAAAAAAAATGCTTGGTGTGGCACAATCGATTAATAACATTGTGCATCTTTTGCAATTTAGCAATCAAAATTTAGAATGTTGGCAAAACTTACACCAAGGTCCAATATCAAAATGATAACAATAACTCATTCGTAGACATGGTACGGCTAATTCGTAATCCTGATAAGTCTTGAATCTCATCGGAACATCTTGAATTTCTGTGCAGCTTATTTATTGCATGAACAAATAAGATTCTCAAAGTAACATGGCGTTGCGATAAGAAGTGAATATGTTTACCAGAACAAATTCCTAGTAATTAATGAAAACCCCGAAAACCCTTAGACTTAAGCGAAAGATGTGTGGAAAAGTTAGTTTTACATAATTTATCTAGGACCATTTATTCTCTCTTCCCTTCAACATTGTTGACATTACTTACCGATCCCATAGTTGTGACACTTTCAACATTTGACCCATTGAATTTGCTTGCTTTGAAAACAGCTTCCTTTGTCAAATCCGTCCAATACACATAATCTTCGAATGTGGTTATTGAAAATGGATGTCGCAGAAATCCAATTGAATGCAAAATCAAACGACGATCGCTTCCATCATAATTGCTTGAGGAAATAGTATTGAAGTGTGCATCGACCCAATAAATGCGCTTTAACACAAAATCAAGCGTGAGTCCGTTTGGCCATTTAATAAAAGTGTCGATAAGAGTTTGTCGGTGGGTGCCGTCCATGCCGGCGCGTTCAATGCGTGGCTTCGAGCCCCAATCTGTCCAATACATGAAGCCATTGATGGGGTCCAAAGCCAATGCCCTCGGAACTTCAACACTATCATTGACTAACACTTTCGTCATTAATCCGTCTATGCTGGTCACTTCAATCGTGCATCTATCTGTGTCTGTGTAATAAATGTGTCTGTTTATCCAATCAACCGCTAAGCCGTCTGACGTCACTTCGGATTCCTTTACAACCGATCTGGCGTTGCCATCGTTAATTGTAGCTTTATAGAGTTTCCGCTCCAAGCTATCGCTCCAGAAAATCTCACCGGTTTGGACTAGAAAATCGAGGGCTGTTGCTGATTTCGTGTCCTTCACAATCGTTGTAATTTCATGACGATCCAGAGTAATTCGCCGTATGTCATGCCGAAGAGCGTAAATCAATGTGGCACGAGCTACAGTCGCCTTACACTTGCTGTGAAATTCTTTCATATAGCCTGCTTCACACTCACACTTGAGATTTTCCAAATAAAATGAATAGAATTGAAATGAATTATCTGAAACATGAGAGAGCTGATCAAATTACCTTATAAGAACCAACTAAATTTATACATTGCTGAGAACACGCTCCAGGTGTCTTGCATTCATCAATGTCGACGCATGTCGTGTTTCCTTGAAGTTGATAGCTACGAATTTAAGAAATGTGACGAATAAAGATTTGTCTGTAATTTTGAGAGCTACACAATGTTCGTCAATATTTTGATTTTTTTTATCATTCGCTTCTATTTCGACGATATCATTAAATGAGTGTACGATCACAATGAATTTTGATGAAAACATGTTTTTAACTTACCCTTGGTTACATTCGCAATAGAATCCAGTTGTTGTATCAAGACATTTGTGATCACATCCTCCATTGTTATTTTTACATTCATCTATTAAATGGATGCACTTGTCTGTTGCCTCGTCTTGGCCATCTGGACAGTCCATTCGTCTATCACAAACTTTGTCATTCGATATACACATTCCACGACCACAATCAAATTCGGTATGGTCGCATTCCCTAACCAGATCAGCTAAATCATAAAATGAATTGGATTTAATGTGAATTAAGAATCTGTTGAAGTTTTTTTCTCATCATTTCTTATCATTTGCAATCAAACTTACTGCAGTTCACCTCATCGCTTCCATCGGCGCAATCTGGCACACCTGAACATTGTAAATGACCAGCAATACAAGTATGGTCACTGCACTCAAACTCTAAGCTGTCACACAGCGTACGTCCATTTGGGCAATTGAATGAGCTCTCATCATCACCATCTGGACAATCGTAGTCTCCATCGCAAAGAAATATTCGACTAATGCACAAATCGCTATTCTCGCACCTATATCTATTCATCGCGCAAAACGGTATTGAAGACGACGGATTTTTACAGTTCTATTGAATTCAGAACAATACACGTTTTTGAATAGGCATCGAGTGGATTAGGAAAAACACTTACAGCTTCATCTGAATGATCTGCACAATCAAAATCTCCATCACACACAAAACTTCCTCTAATGCAATTCCCACTTCCACATTGAAATTGATCACTGTTGCAAGTTGGTCTTGTACAATTCAATTCATCACTACCATCGCCGCAGTCTTGAATGATCGGAATATGAAAGAATTTTTAAAATAAGTACTAATTATGAACACTTTCCTCAATCACGTTCTAAAAAATGAAAAATGAAATTCAAATACTCACCAAGGTCTCCATCACAGCGAAAGGAGGACTACATTGAATCAATAAAAAGAATATTAATGATTATGGAAATGATTTCGAATAAAAGAAGTACCTGAATGCATTGGCCATTGGCACAAGCGAATTCAGTGGGAGAACATTCAGAATCTGCAATGTTTCAAATTTTGAATTTAGAAATATGTGCAACAATTTAAATTGTTTCAAAACTTACTGCATCCATCTTCGTCGGAACCATCCACACAATCTCGTTCACCATCGCACACCCACAATTTAGGTGTACATTTTCCTGAACTTTTACATGTAAACTCATTCGATGCACAGGCATTACTTCCTATTCAATATCGCCAAAAAAAGAGTGCGATCAAATCAAAAGTAATATTTGGAAGAAAATGGAAAAGTAGAGAATGATTCGAAAAAGTCTAACTTCACTAATCTTTAATCATATATTTTCAGTAAACTTGTCTTAAGTTCATTTCGAACAAATTAATCAATAAATTCTTATATATTTGGTTGAATCATGTCATAAAATGGAGATTATTGTACATTGTTTACGAACAACAGAAATACAGGGTGGGCCATCTAACGTTTGCATTACGATCCCCCACATCCATCCATCCATCCATCCATCCATCCATCCATCCACCATATGCATGCAATGTTGTTGTAGTGAAGAAAAAAGACAAAACCGATCGTGTGTGCATCGACTATCGTCCGTTGAACAAAAAAATGATTAAAGACCGATACCCAACGCCAGTTATCGACGACGTTTTAGACCAATAACAAGGTGCCAAGGTGTGCAGCACAATTGACTTGAAAAATGGATTCTTTCACGTACCAGTTGAAAAAGAAAGCCAAAAATACTTGGCATTTGTGACTCATAGTGGACAATACATTCCGAAAAAAGCACCATTCGGTTGTAGCAAGTCACCGGCAGTATTTCAACGATATTTGAATGAGGTGTTACGACAATTAATCATCGAAAAAATAGTTATTGTGTACATGGACGACGTGGTGATTGTAGCCGATGATGAAGAACAGGCGTTAGCTAGATTAAAACGATGTTTAGAAGTCGCAGCCGAAGCCGGTTTGGAGATCAAATGGAAGAAATGTCAATTTTCGAAACGATCCATAGAATTCCTCGGACATGTAATCGAAGATGGCTGTGTTAAACCGTCACTAGAAAAAATAGCAGCAGTACAAAAGTTCAAGGAGCCGAAAACAGTGAAACAAGTTCAGTCTTATTTAGGGCTAACAGCAACCGAGGAATGCAATGCTCACATTGCAAGGTTTTATTTTTTGAAACTTTATGCAAATAGAGATAGATGAATACATATTGTATATGTTCATCTCTCTTTGTAACAAATGAAACCTTACAACGTGAGCATTGCATTCCCCGGTTGGCTAACAGGATATTTTCGCAAATTCATTCAGAACTACTCACTTATTGCGAGACCGTTGTCAAATTTAACGCGCAAAGAAAATCAGTTCAAATTTGAAAGCAAGCAAAAGGCAGCATTCCAAACACTGAAAGAGGTGTTATGCAGGGATCCAGTGTTGAAAATTTACAACGACAAAGCCGAAACAGAATTGCACACCGACGCAAGCAAACATGGTTTTGGGGCGATTTTAATGCAACGATGCGCTGAAGATAATGAATTTCATCCAGTGTACTACATGTCGGAGAAAACCAGCAGAGATGAGGAGAAGAACGAAAGCTATCTGCTGGAAGCGCTAGCAATTATCAAGGCCATAAAGAAATTTAATGTGTATTCACTAGGAAAGAAATTCAAAATAGTCACCGATTGTGAAGCATTCAAGAAGACTATGGTGAAAAGAGACATTATTCTAAAAGTTGCTCGATGGGTAATGTTTCTACAAAATTATGACTATGTCATAGAACACCGAAAAAACCCAAAGATGCAGCACGTCGACGCACTCAGTCGAATGATGACAATCATTTCCAAAGACGATAATTTGTGCATAAAAATCAAAAAGTTGTAAGAAGATGACGAAAAATTGAAGATAATCACATCGATTTTGAAGAAAGGGGAGAAGCACGATGATTTTTTGGTGCGCAACGAAATTTTATACAAATACGCAAGTGTGATCGAAATTATTAAAAATGCACACGAGAATGGTCATTTCGGTACAAAAAAGGGTGGAAGAATGCATCAAACGACAGTATTTCATCGAAAATGCAAGGGAAAAAATTCAAGGCGTCATCAATAACTGCATTTATTGCATTTTGGCCGAACGCAAACGGGGAAAAGCTGAAGGATTTCTACACGCCATCGATAAGTGAGACAAGCCATTAGACACATATCATATTGATCATTTGGGGCCGATGGTTGCGACCTGCAAGATGTATAAGCATGTTTTCGTCATTGCAGATGCTTTTACGAAAATGGTGTGGATTTTTCCAAAAAAGACAACCAACGCGAAGGAAGTGCTCGAAAAGTTACGAGTACTTCAACAACAATTTGGCAATCCAAGACGTATTATTTCGGATAAGGGTGCAGCATTCACGTCGAACGATTTTGAACAGTTCTGTAAGGACGAAAATATCGAGCACATCCACACAAAAACTGGTTTGCCACGAGCCAATGGCCAAGTGGAGAGAATGAATCGAAGTATCATTCCAGTATTGACGAAGCTATCATTCGAGGATCCATCGAAGTGGTACAAACATGTACCGGCACTACAACAGGCACTAAATAGCACATATCACCGAAGCATTGGAATGACGCCGTTCAAGCTATTCACTGGTGTACACATGAAGCACAAGATGGACCAACAATTGATCGATGAATTAGAACAAAATTTTGCAAAACAATTCGATGACGAGCGTGAAAAAGAGCGAAAAATAGCAAGAGCACAAATAATTTAAGTGCAAGAAGAAAATAAGAAGACGTTCAACGCAAAGAGGAAGACGGCAAACGACTACAAATGGAATGATTTTGTAGCCATCAAAAGAACGCAGTTCGTAAACGGCAGCAAATTGAGCGAACCGTTTTTCGGGCCGTATCGTATAACAAGAGTCAAGCAAAACGAGCGATATGATGTAGAGAAAGTTGGATTCCATGCTGGACCGAACATCACATCGACCAGCGCCGAATATTTGAAAAAGTGGATAAAAAACGACGGACAGAAAATGAAATTATAGAGTTAATGCATTTGATTTAATTTGTTTTAAAGCGATTTAACGTAAAGGATGATTTCATCGGTTTGCAAAATGGATAATTCATGTCGCGTAATGTTAACGTAAAGCCACCCAGTAATTTTAGTTTTTTAAAATTCAAGATTGAGTATTACTAATTCCATTTTTGTTTTAACGTAAAGACTCTTCCAAGTGAGAATAGTCGGTCCAAAGAATAATTTTGAGTTTAGTTTAAATAATTTTGTCAGGGGCCGAAATTTGTTTAAAGGGGCCGATTGTAGCAAAATAGATAGAACAGTTAACGTAGAAGCCATAGGAATTAGCTCACAGGCGTCGCTACGTGACAACTGTATAAAAGGGACACACATTACATAAAACGATCATCTATTCTTAACAGCAAACATCATTGTTTTATTTCCAATTATCAATATTTCCCTACATATATCGACAGCGGTTGCGCTATATTCAATGAACAAGGCAAGTGTGCGCATGAACATGAACATAACGCGCATCGGCGTACGACCCGATGCGTTGAAATATCGAGATATTTATGCTATCCGGCGGATTTGTTCAAGGTAAAATCAGAAACTGAGATGTTTATTCTTTTTTTTTATTAAAATTTAAATTTATATTACACAGGGCATATCAACAGCAGAGCTCTGCTGCACAAACAGAACTCTGCAACAGAATTTTGCTGCAAATTCGACTCGTTGCGTTATTTGAGTAAAACAACTGCGTTACAATATAACGCATCCACACAGCTGAGAGAATGTTCGAAGTAAATTGTAATAAATAGGAATTGTTCGTTTAAGAAAATAATTTGGCGGCATTATTTATTACCATTTACATTATTATATAGTTGAATAAAATGTACATGCCGAAACTTCAAATTTCATTTTATTTAATTGCTTCCGTTTGTTATTGTTGACATTTCTATACAAAAATGCTTCTTCACCAGAACAAGTAAACAAAAAAGAACGAAATTTGAATTTTAGTTGCTAATAATTTTGGTTTGATTACCTAATAATGTGAATAACGAAAAAAAATGTCATACATTTTTTTTATACACATGAATTAATATCATATATACCAATTTTCAATTATGGGTGATAGACGCAAACTACACAGACATGTACACTTCGCTTCGGCTATGCGTGCGTGTGTAAGTAAGAAGAGTTGTATGAATTTATTCACATTATTAGGCAATCAAACCAAAATTATTAGCAACTAAAATTCAAATTTCGTTCTTTTTTGTTTACTTGTTCTGGTGAAGAAGCATTTTTGTATAGAAATGTCAACAATAACCAACGGAAGCAAGGAAATAAAATGAAATGTGAAGTTTCGGCATATACATTTTATTTAGCTATATAATAATGTAAATGGTAATCAATAATGCCGCGAAATAATTTTCTTAAACGAGAAAATCCTATTTATTAAAATTTACTTCGAACATTCTATCAGCTGTGTGGATGCGTTATGTTGTAACGCAGTTGTTTTACACAAATAATGCAACGCGTCGAATTTACAGCAGAATTCTGTTGCGGCGTTCTGTTTGTGCAGCAGAGCTCTGCTGTTGATATGCCCTGAAATTACATGATGTGTAATGACTTGAAATTCGATCTCATCGTAATGACTTGAAATTGTCTGTGATTCCTTCTCAAAGTTGAATGATGATTCGAAAAGAAATAAACATAAATCCAATGAGTAGCAATCAATGAAAAACGCGTAATCCCGAACAATTTCGGGAAATGTGCGGAAAATTTAGTTTTACGTACGTAAGACCATTTATTTCTTTTAATATAGTTTTCGCTGAAGGACACATTTTTTTGGTGCGCTTTAAAATAAATACTTTCTAGTTTATTATTTTAACTTAATCATTTTAGTTATGATTCAGGAATTGTATGACGTGATCTGAATGTTCATTGGCTCTTACTCACTTATTCATATTGCACCATGAATTGAACTTACCGCACAAAGAAGGTCGTTCGTCTGAACCGTCGTAGCAGTCATTATCCGAGTCGCATATAAAGTCTCTCAAGATGCATTGACCATTTTCACATCTGAATCTATTACTAGAACAGTGTTCTACGCCTACAATAATAAATATTATCCAAAACCGATTTAAATTCGAAAATGAACACATTTGTTATTTTCCAATATCTTGTCAACTTGTCCAAAAATTGATTTGATGTTGTCATATTCTACTGTATGATTTTCAGTTTTGCATTAAGCCTGACGATGAGAACAAGTGTTCTCGAAAACGTTTGCTGAATAAACACATTTTTTTTATATCAAAATAAGGATTTTTTGCTCATTGGAGATAATATAACTGACGCAGTTTGATCCGAAAATCAACCAATTTTATCAATATCAAAAACCGCTCCAAACGTTTTTTTTTATAAATAAACTTAATTTTTTCATTTTTTTCGGGAACTGTATTGGAAATGGGACCAAAAAATTTATAATTTCGTTTCATTAGATCATTTTAGGCAATGAATATTAAAAATGTGCCATTTTATTTCATAAATATTGTCAACATCACGTGCAACAGTTTGGATTCACCTCTAAAAATCGTTTTTTTTTCGCCACATTTTATGGAATTGATGCATTTATTCATTAAGAATTTGTAAATATAACATAAAATCAATCGTTTTTGAATCATTTATGTGCATTAATATGAACATTTTGCACAAAAATGTGGCAATGAATATAAAAAAGTACTAAATTTTAGAGGTAATTCCAAACTTTTGCACGGCAGTGTATTTCGTTATAAAACTTTCAGAATCAGCCAGACGAAATTCCATGTCATCTACATAACATTAGGGACTACCTTTCATATGAATTATTCCATTTTCGAATATAGATAAAGAAATACTGGCTAGAATTTCCGAAAAAGTGCGAATAAGCTAATTTCACATTTAAAAAAACGTATTTCTTTGGCTTCGATATGTATTTTTATCACTTCGCTCTTTCACAATCAAATCCATTTGGCAAAGTCCATTAATTTTAATCGTAACCTCACCTAATGAATGCGCATCCACTAAGAAAACGCAACAAATAACTATAAAAACCAAAGTCACTAATTCCCTCATCGTTGCTGTACTTCTACACTCTAACACAATGCCGATCAATATGTTTTATGCCCTTTTGTTCTTTCACTGTCGATTGAATTTTGTATCTTCATTTATTATCCACCAAGAGACCTCTACTCACAAACATAACTGAATAGTTTTGGCAACAAATAACGTCTGAAAACGTTTTTATACCGTCGCAGCATTACGTATTTCCATTTATCTTTGCTTCCTTCACTTCAAAATGGAAATCTATTTGTGGTTTTGTTGTTTACTTCTAAGAAAATTGTAATCAGAATTACAATTTATTCACAATATGTCATATCAATTGCGAATGTAAAGTACTGAATATAATTGCTTCTTATAAAAAGTTCTTTATTTATTAAAACTCATGAAGGAAATGCGATTTGATTGAGCAACAAGCTATCTAGAGTGAAGTGACAAAAACATTGAAATCATTTGAGGAATAACAGATCGGTAGATAAGTCTCTGTCCTGACATATAGATGGCGTTAGTAGTATAAATTATATGGTTTTCAGTTAGTACCAACCTTCAAACGATTCGTGTCAAAATTTGACAGCAATCGGACGATTAGTTCGTGAGTTATTGCGTTTTGAGTGAAGCCACTTTTGTTATTGAAAAAAACATGGATAAAAACGGATTTCGTGTGTTGATTCATCACTGCTTTTTGATGGGAAAAAATACTGTGCAAACCAAACAATGGCTTGATAAATGTTACCCGGACTCTGCACCAGCAGAATCAACTATAAAATATTGGTTTCGTGAATTTAAACGTGGTCGTGCAGACACAGACGATGCACAACGCAGTGGACGCCCAAAAGAGGTGGTTACACCAGAAAACGTCAAAAAATCCACAAAATAATTTTGAATGACCGTAAAGTGAAGTGGAGCGAGATAGCTGACACTCTGAAGATATCAAAGCAACGAGTACATCATATTATTCACGAATATTTGGACATGCGGAAGCTCTGTGCAAAGTGGGTGCCGCGCGAGCTCACAATCGACCAAAAACAACGTGTTGATCACTGAAAACGATGGCAAAAATACATGAATTGGGCTTCGAATTGCTTCCCCACCCACCATATTCTCCAGGTCTGGCCCCCAACGACTATTTTCTGTTCGCAGACCTCAAGAGAATGCTCTCCGAAAAGAAATTCAACACTAATCGCCGAAACTGAAGCCCATTTTGAGGCAAAACCGAAGGAGTACTACAAAAATGGTATCGAAAAGTTGGAAGATCGCTATAATCGCTGTATCGCCCTCGAAGGCAACTATGTTGAATAATAAAAATGAATTTTGGCAAAAATATGTTTTTTTCTTAGTTAGGACAAAGGCTTATCTACCAACCTGTTAGGCATGATTCACAAATTTCAAACAACATTTTCAATGAGACTTCTGAAATTCGGCAAGTTTTCAACATATTCAGCCTGGGGATTGAATAGTGTAGTTGTTGGTGCAACTGGATAAAATAAAAATGTAAATTCATAAAGTTTGTGTTATCTTGAGATTTTAAGAATTTCATTCTCAACCAGAAAATACGATCTGTACTGTGTTAAAATTCTAACGATTCCAAAAAAATCAATTTTAATTATTTTTCATAAAAGGAGGCATTCGATTGAAATAGATACCATAAAATTCACGGTACCAGGTGCTTGCATATGAAACCGATGTTGACATCTAGCGGTCAATAGCTGGTACTGTGTGATCAGTCAAACCATGTTGTTCATGCTTATTAGTAAATATGACATCTGTCAACAATACTCTATACACAATATTTCAAGTTTCATACAACAATGTGTTTTTTTCGCTCTTGAAAAATGTCGGATTTTGTGCAACTCTCCTATTCATTGATGATTTGACAGCTGATGTTACTTTACAGTGCCATCCATATAAAATATGGTGATTGCGGCGAACATGACGTTCTCGTATATGTGAAAATTCAAATAAATCTTACCAAATTTCAACATTTTCTTCTTTTTCTTGCATACATCGCAAACTTTGTGCGCTGATAAATAAATATACTATATATTCAATGAATGAAAAATTCTATTTAATATATATAAATTAACCGAAAGCAGTAGACAAAATGTACACATTACATTTCTCGCTTTTTTTGAACGACAGAGAAATATCACTTTATGTTGTGAGTGTATGGACATTGGACATGCACAAATTCACACTTGGTGATCCAGGGGGCGCCACTGTCACCAAGATCCAAGCAAATACATGTAGCAAGATTCAAGCATTCCAGATTTGATTTTGTGCCTGAAAATAGTGAAATGCGGACTGCACTGCTTTTCTGCTTTCGTTTAAAGAAAACTGCTGCCGAATCTCATCGAATGCTGCTAGAAGGAGCACAGTGTAGATAGTGGTTCAGACTATTCAAAAATGGCAATTTTGACCTGAGAAATGAAGAACGTGGTAGACCGCCGAGGAAGTTTGAAGACACTGCATTGCAGACATTGCTGGATAAGGACGATGCTCAGACGCAACCACAACTCGCAGAACAATTAAATGTGGACCCAGCAACTATTTCCAGATGTTTGAAAGCAATGGGAAAGATCCAGAAGGTCGGAAACTGGGTGCCACATGAACTGAATGAAAGGCAGCAGGAAAACCGAAAAACCACTTGTGAATTGCTGCTCGCAAGTGCTCGCAAGGTACAAAAGGAAGTCGTTTCTGCATCGGATTGTGACTGGCGATGAAAAATGGATATATTTCGAGAATCCTAAGCGCAAGAGATCATGGGTAACACCAGGCGAACCGGCGACATCGACCGCAAGGCCAAATCGGTTCGGACGGAAGACAATGCTGTGTGTTTGGTGGGATCAGAAAGGTGTCATCTATTACACAATGCTGCAAAAAAAATTTTTTTTTTTCAAATTCCCATTTTCTATTGCTTATTTTGTGTTAGGATAGGGCTTCTTTGTTCCAAAAAGCCCAAGAGTTTGACAGATTCAAGCAGCGTTCCCGAGATATGGCCCAAAATCGGACCATATCTCGAAAACCGTATGAGATATCCAAGTAAATAGAACGGTTTTGGAAAGGTGGCGACCCTGCGCAAATTTTAAGTGCTTACACGCCATCGTTAGTCTACATTTGTGCTGCTATGGGGTCAAAAAGGTCATCCTTCTCTGATTTTTTTCGCCACTTTCACCCACTTATCGACCCAGATCTCAACAACCAGTCGAGATTATCCCAATTTCAGAACTACTACTATTTCACGCCATTGTAACAAACATTTAAAGCCTCAGAAGTCTACGATCGGACGACAATTGTAGAAGTTTCAGAGCAAAAACTGCGATTTTTCAGGAATTCCATGAAATTCCGCTTTGTCCCATATTTCGGGACATAACTCGAAAACCCTATAAGATATCCAAGTAAATGGACCGGTTTTGGAAAGGTGGTGACCGTGTGCAAATTTGAGGTGCCACAAGCCATCGTAAGTCTACCATTATGGCTGCTTCGAGCTCACAAATGCACTTTTTTGGACATTTTATACTGATTTTTCACATTTTTCAAATAGAAAATTCAAATACGCATCCAAAAATTCAAAATTCCACCCAGATTTGCTATTTTATTTCACTATGCATTTCAAATAACTAATAAATGGTCTTACGTACGTAAAACTAACTTTTCCGCACATTTCCCGAAATTGTTCGGGCTAACGGGTTTTTGATTGATTGCTACGCATTTGTATTGGATTTATGTTTATTTATTATCGAGTCATCATGCAACTTTGAGAATAAATCACAGAAAATTTCAAGTCATTACGATGAGATCGAATTTCGAGTCATTACACATCATGTGATTTAAATTTAAATTTTAATATAATAACAAATAAACATCTCAGTTCCTAATTCTTACTTCAACGTTCTCTATTTTTGAATTGGTAATAACAATTACGAATTAGTTCACTCTGATGTGAACTTTCAATTCATGCCAACGATAGATATGGTTCTACATTTATGTTATGTATAACAGTATAACTTTCGGTAACAGCATGAGCATTCAAATTGATGAAAAAAACACAGATTAGAAAAACAAAAATACTTCATCCAATTTAATGACAACATTTAAATTTTGACCCCGAAAATTGAAAATTTTGTGAGGGAGCTGGTCTTAAATCTCATCAGAATGACTTGAAAAACATAGAAAATAATATTTTGACAGTTCCAAAAGGAAACAATGTGAACTTAAGATAGCCGCCATACAATTTTTCAGTTTTGACCCCGAAAAGACTCCAAAACTCCGAAATTTTGCAGGGGAGGTAGTCCTAAATCCCATTGAAATGACTTGAAATTTTGCATGCCTCATTTTTATTATTAAAAAATTATTCTGAAAGTTTCATAATAATACAATGCGAAATAGTCATAGTCTCCATACAAATTTTTCGTTATTATATTGAAAAACAGCCCATTGCGTATTTCCATTTATCTTTGCTTCCTTCACTTCAAAATGGAAATCTATTTGTGGTTTTGTTGTTTACTTCTAAGAAAATTGTAATCAGAATCACAATTTATTCACAATTTGTCATATCAGTTGCGAATGTAAAGTACTGAATATAATTGCTTCTTATAAAAAGTTCTTTATTTATTAATAAATCAATAAATTGGATGATGTATTTGTGATTTTCTAATCTGTGTTTTTTCATCAGTTTGAATGCTCATGCTGTTACCGAAAGTTATACTGTTATCCATAACATAAATGTAGAACCATATCTATCGTTGGCATGAATTGAAAGTTCACATCAGAGTGAACTAATTCGTAATTGTTATTACCAATTCAAAAATAGAGAACGTTGTAAGAATTGGGAACTGAGATGTTTATTTGTTTTTATATTAAAATTTAAATTTAAATCACATGATGTGTAATGACTCGAAATTCGATCTCATCGTAAAGACTTTAAATTTTCTGTGATTTATTCCCAAACTGCATGATGATTCGATAACAAATAAACATTAGTCCAATACAAATGAGTAGCAATCAATCAAAAACCCGTTAACCCGAACAACGTTAACCCGAACAATTTCGGGAAATGTGCGGAAAAGTTAGTTTTACGTACGTAAGACCATTTATTAGTTATTTGAAATGCATAGTGAAATAAAATAGCAAATCTGGGTGGAATTTTGAATTTTTGGATGCGTATTTGAATTTTCTATTTGAAAAATGTGAAAAATCAGTATAAAATGTCCGAAAAAGTGCATTTGTGAGCTCGAAGCAGCCATAATTGTAGACTTACGATGGCTTGTGGCACCTCAAATTTGCACACGGTCACCACCTTTCCAAAACCGGTCCATTTACTTGGATATCTTATAGGGTTTTCGAGTTATGTCCCGAAATATGGGACAAAGCGGAATTTCATGGAATTCATGAAAAAAAAAGGCAACACAAAGTGATTCTTTTGCACGACAATGCTTCATCACACACTGCAAGACTGGTCAAGGAAACGATTGAGGCGCTTAGTTGGGAAGTGCTACCGCATGCGGCTTACTCACCAGAATTGGCACCGTCAGATTACTACTTGTTCGCTTCGATGGGTCACGCACTGTCGAAGCAGCGCTTCACTTCTTACGAAAATGTGAGAAAATGGCTCGATGACTGGTTTGCTTCAAAAGACGAACAGTTTTATTGGCACGGTATTCATAAATTTTCCAAATGATGGCGAAAATGTGCGGATTCGAATGGACAATACTTTGAATAAAATATGTTTTGCCATCAAACTAAAATAAACGTGTTTTTAGCAAAAAAATACCGGTTTCATATGCAAGCACCTGGTATACCTCTTTGTCTCTAATGCAATACCATTTTGCATGAGTGAATAATCCCGATGCGTTTCTTCAGAATCGGTAAATTCCCTACATTAATTTTGATAAACAATCACATTTGTTCATATCAGGGAGGAAATTATCGTAAACACCGAAATCGCCGCACAAAACCCCAGCAAATAACGCCTCGATGCTGTGTTTTTTCATGATTTGCAATTTAATTTCGATCTCCAAGATGTCTGAATGAATTCCAAATTCTATTTTGAGTAAAATATCTTACATTTCAATATGAATCAGCATGAACATTTCGATTCAAAAGACCGCATACTCAATTCTCTCCGTATCTCTTATTCTGCACTTATTGCATACACAATAAACTAGTAATACAGCAAGATAAACATAATATTGCTGTAAGTTATAGTTTTGCACGTAATAAAAAATTATTATGATAAATTAATATTAGGAGAACAAATTGAAAACCGCGCATTTTTTTCAAAATTTCGATCTTTATTATGGAAAAATGGTTACAAATTGATTATTCAAAGTATTGTCCATCGCTAGCCACAACTTTTTCCCATCTTTCTGGCAAATTACGGATTCCGCGTCGAAAGAAATCTGTGCTTTTTTCGGCTATCCATGAATCGACCCATTTTTTGCATTCCTCGTAAGAATGGAAATGCTGTTCAGCCAGGCCATGTGTCATTGATCGGAAGAGGTGGTAATCGGAAGGGGCAATGTCTGGGCTATACGGCGGGTGGGGTAGGACTTCCCATCGAAGCGTTTCCAAGTAGGTTTTAACGACCTGAGCAACATGTGGCCGAGCGTTGTCATGTTGCAAAATAACTTTATCGTGTCTTGCGACCGTTTCCGACCGTTTTTCCTTCAGTGCTCGGCTCAAACGCATCAATTGAGTTCGGTACAATGCTCCTGTGATGGTTTCGTTTGGTTTCAACAACTCATAATAGATCACGCCGAGCTGATCCCACCAAATACACAGCATTAGCTTCGAGCCATGAATGTTCGGCTTTGGCGTCGATGTTGTTGCGTGGCCGGGGTAACCATACGATTTTTTTCGCTTCGGATTATCGTAATGAATCCACTTTTCATCACCAGTCACAATACGCTGCAAAAAACCCTTCCGTTTTTGCCTTTGAAGCAGCTGTTCACAAGTGAAAAAACGGCGTTCGATGTCTCTCGGCTTCAATTCGTATGGCACCCAATTTCCTTGCTTTTGAACCATTCCCATGGCTTTTAAACGATAGGAGATGGATTGTTGTGTCACTCCCAATGATTTTGCAAGTTTTTCTTGCGTTTGACACGAGTCTTCATCGAGTAATGCTTCCAACTCCTCGTCTTCAAACTTTTTCACTTGGCCTGGACGCTCTTTGTCTTCCACATCAAAATCACCACTTTTGAACCGCGCAAACCACTCCTGGCACGTTCTAATCGACGGAGCATATTCTGGATATGCTTCGCATAACAAACGATGACTCTCGGAAGCATTTTTCTTCAGATTAAACCAATAAAGTAAAACTTCCCGCAAATGCTGTTTTGTAGGCACGTAGCTCGACATTTTCAACGCAATAATAAACTTGTGTATTCAACTGAATGATAAGTTTGACAGATCGTTTTCAATGTATTTTTTTATCCTCTTTAAGATACAATAGCTGTCAAAGTCAAAATAATGACATCTATGATAGATATGAAGTTAGTAACGAATGCGCGGTTTTCAATTTGTTCTCCCAATAAAAATAAGCATTTTGAAAAATACCGTTATTAGAATTGGATGCTAATAACATTATCATGATTTTATTAACTTATCATAATAAAATCCTAATAATGTTATCAGAACTACATCATAATAATTATCATGATTTATCATATTAATTTATTCAGGTTCAATCATGTTAATTATTAAGATTTCAATCAGAATAATTATTATGTTTCGTACAACATATTTATTAGAACTTATCATGATAATTATTACGATTCAACCTGAAAATTATTAAAATAAATTATGAAAATTATTATGATGCGATCTAATTATTACGATCGAAATCGCCTGTTTTTCGATTTCGATCGTAATAACTATAAAGATCGCATCACAATAATTTTCATGATTTATTTTAATAATTTTCAGGTTGAATCGTAATAATTATCATGATAAATCCTAATAAATATGTTGTACGAACCTTAATAATTATTTTGATTGAAATCTTAATAAGTATCATGATTGAACCTGATAAATTAATATGATAAATCATGATAATTATTATGATGTAGTTCTGATAACATTATTAGGATTTTATTATGATAAGTTAATAAAATCATAATAATGTTGTTAGTATCCAATCCTAATAACGAAATTCATCATAATAATTATCATCATAAACAAAATTTATTACGATATCCCAAAACGCAAAACTATACTGTAAGTTCAGTTTCGTGAAACGAATTTCACATTATTTTAGTCAAGCCCTTTGATAGCCACACTTAATTGAACGGGGCACTCAAGATACTCTTGCGGACACACTTAATATTAAAAAAACCATAAATAGCAAATAGAGAAGCAAAAGGAATCCAACTAATGGAGTCGATTTCGGACATGAGATCCATCAAAACGATTGATTTTTTTCTATGGCTTTGATGATGCAAGTTTGTTTTCTGAAATCCACGGAAGAAAAGTTAAATTTTATGAAATTTATTTTATTTTAAGTGCAAGTTAATTTGAAGTCAAAACTAATCCAATCAATTAAAATAAGCTAGCGTATAAAAACCTAAATTTGCGGCTTGAATGCAATCTTAATTTTTTGTGGTTGTTCTCCGCGAAAAAATCTCATGACATTGTCAAACCGACCAGAATTCGTCAGCTTTCAATCTATTGAGGATAGCATTAAATCAATTTGTTACAAGTCGAAATCATTAAGTTTCTGACTGTGTCATTCCCATAGCGATTTCATTAAAACTGCGATTGTAACTACAGTTTGTTCTCAGTATATGTTCATTCGTTGCACTGTCATTGACACAGTGACCGACATGGTTTTCCTAGGGAACTTAGAGATAAAAACACATATTTTTTTATCAAGAAATGAGACCAAGCACAATATATTGTTTAAAAACAGTTCATAAGTTTTTTTTCAACGTCAATATAGAAATGAGTTGAGATAATGAAATCATTTTTTTAAAGTAATGCGCAATTGTGTATAAGTATTTTTAGCAACTTTCCATTATTTCATTCATTCATATGAAAAAGATCTTAAATCGACTGATGAAATTCCGCATTTTTTGTTCGCAATTCGTAGTCTTCTTTCTTCTTCTACTCTTTGACTCGTTCCGATTTGTTCGTTAGAACCACGTGGGTGTTGTTCGTTAGAACCACGCCTTGAAATGACCGTATGATTTTGATAAGTGCTCCTTTAATAACGACCACACAATTGTCGTTATTTGGCGTGGAGATTGAGCTTTCATATGTATTTATAGATGACTTTAGCATGAAGTGGTTCCAATTTGATTCAAACCGTTCTATTTGTAATTTCCAACTCATCAATTTTTATCCGGCAATACAAAATGGCATGCAATGATGCTGAGTCAAAAAACTTCGCAACTTATTTGATGTAGACTCAAAGACAGCTCTTAATGTTTGAAAAAGTCCGAACTGTCCGAATCAAATCTTTGGTTTTGCATGGTGCTAAAATGAGCACATTGGAAGCTATTAGCTATGTGGTAAGTTTGTTCCATATTACAATTACAATCGATTTAGAATGCAATGTATCAAATGTAGTTTAAAAGAATCAAGCACTCATGAGCAGGTGAGAAGCTTGACAATGCAATGCAAAATAGTTTAACTTGCATCTTACTCGAATCTTTGGGCAACATCTCGTAAAATAACAACCTATGTATTTGCAAGCGTTTAATAATGATGATCAATTTTTTATTATTTTTGAACCATTTCAAAACTTATAAGTTGAAAACTGGTTAAAAGTAACAATATTTTTCATATCATTAACACATTAATTTTACGGCAAAAATAATCGAAAAACGATGAACATTTTTCATGACTTTGATTTTCTCATTAATATTCAACTAAAATTTATTATTTGAATTGAAATATGAAACAATGAGTCGCTTTTTCCCGGAATCAGGTGTAGACTCTACATAAAATCAAAATAAAATAAATGGTCTTACGTACGTAAAACTAACTTTTCCGAATATTTCCCGAAATGGTTCGGGTTTACGGGCTTTTCATTGATTGCTACGCATTTGTATTGGATTTATGTTGATTTCTTATCGAATCATCATGCAACTTTGAGAATAAATCACAGAAAATTTCAAGTCATTACGATGAGATCGAATTTCAAGTCATTACACATCATGTAATTTTAATTTAAATTTTAATAAAAAAAAACGAATAAAAATCTCAGTTTCTAATTTTTACTTCAACAAATGTTCGCTGCCAAGAGGACCGTGTATGCCAATCGACTGCGCCATCTTATTTTACATCGGTGAACTCAATTTAGATCCATTGTAATACGAACAAATGTATTATTGATAAATATGATAAAAACAAATCAATAAAGTTAATGGTCAATACTTATTCTGGAATATACAGTTGAAAGACATGAATTTCATCAAAATAAATAAGAAAAATATATTTTTATAAAAATATATCATTCAAACAATTTATTTCTCTACACGTCTTCACTTTATTCTCTTCATTTATGTTCATTGCTTTGTCTACACGCTGCTGTGCATACGTAAAGAAAATTATGCAAACATGACAGCGGTTTGTTTTGACAGCAGTTTGTTTGTAAAAAAACAAAATATTCCAAATAAATTAGTATTGCGCAAAACTTTGCGATATATGCCATATATGCGATATATGTGTTCATTAAGTCACATTTCAGTGATTGGAACGATTGAAACGATTGAAACATCACATCAATACTACTGCCCAATAGATGGCGCCGGAGCGCTAAATGTAAAATGTCTCAAAGGGTACGGTGGTTCGCATCTTTTGAATTGGTAATGACAATTACGAAATAGTTTACTCCGATCTGAACTTTGAATTCATGCCAACGATAAATGTGATTTCACATTATTGAACGTATAACTTTCGTTAAGAAGTTGATGAGCATTCAAATTGATGAAATAATCACAGATTAGAATAATCAATAATAATTAGAATAACACAAATACTCATCAATTTATTGACAAAATTGGAATTTAGACACCGATTGTCTTGAAATTGAAAATGTTGCAGGAGAGGTAGCCTTAAATCTCATCGAAATTTTGCATGACTTAATTTTTTCATAATAAAATAATATTCTGTAAGTTTCATTATGATACAATGTGAACTAGAGTCCCCATACAAATGTTTATCAATTGTATCAAGAAACAGCCAATTTATATGGGGAGCGCAACGACGAGACTACGCGCCCTAGCTACGCTATGCAAAATACATGGCGTAGTACACTACGAGTCCTACCGCGTTTCTATGCTCATTGCGCCCCTCTGCAATTTATTGATTCGACTCCACTAGAGCTACCCGAGGAAATTATTCAATTAGGCTGAGAATTAATAGGTTTCTATTGCCAATGAAGATCAATGTGTGTGTAAATTGTTGATCAATTCGAATATCAATTTTTTGAGTTATCGTGTTAACAAATACATGCGTACACACTGGTGTGTGCGAAAATGCAAAAATAATTGATTACAAAATATATTGATTAAACATTTTTAGAAAAAACGCGACAAATGGAATTTATTCATTGCAAAATTACGAAGAAATAAATGGCTACGTACGTAAAACTTACTTCTCCGCACATATCTCGAAGTTTTTCGGGTTTACGGGTTTTCCATTGATTGCTACGCATTTGTATTGAATTTATGATTATTTCTTATCGAATCATCATACAACTTTGAGAATGAATCACAGAAAATTTCAAGTCATTACGATGAGATCGAATTTCAAGTCATTGCACGTCATATAATTTAAATTTTAATGAAAAAAAACGAATAAACATCTCTGTTTCTAATTTTTACTTCAACGAACGTTCGCTGCCTTTGAATTGGTAATAACAATTACGAATTAGTTTACTCTGATCTGAACTTTTAATTCATGCCAACGATAAATATGATTCCACATTTATGTTATGTATTGCTTTCGGTAAAAAGTTAATGAGCATTCAAATTGACGAAAAATTCACAGATTAGAAAATCACAAGTATTTCATCCAATTGAATGACAAAATTTGAATTTTGACCCCGAAAATTGAAAATTTTGTGAAGGAGGTAGTCTTAAACCTCATCAGAAATACTTGAAATTTTGCGTGACTCATTTGTGTCATAAATAAATAATTTTCTGAAAGTTTCAATTCGATACAATGTGAACTTGAGATAGTCGCCATACAAATTATTCGTTTCGACCCCGAGAAGACCCCGAAAATCGAAAATTTTACAGGGGAGGTAGTCCTGAATCTCATTGGAATGACTTGACATTTTGCATGCCTCATTTTTTTCATAAAAAAATAATATTCTGAAAGTTTCATAATGATACAATGCGAAATAGACATAGTCCCCATACAAATTTTTCTTAATTATATTGAAAAACAGCCCATTTATTGATTCGACTCAAATAGAGCTACCCGAAAAAACTATCCGATTAGGCTGAAAATCTATTCCCAATGAAGAACAATGTGTCTGTACATTTTTGATCAATTATAAACTGAATTTTTTGAGTTATCGTGTTAACAAATTTTAGCGTAAAACGGACAACGCACCACACACGGACAAATAATGTCTCCGGTAATGGTTGCAATCGTTTTTTCTAGGCTCGAAACGCATAGAAAACTTATTCCGAGCGTTTTGAATTTTTTGGACCGATCGCAATATTTTTACTACACACAGTGGTGTGTGCGGAAATGTAAAAAGAAGGATTTTTTTTCACAGCATCAATTTATTTTATTTTCATTTCAATTTTAATCGGTTTTGAATTGTTAAAATAACAAATTCTAACTCTTGCCTCAAAACGTATTCGTCTTCTAATCAATCAAGTTATTCTTATAGATGAAGTGTGTCGCTGCCCGTGGATCAGCCAAAAATGTTTTTTCTGTAATCGATCGTAAATCGAAAATCGATTCGATGAATAAGAAGGGATTTCAATCAGATTGGGTGATCAATAGACTATATCGCATTGATTGAAAAAAAAAGTTTGAGCAACAACCAAAATGAACACGAATTGTAACCATCTCCACCTACAACGTAAAATTGTCGAATGTATGATTTGTCAAATGAATTACGAAAATAGTGTCAAAAGTAATTTCAATGACAGCTGTCATTGTTAACAGAGCATAAACAACACTTGACACAAACACTCGAGCTTATCAACAACCAATGGCACAGTTTATTCGTTGTTAGCTTGAAATTAAATTGATTTGTTTAGTTGTGATATGCGATTTTTTCATGGGGTCTTGCAAGTTTAATCGTCTTGCGAGCATATCACATGAATTATACAAACCATTACATCGGACCCATCGCATAAAGGTAGGTGCAGCTCATATATTTACATTTTCAGTCGAATGAATTTGCCACCTTTCACTATTTTTCTACAAAAGTATACGTGTTACGATGCTTCGGAAAACTATATTGTATGTGGAGCAACTTCAGGCAGTTTATATCTATTTCAACGGCAGCCCTGTAAATTCTTGCAAGTGATACCGAATTTGAAGGGAACTATCAACCATGTCGCCATCTCACCGCAGGAACAATATATTGCTTTTACCACTCAGAAAGGATCCATTCTGGTCTATGTAATTGATCTGACCACCGTTGAACCAATCATTTTTTCATCATACTATCATGAAATGAGAATCACACAAATCAAATGGAAACATAATGAGAATCAAATGTTTTTGGGTGACATGAAGGGTAACGTCTTCCTGGTGAATCTGAATAATTTCTTGGTAAGTCCAATGTCGGAATATACTTTCCGAAAAACTTCCTTCTTAATCGATCCATTCATACATTTTTTTGTTTATTTAATCAGGGAAGAAATTTAACGAATATATCAATTCATCCGATCCTATTTCTGGAGTCGCCGATTGTGCAGATTTGTGAATTCGACCATTTACTTTTGGTATCTAACTATACCAAGTGTATTTTATGCAATACGGAAACTGAAGAGTTCAAACAGGCAAGTGCAAAGTAATTTCGATGGGTCTTTGGAACTAAATTTTTAATATTTTGGGCTTTGCTATGCCTAAAATAGCTAGAAGTAGCAAAACACAGTTTGAAATAGCTAAGACTAATTGAATAGTAGCTGAAAATTGCTCGATAAATCTACAAAAATGGTTCTTTCAAATTTTGAACTTTCAATGAAAACCACAAACCAACCATTTTTTTTTTTTCACTTTTTAGATAGGCAATCAGCCGCGCGATGGAAAATTCGGCGCTTGCTTTGCGGTGAATAGTGCGAGCAGTAAAAACAGTAACATTGCAACAACGAGAATAATATGTGCGCGTCCAGGGGCTCGTGTGTGGGAATGTAGCATTGATGGGCATGTCTTGCAAACCCACAAATTCAAAGCGGCACTGGACAATGAGCCATCAGCCAAGATCGCTTACTCACAACATGAGTCGGTGCAATCCGACGACGACATATCAAATTCAATCACGAAACATGAAATCAATGAGCAATTGGTTCATTTGCAAAGTGTCAATAAAAATTTTGTGCTCGGCTACACATCGGATGCTTTCTACATTTTCGATTTACTTCATTCGAGCATTGTTCTGTGGAGCAACGATTTCGGTAGTATTCAAACGATCAAAGTAATCGAAAGGGATTTCTCAGATATCATCTATCTGTTTACCGATGGTTTCAAAGCATACAAATTTCAATTGGAGCGTTTGACGGACAATACCTTCAATGAGCATTCAATTGATGTGGATGAGAAGAAATCAACGGAGAACGAGCCAATTTTGCATGTACCAGATAAAAAGGATCATTATCATACAGATGAATTAAAATCACAAAGCTCCGAATTGATACGGGCTGATGCAAAAATGCTTTCTGAAGAGGAAAAAGTGTTACAGAATCTATTTTTCATCTACAAATCATTGAAAATGTCGAAGCTCAATTTAGTCGATCGTTATTCTGAATTGTTTGACCGCTACGATTTGGCGGGCATCAAGCAGCTGCTCGGCAATTTGGAATCAATGATCAAAGAGAATGATGGTGATATCACCCAATCCGAAGCCAAAAAACTGTGTGCTCGTATGTATTTGAATTACAGAAACACAAATTCGATGCAAGATTTGTCGACGGAATCCGAACATTTCGTCATTGAATGTTTTTTGATAATTAATTCGGCAATTTCTGAAGATTCTCAAATTCAACACTGCGACCTCTGTAATTTTCCATTGACTGTGCCAAAAATGAGCATGAAATATCGCAATATAGCTGAATTCTTTGTTTCGCGACTTTTGAAACGCAATGAAAATGATCGACTTCTCGATATCATCACTTTAGTCCCGCCAATTATGAATCTTCTGTTGAAAGCGCTTGCCGCCGAAATTTACAATAAATGGTCTGAATCCGAGTTCGACGCAATTGTCAGTTTGTTTTTCGTCTGCGCCGATCAACCACAATCAAATTTGCGCAACCATGGCATTTTCCAAAGCTACGATTTTTGGCTTAATTTTTTCATGCGACTCATTAAATTACACAAAGAAAATTCCATTAAATGCTATCGATGCAAAAATAACTGCTCAATTAATGTGCAAAAATTACTTGAATCACACCATTTTTACACATTTGACAATGCATTTAATGAATGCGCCAACATTTTGCCTGGTTCAATGGCACTCGAACTATGTACCAAAGTAGCCAAAGACATTCCAGCCGATGCCATTGCCAAACAGTTCTTCATCAAATGCTTGTTGTGCTCTTGAATGGCATTATTTAACCATATCCGAGTGAAAATCTAACGGAACAAATCGATTTTCCAACAGTTGAAGTATTCAAGCTTCCAGTACTAAAACCAAAAGAACAAAATTAGTTCAACATTTTAATGAAAATAAATGTTCATTTGAGGATAGGGTTCAAAAATGAATCGTCACAATAAATACAGTTTGAGATGCAGTAATTGGGACTTTTATTGATTTATTTCATCTATTTTACAGAGAACTGCATTTGACATTTATGCATTGGAAATGGCCTGAATTGCCATACTAATTACTTCGCATATTTTGATACTTTTCATTTAAGGTGTTTTAAATATACATAAAAGTGAAGCGAGCGAAAGCGAACACATAATTTGTGCAAAATGGTGATACAGGAATAAGGCTCTATTTTAAAGCGAGACCAAATGCAGTCGGTGCTGATAACGTTCATCCAATTGCCCCATAGAAAATTGATTTTCCGATCGACCCCAAAATACAGCCTTCACGCAGTAAGCAGCACAACAATTTTGCAACCAATTTCTTTAAATTCATTTTAAATTATTGAAATAAAAGTAAAATTACACCACATTGCAAGTCTGATATATTATCAATATTCATTAAGAGCTTCTTCTATTCGATATGCTCATAGCCTAATAAAAAAAAAATCACGAACGAAAATCAATCTCATAAATTCAAAAAGAGTTAGCTCGAATCAATTCGGAACTAGACTTTATAATAGCTCTAAATCGAAAATAAAGTGAAATGTATTGAAATTAAATGAAAGTGATTTACTTGATGAAAAGAAATGAAACGTCAATGAGGAATAAATCATCGAAAATTAATATTCTAATGTCGGAGTCCTAATATTGCATAATTTGTCAAGATAGAGCACGAAAAGTGTGAGTTTCAGTTTATGCAAATGGATTTAGAAAGCTACGTGAACTGGCTGCCGCCAAAAAATCGATGCCATTGTAATTTGGTGCGCTTGAATTTACATTGAACATGCAATCAACATTCAACTCGTCGAAACTAATTCAAACAATCAATACAATTTGATGAAAATATTAACACTCAGTGAGGATTTAGCCGCCAATGTAAACGATTTACGCTTTAGATCGCCTTTGTTATGAATCTGATAATGACAGCGCCAGAATGTTTTGAGTGCAATTATCTGTCACACACATTGGAATTTTGCATTCACTTCGGTTTCACTCATTTGAAACCGAGTGGAATGTGAAATTCATAATGAATGTCGATTCCGTCGTCAAATTGATGTGCATCGATATAAGTTGAACAGCGGATAACAGCTACATGTCACACATATTCACATATGCAGATTTTACGCAAAGCAATTATTTAAATGTTGCTATCTGCAAAGCATCGTGCGCACCACGAGGTTTTAGCAACTGTATTATGATTATTACTTAAGTCTTTACAATTGAATGCCTGAGAATAATAACGACTCAAATCTTTCCAACATGGAAGTCTGAAGCATAGAAAAGGTGCACGCATTACTGAAACTGAGAATAACACACTGAGAATAACACTTTTCAATATCACAGCTGAAAAAAAAAATGCAAAAGAATGAAACATGCGAAGAATGAAGACTACATGAATATTTTTCAAGTTTCAGTTTTTCGTATTCTGTACTCAAGTTTCATTTCAAGTCAGTTGGAAGGATGTTGGAAAAATTTGAGTCGTTATTTTTCTCATGCATTCAATTGATGATTGAATTCCATGGCAGAAAAGCAAACAACGAAGAAGAGGCGGCGAACTTATTCAACGATTCTTCGCGACGGTCTTTGAACCGGAGGATCCTGATTTCTCAATTTATGATTTCCTTCTGGACTCAAACCTATATGACGACGATATCGGCCCAATCGCCAACAAAGAGATCTTGAATGAGCTACAATCAATTGATGTTACCTAATACACGTGGAGCGTGAAAGACACATTAAAATTCTTAGAATTCGTCGGATTCTAGCTTTTTAAGTCACACACGAAGAAATAATAAATACACATTACATGATGTTGTAATTTTTTTTATCTTTGCAATGAATTTATATGACATCCAATAATCTGTTTGAACATATATCATGTGTGCTATCATTAAAGTTCAGTTTAATATTGTGCGTTCAGACGTTTTCTTGATCCTTCTAAACAATTTATTTCTACGCGATTTTTAGAAGTTATACGAATTTACTGTGTAAATCCCAGAAGTATTTACCAAAATTTGTAAATTTTTTATTTCATATCATTTTGTGTAAGTGAAAAACTTAAATAAAATCTAATAATAATAAAGCAACACAAAATGGTGGTGGAAAACGAGAGAAAAGTAAACAATGACGCGAATGATATCCAAAAAACGTATCGCATTCGACGGATTCTCTCTCAGGTATTGATTGCTTGATATCTAAAGTAGAGATTAGATCAAGAATTGAAGTTGATATTTCATTAATCATTTGATTCAAGTTCTTGTTTAAATATAAGCCGTAATTGCTGAAATCTTTGGATGAATTTTTAAAATTGAATTGTTTAAAATAACAATGATCTCAAATTTCGGTGCAAATAACAGAGCAAAATGAAGTTTGTTTCAAAAATGAATTTGTTTTAATAACAACAACAAATCAACAACAAAAAAACCTCATATTGCTCTTTAATTTGCACCAAAATGTTAGGTCATCCTTATTCTAAGCCATTCAATTACGCATAAGATATTCTTATCTAAATATTCGACCACAAGCCACAAAACGAATTTTCAACAGTTTACAGCAACGACGGTGAAATTGATGCTGACAATCCAGTTTGGTATGTGCCTCTCTTACCCAGGAATTGTGATCCCGGCCGTAACGGCCGGTTCGAATTAACATAATGTAAATGAATCACTTTGGCTCACAGGAACTCAAGCATCTTGGTTAGGTAAATTTTCAATTCGCTCTTCAGCTTAGCAGCTTTTATTTTTTGGTTATATTTGCAGGAAGCATTACATATGTTTTTGAGCCCATCGGCGCCCTTCTATCCGCAATTGTCACAGGTGAAACACATATTCATATTTTTATTTATAAATTTTAATAGAAATGATTAACGCTAACTCTCAAACAATACAACAATAAATTAAATAAAACACCATTATTTTGAGTTAGCTGAATAGACACAACATTAGTTTTATTGAGACAAACTTTGAATGCATTTCGAGCAGTTTACTGCTCATCATTTCATTCACACGACTGAAAACTGAATGTGATTTTTATTTGGAAATCGCCGAAAAGATAATATTGATATTATAAACAGAGAAAATACAAATAAAAACTAATCGTTATTATAGCAACGACCACACGCAGGAACAAAACCAAAATCAAATGGTCACGTGAAGAAAATATTTGCATGTGTTGAAATGTTCGAACGTTGAGCGCGTGTTACGGTGACGATTGTTAAATAAAAAAAAAGAAAGATTGTCGTATTAGCAGTAAACAATTATTTCAGATTCGATGTTGTCTTTATCTATATTTTAGTGCGTTGTTATCTTTGTGTATAAAGATGAAGCGAATGCCGATCATCTTGGTTCGTTGTTCTGAATATATTTGTCGTGTTCAGCAATCCTCTTCTGGATGGTTTTTTTCTAACTGCAGGTTTTTTTTTTTACCGTAATATTATGAACCACAATCATTACATGCAATTTCATAAATATCCGGTTTGTTTAGGCTGTCTGTTTTATCTTTGGTGCTGAATAGCTGATTTTTCAGTTTAAATGGATTTGAAAACACCATTTGCATGTTGTTTCGACGAAAAACTGTTTTTATACCGTACACTCTGAAGCGAATGTGACTTATACGCGTGATTCATTTGTGTCACTGTATTTTTGCGTATGTTTTTTGATGATTCGGTCAATGATTTTATCGCTGTATCCATTGATTTTTGCTGCCTCTTTCATGTAGCTATGCTCTTTGATGTAGTTTTTAAGTGTAAGGGGCAGACTAGCTAAACGATGTGCAAATGAATGAAATGCGGCTAATTGCAATGTCGATTTTGTTGCTTTTTCGTTGTAATTCAAAATTTAAGAAAATTATTTTGTTATTTTCTTCGATCTCACAAGTGAAATTTATTTCTTCATATTGCAAGTTGAGCTTTTCTAATATGTTTTGAATATCATTTCTCTTTGCAATAGCACAAAAATCATCTACATAGCGATGCCATATTTTCGGAAGAGCGCCCACTTTTTTCAAATCCATTTCAAATTTCGCCATAAATACTTCGGAAATCAATGGTGATATTAGATTTTACATGTTTGTGCCAGAATGAATTTTGAAAAACTGATATCTGAACTCAACGTAGGTCATCTCCAAATAAAAATCACATTCCGTTTTCAGTCATGTTGTTGACGATGATCACTAAACTGCTCGAAATGCATTCAAAGTATGACTCAATAAAACTAAAGTTTTGTCTATTCAGCTAACTCAAAATAGTGGTGTTTTATTTAATTTATTGTTGTCATTTTCATACGCCCAATCACATTCGAAACTCAAATTTTGAACGGCATCTTTCTTGAATAGATCGTTTTGGCCGAAGGCTAGGGATGATGGTTGTAAATGTTCCAAATGCAATAGCATGGATCATGATGTACAATGCGAGTAATTTTACGGAGATAATCATCGCAAATTCTTTGTTGGGTTTTGGAGTTGGATTGATGGAAGCGCCAATAATGACATAATGACGTAAGCTTAGGTTCCAATATATTTGTGAGACTTTCAACATGCCCGAGAAACATTTTGCGGAAAATATACTTTACGACGATAAGCCGTCGAGTACTCGCATTGCGTTATGCGGACTTGCGAGTACTCGCACGGCAAATTGTTTGCGTATACAAAAATGTTCCGTCGTATATACTGCGTATAATCGCAGTACGAATACTATGAAGTTGGTTACGTTGACACGTTGAAATGAGGTTAAACGAGGGCAGAAGTGAGTGAAGTTGGTTACACTTTTGTTGTCGCATACTCGTCGCATATTTGACGCATACATATCGCATTGCGATTAGTTTGCGTCATTTAACGTACAAATGTTTCTCGGGATGTTTGTTTTCTTCTTTTGTTTGGTTTAATGGTGAATTTTTGCTTCCTCATCTCATATCAATCAGCTATGTTGGAGAAGTCTGGTTAGTTTGGGACCTTTATTCGTTGTTATTAACTTGGAAACCATAAAGAAATAGGATTTCATTATTATTTATTTGGATTTAATTGCTGCGTGGCTTTAAGTCATAAGACTTTAATGGTTATAGTTTTTGTTAGATCGATTGTGTTAATCAATCTATTATTATTTATGTTTTTGAAGTGAGCCGTCGATTCGAGGCATCTTGATATCGTACACGAATCTTGGCACTGCAGTTGGCGTTTCTCTGGTCTACTTTTTGAATACATTAATGCCTTGGCGGGTGGTTGCGCTATATTGCTTGGTTTTGCCGTTAGCAACGTTTGTTGCACTTTACTTCGTGAGTTCATATTTTTATATTCAATATTAAAAAGAGAAGAAAAAAATAAGCAATTTTAATATATTGTACATTTAAAATCCTTTTATTTTTTTGCTCGAAGTATATTTTGAATTTTTTGCATTTTTCTTTGATTAAGTAACATTTTATAAAACCTGAAATTTGTTGTACATTTTCACATTAATTTAAAAGGCTTAATTTTCCCTTCAATTTTCGATGAATTATTAGATTCCGGAAACGCCACATTGGCTGCTATCGAAGGGTTTCACAGAAAAAGCGGAGAATGCACTTTGCTGGCTTCGAGGATGGGTCCCAAAAGGTGTGATTGCCACAGAATTCCAGGATTTGAAACACTTCAGCGAAAAGGCGAAATCATGCAATGCTTGCATTGATCAAAATCGGAAATGTTCACATCCGCCACCTAGGTGGACCGATAAATTGGCTGAATTAAAGCGAAAGCGAACACTTAAACCACTTTTCATTGTTATCGCATTGTTTGCACTCCTGCAATTTTCCGGCATTTTTGCGATGACACCGTATCTCGTGAAAATTTTCAGAGCATACCAAAGTCCAGCGGCGTTTATATTTAACTGCATTGTCTGGAGTTTGCCTTACCTCCTTTGTGATCTCTTGTTATGGATTTTGTATTCTACCGATAAACTACAGTTCACTCAATCACAATGAACTGCGCCCATTAGAAAATGGCAGCGTCCTTGTTTACATTCCTACAATTTGCCTTGTCCTTTGGAGTTTTTTCTCATATTCCGGGATCACGATGCTGCCTTGGCAAATGCTGTCCGAAATTTTCCCTTTTATGTAAGTCAGACCTGCTGAACTTTAGAAAGGCTTCTTCCGAAAAATGTTCGCGATTGTTTATTCAAATCGACCTAAATTTAAAAAACGTTCTTATTTTTCAGTACACGTGAATTATCAGTTGGTTTATCAGCCGCTGTGTATTATATAATTGGTTTCATCAGCACTAAAACGTATTACGATCTCGAAACGTCACTATCAATGCCAGGCCTTGCACTGTTTTATTGCATCATATCCACACTCGGGCTTATTCTTATGTATAACATTCTGCCCGAAACAGAGAATCGATCACTTCAGGATATTGAATTGCATTTTTCGGATAATTCAAAGAAAATCACCGATTGGTACATCGCACCAAAAACGAAAACACCGGACCACAGGAGAGTACGGAAATAGTGAGATCTATTATGACAATAATTATGATATGATTCAATTTCCAAAATAAATAAATAAATGGTGTTACAAACGCAAAACTAACTTTTCTGCACATTTCCCAACAATGTAATGGTCACAAGTTATGTTTATTTCTTATCATATCATCATGTAGCTATGAGAATAAGTCACACAAAATTTCGAGTTAGCTGACTCATTTTTTTCATAAAAAAATAGTATTCTGAAAGTGTCATTATATTGTATCATAATTAAAAAAGCGAAAATTAAAAGGTTTCTATTCCTAATGAATAACAATGTGTGTTTAAATTTTTGATCAATTCTAATATCAATTTTTTGAGTTATCGTGTTAACGAATTTTTGCGTACTACGTACAACGGACAACGTACAACGGGACATTACTATTTGAGACATTTTAATGATATCTATTCTTCAGTGCCATCTAATATTGGGCAGTAGTATTGATGTGATATTGCAATCGTTTCAATGATTCATTTGTTTTCATTATTTGTGTGAATAAAAATGTTGTTCGTATTACAATGGATCTAAATTGAGTTCACCCATGTAAAATAAGATGGCGCGGTCAATCGGCATGCTCTCGAATAGCTCTCAATTTCCATATTATCACGGTGCGCTTGACAACGTACAACATACAACGTACCACACACGGCCAAAAAATTGCTCCGGGAATAGTTTCAATCGTTTTTTTATGTTCAAAACGCATGGAAAACTCATTTCGGGCGTTTTGCATTTTTTGGACCGATCGCGATACTTTTACTTCACACAAAGCTGTGCAGAAAAGTAACAATGATAATGCACAAGTTTGTCTGATAAACTGTTTGATAATACTCCTAAACATACGTGAGCTCATTAGATGATATGTATTTCGCGCCAAAGAATAACTGAAAATATGATCATATTCATTTTTATGGGGAATTTAAGCATTAGTACATATTTGAAATAGTTTTAGAGCCATTCGATTTTGTTGTCTGCTCGCACCAAGCAAAGAAATTGTTCCTCATAAGCATCTAAATTCAAACGAAATGTCTGCCAAATAACTGTTTGCATCGAAAAATGAACCATCTTCGGCGAATATTGCGAAGAATAGAAGACATTTTTTGTAGTTTATTTGAAACCTTCAATTTTAACTATTTTATTCGAATCGAAATTAAGAATTAGTAGAACTTACACGACATTCATTTTCTCCCAAAATGCCATCCGAATATTAACTGCATAACTAAATATTTATTAAAATCGAATCGAATTTTCTTATGGCGTCAATTTTTTTCGGACTGCTGCTCGGTTCTAATAAATGATGATCCGTTTTGGGCTGTTGCCTATGTATTGCTTATGTATTGCTAATAAATAGCTAGTTTGAATAATTTAATTCACATAACGTCAACCATTCGCGAGATTCGACGGAAAAACATTCTAATTTCATATAGATCTATTATTTATCAAACATAATTTGTCTTCTTGAGAGTGTCTGAAAGTGTTTTTATGTTTATTATTGTATTCAATTCCTTGCCATCTTTTATTGGAGCCATTTTAGCATACTTTTTTATGAGAGAATTAAAGCAAATATTCTTTTTGTGGAGTTCCGATTACAAATTATTCACCATGGGACGAAAAATGGGAGATGCGCAGTCGAGATTTTTCAATTTGGTGGAATTGAGCACTAGAGTGATATTTTTATTCAAATTATTGATATTGAAATGATTGAAATGTGAAAAGCTAGAAGAATGGATGGAATTTACATTTACAAAAACGAAAAATTAAATTGCGGATATTTTGAATTTGAGTTTTTTTTACAAATCTGGAATGCTTGAATCTTGCTACATGTTATTGCTTGGATCTTGATTGACAGTGGTGCCCCCTGGATCACCAAGTGTGAATTTGTGCATGTCCATATACTCACAACATGAAGTGATATTTCTCTGTCGTTCAAAAATGCGAGAAATGTTATGCGCACATTTTGTCTACTGCTTTCGGTTAATTTATATATAACAGATCGGTAAATAAGTCTCTGTCCTGACATATAGATGGCGTTAGTAGTATTAAATCATATGGTTTTCAGTTATTACCAACCTTCAAACGATTCGTGTCAAAATTTGACAGCAATCGGACGATTAGTTCGTGAGTTATTGCGTTTTGAGTGAAGCCACTTTTGTTATTGAAAAAAACATGGATAAAAACGGATTTCGTGTGTTGATTCATCACTGCTTTTTGATGGGAAAAAATACTGTGCAAACCAAACAATGGCTTGATAAATGTTACCCGGACTCTGCACCAGCAGAATCAACTATAAAATATTGGTTTCGTGAATTTAAACGTGGTCGTGCAGACACAGACGATGCACAACGCAGTGGACGCCCAAAAGAGGTGGTTACACCAGAAAACGTCAAAAAAATCCACAAAATAATTTTGAAAGACCATAAAGTGAAGTTGAGCGAGATAGCTGACACTCTGAAGATATCAAAGAAACGTGTAGATCATATGATTCACGAATATTTGGGCATGCGAAAGCTCTGTGCAAAGTGGGTGCCGCGTGAGCTTACAATCGATCAAAAACAACAACGAATTGATGATTCTGAGTAGTGTTTGGAGCTGTTTAAGCGCAATAAACCCGAATTTTTGCGTCGGTATGTGACAATGGATGAAACATGGCTCCATCATTTCACTCCGGAGTCCAATCGACAGTCAGCCGAGTGGATTGCATACGATGAACCGAATCCAAAGCGTGGAAAGACGCAACAGTCGGCTGGCAAGGTTATGGCCTCTGTATTTTGGGATGCGCATGGAATAATTTTCATTGATTGTCTTGTAAAGGGTCGAACCATCAACAGCGACTATTATATAGCGTTATTGGAGCGTTTGAAGGACGAAATCTCTAAGAAACGGCCGCATATGGCGAAGAAAAAAGTGCTGTTTCTCCAAGACAATGCACCGTGTCACAAATCAATGAAAACGATGGCAAAATTGCATGAATTGGGCTTCGAATTGCTTCCCCACCCACCGTATTCTCCAGATTTGGCCCCCAGCGACTATTTCCTGTTCGCAGACCTCAAGATAATGCTCGCTGGCAAGAAATTTAAGACCGATGATGAAGTGATTGCCGAAACGGAGGCCTATTTTGAGGCAAAACCGAAAGACTATTATAAAATTGTTATCGAAAAGTTGGAAGATCGCTATAATCGCTGTATCGCCCTCGAAGGCAACTATGTTGAATAATAAAAATGAATTTTGTCAAAAACAAGGTTTTTTTCTTAGTTGGGACAGAGACTTATCTACCAAACTGTTATTACATAGCATTTTTCATTCATTAACTATATTGTATATTTATTTATCAGCGCACAAAGTTTGCAGTATATACAATTAGAAGAAGAAAATGTTGAAATTTGGCAAGATTTATTTGAATTTTCACATATACGAGAACGTCATGTTCGCCGCATTCACCATATTTTATATGAATGGCACTGTAAAGCAATATCAGCTGTCAAATCATCAATGAATAGGAGAGTTGTTTTTTTAATAAAGCTTTTGAGAATAATTCAGGAGCAGGAATTTTGCTGAAGGACAAATTTTTTTGTTGCGTTCTAAAATACTTTAGATTATGACTAATCCAATTAAGTAGCACAATGATTCAGAAATTGTATGACGTGATCATAATGTTGGTTGGCTCTTAATTGGTTGGAAGATACAAATTGAGTTTTGACATTCAATTCGAGATGATCTCCATCGGAGCCATCTGTGTATGTAGAACATGCAAAACGACGACAGCAAATACGTGAAGACTTTCGAATTCACTGATAACTGCCGCGCAGTTGCAGAATCGTTGTGTACGTACATTGTGAATAAAACAATATGCCCACGGAGGATGTACACAAACAACAATGATCAGCGCTATTTGGTAGCGTTTTTACATGGAAATCCAAAAATTATTGAAATGTCGCAAAATTTGATTGAATCGATTGGTAGAAATCGTGCACTTCATTGGCATTCATTACCTTTTGATATGGATAGGTATTGTATAAAACCTACAGTTGGACGGTTCCCAAAACGTGAAAAATTCAAAATGAGTTATTGTGTGTTCCCTTCCAAGTTTAATTGGAAAGAGACCGGAATGTGCGATAAAGTATCAATTGATGAACGAAAATACCGATTGAATTCAGCATTCTCCATCGTTGATTTCAATTTGGTAATGAAACATTGTCACGAAAGGTAAGTTTTATACCAGATTCTTAAAAAAAAAACCTTTTTCCTATCGCAAGTGTGGTATTCAGAAGGGAAAGAATATGTTCGCCACTCAACAAAAAACAGGGGGGAAAAGTCATCCAATTACTGGTCAAGAGTGTTGGCTATCTAAAATTTGTTGAATTAAAAGCAATAATTCAATATTTATGTTTCTTTTTTTTATTCATTTTGGGGTTTACAGAGGAAATCAACAAAATTAACATATTGGATGATATCTTCAATTCTTTTGGTCTATTTTTCTATGATTTTGAAAACTCGAACGACAATTCTATACGAAATTCAACTTTTTTCACATTAGGTCCGACCATTTGTTTTTTTTTTTTTTTTTTTTTCATTGACTATTGCCCAACCTATTTAGTTCACTTAGAAATCTGTGTTATTTTACTGTTGAGGGCATTGATTTGTTTCATATCATTGTTAATGAAAATATCTAGAAGTGAATTCATTGCATTGATGCCGATAGATCTGTCTGGATGTCTTAATGGCTTTGATTTTATGAACTCTGCCTTCACCACTATATCAGAGAATATCGACGTCTTAGAGTAATTATCAACTGCTTCCTCTACTAGACTGGCTACTTCAATTAAATCGCGATGTGATTTCAATATCTGCGATTCCCATGATTTAAATTCTGTTAATTTTTTCTGATCACTCTTAATTGAATCCATTTTATCAACGTATATATTTGTGAGAGTTTCACAGCTTTTCTTCTTCTTTTCGAGAATCAATTCCAACGTTTTCACCATGGTCGGTAACTGAGAGAGTGTACCGTCAAGTTGTTTTAGCTTTTTAACTGGCATATCTAAAGTAGTCGCTTCGCGAAGATTTTTCAAATGTGAGTTTATTTTCAATAATCCAGTTGTGATGCCACGAAGGAGCTTTTCATCGAATATAACACAACTATTTTCAAAAAATTCATCAAATGAAACGGAAGTTTCAGCCTCTTCCGCTTTGTGAGAAGATTGTTCATTAAATGCAATCGTGACCTGTTCGACTCTATCATTAAGAGCATTGATATGATTCAAATCATGCTTTATGAAACTTTCTAAACGTGCATTCAGCACATCCAAGGCTGCAGCTCTTGATCGCGTCCCAAATGGCTGCAATTTTAATATCCCTACCCTGGTTGCTATGTCGGAAAATATCGACATCCTTGCATATTTATCAATCGCTTCTTCCACCAGACTTGCCACTTGATATAAATCATAATGCGATTTCATCAGTTGAGAGCGACATAATTTGAATTCATCAAATTTTCGCTTGTCACTCTTGACTAAAGCCATTTTATCTTTATAAGTTTGTTTGAGAGATTCACAGGTATTTTTCTTCGTATAGAGAACCGATTTCAAAATCGTCACCATGGACGGAAGTTGAGAAATGGAACTCTCAAGATATTTTAGTTTTGTGTATGGCATGTCAAAAGTAGTACCTTCGCGAATTTTTTCCAATTTTGAGCCTATTTCTAATAAGCCATTGGTGGTGCCACTCAGCAGCTTCTCATTGAATATAATGCAATTGATTTCGAAAATTTCATCGAAAAACACTGAATCGTCAACCTGCTCGTGCCAATGTAGCTCTCTATTTTCAATCCTATTCACCTGTGTGATTTTATCATTCAGAGAATGGATATTTGGCATATTGTGGTTCAAAAAGATGTCCAAAAGTGTATTCAATGCTTTCAAGGCTTCAATTCGTGATGGCATTCTAAATGGCTGCCATCTTAAACGCTCAACCCTAGCAACGATATCCGAAAATATCGACTCCCTAGCATACTCATTGACCGATTCTTCCAATTGGCTTGCTAGTCTGATTATTTCATGATGCGATTTCATTAACTTAGATTCCCATGAATTAAATTCTTCCATTTTTCTCTGATCATTTTTAGTTGAAGCCTTTTTAGCGATATAGATATTTATAATGGATGTACAGCTACTCTTCTTCTTGTTAAGAATCGATTTTAAACTAGTCACCATGGCTGGTAACAGAGATATTGTGCTATCGATATGCCTAAGCTTTAGTATTGGCATATCCATAGCAATGAAATTCGAACTAGTAACTACGCGAAGCTTTTCTAATTGTAAACCTATTTCAAATAAACCATTCGCCGTGCCACTCAAAATATTTTCGTCAAATTTAACACAATCATGCAAAAAATTCTCCAAATTTCCATCGTGTGAAGCTGATGATTCGGCTTTTTCCTGTTTGAGTGGTGATTTCCCTTTATCTGAAGCCGTGGCTGGTGCAACTTTATTGGTGGGAATTTCAGTTCGAGGCAATGGTTTTTTGGATGCGTCGATTGGCTCTTTTCCCTTGGATGAAGGCTGGCCAGAATGCTCAACAGCTGGCGCAACTTTATTGGTGAGAATTTCAGTTCGAGGAAATGATTTTTTGGATGCGTCGATTGGCTCTTTCCCCTTGGATGAAGGCTGGTCAGAATGCGTAGCAGCTGTCGCAACTTTATTGGTGAGAATTTCAGTTCGAGGCAATGGTTTGTTGGATGCGTTGATTGGCTCCTTCCCCTTGGATGAAGGCTGTTCAGCATTTTTAACAGCAATTGGTACAATTTTATCGCTGATCGTATCAGCTTTGACTCGAGAAAATGATTTTGTTGAGGTGCTACCTACCTGTTCTTTCTCCATCAATGCAGGATCTTCCTCCTTCGGTGAAGATGGTTCCTTAATTACATTCTTAGCTGGTGCAACTGTATCATTGGGATTCTCAATGTTTGGTCCAGAAACAGGTTCTCTCGAAGTAGCTATTGCAGACTCTTGCTTCTCAGGGAGGAAGTCTTCACTATTTGCAGCCATGACCTGAGTGACTTTTTCGCTGAGATCTTTTATTTTGATCATATCATTTTTTATGAAACAGTTTAAAAATGATTTCAATTCCGTGATCGCCTCGTCTCTGGATCCTTTTTGTTTATTCCATGTCAACAGCTCGGATTTAACGAGTATATCCGAGATAATCGACATCTTTGTATACTCATCCATTGATTGTTCCAAGAGTTTTGCTACATTCACCAAATCGGCATGTGATTTTTGTAGCTGCGACTCAAATGATTTACGTTCTCTCATCTTTTCCGAATCATCTTTTACAACGTCAGCACTGTAGGCTTCAAGTAGGGACTTGCAATCGCTCTTTTTTTTGTCGATGACCGATCTTAAACTCGATACCATGGATGGGAAGAGGGACAGTGTGCTTTCGAAATAGGCTAGCTCTTGTGTTGGAATATCCGCATCATTCAATTTCTTAGTAGCTGCACGAAACTTCGTTAGTTTGGATTTAATCGGGAAATTCCCGTTTGGAATGTTACTCAGTGGTTTTAGATCGAATATACCACAATCAATAGCAAGCAATGGTTGAATCTAGTTTCGACATTGGAAAAAGTTTGAAAATATATTACTTATTTATGGTATTAAAATCGACCGGAATGGAAGATTTGGCTTAGAACTTACGTATGTGGCAAAGACAATCACAAAAGCACCAAAGATTAAAGAACGCATGTTTTATTAAAAAAAAATATGAATGATTTTGAATAATGTATCAAGTAGCTCCACTTTTTATATACAATTTCGAACATTTTTGAGGCGCAATACATGTTAATTTTACGCAAAAACTATAATGAAATATTCATTCCAGTGGAAATATTCCGACTGAATGCAAAAAAATTTACCGAGAAATTTGATAACAAATATCAGAATTATTTAGAATTGCTAACAAATTGATCTCGCTTCAACAAAGACAATTTGTGGTCTCTTAAAATAGGTTAAGTACATCTTAAGGGTATTGGGGTCAATGGCTCTGGACCATTTTGTCTTTTTAATAAGTAAAATCATGAAAGAGATTGCAGCGCTGGGATTTGTAGTCATTTTCACCAACCAGAAACACGAAGGCAAAGTTTGATATAGAATTTCAACAGCGTATAGTTAAGGTTAATGGAAATAAGCTAGTAGTGCAAGGGAGAGCTAAATGAATTAAATTCATGATTTGGGAGTGTCTGATATAAATGTTTTGTGAATGGTTTCGGGATCAACGGGAAAACAGAATGCCAGAGCTGTGGAGCAAAGATGACTCGGCGACATATACAAAAATATGGGGGTGCCACCTTCGGAGATTTGACACGATTCAGGGCTATGCAGAATCCCAAATGAGACGATTCGGGAGGATTTAAAAGTCGATTCCGTAGGGGAAGAAGCAAGAAAATCCAGACTGAGATGGTTTGGTCATGTTCAACGCATGGGAGATAAGCGATTACCGAAACAGATTCAGTTCGGTGAAGTTGATGGGTCGAGAGGTACAAAAAAATTAGGATTGAAAAATATCACAAAATCGCACTTGTGTTGTGTTTGAATGCCTATAAGTTACATGCACGTTTTCGTGACGTCTTCAATTCTATTTTTTTGTACATTTGACGTTTGTTTACAAATTCCAGAGCGATCCTTGTTTTTTTTGTTTCAAAGTTTAATCGAAAACAAAAAATTGTGTACTGTAGTCGCTTGCGGAACGAAAATTATACGCCAAAAGAGGCTTTTTATTTTAATACAACGGTTTGTTTTAACGTTTGAAAAACGTAATGCACTAGTATTTTTTTAAATGTATATTATTTTCTATAATATAAAATATCAAAACCTATGGTGTCTTCTTTCCCGCTGATAACCAATCTCCCCGCAATGGGAGGGGGGATAACATCAATATAATTTCAATATTCTATTATCAGTATACTTGCCGTTATATTAAAGTATGTTGAAATGCTGCATTCTTATCAATTTTTCAAGTTATACAATCTTACGCGTGTTTGATATTTCCTAATGAAAATGATAAAACAATTCAAAAACAACAAACAACAAACATTTATAGACCGTTATTGCCTTTCAGCGTCTGGTCTGTTTTACGAAACAAAAAGCCTCATATACTTCTAAAAATATCTCTCAACAAATCCCGATCGAGAGCCAAGCTCTGAGTTTCATCACACCATTCATATTTAACCGAATCTAAATGAAGTCCACGTGGTCTACCCCTACCTCTCGGCCCATCAGCTTCGGCGACATCAGCTTCGGCGAAGAGAATCCGTTTCGGTAGTAGCTCCTCTTCCATGCGTTTAACATGGCCAAACCATCTCAGTCTGGATTTTCTTGCTTCCTCTCCTACCGAATCGACGTTTAAATCCCCCCGAATCGTCTCATTTCGGATTCTGTTTTCCCACTGGTCACGGCGCGAGACTCCCGAAACCATTCTCAACACTTTCCTATCAGACACTTCCAAATCATGA
This sequence comes from Obolodiplosis robiniae, assembly GCA_028476595.1. Lineage (NCBI taxonomy): Eukaryota > Metazoa > Arthropoda > Insecta > Diptera > Cecidomyiidae > Obolodiplosis > Obolodiplosis robiniae. The sequence continues at coordinate 43,913,727 of CM052015.1, forward strand.
ATCAAATTCTCAGAATCAACCCAGCTCTCGCTACCATATAGATTAGTTGGTCTGAAGATTGACCCGTGAATCAACATCTTTGTTTCTGTACTCAATTCACGTTTATTGAAAACGTGTGATCTAAGTTGCGCTACTACTTTATTTCCGTTAACCCTACGCTGTTCAAACTCTTTATTAAACTTGCCATCTTCCGAGAAGATGCAACCCAAATATTTGAATTGGGACACTTGTTCCAACAAGTTGCCATTCAGTGTGCAATGAATTGGCTTTCGAGTTTTGCCCACATGCATAACTTTAGTTTTTGTGCCTCTAATGGTCATTCCGAAGTTCGTACAAGCCTCTTCCAAATCTTTGATACTATTTTGCAGCTCCAGTTCAGAATTGCCAAACAGTACCAGATCATCTGCGTAAGCGAGTGCAGAGATAATTTTGCAACAAAATTCGTTCTTTTTCGTTAGGCTAAAAAACTAATGTAAGAAAGGGGGAGTCAGTTATATATGATTAAATACAGTTTTTTCATGCGATGCTAATGACTAAGAAGCTAAAGCAACACAACTGTGGCAGTATTTGCACAGAAAAGAGACCTGATAAATATATGTAAGGGAAATGCGAATGTAAATGTGAAAGTAAAGGGTCAAATGTTGATAGCGCGCGCGTTATATGTATCAGGTTAGAGTAAACAAACATGATTCAATATTCCGTTTGTCTGCGTTTATCGCCTCGGAATTTCTGTGTATAAACATTTACTCTAGGGGTTTTTATGTCAACCGAATCCATAGGTTTTGAGAGTTCTATTGCAAATTTGTTCCGAATGAGCGAATTCTATGCGAATTCCTCGTATACGGTACAAATTAGCAGTGTATGAGTGCAAATGATAAATATCTGTTTGACGTTTCATAATAACCTGCATCTATTAAAATATTTATTATGTAGTCTGGAATTTTAGAACCAATTGATTTCTCTAATTTTTGGAAATATTTACGGCATTGCATGGTGCAATGCAACGGAATGACCACTACAACTAATATGAATCCAATCTTTGTCATCGACAGTGTATGACAGTTTGCATGATGTTGGCGCTAGCTGTCATTCAACATTTGTATAGGAATTCGCACAATTCGCAAGAAATACGAAGTATTTGATTTGTTTGAGTATACGAATTATTCGAATTGCATACAAATGCTTCAGATTGGTCTTTGCCATTGCAAATGCCCTAGTATCTAAGCGAATATAGTGCATTCGCGAACAGATACAAACCCCTAGCATTTACTTTCGTATGCGTCCAATTTTGATTCAGTGTGTACAATGTTTAAAAGTCGTACACTATTGGCACAGACTGGCAAATGTTCCTCGTTCAGAGCGTGTGCGGCGTATGCAGATCTCTTCGGCTCATTGTTTTTGATGTTTGATTAGTGTTCATCGAATCTCTTTTTAATCGTACGTTTGGATTGGCCGTAATATTCTCGATTGCAATGCTGGCATTCAATTTGATAGATTCCCGGCTTTTCCAAATTTTCGATTCTGTCCTAGTTGATGGAAGGTGATTTTTAACTTTTAGGGATTGGTGAAAACCATGCTCATTATGTTGGCGAAATATCGATTTGAGTCGATTTATTAAGTTCAGGCAAAATGTAACAGATATTCGTTTCATGTCTCTTTATAATAAAAGAATTGTTCATTTGTTCTGGAAAACATGCTCTCTCTTAATGTGAAATGTTGAATATTTTAAAGCTGTCAAGTCAAACTCATATGATGTTTTTATTTAGCTCAGGCTGACATATGGACTGTGTTGAACAGCGATTTTGGAAGATAGCAAAAAACTTCAGAAATTTCCTATTTTATTTCTTTTCTATTCATTAAAAATGTTGAAAAGGTTCGCAAAATGTTTTTCTCAATTTTTTTTTCGTTTCTCAAACCATTTTTTCCGGGGACAATTCGGACATTTTCATTTTTTACTCCATCCGAAAATGTGAAAAACATTAATTATTTCAATTTGTATTAACTTTCATTGTTCGATAAAATGTTCAATTTCTGGTCTATTTCGTTTAATTTATCTAATTTTTGTAGAATTGTTTGAATGTTTTGCTCTAGATCTAAAATCCGATTTATCAGATAATTTTTTTCGTCATCTCCATGTTGTTTGATTTGCTTTTTCTCCAACAGCCTAAGAATTCTTTCGATAATTCTTGGATCCATTTTGGCTTTTTTATCGAAAATCGGCGCCAATCTTATGGAAACGTCATGATTGTACCAAAAAACTTTCGATGAAATTCGCTTCGAACCGGTTTCAATCATAATAATTTTGCGATTTGGATCAATTACTCCCTCCGAGTTCATGAAATGCATCATTTCCTCGAGCGCATCAAAGTGAGCAAAATACTCTAAACGTTTCAGCATTCGTCGGCCGATAAACTTTTCACTGTAAAAAAAAGGGGAAAATTAATTTGAAATTTTAATTTAAATAATTTTTTTTTTTTTTTTGCATATGATTCGGGTGAAATATCTTAGAAGAAGGGGCTGAAATATAATGTTTTCATACCCCGACTCTTATTGTGTCATTCAAAACACTTCTTATTGTTTTATTTCTGTATTTATGCAGCGAACATCCAATTTTTGATTTCTTGGCCATTCAAAATCCTTTTTTTGCTAGAGAAAAGCAATCAAACTCACCGAAACCAATGATGTTGATCGGATAAAACTTCTTCGTATCGCGCGAGCACCTGACAGCGATGTATCAAAGTGGTTAATTCAGCGTCGGCCTTAATTTTCTGTATATCGTTGACCGCAAGACCATTCATAAGATTCATAAAAACGATCGAAATTAGGAAGAGAAAGCCAATAAACACTATCATTCCCATGGTTTTCGAGTCGAAGTTAATATCACTTGCATCAAATTCGCCGGTCGACATTAAAATCGTTTTGATTAACATTAAATCGAGTGTCGTATATTCCTTCAATTCTTCGTCTTCAGCATTTAAGCCCAATTTGCTCAAATCATACGACAATAGGTAGAATGAAAGTGCAAATGCTGGAAAGAGAATGATGCAAAGTTGTAAACTCTTTATTGAGCTCCACGCAACGTCTAGAAACATGATGTAGTATTTGGAAAATGTCCAATAAAGTGACCCAGTTAAGACGAACAATTCACAAGCTATCAGTAAAATGCAAATCGCGGAGAATGTCGAATGATGTGCGTCCGATGAGTCGCTCAACAGAACTAATTGCACGAAGATAATGATTACAATCGTCTGAATGCATTGTATGTAGTTTCTCCAGCTTTTTCGATACTCAGCCGAACAAAATATCAAGTGCAATATTCTTCGCACGCCAACATAGACCGTCAAAATCGTTGTGGAAATCGTAAAAATTCTCGTGCAACTGCTCGAAATGCCATTGTATAACGCCAAAATGAATCCGATCAATGACAATGAAAAAAGTAAAAACCAGAAAAAATCGACATAAAATACGAACGCCAATCGATTCCACTTGAGAAATAAGAAACTCCAAATCAACGGGTGACTGAGTAAATGGCGATGATCATTTGAATTTGACATAAATTCAATGGCTTTCATCTCATTTGTAATTACTTGACCATTATCATTGTACTTTTTTGGCGAGATTAAACTTCCGAAATCCAATTCAATACATTCCGATTTGTCATCGTCATTTTCGAGGGTAATCAATCTTACACACGTATCGAAATACGTTTCAAGCACTTTTGCGTCGATGAATGACACTTCCGGCTTGGCCATTCCTTCTTGTATCCCGATGTACGCCCCCATTTTCAGAAATTTCATCACTTTTTCCGGATGATTGCGAACATAATACAAGGCCGAATTATAGCCGCGTTCCATGCGATTTATATTGATTTGCTTTGTTTCAAAAAGCAAATCAAAACATTTTTCATAATGCTTCGCGTTGTGAGTCGTCCAATGCCTAAATAAGTCACACAACAGCGGTGCTACGCTGTCCCAAGGATCCGAATATTTTAGGAGAACTTTCAAAGATTGTGAAGAACCAGATTTGCAGGCTCCCCGAAAAGCCAAGAGATTAATTTGAGCACCCAGGGAAGCCAGCTTTTCTATTGCCAACGGCAAATTATTGTATGATCCCAAGAAAATTAGGTCATCACTTTTGGCCAGTGCCTGTCGCAGTTTTTCAGAAGAATTTTGTATGATATCTAAGCCTTTGTTGAATGCTTGTTCATTGTGTTGTCGCAGACAAAAATAAAGACGATTGAAATCCCAAAAGGTGTCATTTCTTTCCACAATTGATGGCAGCTCTCCATCGATCATAAAATCTTTCAGTTTGTGTTTGGCTTCAGCATCCGACAACTGAAAAAATTAAGCCGCAATTGAAAGAGAATAAACATTGTTTAAATCGAATTTTACTGTGAGACAACGAATTTTGGCTTTCGGTTCTACTTACCATTTCTATGGTGCAGCCAGAGATTATGCATTCCTCGATGAATGGAAAACCTTTTCGACAGGCAACGTTGAAAAGTGAGTGCATCGATTCTTTGCTATGTTTCAGTTTTGCTCCATCAAGACGTTCACGAAATGATCGCAGTTCTCTTTGAATAGATTGGATTGAATGTACATTCAATTCTCCCATTTTTTTTTCTTTTAATGGATACTTCTCTCCATCATTTGTCACGAATAAACAAATCAATCGAACTCCTCACCTGAAAAATGGACAACAAATGTATTTAATTTAAATGAAATATTTAATATAAAAAAAATACGGAAGAAGGCTCATAAAAATTGTGTACTGTTCTTGTTGCTTCCTTGCTTAGTTATGCTATTTCGTCGACAAAAAGCCAAATATACATTCTGCCTCGCAATCATAAAGTCACATTGAAAGTGAAATCAACATGGATTTGTGTTTCACCCTCCGCTGCATTCGACATTTATGTTTTGTGCACGACAATTTTGATCAAATAATTGAAAATAATATGATTTGATTGAATAATTCCAAAGAATATTCAGACAAATATCTCAGACAAATTAGTTTCAATCTCGGGAATTTGTTTATTTGGACATATTTGTTTGAAGTGCACAGTACATAAGAAGCAACGTAAATGTCGAGACGGGCACAAACGTACCATCAAATAAGCAGGGTTATGGTGATAAGTCCCCTACATCCATCCATTCATACATGAATTCATCATGTACACGGCACCCAGCATTCACTTCGCAATGTGATGGATTGTCCTAACAGCTAAAACCAGAAGTCACATAGGAAGAACACTTTTCAAATCATGTTGAAATAATTAATTAAAATTATACGGATCCACCGGATCATTCTCGATCACGGCTAATTTCAACTGAACAGATCTTCATTCAGTGTGACAATTGAATAATAAATACGGTAACAATTGAAGCCATTTTGAATTGCGTATTTGCCATTGTTGATCAGTGTTGTCGAAGATAATCTTATCTATCTATAAAAACAAGATAAGATAAGATAAGATATTATCTTTTATCTCATCTAGATTGTTTCAATTTTTTAACAATTATCTTACTATCTTATCTGATTTGATTTCATTTTCATTATCTATCTTGGTTTTCACAGATATTTTGCTAGATAGTGTAATTTTGACATGAATATATGAAAAAAACATACGCACTATTTATTTTTGGCCCATTGATAAGCAATGACATTGAGAATGTTTTTTTTTCTAATCAAATATCTTTTTTTTATCTAAAAAACAATAAAAAGATGATTATCTTTATCTAGATAATTTTGGCAAAACTTCAACAATATCTTATCTTTATCTAGATAAATTTATTTTAACTTTCGACAACACTGTTGTTGATGCCCTTTGGTCCAAATACATCGTCTGCATTATGTTGCAAACAGTTGCCAATCGTCAATTGTATTTCACAGACCCAATCATCACGCAATGCTACAGCTCGAATATAAATTGGAATAGGCGCTACGAATAGCTAGCGCTACTCAATTGAGAAGAAACCCTGTTTGATTAATTTTGGCAGACGCTACAAACTAATATATAAGTTCTATTGAATAGATCGAGAGGATAGTATGTATGTGTTATTTTAAATATACGCTTTCTCCTCTCGATCAATTTAATAATAGAAGCGAATGAGGGAGCAACCACTCATTACTTGTGTTGTACATTATGTAGAATCTGTCAGAAATGAATAAAAAACATTCTACGTTTATAGACCGAATTTACCCTTTCGAGTGTAAAAGTCTTAAAATCTAGCATAATTTCGTTTGATTTACGAGTGGCTTTTGGTGAGAGGCTTGCAGGATTGTACTGCAACACACTCATACGTTTAACGGCTTTACGTGCCCTCCGATGCACGTCATAGTTTCGAGTCGAAGCAATTTGAAATAAAATCATTTCGCATCACCGAGATTCGAACCTATGTTCCCATAATTGTGACACAAATAAGAGCAGTGCACTTACTGCTCGGCCACCGCTTGCATTTTATCTGTCAGAAGTGATCAAAAGCAATTGAAACAATGATTATGATTCTACACTTTCGCGGAACGTTTACCAAAAATGCGGCGTGATTCGATATTGTAAATATTTTTTCGCATCGTTACTGCACCACAGATCATACAGAAAATTAATGGATTCAAATTGATTGCAAACGTGTAAATTGATTCAAATTGTATGATTTTTCAAGGTGTGCAATGAACATCTGAATGAGATGTATTTTAACAGACTCGATGTAAGCAAACAAATAAGAAAGCTTGCGTGAAAAGCTGTTTGAGACCCACGTCATATCAACAATCATTTTATTCAGTCAACAACCAGAATATCAAGCACGACGTAGCACATATGGCAAATTCAAAAAGTTCTTTCGTGTTTTTCATCGTTTTTTTAAGAGTTTGTACTTCTTCAGGTTTGAGCTTCTATTTCACTTGATTCCAACTCAATTTGAAAAATACTAGAAAAAAATATATTCATTTTTCTTTAGAACATTTACAAACATGTAATTCAGTGGAACAAGACGCACTATCGTGCAAAACCTACACCGAATTGATGAAACTACCACTTAATCTAGATATTGCTGCGAATTTATTCCGCGATATACCAAAGGAATCGATCAAAATTCTCGTTTCGAACATCGGCAAATGTGCATTTAATCCAAACAATTCGCATACAATTGGTGCATCATTCAAATTTATTATATTTTCACCGTAAGTAGAGTTAAAAGATAAGGAGACTTGACATTGTGAATAAATTGAACGATTCGTAACAGGGAAACTGATCGTCCGAAATACATCGATGGCATTGATATAATGAAAGGATGTGCTGCACTCGAACCCGGATTAGGATCTACATCCAAAACTATATGGCTTTGGCCCGGATGGCTGGCAAACTGCACAAAAACAGCCGAATTATTCCAAAGTAACGATAAAATTATCTGTTGTCTTCATATAATTCTATTTCATAAATATATATTCATTTAGATGTTCCCTGGGCCATCGAGAATGCACCAATATTGGCGCAAGAAGCGAATGCACAAGTCATCTTAATCGATTGGGGTTCAAGTGAATTGTCTTGTTGCAGCTATCCATTGCTTGTATTTTGTCATATGGATAAAATTACTGAATGGATGGCGAACGTTTTGAGGACATGTTCGAAGCTTGGGCCGGCGACTGCAATTTCCAATACGTGGCTCATTGGACCGAGCTTGGGTGCGCAGTTCTGGGGCCATACAGCAAAGAAATTGGGCAAATTTGGCAAAATCATCGGTTTCGATCCGGCTGGGCCACTGTTCGCAAATGGAGGAAGTGGAAAGTGTCATGGCATTCAACAGAAATACGCAAATGAAACGATGATCTTTCACACAAATCCGGGCATGTTTGGTGTTGATGATACAAACGCCAAGGCTAGAGTCAATATAAGGTGTAATCCGCAAAAGAGCTATTGCCAAAATGGATGCGGCTGCAGCGATCCAATTTGTAATCACTTATACGCAACACACCCACTCTTCGGAGCATTAGTTGAAAGAGAACCGTTGAATGCAACTCTTTTAGGCAATGGCCAGAATGCAGAAGTACCAGTTTCAATTTATGATTCTATGAAGGATGGATTGTATGATCTTGATGTTGATCGATATCCAAAGCTGCACCAATCGACGAGAATGAAGAAGGATGAATTGTGATGAAAATATTTTCATCGCGCTTTATCATCGTTTACGATAACTCACACTCAGCTTCATACTGTCACAGTACTCCTGTGTGATTGGGTCAGTTTTATACATTATACTGAATATATTTATTAATAAATGAATCAAATGCTTGAAACGAAGAAATTAAAACCAATTTTTTGCTCAAACTTAAAGATGAACCATAGAGGCATTTCATAAAAACATATTATAATGTATTGAATCTCACACTGATTATATATGTAAAACAATTTATAAGTTCGCTGGGGTAGACACGACTTTCAAATTTTAAATAACTTCAAATCATTTGAAATATTAAAGAATTCCCATGATTCTCAAATCAATCTCTGTGAATCTGTCGACACAAATTTAATCATTCGAATCTTAACATATTGAAATGGTTATAACGATTAAAATAACGATCATAATCACGAAATTCGTTTATATGAATCGGTAAAGAAAATGATAATAATAAATGGTCGTAAAAATACATTTTCCGCTCATTTCCCGAAGCCTACGGGCTACGAAAACTATAACTATTTGGGAGAATTAACGCATCAAGGTAATATTTGAAATAAAATTGAAACATGATTTACATTGTATTTTACATACAAATGTTTCACAATTATTTCGAATAAATTCTCGTTTCACAATTATTTCCAACTTTTTTTGGTGCATTATTTTGAACTCAATCTAATCTGAAGGTAAGTTTTCTTCCCACCGATTCAATTAAGACTACGAATCAGCCGTGCCTTGTTTGCGGTATTTGGTTCAAATTCACCAATAGCGAGACGGGAACTATAAGACATTGTTGATGTTCACTTTGAAATATTACTTTAGCATTGAAAAACACTACGAAAACTAGTGAAAATATAAAATCTTATAGTGAAATAAAAAACACCACATATTATTTTTCTCAAATCCCTACAAACATTTTCTCAGAGCATCGACATGAAGTAACAATCGTTCCCAAACAACTTTTTCGTTTCGATCCCGAAAATCGATTTTTTATCGGAATGACTTAGAATTTTGTATGACTTATTCTCTCTTTAAAAAAATGAAATCTTGAAGTTTCAAATCGATACAATATGAACTAAATATAGTCACGTAATTTTTTTTTCAATTTTTAAACTAAAGTGTCCCCAGCTTTTCACATTTGATTTTTCACCTATCCTTTATCAGTAACGCGAGAATTGAATGAGAACATTTAGAGACTCTTAAATGACAGAGTTTATATGTATATAATATTAAACTAAAAAAATTTGTTAACACGATAACTGCAAAAATTGAGATAAGAAATGATCCAAAATTACACACATATTGGCCTCCATTAGGAATAGAAACCTATCAATTCTCAGCCTAATCGAATAATTTTTTCGGGTAGCTCTAGTGGAGTCGAATCAATGAATGGACTGTTTTTCAATATAATTTAGAGCAATTTGTATGGGGACTATGTCAAGTTCGCATTGTATCATAATGAAACTTTCAGAATATTATTTTTTTATGAAAAAAATAAGTCATGCAAAATTTCAAGTCATTTCGACGAGATTTGGGAAATATTTATATGGCAGATATGTTCTTCGAACGAAGCAGTGAAAAGTTCAAGAAACAAATAACACTATTCTCACGAAAAATCTTCAAATTTTTTCACTCTTTCGATACTCTGAGAAAACGTTTGTAGTGATTTTAGAAAAAAATAAATGGTCTTACGTACGTAAAACTAACTTTTCCGCACATTTCCCGAAATTGATCGGGTTTGCAGGTTTTTGATTGATTGCTACGCATTTGTATTGGATTTATGTTTATTTCTTATTGTATCATCATGCAACTTTGAGAATAAATCACAGAAAATGTCAAGTCGATGATGCGATCGAATTTCAAGTCATTACACATCATGTAATTGAAATTTTAATTTTAATAAAAAAAAACGAATAAACATCTCAGTTTCAAAATTTTACTTCAACGAACGTTCGCTGGTTTTGAAATGGTAACAACAATTACGAATTAGTTCACTCTGATCTGGAATTTTAATTCATGCCAACGATAGATATTGTTCTACATTTATGTTATGTATAACTTCCGTTAGAAAGTTATTGAGCATTCAAATTGTTGAAAAAAACACAGATTAGAAGAACACAAATACTTCATACAATTTGCTGACAAAATTTTAATTTTGATCACGAAAATTGAAAATTTTGTAGGGAAGGGAGTCTTAAACCTCATCAGAATGATTTGAAATTTTGCGTGAATTATATATTTCATAAATAAATAATATCCTGAAAGTTTCAATAGGATACAAGGTGAACTTAAGATATTCGCCATACAAATGTTCAGTTTTGACCTCGAAAAGACCACGAAAATCGAAAATTTTGCAGGGGAGGTAGTCCTAAATCTTTTCGGAATGACTTGAAATTTTGCATGACTCATTTTTATCATAAAAAATTAATATTCTGAGAGTTTCATAATGATACAATGCGAACTAGACATAGTCCCCATACAAATATTTTCGTAATTATATTGAAAAACAGCCCATTTATTGATTCGACTCCACTAGAGCTACCCGAAAAAATTATCCGATTAGGCTGGAAATAGGTCCCTATTTCTAATGAATACCAATGTGTGTGTAAATTTTTGATCAATTCTAATCTCAATTTTTTTAGTTATCGTGTTAACAAATTTTTGCGTACAACGGACAACGTACCACACACGGACAAAAAATTGCTCCGGGAATGGTTGCAATCGTTTATTCTAGGTTCAAAACCCATGGAAAACTTATTCCGAGTGTTTTGAAATTTTTGGAGCGATCGCAATACCTTTACCACATACAGTGGTGTGTGCGGAAAAGTAATACTGACTATCCTGGGCAGTTTCAAGGCTTATGGTGCAACTTGCATTTAAATGTAATAAAAATTATAAAATGATATGCAAGAATGAAAAGTAAAATTTATTTATTATTATAGGTGCACACCGTGAAAAATATGGTAATTTTGTGGAAAATGAAATTTTTATGCACTTATTATGTGAAGGAAAAGTAGATTATGATGAAGAACGGGTTTGAAAAACCCTATACTTTCCAACTTGGCATATAAATGATAATTTTGAATTTTTGACAGGAAACAAATTTACTTCAAACCAAATATACACTTAGCTTCAATCTCTCATATGGTTAGAATCGAATAAAAAATGTCAAATTTATGTGGCAAGTATATTTTGAATGAAAAACTTAAATATTTTGTGAAAATTAAAAATTCAAAAATTAAAGCTTGGATTTAAAATAATTATCTCGAATAGAGCATGAATGAGCAATAATATCATTTTACCAATTGAAACAGTCACATGGGATGAGTATGGAAATGTTTTTGACCAAGCGAATGGCATATATTTCATTCAGCTTGATGAAATGGCTTTTGCCTTTCTAATGTCAACATAAATGAAATCACATTTGTTATTGGTTTCACAATGAACGTCGATATATGGATATATATTTAGATAAACATTTAAATCTTGAAAGCAGTCAAAATATGTCTTTCGCCAAATGTTATATTTAAAGTGACCATCGCACTTCAAGAGAAATATAGGAATTTGTAATCAAAAATATAGGAAAATACAGGAACACACAATTGTTTTATAGGACAAATATAGGACATTACAAAAACCCAATTTTCTCATGTATTTAATCATATTCGATGTTCCATATTTTTAATTTATAAATGAATGCATGACATTTTATGTCTTATTTCAACTAGTGCTTATATTTTTCTCCACTTTGTACTTTTTTCAAGACATCTTGTCAGGATCGAATGAACGATAGGAATTCTTCACATGTCATTGACAAATTGAAGTTCACTTCCAACCAGCTTTTCAGTGTATCAATGGAAAGTCGGCTCTTCTTATCTGTTCAAAAATCAATTATCAATGCAAAAAACCGTTCACACACTACATTAGCACCTGAAAATATGCAAAACAAATTTTCATATTTCGTTAGTAAATTAAATTGCCCGGAATATGAAGCAGTTTTACCTGGAATAGTGAACGCGTACTCAACGAGATTCGAGATATTGTTGAAAAGCAAATCGTTTGTTCGTAAAAACTCGAATACTTCAAGCCAACGTTGTTCAGATGTTATATTATCGTTACGCCATTTTTGAAGTGAGCGCTCAACAAATGGTTTGAGAGGAGCATATTCAGTGTAAATTCCTTTCTCAACTTGAATATCCACGAATTTCTTTTCGATGAGGAAATCGACAGAAGCTTGAACCTTTTCCCATGTTGGAAATGCTCTTAGTTCCATCCATTACCAAATCTTCAATGGTGCAACCCATTTCGTCCTTTTGTTCAAATATTCGGCAGCATGTTTGGAAAAAAAGTGTTTGAACGAGAGTGTTTGAACGGAAGAATGAATAAAATTGTTACCATGAAATTTTCGCATCAAATCATTAACGTAGCTTTTATCAATCTTAGTTACGATTTGATCACCATTCTTGTCCAAGAGAGAAATTTCAAACGGACACTATTTGTTATCTTTGCTAGCTCATCCCCAAATCATACGAACAAAAGTGATCATTGGCCTGAACATCAATTGAATTTGGCATCAAATCCGACAACATCATCACATTCCATTTTTCTGATTGATTGCTTGAATAAATCAGTTTGTCGCTAACACGAATTATTGTGATTGCTATATATTTTACATATATGTAAATCATAAACCAATCGCAGTTGAATATCTTCATCTGAAAAACTGCTTCAATTCAACAGCTGTTACATTTTTCATTTTTTTTTATCAACCGAAAATAAAAAATATAGGAATTTAGAAGAATTTCAGCTCAAAATATGGGACATAGGAATTGGTCTGAAAATATAGGACTGTCCTCTCAAATATTGGGCATATGGTCACTTTAGCTATATTTGAAAATGTTCAAAGGAAAGGGAGTTATTCTTTGACGAAATAAAAATTTAACAAATAAACCTCATTGATATATTAGAAAATTCGAATCGATTCTGTGACAGCTCTGATTTCTTTATTTCTTTTTTGATATTTTGTATTTGACATAACTCTGATTTACTTTATTTTTTTTCACTCTGAATTTGGAATTATCATAATTGATGCTGTTTGTATTTGTGCCAATATATGGGGAGCTAAATTTAAGCTTAATTTCTGAGTTTGGAGCTCCTCGTCCCCTCGGCTTCATGATTACCACTCCTTCTGTGCCAGTCGCAGAACTGTCGCGACCGGCCGCACAAATATAGAGGTAGTCTTCTTTCTTCAAGCCAAAAAATTTTCCCGTCGGTGCTGATATTTCCGTTGAATGGTCTTCTGGTGACGGTGTCCATTTGCCCCATTCCAATTTCGCATATTCTATTTTGAAGAGTAGATTTGGTGACCAAAGCCGTGCGCAAAAGTTGCGAGATTCAGCTTTTAGTCGAGAAATATCAGTCGTCATATTAAATGGTTTTGCTTCTTTATCAATTGGTTCGAATTCGGATTCGATTTCGGAAAATTGTGCAAGTTCTGTCTCGTCGTGTTTTTCGAATGTCGGTGAGGCACCATTAGCTGCGCGTGGGCAAGAATTGAGTTCATTTAATCCAAAATGTATTATTTTCAAAGAAAATTTATTTTAACTTACTGAATATTTCAAGCACAATAAAAACGATTAATGCTAATAGCTTCATGTTTACTCTTTTTCTGCCGAATTTTGGTTCGAATGCACCATTCAATTATTTCGCAATGACTAGTTGGTAATCGAATTGCACTCGTATTTATACATCATTCCCAATGATATGAATTGCTGTTAAGAAAGGAATCAGCGATTATGAAATAAAATTACAGAATGAAAAATGTATAAAACTGAAAATGACGAAGGGAGAATGATGAAGAATCGATAGCGCAAAATATTGTGCTACCGAAAGCCAGCAGTAAACGATAAAAAAAAATTATTTAATTTTTGGCATCTCAAAAATGTACGTATCAAACTTCGGCGATAAATGTGATTGCCACACTCCCGATGAAATTTTCTGAAGTTGATAAATTTCTAGAAATTATTTCCTCGGCATTCAGGAATAGGACAATTACGCTGAGAAAAAACTTCTGTTAAGTTTAACCGAACTTCTATTCGGTTTTGACATTTCTGATACACATATGTACATGGAGAATCTCAATTTCTTTCTCTCTGTGTATTATTGACAATAAATTATCAGAAATATGTGGCTCATTGTGAAGAATTCTGAATCAAATGCTTGAAAAATTCTTCACGAAAATTACAATTCGATTTATTGAAGCACTCTCAATATTAGTGAATACCATATAAGTCCAAATCAATCGTCATGATAAGCTTTCATCGTCAGAGCAAATGTATCATGCGATAAATATATTCAATTATGAACTCATGCATGTGAATGGAACAATTGTTCAAGCAGCTGAAAAAGAATTTGATAAATTTTAATTCACAACATCGTGTTTGGGACATGTTCAATAAACACAAAAAATTATTTTTAGAATGTCAGCATCCGATTATTTTTGGGGCGAAGAAAACGAAAATACTTGTAAAAAATCAATGTTCCGAGTTTCCCGTTTTCTTTATATTCTCCCACATTTTGTTAATTATTTAAGCGGTTGGAGCTGGAATTCAGAACAAAATCTTATATTTAAAGGGGAAATTTCAATGCATAAATGGCTCCATCGAGAAAATACGGATTCGAAATAAAAATAAAATCCAAAATTTCAAAGAGGCGAAAGTGTTAAAAGATTTTTTGAAATGAAAATGCATTACAAATGAACGTTTACTTCATGAATCGAATATTCCTAATTCGAATGCTAATAATTTTGTTTTCATAGACTGGCTCGCGAGAGCTGCAGAGAGTTTGATTTGTTGAACAAAATACACCGTTATATCGGTAAATTGGGGATTCCTCTCAGGTCACAACTATGCAACTGTTTAGTGCAACATATTCTAAAACCCTGAGGCTTCGCCCTGGGGATAATTTTTCTTAAATTAGAATTAGACTAATTAGCAAAATACTGGAAATGGGCCATTCACTTGATGCTCATATCGGCAGTCCTGCGTGCCATTACAAGCTTATTTCGGAGGTGGCAGGTAATTTCTTGGCAGGTCTAGAATACATTTTATTAAATTTGGAATCTTTTCAGGTTTTGATCCGGCTGGGACGGAAACCAATAATTGTTTTCTGCATGTTCGAATTTGTCATGAGAAAAATATGTGCTTAGCGTACAATTGCATTTTAAAGTAATTCTCGTATGTTTGGAACTGGCAATATTGAGTGGACCAAATTAATGTGCACCATCATTCATTTAACCCGGTTTTATCGCCGGCTTCGATCCAGTATCAATCACTCATTTGCAGAACTTTTATGCATGGCACCTTGTGCAGGAACTCAATGCTACGACTATGATGACCCATTTCAAACTAATTTGAATTTCTGTGAAAATATCCCGGACGGCATTTGCAGTTTAAAAATGTAAAACTTCGAATTGTATATTAATTTCGGGATTCTTTTGATCGAATGACAAAAGTCGCGACAATATGAAAATGAAATAACAATACTTGCTCATAGAAATCAGTGCTTATTATTAACTTTAGTTGAAATTCTTGAAAACAAATTGCTTAAAGTTGAAGAATCATGTGAAATGGTGTCAAGTTTTTGATTCAATTTTAATATTTTTTTGTCGTTTTAAAATAGTGTAGTAGTAAATAAATTAGATTCATTATTTGAGAAAAATCAAATGTGAAATATCTTAATATTCTTCCAATCAACTCATTTTGAACGCATGTGTTCAATTTTTTCATGTCGTTGCCGCGCTCTTATGATCCATTCATATCCAAGAAAATTTTGATAGATTAGAGCAACAACAACAATAAAATCATGCACGAAAAATTCTGTTTAAAAAAGTTGCGAGCATAATTGTAATATTGAATTCCTGTACAAACCGTCTAATCCAATTCGTTGAACAATTCAAATTGTCACTTGATTTGTGTACGCTAATATAAACGCTAAAGTGAATCTAGTACGTCGATGTGCAATTCTCCCGCCAAATGACCCGATGCGACATTCATGTAGCTGCTACAAAATATTTTCAAAGCACACACGTCGTACATGTAAATGTGCAACAAAACATAGAATATTCATCAACACACACACACACGATTTGAACACCGCCGAACACGCACATAAAGTGTCAAACAGTGCTGAAGCAAAAACTTGTGCCGACTCTTTTTTAACGCGCGCTTTGTCGTTTTTATCCCACAGAAACAAAGTGAAATTTTCGAAATTATTGGTGTTGAACGGCATTTATATGCATAATGTCGAATATTGTGCTGGACAAGGACACATTTTTCCGTCGAATACGGCGTCTGTATAGCGGATGGAAGGTGAGAAACACAAAAAAATGCTGTTGCACAAGCACATTCGACGAATGGCTTTGATTCGTACTTTTCGTTCGATTTGTTGATGTTGCAATTCTCCGAATACGATTTCATTGAATATTTTTCCTATTTTCGCTATAATGTTGATGATTTAATAAAAATCTTGACGAAATTCAAATAATTAAATATCTTTTGAAATGCTTTGGAAGAATCCCGACTTTACACACGATGACGCGCTGTCAAAAGTGGATTGTCTTATGGTAGCGGCTGGAGCCGATGAGGACACGGTCTACAGTAAATCGATATCACTTCATGTAATTTCAATTTAATTTCCAATTTAGCATGAGCGAAAGGTAAATTAATTTTCCCTCGTAGATTTGGCTGTTCGGATATGAGCTTAATGACACAATTTGCGTATTCACACCGGATACTGCGTACTTTTTGTCCAGCAAAAAGAAAATTGAATTCTTGAAACAGGCTGGAGATCACAAAGAAAAAGAAGAGAATGAACCCGATGTTAAATTGCTGGTTCGTGATCGGGTGAGCATTGAGGATTTTCCTAAATTTTCTCGTTTTTTATACTTATGCAATGAACATTGATACATTCGTAGAATGACAAAGACAAAGAGAATTTCACAAAACTATTGAATATTATGAAATCATCGCGGAATGGAAAAGTGATCGGTGTATTTAGCAAAGATGGTTTCCCTGGCGAATTTTGCGAATCATGGCAAAAGGCTATGTCATCGCAAAGCTTCGAAAATGTCGACATTGGAGCAGCGATCGCATATATTATGGCACCAAAGGAAGAGCCCGAATTGATTACCATGAAGAAAGCCTGCCTCGTTTCCGTTGATGTTTTCGGAAAGTACTTGAAAGAATACATTTTAGAAATCATCGATGCTGAAAAGGTAATATAATATGTGTTTTGGCATGCATGAACGTGTCGTATGCAGACATGTAATGCGTAATTGCATGAAACAAGGCGCTAAATTTCGATTCAAATTGAACATTTGTACCGTTAAACTACAGACATGAATTTCAAAACATTTTTTCTCTTTATTTCTTTCACTATATCTTCTTTCAATTCTGTGATTTTTTTGAATTCTGCACCAACTCTATGGAATTCGGCTTCACTGTTATTAACAATTGCTTTAAGTTTATATGGATTTTCTATTTAATTCTACTTCAAATTTAGAAATTCGCAATGAATTTCGTTTGAATCCATTCATTTATCAACCAATTCAATTCAAAGCCTTGTATTTATAGATTTTAAATTGCCAGACCTCAATTTTTCTAACAAAATAAATATTTTTCCTTCTCAATCTCATTTATGTGCAGAAAGTGAAACACTCTAAATTAGCTGAAGGCGTTGAGCAAGCGTTGGTCGATAAAAAGTTCGTATCTGGTGTTGATACATCGCAACTCGAAATGTGTTATCCGCCAATTATCCAATCGGGTGGAAACTATGGTCTCAAATTCAGTGTAATCAGTGATCGAAATTACTTGCACTTTGGTTCGATAGTTTGTTCGCTCGGCGCCCGCTACAAATCCTACTGTTCGAATATCTCGCGAACATTGTTGGTCAATCCAACGGATGCCGTGCAGGAAAACTACAATTTTATTTTGAATTTGGAAGATGAGCTGTTGAAAAAGCTGATTCCTGGTGCCAAACTGAACGAGGTTTACGAAGCTGGCGTTGAATTTGCGAAAAAAGAAAAACCAAATTTGGTCGATAAATTGGTGAAAACATTTGGTTTTGCACTTGGAATTGAATTCCGTGAGAGTTCACTGATTATTGGGCCAAAATGTATTGCTGTTGCCAAAAAGAATATGGTATTCAATGTCTGTGTTGGTCTAGCTGGTCTCAGCAACAAAGAAGCTTCAGAAAAAGAAGGCAAAGTGTATGCCCTGTTCCTCGGTGATACGGTTGTTGTTAACGAATCTGGCCCCGCAAGTGTGCTCACACAATCGAAAAAGAAAATGAAAAATATCGGCGTTTTCCTTCGTGATAATGAGGAAGGCGACGAAGATGAAGAGGACGAAGAGCAAGATAACGAAAATGGGCAAGAGATCCTAGGCCGCGGTAAACGTTCAACCGTATTAGACACAAAATTGAGATCCGAACAAAATGCCGAAGAAAAACGGAAACAACATCAAAAAGAACTTGCCGAACAATTGAATGAACGAGCACGCGAAAGACTTGAAAAACAAAATGGCGTAAAGGAAACGGAAAAAATACGTAAATCAACTGTTTCGTATAAGAACTCAAATCAAATGCCACGAGAACCAGAAGTTCGGGAACTCAAATTGTTTGTCGGTAAGCATATTGAAGCGAAACCAATATTGAATCAATTAAATAGAATCAACAATGTAGAAGATTATAAAATAGAAATTTCATCATCCGAACTCAGTACAAAACTATTTTTGATCGATATTTCAGATAAAAAATACGAAACTGTGATCATGCCGATCTTTGGAGCGCCAGTTCCGTTCCATATTTCGACGATAAAGAACATTTCGCAGTCGGTCGAAGGCGATTACACATATTTGCGTATAAATTTCTTCCATCCGGGTGCAACTGTTGGTCGAAATGAAGCTGGCATGTATTCGCAACCGGATGCCACTTTCGTAAAAGAAGTGTATGTTTATTTATTCGGAATTTTATACGCTTTTTTCTCAACTCGTGTCCAATTTATATTTCATATTCATTTGTTTTTCATTGGGTTTGATTTTCCTTATTTGGCCAATTTTTTCAATTTTTCTTTCGAAATTTTACATTGATCTCTTACACATTAAATATGTGAGCTGTCAAAAAAACAAATCTTATCGAAACTTAATTTACATGTTGCAGGACGTATCGCAGTACAAATATCAAGGAATCTGGTGAAATATTGCCGCCTTCATCAAATTTAAATACAGCGTTCCGTTTGATAAAAGAGGTGCAAAAGCGCTTCCGTACCCGTGAAGCTGAAGAGCGTGAAAAAGAGGATCTTGTGAAGCAAGACACACTAATTCTTTCAACAAATAAGGGGAACCCAAAATTGAAAGACCTTTACATTCGTCCAAACATTGTGACAAAGCGAATGACTGGCGCCCTGGAAGCCCACACAAATGGTTTCCGATACACATCCGTTCGCGGTGACAAAGTGGATATTTTGTATAACAACATTAAGAGCGCATTCTTTCAGCCATGCGACGGTGAAATGATCATTTTGCTGCACTTCCACTTGAAGAACGCCATCATGTTTGGCAAAAAGAAACATATCGATGTCCAATTCTACACTGAAGTCGGTGAAATTACAACCGATCTGGGGAAACATCAGCATATGCACGATCGCGATGATTTGGCTGCCGAACAAGCCGAGCGTGAATTGCGGAATAAATTGAAAACGGCATTCAAAAGTTTTTGTGAAAAAGTTGAATCGATGACCAAGAATCAAGTGGAATTCGACACACCATTTAGAGAGCTTGGTTTCCCCGGTGCACCATTCAGAAGCACCGTCACATTGCAACCAACATCCGGCAGTTTGGTGAATTTGACCGAATGGCCACCATTTGTTATCCCATTGGAGGATGTCGAGCTGGTGCATTTCGAGCGTGTCCAATTCCATTTGCGCAATTTCGATATGGTTTTCGTTTTCAAGGACTATAACAAAAAGGTGGCCATGGTAAACGCGATCCCAATGAACATGTGCGATCATGTTAAGGAATGGCTTAAGTATGGACAACGGATTTTTATCTTTCACTTTTAATTTAAATATTAAATGAATTTACAAATCATTTTCGCAATTTCTAAACGCAGCTCATGCGATATTCGCTATTCAGAGGGTATTCAATCGTTGAATTGGACAAAGATCATGAAAACAATCACCGATGACCCAACGAGTTTCTTTGAAACTGGCGGATGGACTTTCTTGGATCCAGAATCAGACAGCGGTGAAGAAGGTGGCGACGATGATGAATCGGAAGAAGATGAAGGTACAAATAAGGAACTTGCACGTCCAATCAAAGTCTTTTCACCTCGATAGCGTAACTTTTTCTTCATTTTTCACTATTTTGAACTTCTATTTGCAGTCTATGAGCCAACTGACATAGAGAGCGATGAAGAGTCGGACGACGATTCCGAGTATTCTGAGGCTTCTGAAGATGAAAGCGACGACGAAGATGATGATGGTAATATTTTGAACGTGATTTTTTGAATTCATGACATTGCTATTTTGACCTTTTTTTCTTTCAGAACTTGGTTCAGATGAAGAATCTGGAAAAGATTGGTCTGATTTGGAGCGTGAAGCAGCTGAAGATGATGCAAACTATTCGTCCAAACCAGAAGTTCCATATTCGAAGCCCAAAAAGTCGAGCCGAGATCGCCACGATAAACACAAGAGCAGCAAACACAGCAGGTAACTCTTCTCCGGTTCCACATTTATGGGTATCTATTTATAGAAACCTTCTATTCAATGTCATACATTTACAGTTTAATATGAGAGCAATGGAAACGTATTTTTCTGATATTTGTTCAAAATGTTTTCAGTAGCGAGTAGACCTTTGGAAATCGGAATGAAATCAAAATTATTCTTCTACTTACGGATATAATGCAGTTTTTGGACTCAACAGCTTACATGCTTGAATACATAAAACCATTTAAAAACTAAATTTCAAACTAGCAAACAGAAACTCAATCTTCAATCTGTTGCATTCAATTCGTAGCTATGATATCCAACAACTTTCGACATCAAAATGACACTTTTCATGGACAAATTTGTCTTGCATTGCTGGCAATCTTTCCGATTTCGATGGGTCTACTACATCAATATCTCGTTGACAATATTCTTATTTATTCTATTTCTGTAAATGTTATGCTCCTTAATGCAGAGATTTACAACAGCGAAAGAAGAAAAAGACTAGGTTCGTAACTATTTGCCACAAAATACTCACATTTTAATGAGTTATAACCGATATTCGGAACGCACAGTTCTAATAAAATATTTTAGCTTAATCCAATGGCAATAGCTTCAAGACATAAGAAGCGATGCTTTAGAAAATCCCTTTGATTTGGCTTCATCAACATCCAAAATGCAATTTATTTTTCACTGCAAAATCCACTCATTAAATAAGCAAATTCAATTTAAATTTATGCCGCTTCAATCAGTTTTAGCCCATTTTTATAATGATAAAATCAATTTCACAGCTCATCGAAAAGCAACAGCAGTCGCGACCGACACAATCACAGCAAGGATAAGCATAAGCACAACAGCAGTAGCAGTAGCCGCGACAAGAAACGCTCCAGAGATGACAGCCGCGAAGAACATCGAAGCTCCAAAAAATCACGGTAAAATTCAAGAAAAAACACGAGCTTTAAAGCTCAATATGAAATAACCATTTTGTCATTGTTACTTTTCGCAGGAAATAAACCAACAGATCCGATTAATGCTTGAATGTTCACGATCAAATTGGAGTGGATCTATAACGCATAATACCAGATTCAAATTTTTCGCAAATTTTTCAAATCTCAATTTTTGATAAATTAAGATGATTTTGTGAGGACGTAAATTTAAATAAAAATCATGTAATTCCAAAATTGTTTACAAATTCAATCTATTAATAAACAGTATGATGTAATTGATATGACAGATTGCTGGTTTCGTCGTTGAACTTCTTTTCTCCCGTTTACCTTATTCTTCAATTTTCTCTCTCTTTTCCTGGTTGTTTCTCCAGTTCCCACCTCTTCTTTTTTTTTTAACAATACACCGCCAAAGACTGGCTGTTTTTATTCATTATTGATTAATTACATATCTGACAGGGAAAAGGTAAGGGTCATTAATCGATTATATCGGATCTCACCACCATTAAAACCTGTATCTTTTCTTTTAGAAAAATTCATTCAAACATTGCAAGGTTGGATGATTATAAATACAATTTGTATAAATATTACATTCGATAACTATGCTAAAAATATCACATAATCACAATATCACAGTATTAACAATGCTAATGAAATTTAAAAAGAAATGGTTTAATTACAATCATTGGATTTGTTGTTTCAATCTAAGATTCAATTTATCACAGGCAACTAATTGAGATTTAAAATTTGCACGAGAAGCAGGTTCTTTAAACAGTTCATCAATGAAGTTTGCAAGTTTACACATCTGATTTATTGGTGCCGTATGTTCATTAATAAGTAATAGATCTATTATTCTAAAAGTTTCCACCGACGATTCACGAAGATTGAATGGGTTTGAATGAAGCGCAATATCGTTTTTTATCTGTGAGCATGGGATAATGTCGTTCAATACGTCGTAGAAACGTTTTTGTCCTTTTCTCTTTCACTCTTTCATTCCTCCTCTCTCATTCTTCAATGTTGTCTTTCCCTCCGTCGACTGACGGTCAGAGTCTTTCTCAATCTTCTTTTAACAGTTTCTTTTCAAAGTTTTCATTTATTTTTTTATAGAAATTAGAGGAATTTCCAAAAGACAGATGATATTCAAAATTTCTCCTTAAATTTCATTTTGGCATGTAAAATTATCTATCCAGATGTCACCGAGGGGGAAATTACTTTCAGAATAATTTTTTCAGACAAAATTACTTTGGCAATTATTTTTTTTTTACATTTACTTTTCATTGTCGTTTTTATCCAAAAGTAATTGCAAAATGAAAAGTAAAAGAGCAATTGTCAAAGTAATTTTTACTGAAAAAATTATTGTGAAAGTAATTTTGACATTTACTTTTTCTGAGTGATTTCCTCCTTGGTTGTCACTGAATCTTAAAATCATTATGTTCAAGTCAAATGATTAACTCTAATATTCACGCTCTGGACCAAATCTTATATTCTTTTATGCACACAAAAACAAAACAGATGCAGAAATTACATGTGACAGTAAATATTTTTTGGATGTATTCAGTAAATTCGTGTAGCTTTCAATAAACGTGTGAAATGATATCGGTGTCAGTAAATTTCAGTTGTATGTTCTGCCATTTATATGATCGTTCTGTATAAAATAAACTATACATTCTCACACGATTTTTGTAGGTTTTACGAATTTACTGCATAAATCCAAAAAATATTTACTGCAATGTGTAATTTGTATATTTTATATCTTTATGTGACAACAAATCATATGTTACAAATAAATCGATTATTCAACGATTTATAAATAGTAATAAATTTATTAGTCTTCCATTCTAAATGGGCTTTTCATTTCATACTGAACTGTTTTTGGCCAGTTTCATAATTTTTTTTTCAGAAAATTTGTCTTCAAAGCAACGCTACATTCGTTTGTGGTAAATATTCGCTTGTGGCAAAATTTGGAATGGCTCGCAAAGTATATCATCCAAAGTCTGAAAAGTTGAATTAAAAGTCAAGATTGAATTGGAAGATATTGAGAAAATGGAATGTTTGAATTAGTTCGGATCTACCTTTTGTGTGACGAGTTCCATTGCATCGATCTTTGCGCGGATTTTTCGGAATTCTTCTTGGTCTGGTTGCGATCCCTTCATTTGGACGAATCTTTCTATGTCATTGAGCTGCATGAAGAATTTTTTTTTTTAAATTATTCATTTCGATAAAAAAACTGGAGAAACCTACAACTGATATGGATGACATGGGTTTAATTTTTTTATTTTCACCGTAAAGCTTAAAAAGAAGTTCAAACATTTCGAAGATTTTATCGAATTGGCCCACCTGAGCCCATGCTAAGAGTTTGATGTGTCGCATCGACACGTATATGGTTTCACCTTCGATGATTTTCAGTGCCAATTCTGGTTTATGTTGTTTAAGCGCCAATCCAGCGACGAATGTTCGGCTCTTTCGGAATTGCACTTTATTTCCCTTTTCGGTTATTTGATTCCATAAACTGTACGCTTGCTCAAAGGCTTCGGGTGTGTTCTTGATCGTGGAAATGTCCATCATATTAATGGAAAAGTATTAATAGATGTATATAAAACAGAGATTCACATGGTCATCCGGTGTATTTACCGAATTTCATGCGGTGTGACGCGTTTTGTATTGAAATTTACTCAAGTAAATTCATCTTGTGAGCTCATTTACTATGCTTTTTTCACCGCATATGAATCTCTGATATAAAAAAATCTCTCCAATGATATTAATTCAAAGGAAATGAATGCAGACTGGTATGAATAAGGTCGCTAAATGTAATGAAGAAATAACGCACCAGTCGATAATACGTGGCTAAAATGATCACATCAATGTATTTGTTTTTGCGAAGTCGTCCGCTCATGACTAGTTGATCGTAGATTAAGAGCACTTCAGCGTATTTCTCATTTTCATACAGTAAATCCAACAGGATTTGATAGCCGGTCACTTGTTTGAATAGTGGACCAATCGATTCATCTTCGAAAAACTGTGGAAAAAAATTGATTGATTGCACCAAGTGTAAGTTGTCTCATTCCATTTCATTCTTACCTCAATGGCCACATTTGGCATATTTAGAAAATGAAATGCACGCATGACAATGGTATCAAAACGATATTTGTCACCTTCATAATCTCTCTGTTTTTGTGACAATGTGCGCAGTCCTTCTCTTAAAATGCTAATATCAGCTTCAGTATTGTGCATAATATGAAGTAGGTTTTTCAATCCATATTCAACGTTCGTCAGTGTGTACTCCGAATTGAACATTTGTTTTCGAAAATGTTGCTTGAAAAATTGATGATTTGCAATGGCATGCTCAACGACCTTCCGCGAATCTGCATACTTTTTAATGCCCAACTCTTCGCCTGAATACAGACACCGGACTTGACATTTTGAGGTTAGGATTTCTGTTTATTAAGGGAATACATTTTAAATTCTTCAATAATATAATTGCAATTGCATCAATTTGGAATACCTTTTCTCGAGAGAATTATATTCGGCAACTGTTTCCTGATTCGATTTAAAATCATTGTTTTTTTGAATATAGTTTATATAGTTTGTACGACGGAGTCCCAATAAAATGACATTTTTCAATACTTGACAGTGCTGGAATCAGGGTTGCCACTTATAAACATTTTTCATCAAGGTTCTATTAAAACATTCAAATAGAATTTTAAACGTTTTTTAAAATCCAACTATTTTCTTCCCTTCAAATGTAGGGAGATTCATTGTATTTCCCTTGGGTATGCGCACACACTGCATAAACATCATCAAAAAACAAATTGCATTTTATATAACAATTCCCATACTGAAATATCAATCTAAAACACTTCCAAAAATGGATATTTCCGCCTACCAAAAAGGCTACTCTTCAATGTGAAAATTTACACATTTTTCTGAAGTTTTAGCAGCGGTCGCCTTTTAATGTCTATCAACCAAAATATCACAATGAATGGCTTCTCAAAGTGTGCTTATAACGAAATTTTGATTCTCTGAAACTGAGCTTGGCTCAATAGAAAGATCTAATTTGTGAGAGAGATATCTTTCATATTTTGCAATGTAAAATTCTTCGAATGAACAAATTTTTTCGGACTGATACTCATTGCAATGCAATTTCTGGAAATGCAACTTATGTCGCCAACAAATTTGGGCACATGCTATCGTTTTTTATGGCATCGGTAATACCTTACAAAATAGGACAACATTTTGTGCAGGAAACATTCTAATTCACGAAACTTCCAAAACAAATGGTACATTCCATTTTTGTTTTGCATCATCTTATTGACCGTATGCCCGATATTTTCTGTCATTTAAATTGGCATACTTTAGGTTGTTTCCCACATTCAACAGGACATCAATATTGATTGTGTCATTTTCGACAAATTTATTTGGTGGTTTGAGTAACTAGTCCCATTTTATGAGTTTATCCGTGCACAGAGTTTGCGAATTTTTAATTTTTCTTAACATTTCTTGGTCAATTAAATTCATTTTGACCATCATTTGATTATCACATGATGCTTGCGGATTATTCGTTAAAGTCAAACGAAATACATTAATGGGGTTGAGATGGTTAAATTTGTTTTTGTAAACCATCAAATCTTATTGCAAATCTCGCATGACAACAGAGATCGAACTGCCAACAAATTGGCGATATTCTCTCGCAATTCCATCTTTTTGAAGAATAAATTGCTAACTGAGTGAACCATTTTATTCGAACTAAACTCACACTGATTTCACACCAAATGCTGTGTGAGCGATGGGACACATAAGATACGATGCACGTATGTTTAGAGTTTTTGCAAACACTGTTTTTGTGTTTGCGTATTGTACTCTAAGTTAAGCATTTGACTTAGTTCACACTGTGTTCGGTGTGAAATCAGTGTGAGTTAAGCGTGGATAGATTGACACCGTCAGTCGAGTATTCTTGTTATTTTGATCGGCAGCTTCTATATTGACATTCATTGGTGTAACTAATAAATAATAAATAATAAAATATTTTATTAGTTAATAGGTCTTAGTAGCCACTAAGAAGGAATAATTATTATTTTCTTAGCGACTAACATCTACTAATTAGTATGTCTAAGTAGATTTTTATTAGAATGTAAGTAGATTTATTAGTAGAATTTTAGTAAATTCTTCCTTATTAGTGGCTTTTGGTAGAGTTTTCATTAGATTTATAGTAGAGTATTTATTAGAATTTTCTTGGTTTCGCGCGTCATAAATATTGCGTATTTTTAATTTTTGCACTAAGAAAATGAGTGAAACTCTTATACATCCATATTATGTTCAATCTTGTTTTCTACTAAGTTGAGCATACTTTTGCTTCAATTAAACGGTCAATTGGCCTATAATCGTTTAACTTCAATTCATCATTCGCGACGATCATTTGTCTAGTCACTTTGATTTATAATGTTTCAATCCACTGAAAGTTTCTCCCTATTCTCACCAATGTTGTGTTTTTGAGCATCCATTATGGTTTGGTCTTTCACTTGATCTCTACATCAATCTTGTTTTTTCAGAAATAAAATTTTGTGTGGGGTGAGCATGAGTGTATAATCGAAAGTCAGTATTGTTTCTATGAATAGACGATAGATGTGATGGCTAAATCAATTCAGTTGTGCTGTTGAAATTCAGAGTTAAATATGATATATTTTATTGCACTCATATTTTTGGTTGCTGTATCCTGTGAGAAAATATTATTACAGACGACGTACAAAAATCTAGTTTAACAATTTATGCACTTATTCGTAATGGTTTGCATAGAAAATATTCAGGTTTTATTGTGAAAGTGAAAAGTCTCAAAATAATTTGCAAAAAAACCGAACATTTTTTATTAACTTGCGACAATTTGTTGAAAAGATTTTTGAATTTTGAAAACCATTAAACCGTTGTTTTTCCGTCAGTTAAAACTTATTTATCGGAATGAGTTAATTTTCAATTATTATTAAAATAATAAAATTTAACATTCCAGCTCAAAGGCTTCAGTCGTGCCGTCCAGTAGCTTGGTTAAACTGTGCACCATATAATGGACTCCTTTCCTTCGATACAGCTGCATTGTTACTCGGTAGTACAGTGATCGGTCAAGCAGAATGCAATCCCTCCATCAGCAGGGATCCAGTTGATGATCTTTTTTTTAACATTTTTGAATAGTAAGACAAAAGCATTTTTGAGCAATGTGAAAAGAGAAACTGGATTGAAATCTGTATTCAAATAAATTATTTTTATTCAGTGGCACTCTAACAGATACGGTGCCCGGCTATATGTTTGCGGACGATCCCGTATACTGGTTAGATCCAACATTTGGTTGTACCGTCTTCATTATGGGCGGCTATATGACGGACTGCAACATGCGACCAGATTTAGCGGCTAATGCAAATGGTATATTCCTCATTTTGGTCAAATCAACTTCCTTTCATTGGATCAAAATGTATAACCGTCTTCTAGATTGGAGGAACTTCTGTGGACGAAGTTTACATAATGGTTGCCGAGTAATTGTGATAAATTATGGTGCATATTCTTGCATGAATCTCGAATGCTTCTACGAAAATGCAATGATGAGATTGAGCAGATCACTAGGACGAATATTCCTGAGAATGAACCCGCAAAGTATATATTTGATTGGTCACAGTCTTGGGTGTAAGACATTCTTTCAATCAGTAGAAATTTAACTTGTTCGATCAGTGCCATAATTGTATATCTTTGCAAATACAGGTCACATTCTGGGCCACGCAGCACGTTTTGTAAAGAGCCGAGGATCGATGATTTATATGATGGCTGGTAACATTTGTTTCTCATCAAATTTTATTCAAAAATATACTTTTATTTACCCCCTTTTTTAAATTATATTGAATTTATATTATTTTGTTCAGCGTTAGATGCGGGTCTCATGGGAATCACAAATGCTGAAACTGGATGTGATAATGAAGGAAGATTTAGAAGTGGCATGTCTCGAGACGTAGCTACACACACATTCACGCTAATTACCGATCCGTGCCGTTTCGCAATGGGAAATCCCAGAATTGCACGCACAGTGGTCAAATGTAATCCAGGTTGGTTCTTTCAGCCACCGTTTAATCCAATAAATCCACTAAATAACCACGCATTTGCGGCATTGATGGGTGGATCAATCTGTAGTGGAACCAAATTTTACCCAGAAAATAATCCAAATGGACCAAATTTGAATTTTTTGTATGAAAAATACATTCCGGAGGGAGAATTTAATTGGTACACAAGTACTTGCTATCCATTTTCCAACTGCGCTACTATTTTATCATACTTTGCACAAACTATTCAATTCATACAAAGAATTATGCACATCTGAGTTAACAAGAGATAATTTATTTATATGTAAAAAAAAACAAAAGAGTGGGCTGAAAATCGTCATAAATTCTCCAAAAATTAGCATAAAATTTACAAAGATTATAATAAAACTGGTTTTCCCCATGACAAATTAAAAAAATCGAATAAAACTTTGAATAATTTTTTTCGTGTATCTTGTAATCAATCAGTCGCCAAATGCTTGCTCGTTGGCCATTTTCCAAATTTGAATAAATTATTGAATTGCGTATGACCAATACTTTGAATTGGTTTGTACGACTCAGAAAATGGTCGTCGATAAGTATTCCGAGTTTTTAAACAAATTCAATTGATTCTCGGTTTATTTGTTTCAATTTATTTTTTGCTCTCATTCTTGTTTCAAATTAAGGTTTTTGCCAATCATTTCCATTTCAATGCATGATTTTGAATAATAAATATATTTGACACCAAATGGATAAACCGATTTGGACTTGAAAGAGAAAAAGAAAGTAAAGAGAAGGAGAAAGAGAAAGTGAAAGAGAAAGAAAAAAAGAAAGAGAAATGGAAAGATAAAGAGAAAGAGATCAAAAATAGATGTAGGGAGAGCGAGATATCGATAGCATTTTGCAATGCAGGTTTGATCAATGTGTGTTTTTTCGCCTCAATTTTTAAAACAGAAAATTCAAACAATTTTCATACAAATCTGACAAAAATTGTGTTGATTGGCAAATCTTCTATACCATTCGCTCCAAATCTACGATGGACTTCTCCGAAATTCCGTATTCAAATTCACAATCAAATCCGATGAGTTTATGGGAAATACTTACGTATACAAATTAAGTTTCGAACTAAAATCCCCTATTATTATGTAGAATAATTTTCCTAGAGGCTCGTAATTTCCTTAAGCCCGAAGGCCAACAGTAACTTTGAGCTATTCACAATATAGATACGTCCCAAAACGTCTTGATTACACAACTTATTCTTCACTTTGCTTTCGAGAGTCTTGTCAAGGAAGCCTGGTCAAATATCATCAAAATCAGGATTCTAAATCCATTTTCTGAGTGTTAACACGGTTCGTGCATATATTTGTGCGGCTCGACATAGAGCCATCTAAGCCCTTATGTATTTTTTAAACCTCTCCCTTTTTTGCCAATTTTCAGTTTGTTTGCCCGGGCAAAAACGTTCTTTCACAATATCTACTGCTGACACAAAGACGTCTGATGGCGATTCATCCTCTTTATTATCATCTCCACCAAATATTTTAAAATTTCGGTTTCTGTCTTTTTTTTCTATTTCTTCAATTTCTTTCGGCTCAGTTTTGGTGGTCTTGCTCAATGCCGAATGGATTCAAAATCATTGCATCGTCTTCATGCAGATTGATACAAAAAGATGCACCTCATCAAATCGATACATTCTGTCATTGATAAAAGCAACATTTACTGCTCGTTTAAATTTTACCGTTCTGAAAACTTATTTCAAGCATCAAACAATTCAAATGTAAAACTGAAAAAAAACTGCTTCAAAATCACGTACTTTGCTTCTGTTCTATCAAAAATATAGACAAATCCGAATTTCGATGGCAAATTCGGAATTGTCAGAATCGAATGACATTTCGAATGTCAATCTGTTTGACACATTATGAGTTTGTCATTGTATACACGTTTTTTTAAAATTCTATATTTTAAAATAGAGAATAGTTGATTTTAAGTTGATTTTGAGCATATTTTGCTCACGTTAAAATGCCATTGATCATTTTGACTGGTTACCCATCGAGCGGCAAAACGAAGCGAAGCAATGAATTGGCCGATTATTTTCGTGGACGTGGTAAAATAGTTCATATAGTTAGTGAAAATTCGGGTATACCAAAAGCAGGCTTCACCAAAAATGCATACTTTGCCAACTCGCAAAATGAAAAAATCGTTCGAGCCGATCTAAAGTCAGAAGTAGTTCGATTACTGACTAAAGATAATGTCATTATTTTAGATGGTGGAAATTATATTAAAGGTAATATTTGAGAGTTTTTGACTTCGTTAAAATGACCAAATGCTTGATTAAAAATTTGGGAATGGAGCCATTACGGTTTAATTTATTTTCTTCATCGCGATTTACACAGGATATCGCTATGAATTGTATTGCGCCAGCAAAGCGGCTCGATCGACGCAGTGCACGATGTATTGCGCTCTTCCCAAAGAAACTGCCTGGGAATTCAATCAGCAACGAACCTGCAAAGATTTGATGGAATCTAATGAAAATGATAACAATTCCGTGCCGTACACACGCAATATATTTGATGCACTGATTCTACGTTATGAAGAGCCGATCGCCAATAATCGATGGGACTCACCGCTCTTCACAGTATTTCCCGAATCACAGATACCTTTTGAAAATATCTTTTCCGCTTTGTACGAGAAAAAACCACCACCGCCAAATCTCGCCACACAAAATGTAATTATGAAATGATTGTATTTTGCCAGACTGTATTTAAGCTGGATTTGAAGTTAATGTAGTTTTTTTATGAAATTGAAATTGAATGTTTAAACTTAAGTTCAATCAAAATTAGGGATTTATCAATTTGCTCTTTTGGATAAGGGTTCTAACTTCATCTAGGAATCATTTCAAAATATATTGAATTGTCAATATCTCGTGGAATTGTTAATATCATCGAACCAAACACCGTTATTCTTTCCTTTCCCAAGAATACTTTTTGGTTTTATTTCAAACACAACAACTTCAAAAACACCAATTTCATCATACGTTTTATGCTTTCACGAATGAGCCAAAGAACAAAGGTAGTTTGATATTCATGTGAAAATTACCCGATCTATTCATGAATTTCTGCATTTTTATGGATTGAGAATCGTCGTATTTTGCGTAGAAGTGAAATTAGAATACGAAAGCAGCGTTTGAATATGCAAATCTATCGGTTGCTTTGTCCCTTTCATCAATTACATATTACAATTTTGCCGATTACATTCAATTGTGTTAATTTTATGTACCTGTTGCGAAGCAAAGCAGATATAAAAAAATGACCAACATCTGCCGCCTGAATTATTATCAATTTGTGCAAATTGTGTCGTGCTTTTAGCACTAACTCGTTTATTGCCGACAATTATTAGCATTTAAAATATGCAAAAATATACTTCACCGGCTGAGTTAAGTGCATGACTCATTTTCTCCGGCAAGTATTCAATGAGCATGTGTTTCGAAAATTATTCTTTCTTTTTACGGCGACGGCAATGAATCCGACTTGAGGAAATTTCTCAATGGATTGATATTGTTTTCAATTCATCAATGATTTGGCACATATGCTGTGAATTGAGTGTTTCTTATAAGATACATTCAAGCTTTACTAAGCACGATTCGGACGGCACGAAATTGTCTTGCACACTAGAAATTTAGTCTAGACTGGCTCACGAAAATAAGATTGTTCAAAAGCTTGAACAATGTTCAATGACCATTTGTCGGAAATACGAAACCTAAGATACCTCAAAAGTTTATCTGCCTATAATAAAGGTAATTTTATTCGATTCAGTGTAATTTAATTTCAAAATTGAATTTTTGCCACTTAAGCGCATCTTGACGCAAGTTTTGCGAAGACCCTTAAATCCAAATCTCATTTCATCGAGGAAAAGTTCAAATTTCAAATGAAATTGGAATAAAACGAGCTTATTGATTTTTCATACAATTTATTTGATACTTTTAGCTGTTTATTTGTTAAGTGTGCGGATGAAATCGTTAATTAAATTTTTTTGCGGACTAGGTTGTGTATATTATAATAATATTATATGCATATTTTGTATGATAAAATCTAATGAGTGTTCGCCCCAGTTCACTCGGCAGCTTTCGGTGATGTTGCCGGACTATACGCTATTTGTACCGAAGAACCTAAGTACCTTAGCACCGGTACTTAGATAATTAGTACCACCTTAGTACTGTTTTAAGATGAATTTTTCTCATAACCAGGACAAATGTGTAAGTTTCAATCTCAGTACTGTACTTGGTACAATACAAAGAATATTACTTATGTCGTAATTTTGTCGCCGGTTTGGTTTGATTCAAATTGCGATGATATTGCAATGTCGAGGAACTAGGATGATTGATGTGTTTGTGCACTTAGCCTAGGTAATAATAGCATTTTTTTTTCTCTTGTATGTAAATTTGTAACTTGTTGTGGTTTGTACAAATTAAAAGTGTACACCTACGAATTAATGCGTTAAAAAAACAGGGGTGGAAAACGTCTGATTGCGAAATTCAATTTTACATCCTGCATCATACAAAATAATTTAATCACTTGATCGAAATTCATTAGATATTTAAGAGATGATATAAACAACAATGAGAAAATTAAACGACTTTTCTGCTCTTCAAATACAGGCACCGCTGACCTCAACGAATTATCTGTACGAAATGGATAAAGTGACCCAAGAAATTACCAACACTGTGATATCAGCTCGAAAATGTGGCGTTTTGGGACCGGTGCAAATCCGTGACAATTTGCATGTCAAAATCCCGTCCACCGTAAATGCCAGCCAATTGAATCGATTGCGTCGCCAATTTCTAAATTACAATAAAATGCATTCGGCCGGTGGTCATAATTTGGAAAAAGCGCCAGATCTATTCGTACAATTTTTGAATTCAAATTTCTAAAAACTATTCACTAAATTAAATATCTCTTGCGAAATAAACGTAAAAAAAGGAACAGATTTAACAACAATTTTGTGTTTTTGTTTTCATTTCCCTGAATGTTCATTTTGGTTTGGAAGCCAAATTTTGTTTCATCATTTTTTTCAGCGAAATATTCAAATTATCTTTTATTCTCTCTCACTCTCTCTCTCTCTCTCTCTCTCTCTCTCTTTCTCATTTCAAATAAGAAGTTTTCGAAACTAATTTTGTTGTTGTTGCCTAATAAAGATTTTTTTTTTCTTTTTCATAATGCTTTAGCGGTAATCTCACGAAATGACACGCAATCCAATCGGTCACACACATTCTTATCATTCGCTCATTCCAATTTCTCATTTACTCAACTAAAATACTTAATAAAAAATGTAATATGGATGATTTTTCAATATGAAATCATCATTTTGTAACACAATTATGTCATTTATCGTTTTATTTTTTTTTTTTTTTTTGGTGACTGCTTTTCATGCTGAGTTATGGTTGTATTTTATTGGCATTTGATTTCGGTATAATTAATGGTGTCCGTGACCATTCAAATCGTTCGATTTATCGTTGCCATTGTGGTACTCATCGTCATCCATCATTACTGGCTTCTGACACACGAAAAACACGCTTAGATATTCACTTTGCTGCATTGAGCGGGGGTTTTGAGCATATTTTGTTTTAATTCCGGTCTCACTTTTCTAGAAAAACAAAAGGGAATTGATCAAAATAATTGATAGCAAAATAAATTCAATTTTGATTAAATGTGTTTGAAAAACCAACTTTTTCAAGATTTCAAATTGATTGCTTGAGATTGAGGCACCCAAAAGGCATGCAATCCAAGAAACAACCATCAATAGAAATCGGTATAGAAACGTGCTTACCAAAATTTGAAAGCCGCATCCGCGAATGATTAGTAGTAGATCTTCGTAGGTTGGTTCGATGCTGCCTTCGCTTGGCACATCGCTGTAGTGATACAGAAGGGGCCCTAAATTTACCCAAATTGCCCCTGGACGGAGTATTCTATGGAGGGAAAATTGCCTCATTAGATTCTAACCTTGATTTTAATTTTCGATGCAATTCGGGGAATATCAATGATGTACCGAAAATTGACTGTCTGGAACAAAGCCCGAATAACATAAAATAAACAATTTTTCATGTTTATCTCTGAGCATAATAAACAATGTTTCATTTTATTTATTGGACTTTGCCGTTCAAATATAGTATAATTTAACATTTTTCAAAAACAAAAATGTCATTTATTTGAATATTTTTTGTAAAATAAGTCTTTTTTCGCTTTATCAAACGAAAAATATTGCCGATGAAAAAAATTACAAAAAAAAAATCGTTTCAAAGTTGACGAAATATTGCAAGAAAACATTGCTATTTGGCTAATTCAAATATAATTAAGCGTGACCTTCAACCGAGAACACAGTCAAACTTATCAAGTAGCCGATTCATCACACAGTTATCTTTGCATATGTGTCAACAATGTGGAATCAACAGAAAATGGAGTTGGCCATCGCTCGCTCATGCAATTGAAATATGTCGATCGAATGTGCATTCGAAGATGATCTGTAAATGAAATGATGCAATCGACCGTTTGGATTGCATTATAACAATTTCGGCATCAGATTACGTAACGCACACTCACAGTCATAAAGGGTTAGATTTCAAAACTCATATAAAAATGACGTAGAATCAATCAATATTATTTATTCGGCGTGGCGACACACGAAATTGTAAACAATTTGTCGGACGATAAATGTGTGTGCGAGCATATCGGGCTAGGACACGGGCGAGAATGTGATAAGAGCGAAAATTGATTTGTGCCCATTATTTTTCCCGGTTTCCGACAAAGAAACGCGCACGCTCGATAACAACTGATACCTATCAAATTTTGTGCCAATTTTTTTTCTGTCTGAGTGAGTCTCGTGGACGCGCGTTTTCGGCATAAATACTAAATCGCCGGTTGGATTAAAGTTACAACACAAGATAAGTGGCCTGATAAATACTTACTTGTAAATTGTCTCAACGAATTCCGCAACATTATTTGCACCTGCGAAGAATAAACAGATTTCGGATTAGTTTTGATTGGATTTTCGCACGTGCGACGCGATTGTTGGAACTTACAGTCGATGAAAAAGCACGTTGCAACGCAATCCCAATAGTTTGAAGTGTTGTACACTTGCAGAAAGTCGCCTGCAACCATATTGAAGCCGCCTGTTGCCGTACGAAATATGGTCAAAATTTCAATGATAAAATTGAAATACCAACAAATTCAATAAAAAATCGAAATTTGCAAAACAATTATCGACAGCAATAAATCATGAAGATACCTTTTGGTTTTGCCTTCGTTGGGGACACATCGGGGAATTGTACCGGCATGACTTGATCCTTGCGCGATAAGTTATTGACATATTGATGAACATATGGATACTAAAAGAACAATCGTTTAATAAAGATCGTGTTAAGCTCAGAAGCCATTTGAGTCATAATAATAAATTGATTGAAAAAAACTTGTACGTACAATGGTGTATTGATTTTCAGTGATGCAGCGATTTAGCACGAAGTTGCTGGCGACCAACATGAATAAACTGAATTCATTGCCTTCGCAGTAGTAGCCTCGGTAGGCCAATTCATAGGTCAATCGACCCAGGCCAGCGCCCGGCATCAGAATACGAATTTTACTTATGTCTCTACAAAAAACATAGAGAAAATAAAACGTCAGAATCCTATCGGTGAATGAGCGCACACACAGTGTTTGTAGTTTGTTATATTCGATAGATAGGTGTGCGTCGCCATTCCCGACACAATGATTATGCACAAAAATACGAACGTAAAGCGTGCAATCACGCACATAAGATGAGGACAAAAACATCAGACTTATCGCGCGCATCAGCGCCGCAAACACCACATGTTATTAATAATTTGTTTCCTTTCATATTTATTTATATGCGAATTGAGAAAATTATTGTGCTCACACAGATGTGTGACTATGTATGTGATAGAGAGCAACGGCGACCGACCTGACACACGACGATAAAGATGAATCACATGCCAAATTAATTGTTTACTTGTTTGTGTGGCCATCGTCGCCGTTGCTGCCGCTGCTGCCGCTACTGCCATTGTAAAGAGTCAATATGCAGTGCAACGAAGACGAAGTTTTTTTTGTTACTTACACTTTATCGGCACTGTAGAATTTTTCGATCTCGTTTATGATAGGTGCATAGCACTGTTGCCGCTCTTCCTCTCCGTCTGCACTCCAATCCCGTGCAAATTGTTTCAGAGTCACTTGAACCTGTGGAGGAATTTGTTTCAAAATACACACACACACATAAAATTGGTGTTGGTGAAATTCGTACGGTATATCCCGCGAACGAATGAACGCTTGCGAAAAATCTCTGTTTACCTTATCCATGTCTTGCAAACGAACCCGAATCTCATCGTCGTCGTTGCGACTGTGCGATTTCGGTACCATTGCCTGATTGGCGTTTTCAAACAAATTGCCAACGTCTTCGATTAATTTACGAATTATTTGGAAATTCTCGTCAATACAATTCCTATATTCGAAACGACGCGAATTTAAGCCGCAAAAATGAATTGGTGTTTGCAAATGTCGAAAAATTTGCATTTTGTGCATAAATTTGAATGAAACGAATAAATTAAAAATTATTCAAAATATAAAATTGAACGAATGAAAGGAAGAAAAAACTTTGGAATTCAACTTATTTGGGATGAAATCTCCTTTTTCAACAATTTTGCAAAAATCAGGTGCGAAGTGTTATTTTTAACTGTTGAATTTGATATGAAAAATTGCAAAATGGAAAATTCATCCGAAATGTGAGTGGTTGATTTAAATATTGCTGACAAACCTGATGCGATGCAAGTGTTCACGGTATTTGATCATCATATTCTGGTGACTTAAGGGTAACGTACTAAAATAAGATTCCGTCTTGTCAACTCGATTCATTGAATAAGTCCGATAGTAGCTGAAAATGTATGTAGTTAGACACACACTTCAGTGCAAAAATAAAAATTTGTTCGGAACATTTGACTCACCGAAAAGACTTGAGCACGAGAAGGAAGTTCCTTCTTTCTTCTTCGACATCTTCAGGGCAGTACGGTTCAAACTGTCGATCGGCTAAATGATCCATCATTATCGTGAATTGTTTGTTCTATTTGTCACTGGCGTCAACAATAATTTACTGCAACGAAATTTTTTTTTTCATTCCTTTTCTTTCACTTCATCAATCAACTGCACTCATTCGATATGTACGACAAAGCAGCCCGAAAAAATTGCGATAATCAAAAGTGAATTGGTATTGTGCATTGGAAAACTGCTGAGTTTAGAGATTTTCACATGAAGCCGCACGATTCAAAATTACCATTTAAAATGCGGTGGCTGTCAGCAGTAGTTGTCGATTTTGTTTATGAATTAGTCGAAAATTGAAAGAAAAAGAAATATATTCACGCCGCAACACTTTTTCGTCTCTCTGTACAGTTTTGCCGTCGTTTTCATCGGCTATCTCTGTTCCGCAAACACCCAAGCAAACAACTTGCAAACAGCTGTGTACGAGCACGTCTGTGTGCGAGTGCATTAAACACGCCAACACCAAATCTATGAAGAAAGAAATCGACCAAGAACTATCACTCGCTTGATTTGATATTTGTTTAGTGCGCGTGCTGTGTGTTTGTTAGTGTGTTGGTGCTGAGTTCTTGAATCGTTTTATTTAAAGCTCAACCACACGAGTAGCGCGTGTAAATGAATTTCTATTGTTCTAGGTGTATTTTTTTTCAATTGCTCTTTCTCTTCGAAACCACAATTTTACACTGATTTTTGTTGTTTCTGCACCACTCGAAATTAGATTTAACATTCTACATGAACTGGGACTCGTTGTTTTTTTCTTCTCTTTTCGCTCGATTGCAACTGAACAAAAATGAAGACGAAGAAGTAAATTATTGGTTGAAACGCACGGTGTACGCTACCCGTCACAATGAATGATGAGGCCCAACTGAGTTACCAAGTAATTTCAGCTGGTTGTACGCACAACACATATGTATGTGAGGTGGCTTCTTCTTTTTCTCTCACTCAGCTGAGCACCGTGGATGATGTAAAATTTTCGCTCTCACTATTACTGCCGAGCCAAACTTGCTCTCTCGCTCTTTCTCTCTCTCTCTTTCTCTCGCCACTGGCAACACCGACCAATTTACTACATTATTACCAAGCATCGAGCGCCAAGTTTCACACCAAATTCAAATGACAATGACGTTTTGCACATTTGACAAAACACATCATGTCAGAGAATAAACGAAACCGAAAAAATCACAATAAGGTAACATTCACGATGGATTTTTCGATATTAAGCGTACATTTTTGGAAGAAATCAATTCAAAAATCGTTCTAGGTGGAAATCAGACGCTTTAAAAAATTCAGTTTAAAAGAATAAAATTTGAATTCCTTTTACATACGAATTTGACATTTTTAAAAATTGTAGGAGCCAAAGCGACCGATAATATTGGCAAAAAAAAGCGATGAAAAAGCAGCACCGGACATACCACGCATTTTGTTGAAACCAAAGGACAAAGAGAGCTCAGATAATGGTCGAACTAATGTGATTGCAACCCAAATTAGCATCGCACCAAGGCCAGTCGAATCGACAAGCTCAAGCAATGCGGAGTGTACGAAAGTTGCTCGCTCTCAACCGACTAGCACACCATCCAGAGAATCCAGAGAATCACATGTCATTGCAAATGAGATGGTTTCCCCCGAAAATACGCTTCCATCGATGAAAAAACCATTTGCACTCGTTTCCGATCACTACCAAATTCAGAATGCACAGGAATTTCTCATCGAAACAAATACCGATTTTTGCGTTGTCGGCATTGTTGGTAAGTTGACTTCATAGGTGAGCGAGCTCTCAAATAACAGAAGGGTAAAGAAACTCACTGATGTGGAGGGGTCTGTTATTTTAACAAAATATGAACAGGGGTTAAAGCGGCTAAAAAATATGTACAACGAATTTTGTTAAATATTACCAAAAGCTGTTCATACACGTGCTGAATGAACATAAGCCGTTTTGTGGGGGAGCGTGCGTGTTAAGACCTGCAAAATTACACATCTTATATGTCGAAACTGGGCCTAAGAGTGGATGCCTATACAATTCAATAGCCCAGATCGAAAACCAATGACATTCAAGCCCCACCAGGGGGACAACACATTGACCTGACTAACGTTGATTTACATTAAATTTTCATTAATTTTGTTTCACTACAGGTACACAGGGCTCGGGCAAATCATTCATTCTAAATATGCTCATCGATGACACCGATTGCGATGACATCGATTTGGTGTTTAAGTTATTGGGAGGCCGCGCCGGTATATTTCCAATGAGACATCAAAATAAAGAAATCCTTTCGAATATGCCGTCGACTGAAGGCATCCAAATGTACATAACGCGGAATCGAACTATTTTCCTGGATTGCTCACCGGTTTTGTGCAATCCATACAAAAAAGACGCAATTCTTAATGAGCTGGATGATTTGAAAATGCTTATATTTCTTTTGAGTGTGTGCAACGCATTGATTGTTGTCGAAGATTGTGGATTCAATATGCATTTGATGCGACTTTTACAGGTGGGTTTAAGGTGTAAATTGGAAAACTCTTCTATAATTTCATTTTCAAATATAAAAAAATCTTCGAATTCAACATAAATATGTCTTTGCAGACTGCCGAAAGCATGAGAATCGATGTTAATGAAAATGAGCTGAACGAGCATTGGAGAATGACACCAAATATTCTGCTATTTAAGAATAAATGCAACAATCAAGATTTTTCGGACAAATCAAAGCATAAAACGAACAGCTTGTATCGAGCATTTTTCCAGAGCAGCGCAATGAAAGTAACACAGCCAGCGAGAAGTCTCGAAAAGAAATCAGCCACTGAGATTAACGGCGACGAAGCATTTCCTATTTTCTATTTTCCATTCATCGATTCGAATAGTAGGCATATTTTGCGATTGATTTGTTAAGATTTTATTTCAAATTTTGTTCTTTTTGTCGATTTTTTTTCGTTTTTTACAAGTCCCATCGATGTATTCTGAAAATCGACAAATGTTAGGTTATGGATTCTTGATTTGTTCTGTTTTGTCATTTTCGCAACACTTTCAATACTTTTTTCCGTGGTCCAAATATGAAATACAAACACTAAAATCATGCAGTTTAAAACAATTCAAATTAATATTCCACAGATCAAAATCACTATCAGCCGCACGCAGATCTAGACATTTTATTGGCCGATTTGCGTCAGCGAATTTTCATGACACCACGATTGCCGTTTCCAGTGACAAATCAACAATCGACTGGTTTTACTGAGAAAAATTGGTATTGTCATTTGGTTCAACCCGTTTGGGATTCGCACAAATCCAGCTTCTTTCTCCGCAGATATGAATCACTGAAAGAAAAAGAATGGGCTCTGAGAGTTTGAAATCATCTTTTCATTTTATTTTTATTTTTAAACACATCTTAAAGAAAACTTAAGTCTGAAATAAAAATTGAAAGGATTTAAATTTGTATGTGTGGTTAAAACATTTTTATTGGAATATCGTAGCCATGAGGGGCCTTTTTCTTTGCTCGATCGGTTTGTATGATTGTTGATATAGAGTGGCTAAGCGCCAATGTTCCGGGTATCCACATCCTTGACGTGAATTTTTCAATTGAAATGGTGGAGCCAGTGAGTCAATGGTATAGCCTCTCGGTTTGTATGGTTGCCTTGGCTTCGGAATTTTGAACACTTTCGATGTGTATTCAGATAGAGTGGAGGAGCCGTTTGACGTATGATCAGCACTACTACAAAATCCGCTACTCGGATTGCTCTTTTGCAGACTGCCTGCTTTGAAGGCCGATTTGAAGGCTGGCTTTTCAATTTGTTGGCTGAACTTTTGCACGTTTTGTTCGCAAAGTCGCACCGGTCGAGTTCGTTCATTGCAATTGTGCTTCTTGACAGCCGATCGATGACATTTGGTGGGCTCGGGACGATAATGGTAATGTTCTTTGTTG
This sequence comes from Obolodiplosis robiniae, assembly GCA_028476595.1. Taxonomy (NCBI): domain Eukaryota; kingdom Metazoa; phylum Arthropoda; class Insecta; order Diptera; family Cecidomyiidae; genus Obolodiplosis; species Obolodiplosis robiniae. Next base: position 43,955,642 of record CM052015.1, read on the forward strand.
TAGTTACAAATAATGATGCTTTCTTTGGTTTCACTTGGCTGAACTAAAACAGATAGATTTGGTGAACTTTTGCATCGATCACTGGCTTGCAGGCGCTCGTCACCCGAATTCTTTCGGCTAGCGCTGTGCGATCGCGAACCAGTTGAACACTTGCACATTCTATCGGTGCTTTTCTCTAGGCGAGTTGAAAAGTAATTTTTATTACGCAGCATAATGTCTTTGTCGAAGAATCCCTCTTCACCTGCAGTGTGCGAAAAGACGCCAGCCGAACGGCCTGTGGTGTGATCTTCATTTGCACGTGGCGTTTTGACAACACTAAAAATAGCTGGCGCCACCGTATCATTCGAGCCGTCGATGTGAGCACTGGGCTTTGGTTCATCCAGTGGATTTTCGGGAACGTAATCCCAACAAATGGCTAAATCCATTGGTTCGATCTTGAGTTTGGGATTAAAAGCCGTTTGCGGACGCAATCGACTACATTTAGATTCGATTGGAGGCGGAACGACTCCACAAGTCTTCGGACGATACACTTTCAACTTTGTACAGTGCGTCGGCCCAGCGTTGTGCGTTCGAACGCCAACTCCTGGAAATGCGGAAATGAATTGTGAAAAAATAAGAAACTATTAATCAACAAATTTCAAACAATTATAAAATTTTGAATTGCAAAAAATCATAAATTTTTGAATATTACAAAATTTAAAAAGGAAGGAAAACGCGAATCCGAGTGACTGAATATTCATAAGTAAGATCCATTCAAACCTGCTGCAGTTGGTTCAACATTCAGTGATATTTCCGGATTTAGCAAACCTTGTGCCTGCATTTTGAGAAACGTGCGATCCAATATGGAGTCGGGCAGCGGCTGATGTTCTAAATTTTCCTGTGCCATTTTGCGCGCTGCTTGAAAATTGCAATATGCTGGAATCAACGGAATCGTATTGCTTTCACCTGGCTTTTCGGACACTTCTTGTCTCATACTTCGGTCAATCTGAGGCGTTTGTTCGATTTGTGGCAACTGATCAATTAGTTCGGAAATGAGCGACTTTTGATCCTGTTCATTGCATCCGCGTGCCTCGTATGTCATAGCATGTGCGTCTTGTTCATGGGATTTTGTCGGCTTTTCCACATACAAATCATTCAATTCGGGTAGACGCACCGGATTTTTTTCATCCAAAATCGAACGACTATGATGCTGCTGGTCGAGCTCAGTGAAATCACCTGGTTTGTACGACAGATTCTAGTAAAAACCCATCGAAAACATCGATGAACATGTGTGAAATTGATATATTAAAGAAAAAAATGTAAGCAAACCAATAAGCTGTACAGTCATTGAAATGGAACCAAATACGCGCGACTTCAATGAAATATACGATGAAATCCAAAATAATCAATTTTTTTAAGAATTGAATCACAGAAATACTTATTTTGAACAATTTGATGTTTTCTTCGGAAGAAAATGAATGCTGATTATAAAAAAAAATGAAATTAAATGCCGATTTATACCTTTTCTTCTTCCAACTTTTCGATATTTCTGCCTTTCGAATTATTATATTTCAGTCGATTTGTTACTGCCTGAAACGTGGATTCTATTATATCATAATGTATTTTATGCCATTTTAGCGTTGGATAGCTAGCTGTTGAGAACAGTCCGAGCTGTACAGCCAGTCAAACACATTGGTTGAATCAAATATTTAAATATTTGTGTTTCTCATAAAATTACCGGTATTTTCGTCGTACACAAGTCGACTTCTTGCTCTTTTGAAACGCGTGTTGGAAACTCTGGCGTATCTCTGTTCAATGGATTTGATATTGTTCTGGAATACGGTTTATCTATTTGGTCAAATAAAAGCTGTCTATTTATTTATTATTTTAATAATTGACGATACCTTGAGATGCCTGGAAGTAGATGGCCACGGTCGTTTGATATGATTTTGGTACAACCTTTTCGCTGAACAGGCCTTGGACGATAGTGTTTTGGCACTTCCCAGTTACACAGATGCCGAGGTGCGAACTCACCCTCGAACTGCGTGAAATGAAAATAAAAATATTAAATATTAAGACTTGTGAAAACCGGTTTTTAATACATGAACACTTTGCAAAGTTTTGGTTTGCACTATGCAAAATATGCATCAGCAAGAGCGGTTTAAATGGTTATCGGAAGTCAACCTAAAGGGTTAAAGTGAAAATTTTGAGAGATGTGAACGTAGCGACTGTTGGTGTACAAATTTGTATTATTTATTTTATTTCTTTATTCTTATATTAGCTTATACTTCCTATCTGCTACTGAAAAATTTAGAATATTAATTAATTAGCCAATAACTTTTGCTAATTATTAATTCTTAGTACTTTTTTATTAAAATGTTAGTAGAGTTTTCAATATAATTGTTTTGGATTCCTCTTTTTTTGTGATAAAGAAACGATTGAAATGCACTGACAGGCTTGCCTGAACATGGAAGTGTTCGATATGAAAGAGAATAATTTTTGTAGTCTAGCGTCAGGAGCGCAGACAAGGGAGCGCAACGACTAGACTTCGCGTCCCAACTACGCTAAGCAAAATACATAGCGTTGTCTACTACGCGCCCTACCTCGTTTTTATGGTCATTGCGCCCCTCTGGGATCAGTGGGAAAAATAGAATCCGAAATTAGACAATTCGGGGGGATCTGAACGTCGATTCGGTTGGAGAGGAAGCAAGAAGCTGTTGTGGTTTATGTTATCAATATTCATTCAGAAGTCACTATCTATCAAATTGATTTGCCAAGAAGTTCTCAGAATAAGAGAGAATTTCATATTTTGTACAGTTTTACGCACGAATTTAATGACAAGGTAAACGTTCAGCTGATTTTAGATTTGACCTGAAATGGATTGATCAATTGAATGCGTTGAACAAAGACGAAATCTTCAATCGGTTTGCCTGACTTTTTGATTTGAATTGCTTAGATTTTGCTTTGATTTCATTTTTATTGCTTCATATTTCGTTGCATTTCAACGGTATTCATTTTAATGTTAACTCAAATAATTTATGTCATATTGCTCTGAATTTCATCCAAAAACAGGTTAATTTGGCATCCAATTCTATTCTTTCAAAAGAACTCTTTTTGTTCGCATGTTATGTGTCATTTCTCGTTAAATTAATCGCCAAAAAATATCATCCATAAATCATAGTTTTCTATTTCGAGGTTTATTTCTATAGAATTTGTTCGTGTCTTATTTTCTTATGCAAATTTCCAAAGTGATCCAGTTTTATTTTGCTAAGCAGCAATAAAAATCGATAAATCATGGTAATATTGCTGTGACTGTGCAAATACATCGTACATTTTAACCCTAATTCCAGTAAACGTGACACGACTATCTAAATACGACAAAACAAACACTCAAGTACGATTCCATTGCGAATAGCGAGCAACTCAATGTTTATTCTGTAATAATTCATGATTAATTGATTACACCGGATTTGCTGCTCTTTTTTTCGGCTGCTTAAAAAAAAGTCAACTTCGAATAGTAAATAAATGGATACAGACAAAAATTGAACGAAGGTTAGATTAGAATGGCTTTTACACATGTTTAGTCGAACACATGTTTCGATATGGGTCTAGACAGGTTCGGAAGACTCAGTATTTTTTTCCCTTAGTTCAATCGAACGGTCGCTAGTGATACGCCCTGGGCGAGAGAAAAGTATCAATCGTATTTCCAATCAATAAGATAAAGATTGAAGAAAAAAATGTATGAAATAACTGAATTTGTGCTGAGATACATTTATTGCACGAAGCGCAAAGTGAAATGAGCGTGAAATGGAATTGGTCATCGGAAAATCATCATCAAATAAACGCTAGTTCCACCGTGAAGTCACGCCAATTTTTACTCATTGACAAAAGTTTTGTTGATATTACACTTAATCCATACGTGTACATAAAGATTAAGCTAAGGGCGTTTGAAAATCTGTTTGGAACAATACCAGCGAAATCAAACTGCAGTTACAAGGCAAGAAAAAAATGAGGGTTGTGAATAAGAAAAGTGAACGGGACTTAAACACATGTTCAAAGGGGAGAGAAACAACTAGTTGGAAATTAAGTATCAAATTAGGATTACCATCGAATGATAGCAATTGTGTTGTATTCTAAACAGCTGTTTCTTGAGGCGCAGTAAGCTTGCTGCGGTTTTCAAACCATTTCGCATTTTCCTGAACATTTCGCTACTTACAAACAATTGAACACAAATTAAGCAGAAGTGAAAAAATTTCACGTGTTTCTAAAATTGGTTTTAATTTTAAAAAAATTAAATTCAAAAGAACGATCAAAATTATTTCCTATTTTTTAATCAAAAATCATTTTTTGCAAGAGAAGTGTTACAAACGACCCTACAGACTTATTTCAACAACAGAATCAGCCATTGAAGTCTCATCGTTAGCAGAAGAATTCCACTTTTGCAGCAATTTGGTGACAAATTCTTAACATTTCCCTCTCAAAATCATTTAATAAAAATGATTTCAAATCATGCGAATTATTCAAACCAACATATTATTGTAATTGATTTGCTTAAACTGAGCCTTGGAAAGAAATTGCTGAAGGGGAAACTGTGTTAGAGACAGTTATATTTACTATTTGCCGAATGAATTTCATGCAATTGATGGTAAGTATTCAACGTGTCTCACTGTAAAGGCATAAAAAATTATGTTATACACAAGGAAACAAGCAAATATTTTGCTCGGAATTGACTTGTCTAATCTGTCCCTTAATTTATGGATTCTATTTGATGAATAAAAAAAAGTGCGCAAACACATGGTGTGTTTGTTTGTAACGGTACCGCCCATTGGCCAACCCTCCATCAGAGCATCAACATCGATTTTTCCGGCACGTTTGCACTTGATAGATTGGTCCCCGGGGACTGAAGCCAACAAAAAATCTATGTCTTGTGTGTGGCATATTCACAACGTATGCGCTTAAAAATTCATCGAAAATAAAGAACCATCAATTCTGTCTGGTAAATTGTCGCTGATTTGTTGCAAAATTTTCAATTCGTTGAAAGATTCGACCGAAGATCACCGATTTACATCTCTGTTTGCGATTGAACAATGTCGATTTCCAACAACTTCTCATTCACAAACTCAGAGATTCTGTAATAAGATTTTTGGAATGTTCAAACTGGTAATTCAATTTGAAGTTTCGACAGCTCACTGAAATTGATAAGTGATACGGTACCCGCATTTATCTCATCCACGTACACATCAATCGATTGAGTTGGCAATGAAGCCAAATTCACTTTGGTAATTGAAACGAAATTACTATCCGCATCAATTTGTGTTGACGTATTTTCCCTTGTTGCCACTTGTCAGCGTGAGCTCGACAAAATTTTCGCCCATCACAGTGGAAAACGCAAATTTTCAATTGACTGTAATCGTTTCACCGTATCGTTTATAATTATTTTGTTATTCCCAAATAGAGAAAACGGCGGCTAATTTCCATTTTTTAACGGGCGAAGGGTGTGAAATAACAAAAGAACCTGATTCACCAGCACAATGCCGATGTGTAAGCGCGCATCGTAACAATTGAAAATGTCAATTGTTATCGCCCCCTTATTATTTGAGTCGCCTTCATGCGCCGTTCTGATGCTGCCATGCCAGTACATTATGTGTGAAATATTGTGTAATTGGCGAATAAATTTAATTATTTATAAAGTGATAATGGATTAGGCACACGGTAGAATCCGACTGATGAACTGTTGGTAAAGTGATACCCAATCAGTTCTAGTTGGAATTCGCTCAGGCGAAAATGTAATCAATTGTCTGTGAAGCTCAAACGATTCCCTTGAAATGAAGTCCTGTTTAGGTGTACCACACGGAAAACACTTGGTCGATGATATATTTTAAATTTCTTCAAGAAGGATATTTTATTAGAAGAAACACTTCAAAACTTGTATTTGTCCTGAGAGAAATTGATGAGATATATTTTTCGAAATAAAAGTCGCGTGTGAAAAATATAATTTGTAGATATTCAATGATCAATTTCATTTTTAAAATGCATTTTGAATTCGAGCGTATACAAAACCAATCACTATAGACCGTTATTTTGCGCCATCAACTTGATCCATATCAAACTTTTCGAAAATCGTCCTTCGAAAAACAAAATTCCCATTCGGAAAATATGAAAACCTGTAATTTACTCAACATTACAATCAAATTGTCTGTAAACAACAATCGCGCTCATGAAAATTTCACAACAAAAAAGGGGTTAAATCGTTAAAAGAATGAAAAATTTCAAGGCGTCGGGTGTTTTGTTGTGAAATGCGCGTGACCACAAAATTATACACTGACAAACCGACGACTCGATTTAAAATTCAAATGAGTCGCATGTGCAACACCAGCACTGAACGTGATTGAACTCAATTCTCACGCAACGGCAGCTCAGGAGCAGTGCGAGAATGGTGGGCAACACACGACTTCATGTTCATTTGAATTTTTATTATTTTGATGTGATGACAACACAATGACTATGCAAACAATCGCGAATTACAACTTCCAGCCTCGACACAATGTCTCGATAGTAATCTATCAAAATTGTTTTGTGACTTTTTGACTGATGTCACGATTCCCTTAATAGAACGTCGTCGCAAAAAAGGAATGGCTTTCACCATCTTTTGAATGTTGGAAAAGGATAAAAGGAGAAAAATGAAATTTGGTAGTTTTTGTATTTTTTTTTTTCTATTGCTTTTAATGTGAATTTTATTCCAAATGTAATATTTCCTTTTTTCAATTTTTGAAGCATTGTTTATTCTCTGTAATTGAGTTTTTTTGTTTTGTTATTGTTTTATTTTGTTCAATGAATGTTTAGGGTCTCACCAGCTAATGCTACATCTGAGTAGGAGAAGTCAAATCGAATGTTCTTCTTTCGAATTTCAAAAACTCTTGTTCATAAATAAAGTATGAAATGAAACTTGTGCAAATTGTATCGACTTGTTTGGAACTAGTTCACCATGCGACTGAGGAAATAACTGCATATTTTTTCATGTTCACTACATGAAATTGATAAAATAAAATGATCAAGCGCAAAAAAGGGAATGACAATATAATATTTCAGGCGATGCCATTTGTTGATTTTGTCATGCGAAATGTGCACTGTGTCGTCTATGAATTAAGTGCTTTCGGAATGGCATTTTTGTTGGTTTGGTCGTCATTTGCATTTCTCGAAAAACGATTGAAGTGATAAAAGTAGTTCTAAATCGATTGAGCCCGACCTAGATTCACAATTTTGCGACAAACATTTTGAGGAGTTTGGAAATACGATGGTAATCCAATTCTTCGTCGCTAGTTAATTCGCAATCATTACTTATGCACAGGTTTTATCGCCATTAAACCAAAGCCTGCAATCATTTTGTGCACAATGTTTCAATTGAAACAATTTTTCCGGAGTCCGTATAAAAATGATGATTTTATATTAAAAATATGATGTTCAATGGAATTTCAAGAATCAATTAAATTTTAAGCTTAAAATAAAATATTTTTACTATGCAATAGAATAAGAACAAAGAAAGAAACAAAATACCCAATCGAAAAATGTCGAAATAGTTGAAAAGTGTTTTGTTTACAGTGATTCCTCTTTTTTTGCTTTGGGCTCTGTCTATTTGAACTTGCGTGAGACCCTCAACGGATTTTATGCAGTAATAATTTAAGTTTATCAACTTTGCGTTGCGAAATGGAAAATCTCATCAAAAGTTTGCCAATTTATTTGATTTGTCGCCAAATTACCGAATCGTCGTCAGGAAATATCCCACTGTTTTCAAAAGTAATGATGGCATTCAACCAAGATTCCTTCAAACAACAAAATCAGGTCTAATTTTCTTGGATTTGCTCAACTTTCCAATTGCTTTCGTCAATTTTTAAGGCCAGCATTTTGTTATTCCGACAATTGAAAGCTTTTTTTTGCTTTGATGTAATTTTCTTATTCCGAATCACAACATACACATTTTTGTTCGAGGAGTAAACCGATCAAAAAACAATGTGTTCTTCAATTCACGGTGGAAAAAACTCGAAAAAACTCACCTGATTTGCCGAAAAATATCGCGACATTATTTTTCCAATGAGAAAATAACAATCTTAATATTTGCGGAAATAAATGTCAGTAATTATGCTTCATGTGTCGATTCAATGTGATATTCAATTGTCAATAAAATAAGGCTTCAGTTTCTGGAACATTCAAATTGAACTTCAGCGAATGTTACATTTTAACACGGTTTGCAAAGGGAAATATTTTAAATTATTTATTTTCTGAGCAATTTATCAGTGATTCAATGAAAGATACAAATTTCAAGTTATTGATTCACAGGAAACTGTTTATCGGGCTTTATTTATGAAACAGTGTATAATCGATGCCGGAATTTATCGTTCCTTGGCGACCATTACATAGTAACGATATCACCATATCCGATATTCACATTCCAACGGATGAACTTCCAACATGGAATGCATTCAACTGTGCATTTCCGGGCAACCGTTTTAAACCAAACGCTTTATTTTGATGAAATTTTTTTGGTCAGAATACTCACTATATAATGTGAATGGGAAACGAAGCTGTTCAATGATAAGAAACAAAAATGATAATTTTTCGATTTTTCTTAAAAAAAGCAAGAATTCCCTGTTTCAAATGCAAAAGTACAAAAGTATACAAATAAAAAAGAAAAAAAAAATGAATAAAATTGCAAATCTTCATTTCACGCACACTTTATAAGTTGTACTCGAAAATGTCAATAGATTCTTAAGTTAAGTTCCTTCGAGAAATACTTAAGATAATATTTTTACATTTAAATACAAAATCTAATCGATTTTTATTAGAGTTGTGACTATTATTCAATGTCCAAAGTTCGATAAATGGCTAAAGAAACGGAAACTAGACAAAAAAATGCTATGTGTTTAAATAAAAATGCGTTGCGAGGAGCTTGTTCAGATGAGACAGCCCATTTTGCCTCTGGAGGCGGACCATAGATTTACCCTCGATTTCAGTTTTCAATTGCATCACTCAGCACCTGCTATCCACATTGCGAACAGCGCCTGTGCTCACGAACATACGTTCTACCATCCAGTCCCTTAGAAAATTCATAGCATCATTCGTATCTCGATTAAATAATGCCTCCCCTCTCGATAACACGAAAATATTACCAGCTTGGTCTACCAATTTCAAGTCATTTTCTCATAAAATAATCACCGTTACATTCGCAAATGCATTCAGTCTCTCATTGAAATTCGACCGAAATGGATGCAAAAAGATCCAGTGATTTCAAAATTGAGTGATTTTTATTTTGGAAGCAGAGTTTTTTGTCTTTGTGTTCAGAATTTTTGAATTTCTTTGCGACTTTTCTGAACTTCGAGGGCAATAATTTAGACTAAAGTCAGTTTTTTGGGATAGCAAAATTTTGCATTGATTTGGTAAACTTTCACGCATAAAACACAAATAAGTGAAAGCGCGTAAAACTCGATTTTATCAACTCAGATTCTATCCACGCTTCAACAGCAAAACCGAGAAACAACGACAACAGTAGAAATCCAGCGACAAGCGCACAATTAATCTAAATAAGGTAAAGGGTTGAATTCAACAAATGAATCACTTTTTGATTAATTACTAGACAACTAAATTTGAGTAGTAAATTAAACTTGTTGGACATTTGAGTCGACCGGAATAAAAGAGAGAATACACCGGCTCTAGATCAGTACTGCGACTAGATAATCAAAAACGCTGAAGTGAACCATGAATATTGTTGAGTGGCAGCAGCGGTTCTTAATTTTCGCTATCAATGTTCATTTTACACTAAAAATAAACATTGATAGCGAAAATTATGGACCGCTGCTGCCACTCAACAATATTCATGGTTCACTTCAGCGTTTTTGATTATCTAGTCGCAGTATTGATCTAGAGCCGGTGTATTCTCACTTTTATTCCGGTCGACTCATTTTATAATAAAATGTAGTAATTTTCTCCGAATGTTATCAAGAAAAATTATAAGAACATTTTCAGCATATTAATTGAATCCAAACTGAATCCCATGGACGATTACAACAAAATATTATCATTTATTAATTCTGAAGAAAATTAATTTTGCGATGAAGTGGCCGCAGAATTATTGTTGGACTTCAGATTGAGTACTCATCGTTGTGAAGTGCAATAAATCCATTGAAATGTTTGTCGAAGTTTAAAATATGCTATTTATGTAGATGTTGAGAACACCTTATAAGCTAGCTTTATTCTAATCAAAATCAGAGAACATCATTCGTTTTGTTGCGTTTAGTAAAAAAAAATTCTGGCCCATGGGAGGATCGAACTCACGACCTTCGCGTTATTAGCACGACGCTCTAACCAGCTGAGCTAATGGGCCGTCAAGCTTCAACAGTCAAACTGTCACCAAATTTCTTCACCCTGAAATATGTGCCGCTCACATTGAGTTAAGTAGCCAATTTGCTAGTTTAACAGATAATATTGAAAAAAAAAACTCAATTCTAATTCAATCGCTAGTTAAAAAACAAAAATAGTGTAATTGGAATTTAATTTCTTTTGGATTGTTGTTCTTCAAAATCCAAAAAAATTGTTTGTTACAGAAAGTTCAGTTGAAATGCAGAAATCTTGCATTATCGTCTATAATTTTGATAAAATCCGCTACCTTAGATCATTTATATTTACCGTAAAATTGATAATGTCCGTTGAAAAAAAATCTTGTTCCCATTTTTCAATGAAAAACTTATTCAAATAAAATAAAATCGAACTGCATGGAAGCTCATTCTGGACCCAACTGGGGCCAAAAAAAAGATATTCGAGTCCGGCAGGATTCGAACCTGCAATCTCCTGATCCGTAGTCAGGCGCGTTATCCGTTGCGCCACGGACCCGTATACTTAGAACAGATCAACTGGTTGTTTGACGCAACAATCCTCTCCACATGCCCAACAAAATTGGTCAGCACATGCGTGCATGTCTTTGTGAAAAAAATAAAAAAACCGATGATCTAACTCACAGTAAATGGAAGAATGAATGGATAAAGTGTTACTACTGTGCACATTTAACTGGAGAAAAACAAAAGCTTTATGATTGAGTGTTATACTGAGCCATCAATTTATTCCAAAAACGTTGAAAAATCGTTCGAAAATATGAAAAATATATTGATATTGAAAAAAAAATGCTGGCCCATGGGAGGATCGAACTCACGACCTTCGCGTTATTAGCACGACGCTCTAACCAGCTGAGCTAATGGGCCATTGAAGTTGGGTCGATGCTTTGAAGACGACGAGACGACCAATTAGAAATCGCACTAAGGGATAATGCCGAAATTGCAAAATATAACGAATACTTTTGCAAATATCTCCGTAATTAGCAATGAAAGCAGATAAGTTCTTTTAAATGAGTAGATTAGAGTTTTCGGGAATTTATGATGGTCCGATCGAAAAAATAACCAAACTTTCCCATTGTAATATTTGTTCGGGAACACATTTAACCAAAGTCGACCGGCTCGGAAGCACCTATTCCAGAGCATCCAGACCATTTCGATTCTCCGAAATAAATACTTCCGAGCTGGTGGATGTTTGGTCCAATATGTTCTGGAACTAAGAATAATAGTGAGTTGGGCTTTTTTTATTTTTACCATCAGACCAACAGAAGTGCCCGGAAAATCCATGCAAAATTAGTCCATGTTATCTCAATATATCACATTCAATATTTGTAATGCAAATCTGAGAAGATTTTTGCAGATACCTATTTGATAAATTCCTCTAGGAAAAGGAACGATTTCAATTCCGATGTTTGATTCTGTCTTTTATGCTCAGACGCATTTGTTGCTCGCAAAGACTTCGAATAACACTTATCAAACGAATGACACATTCCATAACGAAGCAAAATCAATCAATCTCACATACATTTTCAATGATTATTTATTTAACTCACGTTTTTTCCTAGATTTTTTCTGAAAAAAAAAAATCATTTGTGTTTGATAAAGTATTATACGAACGATCCGGAAACGGTGGAACAATGTACAGATAACGATTATGAATGCTTGGCATTATGCAATATAAACACACATCCCCGTCTGAAGTTTGAAATCAGCACGCTGAAAAACGAAAGAAAACTATTTAAAGATCAAAATATGTTCTTGAAATAGATCTATTCACAGTTTAATTCACAATAAGAGTTTATTTATTTCAATCACTTTAATCAGAGTTTTTTAATTTTATCAAAAAATGAGTTGGTTAAAACCATGATTTGGTTTTGTTCATGCAAAGCGTCATTTTTCTCTCGAATTTTACTTATCGTAAGCTAAACCGTAATTGATATATTTTCATTATTATTCACGTTATTATTAACATTACACTTTGAGTGAAGTTTTCATTTTTTCTCAATGACCCACACTTAGTGGGTTTGATCAGTTCTCCAAATACGACGGTATGTTTACGTGATATAACAATAATTTTTTCTTCTACTTCTAATAAATTGTATGAATTGAAAATACTCAAGACGCAAAGAAAAATATCAAAAATTGTGATTTTTGAGTGTTTTTGATTTGTAATCGCCTCATGGATAGTTCGAATAGCAGAACTAATCAATTTCTGATACCAAAAATCCGCCGAATACAAATTTTTAGAGAAAGAATATGAAATTACAAAAAAAAAAAATAAGATTTAATCACATTTGGAGCTTGAACTGAAGTTTGAATGTTCATGCACCAACTTAGTCAAACCAAACTGACCGTCGTATTCGGGGAGCTAGGACCGCTCAAATCGCACAGCTGTTTTATTATTCGCATCATTGTTCAATAAAGTGTAAAAAACATGTAAATATTCGATGGACACCGCACGACACTCAGAAAGCAAAAATGTAATGTCGAGACTTTTGGATTGAAGTTCTCCGTTTATGCAGTGTGGCAATGCTAGTGAAATCAATACAAGTTTAATGAACAAAATTTCTTCATTGGTTATTCTCATTTGCAGAATCACATCACCAAAATCGCCGAATGGTGCTTTGCTTTTGTTCTTTGAAGGTTTTTCATTATGTATATCAGTTGTTCATGTTGCCATTGAATTCAAGTTGACGGCCTAGTGTTGTTATTGTTCAAAGTATCATTTACCAGGAGATAACTATTTTCGAATACGAAATTCTTTGATTTTTTTTTTTTTTTATTGAGCACATGTGCTATCCATGTTCCATGGAGATTTACGTGCGTTACTGACCTTGTCGAAGCATACGGGTCCGTGGCGCAACGGATAACGCGCCTGACTACGGATCAGGAGATTGCAGGTTCGAATCCTGCCGGACTCGATTACATTTTTTTGGCTTTGGAACATAATTTTTATTTTTCAAATTTGTTCGACCAGAACTTTTAACTAAAAATAAGTTACAAATTTTCTCTTAAATATCTGTTTTCCATTCGAAGCCACAACAAGTTGGATCAGTGAAAAATCAAATCATAGATAACAAAATTTATATAAAAAATAATGAAATTATCATTAAATTTTTTGTATTTTCATCACATCTCAATTTTGATTTTAAACAAAATTTCCAAAGTCGGCGAAAACATTTTGCAAATTAGCAATTGAATCGATTAAAAAAAATCATTTGAGCGGTACGTGTTTCACAGAGAAGTGGTCACTGTTTGACAGTTAAAACTCGATGGCCCATTAGCTCAGCTGGTTAGAGCGTCGTGCTAATAACGCGAAGGTCGTGAGTTCGATCCTCCCATGGGCCAGCATTTTTTTACTCAGTAAATTATTATTATTTTTTTGAATGTGAGAATTGGCCAAAATCAAGTATGATTTCTCACTTTTGTTGTCATTTTAATGCATTGGGATATCATTTTATTTTCCAAATAATATGTATTCCCGAAATAGTGAATATTTCGCATTTAAGGCCAGGAGAGTCAAGAGTTAACGTTTTTCCCTTGCCGAATCAAAGTCAAGAGAGACGCAAAATAGCCGCGATTTTGGAAATACACAGAAAATAAAGTATTTATAAACAGCGGCTGTAAAATCGCATTTTCCAAGCATTTCCCAACAATTTTCTGTAAAATTGAACTGTTGTCAAATGTTGCAAAGTTCACAATCTTCATACAAAAATGGTTGGAATATTCGATTGTACAGCCGCTGTATGTAATTGTTACAGGTAATTTATTTTCTGTGTATAATTGATATTATCGTAAATCTCAATTCCAAATGTATTGCCTGTCTAAACATCGGTTTGTGATACTCTTATTTTCGGAAATACCGAATATATTCCTAGCAACTCTCAACATAACGGTATTTTTTCATTATCCCAAGTCAGCTGAGTCAGTAGGCGTACGTATTTAGTACTTGAATATGAAATCAATTGAAGCGATAAGAATAAAAAAATGATTAAGCTTTAGCACCATTCGCTAAAAATTTGCAGTCATTACATCAGTAAAACCGAGCGTATTAATTAGTTATCATCGAATGGCTGTTTCCAAGTGTTTTGTTCAAGATAACTGTTTTCATTGCCGAAAATGGAGTCAGTCAAAATGATGAAATAATATTATCAAAATTTGATTTAAATGTGATTAATGTTGCACTGATATGTAATATCGAAGTATTTTCATCATCAATTTAACGAATTGAATTCTATATAAACATTTATACCGAATTGTTTTACAACACTGTGCGTTTATCGAATAAAATAGACTCGAAAAATTATGATATTTTTGGTTCATGAATTTTTATCAGATTTTTTTGAAATTCCAATGAATAGATGTATGTCGGGCTTGTTTTGAGTGGTGTTTGATCAAACCGAACAATTTGCTTCCAATTTAAAGCCGGAATAAGTTATTCATGATTTGAAGGGAAGTTCTTTTTATTTATTTCCTTTGAAATTCTTGAATAAACAAGAAACAAATCGTGAATTCATGAAAACACATTGATTTCATGGCGCAAAACTGTGTGAAAAATTTCGGTTCAAAACTCTTTTATATTTATGAACGTAAACTTTTTATTGCAAATTTGAAAACATGATTTAACGGTGAATTGTGCAAAATCGTGCAATCCGAGTGTTGAAATGCGTGTCATAAAAGTAATCGAATATGAATTCAGTGAGCAAATAAATGTGAAATCATATGAAATTATTATGAATGAATGGATTCGATTTCGAAACGTTCATTGAGTAAATTATTAAAATGCATAACGCGAATTCAGCATCGGTTCGTGACGCTTCTGAGTCTTGTTTGAACTCTTTCTTGAGCACTGTCTTTTTCCATAAATCTTGTTCATTAAATATTAACGTTTAATAAACGAATTCGTGTTTGGAATGTATTTAATATTACCAATTCGTACGGTTTTTATAACAATTCATTGCGGGCAACAAAGCATTGCTCAATAAAATGACGAATAAAGGTATAAGTGCGATAATAAATTCGAAGCGAAGCGCAAAAAGGGTTGTTCCATTTGGAATATCTCGAACAAATATTTGATTGCCTGCGGGCATTTCAGTGCCAAATCACAGTGAAAGGCAATTAGAATAAATATTGAATCGAATAGTTACCGCCATTTCGATGCCCTTCAAGCGGAAACATTGAGATAATTTGATTTTGCTTTGGTTGTTTCATTGATTCATCGATGAGCTCAGCAATAATAAAAGGGTTTCTCGCCCCTTTTTCAACATCATGTGAAATTATGTAATTTTTGTGATATTTACTCAGAAAAATCTGTGCAAATTTGCTTGGAAATCGCATAAAATAAAGTGAATAATCGAATAAATATTTTCTCTTTCACAGAATACCATGGTTTACGACATTGATCACATTGCCCCCTACGACAATAGCATAGCAATTTCGCGTGAAACATATTTAGGATTGCCGTGTGAAAATATACCAATGATACATTCGAACACTGCGTCACGTCGCAGAGCGGGCACAGCAACAACGACTAGCCCAAACACATCGTCCAACATGAACAACGAGAATCTTTTGAATCCGTCGGATTTAGTAGGGCTATCGCGTGAGGAAAGACGCCGCCGGCGACGAGCCACCCAAAAATATCGTACGGCCCATGCAACTCGCGAACGAATCCGCGTTGAAGCATTCAATGTTGCATTCACTGAACTCAGAAAGCTGCTTCCAACTTTGCCGCCGGATAAAAAACTATCAAAAATCGAAATACTCAAATTGGCAATTTGCTACATCGCCTATCTAAATCATGTACTCGAAACATAGAGAAAATACTTGTACCATTCCATCGCAGCCAAATTTTGTCTATAATAATGCATTTTAGATTTATTTTATTGATTGTGAGGGAAATAAAAATGTGTTTTTTTATTTTGTTTAGTTTTTTCATTCAATTTTTCGTGCAACCGCTCATTACTGTGGTATTCGGTTTAAGATTATATTTTTATTGGTGGCTGTACAAATATTCGAATAAATTGTGTGATTTTTAAAATTAAATGATGATTTTGATGTTGTTGTTCTTTTAAACATGTCACTTTTCATCGCTAACGGACTTCTGTTAAAATGATTCTCAGACACATACAATACAATATCTTTTTGTTGAAGTTGTGCACGTGAAACACGGGAAAACAGATAATTAAGTATATTTTAGACCAGATAAATTAAGTTTTACTATTTGCCAAAGTATACAATGCCTAAGCCAAGACCTGTGCGTGATAATTGACTAAAATATTTAATCCAAGTCAAATAATTTAAAATTTTAATGGGAATAAATTGACGCAAAAAATAAGAAAAGCTGGCCCATGGGAGGATCGAACTCACGACCTTCGCGTTATTAGCACGACGCTCTAACCAGCTGAGCTAATGGGCCTTCGAGGTTTTGGTCAATGCATTGATAGCGACGAGCTGACGCTTCTCCTATAGAATTGATTCACGAGCTCAAAGAAAAAAGTCATTTCTAAAGCTTAAAGAAGAAAAGTCAAGACGAAAACGTCAAATTGAGCTCGGAACAAGATTCAGCTAGAAATTCGGTAAAATAAAAAGACACGATCGATCAATTTGGAACATTTTTTCATGACTATTCTGTTTCTGCCTTGCTTCGATTATTTTGTACAAAATTGACAGCTAAAATCAACTTTAACAGTTAACTATAGTCGATATTGTCTCAAATAAATCGACGGAGATGGTCGGCTAAAATCGTTTGATTTCGATTCAAATGATCGCAAGTCGGTTTTTTGGGTATAATTTCCATTGTGTAAAGTAAAATGTGGGCGGCGCCTATCCTGCGACGCCTTCGCAAGCAACAGCAAAAACCCATGTGTTACGCGCTGAAGTAATGGTAAATGCGAATGGAATTCAAAAGCGACACCTGAGACCAGTGTCTGGCGCAGATGAAAAGCTTTTAACATTTAATATTTAGAGCCATGTAATAGAGGTTCCAAGATTTTCGGCACACATTCATCCAAACTAACTTGTTTCATACACAACATATAATAGGGTTCTCGCGCCTGCTTCCATCAAATTCAAAAGTTTTCTGTCAAATTTAATGAAATCGCATATTATAACGAATATTTTATGTACGATGTCCAAAATATGGCCAATATTCATTTGAATCGCGAAAAAAGATCCGAATTTTATGAAATTTCCGCGCATTTCGGTTGAACAGCATAAAGTAAAGACATTCAGAATATTCGATGAATGTTTGGGCCGTGAAACAGAAAAACCAAAATGTGGTCAGGAAAAGCATCAGGAAAATTCCAAAAAACACACAATTTATTATGAATTGAATGAATCGTCCGAATTGCAAAAAATTCCATCGTAAAATGCCCATTAATCTTAAATAGCTCCTCAACAAATCGAACGACTTCATGATCCGGCGATACAAAACCACACACAAAATTCGATTAACGATGGACTTATCAGAATCGTTTTATCGTCGTTCGAATTAACAGCACGCACAATCTAATCGGGAATCGTGAAATTTGTCTCGCTTCTTCGAGATATTTAAAGAGATGTTGGGGGAATATGAAGGGAAACATTAACAAGTACCAATGAATTGGTTCTAAAAATCTTTTGCCCCTTTGGAATGGACAAGGCGGTGAAGCGATTTGACTACGTGCAAACTACATAGCGTAGTCTACTGCGTGTACCATTGATTTTGTATGGAGTTTCACTGGCCTGGGAATGGAATATTGAATATTAGTTGATTTAAGATTAGATTGAATTTCCATAGCATTATTTCAAGAGAATTGATGTTGGTGAGTTAATTCATGAACTCAATCAATTGGAATGGAACCTAGATCGATGTCAAAACGTTGATATGATGGTCGGTACACTAAATGACAATTTATCGCGGTTGATCAATCGATTCGCACCACTCAAATCGCGTCGTGTATGTCACAAACCCAAGCATTGGTTTAATAGTGATATTGCCAAGGCTCTGGAAGAAAGAAAGTTTGCCTACGACAATTGTCAAAGGCTTAATGTTCATAATGATGCTCTTGATAAGGAGAGAAATGATCTGCTTAGAGTCAAATCGAAGGCAGTGAAGTCTCTAATAAACAAGAGCAAAAAAGCTATATTAGTCAAGGACTTGACTGAAGCCACGACTGTTCGCAGTAAGTGGAATGTAATCAAGTCCCTTGGTGTCACCAAAGATAATTCCAATGATGACTCGGAAATTCTAAATAACTTCGATTTAAATGATTTCAATAACTTTTTCGCGTCAATTCACAAGTCAAACGGGGTTGATTTAAATAATTTATCATTGCCAACTAATATTAATTTCAATTTCTCTTTTCGTGAAGTTGATGAGGATCTAATTCTTAACGCGTTTTCTAAAGTCAAAAGTAATGCAATTGGTAAAGACGAGATACCACTGGAATTTTTGAAAATTGTTATGCCGTCAATTGTATCCTCAATTAAATTCATTTTTAACTTTTGTATTCGCAACGGTGTGTATCCTGCTGATTGGAATAAAATTATTATTCGGCCTCTTAATAAAGTCACAAACCCCCTAATCGTTTCTGATTTCCGACCAATCAGTATAATTTCCGTCTTACCGAAAATATTCGCGATTTTGCTCAATGAACAAGTCATCCACTATTTGGAATCTAATCATTTAATTCATGATCGTCAGTCTGGATTTCGCAAGAATCACAGCTGCTCAACTGCGCTATTGAACATATCAGAGAGTATCAGATCGTCTATCAACCGAAAAAGGGTTGTCATTTATGTCTCTTTGGACATCAAGTGTGCTTTCCCTTCGGTTCCACATTCCGGTTTGCTTAAACTGTGTGAATCTTACGGTTTCGACAATAATTCTCTACGATCAAATCAATTTATAGTAATATCTCACAAACAGTTAAAGTTGGTAATACTGAATCAGATAGTGTTGAAATTGATAATGGTGTCCTTCAGGGATCTAATTTCGGCCAAACTTTTTTTTCAATTTATTTCAATGATACTCTCAATGTACCTGAGCACATGACTGGCCACTTATTCGCAGATGATTTTCAGGCACATCTTGAAGTAGATTTCGATAAAATCAACGAAGGAATAAGTAAAGTAAATTTTGATTTAAATAAAATTAATGATTTCGTTTCGCGCCGTGGTATGGCTCTGAATAAAGCCAAATCCAAGGTTATGATTATCGGTTCAAAGCACAATACTAATCGTATAAATTTCGATATGATAGATGGCGTTGTTGTTGACGGCGAACAGCTGGAGTTTTGCAAATCAATAAAAAATCTCGGTGTTGTATTTGACTCAAATATGAATTTTGAGGACCATAATAGTGGGAAATTGCAAAAAGTTTATGGTGTGTTGAGTAGAATTCGCCATACTCGACATATCATGCCAAACTATGTAAAGCGTGATGTTGCTTGCGCGCTCATTGATCCCATTTTAAGCTATGGTGATGTGATCTCTTATGGCTGGGGAGCCCATGGCTCCCTTGATCAGGAGAATCGTATTCGCAAGGCTGATAACGATAAAATCCGTTATATTTATGGCTTGAAAAGATCCGAGCACATAAGCGAGTATCGTGAGCGAATCAATGGCCTTACCCCTGAGTCCAAGGCGAAGCTTCATTCAGCTACTTTGATTTTCAAGCAACTGAAAACGCGCTCTCCTTCTTATTTGAATGATATGTTCGTGTTTAATGAAGGTTCAACTCGCGCAAATGGTCAATTGAGGGTTTTGGTCAAACCTCGCTCTGAGTTCGACAAACGTGCATTTGGTTTCGCGGCAATCACCTTTTTTAATACAATCCCAGTTGACATCAAGAAATGTAACAATATCGATGCATTTAAATTTCAGCTCAAAATCTGGTTGCGCAATAACCAGCAATAATTTCAGTTCCTTTCAATTTTCGTTGCTTGGTTGATGAATTTGTGCTCTTGCCAACGTTTCTCCATCATCATCATCATTTAGTTTTAAATTATTTAAGTTTTTCCCCTGACTCTCCTGGGTCAGGCCGGTTTTCCATGGTTTCCCGGATTCAATTTGGTATCTTTAGTCATTCGTAGATATCCCCCATCCCTGTAATTGTTTTTGTTTAAGTCGTTCCATGGGCGGAATTTATACCGTATTGGGCACTTTGCCAGCATACATGAGTTACTGCGTAGCTCTTGTACATATTGGTATAAATTTAGGATTCGTAATAAATAAATAAATAAATATTAACCATCGCGTATTTTTATAGAGGGGCATTTGAATATTTAGAATGATATAATCGATATCAACTGAAATTGTAATAGTTTAAAGAAAGGAATAATGGACAAAACAAAGTCCAAACGATTTATTGCATGAATTGTGAATTAAGCAGACATTTTTTCTTTATGACACATTAAAAAAAAATCATATTTTCAAGATATTTGAGTTAAATAATTTGACAAATTTTGACATGAATGTCTCAGAATAAAAGTAAATCTTTATTTTGCTTCACGTATTAGCGACACTCAGACGCGTTGCTTTTAGGAGCGCAACAAAATTTTGTTACTGCATGAAAGCGGTTCAAATTGTTGTTGTAGTCCCGGCCAAGAAATCTGTGTGCAATTTTGATATGTTTCACTTAAAAAAAAAATGAAATTTTGTGCCGCTTCGATGAGTTTTTTTTAAGCTTCGCTTTTACTAGCAGCAGAAAGAATATATACTTTTATTCTAACGCATTCTCATTAATTCTATCCCTTTGAATTATATATTTTTCGTTTCCTTATTCATTGTGAGAGGAATTGGTGCTTGCATCATCCCGATTTCAAGCGATGAAGGACCTGCGCGTTGTTTCGAAGAAGTATCTGCTGATGATTTTTTAATGACCGATTTCTTTGGAACAATCGAATTATCCGTTCTTACATCTGAACATGAGGTTGAAGCACCAGCAGCGATCTGATCGATTATATCGACATCCCAACAACAAAGTAATCTTCCCAGCGAAAATGAATTTTTAATCTTTCCGCCACCAGCATCAGCATTTCCAACCGGTCCACTTTCAACAATCACGAGAAACTAATTTCGACAAAGAAATGATACCTTTTGTAATTTTGTTAGACGAAATTAGAAAAAGAAGGATAAAAAGCACTTACGTGGGCTGTCAAAGCAGCAGCAGCAAATACGATGACGAATAAAGTTCGCATTTTGGAGAAAAATAACAATGGCTCGTGAACAATTGTACATGAAAACTTATATAGAGTTTCGAAAACATCTGGAAAACATTCGGAACTCAAAAATTCGAATATATTTCGCTCGAGAACTTCATTCGCATATATTGTTTTTGCGAAGAAATTCTTTGCACTAGACGCGCAACAATTGAAATTTTATTTGAAAAAAGAAATTCTGGCCCATGGGAGGATCGAACTCACGACCTTCGCGTTATTAGCACGACGCTCTAACCAGCTGAGCTAATGGGCCACATATGAAATGAGCAAAAAGACAATATCGCAGCTCATCCAAGATGTGATTTCATTCGCAGCTTTTCATTATGATATTAATAGAGCAAAGTTTAAATAAAATAATTGGTCTTGCATAAGTAAAATTAACTTGTCCGCATATTTCTCGACAGTGTACTGATTCACAGTTTATGTTTATTTCTTATCGTATCATATCGTAACTATGAGAATATATCACAAATTATAGGTCATTACGATTATTATTGGCATTTGGTTCAAACTCACCAATAGCGATACGCGAATTAGTAGCTATTGTTGATGTTGAATTTGGATTATTACTTTATTATTGAAAAAACACTACAAAAACACGTGAAAATATAGTTTATTGTAGTGAAATAAAAGACAGCACAATTTATTTTTTCTCAAATCCCTAACAATGTTTTCTCCGAGTATCGAGAGAGAGAGAGAGAGAGAGAGAGAGAGAGAGAATTTGAAGATTTTGCATGAGAACTGTGTTATTTGTTTCACAAATGATTCTTATTACATGGAGCAATAAGATTGAATTCATTTGATGTTTACGTTGAACCTTGAACCTTGAACTGAACCATTTAAATATCTCTCCCATCGAAATTTTGCATGACTTACTTATTTATTTTATAATAAAATAATATCCTGAAATTTCCAATTCGATACAATGTGAACCTTAGATTGTCGCCATACAAATATTTCGTTTTGACCACGAAAAGACATCGAAAATCGAAATTTTTGCAGGGAAGGTAGTCCTATATCTCATCGGAATGACTTGAAATTTTGCATGACTTATTTTTTTCATTAAAAAATAATATTCGGAAAGTTTCATTTTGATACAATGCGAACTAGACATAGTCCCCATACAAATTTTTCGTAATTTTGTTGAAAAACAGCCCATATTTTGATTCGACTCCACTTGAGCTACCCGAAAAAATTATCCGATTTGGCTGAAAATTAATAGGTTTCTATTTCTAATGAATACCAATGTGTGTGTAAATTTTTGATCAATTCTAATCTCATTTTTTTGAGTTATCTTGTTAACAAATTTTTGCGTACAACGGACAACGGACCACACACGGACAAAAAATTGCTCCGGGAATGGTTGCAATCGTTTTTTCTAGGTTCAAAACCCATAGAAAACTTATTCCGAGCGTTTTGAATTTTTTGGACCGATCGCAATACCTTTACCACACACAGTGGTGTGTGCGAAAAAGTAAAAACGGTGTTTAATTCGAAGTGTCATGAATAGTTTTAAGTCTGCTCGGCAATTGAAGACAGTAAATAATTTATCTGTTGGTGTTCAACGTATTCGACAAATTTCAAGTGGCTCTGGCCGCTTAAAATACAAAAAAAATGAAGCGTAAGCCAATGTTGTCACCAGCCAATATTGAGGGGCGTAAGAAGTTCGCTCTGGATCACATTCATTGGACAAACCAATGGTGCAAAATAATTTTTTCAGATGAAAAAAGTTCAATTTGGATGGCCCAGATAGATTTGCCTATTATTGGCACGATTTGCACACCGAAGAAAAGATTTTCAGTAAGCGCCAATCTGGCGGTGGTTCTGTGATGGTATGGGGCGCCATTGTCTACTTGAAAAAGATGCCGCTGTCATTCATTTTAACCAGAATGAACGCAATACAATACCAGGAGATGGTCGGCCCTAATTTCCCAGCATATGGCTATGAATTCGCTGGTTGAGGCTGGAAATTTCGACAAGATAATGCCCCAATTCACGTGGCCAGGTCAACTTTGGCTGAATTTGAACAACGTGGAATAAATCTTTTTGACAATTGGCCGGCCAAATCACCAGATATGAACATCATTGAAAACGTGTGGTCGATTTTAGCCCGAGAAGTTTACAAAGAAGGCCGACAATTCAACACAAAACAAGAATTGACGGAGGTCATTGAGGCGGCTTGGCAAAACATCCCACAGGAAAACATCCAATCACTGTATGACAGTTTACCGCATCGAATCATCACATTACATGATGCCAAAGGCAAATGGACCAAAAACAAGTTTTTGCAAAGAAAAATATAGTTTTTAAGCAAAATAGTTAAATGGTCCTAACCTTATTTCTCACTTTTAAAGTGCAAAAATTCAAAAATAAGTGATAAATTCCAAATTTCGTAATATTTTGGAAAAAAACTTTTTGTAATGTAAAATCAAATAATTTTTAATAAAATTCATAAAGAAATAAACATAAAATCATGAGGAATTTCAATGATTTTTATGAAAAATGTGAGTGGTCCTAACCTTTTTTTGCCAGTGTATTGACATTTTATCAATAATTAGTAATTACCAATGATGCACCATTATTATAACGCCCATAAGCACTATTCGGTGTAATATTCGCAACTGAAGTTTCTAATATTGGTATTAGCAATTCGAACACATTATGTAATGTTCTTCCACCATTTAAGAGTGTTGAAGCAATACCACTAAAAGCAGTTACAATACAACGAAGATCTTATGCATTCATTTTGTGTATAAATTGCCGTTTGAATAAATGTTTTACCACAACCTGCATGTGCAGTCAAACAAAAAAAAAAAATTAAATTCTGTATCATTGAATTGCGCTTGACCTAAAACACGATCAATTATTATTTTTTGCTCTGATTTTGCATTTTCATATAAATCATGAAAAATTAGTTCTTCATCAAGTGGATAAAAAATATCAAGAAGAGCATCCGATTTCTAGAAGAGCTCGATTTTATGCCACATTTTGATCGTAATATCTTACAAAATCTTCACTCAAATAATCTTTAAATGTGCTCCATAATGTCAATGCATGCTTCGGCATATTTATTGCACATATATTTCTAAATAATTACCTCAATTGCTTCGGTGATTGAAAACTTTTGGCCTCATCCAAACACTCCTTCCATTCATTGTAGCCTATAATCAAGACTTTTGATTTTGAACCATTTAGTTTCATTCCGCGACGGAGAATAAAATCATGTAATTCATTAGCAAAGAAATGGCCAGTTAAATGCTCAGGCACATTGAGAGTATCTTTAAAATAGATTGAAAAGAAAGTTTGGCCGAAATTACTACCTTGGAGAACTCCATTTTGAATAGAAACAAAATCAGACTCGAATTCACCAACTTTGACTTTTGGTTGAATATTACTATAGATAGACTTTTCTAAATTCAACGCGTTATCATTGAAACCATACGATTTGCAAACTTTAAGAAGCGCGTCATGAGGAACTGAAGGAAAAGCACTCTTAATTATCTAAGATACAAAAATCACAACTATTTTGCGATTTATCGCGGATCTGATACTCTCTGATATGTTCAGCAAGGCAGTGGTACAACTATGATTCTTACGAAAACCAGATTGTCGTTCATGTAGAATTGAATTTGCTCTTAAATAATCAGTTACTTGACTATTCATGAGAATCGCGAATATTTTTGGTATATCCGAGATGATGCTGATTGGTCGGTAATCAGATATAGATTGGGGGCTTGGAATTTTATTGAGCGGTTTGATAATAACTTTATTCCAATCAGTGGGATAGACACCATTTGAAACGCAAAAATTAAAGATAAAAACACAAGGATTTAACTATTGGCTTTTTCAAATGCTTGCTGAGAAGTGACTGCATTATCAAAATTGTTTAATTTACAATTATCATTGGCAGCTTTTCTTTCATAGCATGCTTAATATCATTATCAAACCAATGCTTTGAGGAATGACGAAGGCGACGCGAACGAAGTGGTGTAAAACGGTCAAGTATATATAAGATATTGTCATTTAGTATTGAGACCATGTCGTCGACTGTTCGAGTTTGGTCGAAATTCCAATTCAATAATTCAATCTCATGAGTGAGCTCATTTTACTAATGACAATATTATTGCTAATTTTTTCAGTCTTGATGTTGTAAGAGCACAATATCAAGCCATGAAAAGAGATTCCTGATGGAAAATGCCCGAAAAAATTTCACCGGTTGATATTATTACTGAAAATTAAGTCAATCTGTGATGATAGTCTGCCCGGCCACCAAAGCGTCGGACAACTATCATTAATTAAATTAATGTTTAGTGCAAAATTCGAGTTTAATACAGAGCTACATTTTGATTATTTAGAAAGTTGATATTAAAATCGACAGCTATTGACACATTTTGCTCCTGTTGCACATGAGATTATCAAATCAAATAATTTACGCGTATTTTCAGCATTGCATCTTGGTGCACGATGAACAACTCCAAAAATCAATTTTCTAGTACGAGTAAAAATTTTGATAAAAAGAAACTCCACGTTTTCAATGTTAGCATTATCTTTAACCGAATTAAGAATGATTTTTGTTTTGAGGTTATTCAAAACATAAATCACTACACCATCGGCTTTATTTCTGTCAAGTGTTTTGATGTACACAACCATGTTTCTGTTACGTAATGCGATTAAATTTAAATTTTTATTACCATTCAAGAGCATCTTCACCTCATCAAAATGACATGCATCAAGCAGGCCTTGAGCATTCAAATGACAAAAGTTGAAACTACCCTTGAATTTATTAATAAAATTTATTGATATTTAAGGTAACATTTTCATTAGTTAATATAGATTCCAAATTGACGAGTCAAAGGCACCTGTGTGTTTACACTCGATGGAATTGACACAGATTCAACGTGCAATTTCCAATGAGTGCAAAATCCGAATCATAAGAAATCGTTGCACGAATTTACATTGATCAATTGAAATTGACCGATGAAAATGTATGCGAATGTCTGTTAACGCGATTCAAAATAGTGAGGTTATGAGACAAGACGGTATTTTCGAAGTGAATATAATTATTGAAATCGGCGAATTTAATAAGACACACACAATCGACTTTTTACGAAAAGAATTCTTTATAATATTTATTTCATGCAGCGGAACACCGAAAAACAATGATTAATGTAATACACTTGTTCAATAGACCAATCAATAACGTTTTTCACTAATGCTTTACAAAAATGTATACGAATGTTTTTCCCCCGTAAAACATCGAATGAAAACAACGAATTTATAGTATTATCACTCAGATCAGACAAATTATGCAAACTCTCACCAATTTTCCATTGTTCAGCCGCCGAATAAAGCATGGATTGGTACGGTCAAAAACAGCACAGTCACAATGCACACACAGTCCGACGCAGCAAAATATGGAAATAATTGAGAAAAACAATCAAAAGATTAACAACTATTATCAGATTAGTGCAAAACACAAAAAAAAACACTCAAAAATACACAACAAGATTTAATTATAAATCAATTTGTACCGCAAAATAAATAAAATTAACAAAAATTGTATTAGCGCAGAAAAAAATATGAACTGTTATCACAAACTTCAATTATCAATTGCATGTCTTGTCTTATACAAAATATTAAAAGTACAGCACAAAAAATATGAATGGAAAAATATGAAATGTATTATTTTTTCACAGGATCATTGATTTTCACAAGGGAGCGCAACGACGATGCTACGCGCCCTAACTACGCTATGCAGAATACATGACGTAGTCTACTACGCGCCCTGACGCGTTTGTATGGTCGTTGCGCCCCTCTGGATTTTCAAATGTGTTGCTGGTATTGTCTCCATCGCGCATAATTTGTTTGCTTTTGATTGTGTGCACAAAAAAATAAAAGTAAACAAAGAAGTGTCCAATGGCTGCTGTCAACTTGAATGAAATGGAGAATGAAGAAGATTGCATGTGAATGATTTTTACTTTTTTTAATAATTCAGCGCATTTGTTTTCATTCTATTATTATTTTTTATTCATGTCATAAATGTTTTGCATTTAATTATATCCCTTGAATTCATTTTTTATTAAAGAAGATCAAATGTTTGAAGAGATAATTCATATTTCAAATTCATCTGTTCAAATCGTGTTAGATGTTGTAACTTCGGAACAATTTCCTATCAGAAATAAAACGATATATCTCAAATTGGAGAAACAAATCCGAATAGATATTTTTAGTTTCTTGATGAAATGACAGCGTCATACGCGTCATAACACACCGAAAAAATTAGTGGCGCCATCGCGAGGCCTATGTCAGTTTGACACTGAATTTTACGGTGTGTTATAAAGCGTATGACGCTGTCATTTGTCATTGTTATTCAGATCTGACATATATATTAACTTATTGATGACCGTTCGCCATGATGCTGTCAGTTCGATGGTAGCTCTGACATGAGTCGCAAGGAGGCACACCGATGAATAATCGCATCGATTCGAATTGACATCAATGTTAATATATATACTGATATTCTCATCTGTCTTATTTTGTGTATTCGATTCCTTTGATGTTAACTGCTTCCGAAAACATTAAATACCAATATCGAATTTGCGCTAGGCGACTATCACTCGTTTGCTTGTTGTATTGATTGTTTATCATGAATGTGTTTGTTATGGTTCTGAGGAAGATTTTTCCAGGAGTGAAACGCAGATGACAATCCACTATCGTTGAATAGCACATGCTTTATTTGCATTTTGAATGATGAGTTGCGTTCTTTAAGGCAGCGAACGTGAAAAATGAGGACTTTTCCCCATATTGAGGGCAATTTTTCATTTGAACCGCCAGAATTCTTACAGATTTTCTTCGCTCTTTTTGTCGTTCATACAAATTGCAGGCCAGTGAAACGCCATACAAAATCAATTGTACACGTTGTCAAATCGCTGCATCGCCTTGACAAATTGTCAAAACGCTAGTTCAGACGCTAAGTCGATTCAATGTACCTAATATCAGAAAACGTGAATTTTGCCTAATTCAAGCGGTAATTTGCTATTCAAATCGTCATATCTCGTAAACAGAAATTTCTCATAAACAGAAGAGACATGACATGTATCGCAAAATGTTCGGGTTCTTTGGAGAAATAAGTATGCGAACGTTGGGCTAGTTTTCCAGGTAATTGACGAAATGTGGCTGGTCAAATCCATCACTTTTGGTTTTTTCCCATATAACCCACCCAAGTTGTACAAATTGGAGATAAGAGAAAAGACAGGTTTCCAACGGTATGAATATGATTCCTGTATGTTGAGTGGTTGAGCTTCAGTGTTCGTTCAAAAAATCGCACAACCGAAGCAAAACAGTCACCACTACGTATACACGGCGGCGAAAACCATAAAAGGTATGTGTGTGTGTGCAGGTTAATGGTTCTGCGAACCCAAGTAAAATAAAGCTACTGACTCACTGACTCTTTTTATTTTGTATGAAAACCGATCAAAGTTAGCAAACTGTCCTAAATTGAGCAACTAAGGATAGTTTCAGTTAACCGCTCAAATGTTAACTGCATTTAACTATATGATCGATTAATATCTACTTTCTGTACTGAAAAAGTCAACCATAATCAGCTGGCTACGTCCCAAATTAGTCAGTAAGTTTATTTTCAGTAGGAATGAATTTTTATCTAATATTTCTCACTAACGCTGCATATAAAAGGGATTGCTATCAAAACTTGCTCGAAAAAATTCAAATGTTGCTCGGCATGTGAAAAACTGCTTTAGAAAGCGATGAATGCTATTTTTGGCGTGTATATTTTTCTATTTTTACTTTTTTGAAGGACCCAGACACATCAGGAGATGTATTTCCATTTTCTCAAGCACAAATTTGAAATATATTGGAATAAATATTCCAAAATGACCCAGCTTTATAGTGATGTCATCCGTTACTCATTAATTATGAAGAGTAGAGAGATGACACATGCAAAATGACAGTTGCTTTTGATTGAAAATGGATTCAAAACAACCATTTTGTTTCGATTGATACTCTTCTACAGGAAATTTTCGATGTTGGAAAAATTAGTTTTCTAAAAAATTCATTCGGGAATTTTTTAGGAGAAATGTTGGGCATATTTTCAGTAAATTCTGTTTGCAGTGGGAAAAAACGGGAATTTTTTTGAGAAACCCTCATCGATTCTAGAGCGGGTATTTTTCTGTGATGATAAGTCGTAAAGAATATTCTATTCCAAAAATACAATCCGATTTCAACTGAATTGCTTGAAAGTATGTTTTGCGTATGTAATTCCTTTTATTTTCCAGACAAACGATATCTTAACTTACGCAAGTGTCAAAATATGTCCACATCTCCAGAAAAACGAACTACGCAAATGTTATCTGGGTCCTTCAAAATAGTATAAATAGCAAAATTGAAACGTCAAAAATAGTATTCCTCGCTTGATAAAGCAGTTTTTCACATACAGAGCAAAATGCATGTTTTGAAAGTTATTATCATTTTTATATGCAGCGTAAGTCAGAAATTTTTGATAAGAATTCATTCATAGAAGCTTTAAGCAGCACACAGACACAAAAATGTTGTAGTTTTTCCGCCGTGTATTGATGTTAGTTGCTTCGGTTGTGCACAATTGACCGAGAATAATGATGCTACGTATTCTTGTTTTCAAATGAAGTGTCCCCGAAAATTGTTCCAGTAAAAGTGTTTCAAATTTTCGAACTTGATTTTCGCATTGCTGATAACAGATAATTGATGGGTGTCTTCGGCAAATGTCTAAGGCTTTTTAATATCTAGGCAATATTATCCTCATCCATTCAAATAAACATGCAATTTTCAAAATGTTGACGTTTCCACACGATGATAAGGTGTTTTTGTGTAAATTCAATAGTTTTTTCTAACTTTCGCTACTTTTTGATGTTCCAAGAATTCATACTCAAAATTTTACAGCATTTTGAAAACAATTAATTAACAGTTTGTTTGGTATAACTTTATCTTTTTGTTTAATCAGATTCATTTGGCTGTCTCTCTTAAGGGGGCGGATCCGGAATCGTTCTTCGATTACGCATGCTCACAACAGGGTGCGGTCCAAGCTGTCAAGAAATGGCGTAACAGGTTACAAAAAGCTCATCCAAAACTCAAGCAACTGGTTAACGCTACGCCTGATAAATTTAACTCGACTGTAAGAGCTGATGTAGAACGCACCGCCAAACACTTGGAAATTATAGATTCCGCTATTGTAAACCTTGAAATATCAAACAGCAATTGGTATAAATGTTGCAGGCAATTCCTGATTGAATATAGAAAAACTATGGACGTTGACGTTCAACCATTTAAAGACAGAGTTCAACAAATGTTTGAAAAATACTTCGAATATTTGGACAATATACATTTTGCACTAAAAAGAGATGTACAACAATTTGTATCCTTCGTCGATCCTAACATAATACCGTCCGGGAAGGCGTATCCATATTCATGGGCAACAACTGTTCAATATATAAAAGGAGGATGTGATGCGTTAGACCAAATGGAGAAAGATAATGTCGAAGCAAAATGCGAAAATGAGATTGAAAAATATAAAAAAGCTGTCATGGGATCAGATTTGCAACTTTCAACTTCTTCGGCGTCTCAAAAAAGACTCAGGGTAGATTAGTTTGGGAAATGTCAGCTGATAAAATTATGCAGCAGGTTCAAGGAGCTATTTATCTGAATGAATATTCAATGAATTACTTCTAGTTGTACCCAAAAACAGTGAATAATAAAATGAAAAATGTAAACACGGTCTTTTTTACTTCTCCGCATACCACTGTGTGTAATAAAAGTATTGCGATCTGAGTACGGTGGGTGGGGGAGCAGATCGAAGTGCGATTCATGTAATTTTGCCATCGTTTTCAGTGAACAACACGTTGTTGATTTTGATTGTTTTTGATCAATTGTGAGCCAACGCGGCACCCATTTTGCACACAGCTTTCTCATGGACAAATGTTCATGCAAAATGGTGTATGCACTGCCTTTTGATATCTTTAAAGTATCAGCTATCTCACTCAACTTCACTTTACGATCGGCCAAAATTATTTTGTGGAAGCTAATGAGCATTCAAATTAATGAAAAAAAAAAACAGATTAGAAAAACACAAAAACTTCATACAATTTAATGACAAAATTTCATAAAAAAATAATATCCTGCAAGTTTCATAATGATACAATTCGAAATGGTCATAGTCCTCATACAAATTTTTCGTAATTATATTGAAAAACAGCCCATTTTTTGATTCCACTCCACTCCACTAGAGCTACCCGAAAAGATTATCCGATTAGGCTGAAAATTAATAGGTTTCTATTCCTAATGAAGACAAATGTGTGTGTTTGTTCAATTCTAAAATCAATTTTTTGAGTTATCGTGTTAACACATTTTTGCGTACAACGGACAATGGACAACGGACAACGTACAACGGACAACGTACCACACACGGACATAAAATAGCTGCGGGAATGGTTGCAATCGTTTTTTATAGGTTCAAAACGCATAGGAAACTTATTCCGAGCGTTTTGAATTTTTTGGACCGATCGCAATACCTTTACCTCACACAGTGGTGTGTGCGGAAAAGTAAAAAACGAATAAACATCTCAGTTTCTAAATTTTACTACAACGATCGTTCGCTGCTCTTGAATTGGTAACAACAATTACGAATTAGTTCACTCTGATCTGAACTTTTAATTCATGCCAACGATAGATATGGTTCCGCATTTATGTTTTGTATTACTTTCGTTAAAAAGTTAACGAGCATTCAAATTGATGAAGAAAACACAGATTAGAAAATCACAAATACTTCATCCAATTTAATGACAAAATTTGAATTTAAAAACTGCAGCGATCTTGATGTTCAAGCAGTTGTCAAATTGTTCACCTGGGTATCTGAATCACATGTTCGTAAAAAACGGTGAATCGTCGCGGTATCCCGATGACCTTCGTGTAAATTTCAATCCGCGTACTGCATTTGATACCCATGTATTCAGTTTTTCTGCAATTAATTTTTGGAATAGTATACCGGTAGATATTAGAAATTCGAAATCTTTGCCATCGTTTAAAAATAGCTTAAAGCATCTGCTGCGTGCCGGTCAATGAATCGTATTTATCATCTTAAATTTACTCATGTCGCGAATTCTCGGATTGATATCATGAGATTTCTTGTCAATTAATTAGTTATAATTTAGTACTAGTATACTATTTTTTCCAGAGACTGACAATTGACCGATTTCGTTGACATTTATTCAAGTATTGGGAGAACAAATTGAAAACCGCGCATTTTTTTCAAAATTTCGATCTTTATTATGGAAAAATGGTTACAAATTGATTATTCAAATTATTGTCCATCGCTAGCCACAACTTTTTCCCATCTTTCTGGCAAATTACGGATTCCGCGTCGAAAGAAATCTGTGCTTTTTTCGGCTTTCCATGAATCGACCCATTTTTTGCATTCCTCGTAAGAATGGAAATGCTGTTCAGCCAGGCCAAGTGTCATTCATCGGAAGAGGTGGTAATCGGAAGGGGCAATGTCTGGGCTATACGGCGGGTGGGGTAGGACTTCCCATCGAAGCGTTTCCAAGTAGGTTTTAACGACCTGAGCAACATGTGGCCGAGCGTTGTCATGTTGCAAAATAACTTTATCGTGTCTTGCGACCGTTTCCGACCGTTTTTCCTTCAGTGCTCGGCTCAAACGCATCAATTGAGTTCGGTACAATGCTCCTGTGATGGTTTCGTTTGGTTTCAACAACTCATAATAGATCACGCCGAGCTGATCCCACCAAATACACAGCATTAGCTTCGAACCATGAATGTTCGGCTTTGGCGTCGATGTTGATGCGTGGCCGGGGTAACCATACGATTTTTTTCGCTTCGGATTATCGTAATGAATCCACTTTTCATCACCAGTCACAATACGATGCAAAAAACCCTTCCGTTTTTGCCTTTGAAGCAGCTGTTCACAAGTGAAAAAACGGCGTTCGATGTCTCTCGGCTTCAATTCGTATGGCACCAAATTTCCTTGCTTTTGAACCATTCCCATGGCTTTTAAACGATAGGAGATGGATTGTTGTGTCACTCCCAATGATTTTGCAAGTTTTTCTTGCGTTTGGCACGAGTCTTCATCGAGTAATGCTTCCAACTCCTCGTCTTCAAACTTTTTCACTTGGCCTGGACGCTCTTTGTCTTCCACATCAAAATCACCACTTTTGAACCGCGCAAACTACTCCTGGCACGTTCTAATCGACGGAGCATATTCTGGATCTGCTTCGCATAACAAACGATGACTCTCGGAAGCATTTTTCTTCAGATTAAACCAATAAAGTAAAACTTCCCGCAAATGCTGTTTTGTAGGCACGTAGCTCGACATTTTCAACGCAATAATAAACTTGTGTATTCAACTGAATGATAAGTTTGACAGATCGTTTTCAATGTATTTTTTTATCCTCTTTAAGATACAATAGCTGTCAAAGTCAAAATAATGACATCTATGATAGATATGAAGTTAGTAACGAATGCGCGGTTTCCAACTTGTACTACTAATATATACATCTAGTGGTATGTACCTCGATGAACCTTTGACATATTGGTTTAGAATGGGTGCATCTAAAAACGTCCGTTAATTCAGTTGAATTTCAAATGATATTAGAAATGTAATATTCTAATAATGTTATGATGATAATATCATTAAATTTAAATATATGAGTGAAGCAACCTTAATTAAAACAAACACAAGAAATCACAATTTGTTTTCAATTTATTTATTTGACACTGGCATTTACATTTTCATTCATTTACTTTAACGTTAGACGCACCATTCTTTGGTCTCTAGAGGTTAATCGAAAGTACATACTAAAGGGTGATTTTTTAGCTGGTTTCTTTTTGACGTTTAATTTTTTGACAGATGTCAAATTCCAACTGACGTCTGTCACAGTCAAAAATGCTCAGTATGCTTTGCAATTTCAAGATGGAAAGACTTACAAACGAGCAACGCTTGCAAATCGGGTCCATCCATGGACGAACTGCGCCGTAAGTTCGGCGAACAGTTCATCTCTCGTTTCGGCCCCGTTCATTGGCCGGCCAGATCGTGCGATTTAACGCCCCTGGATTATTTTTTGTGGGGCTACGTTAAGTCTCTCGTCTATGCGGACAAGCCAGCAACGATTGCCGACTTGGAGGACAACATCGAACGCGTTATTGGCGATATGTTGGATTCCGGCCGATATGTTGGAGAGAGTGTGCCAAAATTGGACTTCCCGTATGGATCATTTGCGCCGTAGCCGCGGCCAACATTTGCATGAAATTATTTTCAAAAAGTAAATGGCAAGAACCAATTTATCGATTTCAATAAAGATTTGATTCACTTTTCGAAATTTTTTGCGTTTTTTTCGATTTTCAAAAAGAAACCACTTAAAAAATCACCCTTTAGTTTGCGCAAAGTATATACCTACCGATTGAATTAACCGGTTAATTCTCAAACTCTGATTTTTTCATTTTCATTTGCTTATTCATTAATGTCAACGTAATTTAATTGCAAAAATTATTATTGTATTTTCTCCTGGCTCTCCAGAGCCATGCCGGTTTTTCCATGGTTTTCCGGATCCAATTCTAGTATTAAAGCTTCACTTTAATACTATCCCTCCCCTGACTGTACTCTCTTTGCAAAAGACGCACCATAGGCGGAATTTATGCCGTATTGGGTCTCTGACCAGCATGTTCTGAGCTTGCTTTGAACACATATTGGCATAAATGTAGGTTTCGTAATAAATAAATAAATAAATAAAATGGTGAACTTTTCTCAACTTGGTCAACATCAATCGGACATACATATTTACATTGCATTTCATTAAAACATGCCTCTATATTCTTCATTTTAACCGGTTTTTAGAGTCAGTTGTTATATTTGAATGTATACGTGTATCGAAAATGAATTATTATCTATGTCTCGCCGACTCATTATCCTTAACGATTTGAACTATTAACGATTTCCGTCATTCATATTTTTTTAGTTTGTTGTTTGAATGTTAATTTTTATTACTCTTGCTTAGAATGCATTCTGCATCTCAATATTTCCTCTTTTAGATTTACTTTCGACTTATCGATTAGAATCTAGTCTAACGATAAAATATATTTTTAATCAGTCGGAATGAAAAACTCGAAATGTGAAGACACAAGTTCGTCTTAATTCTGTGCCAAAAAAGCTCACACACACTGCTGTCTAAACCATATCTATTGACTAGATCGAGAGGAGAGTATATAAGTGTTATTTCAAATGTACACTAGTCAATAGATAAAGCGTACTGGTGTTTGAGAAACGAGTTCGCATATTATCTATACAAAAGTATTCATGTCTTATAAATACGTCATTGTATCTCAGACAATCTTTTAAGATTTTCAATAAATTTTTGACGATTTTAAATAGTTTTTTACCATTTTCAAATATATTTTAATTTTTTTTCTGTTTTTTTTTACAATTTTTTTGAATTTTTTTTTCCTAAAAAATTATCAGCGGAATTATTTTTTGAAACATTATATAAATATTTTTTGCGAATTCATTCATTCATTCATTCATTATTCAGTATTTATAGACCGAATTGTGTACCGTTAGGTGCGTTCAGTCTTTTTTCGTATTCCATGAATACCATCAGCATGAGAACTATTATTCGAATACATTAGTGAGGGGTTTGCAGGGACATTCGAATGCTCTAGCCCATGAATGGCTACTACCTTTTTTGCGGTGGTGTATTGAATATTGGAAATACCCAATAACACAACCTTAGCGTTAAGGTAGTCAAT
This sequence comes from Obolodiplosis robiniae, assembly GCA_028476595.1. Classification (NCBI taxonomy): domain Eukaryota; kingdom Metazoa; phylum Arthropoda; class Insecta; order Diptera; family Cecidomyiidae; genus Obolodiplosis; species Obolodiplosis robiniae. Next base: position 43,992,000 of record CM052015.1, read on the forward strand.
TTACGTGTGTCTGTGCTAACTCAAAATCCTCTTTGTGCACACACACGGGACCGACGGCTTAAGGTGTCCTCCGAAACACTCCGTGAGTCGAAAATCACTGTTTTATGTGTTAATTTGTCTCCCATCAATATATCACTGCTGTTAGCAATGATGAAATTGATAGAAAATCAAACGGCCACTAGGAGATTCGAACCCACGTCCCCATGCTTGCAAAGCCGGCACGCTAACCACTACTCTACAGCTGGTTATTTGCGAATTCGCAAAAAAAAAAAAATTAAAAAATATATGACGCGTTTTCACGCCAGATCCAAGCGGACGATGCAAATTGAATTTTGACACTTAGCTTGACAGCAGCGCCCTCTGTACCATTCGTCTATGGATGGTAAACACTTTTTCCCCTTCTTCAAACAGCAAGTTTGACAGACTCCGCATCTTTGCTGTCATTCATCATTGTTTGAAGAAGGGGAAGACGGGGAAGGTGTGAAATGTTGAAGCGTTTAGTACAATCGTTTAGGTAGATATGGCGCGGTCCAACGATATTCACTACCCCTTTACATAGGAGAAGATACAAAGCATCGTCCGCTTGGCCAGATCTAATAAATGGTCTTACGTATGTAAAACTAACTTTTCCGCACATTTCCAGAAATTGTTCGGGTTTACGAGATTTTAATTGATTGCTACGCATTTGTATTGGATTTATGTTTACCAGGTGTATAACCTTTTTTTTTGTAGGGGAGGAAGCACTAAATTTCATAGTAATGACTTGAAACATTGTTTGAATAATTTTTTTCATAGCAAAATTATATTCTGAAAGTTTCAATCGGATACAATGTGAACTTAAGATAGTCGCCATACGATAAATCGCCATACCATAAATTTTTCGTTTCGACCTCGAAAAGACCACGAAAATCAAAAATTTTGCATCATAAATCTTATCGGAATGACTTGAAACTTTGTAGGACTTATTTTTTCATAAATAAATAATATTCGGAAAGTTTCATTTTGATACAATGCGAACTAGACATAGTCCCCATACAAATGTTTCTTAATTATATTGAAAAACAGCACATTTATTGATTCGAATCCACTAGAGCTACCCGAAAAAATTATCCGATTAGGCTGAAAATTAATAGGTTTCTATTCCTAATGAAGACCAATGCGTGTGTACATTTTTGATCAATTCTAATTTCAATTTTTTGAGTTATCGTGTCAACAAATTTTTGCGTACAACGTACAACGGACAACGTACCACACACGGACAAAATATTGCTCCGGGAATGGTTGCAATCGTTTTTTCTAGGTTCAAAACGCATAGAAAACTCGTTTCGGGCGTTTTGAATTTTTTGAAACAATCGGAATACATTTACCACACACAGTGGTGTGTGCGGAAAAGTGAAAAGAAGATTCGAATTACAAAGAATAGGAAGTGATTGCTCCATAAAGGATAATGCTAGAGGAAAAGGAACACGATATGTGTAGCAATAATTGACAACACGAAGAACCCTCTATGTAATCATTTGATTCCCACTGCACAAATTCAGTATTATTTGTAATATTTTGCAAATGCTTGTAACAGAATCCGAAATATCCGTACGTGGTGATTATGATTGAATAATGCAGATTTGTGAACGCACAATCGATGCGTGGCCACGAAAACATTTGCTTCGTGTCTCTGTCTATATTTTCTTAGACACGATGACGGATTCTTAGACACGAAGATGTTCGACGCCATGACTTTACCCCATTTTTCCTAAATATAACCATCGCGTATGGTTATAGAGGAGCATTTGAATATTTAGAATGATATAATCGATATCAACTGCAATTGTAATAGTTTAAAGAAAGTAATAATGGACAAAAAAAAGTCAAAACGATTTATTGCATGAATTGTGAATTAGGCAGACATTTTTTCTTCGTAACACATATTTACAGAAAAAAAAAAATAATCATATTTCCAAGATTTATGAGTCAAATAATTTGAAAAATCTTGACATTACTTCTATCCCTTTAAATTATTTCTTTTCGTTTGCTTATTTTCGCTTTCAAGCGGTAAAGGACTTGAGCGTTGTTTCGAAGAAGTATCTGCTGATGATTTTTTAACGACCGATTTCTTTGGAACGATCGAATTAGCCGTTCTTACATCTGAACATGAAGTTGAAATACCAGCAGCGACCTGATCAATTATATCGACATCTCTACAACAAAGTAATCTTCCCAGCGAAAATAAATTTTTAGTCTTTCCGCCGCCAGCATCAGCATTTCCAACCGGTCCACTTTCAACAATCACGAGAAACTAATTTCGACAATGAAATGATACCTTTTATAATTTTGTTAAACGAAATTAGAAAAAGAAGGATAAAAAGCACTTACGTGGGCTGTCAAAGCAGCAGCAGCAAATACGATGACGAATAAAGTTCGCATTTTGGAGAAAAATAACAATGGCTCGTGAACAATTGTACATGAAAACTTATATAGAGTTTCGAAAACATTTGGAATCCAATATATATTCATTCATCTGTTTGAAATTTGAATTTGCTGATTTAGAACTCAAGAATTCGAATATATTTCGCTCGACAACTTCATTCGCATATTGTTTTTGCGAAGAAATTCATTGTTCTTCGAAAGAAACCGTGTAAAGTTCAAGGTTCAACGTTAATGTCAAATGAATTTGAATCTTATTGCTAAGGTTAATTTTGAAACAAATAACAATATTCTCATGCAAAATCTACAAATTGTCTCTCTCTTTCTCGATACTCTGAGAAAACCATGAGGCGGCAAAAGTCAAATTCATGCTGCTTCTTGTTCTTCTTCGTTAATAAATGGATGTTTTTAATGTTATGTCAGTGTCGGTTGAGTGGTGAACACTTGACCACGTATAAACGGCTGACCGACACACATTAGCCTTATATTATGTATAATTGTAAGATTGAATGACATTGTACAATGCACGTAAAACACTGCATTACGCACACATTGTGTATTTTTATGCATCAATAAGCTTGATATATTGGTTTTTGTTTTAATAATTATATTTCAATGATGTTACGAAAAACTAGGCTTAAATACAAAAATTCCTTTAAAATCAACAAAACTTCCAATAGAAATGATACTTTGATGAAAAAACCACAAATTTGACAAAAAATTAACAATTCATCAAGAAATTACGTCTGACACAACTGGCAACGAAATTTTCAAAATATAGGAAATCACCAAATCGGGGATAGATTTGCTCTATTCTGTTATGTACTTCTATGTAAAATTCCAAACTTTTTTTACCTATTCTTTTAAATATTTATATTGAATGTAGTGTTAATCATATATAAATGGCAAAGAATAAGGATGACCTCAAATTTTGGTCCAAATGAAGTATTGATCAGGTCGCTGCTGGTATTTTAACTTCATGTTCAGATGTAAGAACGGCTAATTCGATCGTTCCAAAGAAATCGGTCGTTAAAAATCATCAGCAGATACTTCTTCGAAACAACGCTCACGTCCTTTACCGCTTGAAAGCGAAAATAAACGAGCGAAAAGAAATAATTTAAAGGGATAGAAGTAATGTCAAGATTTGTCAAATTATTTGACTCATAAATCTTGGAAATATGATTATTTTTTTTTTTGTAAATGTGTGTTATGAAGAAAAAATGTCTGCTTAATTCACAATTAATTACAACAAATTCATATTTGAAGAAAACTTCATATGTTCCTTTTATTTGAACTGGAAAAATTGTGATCATTCTTGTTCTAAGCCATTCATATAAAAAAAAAATTAAACAAAATAAGAATAGTGGAGAGACATCAAATGAGGAATATGTCAAAACAATATGAAATATTTTTGTGATCAAAGATAACGTATTCTTGTTAACAGATGTTTTTCAAAACCAATAGTTTCACAAACGTGTGGTGTGAGAAGAATGCTGAATAAATGTATCACCGAATCGGTTACACTTCCTCGCACATAAGGTAGACAAAATGTATGAACAAAATTGTACTCGTAATTAAACTAATACATTGAATATATTGTAATTGAAAGGTTATGAGAAAATTTGAGATAATTAGAAGATTAGATATACTTATTTATAACTATAAATATTTGATAGCTTTGCAAGAGCCGAGTCCCGTGTGCTCCACATTCAATTCTTCCTGTGTGTGTGTCACTCATCTCGTTTATAAGAGGAATTGAGTGTGTAGCAAACGGGACTTGGCTCACGCTTACGTTCAAAGCTACCAAATATTTTTACTGCATAAAAATATTTGGAAGAGTATTTTTACCAAATTGTGAAAGCTTGAATAAAAGCATTTCAACGATTTGCAAAAAATACCGAGTTTTATAAGCACACAGTTCTATGACCTTTGCTGCTCGGGCTAGTGAATTTGACTCTTCTTACAGTTTGATACTGATATTTATGGTCACAATTCAATTGAAGGATGGTTCTAGAAATTAAATAAGAAAAATCGAAAAAACAAAAGAAATAAGGCACATTTATCCAAACATTTATCACTGTTTTTTTCAAAGTAAGTTTATTATTTTAGCAATTTTATTGCCAGTTGCGTCAAACTTAATTTCATTGAAGCATATGTAGATTTCATTTTATATTTGGTTAAATGAATCTTTAATTTTTTGACAAATTTGTTTCTTCGGTTTGTTAATTTTTCTGCTCGTTTTATCATATGTATTTATTAAAATTTTTGTTGGTTTTTGAAGGAAGATTTCTGATGAGCCGAAAACTAATAAATTCCGAGCTTTGACAGTTTGTCCGGAGCCAACTTATGAACCATAAGCTTAATTGATCCACTGAGAACAGAAATAACTTCTCAAAATATTGATGATAAAAGCGAAACCCAATATCCAATAGAAACGAACCAAGAAGAAAGTTGCAATAAAAGTGAAGCTAAAGTTTATTTTCATATTTTAGTGGATGTTTTTTATTCCAATTTTTTTTAAATGCGATTTCATTTGCACATGTTTCATGCAAAATTTTGTCATGTTATTTCTCTTGAGCCAATTCAATGCGGTGGAGTATATTAGTATCAACCCATCGAGCTACGCACAACTAAATGGCTGAGAATAATATTGCAACATATTTGTGTTCTCAAATGAAGTGTCCCGCAATAAATTTACAATTGAAATGTCCCTGAAAGTTGTTCCATTAAAAGTGTACCAGCTTTTCAAATTTGATTTTAACGTACTGATAACTGATAACTGATAAGAGATAAGTGATAGGTGCCTTCTGCAAACATTAGGATCTACATATTTGGCGAAGACACTTTCCCTTTCTCGGACCACAGACTGGTTGATCTTACATGTGACCTAAAAATAGCACATAAAAAAAACAAGATTCAAATAGATATAACAGATTATGAGGGGGTAGCCAATGAATTGAGCCTCTATGAGTACGACACACATAATTACAATGAATTCGATAAATTTCCAAAGAACACAGTGGCAAAACATACAAAAATCAAAAAAATAAAGATTGAAATGAAAAAGAGAGAAAATTTGCATGCTTTAAAAAAGGAATACCCACTGTACCAAATATACAAAAAAGAATTCAACAAACAGAAAAGTGAAAAAAGCATTAAAAAAAGCAATATTTGGAAAAAATTCGAAAAAACTATAAACAATTCAAAAAATCTAGGAAAACATGACTGAATCAATATATAATAAAAATTCAGAAAGTAAACTCGACATTGAGATAATTGACGAGGCAGGAAATAATCTAAATAGGGCCGAAACTGTTGAACTATTTATCAAATATTACATAAAATTACCTCAAAAAGTACTTCAAAAAGAATATGGAAATTTGAATCAAATGAGCCTAAACTAATCGGGTACCCACAAAAATCAGAAATCAATTTTCACGCACGCCACAAATGGGGAAGAGATATTAAAAATTATATTGAAACTAAAAAGCACTAACTCCTCTGGAATCGATGGCCACTCGGCTAAACTATACAAAAAAAATGCTGAGCCACTAAGCAAAATTCTAACATACTACGCCAATGAATCTTTTGAAAAGGGAAACTTCCCGGAAAATTTCAAATTGCCAAAACTATACCAATATATGAATCGGTGGGAAGAAAACTTACCTTCAGATAAGATTGGAAAAATACTGAAACTGGATATATTTGAGCGAAATCGTCCATCATGTTTCACTATTATTACGAAACAAACTCTTGTGTCACGATTTCGCTCAAATATATCCAGTTTCAGTATTTTTCCAATCTTATCTGAAGATAAGTTTTCTTCCCACCGATTCATATAAGAGATGTGGATCTAAGTATGACCACAAAATGTATCGCCCAATATCAATACTGAATACAGAATCAAACATTTTTGAGGCCTACATCTACGATAGACTTTAAAATTTCCTTGGAAAAAATATTTTTTTCAAAACTAATCAATTTGGCTTCACATCAGAGACTGACAATTAACCGGTTAATTTACTCGGTAGGTATATACTTTGCGCAAACAAGTATGTACTTTCGATTAACCTCTATAGTCCAAAGAATGGGTGCGTCTAACGTTAAAGTAATGAATGAAAATGTAAATGTCAGTGTCAAATAAATAAACTAAAAACAAATTGTGATTTCTTGTATTTGTTTTAATTAGGGTCTTGCTTCACTCATATACTTAAATTTAAAGATATTGTTGGAATAGTTTTCGATATTATTTTCTTCATTTCGTGGTGCGGGTATCTCATCATCAGCTGCCTCGTCAATTTCTTCAAGGATTTTCGCAAATTCATCTGATTCGTCGAAATTGTTCTCATTTTCAGACTGTTGGATTGCTCGATCTTCAAGCCCATTCATACGAAGGTGTAATAATTTGAGAAATGACACGGCGCACATTTTACGCTGTTTGGAGAGAAGCTTCTGGAATCGTGGATCGAGGTAAACATCGCAGCCATGAAAGCATTATCAAGCAATGTCGATTCACGATCCATCATGTGTTTTTGTAATGATCGACAGAATTCAGTTGGAAATTTCCTCAGCGCAAGGCGCATTGTAAACCAGTGACCAAAAAACCGGAGAGAGTCATTGTTTGCGTTTGTAAGACGATAGTTTTCTCCGCAAAAATACGCAATAGTTTCACAATGTCGGCAATCGATACCCATTCTTGATCAGTCAAAAAAACATCTTTCAATTTCATTGTACGAATCAGTGGTTCACCTAAATTCCGACAAAATTGCTCATGTTCAAGTAATCTCACCAACTGAAGAGTGAAATAAGAAACAAATCAAGTGTTTTCTTTAGTTTTAAAACTCCGAATCATCAACTTACCATAATGTGAATTGAAGCCCACCGTGTTGGAACATCAATCAACGACATTATTAGTCCATCTTTTTCCAATATAGCCCTCAGTTTTGGTGTACGTAATTTCTTTACCATATCTCGAGCTCTGTCTATGGTCGACTTTATGTGTGGGCATGAATTAATAGCGTCGGACACAACTAAATGAATGGTATGAGCTGCACACGATATGCTGGTGATTAGACTGCAAAAGTCAGTTTCGATTTCCTTTCGCAAGCTTATCAGTAAATCAGTGAAATATACGGTGTTAAATATTTCTGGATCAAAATCATATTCGTCCCATCTCTCACGTGGCTCCTCGTCATAACTTTCGTCTTCCTCATCGTCATCCCAATCATCATCTGCCGGTATATTTCCGCTGAGCATAGACTCCAAGTCATCACCAATAATATCTCGCATATAATTCATCAAATCTATATTCATTAGATGCGTAATTTTTTTCAAATTTCTTGCATTATCGGTTGTCACGGCTATAACTTGTTCAATGAGGACATTGTATTCGGTAAGAATATCTCTTACCAATTTATACAAATTTTCTGCCGTATGTGACATTCGAATAGGACACATTGCCAGTGTTCGTATTTGCACCTCGTAGCCATAAAAAAAGCGACATTAATGCCAAAAATAGCGCGATTGTGGCGAGTAGCTATATCGAGCAGCAAACACACAATTTTTCCTTTCAATTCGTGTCGAATTTGATCTTTGATTTCGGCAGTGCGATTTTTGATGATTCCTTTCAAGTTGTGTGTGTTGATTGTTAGAAAAATATTCTTACTTTGGAGTCCAGCAATGATCGGATTAACCAGTTTTTTGAAGCCACTGGAAGTAATGGTTGCAAAAGCCAAACCATTGAATACGATTAGTTCTATTAATGCATCCCAAATATAACCCGTACTGACTTTAACTTGAATTCCAATTGAATCCGCATCATTTGGTTTGAGCAATTTTGATTTTGTTTTGTTTGCTGCTATTGTATCGTAAACATCACCATGCAAATTTTTCAAATGGCGAATTGCCGCTGAATTGCAGCTCAATGTTGAACGACAGCCACCAACATAACACTCTAATTTTGTTTTCCCCTCTTCAAATGTTTCCTTAAACGCCTCAGTGAAATTTTGAATGTTAGATTTTTGTAAGGATTCAATTGTTATGTCCATCATCACCTTTAAATGAATAAAAAGCTAACTGCACGGATTTATGATCTGTTCTATTTTAGATAGTCAATGCAATGTAAGGATTCGGTTGAAAGAGACTGTCGCATCTCATTCCAAACACAAAGCCTACTATTTTAAAACGCACAAAGGAATAATAGTGGAACTTCAAGTTTCATACAACAATGTGTTTTTTCGCTCTTGAAAAATGTCGAATTTTGTGCCTGAAATTAGTGAAATGCGGACAGCACTGCTTTTCTGCTTTCGTTTAAACAAAACTGCTGCCGAATCTCATCGAATGCTTCTACAAGCTTACGACGAGCATGCTTTAAGTGAAACACAGTGTAGAGAGTGGTTCAGACGATTCAAACATGGCAATTTTGACCTGATAAATGAAGAAAGTGGAAGACCGCCGAGGAAGTTTGAACACACTGCATTGCAGACATTGCTGGATGAGGACGATGCTCAGACGCCACCACAACTCGCAGAACAATTAAATGTGGACTCAGCAACTATTTCCAGACGTTTGAAAGCAATGGGAAAGATCCAGAAGGTCGGAAAATGGGTGCCACATGAACTGAATGAAAGGCAGCAGGAAAACCGAAAAACCACTTGTGAATTGTTGCTCGCAAGTGCTCGCAAGGTACAAAAGGAAGTCGTTTCTGCATCGGATTGTGACTGGCGATGAAAAATTGATATATTTCGAGAATCCTAAGCGCAAGAGATCATGGGTGGCACCAGGCGAACCAGCGACATCGACCGCAAGGCCAAATCGGTTCGGACGGAAGACAATGCTGTGTGTTTGGTGGGATCAGAAGGGTGTCATCTTTTATGAGCTGTTTAAACCTGGTGAAACAGTTAATACTGATCGCTACCGACAGCAAATGATCGATTCGAACCGCGCATTGCTTCAAAAACGGCCGGAATATCAAATAAGGCAACACAAAGTGATTCTCTTGCACGACAATGCTCCATCACACACTGCAAGACTGATCAAGGAAACGATTGAGGCGCTTATTTGGGAAGTGCTACCGCATGCGGCCTACTCACCAGACTTGGCACCGTCAGATTACTACTTGTTCGCTTCGATGGGTCACGCACTGTCGGAGCAGCGCTTCACTTCTTACGAAAATGTGAGAAAATGGCTCGATGACTGGTTTGCGTCAAAAGACGAACAGTTTTATTGGCGCAGTATTCATAAATTGTCCGAAAGATGGCAAAAATGTGCGGATTCGAATGGACAATACTTTGAATAAAATATGTTTTGCCATCATACTAAAATAAACGTGTTTTTTAGCAAAAGTACAGCGGTTTCATATGCAAGTACCTGGTACTACCGTTTACTTCGAAAGAAGAAAGAAAAACAAACGACAAATGATGCAACGGTTGCCGCGAACTTGTCATTTTAGTTACGTGCTTTCCTAAATTCGGTCGATTATTTAACATGCTGATCTGAAACTTTACAAATTATTTCGAAATAATGTTCTGTGATCAATTTTCAACGGTGAAAATGCAAACCATGTTGTGTCGTTTTTTTGAACAGATATAGACAGAATTTGGTTGTTTCGTCTGCTTGGTGCTCGCCACTCGATTTAGCAGATTGCATCAATCAAGGCTTGAATCGTCACACAAACCGCACCATTTTTTACGTGAATGACATCACCGCCAAACCTCAATTTGGAATTGGAATTGCTGTTTTTTTCCACGAGAATGTTCAAAGCTGCCATTGGGGCAAAATAATTAAGTGTTTCAGTAAGTTGTATTCACTTATTTCATAATTCGTATATTTTTTTTGTTGCTTTTTTCAATATTCATCGTTATTCTATTTTAGACACAATAGAAGAGGCCACTGCTAATTGCGAGACACGCCGCTCACTCATGCCTGCCGTTTATAATCTCAAAACATCAAGTGGCCGTACCACAGAACAGCTTCATTTGATTACGGCCCAAGAATTTGATGTGGCAATGGCAACCACTTCAACAGAATTGATTGGAAGAGCCGAGACAAAAATAGAAGTATTTCGCAATGAAGTATCAGGTCTTCGTAAGCGCTGTGCTGATCGACGGCCACAAAGTGAAGAATCGATCGTCGATATCAACGAAAGTGACATCGAAGACATCCAAGATGACATCGGCGATGTCGACAGCGATTTTGAATTCGAATTGTTGATGCCTAAGCCAGCCAAAGAAGATCCAACAAACAATGCTGGAAATTCGGCAGATGATGTGATGCATCCATTCAATTATAATCAAAATGTTACTAGTAATTTGAATTCTTTGATTGATTGCTTTATGGAGCCATCGAACAATTCAGACGTTGCTGGAAGTTCGACAGATGGTGCGATGCAGCCACCTAACAATAAAAATGTCGGTGATTCGAATTCTTCAATTGATGCCATTATGAAGCCATCGAAAAATCCAGATGTTACTGGAAATTCGGATCGATCGCCAAGTGATGGCATGCAGCCAAGCCACGATCAAAGATGTTCGATGACAGTAACATTGGCGAAATACACTCTAATGGAGAAGTCAACAGTATGGTAAGAAACGGAGTTTCTTTTTCGTCTGAATCGGCACAACAAGCTATTGGAGATGCACTTTTAGGAAATCTTCACTACGTAGAAAATGTAAATATACTTTATACAGATTTAAGAAATGAGTAATTGCAATCGTTTCCATTTTCATAAAGGCAGATGGTGACCGATATTATACTGATACTGGTGTGACAATTTCTCGCAGTATTTTGGGACTCTTAACCGCTTGGAATAAGGACAAACCACATCGTTGCGCATTTTACGATCAACAGTTTGTCAGCGTTTTGTTAATGCATGCCTTCCGCAAAGATTTGGTGAACAAAAATTTGGATCAATTGGTGCTCGACTTCGTTCGTGCGATTTTCGAATATCGTGTCAATTATGACGCAAATCGAGTAGCAAAATTCGATGCATTTGTTTCGAAAAAACAGCAGAAACAAAAAGAAAAATTGGCTGTTGACAGCGATAAATGATCGTTTCAATTGAATAAAAGACGAAATTCAAATTGAATAATTTTTCTGAAGTTTTTTTTAGTGTTCAGTTTTTCCAATTGCTTCTTCCCTCCCTAATTTGCTTGCTATTAATTCTGGATTAAAAAACATACAATATGACATTCTGAAGCAATTCTAAAATATTTTTCGCGAAGAATATTACATTTCTATCATTTGAAATTCAACTTAAAATAATTAACGGAAGTTATTAAATGCACCCATTCAAAACCAATATGCCAAAGGTTCATCGAGGTACATACCGCTAGATGTATATACTCTCTGCTTCACATGAAACTCAAATACAGCTTCGGCTTGCATATCTCACATCGATAAGATCCAGAGAGCACTAAATGAGAAAAAAACAGCATTCGACTGTGTAGACAGAAATATTTTACTGAAAAAATTAGCCAAAAAAGACAAGGAATGGTTTTGGGAATTCACGACTTGCCTGAAAAATGGGTAAAAGCTGTAGCCAGCGATGGTCAATACTTTGAATGAAATAAATCGAAACAAAATGTTTTGAAATGTTACATCAAAATAAAAATATTTCCAAGTGAAATAACCAAATTGGAATATTTTGAAATGAAATATCGAAATCAGGATATTTTCAAGTGTAATCGAAATAAAAATATTTCCAAGTGAAATATCGAATTAATTTTTTTTTTAAATGTAATATAGGAAGCGACGCGTTAAAATTGATGTCTCACTCGATATTTCACTTTAAAATATTCTGTATCTGTATTACAGTTCGAAATGTTGTTTAGTTTTATTTCACTTTAAAAAGTTGCGATTTAAAGTCCCATTTTCATTCTCAGGCATTCACATATATGTAGGGCTGAGAGTAAAAACAGTTAAAAACATTTTATCTCCTGCTCACACCAAGGAAAATTCCACTCAGCCCGACATATGAAGGGTTGAGAGTAAAAGTGTCCAAAGTAATCTCACCTCCTTTTCTCACTGATGGAAATGTTTATGAACAAGAGCAGGAGGTGAGATCACTTTGGTCACTTTCACCCTCAACCCTTCATATGTAATACCGATATAAAAAATCTGCTGTACTACTCCTTTTTCATGCTCACATTGTATACCTATTATCTAATGTGGAGTGGCACAAGTAAAGAGAATTTAAACAAAATCCAAATCATCCAAAATAAATGCTTAGGAAATTTGTTTTATGACAAATACAAATTGGAAAACATCAGAACAAAAGATCTATATAGAGAACACAATAACATAAACTTTAAACATTTAATAGAACTGGACTTAAATACTAATTTACATAAAATTATTAATAAAAACCTAAACTCCGATATGAAAATAGAGTTCAATCATCATATACACGATCATAACACTAGACAATCAAAACAAATGCGAAAAATCAAAACAAAAATCAAATGGGGTAAAGCGTCTATATTGAATAGATGCATAAATAGCTATAACCAAATCAACGCGACATTAAGAAAAGAAAGAAGCATGGAAAAATTTAAGATTCAAATAAAAAAAATCATACTGAATAAGCAACTAAAATGTTCAATGTAACTAGTAAGTAAGGACGCACATGAATGTAAATTAAAAATGTATATCTCATTTGTCAATAAAATACAAATACAAAAAAATACACTCATCACTTATCTCTTATCAGTGGTGCGAAAATAAAACTTGAAAAGTTGGAACACTTTTGCGGAAACAATTTGCAGGGACACTTCATTTGAAAACTAAAATAAGTTGTTTTGTAGAAAGTTAACTGAAAAAGACTAAACTTCATACAAATTTCAGTCAGTTATTTTTACTCGTCGCAGGCAAACAGATATTTTATTGCAGAAAATTGCATTCAAATCATTATTCAAGCAAAGTAATCTAGGATTTCTGGACTATGGACGTTTACGATAGTGTACAAATTTGAAAAAAATTCTGATATATCCGTGAATCCTGGTCGATCGTTGATTTTAAAAATCGAATTTTCTCAAAACCATAAAATAGGAGAATGTGGTGTTTATGATCTGAAAATCGATGTAAATAAATTCAGCAGTTATCGGAACAATTCAATTCCCATCTAGCTTTTGTCAAACCTTTTTGAACACTTCACGAGTGCAGCGAGTGCCAGCAAATCCTTGAAGGTAAACTTTCTTCTGACTCAAAGATATCATTAATGGGATGTCTCTTTGCATTTGCAATGGGAGATTGTACCAAGATATGTTATATATTTCATTGGCCACGTTTTCGAAGCGTTCGGTAACGGTGTTCCCAAAGTGGCAGAATAAATACAGCCAGAACACGTTAATCCAAGTTGGGACTAGAATTTGTGAAATTCCTATATAGTTTCCCAATGCAAGGAGCTAATAAAATAAAATGGTAAGGAGAAAGATGATTTTTCTATGGAACAAAGGCTGTGAGCTCAGCCGCCTGGACAAAGCTACTAGGTTTACCTTATTGAGTTGCAGAAGCAGACTGCACAGAGAAATCATTGTGAAAAATAGGTAAGCAAACAGAATGTTGCTATTCATCCCCGAGAAGCGATTTGTGAATCTGTGAAAAAGAAAACACTCTCGTTTGAATTGAAGTATTTTCGCTTGAAATATTGAACCTAACTCTTTCGCTTCCGAATGAAATGCAATGATGCCATTCAATTTTTGCTTTAGCTCAATCCGTTGTTTAGAAGTCAATTTTGTGTTTTCACTCCGAATGATTTCTTCATTCAATTCACGTACATGTACTTCAAGATCTGACACAAATGCAGTTACAAACAAACAAAATCCAACGGTGATAATTAGCGTTAGCACAAACAGTTCGCCTCTTGTGAATACAGTTACAGCTTGACTGATAGCACCAATCAGAAATCCAATCAGGGTTTTCCAATCAAACGGATAACTAAATATGTTGATAATTAATGGAAAATGCGTATTTTCGTAGATTTAAACTCTTATAAATGAGCAAATTTTCGACTTACGTTGCTGGATACATTAGTCGAAATGAGTCTTCCGAATAATCGGATGTGATGTAGTTGAAAATCGAAATAGTTATGTGCGAGAATGCGAAAAATGGTATTAATATTTTCATCAGCATGAGATGTGCATTCCTCATTACTTTTTCGAGTTTGTCATTTGTTCTCCGGTAAATCGTATTTATCACAGAATTGTCACTTCCTTGTTTATGAGATTTACGTGAATTTTAAATACCCACATTTTTTCAAATCAAATTAATCATTTTTATTTTAGTTTCTACTCATTTCAGCATTTCGGTAACAAAACTTCTATTATCAGTGTGTTTTTCAAATAAACTTATTACAAAATCGCTGATTTCACAATGCTGCAAACAAATTTTTTTTTCCATATTCCAATTTTCTATTGCTTATTTTGTGTTAGCATAGGGCCTCTCTGTTCCAAAAAGCCCAAGAATTTGACCGATTTAAGCAGCGTTCCCGAGATATGGCCCAAAATGTGAAAAAAGTCAATTTTTCCTACTTTGCCCCATATTTCGGACCATAGATCAAAAACCGTATGAGATACCCAAGTAAATAGAACGGTTTTGGAAAGTTGGAAAATTGTCATTTTCCCACGTATAATATTGGTTAAAATAGCAAATCTGGGCGGAATTTTGAATTTTCTATGTGAAATATGTGGAAAATCAGTGTAAAATGTCCTAAAAAGTGCATTTGTGAGCTCCCAGCAGCCATAATCTTAGACTTACAATGGCGTTTAGGCACTTAAAATTTGCACACAGTCGCCACCTTTCCGAAACCGGTCCATTTACTTATCGGGTTTTTACTTATCGGAATATCTTATAGGGTTTTTGAGTTATGCACCGAAATATGGGACAAAGCGGAATTCCATGGAATTCCTGGAAAATTGCAGTTTTTGCTCTGAAACTTCTACAATTGTCGTCCGATTGTAGACTTATGGGGCTTTAAATGTTTGTTACAATGGCGTGAAAAAGTAGTAGTTCTGAAATTGGGATAATCTCGACTGGTTGTTGAGATCTGGGTCGATAAGTGGGTGAAAGTGGCGAAAAAAATCAGAGAAGGATGAACTTTTTGACCCCATGGCAGCCACAAATGTAGTCTTACGATGGCGTGTAAGCACTTACAATTTGCGCAGGGTCGCCACCTTTCCAAAACCGTTCTATTTACCTGGGCATCTCGTACGGTTTTTGAGCTATGGTCCGAAATATGGGGCAAAGTAGCAAAAATTGACTTTTTTCACATTTTGGGCCATATCTCGGGAACGCTGCTTGAATCGGTCAAACTCTTGGGCTTTTTGGAACGAGGGGGCCCTATGCTAACACAAAATAAGCAATAGAAAATTGGAGCTTAAACTCTGCAGCATTGTGTTATGAAACCAAAGCTTCCGAAATGTGCATATGAATAGAATACAAGGGAGAATGCACTCAATATTTAGTATTTCATTTTTGACCTGCTGTTCCTTTAGTTTATGCAAAATTAAGTCGGTATTTCTTTCCTATATTTGACTGAACGTCACATGCGGTATTATGGCCATAATACGTAATAGTTATACCCATTTTTATTGGCATTACCACTGCAAAATGTGGTCTTACGTTTGAATGATTTCCCCCTTGGTAGAATAACTAAAATAAAATTGTATTATTTGTTGTCACTTCCTCAAAAAAAAATTAATATCAGTTTTGAAATCATAAAAACCCAGAGCAGATTAGCAAAACAAACAGGAGTTGTTTCTCAGAGGATAACTCAGCTCCTCGTTTATACTGAGGAGGACAAGAAATTTACTAACTCCGTTTCATTATTCGCTTTGCTGATAAGTGATAACAAATAATAAAATTGGAGATATAAATAAAAACATAATATTTCTCTGGATTCGCCACAGAAAGAACTATAACATTTACAATGTTTAAACTACTGAAAATGTAAAAAAAAATGAATTTGAATTTATTAACCAAATAAGAAACATGAAATGTAAGAAACTGCTGATCAAATAAAACAAAGAAAAACTACAAAATCTATAGCCATTGAAGCCAAACACAATTTATGCGAACTTTCTTGAATTATTGAATCCAATGCATCGAAAAAATGCATATATTTTTTGATTTGCCACAAATACACCGAATACCAATAGGTCATTAAAATGGAACAGATAATAAAGTAAAGACATTCAGAATATTCGATGAATGTTTGGGCCGTGAAACAGAAAAACCAAAATGTGGTCAGGAAAAGCATCAGGAAAATTCCAAAAAACACACAATTTATTATGAATTGAATAAATCGTCCGAATTGCAAGGAATTCCATCGTAAAATGCCCATTAATCTTAAATAGCTCTTCAACAAATCGAACGACTTCATGATCGATGGCGAAACAAAACCACACAAAAAATTTGATTAACGATGGACTTATCAGAATCGTTTTATCGTCGTTCGAATTACGAGCATGCACAATCTAATCGGGAATCGTGAAATTTGTCTCGCTTCTTCGAGATATTTTAAGAGATGTTGGGGAAAAAAGTTTGAATATATTTATATATTGTGTTGACAGTTCAAAGGAAACTTTAACAAGCACCAATAAATTGGTTCTTAAAATCGTTTGCCACTTTTGAACGGAATATTTAATATTAGTTGATTCAATATTAGATAGAAATTCAGGTCTATCCACATCGAACTATTCAATGTAACTGATCTACTATGTATTCTCATACGTAATGGCGTGTGCACTAAATCAATTCAATTCATTTAACTTCAGTTCAGAATCATTCACGGAGAACGGTCATCCTTCAAATGACGCTCATACCAAAACCATTAATTATGACCTTTTTTTTTAAAGAAAAAAGTTTTTTTTTTGTTGTTATAT
Source organism: Obolodiplosis robiniae (assembly GCA_028476595.1). Taxonomy (NCBI): domain Eukaryota; kingdom Metazoa; phylum Arthropoda; class Insecta; order Diptera; family Cecidomyiidae; genus Obolodiplosis; species Obolodiplosis robiniae. The sequence goes on from CM052015.1 coordinate 44,009,300, forward strand.
TTTTGTTTCAATGAAATGTCTGAAATTTATGTCGATGATGAGTTTTGGGAATTCAAAGAAAGAAAATAATCGTTTATTCAAAAAAGCAAGAAAATCCAATTTTACTCGCAGTTTATGTGTGAGTGCAGCAAAACGTTAGAGTGATAGCTCTAGGATTTTGTTATTGTTTTTTAGACTGTGATCTATTTTGAGATGATGAGATAAAATATTTAAAAAAGATGGTGAAAAAATCGAGGAAAAAAGGAAGAGATAGCAAAGAGCGTGAAGATATCAAAAGGCAGTGTGTTTGTGCAGCGCTTTCTGCGTCGCTACATCACTATGGAACATGGATACACCATTTCACACCCGAATCAAATCGGCAGTCAGCTGCATGAACAGCAAGCGGTGAAACTCGTCCGAAGCGTAGACCATGAAACTCGTCAGCAGACAGCTGGTAAGGTTATGGCCTCAGTATTTTGGAATGCTTACGGAATTTTATTGATTGCCCATCTCGAAAAAGGAAAACAATCAATAGCGACAATAACATAGCGTTGTTGGATCAGATGGCTGAAAAAAATGGAAAAACGGCCCCATTTGGCAAAGAAGAAACAACTGTTCCATCAAGACAATGCGCCGGTTCACAAGTCGATGAAAACAATGGTCGAATTGAACGAATTGCGATTTGAATTGCTCCCGCGAATATTCGAGAGATAAAGTAAGATAATTGAATGTAAAAAGAGCCACGCTGTGTTTCAAATGAAAACCAATACATTCAAGCGCATGGTTCGCTTCTCGCAATCGTAAGTCGCTTGTCTGTATATAGCGACGTATACGTACAGTGAGTAGCATTACTATATGAAGGGTTGAGAGTGAAAGTGACCAAAGTGCACCTCCTGCTCTTGTTCATTAACATTTCCATCAGCGAGAAAAGGAGGTGAGATTACTTTGGACACTTTTACTCTCAACCCTTCATATGTTGTGAAGCGGTACACACATGGTTCAGATGGTGCCAGCGTCGAGGCTGAAGGCCTGTTAACTAGACACCAAGTTCGTGTTCGACTTTTTCATCTGACTTTCAAACTTAGGCGTTGTGTGGATGTTCACAATACTATTTGAATCGATATCAACAGAAATCGTAATATACTTTAAAGATATGAATAATAAAAATAAATGTTTATTTTTTTGCATTAATTGTGTATTTGGCAGAAATGTTTCTACATAACAAATTTTTTCAAAAATTCTATTATATTTTCAAGACTTTTGAGTCAAGTAATTTGACGAAATGTTATTGACACTACTTCTTTCCCTCGAAAGCTCAAAAATTAGATTTTCTCGTTTGCTTCTGGTCCCAATTCATTTAGGAGTATCGAGCACATTGCGGATCGTCCACCTTGAGTCATGTTTGACAAAATTGTAAAGACCTGTAATAACAGCCTCATATCGTGATTTGAATTGTCCTATAATCTCTTTCAATTCCTTGATTGCGTCTCTGCGTGGACCACCATCCTGTTTATTCCATGTCAACATCTCTACTTTTGCAATAACATTCGCAAAAACTTGCAGTTTAGAATGTTTATTCATTGAATTTGTCAGCATATTTACGACTTCGACCAAGAGTTTTTGTTCGTGCAACATATCAGATTCCCATTCTAGAATTCCTGAACATCTTTTGTTATCCTTTTTCATTGTATTCATATATTCGGTATGGGTTTCTATGAGCGAATCGCAACTCTTTTTCAAATTTTCGATTCCGTGTTTCAAAATCGATATCATGGATGGAAACATGTAGTATAAGTTATAGAAATCATCCAATTCCTTTTTAAGCTCGTTGTCAGCATCCGTTTTCGGAATCAAATCGCCATACATGCCCAAATCTGCATTTATTTTATCCATAGCTTCTTTGGTAGGAAATAATATACTTTCAGCAAATACATCACAACTGATTGTGAGAGAAATTGGTGCTCGAACCAAACCCGGTATGGTTTTTTCAAAAAAAGAAGGACTTGCGCATAGATTCGAAGATGAAGCCTCTGATGATCTTTCACTCGTCGATTTTCTCGGAACGATCGAATCAACGATGTTCACATCCAAACAAGAATTTGATTTACCAGTTGCGGCTCGATCAATAGCATTGACATCTCTCCAAAAAAGTCTCTTTCCCAGCGAAAATGAATTTGATCTTTTAATCTTCCTGCCACCATCAGCGTCAGAACTTCCGACCGGTCCACTTTCAACAATCACGTGAAACTAATTTCGACAAAGAAATGATACCTTTTATATTTTTGTAAGAAGAAATTAGAAGAATTAGAATAAAAAGCACTTACGTGGACTGCAAGAGCAGCAACAAAAACGACGACGAATAAAGTTCGCATTCTAGCAAAATATTAACAAAATTTCATGATCAATTCTACGCGAAAACTTATATAACGTTTCGAAAACACCTGGAATTCATTTAATATTCATTTTTTGTTTTGAAATTATTCTGAACTCAAAAAATCGAATATATTTCGCTAGACAACTTCATTCTCATAAATTGTTTTGAAGAAATTCTTTGCATTACAAGCGCGATAATTATCATTTTTCTAAAGTCAGAATTCAGCGCATGACACAGCTGCCAGTCTATTGGACAATCAAAATAATCAGTAATTCAGATCATATCAAATGTTTTATTTCAAACGCATACATTCACACTCAATTGATACGTTCTGTTTCTACAGAGATCAAGAAAAATGAGTCGGAATCCAAATCTTCAAAAGATGAAATTCGTGATTTTCTATTCTTATATCGAAGCAGTTTATAGGTTGAAAATTGAAGTCGATATTTGACAACTGAATCTCATTTCCAATGTGGGGTTTGAGAATGTGACCCGAAAATGGGGAAAAAACCCCTTTGTATGGCAAAAACAATCCCAATCCAGTCGATCTCGAATCTACTCATCAAGAAGCTTCTAACGGTACCTCAATCATCAATAGTTGAAACTTGCAATGATAAAAGCTATTAAAAAAAAAATAGGAATTTTGTATCTGACACTTCCCATATTATGGCCATTTTGGCCTTGGCCTTTCAACCCCGAAATTTGATCATTATTCAAACGGCCACTGTGGCCGAACTATTCAACTCACTTTGGACAATTTTGCAGGTTGATATGGGGAAAAAACCAAAAAACTTGACTTTTGCCAGACTCATTTGGTCAAATATCTCGAAATCTGGCCAAGCAAGTTTATATTTTTTCCTTTGAAAATAGCCCTGAAAAAGACAAACAGTTTGCGATTTATTTCACATCTTGGATAGATCTGACTCACGAGATATGGCGATTTAAATGAATTTTTTTACTAAACAATAGACAAAATTCACAATTTTGACATATAAACGAATTAGGACAATGATCCTTGGTTCCACTCTATGCAAAATGTGTGTAAAAGTCGGTCGAAACTTATGCTAATTGTAACAAATATTTTTTATTTCAAAAAAAAAAAAAAAATACACATTACTAATACTACAGTAAACGGGTGACAATCTCTTGGCATAAAATCTCTTCAAAGACCATAGCCTCTGTCACTGAGATCTTCAACCAAATTTGTACGAATTTATAAATGCTCGGGGGATTCTTCATTTCTTTCATTTTTTTTATTTTTTTATCTATACGCATAATACGTATTCTCTAAATTCTTTCATATAAACATCATTCTACAAAAATCTATCTGTATTCAACAATATTCACTGTATCCTTCACAGTAAATATTGATGAATACAGATGAATATGAATGGCCTTACGTACGTAAAACTAACTTTTCCGCACATATCCCGAAATTGTTCGGGTTTACGGGTTTTTCATTGATTGCTACTCATTTGTATTGGATTTATGTTTATTTCTTATCGAATCATCATGCAACTTTGAGAATAAATCACAGAAAATCTGAAGTCATTACGATAAGATCGAATTTCGACTCATTACACATCATGTGATTTAAATTTAAATTTAAATTGAAAAAAACGAATAAACATCTCAGTTTCTAATTTTTACTTCAACGAACGTTCGCTGGTTTTGAATTGGTAATAACAATTACGAATTAGTTCAATCTGATCTGAAATTTTAATTCATGCCAACGATAGATATGGTTCCACATTTATGTTATGTAATATAACTTTCGTTAAAAAGTTAATGAGCATTCAAATTGTTGGAAAAAACACAGATTAGAAAAACACAAATATGTGTGTTCCTAGAAAGACGCGCTTTTTTCGTTCAAAAAACCATTTATTTATGTATGAAAATGAAAATACATGTCATTCAAAATATTGTCCATCGGAAGCTACGACTTTTTCCCATCTTTCAGGCAATTTATGGATTCCATCCCAAAAGAATTGCTCATTTTTCAGAGCGAAAAACGTATCGAGCCATTTTTTGATACCTTCAACTGAAGTGAACCGTATTCCGGAGAGGTGATTCTGCATCGACCGAAACAAGTGGTAATCGGAAGGGGCCAAGTCTGGGCTATAAGGCGGGTGAGGCAGAATTTCCCATCCGACGTTTTCCAAATAATTTTTAACAGGCACCGCAACATGTGGCCGGGCATTGTCATGATGGAAAATTATTGACTCATGTCTAGTCGCATATTCCGGCCGTTTTTGCTTAATTGCTGCATTCAATTTGATCAATTGTTGTCGGTAGCGGTCCCCATTAATGGTTTCACCTGGTTTTAGCAGCTCATAATATAGCACACCCTTCTGATCCCACCAAATACAGAGCATTACCTTAGCACCATGAATATTCGGCTTTGGTGTCGATTTTCAGGCTTGCCGCGCTTCGTATATGATTTCTTTCGCTTCGGATTATCGTAATGAATCCACTTTTCATCACCAGTCACAATACGATGCAAAAAACCCTTCCGTTTTTGCCTTTGAAGCAGCTGTTCACAAGTGAAAAATCGCCTTTCAACGTCTCTCGGCTTCAATTCATATGGCACCCAATTTCCTTGCTTTTGAATGTATCCAGCTGCTTTCAAGCGTTTGGAAATGGCTGAGTGAGTGACTCCCAATGATTTTGCAAGTTCTTCTTGAGTTTGACATGGATCTTCATCAAGTAATGCCTCCAATTCGTCGTCTTCAAACTTTTTTGATGGACCTGGTCGCTCTTTGTCTTCTGTATCGAAATCACCACTTCTAAACCGTACAAACCACCCCTGACACATTCTAATGCTTACAGAATATTCAGGGTAAGCTTCAATGAGTAAACGTTGCGCTTCTGTTGCACTTTTCTTCAAATGAAAGTAGTGTATCAAAACTTCCCGCAAATGTTGTTTTGAAGGCACGAAATTAGACATTTTCGATTATGATAAAAACTTCTGCAAAAATACGACTGTTCACTTTGACACTTGTAATTCAATAGATTTTTTGATGCTCTTTAAGATAGAATAGCTGTCACTGTCAAAAAAATGGCGCGATGGAATCGAAACGAAGTTAGTAACGATGCGCGTCTTTCTAGGAACACACCCAATACTTCATCCAATTTAATGACAAAATTTGAATTTTGACCCCGAAAATTGAAAATTTTGTAGGGGAGGGAGTCTTAAACCTCATCAGAATGACTTGAAATTTTGCGTGACTTATAGATTTCTTAAAAAAATAATATCCTGAAAGTTTCATTATGATACAATGTGAAATAGTCATAGTCCCCATACAAATTTTTCGTAATTATATTGAAAAACAGCCCATTTTCTGATACGACTCCACTAGAGCTACCCGAAAAGATTATCCGATTAGGTTGAAAATCAATAGGTTTCTATTCCTAATGAAGACCAATGTATGTGTACATTTTTGAACAATTCTAATATCAATATTTGTGAGCTATCGTGTTAACAAATTTTTGCGTACAACGGACAACGGACTACGGACAACGTACAACGGACAACGCACAACGAACAACGGACAACGTTCAACGGACAACGTACCACAAAAAATTGCTCCGGGAATGGTTGCAATCGTTTTTTCTAGGTTCAAAACGCATAGAAAACTTATTCCGAGCGTTTTGAATTTTTTAGACCGATCGCAATACCTTTACCACACACAGTGGTGTGTGCGGAAAAGTAATAGTAATGAATTGACGTATATATTAACGAATTCGTTTATGCCGCAATATCGGCGGTGTCGCTGTTTGTATCAATTCAGATTAAAGCATCATTCACATAAATGACAGCTAAACAACCATATTGAAATCAAGTTGTAGTTATTCATTATCATTTATTTTATTTATTTATTACGAAACCTACATTTATGCCAATATGTGTTCAAAGCAAGCTCAGAACATGCTGGTCAGAGAACCAATACGACATAAATTCATGCATTTCCAATCACGTTTAGAATATTTTGGAGAATATTATTAATATTGATATTAAAACGTCATATTTAAGATCATATTGGATGCTTTATTAAATGTCAATTCTCACTGACACCAAAATCCATCCAAATTTAGATGTTCTGGGTTTTATTCAATGCAAGCGGACCGTGCTTGTATGGGATTGGAGAGCTATTCGAGAGTATGCCAATTGACCGCGCCATCTTATTTTACATAGGTGAACTCAATTTAGATCCATTGTAATACGAACAAAATTTTGATTGACACAAATAATAAAAACAAATGAGTCATTGAATCGATTGAAATATCACATCAATACTACTGCCGAATAGATGGCGCTGGAGAATAGATATGATTAAAATGTCTCAAATAGCACGGTCCCCTTGATTCAATGTTATCGTTTGTTTCCAAGAGAATTCATTACTTTAGGTTTTTATTGAAACCCCTAGTTTAAATGCTTGTAAAAATGAAATGAACCAATGAATAATAATTATAATAATAATAAAATCGATACAAGCAATAAATGTGATGCAATGGAAAGAATAATGAAGTGAAATGTTAATAAATAAATGCATAGATGAACTTCCGGCGGACAGTTTACTGCCATCCTTTCTAAAATTCAACCAAGCAAAACAAATTTTATAAAATAAAACACCTCTTGCCCCTTTCTAAGGGGTACTTTGGTGTTGGTCATAATTTCTGTTGTTATATACAATATTATTTCGAGAAAACTGCATGATAAGTTGTAAAGGATGTTCTATTCCAAGAAAACAATCCAATTTCACTGGAAATGCGTAACGTAAATGTATGTTTCGCGTATGTAATTCCTTTCGTTTTCCTGACAAACGATATCTCAACTTACGTTATTTCCAAAATTCGCACATCTCAAACGTAAATGTTCACACAAGAAAGTCAAATCGCACTACTACACACGCGGAATGGGTTAAAGGCAGGTTAACACTAACATTTGTGAAATTCACACCAATACAAGCGTTAATACGCCTATAACGCACCGCGCTTGTTTTTTACATCTTTATCCGGAAATGTCATTCTACTAACAATATTTGACATTTCAGAATATAGCGCTAATACATGAGCACATTTAGTAAAAGGCGTATTAACACTTGTATTGGTGTGAATGTCACCAATGTCAGTGTTAACGTGCCTTTAACCCACTGCGCGTGTGTATAAGTGCTATATTTGTTTTTTGTGTGTTCGATTAGCATATATTTGAATTTCAAATTTGTGTTTGAGAAAATGGAAAAAAATCTCGTGGTGTATCTGGGTCCTTCAAAAAAGTATAAATGGCAAAATTGACAAGTCAAAAATAGTATTCCTCGCTTGATATAGCACTGTTTCACATGCAGAGCAAAATGCAAGTTTTGAAAGTTATCATTTTTATATGCAGCGTAAGTGAAATTTTTTTGATAAGAATTCATTCGTAGAGGCTTTAAGCAGCACTTTTTGTTGTTTTTTCCGCCGTGTATTGGTGACAGTTTTGCTTCAGCTGTGCACAAATAAACATGGGTGCATCAATGCCATTAAAATATTATACGTCGGATCATAAATGAATGGTCAAATTGCAATAATTTGTCCATTAAATTGAGGGCGCTCGCGTCGGTCCGCGTCGTTTTAATTGGACGTTTCCACACGATAATAAGGTGTTTTCATATAGATTCAGTAGTTTGTAGTTGTAGATGCACTTTCAGAGCACAAAATTGACAAAAATGTGTTTATGACTAACTTTCGCTACTTTTGAGGGTCCAAGAAGTCATACCCCAATTTTTATTGCATTTTGAAAACAATTTATTTATGTAGGAATTGAAAAATGAAAGCGAGATGTTTTCTATTCTACGGTGAGTTAAGAACTGAGCTTTAATGAGTGACTTTTATGTTAGAATTGTGAATCTCTGTCAAATAAAAATTGTATTGTGCGTGTGAACTCTACGTTATGATGCTTCTGAAGTATAAACTCTACGTTGAGTATTCATATTCAATTTATTTAGAACTAATTGGCGCATCGAAATAAATTCAAAATCAAATTAAACTATTGTCAATCGTCCATCGTATAACCCTCCTTCATTTATAGTGTGTTTGGTATAACTTTATCTTTTTTGTTTAATCAGATTCATTTAGCTGTTTCTCAACTTAAGGGTCCAGATAAGGGATCGTTCTTCGATTTCGCATGCTCACAGCAGAGTACGATGAAAGCTGTCAAGGACTGGCGTGACAAATTACAAATTGTTCAACCAAAACTCAAGGAACTAATAGTTAACGCTGCGCCTGATAAATACGACTCAAATGTAAGAGCTGATGTTGAACGTGCCGCCGAAGACTTGGCAATTGTAAATTCTGCTATTGTAAACCTTGAATTAGCATACCGCAATTGGCAAAAATGTTGCAGGAATTTCCTGAAAGAACATAGAAAAACTAGGGTTGTTGATGTTAAACCATTTAAAGACAGAGTCCAAACAATGTTTGAAAATTACTTCGAATATTTGGAAGATTTATGGTATATACTAAATAGAGATGTACGACAATTTGAAAACGTCATCGATATAAAAAGAATACCGTACGATGAGTTGTATCCATATTCATGGTCATCAAGTGTTCAAAAAATAGCAGTACGACGTGATGCGTTAGCCAAACTGAAGGAAAATAATGTCGATGCACAATGCGAGGAGGAGATTGAAGAATATAAAAAAAATGTCCTGGGATCACTACTGCAAACTAAAACTTCTTCGGCAGCTCGAAAAAGACTCAGGGTTGATATGTCTGGAAAATGCCAGCTTATAAATTGAACGATGTTCATATTCACGTTTTGCAAAATTTATTTGATCTTGTCTGGCTCAATAATGCAGCAGGTTCCAGAAGCTATTTATCTGAATGAATAACAAATGAATTACTTCTAATTGTACCTAAAAACAGTAAATAAAATAATGAAAAATGAATAATGTAAACTGTTGAATTTTTTTATTTTGTCAATTGATATTTATGTCAATAATCAAAGTCAACTTCATTATACAAATCACACCACACTATATATTTTAAAGCATTCAATAAATTCTCTCTCTCTCCCTATTTAATTTTAACCACCGAATGATGATCGTACACACGTGTTAATTCTGCTGCTGAGTTTTATTTTAAGCATAAACTTTCTTCGAATGGAAGTTACTTTCTAGAAGCTGAAAAAATAATCAAAGCTTGATTTCATTCAGCAATTCGGTAATTTTTTTACTTTTCCGCACACATCACTGTGTGTGGTAAAAGTATTGCGATCGGTCCAAAAAATTCAAAACGCTCGGAATAAGTTTTCTATGCGTTTTGAACCTAGAAAAAACGATTGCAACCATTCCCGGAGCAATTTTTGTCCGTGTGTGGTACGTTGTACGTTGTCCGTTGTCCGTTGTACGTTGTCCGTTGTACGTTGTACGCAAAAATTTGTTAACACGATAACCAAAAATTTGATATTAGAACTGATCAAAAATTTACACACACATTGTACAACCTATTAGTTTTCAGCCTAATCGGATACATTTTTCGGGTAGCTTTAGTGGAGTCAAATCAATAAATGGGCTGTTTTTCAATATAATTAAGAAAAATTTGTATGGGGAATATGTTTATTTCACGACGTATCGCTTTTATTTCACTACAAGAATCTATATGTTCATGAGTTTTTGTAGTGAATTTTTCACTTATATTCAGTGAATAAGATTGTAATATGAAATATTTATTCCAATCTTATTATTAAAAGATTCTTCTGGAAGTAGGTTTCAGTAGATTCTTAAGATTGATGGACTGCCTCCGGGAACAGGTCTGGTACATCCTGAAGATGTACTAAAGCCCACTTCCAAATGAATCATTTAATAAAAAGATTGGAATACATTTTCCAAAATGACCCGGCTATAGCTGTTTGATTTTCCAATGAATTTGAAGTTTATATGTCAGTTTCACAGTTGTGAAATATTGCAATTCATTACTTTTCGGAATCATTACCATTATTGCAAATTCATTACTTTTTGTATGCCGAAATTAGTAGCGCCATCTCACGCTTTGAATGCTTCAACACACCATTTTGACAGCGAATGTGTGTTGCGAATCAGTCAGTATGACATTAAAACGCTAGATGGCGTATATGACTAACGAATTGAAAAGTAATGAAAAATTCCAAGTACACAATTCCATTACATTAATGGAATGGACCATTTTTAATTACAATTCCCATTACTAATGGTAATGTGTAATGAAAATCGCCATTACATCTGTCATGTAATGCGTAATAGAAAAATATGTTCTTAATTGCGAGATGTAATGATTCCTTTACAACTCTGGTCAGTTTCATATTCACCACTGTAAGTGTGCTTTGGGTTTGAAGAGTTACCGCCGGAACTAATAGCCATTGCTGATGCACTTTGAATTATTACCTTACTATTGAAAAAAAACACTACAAAAACTCGTGAAAATATAGATTTTTGTAGTGAAATAAAAGATAACTTTTTTTTCAAACCCCACAAACGTTTTCCCAGAGCATCGAGAGAGAGAGAGAGAGAGAAAGAGAGAAAATTTAAAGATTTTGCGTGAGAATGGTGTTATTTGTTACAGAAATGAACATTATTGCATGGGGCAATCAAGATTCAAATTCATTTGACGTTTACGATGAGATTACGGAGATTACGGTGAAAAGATTTTAGGAGAAGATAAGAGGAGTTTTTCAAGCGATTCGTTGTGAAATAAACATAGTCCCCATACAAATATTTCCTAATTATATTGAAAAAGTGCACATTTATCGATTAGACCCAATCCAATGAACTACCCGAATACAAGGTCCGATTAAGCTTAAATATTTTTCATAAAAAGGTTTCTATTCCTAATGAAGACCAATTTGTGCGTTAATTTCTGACCAATTCTCATCTAAATTTTTTGAGTTATCGTGTTAAATAATTTTTACATACAACGGCCAACGTACCACAAACGGACAAAATATTTCTCTGGGAATGGTTGTAATTGTTGTTTTTAGGTTCGTGTAGAAATCTCATTTTCTAGAACAGGATCGCTATACACACAGTGTGCGGAAAAGTAAAAAAGACCGAATTTAAATTTTTTCATTTTTTTAATTCACTGTTTTTGGGTACAACTAGAAGTAATTAATTGAATATTCATTCAGATAAATAGCTCCTTGAACCTGTTGCATAATTTTATCAGCTGAAATTTCCCAAATTAATTTATTTTCGAGTCTTCGAAGAAGTTGAAACTGGCAGTAGTGATCCCAGGACAACTTTTTTATATTTTTCAATCTGCTTCTGACATGGTTCTTCGACATTATTTCCCGTCATTTTGGCCAACGCATCACGTCCTCCATCCATATATTGAACAGTTGATGCCCATAAATATGGATATGCCTTCCCGGACGGTATTATGTTAGGATCGACGAAGGTTACAAATAGTCGTACATCTCTTTTTAGTGCAAAATGTATATTCTCCAAATATTCGAAGTATTTTTTAAACATTTCTTGAACTCTCTCTTTAAATGGTTGAACGTCAACATCCATAGCTTTCCTATATTCTTCCAGGAATTTCGTGCAACATTTATACCAATTGCGGTTTGATATTTCAAGGTTTGCAATAGCGGAATCTACAATTCCCAAGTCTTCGGCGGCACTTTCTACATCAGATTTTGCAAAGAAGTATTTTTGAGGCGCAGCGTCGAATAATTCCTTGAGTTTTGGTTGAACAATTTGTAATTTTTCACGCCAGTGCCTGACAGCTTTCATCTTATTAATTTGTGAGCATGCGTAATCGAAGAACGATTCCTTATCCGGACTATCAACTTGAGACACAGCCAAATGAATCTGATTAAACAAAAAGATAAAGTTATACCAAACAAACTGTTAATAAATTGTTTTCAAAATGCTGTGAAATTTTGAGTATGAATTCTTGGACCATCAAAAAGTAGCGAAAGTTAGAAAAAACAATTGAATTTATATAAAAACACCTAATCATCGTGAAGAAACGTTAACATTTTGAAAATTGCATGTTTATTTGAATGGATGAGGATAATATTGAATAGATAATAATAAGCCTAAGACATTTGCCGAAGACACCCATCTGTTATCAGTAATGCGAAAATCAAATTTGCAAAATTTTTACACATTTATTGGAAAAATTTTCAGGAACACTTCATTTAAAAACAAGAAAACGTGGCATTATTACTTTTCCGCACACACCACTGTGTGTGGTAAAAGTATTGCGATCGGCCCAAAAAATTCAAAACTCCCGGAATAAGTTTTCTATGCGTTTTGAACTTAGAAAAAACGATTGCAACCATTCCCGGAGCAATTTTTTGTCTGTGTATAGTACGTTGTCCGTTGTCCGTTGTCCGTTGTACGTTGTACGCAAAAATTTGTTAACACGATAACTCAAAAAATTGATTTTAGAATTGATCAAAAATTTACACACACATTAGGAATAGAAACTTATCAATTTTTCCTAATCGGATAATTTTTTCGGGTAGCTCTAGTGGAGTCGAATCAAAAAATTTGCTGTTTTTCAATATAATTGCGAGAAATTTGTATGGGGACTATGACTATTTCGCATTGTATCATTATGAAACTTTCAGAATATTATTTTTTTATGAAATAAATAAGTCACGCAAAATTTCAAGTCATTCTGATAAGGTTTAAGACTCCCTCCCCTACAAAATATTCAATTTTCGTGATCAAAATTCAAATTTTGTCATTAAATTGGATGAAGTATTTGTGTTTTTCTAATCTGTGTTTTTTCATCAATTTGTATGATCATTAACTTTTTAACGAAATTTATATATAACATACATGTAGAATCATATCTTTCTATGGCATGAATTGAAAGTTCACATCAGAGTGAACTAATTCGTAATTGGTATTACCAATTCAAAACCAGCGAACGTTCGTTGAAGTAAAAATTAGAAACTGAGATGTTTATTCGTTTTTTTTAATTAAAATTTAAATTTAAATCACATGATGTGTAATGAGTCGAAATTCGATCTCATCGTAATGACTTGACATTTTCTGTGATTTATTCTCAAAATTGCATGATGATTCGATAAGAAATAAACATAAATCCAATACAAATGAGTAGCAATCAATTAAAAACCCGTTAACCCGAACAATTTCGGGAAATGTGCGGAAGAGTTAGTTTTACGTACGTAAGACCATTTATTTTTCCCAGCCGTTCATTTGTGCACAACCGAAGCAACTGTCACCAATACAAGGCGGAAAAAAAACTACAAAAAGTGTGCTGCTTACAGCTTATACGAATGAATTCTTATCAAAAAAATTTCACTTACGCTGCATATAAAAATGATAACTTTCAAAACTTGCATTTTGCTCTGTATGTGAAACAGTGCTATATCAAGCGAGGAATACTATTTTTGACGTGTCAATTTTTCTATTTATACTTTTTTGAATCACCCAGATACATGAAATGTGTTTCCATTTTCTCAAACACAAATTTGAAATTCAAATATTTGCTAATTGAACATTTGCGTTTTTCTGGAGATGTGGAAGTTTTTTGGAACTTAAGTAAGTTTAGATATCGTTTGTCAAGAAAATAAAAGGATTACATACGCAAAACATAATTTTGCGCATTTTAGTTGAAATCAGATTGTATTCAAAGAATAGAATTCTTTACGACTTATCATCACAGAAAAAATACGCACCTTAGAATCGATGACGATGTCTCAAGAAATTCCCAAGTTATTGCGAAAATGGAAAAAGATCCATTTCTAACCGCATCATATCTTGGTCGCCAATTTCAAGTTGAGCGTAATTGTTTCCATAGTGCATCACTCAAGGGGTTTTTTACTACCAAATCACCAAAATGAATTCGAAGCACCAATTAAATTCCATGAAGTACCAGTAAATATTCAAATGTACCAAAAATAACCAAACAAAAATCTGCTGAAATAGAAAAATACATACGTGCATACGTCTGTCTCGATACGTCTGCCTCGATACGTCTATACGTATTATACGAATTTCAGATATCATCAGATTTTTGTTTGGTCATTTTTGGTACATTTGAATATTTTCTGGTACTTCATGAATTTTTATTCGTGCTTGGAATTCATTTTGGTGATTTGGTAGTTAAAAACCCCTTGGCATCACTGCTTTCATTTGGCAAATGAGTTTCTTCATTTATTAATGCGATATCAAATTCCAAGTGTGATTTTTTCGTGTTGAATAGTTCTGATAAATGTTGAATATTATTCATATCAAAATTGAACGGAATTTTGAGAAACTTAAATACCAACGGAAATTTTTGGAAACCAGAAAAACGTGTATTGAATTGACCGATCAGAAGGTCAAGTGAGCGAATGAAAATTTCGTTGTCGTAACCGAGTTCAAATTCTTCTTCATCTTGTTTTGAAAATAATGTCGGAAAAAGTCCGTATCGCTATCGCCGATGTCAGATTTGAAAGTAATCAGTTTTAATTTGAACTCGTTTACGTCTTTAGCCAAGTCCCATATAAACTGGTTCTTTCCTTGCAATTTGAGATTCAAGTCATTCAAATGTTCCGTGATATCAGCCAAAAAATACAGCTGTTCCTTCCAGTGAGGTGTTGATATTACGCTGAACTCTTCAACCAAATTTTGCTCTTCGAGAAATAGCTTGATTTCATTGAACAACTCGCAAAATCGATTTAAAACTTGGCCACAGCTTAACCATCGAATGCTGTTGAAAAAAATGACGTCACCGTATTTCGAATTCAGTGCTTCAGTCAATAGTTTGAATTGGCGGTGGCGCGGTTCGCTACTGCGGATTTTATTGATGATCTGAAAAATAACGAAAAATTATTAGTATTGGGAGTACAAATTGAAAACCGCGCATTCGTTACTAACTCCATATCTATCATAGATGTCATTATTTTGACTTTGACAGCTATTGTATCTTAAAGAGGATAAAAAAATACATTGAAAACGATCTGTCAAACTTATCATTCAGTTGAATACACAAGTTTATTATTGCGTTGAAAATGTCGAGCTACGTGCCTACAAAACAGCATTTGCGGGAAGTTTTACTTTATTGGTTTAATCTGAAGAAAAATGCTTCCGAGAGTCATCGTTTGTTATGCGAAGCATATCCAGAATATGCTCCGTCGATTAGAACGTGCCAGGAGTGGTTTGCGCGGTTCAAAAGTGGTGATTTTGATGTGGAAGACAAAGAGCGTCCAGGCCAAGTGAAAAAGTTTGAAGACGAGGAGTTGGAAGCATTACTCGATGAAGACTCGTGTCAAACGCAAGAAAAACTTGCAAAATCATTGGAAGTGACACAACAATCCATCTCCTATCGTTTAAAAGCCATGGGAATGGTTCAAAAGCAAGGAAATTGGGTGCCATACGAATTGAAGCCGAGAGACTTGGTGGGATCAGCTCGGCGTGATCTATTATGAGTTGTTGAAACCAAACGAAACCATCACAGGAGCATTGTACCGAACTCAATTGATACGTTTGAGCCGAGCATTGAAGGAAAAACGGCCACAATATGAGGAAAGACATGACAAAGTAATTTTACAGCACGACAACGCTCGGCCACATGTTGCTCAGGTCGTTAAAACCTACTTGGAAATGCTTCGATGGGAAGTCCTACCCCACCCGCCGTATAGCCCAGACATTGCCCCTTCCGATTACCACCTCTTCCGATCAATGACACATGGCCTGGCTGAACAGCATTTCCATTCTTACGAGGAATGCAAAAAATGGGTCGATTCATGGATAGCCGAAAAAAGCACAGATTCCTTTCGACGCGGAATCCGTAATTTGCCAGAAAGATGGGAAAAAGTTGTGGCTAGCGATGGACAATACTTTGAATAATCAATTTGTAACCATTTTTCCATAATAAAGATCGAAATTTTGAAAAAAATGCGCGGTTTTCAATTTGTTCTCCTAATACATTAATGTAAACCAAATTCAATATATTTGGCATAGCTATTTGCTTTTCAAATACCTTGGTCACTATTTTCAAAACACCACTGTCCTTTTCCAAAGCTGATGCACATAGATTTTCTTGATGAATGATACAATGATACGAGATGAATAACTCAGTTTGAAATGCTTTTCGATGTGGTTTTTGAGCAAAGCAGCGAAGCCGGCGTGAGTTCCAATCATTGCTGGAGCTCCATCGGTGCAAACTGAGACGAGTTTCTTCAAATCTAAATTAAATCGAGCAACAATATCCAGATATGCATTGAAAATATCTTCAGATCGAGTCTTTGCGGTAAGCGGCACTAACGCCAGAAGATTCTCTTCAATTCTATCATCGACAACGTAGCGCATCCAAAACAAAAGCTGTGATGTGTCAATGATATCGGTCGTTTTGTCAAGCGCCAGCGAAAATGCTTCACAACGTTCCAAATCATTTTTCAAGTCGGCTTCAATATAAGCTCCGATTTCATTAACACGACGACTAATTGTTTGGTGACTGAGCGGCAGCATTTTGATTTTATCGAGTAATGATGCTTTGAATTTTTCATCCCAGTCTTGACATACAATTGAAATCGTTGTTTGCATCAAATGTTTGTAAAATTCTTCATCCGAATACGACTTTCCATGTTTTGCAATTTCATATGCGATTTCATATGATGCATGGGTAATGGGTTCGTTTGTACCGACAAACTTTTTCACGACCTTTTGTTGTGATTGAAGTGCGTTTTTCAATCGTGCTATTTCGGCCACTCGTTTCGCACCTGGAAATTTCTGCTCAATGTCGATGTTGGATTTCTTGTTGTCCGAAAAATACTGATTGCATAACAGACAAATCGCCTTGTCGTTGTGCTCGGTCACAAAATAATCATTTTCCCATTCGTGATTAAATTTTCGAGACTTTTTCACTTCTATCACTTTTTCTGGCCTTTTTTCTGAATCTTTTTCGGACTCTTTTTCTGGTTCATTTTCTGTCTCTTTTTCTGGCTCTTTTTCTATATTTGTTGTTGGTCGTTTCTTACTATGTAAAACACCACTTGATTCACATTCATGACATTCCTCTGGCTTTCTTTTTCTTATAACAAAACAATCCATTCTCTGACTCGCAATTGTTCAATTTAATCGTCTGATAGTAGCGACGCAATGATGACCAGCACACAAATAACTGACGATATTTGAACACGATTCAACGTTTTTTTCATTGTAAGTGGGCGAATCACTTTATTCGCGGTTTTATTCGCGCGACGCGGAAAAGAATACTTTTTCGCACCAATACGGCAGATTTTAGTGTTAAATTTTTTGTTGTGATCCAACTAGCCTAGAAATTCAAAAATCTGCCGAAATAAGTGGGCGCTTTGTTTAATAAATGGTCTTACGTACGTAAAACTAACTTTTCCGTACATTTCCCGAAATTGTTCGGGCTTACGCATTTTTCATTTATTTATTTATTTATTTATTACGGAGCCTACATTTATGCCAATACGTGTTCGCAGCAAGCTGAAAACATGCTGGTCTAAGACCCAATACGGCATAAATTCCGCCCATGGTGCGTCTTTTGCAAAGAGAATACAGTCAGGGATGGGATGGTATAAAAGAGAAGCTTTAATACCAAAATTTGGTCCGGAAAACCATGGAAAAACCGGCCTAGTTCAGGAGAACTAGGGGAAATACAGTCAATATTTTTGCAGTTAAATTACGTTAACATCATAGAAAAAATGACAAATAAAAATGAAGAACTAGAAATAACTTAAAACTAATTGGAAAAGAAATTGCGTAACAATGTTCCGAGAAATCGCGGGCTTATATTTTGAATCATTTACTGTGAGGTACGTAACAGATGCTTTAGGTTATTTTTAAACGCAACAATGGACTTAGAATTTCGAATATCCACCGGTATGCTATTCCAAAAATTAATCGCTGATAAACTAAAGGCGCGCGTGTCAAATGTAGTACGTGGATAAAAATGTACACGGAGGTTATCTGGATAACGCGACGACTCACCGTTCCGAACAAACATGTGATTCAGATACTCAGGAGAACGATTTGACAACTGCTTGAATATCAAGACTGCAGATTGCAGTTTAACTCTGCTCTCAGGGGTCAATCCATTCAAACGCTCACGATATTCAGTAACATGATCATTACGTTTTAATCCGTAAATGTATCGAATCTTGTCGTTATCAGCAACAAGATCACGGTGAACCTGATTTTGAGTGTTATGTGCACCCCAACCGTATGTTACTACACTGTCATAATCCATTATGGGGTCAATCAGAGCTACAGCCATATCACGTTTTACGTAATTGGGTATAAAATGCTTGGTATGGCGTATACGGTTCAAGACACCATACACTTTTTGCAGTTTACACTTGTCATGTTCTTGAAAATTAAAATTTTCGTCAAAATTAACACCAAGGTTCTTTATTGACTTGCAAAATTCGAGTTTTTCATCACCTATTTTCACATCATTGATCATATCAAAATTTAACCGACTCGTTTGATGCTTAGTACCGATAATCATCATCTTGGATTTAGATCCGTTTAATTTCATGCCGCGACGTTTAATAAAATCATTTAATTTAGCAAGGTCCGAATTTACTTTATCAATACCGTTATTAATTTGATTCAAATCGACTTCGAGAAGAGCTTGACAATCATCAGCGAACAAATGGCTTGTCATATTTTCGAGAACATTAAGCGTATCATTAAAATAGAGAGAAAAGAAAGTTTGGCCAAAATTACTACCTTGAAGAACTCCATTATTAATTGAAACAAAATCTGACTCGTGGTCACCAACTTTAACTTTCTGTTTAATATTACTGTAAATTTAATTAATTCAACCGCGTTATTAGAAAAACCGTATGATTCGCAGACTTTTAGAAGAGCATCATGGGGAACGGAAGGAAACGCGCTTTTGATATCAAGTGAAACAAAAATGACTACTTTTTTACGATTTAAAGACGATCTGATGCTCTCAGATATGTTCAATAATGAGGTGGTACAGCTATGGTTCTTACGGAAACCAGATTGCCGTTCGTGAAGAATGGCGTTTGATTCCAAATAGCCAGTGACTTGACTATTCAATAGAATCGCGAAAATCTTAGGGATGACTGAGATGATGCTGATTGGCCTGTATTCTGAAATAGACTGGGGACTTGGTACCTTATTTAGCGGTTTAATAATGATTTTATTCCAATCAGCTGGATAAACACTATGAGCGATACAGTAATTAAAAATGAAGACAATGTGTTGGGCTATTGATGGAATAATTAGCTTAAGAAATTTAAGGGGAATGCCATCGTCACCAATTGCATTACTCTTAATTTGTTTAAACGCGGAAAGAAATTGATCAATGGTTATTTCATGAAACGAAAAAGTGGAATTAATATTAGCAGGAAGTGACAAATTGCCCAAATCAGCCCCATCAGAAGAATGAATTGAAGCAAAGAAACCATTGATATCATCCAAATTAAAGTTGTCAAGGATTTCAGATTCATTACTGTCATCCTTACTAGATTTGCAACAGCCAAGAGATTCAATAACATTCCATTTAGAACGAATGGAGTTGGCGCTATTAAAACTCTCAACTGTCGACTTCTTTTTGCTACTATTAATCAAGGACTTGACTCTATTGGCTTTTTCCTTATAGATGTCAAGTAGCCGTTGATGAGTAACTGCATCACGAGAATTGTTTCTCTTACAATTGTCATATGCAGTTTTTCTTTCATCCATTGCCTGTTTAATGTCATTATTAAACCAATGCTTGGGAGTATAACGAACGCGACGCGACTTGAGAGGTGCGAAGTGATTAAGGAGATTTCGAACATTGTCATTCAACGTTATAACCATATCATCGACATTTCGATGACGGTTTAAATTCCAATTCAACGATTCAATGCGATCAACTAATTCGTTGGCATCTATGTCCTTGAATTTTCTACCATTGAAGACTATGTTTTTATCAACTTTTTCAGTCTTGATATTGTATGAGCACAATAGCATGTCATGAAAAGAAATACCCGATGGAAAATGCCCGAAAAATTTAACGCGCGCGAGGTTGTTTGTAAAAATTAAATCTATCTTTGATGGTATTTTTCCCGGCCACCAATGCGTGGGACAAATATCATTGATCAAACTAAAATTTAAAGCAAAGTTTGTGTTTAGAACGGAAGCTAGATTTGTATTATTTATTAAATTAATATTGAAGTCACCATTTATTAACACGTTTTGTTCGTGAGCGAAAGTGGCACTTATTAAATCAAAAAGTTTACGCGTGTTTTCAGCATTGCATCGCGGTGCGCGATAAACAACGCCAAAAACAATTTTTGATGTTCGGGTAAAAATTTCAACAAACAAGAATTCAACATTTTCGATTTGGGCATTATCCTTAGATGAATTTAAAATCACTTTCGTTTTGAGATTTTTCAAAACATAAATCGCAACACCACCTCCTTTGCTTCTATCACCGCGCTTCGATTTACGATCAGAACGAATGATTTTGTATCCAGGAATATCGATGGATTTATTTGAATTACTGGAACGTAACCAAGTTTCAGAAACCGCGATCAAATTGACATTGTGATTTTCGTTCAAAAGTGCTTTCAATTCATCAAAGTGGCAAGCATCAAGTAGACCTTGTGCATTAACACTGACAAAGTTGAACTCATTTTTGAACCGATTGAGAGCATTTACGGATTTCGTTTTATTCGGACACTTAACACGATCAATTAAATGTACATCATCAATATTCAAGGAGACATTTTCATTCGCAAGAATTGAGTCAATATTCAGCATGCAATCACGTACACAAACAACAGGTTGCCGAATGAGAGGCATCTGCCGTACATGCACATCCAAAGCTGAGATGTTATCAGCCATTGGTGAATGGCATGCAAAATCATTGACTGATATGTTTTGTTCAACCGAGACAGAATCACATGCAATACAAACATTTTCATTTTTAACGTTAATAAGCGATGAAAAATTGACCGAAGATTTTACACGTGATTGATTTTTAACTCTATTCAAGAGAGTGAGGTTATGAGGCAATATGATGCTTTCAAAGTGAATGTAATCATTATAATTCGTGAATTTAATTAAACAAACGATTGATTTTTTAACAAACGATTCTTTTAAGACGAAAATATCACGACGCGAAACAAGAAAAAAATCAGATAAACAACAAAGCACCTGTTCCGTGTTCTGATTGATGATATTTTTAACAAGTACTTTACAATGGAACGTATTACAAAATTTATCACTTAAAATATTGAACGGCGATAATAAATTTGAAATTTCGCGACTCAGAATGGATTGTTTACGTAAATTCTCACCAATAATCTTCAATTCAGAACGCCGGTAAATCATTAAGTTTCATTTATAACAAACGTCAAATGTCATTGATTGCTACTCATTTGTATTGGATTTATGTTTATTTCTTATCGATTCATAATGCAACTTTGAGAATAAATCACAGAAAATTTGAAGTCTTTACGATGAGATCGAATTTCGAGTCATTACACATCATGTGATTTAAATTTAAATTTTAATATAAAAACGAATAAACATCTCAGTTCCTAATTCTTACTTCAACGTTCTCTATTTTTGAATTGGTAATAACAATTACGAATTAGTTCACTCTGATGTGAACTTTCAATTCATGCCAACGATAGATAAGGTTCCACATTTATGTTATGTATAACAGTATAACTTTCGGTAACAATATGAGTAATGCTCATTGAGCATTCAAACTGATGAAAAAACACAGATTAGAAAATCACAAATACTTCATCCAATTTATTGATTTGAATATTGACCCCGAAAATTGAAAATTTTGTGAGGGAGCTGGTCTTAAATCTCATCAGAATGACTTGAAAAACATAGAAAATAATATTCTGACAGTTCCAATAGGAAACAATGTGAACTTAAGATAGCCGCCAAACAATTTTTCAGTTTTGACCCCGAAAAGACTCCAAAAATCCGAAATTTTGCAGGGGAGGTAATCCTAAATCTAGTCGGAATGACTTGAAATTTTGCACGACTCATTTTATTCACAAAAAAATAATATTCTGAAAGTTTCAATTCGTTACAATGTAACCTTGAGATAGCTGCCATACAAATTTTTCGTTTCGACCCCGAGAAGACCCCGAAAATCGAAAATTTTACAGGGGAGGTAGTCCTGAATCTCATTGGAATGACTTGAAATTTTGCATGACTCATTTTTTTCATAAAAAATCAATATTCTGATTGAAGTTTCATAATGATACAATGCGAAATAGTCATAGCCCCCATACTTATTCCGAGCGTTTTGAATTTTTTGGACCGATCGCAATACTTTTACCACACACAGTGGTGTGTGCGGAAAAGTAAAAAAGACGAATTAAAAAGGAGAATTCTCACGTTTACAATTTACATTGGTGGAATTGACAGATACTTATAGCAAAGTACTAAAGTTGTCTTGTTTTGAATAAACATTGACTGTTGTATATGATGAGTCTCTTTGGACATTTAACTGTTTGGCTTCATCAAGAATCTAAAAATATCTATTCGGATTTGTTTCTCCAATTTGAGAAATTGTTCCGAAGTTATTATTATTCTCAGAAAAATTGGACATTTTCAAAGCATTCTCCTGATAGTAATTTTTGCAGTACGCAGGGTCGTTTTTATCTTCCTCATAGGTTCTAAATAAACCTAAACACTTCCGATGGCTCTATATTTTTGACAATTAATATAAGGTGGCCAGTTGTCAAAAGTGAAGAAATAATCTTCCTTAAATGTGCGACTAAAAAGATTTGCTTCATAAAAATCGCCAATCCTCTCTTTGGTGCAACGGATATTCATCCCCGCTTTACTCCATTCGCGGTGCTACAGTCCATGGACTCTAATCGATTCATATTTTGTTATAAGTTAGAAAAGTTAGCAAAGAATCTTGTCCATCATTTATATGCTTCATTCAAGCAATATTCATCATTTGCTTAATGAACATAAATTATATATTAAAAAATAATTACCAATCGCTGATGTCATCCATTACTCATCAATTATGAAGAGTGAAGAGATGACACATTGCTGCAATCAAATAATAAACTTGTTGCCCATACCAATGACAGTATTGCAAAATGACATTTGCTTTTGCGATTGAAAATACATTTAACACAACCATTTTGTTTTGATTGATTCTCTTCTACAGGAAATTTTGTTTTCGGAAATTCAGACATTTTCTATCTGCGAAAAATTATTTTTCTAAAAAATTCATTCGGGAATATTTTTTCGGAGAAATTTCGGGTCTATTTTCAATAAATTCTGTTTGCAGGGGGAAAACGGGAATTTCTTGGGAAACCGTCATCGATTCTAGGGCGGGTATTTTCCCGTGATGATTAGTCATAAAGCGTATTCTATTCCAAGAATACAATCCGATTTCAACAGAAATGCGCGAAAGTATGTTCCTAGTATGTAATTCCTTCAATTTTCTTGACAAACGATATCTCAACTTACGTAAGTTCTAAAAAACTTCCACATCTCCAGAAAAACGAACTACGCAATCGTTCTTTCAGCATATATTTTAAATTGTTTTTTTTTGCTTCGGATATTGAAAACATATCTCCTAATGTGTCTGGGTACTTCAAAACAGTCAAAAAGCAAAATTTATTTGTCAAATATAGTATTCCCATTAGGTAAAGCAGTTTTTCACATGCCGAGCAATATTTGATAATAATAATGATCTATATATAGATATACAATAATTAAGAAAAATGTGTATGGGGACTATGTCTAGTTCGCATTGTATCATTATAAAACTTTCAGGATATTATTTTTTTATGACAAAAATGAGTCACACAAATTTCAAGTTATTCCGATAAGATTTAGGACTACCTCCACAGCAAAATTTCACAGTTGAAAAAAACACAGATTAGAAGAACACAAATAGTTCATCCAATTTAATGACCATGAAAAATTTAAATTTTTTTAGGGGAGGTAGTCTTAAACTCATCAGAATGATTTGAAATTTTGCGTGACTTATTTTTTCAAAAAAAAAAAAAATATCCTGAAAGTTTCAATAGGATACAAGGTGAACTTAAGATATTCGCCATACAAATTTTCAGTTTTGACCTCGAAATGAATCCCAAAATCGAAAATTCTGAAGGGGAGGTAGTTCTAAATCTCATCGGGGTGACTTCAAATTTTGAATAACTTATTTTTTCAAAAATTATTAATATTCTGAAAGTTTCATAATGATACAATGCGAAATAGTCATAGTCCCCATACAAATATTTTCGTGATTATATTGAAAAACAGCCCATTTTTTTATACGACTCCACTAGAGCTACCCGAACTTATCCGATTAGGCTGAAAATTAATAAGTTTCTATTCCTAATGAAGAACAATGTCTAGGTAAATTTTTGATCAATTCTAATATCAATTTTTTGAGTTATCGTGTTAACAAATTTTTGCGTAGAACGGACAACGGACAACGGACAACGTACCACACACGGACAAAAATTGCTCTGGGAATGGTTGCAATCGTTTTTTCTAGGTTCAAAACGCATAAAAAACTTATTCTGAGCGTTTTGAATTTTTTGGACCGATCGCAATACCTTTACCTCACACAGTGGTGTGTGAAAAAAAAACCAACGGGACCGTACTATTTGAGACATATTAATGATATCTATTCTTCAGCGTCATCTATTGGGCAATAGTATTGATGTGATATTTCAATCGTTTCAATGACTCATTTGTTTTTATCATTTGTGTCAATAAAATTTTTTGTTCGTATTACAATTTTTTATTTATTTTATTTATTACAAGTCCTAAATTTATACCAATATGTGTACCTAGTGAACTAGATACATGCTGGCAACAGTGCCCAATACGGTATAAATTCCGCCCATGGTACGACTTAGAACAAAGAGACAATGATAGAGGTAGAATGATATTTATGAGTGACTATAAATACCAATTGGGTCCGGAAAACCATGGCAAAACCGGTCTGATTCAGAAGAATCAGAGGAATTACATTATAATGGATCTAAATTGAGTTCACCTATGTAAAATAAGATGACGCGGTCAATTGGCATACTCTCGAATAGCTCTCAATTCCCATATAAGCATGGTCCGCTTGAAAAAAACGAATAAACATCTCAGTTTCTAATTTTTACTTCAACGAACGTTCGCTGGTTTTGAATTGGTAATAACAATTACGAATAAGTTCACTCTGATCTGAACTTTTAAAACATGTGAATGTTCTGATCGTGTTTCTCGTTCTCTGGGTCTCAATATTGGTGCAAAACATGATTTGAAGCATTTTTAATCTCTTGCCCCATCACAATACTTCTCGCATGCACATTATATATGCGTAGAAGTAAAAGAATTCTAGAAGGTTTCTGTTGTTCAAATACGGATGACGTGTTTGCCTTTCACACAATTCTTTAAAAAATTCTTGTGAACACGCGCTTCTTTATAAAATTCTTGTGAACACGCGCTTCTTTATAAAATTCTTGTGAACACGCGCTTCTTCATAAAATTCTTGTGGACACGCGCTTCTTTATAAAATTTTTGTGAACACGCGCTTCTTTATAAAATTCTTGTGAACACGCGCTTCTTTATAAAATTTTTGTGAACACGCGCTTCTTTATAAAATTCTTGTGAACACGCGCTTCTTTATAAAATTCTTGTGAACACGCGCTTCTTCATAAAATTCTTGTGGACACGCGCTTCTTTATAAAATTTTTGTGAACACGCGCTTCTTTATAAAATTCTTGTGAACACGCGCTTCCTTATGAAATTTTTGTGAACACGGGCACCGAAGATATGCATTAGAGTTGCAAATTGTGTCATACTTTTAAAGTTGTGTTGATCTCAAGGTACGTTAAATTAAATGGAGAGCCTCGATATAAAGTCGTATGACTTGAGGTCGCTGTAATTTATTGGAGGTATGGAGTAATGCTCATCGTTTTTCAATCAAAATTATGACTTTATTTCATAACAACAACAACAAAAATCATTTAAAGACCATTTGTGCCTTTCAGCGTCTGGTCTGTTTTACGATACAAAATGCCCTTTAACAATACCTCTCCACAAACCCCAATCGAGAGCCAAGTTTTGAGTTTCATCACACCATTCATATCCCCTCGCATTCGAATCATATTTAACCGAATCTAAATAACGTCTACGTGGTCTACCCCTACCTCTCGGCCCATCAGCTTCGGCGAACAGAATCCGTTTCGGTAATCGTTATTCTCCCATGCGTTTAACATGACCAAACCATCTCAGTCTGGATTTTCTTGCTTGCTCTCCTACCGAATCGACGTTTAAATCCCCCCGAATCATCTCATTTCGGATTCTGTTTTCCCACTGATCACGGCGCGAGACTCCCGAAACCATTCTCAACACTTTCATATCAGACACTTCCAAATCATGAATCAAATTCTCAGAATCAACCTAGCTCTCGCTACCATATAGAATAGTTGGTCTGAAGATTGACCCGTGAATCAACATCTTTGTTTCTGTAATCAATTCACGTTCAACTCTTTATTAAACTTGCCATCTTCCGAGAAGATGCAACCCAAATATTTGAATTGGGAAACTTGTTCCAACCAGTTGCCATTCAATGTGTAATAAATTGGCTTTCGAGTTTTGCCCACATGCATAACTTGAGTTTTTGTGCCGCTAATGGTCATTCCGAAGTTCGTACAAGCCTCTTCCAAATCTTTGATACTATTTTGCAGCTCCCATTCAGAATTGCCAAACAGTACCAGATCATCTGCGTAACCGAGTGCAGAGATAATATTGCCCCCCAAAGCTACTCTACCTCTTAAATTGGCTGATTTGATCAGCTTGTCCATATAAATAATGAATAGAAGAGGTGAAATTGTACAGCCCTGTCGCAGACCATTACGAACTTTAAACCATTCACTCAAATCTCCATCCACTCTTACTGCTGCTTTACTGTTTGCGTACAAACTTTTAACCGCGTTGAGAAGATAACTATTCAAACCATATTCGGCCAAGACTGACCACAAGTCATGGATTGTCTCATGCAAAAAATTTAATCTTGATAGCCGCGCATTGGGAGAAAACCTGATTGATTTTCATCCATAAAGAATTCCTCGATTGTTGTTGCAGTCTCTATTACTACCTTTCTTATGGAGTGGCGAAACATCGGGTGGAAACATCAAACCTACACCGACGCGAGCGCCTTCAATTCAATGGACAAATCAATGCAATTTAACTATTCATTTCTGAACTAACGCATGATATTTTGATGGCATTGCCGCCCCATGTGGCGAAATGACTGCGCCACCCCATTCTTCGGGAACAACAGAGGAACTCCAAGCTAAATTAAATACACGATGTAACCAGCAAACACCTACAAAGCCACTACTAATCCGACATTCATTCCAAATGTCATCCATCCCCGCAGCGTAAACCAGACTCAATTTATTTTTTGCAATCTAAATTTCATCGATGCTAATCTCTTCCAAACTCTCTTCATTCCCAATTCCATTCACATTCTCATTCACCAAATCGGCATTTTCTACATTCAGCAATTCATCGAAATATTCCTTCCATCGTTTCAACACATTCTTTCTGCCCATTACTATATTGTCCGACTTGTCTAAAACAGCTCCAGGAGCATGTTTCTTGCCACCATTCCTAATATTCTTGACCCTTGAGCAGAATACCTTATTCCTCTGTTGTCCACCAACTTCTAGATCCTGACCAAATTTCACCCATTCTCTCTCTTTTGCTCTTTTCACCATAATTTTCACTACACGCTTTTGTTCCCTATACGACTCCAGATTTTCATTAGTTCGGCTCTGCAACCAGCGGATCCATCTCATTCTCTTTTCCTTCACAGCAATTCTAATATCTTCATTCCACCATTCAGTCTTCTTTCTCCCATTCTTGACGACAAACCTGCCACAACACTCTTTTGCTACTTCTACAATCACTTCCTTAAACACATTCCATTCATACTCAATATCGGACGCTTCATTCACTTCGACCTGCGCAAATTTTTCTTCTAATTTTGCTAAAAACTCTCTCGCTACATTCTGATAGCTTCTTAAGCCGCTCTTGCTAATGCATAGTTTGCTGGCTACCAAGTAGTGATCAGAGTCTAGACCAAAACTTCTATACACTCTCGTATTTAAAACTGTTTTGCGCAAGCTTGCCTCAACGATAATGTAATCGAGAAGAGATTATTGGTTCTGACCAGAATTTTCGTACATCTCTTTTTAGTCCAAAATGTTTATTGTCCAAATATTTGAAGTAATTTTAAAACATTTTTTGAACTCTGTCTTTAAATGGTTGAACGTCAACATCCACAGCTTTCCTATATGTCGGGCTGAGAGTAAAAACGGTTAAAAACATCTTACGTCATGCTCACGCTTACGAGAATTTTCCTCGGTGCCGAAGACTCGATGCGTACGAAGCATTCTATATTCAGTGTGATGATAATCCACTGAATTTGGACAACGGCAACATTGAATCGTGTCTGTTTAGGCGCGCACACTAAATGAGATCAATTGTGGGTAGTTCTTTTTGTGTGTGTTAGTTTTTGTCAGTCCACCTATTTATGCCGCTTGATGTCAACGATAACACGATTTGTTAATTAGTCGTGATTGCTGATGATGAAACGTAACATGTTTCGAAATGCATTCAGGTTAGAATTTAAAGCCAAATATAATTCATATTTTAGATATTTGTGACTAAATCCGACTCAAGTGTGATCAATTTAAGGTTCTACGACCAATATATAAAAAACAATATTGTCGGATCACACGCCGTTCAATTAAAAACAATATTTTATTAATAAATTGTTTTCAAAATGCTGTAAAATTTTGAGTATGACTTCTTGGACCATCAAAAAGTAGCGAAAGTAAGAAAAAACTATTGAATTTATACAAAAACACCTTATCATCGTGTGGAAACAACAACATTTTGAAAATTGCATGTTTATAGACATATGCCGAAGACTCCCATCAATTATCTGTTATCAGCAATGCGAAAATCAAATTCGAAAATTTGAGACACTTTTACTGGAACAATTTTCGGGGACATTTCATTTGAAAACAAGAATACATTACAGTCGACTTTCGTTAATTCGAAGCCATCGGGACTTTGACCTCTTCGAATTATCGAATATTCGAATTATCGTGAGTGTTTCCAAAAATTTACCAAAATTGCTGTATTTTGAAAAGAGCTGAGCACTTACTATATAAAAATGCTATAAAACGTGCATTGACCTTTAACTCAAAGAATGAATTGTGTAGCTAATAAACAATAAATTTTATTTAAATAGCTCTAGAGTCAAGTCACAAGAAGGGAAAACAAGAAATGAAAGAAATGTTTATATTGAAATACGTTTACGTGTATTTAGCAAAAAAATCACTCAAGAGTGTTTGTTTCTTTGGTTGCTGTTTTGCTGCGTCAACTATTTCTTTGCGTAAATGCAACAGACCGGGCACATGTGTTGTTGTTTGATTTTCATCGCACCATTTCAATAATTGATTGACACAGTCTAAAGCGCTGCTATGAGATGTTTTTTGCTCAGCACCGCTCTCATCGTCGTCATCATCATCTGTTTCGTTTGAATCTGTAGCTTGATCGATTTCATTGCTGTTCAAAACGTCGCTATTCCACTGCTCAATATCGATACTTGTATAGTTGGAATTTGGATTGATTTGGTTCAAATGTGCTAATGTTTCTCGCATTAAAGTTGATAATTCAGACAGTGGTATCAAATCCTCTGATTCGAATTCATCATCATCATACTGCAAAACAGTGTGCCATGATGTCATCAAAACAGAACTTGAAATTTCATCCCAAGCTTTTTTCAAAAGAACAATAGTGTCTTTGATTGTATGTTTCTTCATCATATCGACAATGGAGCCATTGAATGAAGTCATTTCGCTGATGATTTTGCACAAGAGCAAATTGCGGTACTTTAATTTTGTCATGTAGATCGGACCCTGATCCATTGGCTGCAAAATAGCAGTAACATTTGGTGGCAACAAGTAGCAAATGATCTGTTGGTCATCACTTTGAAGTGGTTCGATAGCTGATCCATGAGCAGTGCAGTTGTCAACAATTAAAATACCTTTTTTCGGCAAATTGTTCTCGCTGCAAAATGCACGCACCTATAAAATTGATTTTCAGTATTACGTGTAAACTATAGGTAACGAAAACCAAGCAAAATTTTTAACACAGGACACTGACCTGTTTAACAAAACATGAGTTGAACCAGTGTGTGAAAATGTGCAACGTCATCCAAGCAGTTTTGGAGCTGTTGTAGTCAAGTGGATTGTTGAAATGTTTGAAACACCGTGGGTTTCGTGACTTTCCAATCACCAATGGCTTCACTTTATGTGTTCCTGTCGCGTTTGAACACAGCATTAGCGTCACTCGTTCTTTCGATTTCTTGTGTCCAGATGCATGTTTTTCGTTTTCACAAACGTATGTGCTGTCCGGGAGCAAACGAAAGTACAGTCCTGTTTCGTCTGCATTGTAAACTTGGTCCTTTGTCAATCCTATTTCTTCAATTTTGGCGTTTAATCGGTTGAGAAATGGTCGAACGGCTGCATGATCACAATCCAATTTTTCGCCACATATTTTTAGAAAACGGATACCGACGCGCTTCTTGAAATTATGAAACCAACCATCACTTGCCTGAAATGATGTCGGATCTCGAGTTGGGTACAGTTTTGTAAACAAGTCCTTTGCTTTGGCTTTCAGGAGCACACCATTGGACAATTACGTGCCCGTTGATCACGAAACCATGCGTACAATTCATTTTCCATTTCGGGGAAGTCAGGTTTTCGCAATCTCTTTTGTTGCACGTCATGCTCTGTATTGGACACTGATGCCAAAATTTCACTTTTCTTACTTTTTATATACGAAATTGTGGATTCTGCAACACAATATTCTTTTGCCAAAACACTTCCTAGAATATCTTTATCTAACTTTGATAAAATTTCAACCTTTTGTTTTAAGTTTAAAGACGGCTTAACTCGTTTCGGTAGTGATGCCATTTTGACATCTTTGACTGGCAAAATCCAATGACACACTGAATTCAATTTTGTGCATCGATACCGAATTTTTGATTGCAATATATTGTGTATACACCTTTTCAGATTTCCTATATGGACAACAACACATTCAAATCAAGAAAAAAATGTTTAGCACAGTGTGTAAACGCATTGTTTCATAATCAAAGTCTTTCAGAACTAATTCGGACATCACCTCATCAAAGTGTATGTTGTGGATTCGATTTCAAAGTGTGTGTGTGTGTGTGCGTAAGATGCTGGAGAAAGAAGTGTCATCGTTTGAAACAACATTGAAATAGTTCCGCGTGGTTTTGTTTTGAAAACAAATCTCTATATACATGTAAACAAAGGGGTTGCATTTATATTGATTTGTCATCAAAATGAGCAGTTTCGTTTAAATACATGAAACTGGTAGTGTTAAAGAGAAAAGTTGACGTTACAAAATAAATTTGAAATATATTTAAAAAAAAAAAAAATAATTCGAATTATCGAGCGACAACCAAGATTCGAATTACTGGAACATTCGAACTATCGAACTTCGAATTAAAGGGAGTTGACTGTATTATTCTCGGCCAAATGTGCACAACCGAAGCAACTAACATCAATACACGGAGGAAAAACTACAACATGTTTGTGTTTGTGTGCTGCTTAAAGCTTCTTTTGTGAGTGTTTAACAAATCTATAAATTGCTCCACCAATTTTAATCGAGATTCACATTAATCTCTCATTGACGAATCTATGACTGACTACCGAGCACTCTAAACTTTTTTGAATCAAAAACCCTGCGCTCCAATTATCTCTTCCTCTAGAAACACCCGACAAAAATACGCGATAATTCCCTTACGTATCCTCAGACTGTCCTTTAATACATCACTCAAAACTAAAACATCTAAACCGAAAACATTCGCTCTGTCAACTAATTCGAACTTCTTCGACTCAAAACCACGTTTCAAATTCAAGGTTTCAATATTCAAAACGGTTTTCAACTGTGGAGTGCCGGTCAGGTCCCGGGGAGGGCGAGCTCCGTGCCTCCCCTCGTCCGAGGCACAATGTTTCGATTTCGAGCTAAATGAATTTAAGGTGAGGGGCGCGCTAAGCCACACTGCACCCGAGAAAAAACACATCGAATTTTCCGAAAGAAACATGTCCGCAGAATTTCCATGCTACCGAAATCAGAAATAGAAAAATTCACGATAAACTCGGCCAAAAGAATGAAAATAGAACGAACTCACCAAAATATATGTACAGCCGTCCTACATAAAAGCTGTATTTACTAACCGACGTTTGTAGTGACATTAAAAGAAGAGAATAAGTGCGGAGAAAACATCAAGGGGCAGATCACTCGAAAGAAATTCAGTGAATTGAATGTAATACCGCACATTTCAAAAGTAATACCACTGAAAAAGTAATACCGATGAATATGTAATACTTGTCAAAGTGGTAGTCCATGTTAGTGTCATTTCGCATGTTTGGCAAGCATACAGAAATTTTAAGTCGATTTTCATTTGGTTTTTAAAAAAAAAAAAATTAAAAATGAACACCAGAAACGATATTGTTTGGTAAGTGGTTTTTCATATGTGCGCCACTGATTTGTTGTACTAAGTAAAAATGCAATGAATATCTTTAGGGCTCGCATGAAGTATTTTCCATTCTGGCCAGCACGTATTGTTGCGTCTCCACCAATGATGGGTCTTACGCCACGGAATAAAATTTGTGTACTTTTTTTTGGATCAAAACAATTGTACGTATAACATTGAATGTAGTGTTTACTAAGGAATCAGAAATTCAATGTCAAACATATATGTATTTCTATTATTTTAGTGGTTTTGTCGATTCGGATAAGGTCATAAATTATGCAGAAAACAGAGCAAAATTAATTCGTAAAGGAAAAGGTATCAATTTTGCGGATGCTGTTAGGAAATGCGATGAATATTTATTGGATCCTGTGGTACATTAAAAAAATCTAGTTCGTCTTTGTTGTTATTTTGATCAAAAATGAATTGATTTTTCTTTGTTCAAACATTTTAGACGTACAAATCAAATGCGTTCGTGAAACGAAATGAAATCAGTGTCAAGACCGAGCGTGATGTCGAAAAATCGCTAGAAATAAAGCGAGAAATCGAACCCACACCCGGACGCGTACGCATAACCGATCGTGAATCCACTTCGGCTACTTTGGAGAGCCAAGGCTCTTCTGTAGCTTCGGTCCAAGAGAAACAACCTCTTATTGATAAGATTGTATCTTTGACATCAGAAAATAGAAAATGCACATTCGAACTGAAGCAATCACAGGACAAATTAGAAGCAATGACGAAGACAATGAATGACTTGCGCTCTGAAATATCGGAGACGAATGATGCCCTTGAAAAACTACAACGTGATAATCGGGAAAAAATTATCGTATTGACCCGTGAAAGAGATTTGGCCCAGGCACGTCTCAAACAGGCGCAAGACGGGATTGTGCAGCAAAAAAATGCTAGTGAATCAAATGGTCGGAATGGTTTAAAGGAAATCGATGATGAGTTTTACGAAGTGGAAGGATTGCTGGCCGATAAAGTTATCCAGAAGCGTGTTTATCGTGTTCGTTGGAAAGGTTTCGATGCCTCACATGATTCTTGGGTTGAAGAAGGTCATCTTCAATGTCCAGGCATTTTGAAAAAATATAAGCAGTCTAAGCGCAAGTAATTTGGATTGCTTCACGACCACAAAAACGTTGTATTTTTCATTACACACTTTTTATCATGTAATCGATTATAAATAAATAAAATACAAATCAATATGTCCCATTCATTCTATTATTTATAATAACTTTATAGATCCAGACCATAATGATTTAAATAACAAATCCACATTAATTGCACTCATTGCGAAAGTAACCGATTTAGCTATAAAACATATACTACTCTTTTGGCACTACAGCTTATTTGTCAAATTGTCAAATATGAAATCGAAGGTTCGAGTTAAACGTCAAATAGTTTGATTTCAAAACTAAACGGAAAATGCGCTTTCTCGTTATTTCTTCCACATACAAAATTCAAGATGAATAATAAAGAATATTTTTGGATAAAACTCGAAAAGAATTTAAACTATTCTGTGCCAAATTTCATTAAAAATGGTTTTAGGTGAGATCGCAAATTTAATTTGAAATAAAAGGTGGTAAACAACTGTTGCTATTATTATTTTCAGCATGTGTGGTTTTGCGAATCCTCTCAGTTTTAAAAACATTGGTGATGCGGAAATTTCGATTGTGGCAAATTTCATTAGAAATAAAACATTGGGTTTCTTGCAGCAACAATTATATGATAGCATCGGTGAGCAGTGTGATGAAGTTGTTGTCGACGAGGGCGTTTTGATTGACTATTTTGGCGAACTATATGCACAAAACACACAAGCATTCGAATTTGAAGCGGGAGATATTATTCTCATCAAGGAACTCGTCAATCATGTAAAAAGAATTGTTGACGGAAACGGTATAAACACAGGTCTTGGTATTTTCCAAGCCAAACAATGTAATCAAAAACGAACAGCACCTTCGACATCAAACTTAGTAAAACACAAAGCTCTTTCAAATCCAATCGAAAAAGAACAATTGAAAGTAGAGCTGATACAGAAAGTAATTGCATGCTATGATCCATATTTGACTGATGCGATCCAAAAAACCGTGAATATAAATGAATGCATAGAGCTATCGCAAGGTGTTGAAGAATCGAATATTAGCGGTGACATTATTTGCATAATTTGCAAAGCCGAAAATCGTCGGAACCAAGCTCCGAAACGGGTTTTTTACAACACCAAAAACAAAACCAAAGGTGTTTGGGTGATGTCAAACTTCTCAACACATTTGCGGCGTAAACACGAGCGAGTTACTCAAATTGTCGATGCTTCACCACTTGATTCGAACAATGTCACAGACAATTTGGCCACAGATGATCCTACCAATTACAAATTAATTTCACACGAAGAACATTATGTGCAAACAGAGGAAAATGAAGATGTAAGTGTGGTTCTCGTAGATGACAGCGAACTAAAAAAAGTAGAAAATAGTGATCATGATACACAGGAGGAATTATATTCGCAATTGTCAACGCAAATTACCAACGTTATGGTAGCGACACTTGATCACAGTGATCCACGCGAGGAAATGAAATACTTTTTGGCGAATGCAACTCGAAAAATAATAGTGGCAAATATTCCAGGTGATCACAGCTGCTTATTCGGCGCACTTGCTCATCAGCTTTGGTTGTATGCAATCGGAAGTAAAGAGCACAAAGCCGCCACAAAGAAATTAAGAGCCGATGTTGTGAATTATATTTTGCAGCCAGAAAACTATGAACTGTTTCGACACCAATTGCGCGATCGTGTCTTCAAATATTCACAACAAGTTGGCAAAGAAATCGCTGATATGGAATCGGAGAGCAAATTTTTCGTTCGACACATTCTCGCAAATCACAAAACGTGGGGTGGCTCAGAAACGTTGTTGGCCGTCTCGATGATGTTCTCAACTAACATTTTTGTTTTCGAAGAAGAAGGAGCATGCTCAAAAATGAAAAAAGCCGAATACACCAACAACCGCTCGATTGCCATAGCGTTTCGCATTGGGCATAATGAAGAAGGCGATACAATTTACAACCATTATGATAGTGTGTGTGAAATCGATTCGGCTGACTTATACACTGTCGCCGAAATCTGCTGCAAGCATAAGTTATAATAAGTAAGAAAAAACTGTATGCATACATTTTTCACTCTGAAATATTTTATATTCCGTATTACAAAGTATATATATTACATATATTCGTTTTGTTATTCATCTTGTTTGTTAGCTTAAGGTTTAAACGTCAAAGAAATTCAACAGATTTTTTTTATGCATCGTTGTGAATTAAAAACATAATTAACCAGAATAAAGTGCGGTTCTCACAGAAGTGAGTCGAGTCCTTCTTATCAATAATGCGAGCATGTATATGTGTTTATTTTTATTGTAATTAAACTGTAATTTGATATTTGTTTATCTTTACTCGCTGGCCGTAACAAAAACTTTTGAGAAATGATGTTTTTGTCCACATTCAATATTTCATAGTATTTTTTCGTTTTTTCATTCTTTTGTACGGGTAAACGATGGCTTTCTTGATATTATTTTTT
The DNA here is from genome assembly GCA_028476595.1 of Obolodiplosis robiniae. Taxonomy (NCBI): domain Eukaryota; kingdom Metazoa; phylum Arthropoda; class Insecta; order Diptera; family Cecidomyiidae; genus Obolodiplosis; species Obolodiplosis robiniae. The sequence goes on from CM052015.1 coordinate 44,045,773, forward strand.
TTGCCTTTCTCCTTTTTCTTTGGCCTCTCTGCAAACAATACTCGATCTTTGACACGTTGTAAGCGGTCGTTGCTCAGTTTCTTACACTCCTCTCGCCAGAGCCAACACAAAGACGATTTTCTGACGATAATGTCTCGGCCAATTTCACAATACGGACTGGAAATATTGATTTCTTTCTTGAGCTGTCCTGCGTAGTTTTTCAATTGGACGTTGTCGAAATTTGGCGGATCATATGAATCATCAATTTCATTCATTTCATAATCATCCTTTCTTTTGAGTTTCGGTTTAAACAGTGGTGATTTACATGTGTATACTTTACGGTGACGATCGGTGACTAAACCTAGTATTTTTGCGGTGGCAATAGCTCTATTTTTGCATTTTTCGATTTCATTGAATATTTCAGTGGACGTCGGCAGTGCCATGTTTGTGTTCGTGGCAGCCATTTGTTTTTTTCCAAGCCTCGGATAATTGATATGCTCTTGCGTTCCATGCATTATGTCATTTTGGAGTTGTATATTCGATATACGTGACTCTGCTTCCTTCACTGTGCAGTTCGTTTTTGTTGAGTACGTTGTAGTAAATGCCCGAAACTGTCTAAATATTGCTTCGCAGGCTTGGCTTTCAAATAAGAAAGGTTTGAACAGATCAGCTCGATTTATTCTTTTTAAATGCAACATGCACAACACCAAACTGTGAGCATTTAGCTCAATGCAGGAATAACAATTCGTCGATAAAAAGTTATCTTTGAGATTGTAACGTTTGTGTGATACTATGAACTGACGCCAAATGCGAAAAATGAATAACGGATACCATATTTTTTCGATTCGTTCGAATGGTGTAAGAGTTGAATCCAAAAACGATTCAAGTATATTTCTTATCATATCTAAAAATAAAACAGTGCCCTCGCTACCATCGACATGGTCTTTTAAAAGCTTTGTGACTTTTGCATCGCACATTCGAAGAACATAATCAAATTTTTGTTTGTCGTCTGGATTCAAAACTGAATGAGTCAATTGATGCTTGTCTTTTTCGAATACTTGTATCAAAATATGCAAATGCTGCCACGTTACGAAATGTTTTCCAAAAGGTATCACTTTCTTAAAAATTGTTCTCAGCAAAAAGTTTCGGAGTTTGGCACCAAGATGAACTGTGTCCTGCACATAAAATGGACCTGAGCTATTTACATCACATGCAAACCATTTGATTTTTTCATTGATAACACCGCCTAAATTTGATAACATTCGCATTGCTCCATTATATTTTGAGTCTGAGTCAGACGAAACCACCAACACGTTTATTCTGACTTTTTGTAGTTCGTTCGTGATGTATGTCCATCGTTTGCTTGCATCGGTTCCAGTAAATTTATTATCTGAACCATAAGCTAGCAAACAAAATGGATTAGCGTATGATGCCACGGACTGCGCCATTATTATGCAAAGATTGCTCGCAACTACGTTTTTTTTCGTAAAATGGCCGTATATTTCATATGCGTCTCGGGCTGGAAAAGAGTATGGAATCGGCATTCCATTTCCACGGTTTGTTGGCAGAACAAAACCAACAATTTGATTCGTAACAGCATTATACTGTGGTCGCCCAACTATTCTAGTCAAATCTTCGGAAAGAATCACAGTCAATGGTAAGTCTCGCTCTTTGAGATAAAGCAATAGTTCTTGAGTTCTCATAACACCTTCCACTATTTGACAATTGGCCGACCTCATGTATCGATTGACGGACACCAATGAAGGCAATGAGTGCTTTAAATTTCTTTGTATAGTTTCATATGCGAGTGGGCCGGCAATCATGCGAAAATATGAAGAAAAGCGTTTTATGATATTATCATATCGATATCCACCAGATTTGCGTGTAGCATTTGTGTTTGCGTGGTCGATTAATTTGTTCAAAAGGAAATGACTGCTTGTATTTTGTTGGATGGCCTTATTTTCAGTTGATTTTGTTGCACTACTAATTGAAATGTTGCACACTTGGTTCTGAAAATGCGCAATTCCCTTGTTTTTGACATGCGTTGCGATTTCTTTAATCAAAATCTTTTCTCCCGGCATAAATTCGAAATTACTTGGATCATTTGAATACATTCGCCCAAAAAGGTTTTCACTGTTCAAATGTGAAGATGATTTCAAAATGTTATGCTTCTCTCTGATAAATTTTTGCACCATATCAATTTGGATATCATCCACATTTTTAAACGATATTGGATTAGAGAATCCACACAAGCTGAAATGATTGCAAAGTTATTCAAAAAACCACGTTCATTATTGACAAATGTTCATGTTTCACCTGAATGCATATTTGATATATGTTGGAATCTCTACGTAAAGATCTTCTTCAATCACTGACCAAAAAGGTTTATTTGCCATTTTCAATTGTTTTTATATTTCCGTACAACATTGTCGAAGTGAAACCCAAAACAGACTTGAACTGTCTCAATGATATAACAAGTTGACAATAGACTCTGATGTCCGGATCTCGCGGTATTACTTTTGGTATTACTTTTGTACTTTACATGCATTTTCCATTGAAGTAATTCCAGAAATTTCATAAATAATTTCATAAGTAATACCAAGTAATACCAATACAAAAAAGTAATACTTTTGAGTGATCTGCCCCTTGGAAAACATGGAAATTGCATGTAAAATTACTTAGAAAATAATTCGAAATCGATAATTAATAGCTAAAATGAAAAATAAAAAAAACAATAAAAAGCCTTTTCATATATTACATTAACATTGATGACAATTCGAATCGAGGCGATTTTTCTTTGGTGGCTCTCCATGCGACTCATGTCAGAACTACCTGCGAACTGACAGCACTATTGCTTCACGTACTGCGTCTATCATTTTCTGGGTTGACATTTGATGAAGCGAATGTGCACATAAAAATACTGCTGTGAATTTCGATTACAGAACAAAATGGAAAGCGATTTTTCTGAGGTAAATATTTGGTTTTCTTAAAAATGTCAACTTGTAGGCATTGAGAGGCTTCCTATGAAGACATAAAGAACTTTATTTTGATTTTCATTTCCTCAAGGATTCATTGGATGATGATACGGAAAAAGATTTGATTACATTGGATGAACTCACCGAACATGAAAATATAACAAATGTTTGCGTACAACGTACAACGAACAACATACAACGGACAACGTACCTCACGAAGACAAAAAATTTCTCTGGGAATGGTTGTAATTGTTGCTTTCATGTTAAAATCGTGTAGAAATCTCATTTTATTGAACAGATCGCAATACTTTTACTACACACAGTGGTGCTCGGAGAAGTAAAAAAGACCGTATTTACATTTTTCATTTTTTTATTCACTGTTTTTGGGTACAATTATAAGTAATTCATATGATATTCATTCAGATAAATAGCTCCTTGAACCTGCTGCATAATTTTATCAGCTGAAATTTCCCAAATTAGTTTATTTTCGAGTCTTCGAAGAAGTTGAAACTGGCAGTAGTGATCCCAGGACAGCTTTTTTATATTTTCCAATCTGCGTCTCGCATTGTGCTTCGACCTTTTTTTCCATCAGTTTGGCTAACGCATCACATCCTCCTTTAATATATTGAACAGTTGTTGCCCATGAATATGGATACGCCTTCCCGGACGGTATTATGTTAGGATCGACGAAGGTTACAAATCGTTGTACATCTCTTTTTAATGCAAAATGTATATTGTACAAATATTCGAAGTATTTTTCAAATATTTTTTGAACTCTCTCTTTAAATGGTTGAACGTCAACATCCAAAGTTTTTCTATATTCAATCAGGAATTGCCTGCAACATTTATACCAATTGCTGTTTGATATTTCAAGGTTTGCAATAGCGGAATCTATAATTTCCAAGTGTTTGGCGGTGCGTTCTACATCGGCTCTTACAGTCGAGTTAAATTTATCAGGCGTAGCGTTAACTAGTTGCTTGAGTTTTGGATGAGCATTTTGTAACCTGTCTCGCCATTTCTTGACAGCTTGGATCGCACGCTTTTGTGAGCATGCGTAATCGAAGAACGATTCCGGATCCGCCCCCTTAAGAGAGACTGCCAAATGAATCTGATTAAACAAAAAGATAAAGTTATACCAAACAAACTATTAATAAATTGTTTTCAAAATGCTGTAAAATTTTGAGTATGAATTCTTGGACCATCAAAAAGTAGCGAAAGTTAGAAAAAACTATTGAATTTACACAAAAACACCTTATCATCGTGTGGATATATCAACATTTTGAAAATTTCATGTTTATTTGAATGGATGAGGATAATATTGCCTAAATATTAATAAGCCTTAGGTATTTGCCAAAGACACCAATCACATATCTGTTATCAGTAATGCGAAAATCAAATTCGAACATTTGAGACACTTTTACTGGAACAATTTTCGGGGACACTTCATTTGAAAACAAGAATACGTTGCATTATTATTGTCGGCCAATTGTGCACAACCGAAGCAACTAACATCAATACACGACGGAAAAACTACAAAATTTGTGTGTCTGTGTGCTGCTTAAAGCTTCTATGAATGAATTCTTAACAAAAATTTCTCACTTACGCTGCATATAAAAATGATAACTTTCAAAACATGCATTTTGCTCTGCATGTGAAAACTGCTTTGTCAAGCGAGGAATACCTTTTTTGACGTGTCAATTTTGCTATTTAAACTTTTTTGAAGCACCCAGATACATGAAATGTGTTTTCATTTTCTCAAGTATAAATTTGAAATTCAAATATAATCTTATAAATAGAACATTTGCGTAGTTTGTTTTTCTGGTGATGTGGACATATTATTTTGGAACTTACGTTAAGATATCGTTTGTCTGGTAAATGAAAGGATAGAATATTCTTTACGACTTATCATCACGGAAAATTACCCGCCCTAGAATCGATGACAGAATTACTGAAAGTATAGCCCACATTTCTCCTAAAAAGATTCCCGAATGAAACTTTTTAGAAAAGTAATTTTTCCAACATCGAAAATGACACATGATGCTTGCGGCATTTCATGATAGTGTAAATAGCGTGAACTCTCAGCATTTTATTCCTGCATGTTTGTATAAGTTAGTGTTGCACAACATCTGAATGACGTAACGTCGATCTAACATTCAATAGATGGCGTTACTACCCTCACATAAAATTAAATAAAGAATTAGACAAAAATTGTGCTGTATATGGATTAAGACAAAAGTCTGTTTTTTTTTTTGAAATTTCTATATATTTTTGAATTATTTTTCCATATTCAATTAAAGATGAATAATTTTAATTCGCATACGAAATTTCGATTCATGTTTTGTCTCAAAAAGCCCTACAAATGTCGAGATGGTGTCTATACATTTTGCACATACAATACCAATGCTGCTGTTAAACCAAGCGAACGATACTTAACATGGTCTCCCATGTTAAATGAAGGTGAATGCCGATGGATCGCGCTACCTCTACCTAAACGATTGTGCTAAACGCTTTTTCCACATAAAGTGCATGATTGTGAAAGAGAAATCTATTTTTTCTGTGCACAGTAAAAAATAAACACCGGAATCTAAGTGGATATACTCCTGGTATAGGCGCCCATGTGTAAAATCCCCTGTTAGGTACACTATTCAGGCGAAAAAAACGCCTGATAGTTATACTATTAGATTGGACGAAATTTTGTGATATAATAGTAAGCTGCCGGGTGTTTTTTCGCCTGAATAGTATACGTAACAGGTGATTTTACACATGGGCGCCTATACCAGGAGTATATCCACTTAGATTCCGGTGTTTATTTTTTACTGTGTGGATAATCATTAGATGAAAATCTCATGCACTTTATATGACTGCCAGTATACTACAAACTGTGTTACTATAATGAATGGTATGAAACAATCTCTGATTTTTTTTATATTTTTATGTTTATTCTGATTTAATGGTACTTCGGTTATTTCCGAGATGATCATGAGCCTAATACAAAATTTCAGAATTTTTAATAATAAGTGGATTTCCGATGTCAATGCGACAAGTTGCGCAAGTCGTGTTTTAGATCTCACTCATGACATTGCATATCGGCATTTTTACATTTCCGCACACACCACTGTGTGTGGTAAAAGTATTGCGATCGGTCCACAAAATTCGAAACGTCCGTTGTCCGTTGTACGTTGTACGCAAAAGTTTGTTAACACGATAATTCAAAAATTTGAGATCAGAATTGTTCAAAAATTTACAAACACATTGGTCTTCATTAGGAATAGAAATCTTTTAATTTTCAGCCTCATCAAATATTTTTTTTCGAGTAGCTCTAGCGGATTTTTTTATGAAACAAATTAGTCATGCAAAATTTCAAGTCATTCCGATAAGATTTCGGACTACCTACCCTGCAAAAATTTCGATTTCCGGGGTCTTAGTAGTTTCGCCAATTTCATTATTTTATTAGTAAGTAGGTCTTAGTAGCCACTAAGAAGAAATAATTATTATTTTATTGGCGACTAACAACTACTAATTAGTAGATCTTAGTAGATTTTTATTAGAATGTTAGTAGAATGTTAGTAAATTCTTCAATATTACTAATGGAAGGCGTATCCATATTCATGGGCAACAACTGTTCAATATATTAAAGGAGGACGTGATGCGTTAGCCAATCTGACGGAAAATAAGGTCGAAGCACAATGCAAAACGGAGATTGAAAAATATAAAAAAGTTGTCCTGGGATCAGGATCACAACTGCAAACTACAACTTCTTCGGCAGCTCGAAAAAGACTCAGGGTTGATATTTCTGGAAAATGCCAGCTCATAAATTGAACGATGTTCATATTCGAGTCTAGCGAACTTTATCTTTTTTTTTTGTCTGGCTCAATAATGCAGCAGGTTCCAGAATCTATTTAACTAAATGAATATTCAATGAATTACTTCTGAATGTACCCAAAAACCGTGAATAAAATAAATGGTCTTACGTACATAAAGCTACGGCTTACGGTTTTTTCATTGATTCCTACTCATTTGTATTGGATTTATTTATTTTATTTATTTATTTATTACGAAACCTACATTTATGCCAATACGTGTTCAAAGCAAGCTCAGAACATGCTGGTCAGAGACCCAATACGGCATAAATTCCGTCCATGGTGCGTCTTTTGCAAAGAGAGTACAGTCAGGGGAGAGATAGTATTAAAGTGAAGCTTTAGTACTAGAATTGGTTCCGGAAAACCATGGCAAAACCGGCCTGGCTCTGGAGAGCCAGGGGAAAATACAATAATAATTTTTGCTCCGATAATGGTTGCAATCGTTTTTTCTAGGTTCAAAACACATAGAAAACTTATTCCGAGCGTTTTGAATTTTTTGGACCGATCGCAATACTTTTACCACACACAGTGGTGTGTGCGGAAAAGTACAAAATTATATAAAAGAGACACAAAATTCTATTGTTATTCAATACGAATCATTCAAACGTCTGTATATAATCTTGTTAGCGTTGGGCTTCTTTCTAGCAACAGAATTATACACCAGACTTACATGCGAGACGCGTGTGTTTCATGTTCACCCAGTAACAAAGGTTTGATTCGTTTCTATATGCGACGCCTTCTGATGATCACTTTCAAAAGAAACCAATATTTTGCACGCATACAACAGAGCACACATATAACAGTAATGGCTCCATCTCTTTCATTTCTTTAAAAACTTTTAGAAAAGACTCAGTGCGTTGCATTTCTTCCATTTGTATTGTCGGCCATACAAACAAGTGCACATAAACATTGAGAAATTCAAAGAATTGCATCAAAGTATTGGGAGTACAAATTGAAAACCGCGCATTCGTTACTAACTTCATATCTATCATAGATGTCATTATTTTGACTTTGACAGCTATTGTATCTTAAAGAGGATAAAAAAATACATTGAAAACGATCTTTCAAACTTATCATTCAGTTGAATACACAAGTTTATTATTGCGTTGAAAATGTCGAGCTACGTGCCTACAAAACAGCATTTGCGGGAAGTTTTACTTTATTGGTTTAATCTGAAGAAAAATGCTTCCGAGAGTCATCGTTTGTTATGCGAAGCATATCCAGAATATGCTCCGTCGATTAGAACGTGCCAGGAGTGGTTTGCGCGGTTCAAAAGTGGTGATTTTGATGTGGAAGACAAAGAGCGTCCAGGCCAAGTGAAAAAGTTTGAAGACGAGGAGTTGGAAGCATTACTCGATGAAGACTCGTGTCAAACGCAAGAAAAACTTGCAAAATCATTGGGAGTGACACAACAATCCATCTTCTATCGTTTAAAATCCATGGGAATGGTTCAAAAGCAAGGAAATTGGGTGCCATACGAATTGAAGCCGAGAGACATCGAACGCCGTTTTTTCACTTGTGAACAGCTGCTTCAAAGGCAAAAACGGAAGGGTTTTTTTGCATCGTATTGTGACTGGTGATGAAAAGTGGATTCATTACGATAATCCGAAGCGAAAAAAATCGTATGGTTACCCCGGCCACGCATCAACATCGACGCCAAAGCCGAACATTCATGGCTCGAAGCTAATGCTGTGTATTTGGTGGGATCAGCTCGGCGTGATCTATTATGAGTTGTTGAAACCAAACGAAACCATCACAGGAGCATTGTACCGAACTCAATTGATGCGTTTGAGCCGAGCACTGAAGGAAAAACGGTCGGAAACGGTCGGAAACGGTCGCAAGACACGATAAAGTTATTTTGCAACATGACAACGCTCGGCCACATGTTGCTCAGGTCGTTAAAACCTATTTGGAAACGCTTCGATGGGAAGTCCTACCCCACCCGCCGTATAGCCCAGACATTGCCCCTTCCGATTACCACCTCTTCCGATCAATGACACATGGCCTGGCTGAACAGCATTTCCATTCTTACGAGGAATGCAAAAAAAGGGTCGATTCATGGATAGCCGAAAAAAGCACAGATTTCTTTCGACGCGGAATCCATAATTTGCCAGAAAGATGGGAAAAAGTTGTGGCTAGCGATGGACAATACTTTGAATAATCAATTTGTAACCATTTTTCCATAATAAAGATCGAAATTTTGAAAAAAAATGCGCGGTTTTCAATTTGTACTCCTAATATATACGTGACGGAATAAAAAGTTGAGTCGCTAATCTGTTGCTTGTATGAATAAAAGAACTTCTGAACATGAATTCAAACTCCAAATATCATTTCGAAGGAAGTAAATTGATATTTGCTTACTTAACGAAATGATATGACCCTTTTTATCCTCTTGATACGATCCAATTATTTTAAAATCGTAATAAATCAGAATTATAATGCCATCGAATTATTCAACGAACGCTATGACTACGTAACTAATTCGTAATCATGAAAGAAATATATTCGCACAACCGACAGCCAAAACAAAATATTCATGTAGCGACGTTCGGCAAATTCCACAGTCAGTGTTTATTGTTTCAATTTTGCTCGCATCAGTGCTCGCGGAACGTGACAGAAAACTTAAATCATATTGTTCATCTAAAAAAAAAAGTTTTTTCAATGAATACTTCTTGACTGATCATAATGGGGAGCAGCAACAAATGTGCCTAATATTTTTGTTGAACTTCATACAAATTACTCAAGAAAAATGTGTTCACTATCAAAAACACTTACTTCGAATGAAATAACAAAACATGGCCGGGGCAACAAAGAAAACTAAAGAAAGTGCCAACATGTTTGTTAAAGACTTTATCAAGACATTTCCGACCTATCAATCTCATTATCGACTTTCTCCGTCAAATCTGCAGTTTCTGAGTCCATTTTTGAATATACAGAAAATGTATCGCGAATATTGTCTAAAATGGGAATTCTTGCGGAAAAAACAATTAAAGGATTGGAACTTTCGTCACATTTTTAACACTGAATTCAACTTAAGTTTTGCGCGTTTAAAAGTGATACATGTCGCACATGTGACAAACTTAACGCATCATCCAGTCACAGTCAATTACTACTTTACAACGAGAAAATATCAAACAAGAAAAGAATGAGCATTTAGAATTAGGGCAAAAAATAATAGATAAATTACACGAAACAATTGAAAATGCCTCCAATCCAGATAATAACACAGAAGTGTTGACTTTTGATCTTCAGCGAGCATTAGAAACACCATGCATACAAACTAGCGAGGAATTTTATGAGAGGCAATTATGGTGCTATAATCTTGCTATTTATGATGGAGTCAATAAAATTAGATATATGTATATTTAGAATGAAACTGTGTTTTTTTTCACATAGAATAATTCTGTGTATCGGGACACAGCTATAACAGCTGTGATTGATCGTTTGCGCTCATAGAAACACAATAAAAAGTAACTCAGAATATTTACCAATTGAAACACGACCAAGACAATTCAACGAGAGATTTTGCGCTAGCTGAACGTTACTCGAGCGACGATGAGAGTTCCAACGAAAAAAACTAATTATCGATGTAATTATTGCCGAAATTACGTTTAATTTCATAGCATTTAAATTGAATATGATTGATGAATTCCAACTTTTGGAATCGAATTCAAAAAAATAATTAACGTGGAGGTGGGTGTTACTCACAACTAATATAACACATTTTTATGATTTCAATGCTTTAAAAAATATGAGATTTTCAAATAAAACGACTCAAAAGTATCTTTATAGTGGAAAATGAAGTTTGTATTTGATGTTGTTCGTATGATGTGCACAAATCACGCCGACAATGACCAGTACTGAAATATCAGTACTGAATTATTTAAAGCGGCGGCAAATAAATTTCTTAAGAAATTATGTATAGTCGTTATTCCTACTGCAGAGGCAATAACTGACATTGAAGGGCAATTCAAGCTCATAAAACAATACCATGATGATCCGCTCTATGGTGGTCACATGGGTAAAAGCAAACTCTACGAAAAACTACGCTCTAAATTCTATTGGAAATCTATGAAGAAAGACATCGCAAAATATATCAAATCATGCGAAATTTGTAACCTAAATAAGCCAAAAACAAAGCCAAAGGTGCCTATGAAAATCACACACACCCCGCAATCCATTTTCGACACAATCATAGTGGACACGATCGGTCCGTTCCCCAAATCACATAACGACAACGTGTACGCAGTAACAATGATATGTGACTTTTCCAAATATTTGATTACAGTTGCAATCCCAAACAAGGAAGCCAACACGGTCGCAAAAGCAATTTTTGAACACTTTATTCTCGTTTACGGTATTATGAGAGAGATAAGAAGTGACTGCGGAACGGAGTACAAAAATGCAATCGTCAAATGCCTATGCGAAATGCTAAAAATAAATCACAACTTTTCGACTCCATATCGACACGAAACGGTTGGAGCTATAGAACGTAATCATAGATTTTTTAATCAGTACATTAGATCATATGTAGACAAGATAGACGATTGGGAAAGTTATATTAAGTATTTCACTTTTTGCTACAATACTTCACCCCACTCAAGTTTTAGGGATAGATTTTCTCCATTTGAATTAGTCTTTAGCAAGAAAGCAAATTTGCCACTCGATTTAACCAAACGAGTCGAGCCTATTTACAACATAGAAAATTATGCATTAGAAGCTAAGTTTCGTTTACAAAAAGCATACGAATTAGCAAATAAGTTACTCATTAAGTCAAAACTATACAACAAAACACAATATGACAAAAATGTTACTAACCATAGCTTTAAGATCAATGATTTGGTGTTTATCGAAAATGAACCATACGACAAGAGGAAGAACGTTAATTTGGGTCCATTTATTATTCAATCAATTGACAACCCAAATGTAATCATAATCGACCCAAAAACGAATAAAACAAAACTCATTCATATGTCAAAATTAAGAATATAATTATGTAAAAGAAAATAAAATCGTAAAACAAGCAAAATATTTTTTTTAAGAATGAATTTATGCAACACTATTCATGTAAAAGGGGGCAATAGCATAAGAATTCTCTATTTACTTAAATTTAATAGCCACAACGGCGTAGCTAACCGTTTAGTAGTAATCTTGAAATAGTATTACAAAATTCATTCTTTCTGTGGAAGGGAGATGTAACACCAACTTAACATGCTGACCTATATTTGTAACACATATAAATACCAGCACATGTTATAATAAAGACAGTCTTGACCTACCACTCAACCGATACACATGGTGTTAGTTATTTCATTCCTTTAAGTTCTATGGGCGCAGCCATATTCAAAATGTCAGAATAAGATTGATCAGAGTGCAGAGTGCGTTCAAATTTTAAAATGCTAATACTGGAAATTCTATATTTCAGCACTGCCACTCATTTTATACATTTAACTGACCTTTACATTACATAAATTCAACTAATTCATGATCAAATATATGAAATCAAACTTTATCGAAATATTCAGAATTGACTTTAATTTACGAATCATTACTCAACTTTATCAAAGAAATTGTAAAATAAAAAAAATTAAAAATTCAATGCAAATCTAATCTATTTCATTGTTCAATCCAAGTCGAATTATGTTTGATTTGAACTTCTGTGCCGTCAGTGGTTTCGTGAGAACATCAGCCAATTGTTTCTCGCTTCTAATGTGTTCAAGCTGTATCGTGCCCTCACGGTGATGTTCTCGTGTGAAATGTAAGCGTTTGTTGATGTGTTTCGTTCGATGATGCTGTTTTGGATTTTTGACCCAGCGTATTGTGCTTTGATTATCGCAAAATAGTTTCGTTCCGCCTTCTTGTTCAAAGCCCAGTTTTTTCAGCAAATCCCGTAGCCAAATTGCTTCTTTGGTTCCATCGCACAAAGCAACATATTCCAATTCGCTTGTTGACAGCGTAACGTGTGACTGTCTTTCGCTTTTCCAAGTGATAATAACATTGCCCAGCATAAATACGTAACCAGTGGTCGAACGACTCGTTTCGATGTCTCGAGCGTGATCGGCGTCTGTGTAACCAACCAAAGTGCAGTCACTTGAACCATATGTGATGACCGAATTCTTGGTATGATTCAGGTATCTGAATATTCGCTTAACTACATTCACATGCAGTTGGCTTGGATTTTGCATAAAGCGACATACTTCTCCCACTGCATATGAAATGTCTGGTCTTGACACAGTTGCTGGGAACATTATCGATCCACATGCTTCGCGATATGGGAATTTGACATCACTATCGCTGTCGTTCAAAGTAGTGAGATATGTTCCAACATCGGCTGGTGTTGAGATCGGCTTTGACTCTTCCATGTTGAATCTATGCACAATTTTGTTTATGTACATCGATTGACCAATGCTGATAGTCCCTTCGTCTCGATTTCGCTAGATTTCCATGCCAACATAGTAGTTAGCATTGCCCAATGTGATTTTGAATGTATCACTGAGCTGTCCAATCATTTTGTTAATTGCTTGTTTGCTGTGAGACAAAATCAATCCATCATCAACATATAGCAAAATAATTACCATTGATGATGCCATAGAACACGCATGGATCCGAAATCGATTGTACCATGCAACATTTCTTCATGAATTCGACGAATCGCGAATTCCAAACGCGCGATGACTGTTTCAGCCCATACAGGCTCTTCTTCAATCGACAGACTTGCCCCTTTTTGTGTTTGACTCCTTCTGGCACTTCCATGTATATGCTTTCAGTGAGACTGCCATATAGGAATGCCGTTTTGACGTCAAATTGTGCGATTTCCATATCAAAAATAGCTGCTAGGGCCAATACACACCGCACGGAGTCATAACGCACAACAGGTGAGAATGTTTTCAAAAAATCAACGCCTTGGCTTTGTGAATAGCCCTTGGCTACTATTCGCGCTTTGAATTTTGGGTCTTCGTTCGGTGCTGTTTTAACTTTAAACAGCCATTTGTTGCCAACAATATTGTCACAATCATCAGGACGGTTAACAATTTCCCATGTATCGTTCTCGATCAACGATTGCAATTCGTCGTCAATGGCCCGTTTCCATTCTGTGCTTTTTACCGATTTCATTGCTTCGCTGAATGATGATGGTTCGACGAACATTGCCATGTAACCCCTTGCTGCATCATATGGAACGACCCTTTTTGGGTTAACACGTAGTGACCGTGTATTGTCATTGCATTGTTTCACCTCTGAAATCAAATTTGTAGTGTATGCATCATCATTTGAATTTTCTTCCGTCGATTCACTGACTGGCTCACTTTCGTTTTCGATGTCAATATCATCATCGTTTTCGATGTGTGGGCTCGAAGCCAACCAAATGAACCTTCTTCGCTTTGGCGTCCCATTTCTTTCGTCCAATATTTTTCGGAATATGTGTGTAGCCGATCGTTCCAAAAACTTTCAAATGATTTAAGCGCGGTTTCTCTGTAAACCAATGCTCATAGGGTGTTTTCAACGGAGTTGTTTTGTTCGTCGTACGATTGAGTATATAGACAGCCGTTCGTACCGCCTCTGGCCAAAGCGATTTGCTCAATCCGCTTGCAATCAGCATTGTACGAGCTGATTCTTGAACAGTTCTGTTCTCTCGATGGTTCCATTTTGCTCTGGTGTGTATGGAGCAATTCGTTCAAATGTGATGCCCCGTTTCGCTAATAATTTTAAAATATTGCAGTTGACCAACTCTGATCCATTGTCGCAACGCATTCTTTTCACTTTTGTGTCCCAAGCATTCTCCATGTACGCCAGAAAATCACTCAAATATTCATGAGCTTCAGATTTTTGTGTGAGAAAATAGACGAATCTGAATGTGGTTGTTTCTTCTTTCAAAAGCATGAAATATCGATAGCCACCGATTCCGTTTTGTTCCATCGGGCCGCACAGGTCAATATGAAAGCATTCACCTTTAGCGAAAGTGCGTTTTTCACTCGATGGATGAGATGCTCTGTGCATTTTTCCTAGTTGACACTCTTCACAGAAAAATTCATCAACATTAGTCAGTTTAATGCCACTCACCAAATCTTTCGAACACATGGATTTGATCGTTGCCACATTCACATGCCCCAATCGTCGATGCCATTGTTGTAGTGAATTTGCTGCTGTCTTTCCGTTCGAAAGAAAACACGCACGTTGAGCTTTCACTTGTCTAAACGCCAATCAAACCATTCCGTTGCTGTCTCTATGCTCCTCTGCAACTACCGTTCCATCACTTTTGTCAAGCATTGTGCAACCCTCTTTTGTAAAAGTTGTATCGAAATTTTTGTCACTTGCCTGCATGACCGAAAATAGATTTACTGTTAACGTTGGAGCAAATTGTACATTTATCATTGTTCTCAGTTGCCATTCGCCATCAACACAAGCCTCGATTTCAATGGTGCCGTTTCCTTCAACATTCATAACTTCATCATTTGCTATTTTTACACCTTCTTGTTTTGTTTTAGGCAAAAATGTTTTAAACCAGTCTCGACGAAAAGTTGCGTGTCGCGTTGCTCCTGAATCCGAAATCCAAACATCGTTGTAGTCCGACGAAAGAATTTCACCACATGTCACAAAGGCAACTGACTTTTTGCCGCTGCTGTTGTTGTTGTTGTTGCTGCTTTTGCCTTTGTCTTTGTCTTTGCGTTTCGGACAATCGACTTTCCAGTGGCCTACTAGACAACACTCATGGCATGTTGATTTCGATTTGCGCTCGGCTAACGGTTCCTTCTTCTTCTTGCTTTTCTGGTTGTGTATGCGCGTCATGCTGAATGCTGCTTCACTCGGCCTTGCTTCATCACGTTCTGCTTTTTGTATTTGGTCCTCTTCTAATTGTAGTTTAGACAAAAGGGTTTCCATTGTTCTACACTCTTTTATATTATACCATACCGTACGAAAATGTTGAAATTTCGGCGTCAGACTGCGCACAATTCGGCACATTTTTAAATTGTCCGATAGTTTCTCGTTCTGATCTTCTAGCTCTGATGCAATCATCCGTACTTTCGATACGTATGCAGTCACGGATTCATCATCGCTCATTTTTAAACTGAAATATTCCTCGTACAACATCATTACTCGAACGTCACTCTTTTTAAGATGAATACTTTCCAAAACGTCTATGATACTTTTTGCCGTTTTGCAATCAAGAATGTATGAAGCTTGCTCTGCATTTATCGATGCAAATAGAATTGCCATCGCTTTGCCATCGCGCTGTGACCATTTGGCTTTATCCACAGCCGATGCATTATTTGCAGGCTCTGTTGTGCTTCCATCCACGATGTCTAGCAATTCCTGTCTTCTTAGTATCGCGTTGATTTGAAATTTCCATGCTCGAAAATTGCTGCCGTCCAGGCGATGTGTAAACATTGACTTTTCTAATATCGCCTTTGTATCCATTTCACTGTACGAACCAACACGATAATTTTAACAAAAATTGTTTCAACTTCACTGAGCGTTAACTGGGCCCATAACCTGTGAGATTTTCAAATAAAACGACTCAAAAGTATCTTTATAGTGGAAAATGAAGTTTGTATTTGATGTTGTTCGTATGATGTGCACAAGTATACTACTGTAAAACGCCGACAATGACCAGTAAGTTCTATGGGCGCAGCCATATTCAAATGTCAGAATAAGATTGATCAGAGTGCAGAGTGCGTTCAAATGTTAAAATGCTAATACTGGAAATTCTATATTTCAACAAAAAATGAGTCTTCAACATTTATTTCATTTTAAATGAATTGTTGAAGAAAGGAATGAAGTTCTTGTTAAGGAAAATTCTAAAAGAATTGAAAAAGATAGAGCCATCACTGTTATATGTGTGCACTGTTGTATGCGTGCAAAATATTGGTTTCTTTTGAAAGTGATCATCAGAAGGCGTCGCATATAGAAACGAATCAAACTTTTGTTACTGGGTGAAAATGAAACACACGCGTCTCGCATGTAAGTCTGGTGTATAATTTTGTTGCTAAAACAAAGCCCAACGCTTACGAAATTATATACCAATGTGTCGGTTTTGCCTAGCGCTAGGCATGCCCAACCCTCAGTATGCTGCTATTATCTGAAGCATATTGGGCAAGCATAGCGCAAAGCATTGACGCCGCATCATACGCAAGCGTCCACAGTATGAGTTCGACGAACCGTATGTTACAATTTTCCTCACCGCAATTATTTAAATCATAAACCGACAAGATTTTTATATGCAAAAAAAGAAAAAATCCGATTGTATGAGGAAAATGGCAAAACCGACACATTGGCAAAACCGACACATTGGCAAAACCGACACATTGTTATATACAGACGTTTGAATGTTTCGTATTGAATTACAACAGAGTTTTGTGCCGCTTTTACATAATTTTTTTTCTTTGAGTTTCGCTTTTGCTTGCGTGAAAATAAAGATTTACTTCTATTTAAGGGCATATTTCATATTTGCATTTCAAATTTGTGCTTGAGAAAATTAAAACACATCTCCTGATGTGTCTGGGTACTTCAAAATAGTATAAATAGCAAAATGTACACGTCAAAAGTATCAGTTTTTCACATGCCGAGCAACATGCAAGTGTTGAAAATTATTATTTTTATATGCAGCGTAAGTGAGATATATTTGATAAGAATTCATTCGTATAAGCTCTAAGCAGCACACAAACCCAACTTTTGTAGTTTTTTTCTGGCGGTGTTTTGATGTTAGTTGCTTCGGTTGTGCACAATTGGCCGAGAATAATAATGCCACGTATTCTTATTTTCAAATGAAGTGTCCCCGAAAATTGTTCGAGTAAAAGTGTCTCAAATTTTCGAATTTGATTTTCGCATTACTGATAAGAGATACGTGATGGGTGTCTTTGGCAAATGTATATGGCATTGTTATCCTCATCCATTCAAATTTACATTCAATTTTCAAAATTTTTGGGTGCTCGCGTCGGTCTGTGTCGTTTTAGTTGGACGTTTTCACACGATGATAAGGTGTTTTTGTGTATAAAGTATTTTTCATTTATAAATTTATGTTAATTTTGCTCAATGTACGTAAATTACCGAAACTCAAACGCGTTGCTTTTAGAAGCGCAACAAAATTTTGGTTCTGCATGAAAGCGGTGTAAATTGTTGTTGTAATCCCGGCTTAAAAATCTGTGTGCAGTATTTATATGTTTCATTTTGTGACGTGTAACCATGTTCCACGTTTTTTCTAACTTTCACTACCTTTTGAGGGTCCCACGAAGTCATAATTAAATTTTTACTGCACTTCGAAAACAATTTATTCACAGTGTGTTTGGCATAACATTATCTTTTTTCAGATTCATTTGGCTGTGTCTCTTAAGGGTCCGGATAAGGGATCATTTTTCGATTACGCATGCTCACAACAGGGTACGCTGAAAGCTGTCAAGAACTGGCGTGACAAGTTACAAGTTGTTCAACCAAAACTCCAGGAATTGTTTGACGCTAGGCCTGATATAGACGACCCAAATGTAAGAGATGATGTTGAACGTGCCGCCGAAGACTTGTTAATTATAGATTCCACTATCGCAAAACTTGTATTAGCATTCCACAATTGGCATGA
The DNA here is from genome assembly GCA_028476595.1 of Obolodiplosis robiniae. NCBI lineage: Eukaryota > Metazoa > Arthropoda > Insecta > Diptera > Cecidomyiidae > Obolodiplosis > Obolodiplosis robiniae. The sequence continues at coordinate 44,064,153 of CM052015.1, forward strand.
ATGTTGCACGAAATTCCTGGTAGAATATAAGGAAAATAAGATTGATGCCGTTCAACCATTTAAAGACAGAGTTCAAGAATTGTATGAAATTTTCTTCAAATATTTGGAAGATCTATGGATTTTACTTAGTAGAGATGTACGAAAATTTGAAAACGTCGTCGAATATAAAAGAATACCGTCCATAAATTCGTATCCATATTCATGGTCATCAAGTCTTCAAAAAATAGCAGAAGGTCGTGATGCGTTAGACAAACTGAACCAAAATAACGTTGAAGCAAAATGCGCAGAGGAGATTGAAAAATATAAAGATATTGTCAAGGGATCACTATCGCAAGCTTCAACTTCTTCGGCGGCTCGAAAAAGAGTCAGGGTAGATTAGTTTGGGAAATTTCAGCTGATACAATTATGCAGCAGGTTCCAGAAGCTATTTATCTGAATGAATATTCAATGAAATTTTTCTAATTGTACCCAAAAACAATGAATAAACAAATAAAAAATGTAAACTGTTGAAATGTTTTATTTTGGAATGTCAATTGACATTTATGTCAATAATCAAAGTCAGCTTCATTATACAAATCACTCACTCAGCAATTCGGTAATTTTTTTTTTAAAGTTACAAGAGATTCTCCGATTTGTTTTGGTTAATTTGAATGCCCCGGAATGAAAGAAATACATCATTCCCACCGGAAGATACAAGACTGAGTTTTAACATTCAGCTCGACGCGAGCACCATCTGAACCATCTTTGTATGTATAATATACATTTTGAACGATGACAACAAATATTTGGAGACTCATTTTCACGTCACTGTTTATTTCTTTTGATATTTCATGCAATTTTATTTTTCACACATTCTCTTACGACCATGTAGAGGTTTTTGAGCCTTGTTAGTCACCAACCAACTCAGATGAGAATATCAACATTGATTACAATTCGAATCTAGGCGATTATTCGTCGTTGGGCTTCCATGCGACTCATGTGAGAACTACCGGCGAACTGACAGCATCATAGCGAACGGTCATCAATAAATTTATATTTTTATCGGATCGTCATATCTGAATAACAATGACAACTGACAGCGTCAAATCAGTGTCAAACTGACATAGGCCACGCGATGGTGCCACTGATTTTTTCGGTGTATTACCAACTACAGCGCCACTGCAGTGACAATGTGGTGTACTCGAAGTGAAAATCATTGACAATATATCAATCTGACAGCCATTTTCAACCAAAAATAAATTCGATGTTCATTGTCGTAGGATGCATACTAAATGTCGTAATGTCAAACTGAGTCACACACTCACGCGCTCTTTGCATGTTATTAGTTAGTAAGTCAGTCAATAAACAGCACTCAAGAGAACAACATCGGCTTTGACTCAATCCGTTGTGTTCAGTAGTTTATTCGATTACAGCATCTAGTCTGAACAGGCCAGAATATATAACATGGCGACAACTGCAAAAAGGAATATTAAATTTGTATTGTTTAAATCGTAAAAGTATAAAATTTCAAGAAATAAATGCCAGGTGACCGTGCAGCGAAAATGACATCGAATTAAAGTACGAATGAAAAGCAAGACTCGTAGTGTGAACGTAGCAGAAAGAACGAAGAAAATAGAGTCACAGAGTGAAACAGAGGAAATGGCGTCCATTATTGGCAACATAGAAGCATATGTGATTGGAGATGATTCCAACTGGTGGCAATTTGTCTAGGGCTTTGCATTCACTAATACAGCCGAAAACAATCGATGAATTCAGCTACGATGAATTGATTTAAAAATTGGATGATCATTTTACACCGAAGAAAAATGAGATTGCGGAGTCATTTCAATTCTACAAAAGAGACCAGAAACACGGTGAATCGATTGCAGAGTACGTACGTCATCGGTAATCATAATCGGTAAAATCAGCCGAAGAAACGTCATCATCGACACACACATCAGTTACATCATTCTCAAAGTTCAAATTTACTTTTTCAGAGACACAATTTACATCAGTTTGGTCATCAGTCAAAATAGCGCTAGCTACAGTACAATCAAATTTATTTTCAGATGATCGAACACAAGGAATGTTATCTTTTACCAATTCATATAGTTTTTTAATGAAAATATTTTTATTTACAATAGCTTTGGTAGAGCTGCACATTTAATTTTAGTTAATTTGATATTGAATGCAATCAAAAAATTGCGGTCAAAAATTAAAGGCACTAACATTCTATCGGCAGGAATGACATGGAAAAGAATTGGTTTGACAATGTTTCAAAACTTAACTAAGCAAACAATTTTTTCAATTTTCCCAATATTCTATCTTTACTGGTGCATTCAAATACTTCTTTAGTACTGCTGAACTACGGATCTAAGTCTGACCGCTACCAGTATCAAAAAGAGAAAAACATTCCTTAAATTCGTTACACTCATTTGAAAATAGAGGAAAAGCAGCACTTACCATATTCATGGTACCAAAAGTCTCGATAACATTTGCCACATATGCTTCTTCCAATCTTCGAAATTCGTCCGCATTCATACTACCAACAGCACCAACATCTACTCGAACTCGCTTTGGGCAATCAGCATAACGGTGTGCAGTGGACTGACACTTGAAACACGCGCCGGCCGGCCGCAATGATTCTGGGCAATCACCCCGATAATGGCCAAACTTCTGGCAATTCAAACAACGGACATTCTTTGGGTTGGCAGCTTGGGCACCAGTTGTCATAGCTTCAGCCTTTGGCACATTTGGCTTGGCCAATGGTGGTCGGGCACTGCCAGTTGTTGCAGCAGTAATGGCTCGCACTTGCTAGTATTTCTCCAACAAATGTTTCAATTCATCGATTGTATTGGCATCGTGGCGGCCGTTGATTGGTCGCGCAAACCACGAATAATTGCATGAATCACTTCGATTTCCTCGATGTCGGTCTGGCTGGTGATGACTTGCAATTCCATCAAGCGTTTGAGCGATTCATCAGTTTTTCGACCACTTTTATTCAGCTGGCAATAAATTTCGTGGCGTGTGTAATGCTTTTGAAATTCAGTACGCAAAATCATTCACATCCACCAATTGCAGCCAAATTTTTGCCGTTCCATCCAATTTTTGACGCAATAATAGGTATTTCGTTTCTTCTGGACATTGGTGAGCATCCACAAGTTGGTTAATATCACGAAGATATGTATTTACCTCGGAACTGCTGTCGCCAACAAAATTGAAAATTGATTTCACGATTGTTGAAAAATCGGCCGATATATTTACGATGCGCCTCCGCTGGACGAACAATTAGTGGGTTTTGCAGTTCAATCACTTCATGCTGCAGCAACAACAATTCACGTTGCAAACGTAACTGTTTCCACCTGTTGTTGAATATTCGGATTTCCATTCACATCAGGTGCTCGCTGTACGGCATTTCCGTCAATTTGTGGGACAGCAGTTCGTCGATTATTTGCGGTGCTCAATAAAACCCGCAGCTGAGCAACCGTTGCACCATTTGAAATTTCCACGTTGTGCGCACGTAATACTGTTAAGATTTCCTGTCGATTCATCGTTGCTCCAAATCACAAAAATATTCACTCAATTAATAGAATATCGTCGAAATAACGGCAATATCCCACTTCTGGATATTTAAGAGGGTCGAAAATAAAGATTTAAATAAAAATAAACGACAGATGACGCGAAAACTATTTCAATTTATTTAAACATGTGTTCATTATATTCTCGACTAACAAGTTGCTTCGTTCACGTCTCACATCAGAATTAATTATCTCTCCATTCTGTAAAGTCAGAAATGTCAAAAGTGGCAATTTTGCACTTACGTCTGTCGCTCGAACGGAGCTTGTCACATACATCTGGCAACCTTACCACTATTATAGCGAAAATGAATGTGTCAAGAGTAAATGTGTCAAATGAATATTCTAAAAGTCAGTGGTATTTTCCAATTTCATTCGAGGTCGTCAAAGAAGCAACGAAGGAGGATGTGACATATTGATGATAATATTAAGCATTATTTTACCTTTCCGCACACACCACTGTGTGTGGTAAAGGTATTGCGATCGGTCCAAAAAATTCAAAACGCTCGGAATAAGTTTTCTATGCGTTTTGAACCTAGAAAAAACGATTGCAACCATTCCCGGAGCAATTTTTTGTCCGTGTATGGTACGTTGTCCGTTGTACGTTGTCCGTTGTCCGTTGTCCGTTGTACGCAAAAATTTGTTAACACGATAACTCAAAAAATTGATTTTAGAATTGAACAAAAATTTACACACACATTTGTCCTCATTAGGAATAGAAACCTATTAATTTTCAGCCTAATCGGATAATTTTTTCGGGTAGCTCTAGTGGAGTGGAATCAGAATATAATTTTTTTATCAAAAAAATGAGTCATGCAAAATTTCAAGTCATTCCGACTAGATTTAGGACTACCTCCCCTGCAACATTTCGGATTTTTGGAGTCTTTTCGGGGTCAAAACTGAAAAATTGTGTGCTATCTTAAGTTCACATTGTTTCCTATTGGAACTGTCAGAATATTATTTTCTATGTTTTTCAAGTCATTCTGATAAGATTTACGACCAGCTCCCTCACAAAATGTTCAATTTTTGGGGTCAATATTCAAATCAATAAATTGGATGAAGTATTTGTGATTTTCTAATTTGTTTTTTTTTTCATCAGTTTGAATGCTCATGCTGTTACCGAAAGTTATACTGTTATACATAACATAAATGTAGAACCATATCTATCGTTGGCATGAATTGAAAGTTCAGATCAGAGTGAACTAATTCGTAATTGTTATTACCAATTCAAAAATAGAGAATGTTGAAGTAAGAATTAGGAACTGAGATGTTTATTTGTTTTTATATTAAAATTGAAATTTAAATCACATGATCTCAAGGGGGAAAGTACTAGATTAAAAGAATGCAAATATTTCAATCTAGTACACAAATAATACCGAATAATACCTAATAATCCTTGAGAATCCCAAATAATAGAATGCATTATATAAGTAATCTACAGAGACACGTATTTATGTATTTGATAGAATGACGTTTATGTAGCGCGTGACAGACTTTTATTTTCACTACAGCAAGAAGTGTGGTTAAGAAAAGAACAATAGTCATGGAAGAAGCTGTTAGGTAAGTATTTTTGGCTAAATTTCATGTATTCACTGAATACTGTTAGCCTTAATTATAATTTGCTAATTTTACAGGGCCAAGCTATGCTATTATTTAAATTATACATTGAATTATTTTGGATTCTCAAGGATTATTAGGTATTATTCGGTATTATTTTTGCACTAGATTTGATTATTTGAATTCTTTTAATCTAGTACTTTCCCCCTTGCATGATGTATAATGACTTGAAATTCGATCTCATCGTAATGACTTCAAATTTTCTGTGATTTATTCTCAAAGTTGCATGATGATTCGATAAGAAATAAACATAAATCCAATACAAATGAGTAGCAATCAATGAAAAATGCGTAAGCCCGAACAATTTCGGGAAATGTGCGGAAAAGTTAGTTTTACGTACGTAAGACCATTTATTTTTTTATTTTACTCCTTAACAACGAAATTTTCCTGCTCATGAATATGTTTTAATTTGTTCAAACAATTGGGAAACCTGGTCAGACTTTTTTTTGCAATAATTTTTTTCTGTCTCTCTTTTAAAGAATTTGAAAAAAACACCAAAAGACAATGAATTATTCAACGAAATATTAAATTACATTGTAAACAACAAAGCATGCATCATCTTTCGTGTGTGTATGTTTTCACCGTTCAGTTTCATTATACATACAAGCAAAAACAGTAAAACCATTCTTTGGTTAATTTCAAGATCACTTTTAAAAATCTTGCTTGAATATTTAGTTATGAAATCAAATTTGACTATCGTGACATTGGTTTGTTTTGCTATTGCATTCTTTTCACAGCTGTTTGAAGTCAGATATGTAAATCATGAAATAAAAGGAAAAAATTCACTGCGTTTTATTTTATTCCAAACGAAAGTTAAGTTGTTTTCCTTTGAATAAAAAAAAGCACTATGAAAAATTCCAGATAAATGCAATTGTAATTTTTGTTTAAAGAAGCATTTTAAATTTTCAACAATCCAAAGAAAAAAAGAATTTGTAGACAAACAGAAGATAAAATGAACACGGTGTTTAGCAGAATAGATAGGCAACAAATGCTTTATAGCAGCATCAAAAACACAACAAAATGCACCGCCTAGAAATGAAACCAAAAATTGAAACCACAAAGATTATTCAATTTAAATCACGATACGTTTATTTTTTTTTATAAATCGAACTTGTTCTTTTTCTTCACTCATCGAACACTTTGTATATATTTTTCACGTGAAATGACAAAATGAATCTTAATCGTTTTGACCGTTAGATACGAAATTTACGAACTCATCACAAACAAGAGACAGCTCACCATTGGCACGCCATTCATCGATTTGATTGTTGGCCCATTGCTCATCCAATGACATGTTGAGTGTCATGTCGACCACATCATCGGCTTCTCCTGTTCGAGTTTCAGCTGGAGTTCAGGCACATTTTGAAGTTGAGATTCGAGTGCTTCAATGTGTATTTTCAAGCTACGAACACGTCGTTTCAGTACCGCAATTTCTTCGTTCTTGTATGCAATTTTCTTTGTTTTCGGCGTGACATCTCCTTCACTGACAAATACGACCGACATGTCAGCCTCGGCTGCTGGTTGCATTGAAACAAGCAATTCATTTTGAGATGATGCACTTTCTTGAATTTGTTCCGATTCAGCTACTCGTTCTGTTGAATTGTCCGATGAAACGGTCAAACCATTTTGAGATGCACTTTCATGGTTTTGTAAATATTCTTCGACAAAGTGTCTACTTAATTCAACTCGCAATTGTTTGGTGCTCAAATGAACGGCGATTTTGTTGTTTGAGTTTTCAAAACGTCCTATAAAAAATCACGAATTTTATTTTTTCATCGAATTTCATATTTAAGGATGATGTGCACACATTTCCTAAATTAAAATATAGATATGTATTACAAACCTTGTCTACGGCTTTAACCGCGAACAACAGTTCCACTTCGAAGTCGACGATAATTCATAATTTGGCAATAATTCGTTAAACAAAAACCACTTAAAATGAATGAAAGGCGACTGTCCACTTTGAATAATAGTTTGAAAAGAAACTGGACACTATGATTGATCTTGGCACAATGCTACTTTGCAGTTGATGCGTTCACTGTGTGAAAGGTTGCTATGTTTGCGTGCGTTGTTTGAACGTTTTGAAGAAAAAAAAACTGTGCGCTACTTTTTTCGGCTCTTTGTGTCGATGGTGTTTCGAATTAGTTTCGATAGATTATTTTTTCTTTCTCTGGTTGCTTCTGGGATATATGACATTCGTTCAGCAAATAAACGTTCTAATGTTTTTATTTTTTCCGGTGAAAAAATTGTTTTTTCACTATCGCTCGTTCGGCCGCTCAACGTTTTTTTCTTCAATAAGTTTCTGTCGCTGTAATACAAATCAATCAGAGCAACACTAACAAAAGTTGAATCATCTCGTTGAAAATTGATGATTGAATTTAATTTGCTTAGGCAATCATCAGTTAAAATCTCTCTGAAATCAGAGAATTTGTTCGTTTGAATTTTTTGTTTAAGTTGTCGTATAATTAAATCTTTTTGCAAGTTTTCAACCAATAGATTTTGATATTTCTCTTTGTGTTGCCGCGCTTCTCGCTCTTCTTTTTCGAATTCTTTTTTCAATTTTTCAATGTTGTCACCGCAACACGACATGATGCACTGAATATTCTTGGCTATGCGGCAATCTAACACTCACATTTCGCATAGAAAGTAAACGTTATAATTACTTTGTTACACACATTTTTGTTTAACTCAAGTCAAAAGTCAAAGAAGTGCACAATGAATAAAGAAGAAATTTTCGATTTAAATGTAAGTTTTACTTCGAATGATAGCGATAACTATGATTTAGATTTGAGTGGGATAAAAAGAATAGAACAAAACGAAAAAGAATTACTCGACGCTCTACAAATAAGTTTTGACGAATCGTTAGATTTCAATGAACTGGATATTGCAGCATTTACAGAGTCTACTTCTTCCGTTACGTGTTCTCGTCCTGAATATATGGCAAACCAATTGGAGCGGTTCATGCATCACAATTTGAAGTTCAATTCATCATATAAAAACATGGAAAATATGGCTCAGGTTTTAAACTCAACACCGAACACATCCGTTAAAGTACCGTCAACAACATACCTAATAAAATTTTTACCTGCAAAGATCACATATGAATTTCATATCAATTGCTCAGCATGCAAAAATTATATCGCAAGTGAGGAAAATGAAACTATGTGCACTATGTATTTCTCCAATTAAAACTGCACAGTGCGATTATTTTGTGACAATGCCACTCGAACAACAATTAAAATTAACTGTCGAGAAGTATTTTGATGACATATTATCGTATGGTGAAACTGTTATTCAATCAAGTGTTATCGCTGATTTACACAATGCAAATGTTTTCAAAAACGCTCAGAAGAAACACCCATCGTCTATCATTTTACCATTGATTCTCAACACAGACGGTGTGAAAGTACACAAAGGCTCAACAGATTCTTTATGGATGATTAAAATTTGTCAAGCGTTTTCACCACCTTCGATTAGATTCATTCACACCAATATATTGATAGTGGCCGCTCATTTCGGTAAAACAAAACCAAACATGCATGATTTTTTTTACCCGGTTTTGAGGGAACTACATGAAATTAACGAAAAGGGCTCGATTTTCATTGTGAAGAATGAAAAACAATACAAATTCTTGCCGCTAATTATTGCATGTGATTTGCCGGCAAAGGACGACCTTCAAGGCATGGTTGGTTTTTCTGGCTATAATGGCTGCGGTTTTTGCAAACACCCTGGTCTTCCAACAAAAGGTGAAAAAATTTCAAAAGTTCGCTAAGTTAAAGGCACCAACAACTACGAGCTACGCACTCATAGCGGTTTCATTCAAGCATATGAGGGATTGAGATCCACACCAATTGAAGGAATAAAAATAAATGGTCTTACGTACGTAAAACTAACTTTTCCGCACATTTCCCGAAATTGTTCGGGCTTGCACATTTTTCATTGATTGCTACTCATTTGTATTGGATTTATGTTTATTTCTTATCGAATCATCATTCAGCTTTGAGAATAAATCACAGAAAATTTCAAGTCATTACGATGAGATCGAATTACGAGTCACTACACATCATGTGATTTAAATTTCAATTTTAATATAAAAACAAATAAACATCTCAGTTCCTAATTCTTACTTCAACATTCTCTATTTTTGAATTGGTAATAACAATTACGAATTAGTTCACTCTGATCTGAACTTTCAATTCATGCCAACGATAGATATGGTTCTACATTTATGTTATGTATAACAGTATAACTTTCGGTAACAGCATGAGCATTCAAACTGATGAAAAAACACAGATTAGAAAATCACAAATACTTCATCCAATTTATTGATTTGAATATTGACCCCAAAAATTGAAAATTTTGTGAGGGAGCTGGATTTAAATCTCATCAGAATTACTTGAAAAACATAGAAAATAATATTCTGACAGTTCCAATAGGAAACAATGTGAACTTAAGATAGCCGCCATACAATTTTTCAGTTTTGACCCCGAAAAGACTCCAAAAATCCGAAATTTTGCAGGGAAAGTATTCCTATATCTAGTCGGAATGATTTGAAATTTTGCATGACTCATTTTATTCATAAAAAAATAATATATTCAAAGTTTCAATTCGTTACAGCGTGAAATTGAGAAAGTCGGCATACAAATGTTCAGTTTTGACCTCGAAAAGGTCCCAGCAAACGAAAATTTTACAGGGGAGTCCTAAATCCTATTGAAATGACTTGAAATTTTGCACGACTCATTTTTTTCATGAAAACATAATATTCTGAAAGTTTCAATTCGTTACAATGTAAACTTGAGATAGCCATACAAATTTTTCGTTTCGACCCCGAGAAGACACCGAAAATCGAAAATTTTGCAGGGGAGGTAGTCCTGAATCTCATTGGAATGACTTGAAATTTTGCATGTCTCATTTTTTTCATAAAAAATAATATTCTGAAAGTTTCATAATGATACAATGCGAAATAGTCATAGTCCCCATACAAATTTTTCGTAATTATATTGAAAAACAGCCCATTTTTTGATTCCACTCCACTAGAGCTACCCGAAAGAATTATCCGATTGGGCTGAAAATTAATAGGTTTCTATTCCTAATGAAGACCAATGCGTGGTTGATCAATTCTAATTTCAATTTTTTGAGTTATCGTGTTAACAAATTTATGCGTACAACGGACAACGTACCACACACGGACAAAAAATTGCTCCGGGAATGGTTGCAATCGTTTTTTCTAGGTTCAAAACGCATAGAAAACTTATTCCGAGCGTTTTGAATTTTTTGGGCCGATCGCAATACCTTTAAAACACAATGGTGTGTGCGGAAAAGTAAAAATATCATGTATGAGTGCAGCGAACACATTTGATTTAGTCAACGGTTTTGCTATCGATCCGATGCATTGTGTGCACCTTGGGGTCATGAAACGATTGATGAATTTGTGGTTTGAGCCAAAAAAAAAATAACTCATGTCCATTTTTAATCATTTTTATTTATTTATTTATTACGGAGCCTACATTTATGCCAATACGTGTTCGCAGCAAGCTGAAAACATGCTGGTCTAAGACCCAATACGGCATAAATTCCGCCCATGGTGCGTCTTTTGCAAAGAGAATACAGTCAGGGATGGGATGGTATAAAAGAGAAGCTTTAATACCAAAATTTGGTCCGGAAAACCATGGCAAAACCGGCCTAGCTCAGGACAACTAGGGGAAATACAGTCAATATTTTTGCAGTTAAATTACGTTAACATCATAGAAAAAATGACAAATAAAAATGAAGAACTAGAAATAACTTATTGGAAAAGAAATTGCGTAACAATGTTCCGAGAAATCGCGGGTTTATATTTTGAATCATTTACTGTGAGGTACGTAACAGATGCTTTAGGTTATTTTTAAACGCAACAATGGACTTAGAATTTCGAATATCCACCGGTATGCTATTCCAAAAATTAATCGCTGATAAACTAAAGGCGCGCGTGTCAAATGTAGTACGTGGATAAAAATGTACACGGAGGTTATCTGGATAACGCGACGACTCACCGTTCCGAACAAACATGTGATTCAGATACTCAGGAGAACGATTTGACAACTGCTTGAATATCAAGACTGCAGATTGCAGTTTAACTCTGCTCTCAGGGGTCAATCCATTCAAACGCTCACGATATTCAGTAACATGATCATTACGTTTTAATCCGTAAATGTATCGAATCTTGTCGTTATCAGCAACAAGATTACGGTGAACCTGATTTTGAGTGTTATGTGCACCCCAACCGTATGTTACTACACTGCCATAATCCATTATGGGGTCAATCAGAGCTACAGCCATATCACGTTTTACGTAATTGGGTATAAAATGCTTGGTATGGCGTATACGGTTCAAGACACCATACACTTTTTGCAGTTTACACTTGTCATGTTCTTGAAAATTAAAATTTTCGTCAAAATTAACACCAAGGTTCTTTATTGACTTGCAAAATTCGAGTTTTTCATCACCTATTTTCACATCATTGATCATATCGAAATTCAACCGACCCGTTTGATATTTAGAACCGATAATCATCACTTTCGATTTTAAACCGTTCAATTTCATACCGCGACGTTTAATAAAATCATTTAACTTATTAAGATCGGAGTTTACTTTATCAATCCCGCTATTAATTTGATTAAAATCGACTTCGAGATGTGCTTGACAATCATCCGCGAACAAATGGCCAGTCATATTTTCAAGCATATTGAGAGTATCATTAAAATATAGAGAGAAGAAAGTCTGACCAAAATTACTACCTTGAAGAACTCCATTATTAATTGAAACAAAATCTGACTCGTGGTCACCAACTTTAACTTTCTGTTTAATATTACTGTGAATCGATTTAATTAATTCAACCGCATTATTAGAAAACCGAATGATTCACAAGCTTTTAGAAGAGCATCATGAGGAACTGACGGAAACGCGCTTTTAATATCGAGTGAAACGAAAATTACTACTATTTTACGACTAAACGAAGATCTGATACTCTCTGATATGTTCAATAGTGAGGTGGTACAACTATGGTTTTAACGGAAACCAGATTGCCGTTCGTGAAGAATGGCATTTGATTCCAGATAGCCAGTGACCTGACTATTTAAGAGAATCGCGAAAATCTTTGGAATGTCAGAAATGATGCTGATTGGTCTATATTCAGAAATGGATTGGGGACTTGGTACTTTATTTAGCGGTTTAATAATGATTTTATTCCAATCAGCTGGATAAACACTATGAGAAATGCAATTATTAAAAATGAAAACATTGGGCTATTTTTGGAATAATTAAGCTAAGAAATTTAAGAGGGATGCCATCGTTGCCGATTGCATTACTCTTAATTTTTTTGAATGCGGTAAAAAATTGATCAATGGTTATTTTTCGGAACGAGAAAGTAGAATTTATATTAGTAGGAAGTGACGAATTGCCCAAATCGGCCCCATCAGAAGAGTGAATCGAAGCGAAGAAACTGTGGCGACCGTCACCAAAAATATAATTAACTTAGTCTACTTAAGATATATACTTACCTAATGACAGCGACGCCATTGTCGCCCACCCGATCAGCACGTACTACGAGTCGTGCAATACAAAGCCGTATTACGACGTATGCTATTGCATGTATTGGCTTTAGACTGAAATTGCTGTAGTTTTGCAAAACCGCTGCATGCGGCGCCACTGACAATATCAGCAAATTCGATATAAAGTCAAAATACATGCAACTGAATTGACATTTCAAAACATAACCACAAAATCCATATATTTTGATGATACTTCACGAACATGAATTGTGTGGATACAATGGGCCGGAAGGCGAATGAACCCATTGGCAGCAGTTATTGCCATGGAAATCAAGTGTTTGCATAAACAAAACGGCATCAGATCATGTCTGATGACAACTGTTTGGATGCTGCGCATCCAAGAGGACCCACCGCACTAGTTAGACGTCATGGCCGTCATGGCATGCAAGGAAATCAGGAGTGGCGATATGACGAAGAGGTAACAGCTAAATCATATTAAAATGTCATTTATCCAAAGTAACAATCTCTAATGATTTAAAATGATTTATCTCAATCTAGGATCGGACGATCAAGCATGTCAATTCGGGTAATTGTCTAACTCGTTCTTCAGCGAATGATACATCGACTCCGTTACTTCGACCGTGCGACTGGTGTGACTTCTCCGAAGGACAGCAGTGGCTTTCCATCATAGCTATATTTCAAAATATGTGATTAACTATAACTCATGTTTGGATTAATCATTAGCAGTGTTTACCGTGTTTTCCAACTATAGCTACGAAATGACTCGAAACTGCTAACATGTTGGTACTTGGTTAATGAAAAACAGAGTCAGGAGTACTTTTATCACATTCAACGCTTGCGGAAAATCTGGTGTAATAATGAAGAGACGGAAGAGACCGATACAGAGGCAGTGTCAATCAAAGCTACTTACACATTTGGAAGTGTTGATATCGAAAATGTAGAAATAATACCTTTGAATTTAGTAGAATCACCACCAGAGCGACCAGATCCACCACCTTCTGAAAACAAGAGCTCTGCAACGACCAAAGCTATAAAAACTACAACCACCACAACTGTTTCTGAAATCGCTGTCATTGGTGGCGTTGGTGGCTGCCATTTTCATATCTCGTACTATAATATCAATAAATATTTTCATAATTTTGGTTACATATATGATTCCTAGAAATGGTCTTGGATAGCATAGACACTGGTGACTTTGGTGAAATGTGTCTACATCGAAAAATTGCAGCATATCAGTGTGCACTTGTGCAGTGTATTTCATAGCTGAAGGTGAATTTGCAAGATTTCTGCTTTTCAAATATAACAAAAAATTGAAATACTATTAATTGAGAGAATATTTCTTGATTTAATTCAGATCCGACCACGTCTGATGAACTAAGAGACCTCGCAATATACATCTCCATCGACATTGACCTCATCAGACTACCAATTTTCAGAAAATACGGCTCTAGAACAGAAGAACTGTGGAATGGATGCAATCGGCGTTCCATACGGAAATAAAACTTTGAAAACTGGTTTTATGAAACTTCGCAATCGTGATACAACACTTTCGGAAACAATTTACATTAGCTACCTGAATCACCTGAACGATTGCTTACCAAAAATACTTTCAATATTTCAATAATAAAAAAAACAGTTGAGTGATTGAGAATAATAATGGGATAAGCTTTAACCGCACAAATCAATACGAATCATTTGCATGTTTTTTAAATGGCAAATGAGAAAAGTTAACTACGTTAACGAAACGACCTCAATATACTCCAAAGCTTTGCTGAAAACTCCTATCTCTTTTCAGAAACACACAAAAGATTCGTATATATTTGCGCAGTTTCGGTAGATCGCCTTATTATTCCCAACCACTCAGTTCTTCGATGTCCGTTATTTGCACATAAAGGGGCATGTGATTAAGTATGAACATATAATAATTTTGTGCTTTGCGTGTAATTTTATTACACATCCATAAAAAATCTGCAAACGTCACAATGAAGCAGTTCCGATATTAAATTTTGTATGCAATCGAAACAAAGCTTTCAATTATGACCAAGAATTTAGCAAAAAACAATTTCAAAAGGATTAATTACTTTAATAATTGATGAGATAAAAGCAAAATTCTCTGCATCATTTTTTTTGCTCGCTATTACTGAATTTTGTATTAATAATGTGCACACATTATAGTCAGATAGCTATAGCTATCTAAACTATAGTTTATTTTGATATTTATTGGTTATTCCAATATTCTGCACAAAAACTATCATAAAAAAAACAAATGTCGATGATTTCAATTGAAAGGTAATAGTATTCACAACTTCACATCATAAAAGTTTGCACGGCAAGGCTACACCGGCTACACTTACCTTAATTGATTCAAATGAAACCTGATAAAATGAATTTTATTGTTATATATATGTTTGTTTACCAAAATTATGAAAGAGAAAGATTCAAGCCAATATATTAGAATATTCTTTTCTTTTTCTATTTATTTTTTTGGAACATAATAATAACTGGAGTTTTAATTGATGATAACGATCAATAGTGATGATATCTGAATGCCTAATACGTGAACACTGGATGGATTGACTTTAATATGGAATTTGCATGACGGCATATTCTGGACTTCGGCCATCAAGCCAAGAATGTTGGTGCGGTTGATGCCTCCTCCAAATATTGCGCATTGTTTGAAATATTGACTGAAAATCTATTGACCTTTGAAATTGACTAAGCGATTTAACTGTTGTCGGAAAAAATCATCTTGATTTTCGAATGTTTTTTGTGTGGCTATTTGTGTCGCTCTTGTGCCAATATACATGCCGACAATACATTTGATGAATTGATATTTGTGATCGGCATTGCAATCAAACTTTGATTTCGGGAACAAAGTGACAAAATTCATTGATCGAAAAATGAGGCAATATAGCACTTTGAAATCGTAACGGGGGTTCGACTCCTGGACGTCATAAAGTTTGAAAAATTTCTCTGCCGCTTTACATACATCAATGGTGCTTCTGCATGGTATATATTTGAAAAAACATGAATCGATTGATTCAGCTTTTTCGTTCTCGTCGAAAACCAGGCGGCAATTATTGCAATGGAAATTTTTGCTTTTCATTATTTTTTGCTCAATTTGAGATGCGATGTATGTGTTCATAAAGTGTGAAGTGCCATCCAATATATGATGGGCTACAAACACATTGTTTACATTATCGGCATTATCGCGATTATCGCCCTCATCGACCGATTCTATCACGGGGCAATTGACCAATTCCAGGATAGATTCTTTCTGGGTTTCGTACGCTTGTTCATTCATTGTAATTCTTGCCCGTTTTGACGAAACAAAGTAAATGTTTGAATAAAATAAATTGTCAGGCAAGTGCATATCGAACATTCTACAGTTGCTGTTCGGTGAAAGATCCATTCGCATGTTGCATTGAATCTTACGAAAGGCTCCCATCAGCTGTTGTACGTTTGGATTATTGTTAAAACCGCCACATGCTCTGATTCGACCGAACATCATCTCAATGGCATCTTGAAGGAGATTGTATGTTGGAATGTTGCTTATAATTTGTTTGTCTACGACATATTCTTCAAACATTGCCATTAAGGATTTCATATCGATGATGAATCCACGGAAAGAAACTCTATGTCTAGTATGAAGTATCGGTACCTTTTCGATTCTATCGACCATTCTTTCTTTTTTTGCTGTTTTAACTTTTTTTGGCTTAACTTTTTGCACATTTTCTTCTTCTCCGTCCTGGTCTTCAATCTCAACATACTTATAAAAAGATTGCTCAATCTTGAGTGTCTTGAAACACTCGATGGTTTCTTCAAAGAAGTGAGAGATGACACGCTTATTTTCCATTGATAATCTTCGTTTGAAAATATTTTTTTCGTTGCAATGGCGAGAATTAAAAATGTCAAAAAGCGTATTCATTCTGCGAATGAAATCGATTGTCGGCTGAGCACCTTGGAACTGTGGGATATTATGTTGCATCAGAAATTGAAGGGAGCTTGCAACGGATTCGCTGAAGGTCTCAACAGCGAGACGTACATTCATCGTGTTGCGTTGCCATTGCATATGTTTTTTGGTGAGTTTGTGGGTCCGAAAATCATTGGAACACGAGTATTTGTAAAGTTCCTCTATGAATCGCCATTCAATTTTATTGTCTTTTCGATCAAAAAATACCTTACACGATGCCCATCTGTTTCGAACCAGTTTCTCCATATGACATGGGTCCAAAATGATATATATACTTTCTTTGTTGATGGGATTGAGGATGTATGGCTTGAATTTGCGATTCTGCACTTTCAAATTGATTTTCAATTCTGCACCGAGTAATTCACATGCGGGTAAATTAGCTGGGTGTCCATCAAATGTGAGATTCGATATTTTTATTCCGCATTGGGTAATGGCCGAGATGATTACGGATAATAGATCTTTTCGGGCATTCATATCAAGCTCATCAATTAAATAGTACGCAAAAGGAAACTCGAAGTTTACGTCGATACCGTTAAGTAGAAAAACGATGGCTTGCTTTGCTATTGCCTTTTCTTCATCTTCAGGTTTTTGTCCGTAATTCACATAGCCAATATAGCTCATTTGATGCAATGACCAATAAATTTGCTGCCTTATGTGCATTTCATCAAAGATCAGACTACAAAATAACTGACGTCCATGTTTATTTTTGAAATCTTCGGCAATTTTTCGCAATCGAACCAAAGTTTCCTTTTGAATTCCTGGATCACCGCGAATGTCGGAATTTGCGAACCAACTTTGAATAGTTTTTATGGTTGGTAAGTGGTTGTTGAAGGTTTTCCTGATGAACTGATACGCTCGTGGGCTGTAACTGACAAGTCCGAGACAAAAATGCCGTACTTTTTCGGGATATTTTTCAGCACGTTTGACTCCATGGTGAAGTACGCGAAACAGTTCATCATCCTTGAGCATATTCAATGTTTTATGCATTTTTTCGTCTAAAAGCGATTGTTGCTTCAGTTGTTCGAGTGTCAATTCAAGTTTTTTTTTTACAGTTTGCAAATACCAATTTCTTTTCTTCTCCTTTTTTAAATTTATTTTCATTTCATTGATTTCAGCTTCATATTTCTCTACCATAATTTTCAATTTGTTTTTAAGCTGATAGATTTTCATTTCTTTTTCCTCCATCATCACGTCTTTATCTTTACATTTTTGACACATTTCACCAGTAACAGAACTATATTGATGATCTGCTGGGTCCGCCAGTTCCACCATTGCAATGGTTGATGAACTTGATGATGATGTGGATGATTTTGTGGCGATTTGATCAGTTTGGCCCATTTGATCAGAACAATTTTTTCTTTTCACTGTAGGCACAGCGCCGGGCTTCAATGTAGTCCCGTTTTTTTCATAGCATTCATTTTCGAAATGTTCACTGCAGACGAATCCGTGATGGATGTTACCAACTTCAATGCAAAGAAAAGAGTTCCATTGTTCCGCAAGTGTACGATTTTTTGGATACCTTGATTTGATTGAAAGAATTTGAATTGAAATTTATGATTTAATTCCTCTTTAAGCCAATCCTATCAAGCATAAATTGCATAAATTCAATATTCATTGAACAAATGTATTACCGTTATTACCTGAACATACGAATATTTCTTGCACCGCGAAAATTGTCACATGATTTAACGGAACAATACATAATTGACCTTAGTTTACTGGTTTTATTGGTTTTATTGTTCATTGTTCGTTTAATTATTCGAATTTCGTAATTCGACTTTAAATTGCTACAGAAAAATCAAAGATGAAAACAATAAAACGTATAAAATGAATAAACGGAATAAATCAAAATGACGAAAATTGAAAACATTGACAAAGTTTATACGCCGAATACCGCGAAAACAGTGGATATGCTACAGGCGCTACAGTACATACAATGTATATGTACATAAAATCGTTCAAAAAATAGATACATTCTAATACACATCAATACAGCGGATACATCCAAAAGATCCAACACAGATATATATTAGCCATATTAGCGATATTAGTGGTGTTTGTACCGACGAAAAGAGAACAAAAAAGACAAAGAGATCGCACTTGTCCCTTTTGTCGCTTTTGTCCCTTTTGTCCCATTCCATTGATTTCATCCATTACATGCATTTAATCGATTCCATCTCGTCCTATACAACTATACCGACTATACCGGCTTTACAGTTAGTTTCTTCAGTTGCTTCATCTATATCCTTTATACAGTGGATTGTGTCGATGGTTTCGATCGTGTCGATGGTGTCGATGGTGTCGATCGTGTTGATTGTATGCATTGTGTGTTGTGGTCCGGCTCATTCGGCTTAGCTCATGCGACAAAGAAAAACAAGCAATATCGGAGATATCGCACTCGTACACCTCACCTCGCACACAACTTTACGGATTTAACGATTTTAACCGCTTCGACCGCTTCGACCACTCTTGATGTTCACACCGTGCACACTAAAAGCATTCTTTCTTTTCATTCAGCGGGGTAACAACGCTAACAACGTTTTCGCGGCTTCCGCCATTTTGTCAATTCGTAAATCTTGTTAATCTTCACGTTTAATTTTCATCAAAAAGAATCGCAAAACGTTTCATCCGTTTCATATTTAACATCGTTTCAAAAAATCGATAAAATCCATAAAATGGTTAGAACAGTTAAAGGCGTTAAAGCTCAAAAAGGCCGTGGTGGTCGTGTTCGTCGTAATGGTTGTAATAATCGTAAAAGTGATCCAAGTTACCATGGAATCGGTCCCAAAATTATTCCAAAAATATCGGAAAAATATGTCCGACAAATGGGTAAGTTTCATTTTTTTCTTTGACTCTTGTAAACCTTCCGCATATTCCAGTTATTCCCGTTATTTGAATTATTTGTAGTGCGTTGTTAACCTAACTTCAATGTTTGATTTTTTTCCTTTTTCATTATTTTCAGTTACACGACGTACAGCCCGACAGCTTGCAATAGCCTGCATCAACAAAGAACTTACAATCAAATTAGAGAGAAATTATCAGGCCGATGCAATGAGCTTCTTCAGCTCTTCCAACAACAACAAACGCAATCAAATTAAAAAATTGCAACGCCGAGCATCGATTGCATCGACAAATATTATTCGTGTCGGAGCCGATACCCGTCAAGTCGGATTTGATTTCCTGCCTCGAACGGCTCAAATTAATCGAGCGAATATGGTTAATGTTAGTGTCAGCACGAGCCGGACTATTGATCCAGCCGATCATGTTCCAACCATTGCAATGGTTCAAAGGCCACGAAAAGATGATGACGACGATGACTGGAATTTGATATATCCTAATGATTCCGATGTCTCTCTTCCGTCGTCTGAACCTTTGGCTGTTGGTGACATCGGTGACATTGACCATACTGCTGCAATGTTGGAAGATGACTCTGATCGATTCGACCCATTTGGTGCCGAAATTGAATGGCTATACATTGATGAGATCGATGATACTGCTGCGAACCCATCGAACCCATCAAACCCATCGAACAACAATACGGACAATACGGACAATGAAACCGATCCATTTGGTGCCGAAATTGAATGGCTATACATCGATGAGATCGATGATACTGCTGCAATAGTTGCAACAGCTGAAAAATTTCAAGAGATTGAATTAAATCTTAAAAATCTTGAGCCATCGAACCCATCGAACAACAATACGGACAGTGCAACCGGTTCATTTGGTAGCGATATCGAAGATGCATCGGTTGAATATCCCGTTGGATCGGTTGAATCATTTCATTCGGAATTGGAAGAAGTAGATTCGGATGACGAAATCGAATCATTTACCAAAGAGTTGAGCGAACTAGAGGAATTAGACGCGTTAGAAGCATTCAAAGCGGATCGAATTCCAAAACAAGCACAACAACAACTGTACAACGACTTCCAGCCGTTCCGACGCTTGCCAAATCTGCCGTTCTCTGTCGCTGGCCGCCCACGTGCAATATCGGTGGATTCCCGCTTGCGCCAACCAATGTTTGGTACAGTGGTGAGCCTGCCATCGTTGGCACCCCGGCCACCCCTCCAGGATAAATTGAAAATGGCCATGGAAAATGCCGGTATAACTGACGATACAGTTGCTGATGCAGACGTTATGTTCGATGTTGATGGTACAACCAAACCATCTGAACGATCCCAACGGCCCGCAAGTGTTCAACATCGCCGCCGCTCATCGTATATGGCCATTCCAAAATTGGGAACTATTTCTGAAGTCGATGATGGCTTCGACAACGACGTTGAAAAAAACAATCCCCAATGAAATTTTTCAAACTTTATGACGTCCAGGAGTCGAACCCCCGTTACGATTTCAAAGTGCTATATTGCCTCATTTTTCGATCAATGAATTTTGTCACTTTGTTCCCGAAATCAAAGTTTGATTGCAATGCCGATCACAAATATCAATTCATCAAATGTATTGTCGGCATGTATATTGGCACAAGAGCGACACAAATAGCCACACAAAAAACATTCGAAAATCAAGATGATTTTTTCCGACAACAGTTAAATCGCTTAGTCAATTTCAAAGGTCAATAGATTTTCAGTCAATATTTCAAACAATGCGCAATATTTGGAGGAGGCATCAACCGCACCAACATTCTTGGCTTGATGGCCGAAGTCCAGAATATGCCGTCATGCAAATTCCATATTAAAGTCAATCCATCCAGTGTTCACGTATTAGGCATTCAGATATCATCACTATTGATCGTTATCATCAATTAAAACTCCAGTTATTATTATGTTCCAAAAAAATAAATAGAAAAAGAAAAGAATATTCTAATATATTGGCTTGAATCTTTCTCTTTCATAATTTTGGTAAACAAACATATATATAACAATAAAATTCATTTTATCAGGTTTCATTTGAATCAATTAAGGTAAGTGTAGCCGGTGTAGCCTTGCCGTGCAAACTTTTATGATGTGAAGTTGTGAATACTATTACCTTTCAATTGAAATCATCGACATTTGTTTTTTTTATGATAGTTTTTGTGCAGAATATTGGAATAACCAATAAATATCAAAATAAACTATAGTTTAGATAGCTATAGCTATCTGACTATAATGTGTGCACATTATTAATACAAAATTCAGTAATAGCGAGCAAAAAAAATGATGCAGAGAATTTTGCTTTTATCTCATCAATTATTAAAGTAATTAATCCTTTTGAAATTGTTTTTTGCTAAATTCTTGGTCATAATTGAAAGCTTTGTTTCGATTGCATACAAAATTTAATATCGGAACTGCTTCATTGTGACGTTTGCAGATTTTTTATGGATGTGTAATAAAATTACACGCAAAGCACAAAATTATTATATGTTCATACTTAATCACATGCCCCTTTATGTGCAAATAACGGACATCGAAGAACTGAGTGGTTGGGAATAATAAGGCGATCTACCGAAACTGCGCAAATATATACGAATCTTTTGTGTGTTTCTGAAAAGAGATAGGAGTTTTCAGCAAAGCTTTGGAGTATATTGAGGTCGTTTCGTTAACGTAGTTAACTTTTCTCATTTGCCATTTAAAAAACATGCAAATGATTCGTATTGATTTGTGCGGTTAAAGCTTATCCCATTATTATTCTCAATCACTCAACTGTTTTTTTTATTATTGAAATATTGAAAGTATTTTTGGTAAGCAATCGTTCAGGTGATTCAGGTAGCTAATGTAAATTGTTTCCGAAAGTGTTGTATCACGATTGCGAAGTTTCATAAAACCAGTTTTCAAAGTTTTATTTCCGTATGGAACGCCGATTGCATCCATTCCACAGTTCTTCTGTTCTAGAGCCGTATTTTCTGAAAATTGGTAGTCTGATGAGGTCAATGTCGATGGAGATGTATATTGCGAGGTCTCTTAGTTCATCAGACGTGGTCGGATCTGAATTAAATCAAGAAATATTCTCTCAATTAATAGTATTTCAATTTTTTGTTATATTTGAAAAGCAGAAATCTTGCAAATTCACCTTCAGCTATGAAATACACTGCACAAGTGCACACTGATATGCTGCAATTTTTCGATGTAGACACATTTCACCAAAGTCACCAGTGTCTATGCTATCCAAGACCATTTCTAGGAATCATATATGTAACCAAAATTATGAAAATATTTATTGATATTATAGTACGAGATATGAAAATGGCAGCCACCAACGCCACCAATGACAGCGATTTCAGAAACAGTTGTGGTGGTTGTAGTTTTTATAGCTTTGGTCGTTGCAGAGCTCTTGTTTTCAGAAGGTGGTGGATCTGGTCGCTCTGGTGGTGATTCTACTAAATTCAAAGGTATTATTTCTACATTTTCGATATCAACACTTCCAAATGGGTAAGTAGCTTTGATTGACACTGCCTCTGTATCGGTCTCTTCCGTCTCTTCATTATTACACCAGATTTTCCGCAAGCGTTGAATGTGATAAAAGTACTCCTGACTCTGTTTCTCATTAACCAAGTACCAACATGTTAGCAGTTTCGATTCATTTCCTAGCTATGCCACGTATGCCAGTTATGCCAATTGATGTATCATCAGAGCTACCATTTGCGAATACAAACGACTGTCGCAGGCTCTCAATGTCAATCAAAACGAATGGAATGGTTCGTGAGTGTCGATCTAGTCGACCTCTCTTGCGGACAACTGCATATTTCTCCAGCAATGACAAATCCTCCCCATACTCCAAAAAATCACAATCGCTATAGGTTTTCAGACTATTTTCGATGTCTTTGCTCTTGAACAGCCAATGTCGTTTGACCAAATTTTTGCGAGGTTGTTTTGAATTCCTGCTTTTCCAGTTCAATGGCAATACTAATAAAAAAACCTGCTCTTGCAACTTTGTACGCTTTGTACGAAAACGTTTATGCATGATGGAAAACACGGAAAACACTGCGAATGGGTAATCCAACTAAAATGATTTGTTATTGAAATGTGCGAATTTGAACTTGAATTTGAGGTTATGTTCTTTGTGATGCATGACGTTTGAGGCGATAGTTCCAGTGATGGCGCCACCAATGAGTGTCGTCGACTCTGCCTAAACAAAATGTAGTGTCATAATACGGTGTTGGTGCAATATGGTCGCACTGCACTCAACTGACATCATTAAGTCAGTCGTGCGCATACTTCCATTCAAGCAGGTCGACACTTTGTCGCCTATCATTTACCCTTAATAGCAAAATGTTACTTTTCTAATAAATCACATAAATTGTACATTAATCCTAATCATCCGTGAGTTATTTGCCTTAAAATACCCATAACTGGTGACCCCGATAAAAATTTTTTGGTTTTTTTAAAGCAAAAACTTCTCATAAACGCAAAACATAACAGTGAAAATTCATTTCCCAAAAAATTCAAAAATAATCGTGATAAATACAGTTTTAACAGTGAAAAATTAAGTGCATCCACGATTCTAGCAAAAAATCATCAAAATATACAAGTTACCATAGTGATTTTCGCAAAAAACTTCGAAAAATTCATCGAAAATTTTTTTGCGCATCATTAAGCATTTCTTGGAAGACGCCGACCACC
This sequence comes from Obolodiplosis robiniae, assembly GCA_028476595.1. Taxonomy (NCBI): domain Eukaryota; kingdom Metazoa; phylum Arthropoda; class Insecta; order Diptera; family Cecidomyiidae; genus Obolodiplosis; species Obolodiplosis robiniae. The sequence continues at coordinate 44,088,400 of CM052015.1, forward strand.
ACGTGCACAACACGTGGTCATCACATCAAGGACACAAACCGTGAGTACAACGCGTGCTAAGACTTTTAGCAAGGCTGTAAACCGTTGTACGAAGCGGACGCCCATCAACTTTTCAACTCTAACTACCTCCATCTCAAAGCTCGTGCCGGTGGAGTCGCCCAACAATATTTAAATTATTTTCAGCAACTTTCAAAACCTACCAAAAAGCAGCTAAGGTTTGGGGAACCTTTCAACGCGAAACAGTAAATCGTATCAAACCTTACAAAATTTGATTTTTTCAAACCTTACAAAATTTAAATCGAAAATAAACGAATTTCCTCGAGTTTTCAGCTAGTATTATTTTTTTTTAATCAAATAATAAATATTATGGCAACTTCCCAAGGAATATCTACAGAAATTTTCGAGGAAGCATCGTCGGAACCACAGGACGACCAGGAACAAACGTCTCAACGCAATCCAAGTCAAATAAATTCGTTATTCGGCAAGCTTCCTTTTCCCAAACTAAACTCCAAATACAACGTCGAGCAATGGTTCATTAAAATCGACGCATGGTTCGAATTAAACGGCTTCGGGGTAAAGAAAGAAAAGGAGAAGTACACAGCAGTAGTAGCTCACGCAGAGGATTACGTGCTGGACCAAATCCATGATTTAGTTAAAACTATGCCCCGAGACAAACCGTACACATCAATCAAAGCCGCTATATTATCAAAATTCGCCGAGTCGGAACGAACACGTTTCGAAAAATTAACTTCAGGACTACAGCTCGGAGATTCGAAGCCGAGTCATCTCCTGTCACAATTACAACGCACTAACGCAACAAAAGACGAGACAATTATCCGTCACTATTGGATGCAACGTTTGCCGTCATCAGCGCAACTCGTTCTGGCTGGGATGCTTCAAGCTAGCCCGGACACCTCACTGACACAATTGGCAGCAGCCGCTGACGCCATGATCGCATGCATGGGCGACATGCCAGCAGGATACTCAGGCCATATCAACGCAATCACTGAGGACAAAAAACAACTGAGCGACTTGGAGTTACTTGTCAGAAGCCACGACGAGATGCTAAAGCAAATAAACAATAAACTAACTCAACTCTTACGGGGCGAGCAAGCAAAGCACCACGGCAAACCAGACAGACCTCGAGGAAGGTCAAGCACTCCGCATCGCGAGCCCAACCAGGACATTTGCTGGTACCACCTAAAGTACGGTAGGCAAGCCACCAAGTGTAACTCGCCATGCAAGTTCGCTCCAGACAACGGCCCCTCAGGTTCAAAAAACTAAGCAGCTCGGCCAGGAGGCCGAGCGGTTACAATCAACAATCATCATCAGCACCTTCAACACACCGCTCAACGAGAGACAACAAACTCAACGCCATGGCCAACTCTGGAAAGAGATTATACATTTACGATCGCAAAAATAATTTACGTTTTTTAATCGATACAGGCGCCGACGTATCCATTCTCCCAGCAACATCAGCATACAAGCAACAAAACCAACCTTTGGGAAAACTATACGCCGCAAACGGTACTACAATCAACACTTACGGCCAATCAACAATTGCAGTCAACCTCGGGCTGCGCCGCGAATTTTACTGGAGCTTCACAGTCACAGACATCAATCAACCCATCATCGGCTCCGATTTTTTAGAGAAATACGAATTGCTGGTTGACATTCGCAACGCGCGAATAATCGACCCTAAAACTAATTTATCAATCAAAGGTACGTACGCCATTCAAACCCTTCAAACTATAACTACCTTTGACAGCAGCTCATTTTTCGCAAAACTCTTAAGCGAATACAAAACCATCACTCAACTCCAACCATTGTCAGATACAATGGTCACCACAAACGTCACTCATTGCATTGAAACAAGGGGACCGCCCGTTCACGCAAAACCAAGGCGCTTACCCCCATACAAATTAAAAGCTGCTAAAGACGAATTCGAATTTCTAATGCAGTTGGGCATTTGCCGCCCTTCCAAAAGCCCATACTCGTCACCGCTACACATGGTCAAAAAGCCAGACGGCAGTTGGAGACCATGCGGCGACTACAAGGCACTGAATGCGCAAACTATTCCTGACAGGTACCCAATACCACACATTCAGGATTTCACTAATTTCCTCCACGGAACATCAATCTACAGTAAAATAGATTTAAACCGCGCTTACCATCAAATACCAGTCGAGCCAACCGACATTCAAAAAACTGCAATTACTACGCCATTCGGCCTTTTCGAGTTCACTCGAATGACATTCGGCCTCTGCAACGCCGCGCAAACTTTTCAACGCCATATGCACTCAGTATTGGCAGGCCTAGACTTTTGCTTCGTCTACTTAGACGATATCTGCGTCGCTTCCAAAAACGAAAGCGAGCATGAGCAACACATTCGGCAACTATTTAGTCGACTCCAACAATTCAAATTATCAATCAACCCGGCAAAGTGCATTTTCAATCAAACTTCTATCAATTTCCTGGGACACAAAATAACCCCCAATGGAATTACACCTCTTGAAGACAAGGTGGAAACAATAAAGAATTACCCACTTCCTAAAGTAGTCAAGGACTTGCGCAGATTCCTTAACATGATAAATTTTTCCATCGTTTTCTCCCGCACGCCGCCGAACATCATATGTCTTTACAAAGCCTAATACCGGGCAATAAGAAAAACGACAACTCTCCAATCAACTGGTCTCCAATCAACATAATCAACTTTAACGAATGCAAAAACCAGTTGGCACGAGCCACGCAGTTGATGCACCCGGCCCCTTCGGCTTCTCTGGTGTTATGCACCGACGCCAGCGACACAGCCCTCGGAGGAGCGCTGCACCAGCTGCACAATAACGAACTTCAACCTTTAGGTTTCTTCAGAAGGAAATTAACATCGACTCAACAAAAATACAGCACCTTTGACAGGGAACTTTTAGCGATATATCTGTCAATTAAACACTTCCGACATATGCTCGAGGGCAGGGATTTCGAGGTCCGCACAGATCACAAACCCCTAACTTACGCAATAAGAAAACAAACAGACGCTTATTCACCCCGACAAGCTCGCCACCTGGATTTTATAAGCCAGTTCACGACAAAAATAACCCATATATCCGGAGACGACAACACAGCGGCCGACGCCCTCTCGCGCATCGCCTCTATTTCATCGGAAATTATCAATTTCGAGGAAATCGCCGAAGCACAAGATAAATGCAACGAGTTAAAGCAACTGCTGAGCAGCAAGACCACGAAATTGCAGCTTAAAAAAATCGATATCCCTTTCATCAAAAGGCAGCTCTACTGCGACGTCACGACGTCGTCGACAAGACCGTTCATCCCAATGCAGCACCGCGAACCCGTAATCAGGAAGCTGCACGGAGCATCGCACCCCGGAATCGGTGCAACCATTCGACTGGTTAAGGAACGTTTCGTCTGGCCCAACATGAGCAAGCAAATAGGAGCTCATGTAAGGAACTGCTTGGGATGTCAGCGATCGAAGATAAGCAAACACACGCGAACACCAATTTCAAATATAAATGTTCCTTCGCAAAGATTTGAACACATCAATGTGGACATTATCGGCCCTCTTCCCCAACGCCAGGAGTACCGATACTGCCTCACTATCATCGACCGATTCACCCGCTGGCCAGAAGCCATTCCACTAAAAGACATAACAGCGGAAACAATCGCCAGCAAATTAATGACCAATTGGTTCTCTCGGTTCGGCGTGCCTCGAGCCATCACGACCGACCAGGGAAGGCAATTCGAGTCCCAAATATTCAAAGAACTATCAGACACTATGGGAATAAACCACCTTCGCACAACAGCATATCACCCTCAATCCAACGGCCTCATTGAACGTTGGCACCGCACACTCAAAGCGGCCATCATGTCTCAATCGGACAACGACTGGTTAACTCACCTACCTATTATCCTGCTCGGACTAAGATCGACGTTCAAACGCGACCTCAACGCAACCCCGGCAGAACTCGTCTACGGGACCACACTCAAACTTCCCGGAGAATTTTTCGAGATACCCAGAAATACAACCCCCTCAACAGATTTCGTCATCAAGCTACGAGAATCATTCAACAACATACGACCTACACCAACCTCGAATCATAGCAATGACCAAGCCCAGGTAGCACCAGACCTTCGCACGGCAACACACGTTTTCGTCAGATGTGATCGCGTGAAGGCATCTTTACAGCCTCCGTACGATGGTCCCTTCCTCGTCGTCGCCCGAACAGAGAAGTATTTTACAATCGAAATTAATGATAAGCATATTAATGTTTCTTTGGACAGACTCATAACCGCTTTCATTGAGCCCTCCAAGGAACATATCGACACACCCAGAGCAAAGACTGAACAGCACCCTGCTACAAATCAAGAATCAGCAAATAGCGAAGCCGCTACGAACCAAACTATTCAACCAAAGAAGGATGCACGCAATATTCTACCAAATACAAATACACGGACGACGCGCTCAGGACGATCAGTCAGACTCCCAATACGTTTCGCATATTAGAAGTCTGGGGGGAGTACTGTGGCGACCGTCACCAAAAATATAATTAACTTAGTCTACTTAAGATATATACTTACCTAATGACAGCGACGCCATTGTCGCCCACCCGATCAGCACGTACTACGAGTCGTGCAATATGGTCGCACTGCACTCAACTGACATCATTAAGTCAGTCGTGCGCATACTTCCATTCAAGCAGGTCGACACTTTGTCGCCTATCATTTACCCTTAATAGCAAAATGTTACTTTTCTAATAAATCACATAAATTGTACATTAATCCTAATCATCCGTGAGTTATTTGCCTTAAAATACCCATAAAACCATTGATGTCATTCAAATTGAAGTTGTCTAGAATTTCAGATTCATTACTGTCATCCTTGCTAGATTTGCAACAACCGAGCGACTCAATAACACTCCACTTGGAACGAATGGAGTTGGCATTATTGAAGCTCTCGACCGTCGACATCTTTTTACTACTGTTGATCAGTGACTTGACTCTATTGGCTTATTCCTTATAGATATCAAGCAACTGTTGATGAGTAACTGCATCACGAGAATTGTTTCTTTTACAATCCTTATAGGCAGCATTCCTTTCAACCATAGCCTGTTTAATATCATTATTAAACCAGTGCTTGGGAGTATGACGAACGCGACACGATTTAAGGGGAGCGAAGCGATTAAGTAGATTCAGAACATTGTCATTAAGTATTTTAACCATATCATCGACATTTCGATGAAGGATAAGATTCCAATTCATCAATTCAGTGCAATCATTCAATTCGATGGCACTGATATCATTCTATCATTTATGTTTATTTCTTATCGAATCGTCATGCAACTTTGAGAATAAATCACAGAAAAATTTCAAGTGAACGATGAGATCGAATTTCAAGTCGTTACACATCATGTGGTTTAAATTTAAATTTGAATAAAAAAACGAATAAACATCTCAGTTTCTAATTTTTACTTTCGCTGCTTTTGAATTGATAATAACAATTACGAATTAGTTCAATCTGATCTGAACTTTAATTCATTCCAACGATAGATATGGTGCCACATTTATGTTATGTATAACTTTCGTTAAAAAGTTAATGAGCATTCAAATTGATGAAAAAAACACAGATTAGAAAATCACAAATACTTCATCCAATTTAATGACAAAATTTGAATTTGACCACGAAAATTGAAAATTTTACAGGGGAGGTAGTCCTAAATCTCATCGGAATGACTTGAAATTTTGCATGACTAATTTTTTTCATAAAAAAATTATATTCTCAAAGTTTCATAATGATACAATGCGAGCTGGATATAGTCCCCATACAAATTGTTCGTAATTATATTGAAAAACAGACCATTTTTTGATTCCACCCAACTAGACAAGGGGTTTTTTACTACCAAATCACCAAAATGAATTCCAAGCACCAATAAAAATTCATGAAGTACCAGACAATATTCAAATGTACCAAAAATGACCAAACAAAAATCTGCTGATATCTGCAATTCGTATAATAAATACGTATAGACGTATCGAGACAGACGTATGCACGTATGTATTTTTCTATTTCAGCAGATTTTTGTTTGGTAATTTTTGGTACATTTGAATATTTACTGGTACTTCATGGAATTTAATTGGTGCTTGGAATTAATTTTGGTGATTTGGTAGTAAATAAATGGTCTTACGTACATAAAGCTAACTTTTCCGCACATTCCCCGAATTTGTTCGGGCTTACGGTTTTTTCATTGATTCCTACTCATTTGTATTGGATTTATTTATTTTATTTATTTATTTATTACGAAACCTACATTTATGCCAATACGTGTTCGCAGCAAGCTGAAAACATGCTGGTCAGAGACCCAATACGGCATAAATTCCGTCCATGGTGCGTCTTTTGCAAAGAGAGTGAAGCTTTAGTACTAGAATTGGTTCCGGAAAACCATGGCAAAACCGGCCTGGCTCTGGAGAGCCAGGGAAAATACAATAATAATTTTTGCAATTAAAATACGTTAACATCAATGAATAAGCAGATGAAAATGAAAATGAAAAATAATATACTAGTACTAAATTATAACTAATTAATTGACAAGAAATCTCATGACATCAATCCGAGAATTCGCGACATGAGTAAATTTAAGATGATAAATACGATTCATTGACCGGAGTAGATAGAAAAAGAGAGTTCTGAGCCACTTTGACCTCATATGACCTTTTGAGAACAAGGTCGTTTTCATGTGCCTTTTGGTACCTGTGATCTTTGTTTACCTGTGAACCTTTGTTTACATGCGATCACTTGTTTACATGCGATCACGTGTTTACGTGTGATCCTTTGTTGTACATGATATTGCATAATCGATTGTTGAGAATCAATTTATTTTTTCCCACGCTGCATTTTGTCATTGTTTATACATTCCTATGCAGACGCGCAAATAACAAAAATCATGTAATATACCTGCAAACAAAAAAATAGTGAATTTGGACAACGACCAAAATCGTGCATTATACCTGAAAAACGAAAATCTAGAGGGATGGCAGTGAAAGAAAAAGGAAAGAAATAAAAAAAAAAAAAGGAAAAGTGGCATTTTTTCATTGATTCGGAAGGATGCGGTAACATCGGCATTGTTTACTTTTCGGTGCAGATGGTCACTGAACAAATTAATTTATACGATTCGTTGCCTTTTGTTGGCTCACACCTGAAAAATTCTTGAGGGATGCATTTTTGAATGAAAACAATACGCAAATAACAAAAATCATGTAATATAACTGAAAAAAAAGTCTAGTGAATTTGGTCAACGACCAAAATCGTGAAATATACCTGAAAAAACGAAAATCTAGAGGGATGGCAGTGAAAGAAAAAAAAGGAAAAGTGGCATTCTTTCATTGATTCGGAAGGATGCGGTAACATCTGCATTGTTTACCTTTCGGTGCAGATGGTCATTGAACAAATTATTTAATATGATACGTAACCTTCTGTTGACACATACCTGAAAAATTCTTTAGGGATGCATTTTTGAATGAAAACAATATGTGTTATGGGTAGTGTAATGGAATTGAAATCTTTATTGAAAAAAGAAAGAATGATGCAATCGGATACATTTTTATTTTGTAAATAATTAATTATGTATATTGCTTAGTCATCAATTCTCAAGATTGGATGCAAAGATTTCCATTGTATCAAAGTCAGCATCGGTGGTGTCAATCGTCTTGAAGTCAACAATGAGTTTGTTATGGTTGCTCCTGTCCTTTCCCATGTAGCAAAACCACATGCCTTGATGTTTGTTCAGATCGGCAATCATCTCCTCGGTCAAGTGTTTGGAGAAACGCTCTGGCAAAAGGACGACTTTATCACCCAAATCGACTCTTAGCCGCATGCCTAAAGGTGTGCTGACAATGGCGAACTCGACGACGTGATATTCTCCAACAGGTAAATTGTCGAAGGAAACGAATGGTTTGTTTAAGCAGGCGTTTTTAAGAACTGCGAATGATTCCATTTTCGAATAGTATTTAATTGTGATGAGACTTGTTCCAAAATTATTTGAAGAAGGTCCGACTCGAACTGATTTGATGTACAAAATACATCGCGTATTTATACAGAAAATATCATCCCCCACCACACGCGCACACAACCGACTATGAAATTATTGTAACGAAAAAAATCCAATGGGCATTGTGAAAAAAAAAATCAATCGCGACCAAAATTCAGTTTGATGTACTCTAGAAAATTCATGTTTGTGCATGCAGCTTGTTGTATTGCTAACATGTCGTCTGCTCTGACTATTAGTCGTGATGTGTTCAATAATCGTAAGACCAAACTTGTTGAAACAGGAATGAAAATGCACATATAACACTTAAATTTATGTGATTTGAAATCGAAGTGAAATGGATGCATAAAATGTGTCGTGCAAACTATATATACACAAAATCTATGGAAGTCGATCATTTCATTGATAAAAGTTCCTTTAAACGTGATCCTTTTTTCAATGTGATCCTTTCTCACATGTGCAAAAGATTTATGACACTTTCCGATCTTTTTGCTACGCATGATACCATTGTTGAGGGTAGAAAATTCGTTTTCACGAAAGATTCTTATCATAGTTACCTTTTTTATTTCCCTATCATAAACTGTGGTGCACGCAGATTCTTTTGTTGAGGTTGGATTGTTTCACACGAAAATTTATATTGATCGTGTTTGGCGAGAAAATGAATATTCGGCAGAGGGGTGGAATTTTCAGGATATAAACAGGAAAATACATGTTCGATGACACAGTTCACTTTGAAACTTTGTGTAAAGTGCAATCGTGAGAAATAAAACATATACAAAAAAATTGTGAGAAAAATGGCTGCAAGAGTCGAAATCGAATACCGTGAGGAAGCATTCAATAGACGAATGCTAACATTTGCCATAATCAATCTCGACCACATCGATATAAAAGAATTTCTGGCCGATGCATATAGCTATTTTGAGACGGAAATTAAATCCGTGTTGACCATCCATCACATAATAAAAGTTAATACATGTTTCAGTGCGACGTTCGAAAAAATCATAGCGACAGCAGCAGAGCCAGCACCGCTTGGAGGTGAGCCAGGCGAACAAAATGAACAAGAGCGAAGTGATTCTACCGAGGATATTATAATGGATATACACGAGGATGAGATGGCAGAAGCAAATGACGCTGAAAATAATGAAGCAAGAAGGGAGCGACAGACTCTATATGTTCACTCCAAAAGCGTTACGGTCGACCAATGCACTGATTTACGCGCACTCTTCTTGGGCACTATCCTCGAATTGATTTTAAACAAAGTCGACGAAACTATGATGCAAGGATCGGGGTTTACGCTTTCCACAATTAACGAAATATCAGTGCAGGTCAACAGATTCGACCCAATAAGAGGTTCTTCATATATAGAACTCCCAAAATACCTGCAGACCAAAAAGGCGATTGTCAATGTGACTAACAAGGATGATATGTGCTTCAAATGGGCAGTTCTATCGGCCCTTCATCCGGCTATGAAACATGCTGATCGTGTCGGAAACTATGTCAGATATATATCCGAGCTTAACTTCGCTGGACTTGAATTTCCAATGCAACTTCGACACATAACCAAATTCGAGCAGCTGAATCCGACAATATCCATTAACGTGTACATGTTTGATGAGAAGTCGAGAAAGATTCTACCGATTCGAGTTGCTAAAATAGTGAAGGAAAATCATATACATCTTCTATTGCTAACCGATCAACAGCACGGCGATCAGAATGATAGTGTTGTACCAAAGTCGCATTACTGTTGGATAAAAAATCTTAGCCGTCTGATTTCAACTCAGGTGTCAAAGCATAACGGCAAGCATTTTATTTGCGACCGCTGTCTGAACCATTTTCAAACCACCGGCAAATTGGATGAACATTGATTGTACTGTTTGCAGCAAAATGATTATGAAATTCAAATGCCTACGGTTGAAAACGATTCGATTAAATTTAAGAATGTGCAAAATCAATTAAAATCGCCATTCATTATATATGCTGATGTAGAGGCGCTCTTGAGGAAACCTACGGAGGAGTTTTGTAAGAGCGATGCCACCGTTGCTTATCAGCAACATGAGGTATATAGCATCGGTTATTACTTTAAATGCGCATATGATGAGACCAAGTCATATTACAGATCGAAACGCGGTCCGGATTGCATTGAATGGTTTGTCAACGAACTGCATGATGCTGCAACATTCTTTGCGCGCACTTTTGATAACATTGTACCTATCAACATTACACTTGAAGAAGAGGAAAACTTCAAATTGGCAACCGTATGTCACATTTGTGAGGGTGTTCTGAGCTCGAAAGACATCCCTGTGAGGGACCATTGTCACTTTACAGGAAAATATCGGGGAGCAGCACATCAGACTTGCAATTTGAAATTTCAAGAAAATCGTACAATCCCGGTCGTTTTCCATAACCTTACACACTACGACTCACATTTTCTCATACGGAAGCTTGCGTCCGGGTTTGAAGGTGAGCTAAAAATCATCGCAATCAATTCCGAAAAATACATTTCATTTACAAAAACTGTTGCGGGAAGCACGAGCTCATTCAAAACCGACATCAAATACAAGTTTATCGATTCATTCCGGTTCATGGCCTCATCACTCGATTACTTGTCGTCATTGATACCGTCCGAAAAAAAAATCATTCTTCGAAATGAATGCAAGGGCCTTAGTGAACATCAACTACGTTTATTGGAGCGCAAGGGCGTTTTTTGCTACGATTACGTCGACTCTTGGGAAAAACTGGAGGAAACTGCGCTGCCACCGAAAGAAGCATTTTGGAGTTCGCTCACAAATGAGCACATTTCCGATAAAGACTACAAATTTGCCACCGAAATATGGGAAAAATTCAACATAAAAACTCTTGGCGAATATGCAGATCTCTACTTGCGTGTCGATGTATGCCTGTTGGCAACTGTCTTCGAGAATTTCCGAGAGACTTGCCAGCAAATTTACGGATTAGATCCTGCCAACTACTACACAGCACCAGGGCTTTCATTTGACGCAATGCTGAGGTACACGAAAGTTGATCTAGAGCTCATAAAAGATGTTGATATGCTCATGTTCATCGAACGTGGTATACGTGGTGGAATAAGTCAATGCAGTAAACGGTATGCCGAGGCAAACAACAAGTACATGGAATCATTCGATGAAAATAAAGACTCCAACTATATCATCTACGTTGATTGCAACAACCTATATGGGCATTCGATGATGCAGCATCTTCCAATTCGCGACTTCCGATGGGCCATGAAAGAACGATTCAATGCCGAACAAATTTTGAATCTTAGCGATGACGCCGACCATGGCTACATGCTGGAAGTTGATTTGGATTATCCAGAGAATCTCCACGATTGGCATAACGACTATCCATTTTGTGCAGAAAGTATGTTTGCGCCAAATACAACCAACGTGAAGAAACTGCTACTAACGCTATTCGACAAAAAGAACTACGTTATCCATTACAGAATGTTGAAATTGGCGCTACAACATGGGTTGATTCTGAAGAAAGTGCATCGTGTATTGGAATTTAGACAAAGCGCTTGGTTGAAATCATATATTGATTTGAATACCAACATGCGATCCAAGGCTAACAACGATTTCGAGAAGAATCTGTACAAATTAATGAACAACGCCATTTTCGGGAAATCGATGGAGAATGTGAGATCACGTGTTGACATCCGTTTGGCCACAAAATGGGAAGGGAGATGCGGTGCTGGCAAGCTGATTGCCAAACCAAATTTCAAGAGGCGTACAATTTTCGGTGATAATTTGGCTGCAATCGAATTGTCGAAAACCAGTGTCCTCATGAACAAACCAGTCTCTGTTGGCATGGCAATTTTAGACATATCAAAAGTTGTCATGTACGAGTTTTATTACAATTTCCTGAAGAAAAAGTATGGCAAAAACATATGTCTTGCCTATACAGATACGGATAGTTTCGTATTAGATGTTCGTACCGACGACTTTTATGCCGATATGAAGGAAAACTTGGAGCGATATGATACAAGTGATTACCCCGAAGACAACATTTACAAAATGCCGCGAGTCAACAAAAAGGTCCCAGGATTATTCAAAGATGAGCTAAATTCGGAAATTATTACTAAATTCGTAGGTTTACGGAGTAAAATGTATTGCGTGAAAACGGCTAAGGAGGACAAAATGAAAAAGGCAAAAGGCGTTAAGAAATATGTGTTGAAAAGAGAAATCACTTTTGACGATTATTTGAACTGTCTGTTGAATAAGAGTGTAATTGTTAAAGATCAAACCAGTTTTCGTACAAAATTACACAATATGTACACCATTCGGCAGACTAAAATAGCGTTAAGTCCTTTCGATGATAAGCGATACATACTACCATGTAACATTAACACATTGTCACACGGTCATTATAGTATACGTTTTAGACAATAATTACTTTTCTTTTAATCGTAAATTCAAATAAACTCCATATTTCAGAGATTGGCTTGTTTTTATTTTACTCAAACATTATTACAGATTGAACATCTATTTGAAGGACTTATTTAAGTAAGTATATGTGTGTGACGCAAACACAGGATTAAGCATTCGCTCAGCATCATCTATTCGTTTGCGAAATCTTAATCGATCTAAGTAATACTGCTGCCAGTCTCCGATGCGGGCTGTATGATATGCATACGACCAAACGCACATTTTCAATACCTCATCGATGGGATTGAATGTAACTCTCTTATTTGTTGCGTCCATATTTATAATCCTTCGACAATTGTGGTTAAATTTATGATTCGATTGATGGAGCTTCCTCCCGTCTGTATGTCAGCAATTAACTTGTATAAAGGTGCTGTTATCGAAATGCTGTACAATTCATCTAGGTCGGTGTCGGCGTTAGCGAGGTCTGAAGCTTGCAAATTTATCCTCCCCGAAAATTCCCCCTTCATCTCAACATATAGACGGATTGAAATATTTACTATACGATTAGACGTTGAATCGAGCAGCTGATTAACTTTTGAATAGAAATATGTGCGTGCATCCTCCATAAAATCCTCGACCTCCGTGTGATTGCGATTTACGATCAAAAATGATTCCAATCTATTTTCATAGTTGGCCGTAGAGAGGTTTTCAATTTCAATGCGACTTGACATATTTTTTTTCGATTGGTGTAAGTTGTGGTGGTGGTAGTGGTGAAGTAATGCTCTGTCAACGTATTCCGTAAGACTGAAACCTTATTCGCTAGACTTGTCAGTTTTATTCGTGAAATGTATGCTGTAAGTATGAATGACTGAATGAAATAAAACACAAATGACTTGTTTACATTGGGATACTTTATTATTGTGAAAGGAAATGTTAAAGTACATCTTTTGCATCTATCCAACTATTGAAGCGACTGCTAAAACCTAACCACTTGACATAAACTTTATTATTTTTTCTTCGCAAAATTTTCTCTACCAAATATATATTCGGATATTTGACTAACTGCATTTCCTCAGCGTACACCCCTCCCTTGATCTCATTTCCCTCCCAGTCAACCAATAAATATGTTATTGGATCGGTATGCTGGATCTTTTTAATGGTGAAAATTTCAGTAGTCCAATTAGGTAGATAGCCCTTTTCAAAAACATGTTTATATTTGCTTAATCGGACGTGATCGCCCACTTTAAACTTATGAATATAATTAGAAGGAATTATCCTATCATAATTGTAAACTGTGTCCAAAAGATGCTGCTCATTATCATCATTCACGTCTCTCGGTGCCATTTTTATCGTACGATGCTTGGTTGCATTGTATTCATCGACCAATTGTTGTATAATATCAACCCACTTGTAATTTCCCCGTAGACTGAATTGCTGGTAAATCTTTCGCTTCAACGTCCTATTGAATCGTTCCACAATGGCCGCCTTTTTGGAGGTGAATGTGGAATAGCGATTCACTTTATATTTATCCAACAATCGAGTCATTTCCCCATTGTAGAATTCTTTGCCCATGTCAACTTGTAGATTCTTCACAGGTCGATCGATGGAATCAAGTACCGATTTCATTGCACGAGTAACTTCTACCCCCGTTTTGGTCTTAAGCGGTCGTACGTATGCTACCTTGGAAAATGTATCAATCACCGTGAGACCATACTTCATCCCACGGTCGGCTGGCATCTCGATTAAATCAGCCTGCAACGTGTCGGCAATCCCCCTCATTACGCTTCGACGGCGAGGAAAGTTTTTGCGCGCGTCCCGATGAATTTCCTTTACAACTTGCCACTTACTCATTGTAACTTTACTAATCCGTATCTCTTAAACGTCTCTCGATGAATGACACCGTCACCAAAAATTACGGCCCCCTTTTCTAGTGGTTTTTCACCACAATACTGCTAAATGGTGAGTATTCAATTTGATTATCGTGCACAATCACACAGTGCGCAATGGTGTTTGCGGGTAAATTTCCCCGAGCGCTGATTTCGATTCGAATATCAACCGTGCCACCGAATAATGGCTCATCACTTCTAGAACAATCAAATGCGAATATGGGCCCAGTGCCAAATGCAGTGCGATTGATTGCCAATGGGTTTGCACCGCCGTTGCCATTGTAGAATGATTTCTGGATTCCCAAATACGCCCAGTACAAATCATCATAGTGGCCAGGGTTGAAATCAGTGTTGAAATTTTCATATGGGTAGTAATCAGAGTTCAAATATAGTTTAACATCGGAGATGTTGCAGTTGTCGAAGGTTGACGTATTCGCGCTCACAAGTTGCCTATTTGTTTGGAACGCCACAAAAACATAACGCGGTTTATTCATTTGAGTAGTTGATTTGACTGCCCAAATGTGTCGATTCGCCTGAGGTAGCTGAGGCATCTCATAATAGTCCCACGAACGAAATGGCACTGTGAGCGTCCGCCTCTTTTCCAAATATCTCAACATGATGAGCTTCGAGCGATCGGAAAGCTGAATGTGTGGCACTTTCCATTGAATTTTGTTTACTTTCATTTCAAATACCTCAGCGGTCGCCATGTATGAGAAATAATCAGCACGATTTCGAACGAGGATAAGTTCATGTTTGCTGTTTAAAATGATTTTGCGGTAGTCCTCACAAAATCCGAGAAGCTGATTCAATGGCACTATAAATGTATATTTCTGCGTTTGTATGGGTACGTTTTCAAGTGAATTCGTTATGCCCGTTAATAACGATGACTCTCGATGTGGCGATGCAGTCAATTTTTTAATGTTGCTCGTTGTACCGACATTTTTCGTTCGATCGATTTCAACACCATTCAACTCATATCTGATCTCGCTGAACAGAAAAGATGCATAATTCCCAGTCCATTGCCCTGCAATATCTGCGAGGAGTGCCCCACCCTTACGATCTACCGAAACTTCGATGTGAATGTAACTTTCTGCCGGTAGAATGTACAGGTCCTGTGATTGTATAGCAATTCTTATTTCATCATTGTTGCCGTATGATGATGTGTATGGTGAGTAGGAGTGATACTGCATCCTCGCAATCGCGTCATCACGGAATGGTTTATCACCAACACTTAACATTTCACTTGCCGACATCTTCTTAACGCTTTTTCACTTTCAATCCAATCAACTTTAAAAATTCAAAGTTTTGTTTAGTCAATTTGTTCCTTGCGCACTGTGGAGAAAACGATGTTGCCCGTTCGAATGCACTTGAACGAATACTGTCTTTACCCGATTGGGTGTAGCTTATATGTCCGAATGGGTTTCCGACGAACGGCGAATTGTACACAATCATATTTGTCTTTATTCACTTATCGTCTCTTTTGATATGGACTCGAACTGTGATCTCTTCACCGCGAAAGTCTATTGGTCGACCGTTTTGATCGACAACATTGATTTCAATGTAGTTAATTCTTTTCGGCACCACAGGTAGGTATATTATGTTTCGCGGTTGTTCAATTATTTTATAGCCAACGTCTACTTTGTTGCTTGGGAATTCGTAAATTGAATGACCCAATTTTCCATTCACATATGCACCAGTCACAAGGTTACATTCAATTCTAATAACATTTAACTGTGTAATTTTAATTATATCGTCCGATGTAACTTCAGTATCGTTGGGTATAATCGTTGGAGACAGACGACTAAAACGCACGTACGTTTCTTTGAATTCTTTTGCATCCATAAATCTGTAGCCGCCGCTAAAACCCAAAACTTTAAAAATTGACCTGTCGAAAAAAGTCATAAGTGACACACTGCACTTTATTTTTACTTTCAATGTTGATTTAATGACTTCATATTCGAAACTGATTTGTTTCTTGTGCAACATTTCTTTTATATACGCCAACAGATCTTCGATTTCATATGATCCCTCCGGAACTTCGACAAATTCAAACGCACCTTCTGTCGGTTTCCTGATAAAGCATATCAGATTATTTTCGATTGTGATGTTTGGTATCGAATGATAGGTCGTAAAGTCCAGAAGACCGCACGAGTAATTGTATTTTTCATCGAGAACTATCTCGGGAAAAAATGTTGATGTCAAGCGCGATGTTTTCCCCGTGAGAGTCACTGTAAATGATGACATGATGATGGCTGAATGTATACTGGTTCCGTTTGTGATTTTGTGTTTGAATTTATGCTTTCACCATTATCCTTCCAAAAGTTATATAAGAAATTCAAACACAGCTGGCCGCATAAAAATGTATTAAAGTTCTGATATTGATTGTAATTGTAAAATATTTTTACGCTATCGCCCAAATAATTTTTTACTTCGAGTGGTGGTGGGAGTCTTCCAAAACTGTCGAAATACCAAGCCGTGTTTCGAATTTTTACTAATGCTGTCCAATGTGTTCCAGTTGATTGAGCGACATCATGATTGAGTATCCAACATTCTACACTATACGCTTTTTTTGGTAAAGTATCTCGCATGTAGATGCCTCGGAAATGTGGAATGTCCAATCTTCTAATGTATTTCATTAGATCGTGGTTGGTGAGCGCTCGATCCTCTGGAACTTTCAATATAAGTTTTTTGATTGTGGACTCAAGTATAAGCCTCGGCCTGAAGATGCACGATGTGGGCTCAAGTATAAACCTCGACCTGATGATGGACCGTGTGGTCTCAAGTATAAGCCTCGACCATTTTTCGATATGCCTAGAGAGAGTCCCGCACCTATTTTCCGTTCCATTGCTTTGTTGTGTCGTATATTCTCTTCCAACTGTGATTTAGCAATATTCATGTCTCGTATAGTTTTCACCACACCCGCAGCTGATCCAACGAGAGAACCTGCCGCACCGAGACCCGCCAATATTGGCAGAAGCGGTAATATACCGCCCGTGATATTGGGCACCTTTATGATTCTTGGCATTTTGATTCGTTTCCCCGCACCGCTTTTTTGCGCCGCTCGAATAGCTGCTTTGATGGCACACGTTGTCAGTTTCTTGCCTTTCATCTTTTTTACCGATGCCCGTGCATCTTTTATTATTGTCGCGAATGAAATCGACTTCATCATCTTCTTCTTCTTCTTCTTCTTCTCCTTCTTTCGAGCAACAAAATCCGGAATACCCATTCCAATTTTCGAGAAGCCAGTTTTGGCCTTCATGATACCCGTAACAAAGAGTGATGCTGCTCGTTCGCCAAGGCTAGCGTCTTTCGAAAATACCCGTTTAAACGCTCCTTTTGCCAACTTTTTGTCAGCTTCACGACGTCCCTGCGAATCCTTATGATTTTCGTATGCTATATCGTGTTCCTTACACAGTTCGTCTAGACCGTTGACACCTTTATCACCCCGTGCTAAACGTTCGGCTAATTTTGTTCCTATAAACAATGCACGGTTAAGCTGTAACAAATGTATGATATTGTACACGATTTATTCATAAACCATACCGGGTCCACAATAGTTATATGATGGAAGATGCAATTCAATTGGAAGTTTATCTATGAGTTTATTGACAATACCGGAACCACGTTTAACAACTTTACGATTTTCACCCTTGCGTGCTTTCATGTTCGATCGATCGATCCTCTTCGCTCGACTTCAAGATCCCTATTGAAATCATTTTGATATAAATTCAGCATTTATATGGTATTTTCTATTAGTCAATATCGAGATGCGCTTCGTTAAACAGTCTCTAGAAATTCCCGTACGAAATTTGGACGACGTTTCATCGTCCGATAAGGTGGACGGAAGACGTCATAGCGAACTTTTACCTAATAATTTGAGATGCATAATCGCAGGGCCCAGTGGATGTGGCAAAACCAATTTGTTGCTCAGTTTGATTGAGTCTGAGAATGGGTTGAAATTTGAAAACTTGTATATATACTCGAAAACATTAGAGCAGGATAAATATAAGTATTTGCATAAGATTTTAGCTCCAATCAAAGAAATTGGCTATCATACTTTTTCATCTTCCGAAGATGTTATTGCTCCAAATGAAGTGAAACGCAATTCAGTGTTCATTTTTGATGATGTAATTTGCGATAAAAAACAAGACTGCGTTCGCAATCTATTTTGCATGGGAAGACATTATAAAACTGATGTTATTTATCTAACTCAAACATTAACGAAATTGAGCAAGCATTTGATTCGGGATAATTGTAATTTTGTGATTCTATTCAAGCAAGATGATATGAACCTGAAGCATGCCTATAATGATTTTGGTGTGAACTGCGACATGTCATTTGAAGAATTTCGAAAATTTTGTTTGGATTGTTGGCGAGAAAAATTTGGGTTCGTAGTGATCGATCTCGATAGTGAGGTGAACAACGGTCGATATAGACGAACATTCAGCGAATTTTTACAAGTGAATAAAAGTCGTGAGTAATGTTGTGGCTGTCTCAGTATACATTTCGACATTGAACCGATCGCATTCAATAAACTATACAATGGGATGTGAACGTGAGGATCGCGTTAAAAGTGAAACACAAATTAAATCAAAACTCGTTAACACGCGAAAAATTATTCAGGATAAGTTTAAAAAGGCATTTCGGGATCGAGTTAAACTTGAAAGAGAGTTAGATGAGAAATATGCACCGATAACAAAGGCAATTGATAATGTAGCTGGGAAGATCAAGCAGCAGAAGAAAATTCCATTTGAACGATTCATTAATCATGAATTTCGCGAGCCAGATTTTCGACCACCTTCTTTTCGCGGTATAAAAACTAAAATGGAACATGGTTCTGATGCTATCACAGGTGAATCTGATGGCTACACCGGACAATGGTCAACATCTCCTTCTTCTGAATATCATGATGATGATGATGATGATGTTGATGATGATGATTATGAGCCCATGTCCGTTGATGATGATGATGACAAAATCGTCTATTCATCTGCGGCAGTCACCGCAAGAAGAAAATTATCAGATGGTGGAAGTGATAACGCCGAGGAAATCGCATATCAACATGAACCCATCATTGCTGAATCTTCGGAACGAATCGCACCGCGTACTGTGAGACGGTTGAGTGATACCAGTGACAATGAATTCGTGTATGACGGTTCGTATGTTGATGACGAACGTGATTTTATTGCCAAGGCCTCAACTAGCGGCAAGAGGACAAAGCTAGTGAAATCGATTGTTGATAAAATAAAAAAGAGACGTCTAAAGGAACAGAAAACGGCTCGAAGTATTCGAAACAGTTTTAAAACAAAGACCGGAGCTCAACCAGCGGATAATGGTGGTGATGATGATGTTGGTGGACCAGATAATGATGGCAATGTTCCAGAAGTCATTGAAATTCATAGCAGTGACTCTGAACCACTCAGGTCAAGGGCGCGTTCAGCGTGGATTGAAAGAATGAAAGTTAAATTGAAAAACCCGAAATTCCGGGCAATCACTCGCTCTCAACATAGAAAGCTTAGATCCCGAGGGGTTTTTATTCCACTAATGCGATCAAATCAATCACCATTTCGATCCGCTAGGCGAAATATTCGGCCCGACGAGATTCCACCTGAATTAGTTGAGGAGCTGCCTAACAATAAAAAGCGCATTAAACGAGGTGCCGGCATTGAGAGCGATTATATTCCATACAACGAAAATGTTTCCTATGAATACTACGATGACCCGAACGAATTGTGTGACCGTTTGCGTCTTTTGTATGCTTCTCGATCTGCAGGAAACACCAATCATTTACAAGAAATTAATTCAATTATTTCCGAATTACGTGAATTGGGTCACATCAGATAAATTAAAATGGTAAGTACTACTTTTTTTTTTCTTTTTTCAATGTGAACGATTTTTTAACATTCGAGCTGATTGACCAACCCCTTGTCCTACTTCGCAACGAAAAAGCACATTGAGCGACCATTTTCCATTTTCTCAGCCGAGCAACCAACCTATTTTTTCTAAGCCGTCCAACTCACCCATTGAATGCACTTCGCTAAGTGCTGGTTCGGATTGTATACGATAGATGGGGTCGCACGTACCATTTTCAAAAAAAAAAAAGTAAAACATAATTTCTTCATGTCCTCTTCCTCCTCTTTTTCTTCCCGCTAGCAAGCATGTGTGCTGTTTACTTCAGTTCATTGTTTACAATGCAATTTTCGTATTTCTCCATCCACACTTCCATTTCGCATTTATGAATGGATCGAATTCTACCTACCCTTGCATTTTACCTGTTTCATGTTGTCCTTTCACATTTTTTCCTTTTTTTCTTTTTTTTTTTTTCGTTAATGCACATTTGTTTACATATATGCTTGACATGATTTGACTTTCGTCGTCACTTTGCTTGTGTGTTATGGATCATGCTTATTTTCCTATTTTATGGATCTCACACAATGGAGCATTTTGAAGCAATTTAATCCATCTCTTATGTGCATTTTCACAGATTGCACTTTGTGATATGGAATTCATGGAACTGGATCAAATACTACTTAGCTGGTGGTTGCATCCCTATAAATAATATAACATTGTATATGTAACAAAAATCATTTGGCAATTGACTTTTATTACGTGATTTGTTTGTCTTATTTACGATTCCCGAAAATTTTAGGATGTTTTCACTGTTTTCCATTTAAAACCTCAATAAATTCAACACGAAAATTTCAATTTTTTCGGCTATAAAATGACTTGTCGTCCGAAAAATTCAATCAGTTTATTTTTCGGCCTAAAACAAGTCAGAAAAAAAATATTAAAAATGTCCAATTTCAACGCTCATTTTTTCGAAAGACAAAGTAAGTGTATTTACATTTAATTAATTAAATATAATAACATATTTCATTTATTTTCCAAATTGATCCAAATTATTATTAATTTCCTTTCACAGTGCGCATGCAAATGGAGAGATTCCAGGAGTTTATGGAGCGTGAAAATCGTCTGATGCATTTCATGATCAGACGCATCGGCGAAAGTGAGCGGCGTGATCGACGAGCAGCGACGCGACGAGCATCAGCAGCACCATATGCATCGCCGAATCAACCACGCGCATCAACATCTCGCGCACTGACACCGCAGCGACAACAACAACAACCACAACAACAACAACAACAACAACAACGATCGCCATCAATTTTTGAGAGGTGGTATGCGTTGCGAGCATCATTCAATGGAGATTCGCGACCATCACCATTGGATGCACAACAAGGCGGCTATGCAATTGAGGATTCGCCGAGATCGCCGTCGCCTGATCAGCAAATCGAGGATTCACCGAGATCACCGTCGCCTGTTCAGCAAGACCGGGAAGAATTTGCGATTGAATTGCCTCAATCGCCGTCACCTGGACCACAACACGACGACGACGAAGAAGAAGAAATTGATGATGACGCGACGACTGAGGAATTTTGGTACCCACCCGGTGCGCCAAACGTTATAGCAATAAGCGACGACAGCGATGATGGACGTGACAACGCAAACATCGAGCCAGCAGTTGCAGCGCCCAATATTGAAGTACCTGCCGAAAGTCAATATGTGTGCGCATTTTGCCTCGATCCTCCCGGCGTTTTCGATATACAATTGTCGTGCGGTCATCATTTTTGCATCGGCTGCATATATGTGAACAGAAAATTATATCAAAATCAAAATTGCCCATTGTGCCGCACTGTTCATCCAACTATTACAATTTAATTTCATTTATTGTATTTTTAAATTTATTTTTCCAATAAAGTTTTATTTCAAACTGAGCAAAAATCACGTTTTTCCTTTTTTTTCTTTCTTTCTTTCCTTTTTCTTTTACTGCCATCCCTCTAGATGTACGTTATTGCAGGTATAATGCACGATTTTGGATGTTTTCTTTCACTGCCATCCCTCTAGATTTACATTTTTTCAGGTATAATGCACGATTTTGGATGTTGTCCAAATTCAATAGATTTTTTTTTTCAGGTATGTTACATGATTTCTGTTATTTGCGCGTCTGCATAGGAATGTATAAACAATGACAAAATGCAGCGTGGGAAAAAAAATTGATTCTCACCCTTAACAACAACAATCGATTATGGAATATCGATTATTATTATTTTTTCCCAAGTATATGGCATGATTCTGGCCATTGCCCATATGCACAGGAATGTCAACTAAGCAGATGTTTTTGCATTCCTCGTGAAAAAAAAAATTTACCCTTAGCAAGTTAGATTATACAATAACAAAAGAACATGTGCAACAAAGGATCACAGGTAAACAAGTGATCACAGGTAAACATGTGATCACATGTAAACAAAGGATCACAGGTAAACAAAGGTTCACAGGCGCCAAATGACACATGAAAAAACGACCTTGATCTCAAAAGGTCATATGAGGTCAAAGTGGCTCAGAACTCTCTTTTTCTATCTACTGACCGGCACGCAACAGATGCTTTAAGCTATTTTTAAACGATAGCAAAGATTTCGAATTTCTAATATCAACCGGTATACTATTCCAAAATTTAATTGCCGAAAAGCTGAATGCACGCGTATCAAATGCAGTACGCGGATTGAAATTTACACGAAGGTCATCGGGATACCGCGAGGATTCATCGTTTTTTACGAACATGTGATTCAAATACCCGGGTGAACAATTTGACAACTGCTTGAACATCAAGATCGCCGAATGCAGTTTAGCTCTGCTTTCAGGGATCAATTCATTCAGACGCTCACGATATTCAGTTACATGAACATTACGTTTTAATCCGTAAATGTATCTGATCTTGTCGTTATCAGCGACGAGATCACGATGTGTTTGATTTTGAGTGCTGTGTGCACCCCAACCATATGTAACTACATCACCATAGTCCATTATGGGATCAATCAGCGCTGCAGCCATATCATGTTTGATATAGTTGGGTATAAAATGCTTTGTGTGGCGTATACGATTCAGTACACCATACACTTTTTGCAATTTACACTTGTCATGTTCTTGAAAATTAAAATTTTCGTCAAAAATAACACCAAGGTTCTTTATTGACTTACAGAATTCAAGTTTATCATCACCTATTTTCACATCATTGATCATATCAAAATTTAACCGACTCGTTTGTTGCTTAGTACCGATAATCATCATCTTAGATTTAGATCCGTTTAATTTCATGCCGCGACGTTTAATAAAATCATTTAATTTAGCAAGGTCCGAATTTACTTTATCAATACCGTTATTAATTTGATTCAAATCGACTTCAAGAAGAGCTTGACAATCATCAGCGAACAAATGGCCTGTCATATTTTCGAGAACATTAAGCGTATCATTAAAATAAAGAGAAAAGAAAGTTTGGCCAAAATTACTGCCTTGAAGAACTCCGTTATTAATTGAAACAAAATCTGACTCGTGGTCACCAACTTTAAATTTCTGTTTAATATTACTGTGAATCGATTTAATTAATTCAACCGCGTTATTAGAAAAACCGTATGATTCGCAGACTTTTAGAAGAGCATCATGGGGAACGGAAGGAAACGCGCTTTTCAGCGCAATATCAATAGGCAGCATCAAACATTACTAAGCAATAAAATTGTCTGCTTGAAACCCATTTCTGAAATTATTCGGCGACCACGATCCATCTTTAAAAGAGGGGATTTCAAAGCCAACGAATATCGGAGTTTGCTTTTATATTATTTGCCGATCGCACTTGATGGGATGCTTGAAAACCGCTTCATCAAACATTTTCGGCTATTGTCATCCGCAACATATATCCTCTCAAAAGACCATGTCACATTTGACGACATCAATCAAGCTCGAAAAGAATTAAATCAATTTGCAGATTTATTTGAAAACCTGTACGGTAAATCAAGTGTAACGATGAATGTGCATTTACTACGTCACTTACCAAATGTGGTTGAAAACCTAGGACCGCTATGGTGCCAATCGGCTTATGCATTTGAGACCAAAAGTGGAATTATCATTAGAGCAAACAACACCACCAATCAGCATATGGTACAGCAGCTAGCATGGAAATATACCATAAACGAAGCAAACAAATTTAATGCCCAAGACGATACAATCGAGAACTTTCAGTTGAAAGCAAAATCAACAATTCGAATCAGCGTACATGAAAAAGAGATCTTTGCTCGAGTGGGATTGGATATAAATGTTGGTTGTTTAAGCATTTTCAAAAATATCATGATTAAAGGTGTTAAATTTTCCTCACAAAATTCCAAAGAAATTTCCACAATAGACTATTTTGTTCAATTGAGCGATGGCCAAATTGCATGTATACAATTTTTCACTGTTTTAAATTCAAAATTATTTGCATTAGTCGATTTATATGAACAAGATACCACTAGAAATGTGAACCATTTGATTAAAATCCATTTATTGAATTAAAAAAAAATTATTCAAATCAGCGATATTAAGAAGAAATTAATTTATCTTAAATTTGGGCCCTACAGCGAGTACGTTACTATCTTTCCAAATCGATATGAAAAAACATGAGATGGATTTTTTCTAACAAATATTTTCAAAACAAAATGTATAGATTGTGTTCTACAATATTATCCAATTATCATGTATTCGATTAAATGCGATTATTCAATTTGTTTGATTTAAAATATTATTAAAATTGAAACATAAATGTGTTTGATTTACATGAATGATTTGAAGTTATTATTAGCCACAACATTTGCACAGATAAAACGTGTCTTCACGTACGTATATATATTAAAAGCGATGAATTTGCATCCACATGGCATCATTTTTGATATGATGTGATGACAACCGAACATTGTTGAGAATGTGAAAAAAATTTCATCGACAGCAAATGAAAATGAATCTAAGCAATCTCATTGCATTATAATTTGTAATTTTTGCCATATTAAAAAAATTGCATTTGAACAGAGTGAGCATCGACGTTATTCTGTGCAATATATTCACAACGTGAATACGAGAGCGAAACAACGACACTAATACATGCGCACGACGCTTAAGTGATACAAATATATTACAAACTCACACTCGAGGCACACACTTCGTGAGAACGTTGATGCTTACCGAGTGTGTGCGTTCAATCGAGTGTGAGTGTGTAATATGTTCTATCGTTTGAGCGTCGTTCGTTTGTATTAGTGTTGTATTGGTGTCGTTTCGTTGTTTCTGCTTCCATATTCACGTTGTGATTATATGGTATGAAGCAGCGTAGACGCTTCGTTCTTGGTGTATAACACAACGCTATATTAACGAGATTACGGCGTCTGTTTTGTATGGAGTATCAATTTTCAGCCCAATCGGATAATTTTATTGGGTAGCTCTAGTGGAGTCGAATCAAAAAATGGGCTGTTTTTCAATATAATTAAGAAAAATTTGTATGGGGACTATGTTTAGTTCGCATTGTATCATAATGAAACTTTCAGAATATTATTTTTTTATGTAAAAAATAAGTCTTACAAAATTTCTACTTCCCCTGCAAAATTTTCGATTTTCCGGGTCTTTTCGTGGTCAAAACGAAAAATTTGGCGAATATCTTAAGATCACATATCACATTGTATCGGAATGAAACTTTCAGGATATTATTTTTTTATTAAAATTTGAGTCGTGCAAAATTTCAAGTCATTCCGATGAGATATAGGACTACCTCCACTGGAAAATTTTCGATTTTCTGGGTCTTTTCGGGGTCAAAAAGAAAGATTTGTCTAGCGATTATCTCAAGCTCACATTGTATCGAATTGAAACTTTCAGAATATTATTTATTTATGAAACAAATGAGTTACTCAAAATTGCAAGTCATTCTGGTGAGGTTTTAGACTTCCTCCCCTACAAAATTTTAAATTTTCTGGGTAAAAATTCAAATTTTGTCATTAAATTGGATGAAGTTTTTGTGATTTTTTAATCTGTGCTTTTTTGATCAATTTGAATGCTCATTAACTTTTCAACCAAATTTATACATAACATAAATGTGGAATTATATCTATCGTTGGCATGGAATGAAAGTTCACATCAGAGTGAACTAATTCGTAATTGTTATTACCAATTCAAAAGCAGCGAACGTTTGTTGAAGTGAATATTAGAAACTGAGTTTATTCGTTTTTTTTTTTTTTATTAAAATTTAAATTTAAATTACATGATGTGTAATGACTTGAAATTTTCTGTGATTTATTCTCAAAGTTGCATGATGATTCAATAAGAAATCAACATAAATCCAATACAAATGCGTAGCAATCAATGAAAAACCCGTAAACTCGAACAATTTCGGGAAATGTGCGGAAAAGTTAGTTTTACGTACGTAAGACCATTTATTTTGAAAAGAAATGCGTTGGCTCCAGAAGATTTTTGTTTATTTTACGGCGAACGTTTGCTTATCCCATTTTTTATGCGTAAAAAGGCATTAGAATTATTGCATTAGACTCACATTGGAATTGTCAAGATGAAGGCATAAGCACGAACATATGCCTGGTGTCTATTCATCGATTGGTCGAAAACAAAACGACCATTGAGCGTATTCATTTGAATGTTTATGCATTCGGAATGTTTAGAGATATTTGTAATGAAAAGAACAGCTAGTGAGATAGTTTCTTGTGATATATTCGGTTCGATGGCTCTGTTCAGAATGTCTTTATTAAAAATATGAAATGAAAATGTGAATGTACAATTTTGTGTTGACTGTCAAGTTGTGACAAAGACAATGTGAAGTTGTGTACGAGAGTGTGGAGACTTTGTATTGTATTTCATTTATACTCAACATCTCCCTTCTCAAGTTGATTATTTACAAATAATTTTTCAAGTTGTTATATATCATTTAACTAAACATTTTTCGTAAATTAAATAATTGTGAACTTATTTGATAAATGGAATGATTTTCTTTTACAATGACCCACTCAGTATTATTTGCTCTATTTTATGTTGGAAGCCCGGACTAACGATTCGACTTGAACATTGAGGTGATTGCATCTTTTGCTTTATTTGCACATAATCTCATTGACGGTCGCTCATGAACATCTGGAATAGATTCATTTGCATCAGTTGCATTTTGCTCTGCTAAGCTTTCTTCAAGTGAGGTGTCCGAAATCACAACTGGTGAACCCAGTGAATCGTTGCTGTCCCGCTCATCAGATGAAAACTGTTCATCTTCAACGTCAATTGATTGATTGCTTGCGATCTTATCATCTCCCCCCTCAGAATGCGCACCACGTATTTGATCTAAATGTCGCTTAATGTTGCGATTTTCAAAAGTTAACAAGCAAATATAATTTCGAGGACCAACCCTACGCTCAATTATTGCTGGTGACCAACCAGCCTTATTGGGATTTTTATAATTTCGTACGTAAACTTTTTGACCAATCGAGAATTTTTTAATACGCTTTCCTTTGAAGTTTCTTATCGCAACTTTTTGTTTTTCTTTGATGACATTTTTTACAATTGGTGGTTTCATGAAAGAAAATCTTGACTTTACCTCCCTTCCTAACATTAGTTTCATCGGTGTTTCGTTAGTGGTGCAATGTTTCGTGATACGATAGTCAAACAAAAATTTATTTAATATCGATTCGATGTCTTTACTTTCGTGTTTTTCCAATATTATGAGTAACGACTTTTTGACTGTTTTAACTGAATTTTCAACCTGTCCATTTGTAGCTGGATGACCAGGTGCTGTCAAAATGTGTTCAATTTTATTGTTGACAACAAACTCTTTGAAGTCGTAAGACGTGAGTTGCGTCCCATTGTCACTTACGATTGTGTCAACAATACCAAATCGACTCATAACTTCCCGTAATTTTGTTATCGCAAAATTTGTTGTCATTTCTTTTGTTTTAAAGACTTCAAGCCATTTTGAAAATGAATCAACAATGATAAATAAATGACAACCGTTTATCGGACCCGCAAAATCAATGTGAATTCGCTGCCAAACAGTCGGTCGGTGTCCACGGGATCAATAAACTTTTTTTAGGGCTTACTTGTGAACGTTGGCAGGGCTCACACGATTTTATTAAAATCTCAACATCTTTATCAATGTTGGGCCAATACACATACGAACGTGCTAGTGATTTGGTTTTAACAATACCCATATGTGTTGTATGAAACGATTGCAAGACCTGTTTTTGTAATTTAGACGGAATAACGGTTCTGTATCCCCATAATATGCAACCACTTTCTACTGATAATTCCGATGATTTCGATCTAAATGAAGAAAATTCATCTCCTTTGAGTTGATCGACTGTGCCTGTATGAATATTATCCATCAATTTGGACAAAATCGGCTCTCTTCTAGTGTATGTAGCGATTGTTTTGAAATCTATGAGTGAAGCATTTATGAATCCAACATAATTTATGTAGTTTGATTCTTGAATAAATTCAGTTGTCTCATTTTGAGCAATACGTGATAAATTATCGGCTGTATTTTCTGAACCTTTGATATATTCTATCGAATAATTAAATCCACTCAGAATGAAAGCCCATCTCTGTATTCTGGCGGCTGCCATGACTGGAATCCCTTTGTTCTCACCAAAAATTGTGATTAACGGTTTATGATCAGTTTGTAATGTAAATTTGTTGCCCATTAAATATTGACGTAATTTCACTACACTGAAAATGATGGCTAGTGCTTCTTTTTCAAATGTGCTATAAATTTTTTCTGAACTATTAAGTGCACGAGAAACATATGCTACAGGTCTTTCGGAGTTGTCCTTGTATCGGTGGAATAAAACACCTGCTACCGCAGTATTACATGTGTCTGTAGCTAACATTATGATTTGACGTGGATCAAAGTGAGCTAGTACTTTGTCTGAACAGATTTCTGTTTTCATTGTCTGAAATGCTTGTTGGCATTCTCGACTTCACTCAAATTCAGTCTCTTTACGAAGTAAGCGATATAATGGTGACATTTTCTCTGCAAAATTTGCTATGAATTTAGAATGGTAATTGACCATGCCACTAAATGCTCTTAGTTCTGAAACATTAGATGGTGATGGTGAATCAATGATGCTTTTGATTCGATCTCTATTTTTGCTTAAACCATTTTTGTCAATGTCAAAACCCAAATATGAAATTTTGTGTGAAAAAAAAGTACACTTATTGACATTCAATTTCAATCCCACATCTTGAAGTTTTTGCAAAACTTGCTTTAATGTCTTCAAATGTTCGGCAAAATTCTCACCCGTGATGACAATGTCATCTTGATAACAGAATACTTTTGTGAATTCACTCAATAAGTTATCCATGGTCTTTTGAAATATTGCAGCGGCTACTTTAATGCCAAATGGTAAGCGTGTCATTTGAAATAAACCCTTATGTGTATTCAATGTACACAATTTTGACGATTCTTCGTCCAATTCCAACTGATTATATGCATTTGTGAGATCAAGCTTCGTGAACAGCTGACCACCTTGCATTGAGGCAAATATTTGTTCAATACTTGGTAAAGGATATTTGAAATCAATTAAATATTTATTTATTGTCACTTTAAAATCCCCACAAATACGAAAATCTCCCCCCGGTTTTGAAATTGGAACAATCGGAGTAGCATATTCTGAATCAGTTGTTGGGATTAATGTGCCAGCTTTCACCTGTTTTTCAAACTGCTTTTCTATTCCCTCTTTGAATGCAAATGGAATGGAGCGTGCTTTACAGAAAATTGGCTTCGCATCTTTAATTAATTGCAATTTAACTTTCGATATATTATACCGACCTAATTCATCTTTAAAAACTTCAGAAAATTGTGTTTTTATTTGTTCAATGATCTCATTAAACGGATTTGAGACTTCAATCGAATTAACAACATGGCCATTTTTATCAATTTGAACCAATTCAAAACCAAAACCCCGCAAAAAATCTCTACCCAATAAGGTTGGTCTGTCGTATTTTGTGACAATAATTTTACCACACAAAATTTTTCCACGAAAATTTACATTTGCCGTAAACTCACCAAATAGATTCAATCCGTCACCTGTATAACCCGAGTCAGGAGTGTGACATGGACGCAATATACTTCGATCAAATAGTTTGTCGAAAACATTGATTCCCATCAAAGAGCAAGGCGCACCCGTATCACATTCAGTTTCCTGAGCACAACCGTTGATTTCAACCGTTAACCTGTATCTCTTTCTCGAATTATCATTGATGTTACAGAATGTCGAATCGAGCTCGCTTACCCGTTCTGCTTCAGATCTATGAATTGAATAAATAGAATTCAAAAAAAAATCATTAACATGTTGATCATTATTTTCATTTGGAATAATATAGCATGACAAATTTGAACTCTTCTGGCAAATATTTTTCAGATGTCCAACAGTCCCGCATTTATGGCAAGTGCTGTTCTTGAATTTGCAACTGGCACTCGTATGATTTTTCCATCCACAATGGCTGCACTTCGGATTTCTGGTTGAACCATGTGGCTTTGCATTTGAACTGCTGCTTTTGTTGTTGTTGTAGTTATGTTTCTGGCCCTTTTTGTTGTTGGACCGACCATGTGGCTTGACATACATAACCTCTCCAGTCGATGTTTGACAAATTTTTGTCTCTCTCAATAATGCTTTGGTATATGCCTCATTCAATGCGAGGTAATTCTATCACGAATTTATCCCTGACGATACTTTCCAAGTGTGTACCAAATTTGCAATCAATTGACAATTTCTTTACACGAGCATACCAACAAGCAACTGTTTCATTTGGTGCCATGCTTGCGGTATAAAAATTTTTCCGCTCTTGAAAAATAATCACTGGACTAGTGAATTGTTGTCTTAATAATGCAACTAATTCCGTATAATTCTTCGTGCTCGGTATTTCCGGACTGCAAATACTATGTATCACACTGTATGATTCTGAACTTAACGATTTGAGTAATGATGAAACTTTCGATGAATCTTCCGTTAACTTTAATTGAACCATGTGCATTTCCAAACGTTCATGCCACAATGTAAAATTATCACCAATTTCAAACAACGGCATTTGTGATGTGTGAACAAATGTCGATATTTCATTTTTAGTGCTGTCACCAGTCATCTTGATGTCTTGTTGTTTCACTATTCGTTGCCTTGTCGTTTGTGTTTTACATTCGATCCTGCACTTGTCGCCAATTTGTGGTATATTCGGTTCGATGGCTCTGTTCAGAATGTCTTTATTAAAAATATGAAATGAAAATGTGAATGTACAATTTTGTGTTGACTGTCAAGTTGTGACAAAGTCAATGTGAAGTTGTGTACGAGAGTGTGGAGACTTTGTATTGTATTTCATTTATACTCAACATTTCTAGACTGAGATTTATTTTTACGATTTTTGGTTTAGTATTGTAGATGAAATTGTTGGAGACAATGGTCCACCACTGGACTCTGTTGAGTTTCAGGCATTTTGTGAAGCAAATCTTATATATAAATAGGCTAATGGTCACCTATAAGTCCCCTTTTCTTCGGTATATCTTGACCGATTTTAATAATTCTTTTTTTGATGTATTCGTTTCGGATTGCAAAAATAAAATAAAAATGTGGTGTTGTGCACATATTTGTTTCTGCTGTGAAATAAAATTTTGTTGTGTTACTGCACAAAACCAAAGTGCACGTTAAATTTGCACCAGTCAGTTCTGTCTTTATAAATGCTTTAGTTGTGTACGTTCAAATATATCAATATACTTAAAAATTGTGCACACAACTAAAGCATTGACGGAGATAGAAGTGTGAGCGCTACGATATGAAAAAAATATTGTGTATTCATTTTTGCCATCCGATAGTAAGAGGATTTAGTTGTCTTTATAATATAAATATAATTCTTTCTCGGGCATTCTCAAAGCTTATGGTGCAACTTTCATTGCATTTTAATGTAATAAAAAATGTAATATTTTATGTAAGAATGTAAAAATAATATATTATATTTGTTATTATTATAGGTGCATATCGTGAGAAGTAAGGAGAGTTACAATTTTCACCCATAGAGTACGTGCACTATACTGACAGCGCACCAGCCGTCAGCGCGCGCCGCATATCTTCCATATATTTTCAGTGTGCGCGCTCGGTGCATAAACAGTATGGCATTTGACATTTAAACCGGCAAAATAGTTTTGTTTCGCAAGCTGTTCAGTAGAGTATGTTGATTAACAGTTGAAAAAAATGATTGATAATAACAATTACGAATTAGTTCGATCTGATCTGAACTTTTAATTCATGTCAACGATAAATATGATTCCACATTTATGTTATGTATTGGGAGTACAAATTGAAAACCGCGAATTTTTTCAAAATTTCGATCTTTATTATGGAAAAATGGCCTTTTTTTATTCAAAGGAGTAGTATAACTAACTGTGTTTCAGCACAAGGGTAGGTCATGGTTTTCGGCAGTGGCTCACTATTGTCGTAGGTCATGGTTTTGGTCGAGCGGCAGTGGCTCACGATTGTCGTAGGTCAGGGTTTTCATCGAGCGGCTCGCATTAAAATGATTGATTTATTGATTTTAGGGAATGAACAGGAATTGTGGTAGGTCATGGTTTTCGTCGAGCCGCTCGCATTAATATGATTGATTTATTGATTTTAGGGAATGTTTATTTCGAGCAAAATTGAGAATGTTGTTTATATTATCGAATTTCGCATTTTCATATTCTGCGAATATTAATTGATTTTGTCGCGATTTTGTTTATTTAAAAAAATATTATGATTATTTCGGAGCGGATTATTTCCGAGACATCAACAATCATCGAAAATAGTTGCTGAAATAAGCTGAGCATGCATTTTTTTCTTCAGCTGGCGACTAATATTTAGGGAATGTTTATAGCGAGCAAAATTGAGAATGTTGTTTATATTATCGAATTTCGCATTTCCATATTCTGCAAATATTAATTGATTTTGTCGCCGAGACACCGTGAATCACCCAATTTTATTGCTTGATATGATTGGAGGAGGAGGAGGAGGAGAGGAAAAGGGTAATATGAATATGTATATATAGTTGCAACGCGCAAAGAAATGTCAACAGTTTGTTGAGAGCAAGCATACCGAGAATCGATCGAAGTGAAGATGTCTGAAAATATTGAATTGCAGGATCGAGAATTTGCATTCCGAAATCGGTTGCAAACGTTTTCAATTGTCAATCGAAATCACATCGAAATCAGAGAATTTTTAGATGAAGCCTTTCAACTATTCAGTAGGCGAATTACACAGATACTTGAAACAAATACCATCGTAAAGGTTGGAGCATGCTTTTGTGCTAATTTTGAAAAAGTTATCATTACCGAAGAAGGTGAATCGAGAGAATCTCAGCAATTGTATTTGCACACAAATGCTGAAATTGTTGAAATGAAAAATCTCAATATTTTTATCAAAAAACATAAAAAAAAAAATTTTTATTATCTTATTTCATCAACATTCAAATTAAATCTTTTTCATCAATCCATGAATGACTATCAATTCCAAACCACTTAACATAAATTTTCGTCCCCTTCTTACGAATAATTCTCTCAACTAAGTACAAATCGGGGTATTTTGCAAGTTGTAACTCTTCAGCATAGACCGTTCCTTTAATTTCTCCTCCGTTCAAATCGGCCAACAAGTAAGTGATTGGATCTGTAGGCTGTATTCTACGAATTGTGAAGACTTCGTTCGTCCAATTTGCGGTGTAGCCTTTTGCAAAAATGTGTTTATATTTACTTATACGCACAAAATCCCCCATTTTAAATTTTATGTTTCCATCTGGTGGTGGTGATGGTGGTGGTGGCAGCAGCAGTCCTTCCAACTTGCGATAAACTGTATTGAGCAGAAATTGTTCATTGTTTTCATTCACTTCATTGGGTTTCATCTTGATTGTTCTATGTTTGGTGTTGTTGTACTCCGAAACTAGCCGTGGCAGAATATCAGTCCATATATGTGACCCTCGAAAGCTGAATTCTTTCCACATTTTGTTTTTCAAAGTTCGATTAAAACGTTCAACTATCGCTGCCTTCTTCGTGCTATAGGTTGAGTACAAATTAATATTGCGTTGCTGTAACATATTCTTCATTTTGGTGTTGTAAAATTCTTTCCCCTCGTCTACGTGCAAATTTTGAATTGGATGATCCAATGAATTCAAAACAGATTCCATTGCACGCGTCACCTCTACACCTGATTTGTTTTTAATTGCTCGTGCATATGCTCTCTTCGAAAAGATATTTATTACAGTTAAAATATACTTATATTGCTTATTTTTCGCTGCATATGGAATCATTTCGACTAAATCGGCTTGAAGAGTGTCGTTGATACCCCTCATTTCTGTTGGTCTACGTTTGAAATTCTTTCGTGCTCCACGATGCAACTCATTTACCAGATCCCATTTACTCATCGTTCCTTGGTTTTTTTTTTTACACAATGCGATTAACCATACCAGTGAAAGGTGAATATTGAACTAAATTATCGTGGATTATCAAACAATATGCGGCAGTATTGGCTGGTATATTTCGAGCAGCTTCAATCTCAAGACGGACATCAACCATACCCGATTTCAATCTCTCATCTGATCTTGTACAATCGAATGCAAACACTGGTCGGTTCAGAAAGTTCTGAAGATCAATGCCAAGAGGATTATAAAATGACATTTCATTATAATATGACTGCTGAATGCCTTGAAACATGTGGAACAGCTCATGATAATTTAATTCACCAAAGTTCAGATTCATGTCATCATATGGGTATCGTTCATTGTTCAAATACAATTTGATATTTGTGATGCTGCAGTTGTCGAATAATGATGCATCATTTCCAATAACATTATTCCGATCCGTCTGGAGAGCCACAATCACATATCGTGGCTTATTTACTTGACTTGTTGTTTTCACACTCCAGCTATGACGAGTTGTTAATGGAATAACAGGCAATTCATACAGATCCCACGAACGAAATGGAATGAGAAGACTTTCATTCTTCGATATCGTTTTCAACATTATCAATTTAGCACTGTCGCTCAATGTTATGTGTGGAATCTTCAAATGAATTTTGTTCACCGTTAGTTCTAATATATCCGCATTTGATTGATACAAATTCGTATTTGAGCGACTACGCACCAGAATTAATTCATGTTTGCTATTCAATACAACCTTTCTGAAATCGTCACAGAATCCCAAAATAAATCGAAGTGGAATTAGCATTCGATGAATTCCAACACTGATACCGTGTACACTGTTATAATTAAATAGTAGATACGGTTTCTCATCAGAAGACTTATTCGAAGGTCCTGCTATTATGCAACGTATTGAATTCGGTAACAGTTTACTATGTCGCTTCGAATTTAATCTCGAAGTCGATGCGACTTCATCTATATTTCGAATAGGAATACTCATAACATGTTTAATGAAACGCATATTGTCTCAGACTAAATGGGAAAGCAGAGTTTACCGTGTATATATCTCATCATCATCATCATATGCCTCCGAAAGGTAGAAAGAAAATATACTTTGATATAACATTTTTTTTTTTTTTTTTTTGAATGTATTAATTTTATTTCTTTTATTTATTTTTCACCAAAACAAGAGAATTAATTGTGTTGATACAATCAAATTTAATCAAATCTAAATTGATCACTTAAATACTGCACGCTTTGGAAATCTAAAATCAATCGATTTCTATCTGTAACATCCTTCCCACCGTAGATCATAACTTTCGGCTCAAGGTTAAGTTCAGCAATGATCTTATCGTCAAGAGTGCGCATTCACGTGGACACCTTTTACATGTATCTACCAGAACGATTCTACACCATCTTTAATGACGATAAGATCATTGCTGAACTTAACCTTGAGCCGAAAGTTATGATCTACGGTGGGAAGGATGTTACAGATAGAAATCGATTGATTTTAGATTTCCAAAGCGTGCAGTATTTAAGTGATCAATTTAGATTTGATTAAATTTGATTGTATCAACACAATTAATTCTCTTGTTTTGGTGAAAAATAAATAAAAGAAATAAAATTAATACATTCAAAAAAAAAAAAAAAAATGTTATATCAAAGTATATTTTCTTTCTACCTTTCGGAGGCATATGATGATGATGATGAGATATATACACGGTAAACTCTGCTTTCCCATTTAGTCTGAGACAATATGCGTTTCATTAAACATGTTATGAGTATTCCTATTCGAAATATAGATGAAGTCGCATCGACTTCGAGATTAAATTCGAAGCGACATAGTAAACTGTTACCGAATTCAATACGTTGCATAATAGCAGGACCTTCGAATTGTGGAAAAACAAATTTACTCATCAGTTTAATTGAATCTGAACATGGATTGAAATTTGAAAATATCTACATATATTCAAAGACCCTGGAACAGGATAAATATGAATACTTGAACAAAATGTTGCAACCGATCAAAGGAATTGGGTTGTACACATTTTCATCATCATCGGATAAGGTTATTGCGCCCAGTCAGGCTAATAAGAACTCCATTATTATCTTTGGCGATGTAATATGTGGCAAGAATCAAGAAAACATCAAAGCCTACTTTTGTCTCGGGAGACATCGCAATATAGACTGCTTCTTTCTAACACAAACATACACGAGAATTAGCAAACATCTCATTCGGGATAATTGTAATTTCTTAATATTGTTCAGACAAGATGATATGAATTTGAAACATGTTTTTAATGACATGGGTGTTGCATGTGATATGAAATTTGAAGAATTTCGACAGTTATGTCTAGAGTGTTGGAGAAAAAAATATGGTTTCGTTGTTGTTGACTTGGATAGTGATGTGAACGAAGGTCGTTACCGGAAGGGATTCTCGAATTTTTTAACGAGTATTAAATAAGTCTGAAATATATATACGAGTTCAGTAGAGATTTATCGATCAAAGTGGAAACAATGTCCAAGAAAGAGAAGAAGTTGAAATCCTCCCTTGTGAGAGCACGCAATATAATTGTAAACAAGTTCCGAAAACTACACGGAGATCGTGCGAAAAAAGGGTTAGAATTGCAAGAAACGTATGCACCGATCACCGAATCTATAAATCGATTAATTGACACTAATCAGGAGCGTGTTCGAAGAGAAAATATTCGTTTGAATGATGATGTCGATGTTGATTTTGAACCCGACGATGGCGATGGCGGCGATGATGATGATGATGATGATGATGATTTGATGTTATTTGACGAGAACAATAATTCTGAACACACTCCTGATCAAGAAATGGTCGTCGACAGAAATGCTCTAACCTCGAAAAATTTTAAACAAGATCGGAAATCTGAAAATTCCATCAAAAATGAACAAACAGTTCTGATGTTAATTTGAAAAAGAGAAAAGACATCCTAATGCCTAGCATCGGTGATAGATTAGAGTCTAAAAAATCGAAGGAACGAACGAAAGTTTTCGATAAATGGAAGAAACAACGTTCAGATACTAATGATGCACTGCGAGGAGATGTTTCTTCTGAATTGAAATTACCATTCAACAAATTTGAGAGTAAAAGTCAAAGAATCACCGATTCGTTTGATGTTATTTCAAAAAAACGAAATATAAGTAAAAAAGCTGAAACCCAAAGAGTAAAGGAGCGAACCAAAATCATTGAAAACAGGAAAACAACACGATCAGATTTAACTGATTCGTTGCGTAAAGGAGTGAATTCTAAGCTCATTAAACCAACCAGAAAAAATGATGTTAGCCAAACAAGAATTATCAACTCAATTGATGTTTTTGGTGTTCCTGGGGAGAAAAAGAAAAAGAAAAAGAAAATGAAAAAGAAGAACTCGCGAAAGCTAGATGTTATAAGGAAAGCTGAACGAAGAAAGAAACAGTGTGTGGACATAAATAATGATGTACAATGTGTTGCCGCCGATAAGGGTGGTAAAATACGTAAAAAACGCAAAATAATTATTAGCCCCGAAGATTATGATTCTGACAGCGATTTCGTTGGATTTGCAAAAAAACAAAGAAAAATTCGAAGTCAGCAATGTGAAGAAGAAGAAGAAGAAGAAGAAATGATACCGACCACTTTGAAGCGTGTAATAGTAAGTCCTGACGACTATGATGACACAGGGAATTACGTGGGGCTAGCTTCAAAGCGACGGAAAATTGAAATTCTCGAGAAGAAACTGCCGACAATTCACCGAAAGAAACAAACCAAGAAATATGGACGTGCGTTGGAAAACAATTTTATTCCTTATGCTGAAAATATTGTTTACGAATATTATGATAATCCAAACGAATTATGTGAACGTCTTAGGCTGTTGACTGCGTCAAAAGGAGCTGGAAATTCAAACCACAATCAAGAAATCAACTCCATTATTGAAGAGTTGCGAGAGCGTCACATCATTGTATAAAGGACAATCCTTTAGAGCAATCAACATCAGTTGTTGATAAGACGTGAACGTGTTCACATCGCAAGCTAGAATTAACAGGAGTATGGATGCCAACGACGACGAAGCTACTTTGAAAGAGTCAGAGATGGATTGTGAGAACCATATTCAAAATAATTTTGTGTTCGTTGACATGCAAGGTTTCAAAACGTACCGCAACAGATTCATATGTAAGGAATTTTGTCTGGTTTCTGGAGACGATGTGTACCATGCAATCATAAGACCACCGTACAGATTTGAGAAACTACCATCTGACTGTAAACGACATGCAAAATGGACCACAAACTATTGTCACGGTCTAACCTTCGAATGTGGAGATGTATTTCTTCTCGACGTACTTCAAACTGCATACCCCAAATTGGTGGGCAAGACAGTT
This sequence comes from Obolodiplosis robiniae, assembly GCA_028476595.1. Taxonomy (NCBI): domain Eukaryota; kingdom Metazoa; phylum Arthropoda; class Insecta; order Diptera; family Cecidomyiidae; genus Obolodiplosis; species Obolodiplosis robiniae. The sequence continues at coordinate 44,127,367 of CM052015.1, forward strand.
GTGATGAAAGGTGCCGAAAAAATTCAATGGCTAAAATATATGTTTCGAACTTGCGGAGATGACATTGATTGTGAAAATATTGAGGATATGGATTACGACTTGGAACTCCACAGTGATGATCACGAAATTTGCGCTTACCACACCAACAACAAGTTTGGTTGGCAACAGAGTCGATGCGCAATGGCAACAGCACTAAGACTCCAAGAAATTGCAACAAACAATATTCAAGAAGTTGAGAAATACTTACATTTAAACACATTTCTAGAATTGTAATGAATGTTCATTTTTCATGAAATATAGAATTCTTATTCATTTTTTTATTAAAAAGTGATTTTATTCATTTTTTTTTTTTTACTACTACTACATTGGAACTTTGTAATGACCCCATGGTAAGGTTTCTATATTGCCACTTAGAATATGTCTTTTATTATCGAATGGACTGAGAGCAGTTTTTGTCTGTTTCACACTGAAAACAGTGTGTTTCTTGGAACGAAATGAATTTTGATCTTTGATGATGACGCAGTTTTCCTCCAGGCATCTAATGTAATCATTGAATGTTAGCGATCTCTTCAATACATATTTTTTAACACCTTTTGCTTTTTTCATTTTCTCAATCTTTTCCGATCGCACGCAATACATCTTACTTCGCAGACCAACGAATTCCGTTAAAATTTGGCCATTCAATTCATCTTTGAAGAGTCCGGGGATTTTCTTGTTAACTCGCGGTATATTGAATTGGTTCCCTTCTGGATAATCACTCGTGTCAAATTTCTGCAGATTCTCCAGCATATCTGAATAAAAGCATTCAGTCTTGACACCAATGATGAGCGAATCCGTGTCTGTGTAGAGCATCTCTACATCTTCATCATATTTTGCTTTCATGTGATTATAGTAAAAGTCATACATTACAACTTTCGATATATCCAGAATGGACATCCCAACAGCAATCGGTTTATTCATGAGCAAACTTGTTTTGTTCAAGTGTACAGCAACCATGTCTTTGTCAAGGATTGTGTATCGTTTTAAATTGGGCATTGCAAATAGTTTGCGAGCCCCATATCGCCCTTACCACAACACCTTCAGCTTAATGTCGACTCTTTTTCGCAGGTTTTCAATTGTTTTGCATAGATTGCATTGATCAAGAGCTTGTAGAAATTTTTCTCAAATTCATTTAACGCTCGTGTTCGTAGAATTGTGTTCAGAATTATGTACGGCTTAAGCCAATCTGACTGATTGAATTTCATCACTTTGTGAATCTTTTTCAACACCAAACCATGTTGAAGCGCACATTTCAACATTCGGTAATGAATTACGTAGTTTTTCTTATCGAACAACGTCAACAGAAGTTTTTTCTCATTTTCCGTGTTTGGAACTTTGGAATTTTCTGCACAAAATGGATAGTCTTTATCTTTGTCATGCAAGTGCTGCGGATAATCAAGATCTACCTCGAAAATATAGCCAGTCGATGAGTCATCTTGAATGTTCAGAATTCGGCTCACAGGGAATTCTTCTTCTTCTTCTTGACACCATTCGAAACCATCGATGGGTAAATGTTCCATCATCGAATAACCGTAAAGGTTATTGGCATCCAGATACATTAGATATTTCGATTCAACGTTTGGATCGTATTCTTGCATGTATTTGTTGTTGGCCTTCGAATACCGCTTGCTGCATTGACTGATCCCACCTCTAATACCTCTCTCGATGAACATAAGCTTATCAATGTCTGTTAGAACTTCAATCTTGACTTTTGTGTATTTTAACATTGCATCGAAAGATAGTCCCGGTGTTGTGTAATAATGTGCTGGATCGAGTTTGTAGTTGTCGAAGCAGGTATCTCGAAAATTTTCAAATACATCAGCCAACAACAAGATATCAGTTTTCATGTACAAATCAGAATAGTCACCCAAAGAATCGATATTGAATTCATTCCAAACTTTAGTTGCAAATTCATAATCTTCATCCGAAATGTGGCTTTTTGTCAAGATGCTGTAGAATTTATCTTTTGTCGGCAACTAGTTTTCTTGTAGTTTCTTCCATGAGTCTATGTAGTCGTAGCAAAAGACCCCTTTCCTTTCCAACATTTTAAGCTGCTCCTCATTCAAGTTCTTGAATTCAAATCGCAGATTCCGTTTCTTTTCGCCTGGAAGTAATGAAGATAAATAGTCCAATGATGATGACATGAATTGAAATGAGTCGATGAAACGCAGTTTAATGAAATTTCCATACTCATAACTATGAGTACTTGGCACTGTCTTGGTGAAAGAGATGTATTGTTCTTCGTTGCGTGGAATGATTGAAATGGGGCCAGGAATTCCTTTTGCAACTTCTTTGATGAGGAAATGTGCATCATAGTTCGATAGGTTGTGAAACACAATTGGAATGAAACGCGGTTCGCGATACAGCAAATTGCATTTATTATGAGCAGATCCACGATATTCTCCAGTCAAATGCGAATGATCACGAACACGAATGTCATCTTTCTCGTATGGCTGCCCGCAAATGTGACATTCATCTGACAATATGAAGAGTACTTCATCTTCCAACGACATTTGTAATGGCATTTTTTTACTCAGAATCACCTCCACTTCGCTGGCAATATCAACCAATTGTTTTACAAACCATTCGATGCAGTCTGGTCCACGCGCACTTCGAAAGAAGGATTTCGAGTCATCGTATGCACACTTGAAATAGTATCCAACGCTGAACGCTTCATGTTGTTGATAAGCTGTTGTTCCTTCGCTCCGACAAAATTGGGTGTCAGGTTTTTTCAATATTGATTCAACATCTGCGTAGATAATAAATGGCACTTTTGACTGTTTGCTATAATTTTTAAATTCAATTGTATTTGTATCCTTTGTGGGCATTGTAATTTTATATTCATTTTGTTTCAAACATTCTATTTTATGCGATTCCAGTTTATCAACTTTTGTGAAATGATTCAAACAGCGATCACAAAATAACTTCTTTCTTTTCTCTGAAGAAATTTGATTAGTCAATAGCGCACTCATATTCTTAATCCAACAATAATGCATTTTTCGATAAAATTCAACGTGTGCACCATTCAAATGACTTGAATCATCATCATCACCTTCGATCCTATCGATATCATCATCATCATGATGTTTGCGTGAGCAAGAGTAGATGAATATGATTGGATTTCACCGATTTTGTAAGCCGCACGGGTTGAATAACTTTTTTAGAAAACATGTAGACATTTATGGAAATTGTCGGATTGAGCTTCTCAAATTTTTTGATGTCTCGCAATTCTACGGGAAATTTTATATCACCAAAATTCAGCATTTGTTCTCGCCCTCCATATGTTGATACACGTTGTGGATTTTTTAATGTTGGATACAGCGCTGACAATACCGCATACATGAAACATTTGTCATCAAAGTTTTGAACGTTGATAATTGCCCTTTTTTTCTTCAAGAAATCCGGTAGATCGATGTATGTTGATCCACTGAAGGGGACGTATTGACTAACTTGAAAGTTCAGCTCCATGATTTCTGCCAGTTTGAATCCACTCCCACGAAGCTCGACATCGTCAATCCTTCCGAGCACCATTGCGACCACATATTCATCATAGAATTCCTTCAAGTCACAATCAAAATGTGTGCAAATACAATTGCTGAGTTTCTCTCGATTCACCTTCTTCGGTAATGATAACTTTTTCAAAATTAGCACAAAAGCATGCTCCAACCTTTACGATGGTATTTGTTTCAAGTATCTGTGTAATTCGCCTACTGAATAGTTGAAAGGCTTCATCTAAAAATTCTCTGATTTCGATGTGATTTCGATTGACAATTGAAAACGTTTGCAACCGATTTCGGAATGCAAATTCTCGATCCTGCAATTCAATATTTTCAGACATCTTCACTTCGATCGATTCTCGGTATGCTTGCTCTCAACAAACTGTTGACATTTCTTTGCGCGTTGCAACTATATATACATATTCATATTACCCTTTTCCTCTCCTCCTCCTCCTCCTCCAATCATATCAAGCAATAAAATTGGGTGATTCACGGTGTCTCGGCGACAAAATCAATTAATATTTGCAGAATATGGAAATGCGAAATTCGATAATATAAACAACATTCTCAATTTTGCTCGCTATAAACATTCCCTAAATATTAGTCGCCAGAATGCATGCTCAGCTTGAAGAAAAAAATGCATGCTCAGCTTATTTCAGCAACTATATTCGATGATTGTTGATGTCTCGGAAATAATCCGCTCCGAAATAATCATAATATTTTTTTAAATAAACAAAATCGCGACAAAATCAATTAATATTCGCAGAATATGAAAATGCGAAATTCGATAAACGAAAAAAAGGAGGGGGAGGGGTTGAAGGGGAGGGGAAGAGGGGAAGAGGGGAAGAGGGGGAGGGGAGGAGGGGAAGAGGGGAAGTGGGGGAGGGGAAGAGGGGAAGAGGGGAGGAGGGGAAGAGGGAGAGGGGAAGAGGGGGTAGATTCTTAATTTGCTCGCCGCGAAGAAAAAAATGCATGCTCAGCTGATTTCAGCAACTATTTTCGATGATTGTTGATGTCTCGGAAATACTCCGCTCCGAAATAATCATAATATTTTTTAAATAAACAAAATCGCGACAAAATCAATTAATATTCGCAGAATATGAAAATGCGAAATTCGATAATATAAACAACATTCTCAATTTTGCTCGAAATAAACATTCCCTAAAATCAATAAATCAATCATATTAATGCGAGCGGCTCGACGAAAACCATGACCTACCACAATTCCTGTTCATTCCCTAAAATCAATAAATCAATCATTTTAATGCGAGCCGCTCGATGAAAACCCTGACCTACGACAATCGTGAGCCACTGCCGCTCGACCAAAACCATGACCTACGACAATAGTGAGCCACTGCCGAAAACCATGACCTACCCTTGTGCTGAAACACAGTTAGTTATACTACTCAAAGGAAAACAACTTAACTTTCGTTTGAAATAAAATAAAACGCAGTGAATTTTTTCCTTTTATTTCATGATTTACATATCTGACTTCAAACAGCTGTGAAAAGAATGCAATAGCAAAACAAACCAATGTCACGATAGTCAAATTTGATTTCATAACTAAATATTCAAGCAAGATTTTTAAAAGTGATCTTGAAATTAACCAAAGAATGGTTTTACTGTTTTTGCTTGTATGTATAATGAAACTGAACGGTGAAAACATACACACACGAAAGATGATGCATGCTTTGTTGTTTACAATGTAATTTAATATTTCGTTGAATAATTCATTGTCTTTTGGTGTTTTTTTCAAATTCTTTAAAAGAGAGACAGAAAAAAATTATTGCAAAAAAAAGTCTGACTTGGTTTCCCAATTGTTTGAACAAATTAAAACGTATTCATGAGCAGGTAAATTTCGTTGTTAAGGAGTAAAATAAAAAAATAGATGGTCTAGTAAAACTAACTTTTCCGACCATTTCCCGAAATTGTTCGGGCTTACGCATTTTTCATTGATTGCTACTCATTTGTATTGGATTTATGTTTATTTCTTATCGAATCATCATGCAACTTTGAGAATAAATCACAGAAAATTTGAAGTCATTACGATGAGATCGAATTTCGAGTCATTACACATCATGCAAGGGGGGAAGTACTAGATTAAAAGAATTCAAATAATCAAATCTAGTACAAAAATAATACCGAATAATACCTAATAATCCTTGAGAATCCAAAATAATTCAATGTATAATTTAAATAATATAAATTTCGGTAAAAAGTTAATGAGCATTCAAATTGACGAAAAATTCACAGATTAGAAAATCACAAATACTTCATCCAACAGATTAACTTGAAATTTTGCGTGACTTATTTATTTCATAAAAAAAAAATATCCTGAAAGTTTCAATAGGATACAAGGTGAACTTAAGATATTCGCCATGCAAATTTTCAGTTTTGACTTCAAAAAGACCCCGAAAATCGAAAATTTTACAGAGGAGGTAGTCCTAAATCTCATCGGAATGACTTGAAATGTTTCGGGACAATGAACAACGGACAACGGACAACAGACAACGTACAACGTACCACACACGGACAAAAAATTGCTCCGGGAATGGTTGCAATCGTTTTTTCTAGGTTCAAAACGCATAGAAAACTTATTCCGAGCGATTTGAATTTTTTGGACCGATCGCAATACCTTTACCACACACAGTGGTGTGTGCGGAAAAATTTGGAGGTTCGTCCAAATCTTGCGATAATAATATTAAAAACACTTGGTTTCGATTGATTCTGTTGTTATAAGCAAGCCAGCGACGCATTGAATAGACATACTTCATAGCAGTGATGAACAGATTGACATGTCTATAGACAACAAATGTGTAGGCATGTCTATAGGCAGCCTATATATACACACAAATACAAACTAACACAAACGTTTTTAGTTGTGTACATGTACACATTGCCTACACTTTGCCTATACCAATCGATTGAATAGACAATGGTCTATGTCTACAGATGTCTATCAAAAACCATCACTGCTTCATAGGAATAGCAACAATTTTGTCACAATCAATCAAATAAACTGCTACCCACGTTTTAACCTTCTCGTAAACAGTATAAATAATGATTGATTTGAAAAATAATAAATGAACCTATGTATTTGAATTTTTTTATATACTGTAAACGGAATTCAACTTTAATTGCTTGATAAATTATTTATTTAATTCTTCGAATGTCAGATTTGCCGACCAAAGTGTGTTCTATGTGTACTACGATTGTATTTGCGTTCACCGTGCGCGCACTCTGAAAATATATGAGAGATGTGCGACGCACGCTGACAGCGCGTGCAAAGTCAATATAGTGCACGCACTCTATGGGTGAAAATTCCAAGTCTGGATGTAAGGTAATTTTATGGACAATGAAATTTTTATTCAATCATTAAGTAAAGATGGAATGAAAGTAAACTATGAAGAAAAACGGGTTTTTGTTACTGATTTTCGTTATTATGTGTATAAAAGCGGAAATAAATAGAAGTGGAAAAAAATATAAGTGGTTTCATTTTTAGAATAAGTTTGGCAAATGGCAAAAATAAGTTTACGCTTCCTGTGTTGGGTGGCAAACAAATGAATGCTTCTTGATTGCTCAAACACATCATGAGCTTAAATTCTCTTATTAATTAGAATTTATATATTAAATTTTGCCCGCATGAAATATAAGAATTAGCAGACGAATTTTGACTACGAGGCGAATCTTGTAGTATTAAACTTACTCATAGCCCACTATATCATGCTCAATCTAATGGCGAATGTGAACTACAGGCCAATACAGATGCATTGGGAGCGCAAATTGAAACGTGACCATTTGGTGCAAAAATACCGTTTTATTATGACAAATTGGTACAATATATTTTATTCAAAGTATTGTTCATCGGAATCTACAACATTTTCCCAAATTGTTGGCAGCATTGTTATGCCACGTTTGAAGAATGATGCGTCTTTAGAAGCAATCCAAGAATCGATCTATATTTTAGCTTCTTCGTAAGAACGGAAGTGTTGGTCAACCAGG